>CANXME010000440.1:0-1200000 GCA_948144175.1 Closterium sp. NIES-65
ATTTTCTGTGGCCGTTTGCGGTCCGATACGCTGCGCATCAGCTCAAACCTTTGGCCACCTCGCCCACACTCCGGTGGACGGGGAAGGTTGGCGATGCGTCTGTGTTTCGGGTCTGGGGCGCGCTCTCCCTTGTTCGCGATGCCAAAGCGAGCAAGCTCTCCTCTCGCACTCTCCGATGTGTCTTCCTTGGCTTCCCCGCCAACGCCCCGCCGTGGCAGTTCTACCACCCGCGCTCGCGTCGAGTCTTCTCCTCCCAGGATGTCACCTTTGACAAGTCTGTCTATTTATACAGGCTACACCCGCATGCGTCCCACCCGGTCCCCTTAGCGCCTCTTTTCTTGGTACCAGTCCCCCCCCCGGTAGACCCCCTCCACCCACAGGGTCCTGCTCCCTCTGGTGTGTCTCAGGTAGACCCACCCCTCTTGGTTGAGCCTTTGGAGATCTCTTCTGACTCCTCTGGCCCAGCTGAGGGGGGTGACCCCGCCGCTGACGACACAGCCGCCACTCGCCGCTCTCCACGCATGGAGACCCCCCTATTTTTCCGCCTCAGCTGTCTTCGCCGCCTCCGCAGCCTGCTGCTATGGACTCTGGAGCTGAGACTGCTGGTGCCGAGCCTGGGGGTGCTGAGACAGAGAGTGAGGGTTCTGGGGGTGCTGCGACTGGGGTGCTGTAACTGGGGGTGCTGGTTCTAGGGGTGCTGCGACTAAGGGTGCTGACTCTGGGGGTGATGCGAGTCCTAGTGGCGATGGAGCTGGCGGTGACCCTGCTGGAGGTCCTAGAGCTGGATAGCCACCGCAGCCTGATCTACTTGGGACGCTTTCACCGCAGGCAATTCGTGCGTGGATCGTTCGGCGAGGCAGTCCTGGTGGGGGGGTCCGGTCCTGTTGTTGGTGCTGGAGCTGCTAGTCCTGGAGGTACTGTTGGTACTAGAGATGTTGCTGGTGCTGGACGTACTGGAGTTGCTAGTCCTAGAGGTACTGGAGGTGCTGCTGGTGCTGGAGGTGCCGGAGCTACTAGTCCTGGAGGTGCTACTGGTGCTGGAGGTGCTGGACCTACTAGTCCTGGAGGTGCAGCTGGTGCTGGAGGTGTTGGAGCTACTGGCACTGGAGGTGCTGGTGCTGGAGGTGGTGGAGGTGCTGCTGGTGCTGGAGGAGCTGGAGCTAGAGGTACTGGAGGTGCTGGAGCTGCTGCACCGGAGGTGCTCGTACTGGAGGTGCTGGAGCTGCCGGAGCTGGTGGTGCTGCCGGTGCTGGAGATGCTGGGGGTATTGGAGGTGCTAGTGCTGGAGGTGCTAGTGCTTGAGGTGCTGGTGCTACCGGTGCTGGAGCTGCGGGAGCTACTGGTCCTGGAGGTGCTCGTACTAGAGGTACTGGAGCTAGCAGAGCTGGTGGTGCTACTCGTGCTGGAGGTGCTACAAGAGCTGCTAGCACTGGAGGTGCTGGTGCTGCTGGTGCTGCTGGTGCTGGAGGCGCTGGAGCTGGAGGTACTGGAGGTACTGGACGTGCTGGTCCTTGAGGTGCTCGTACTAGAGGTGCTGGAGATGCCAGAGTAGGTGGTACTGCTGGTGCTGGAGGTGCTGGAGGTGCTACTGGAGCTGCTTGCACTGGAGGTGCTGGAGGTACTGCTAGTGCTAGAGGTGTTGGCGCTACTGGAGCTCGGGGTGCTGCTGGTGCTGGAGGTGCTGGAGGTGCTACTGGAGCTACTGGTGCTGGAGGTACTGGTGCTACTGGTGTTGGAGGAGCTGGAGCTACTGGTCCTGCCCCGCCGATTGATTTTGTGCCCGCAGCCGGAGTCGTCCCTACCGCCGCCTGACTCGGTCCTTCACCAGGTTCTTAGTCTCCCGTCTTCCACTAGCCTCACTCCACCTCTCCTGTGTCCACCGACAGACCAGTCTTAGACACAGCTACTGCCTGGCTCCCCGCTACCTGCTCCTGCTCCTCACACTAAGGTGACTGAGTCCTTGACTGAGCGTTGTGAGCCTGAGACTCGTGCTTCCACACCTGTTCATACTCATCGTGTCGCTCGTCCACGTCCTCCTACTGTCCCAGGCAGTCACGGTATGGCACTTTGTCCTTCCTCCGTTCAACAGCGTGTTGTGCTGCCTGAGCCTCCCGCGTCCTCTCATCCGTGCGTTCCAGACCCTGAGTCCAAACTTGCTCATGCTGCCAGTCCTACTGTCAATTGTCGCCTCGCTACTAATCCTGACTTTGAGTCTACTGCAGCGTTTGCCCTAGTCACTGAGCTGGTCGACTTTGCAGCTAGGAGTCGTCTCGACTACGTCGCGAGTCTTGTTACTGAGTCTGAGTCTGTCTATCCTCCGTCCGTCGGGGGTGAGCCTACCCTTAGCAATGACGTCCTTGAGGACAGGCAGTTTGAGCTGGAGTGTCTTGCGGCCACTTTACCTCCTTTTGCATCCATGTTGCTTTGTCCTGAGGGAGACCCGGATGCACTTGACATCCCTACCTCGTGCTCTTACGCTGTGGCGGTCGCGGGTAAGTACTCCTCTCAGTGAGAGACAACCATGGACGCAGAGATGGCTTCCCGGAAGTCCGCAGGCACCTACCTCGACGATGTTCCTCCTCCTAGGGCGAACATAGTCGATGGCATGTGGATTTTCAGGGTGAAGCGGCCGCGGGGTTCTCCACCTGCCTTCAAGGCGCATTACGTTGCTCAAGGCTTCAGTCAGCAACAGGGGGTCGACTTCTTCCAGACCTTCTCCCCCACCCCAAAGATGACTACTCTTTGAGTGCTGCTGCACGTTGCAGCACAGCGTGACTACGAGCTGCACTCCCTCGACTTCTCCACAGCTATCTGACAGGAGATCTGGTTGCACCGCTCACCTGGTTTCACTTGGTCGTTTCCTGCGGGTACCTAGTGGAGCCTCCGACGGCCAGTCTACGGTCCCCCCCAGGCGCCCCAAGAGTGGCACGACACACTTAGGACTACACTTGCGGCTCTTGGGTTTGTTCCTTCCTCTGCTAACCCGTCGCTATTTCTATGCACCGACTCTACCCTGCCGCCTTTCTCATGTACGTCGACAACTAGGTTTTCGCTACTCCTGACACTGAGGCGCTGGCCCTAGTGAAGGCAGAGCTGCAGGAGAGAGACACTGCACTGACCTGGGTGAGTTGCGTAGCTATCTTGGCCTGAAATCACCCGGGACAGAGCCCGACGCACCATCACACTGACTCAGTCACACACATGGTGCACCAGGTCCTTCAGCGCTTCGGCTTCACGTGGTCCTCGCCATAGCCCACTTCTCTGTCTAATGGCCACTCGCTCTCAGCTCCACCTTCGGACGAGTTCGTAGAGCCGAGTGGTTCGTACCTAGAGCTCGTGGGTTGCCTCATGTACCTAATGACGTGCACTCGACCTGACCTCGCGTACCCTCTCAGCCTCATGGCTCGCTACATGGCTCCTGGTAGACACTGAAAGGTGCACTTTGATGCTGCAAAGAGGATACTACGTTACTTGTGTAATACATCGGGGCATTGGGCTTGTATTGAAGGACAGGTTTCAGTGGTACTCACAGGACACTCCGACGCTTCTTGGGCCGACGACCAGGCGACTCAGCGTTCGTCACGGGGTTACACCTTCAGTCTTGTGGAGGTCCACTCGTTCTTCTTCTTTGCTTGGTTCCAGCTGTGAGGCCGAGATCTACGCAGGGGCCATGGCTACACAGGAGCTTCGCTAGCCCACCTACCTGGTGACAAACTTGGGGGAGCGGCCTCATTCTCCTCCAGTTCTGTACGTCGACAACAAGGCTTTGCTTGCCTTTGTTAGGAACAGAGACTAGAGCACAGAACGAAGCACATTGCTCTTCGCTACTTTCTTGCTCGAGAGCTGCAGCAGCGTGGTCAACTTCATCTTTCTTACGTGGCCTCTCGGCTAACACTGCTGATGTCTTCACCAAGGCCCTCGGTTTGTGGTGATCTTCAGTCGTTTTGCACTACTCTTTGAGCTTCTGCCCGTTCTACCTCACCTGCTTTTCTCTTGATCTTGCACTTGTACACAAATATCTATATTTATACTTGCATGTTTCCTCTTGCTAGGTTGTGATCAGTGTACTGCCTTGCTATTATAACTCTGCATGTGAACTGCATTGTGGCCGCTTGCTTGTGCTCGGATTTTGTTTTGCTTGGCCCTGTTGTCTTGCTTGACTGGTCCTTTTGACCGTCTTGTTGTCCCCCCCACTTAGCCTATGGGTGTGTGTCAAAAGTAGGCTATAGTGGGGCACTCATTGCCAAAAGAATGAATGAGGAATGAATGAATTTGCAACAGGATGGGTACAAGCAGGAATCCCTACTTGGGTTGTAACCCCATATGGGCTTACCCCACTACGGCCTACACAACAAGCCAGCATATAAGTTTGACACAACCCCATAGGCCAAAGTGGGGGAGAACAAGAGGCCACAAGACCAGTCCAAGAAAAGCAAAGCAAGCTCCAGGGTGGATCACGAAGTCACCACACATCCTAAAGCACAATCAAATGGCCACAAGGCCAATTCACATGCAGATTTGTATATAAAAGGAGAACAAGTAGGACGGTGATCACAACCTAGCAATTGTCAGCATGCAGGTATAAGTACAAGATTCACAGTTTAAGCAAAGTCAAGAAGTGAGCAAGTGAGGCCAAGTAGGCACAACGCCTAGAACAGTACAGAAACGCTGATGATCACAAGGCTAAAAGTGCCTTGGTGAAGATATCAATAGTGTTGACCTGAGAGGCGACGTAAACAAGACGAAGCTGACCAAGGCTGTTTGCAACTCTCGAGCAAAGAAGTAGCGCAGAGCAATGTGCTTCATTCTGTGCTCGAGTCTGTGCTCCTCACACAAAGACCAACATGGCCTTGTTGACAACGTACAGAACTGGAGGAGAATGAGGCGGCTCTCCCAAGTTGGTCAGCAGGTAGGTGAGCTAGCGTAACTCCTGTGAAGCCATGGCCCCTGCGTAGATCTCACCCTCATAGCTGGAGCTGAGAACAGTAGAGGAGCAGGAAGATTGCCACAAAAACAGAGCCGGAACCAAGCTGAAAGGTGTAACCCTGTGACGACCGCTGCATAGCCAAGTCGTCAACCCAAGAAGCGTCTGCGTGACCAGTGAGGACAACTTGAGCCCGTCTTCCAAGCACGAGCCCCATGCCCGATGTACTGCACACAGTAGCGGCATCACCCTCTTAGCGACCTTCTAGTGCTCTGGTCGGTGTCTCCCGGGGGCTACGTAGTGCACCAGGATGCTAAGAGGGTAAGCAAGGGTCAGGTCGGAGTTCAGGTCATTAGATACATGAGGCAGCCCACAAGCTCTGGATACAGGCCACTCGGCTCTACGGACTCATCCGAAGGGCAGAGCTAAGAGCGAATGACTAGTAGGCAAGGGACTGGACTGTAGCGAGGTGTACTCGAAGCGGAAGCACTAAAGGAACCTGCTGCACTATGTGTGACACGAGTCAAGGTAATGGTGCGCCTTCCTCTGTCCCGGGTGATCTGCAAGCCAAGATAGCTGCGGAGCTCACCTAGGTCTGTGCACGTGCGTCTCTTCTGCAGCTCCGACTTCACGTAGGCCAGTCAAGCATGCCAGGCAGTGACAAAGACCAAGTCATCGACGTACACGAGGATGTAGAACGGCGACAGGGAAGTGTCGGTGCATAGAAACAGCGACGGGGTCAGCAGTAGAAGGAGCAAACCCAAGAGCCGCAAGAGTCGTCGTCAGTGTATTGTGCCACTCGCGAGGCGTCTGGTGGAGACCGTAGACTGGCCGCCGGAGGCTCCATTGGGTACCTGCAGGAAATGACCCTGTGAATCCAGGTGGGCGGCGCAGGCAGATCTCCTCGTGCAGGCTGCCTTGTAGGAAAGCAGTGCTGAAGTCAAGACAGTGAAGCTCGTAGTCACGCTGAGCGGCGACGTGAAGTAGTACCCTAAAGAGTGTCATCTTCGGGGTAGGGGGGAAGTCTGAAGAAGTCAACTCCCTCTCGCTGACTGAAGCCTCGTGTAACGTAAACGTGCCTTGAAGACAGGCGGAGAACCCGGCGGTCGCTTCACCTGAAAATCCACATGCCAGTGACGATTGTTCGCCCAGGTGGGGGAACCTCGTCGACGTAAGTGCCTGTGAACTTCCAGGATGCCATCTCTGCGTCCTGGCTGACTGCCACTGAGAGGAGTAGGGACCCTCTATCGCCTCTGTGTAAGAGCGTGGGGTCGGGTGTCTCGTGCATCCAGGTCTCCCTGAGGTGGCAATCAGCATGGAGACGAGATGAGATACAGCAGCTGCAAACACTCAAAGTCCTCCTGCTTGTCCTCAAGGACGTCCGTGCCAAGAGCACACTCACCCTCGACGACGAAGGACAGACAGACTCAGACTCAGCAATAAGGCCAGCGGTGTAGTCTAGACGATAGGCGTGTAGCAAAGTCACCAGCTCAGAAACAAGAGCAAGACGCAACAATAGACTCAAACGAAGGGTGAGTGACAACAGTGGCCAGTAGAACGCATGACAGTAGGACTAGCAGCACGAAGGGAGTCAGACTCTGGTCCGGACTGTCACCAAGGGAGGATACAGGAGGAGACGGCAGAGGGACCACGTAGTAGAACAGAGGAAGGACGAAGTGCCATCTGGTGCGTTGGCAGGGCGGGGCGCTGGCGGGGGCAGCAGCGCGCACAAGGCAGGGCGGCGCTGGGCAGGCGAGTGCAGGGCCCGCGGCGGCGCAAAACCGCAGGTACGGTTGGCGCAAGGAGCGAGCCCGCAGCGGGCGTAGCGGACGAGGTGCAGGAGGGGCGAACGGGGCGGGGCCGCGTGACGGCCGAACGGGTAGGCGCGGCGGCCTGAAGGCAGGGCCCGCGGCGGGCCAAATGGGCGGGCGTAACGGGCAGGTGCGGCGGCGCGAAGGGAGGGCCCGCGGTGGGTTTAACGGGCAGGCGGTATGGCGCGACGCTCAGGGTAGCAAAGCGCTACGCGCGGGCTGCAGCAAAGCGCGACGCACGGGGAAACTGAGCGCGACGCGTGGGCTGCAGCAGGGCGCGACGCTCGGGTTGCAGCAAGGCGCAACGCGCGGGGCAGCAGGGCATGGGGCAGGGCAGGGCGTGCCTGAGGCAGCTCGACGCGGGGCAGGGCAGGGCGTGCGCGATGCAGCGCAAACGCGGGGCAGGGCATGGCGTGCCTGATGCAGCTCGACGCGGGGCAGGGCAGGGCGTGCGCGATGCCAGCGCGACGCGGGGCAGGGCAGGGTGTGCGCGGGGCAGCGCGACGTGGGGCAGGGCAGGGCGTGCGCGAGGCAGCGCGGACACGGGGCAGGGCAGGGTGTGCGCGAAGCAGCGCGACGCAGGGCTGGGCGTACACGGGCAGTGTGACGCAAGGCAGGGCAGGGCAGGGCGGGCGCTTACGGCGGAGCGCAGGGCAGGGCGTGGGGTAACGCGGTAACTGCAGTCGGTCACATAAGTAATGGTGGGCCAGAAAAATACGGTCCTAGACTTAGACCTCCTCTGATACCATGTCAGAAGAATGAACGAGGAATGAATGAACTAGTAGCAAGATGGGTACAAGTATGAAACCCTATTTGGGTTGTACCTCATATGGGCTACCCCACTAGAACATACACATAAGTAGCATATAAGTTTGACACTTCTAAGGTACATCACTTCTTGGGTTAGTACTTGTACCCCAACTCTTACTAATCCAATCATTCCTGCGTCGTTGATTCTGACGGCGACGACTATTTTTTGAAAATCGCTGAGTCCAAAAAACGTCGCGGGTCCCAAAAAAAACTCACGAAGGGGCGCGAACGAGTTGGTAAAAACTCGTCGAGTGAAACTTGGCTCGAATCGGCCAGGTTTTCTGGCCGATCCTCTCACTCATCGCTCGTCCCTAGGTGGGTGCAGGGAACCAGTAGAGTTATAAAGCTCGTCAAAATGCACATGTCTATTGGCGGGGACTAGCAAGCCGATGTCCTCGAGCATATAAGGGCAATCGACCCACCCTGGTGGAAGCAAGAGAACAAAACAAACGTTGGAAGAAAGACAGGTGGAGGAAGAAAAGGAAGAATTGCCCATCTTGACTAGGTCTCAACAGTCATCTCCTGGGGTAAAGTGAGAATGTCTAAACTGACCTGGGATGGACCATCAATTGGGGGTGCCTTTGAGTCGGTCAAACTGAACGGGTTACTGGACGTAACATTCGGCAGAACTGAACGAAATGGAATGTACCATCAGGTAGCGGGCCCACAGGACGGCCTCTTCTGACCCCCTAACGACCCCCTCCACCCCCCCTTCACCACCACCACCGAATCTAGGGCCAGCACCGTCAGCGGCTCGCCTCTGGCGCACTGATGGGCGGCCCTCCTTCTCGCGCCTCCATGTTCTTTGCGCTTCATCATCAGCATCCTCTTCTGCTGCTCCTGCTCGAAGGAATACAGGGAAGCAGACAGGTGGCACGTGAGAGGTGAGAGGTGTGAGATTCTCGTAGACTAGTGGACCACCGCACTGATACGTGCACGTGGTTAGCTCCTCGCGCTGCTCCATGTTCTTCCGCTCCATCGTCAGCATCCGCTCCTGCCACTCCTGCTCAAAGGAATACGGGGAAGCAGACAGGTGGCACGTAAAAGGTGAGAGGTGTGAGATTCCCATGGACCAGTGGACCACCGCGCTGATACGTGCACGTCGTGAGCTCCTCTCTCGCTATTCCATGTTCTTCCGCTTCATCGTCAGCATTTGCTCCTACCGCTCTTGCTCAAAGGAACACGGTGAGAGTGTGTGATACGTGCACATGGCAGCTCCTCACCCCGCTCCATGTTCTTGCGCTTCATCATGTGCACCGCTCCTGCTCATGGAAACACGAAACGCAGGCCAAGTGACAAGTGGCAGGTGACGTAGCAGGTGACTTATACGTGCGAACGCGTCAAATTCCCGCTCACTCTTCTTCCTCTTCGTCACCAGCGTCTACTCCCCTTGAATGAGGGAGCGTGAAAGGGGGAACATCAAATCCAGTTTTCACTCCTTCTGAACCTCGTCCCAATTTCCATGCCTCCGTTTTATCATCAACCCCCCCCTTCTCAATCGGCCAGTGAAATTGAGAAGGTCGCGGCGTTTTCTTGTCTTTCTTTTCTTGGGATGTATGAGCCTTCGCGAAAGAGCCGCACGGGCGCTGCTGGCCGAGGCTTTTTCGGATTGTCCTCCAAGTTCGATATTAATTCTTTGCTCACTAGCCTTTGCGATATTTCAGAATCATAAGGATCTCTATTCGTCAGGCAACCCTACATGCTTCAAGCATATACATGGACAGAAGATTGTGCACGTGAGGGCATAAAGAACAGTGCACGAAAAACATGATAGGAAGCGTCAATTGAACCGTGCTCTTGATTCTCCCAACAGTACAACATCCATATTCTGAACGCCCTCCACAACAGCGCCTGTATTTTTTCTATAACATGCAGGTGCGCACATCGTGCCGTCTCGCTAATCCAAAAGAGGCTAAGGTTAGCCTTGAAACATACAAAATTGATTACAGCGCCAATTGCGTACCCGCATGTACACCGCGGAAACGAACCTCGTCGCCGCCATTTTGCTCCTCTTGATTCATTCATGCAGACCTCTCGCCCCCCAGTTAAGTTACAAAGCAGCGAAATACAACGCGTGCCAATAAGGTAACCCCGATGCTTTCCTAGTTCCCGAAGGTATTTTGGCAAAAGGGCACGTTACCTAGGCCTAGCCCTGGCGAAGAAAAATAATGAAAAAGAGCTTGTAATTTTGGAGTATATTCAGTTCCTTTTTTTTTTTAAAGGTGGAAATGCATTATACAACGTACAACGCAAAACACCGTCGGTCGTAACCGGAGCTAGAGGGCATAGGTAGTGTATACCGTACCCTCGCAGAAATCTACGGAGGCTTATAGACCAAAACGCCTAAAAACTTCAACTTGCCGCCACAAAATCTAACTATGTCGTTGCCACACTTCAACTCTAGCAGAAACGCCTCGGTAGGTTCCAGGTTCTGTATCTGTTGCTTCAGCTTGGAAGAATTGGCTCCGAGCCTGCCCTGCCGTGCCTTGTAAAAAGGTTGGGTTCCAACAGAGAAAACCCTGGTTCGAAATTGATGCCGTGCAGGACTTTGGTGACGGATGTTCAGGTCTTGGTCCTTTGGCTCCAAATCTGATTTGCCGAAGTGGTGGGGTTGGGTTGGGAGAGCAGAAATTGCCCTGGTTCGAAGTTGCTGCCTAGCAGCTGTGCCCCGTACACCAAAGGCCTCCTATGGCAGGCAGTTGCGTGAGCTGAATGCTGGGGGCAACCCCCACTTTCTGAGGGAAGATAGGAGCAGCTGCATCCGCGACAGAATTTTGAGTAGCTTCACACACCGCAGTCGTAACATGGCGCCATAGCCCTGTTTCCTCAGCGACATAGGCTTATCCTGAAAATGTTCTTTACCGTAGAATCCACCATGATATGCTTCTTCATGTCAAACATCATGTTGCCATAACTTGTCGCCAAGAAATATAGAGAAACTTTCTTCTTGAGTTGATAGTGAAGCCATTCGGAATATTGTAGTTCTTGAACTGATATGGTCAGAGTCGATCGTTTGGAACATGATCTTGGTTCAGATTCGTAGTTATTCCTTGTCGTGCGTTGCTGTGACGAGCGTGAAGCTCCTGTGAATCGTGAACGATGTAGGAAGGCAGAAAGTGTTGCACTTGTATATTCAGTTCCTGCTGACACCTATTGGCAGACTCAAAGATGCATGTGGAAGGTCGAGAATGAAATATATCTATACGATATTATGTTACAGTGGGTAACCAAAGCCGCAATAACGACTAGGCGAAACGCTCAGTACAGTGTGTGTTACAAATGTAGTGAGATTTGTTCGCAAAATGGACATGGTGCAAACTTCGCACAAGGGTGAGCAAATCAAAACATTTTTATTCTCCCATTTGCCCCAGAATGCTAAAATTAATTCACCCCCAAACTTCTATCAATCAGTGCCAGCACTACGTGCTGCAAACAGTTGGAGGTCCATTGGTCATTGCTGATTCTCTCCAGTACTTGCGAAACCTGTACAGCTTTGCTAAAACAAATACCTTCACAAAATTGGTACCCAGAACGTCGGGTAGCCCGAAACAAAACGTTAACCCTCCTTGTCAGTCCGCTTTCTCTCCCCGCCAATTTTCATATTCCAGATTCGCTCCAGCCACAAAACGGGACTCCCAAGGTTGAGCTTCCCTTCCCCAAATTGCTATCTCATCTTTCCCTGCCATTCTTCCTGACCACTTCCACATTCTCACCTCCGCGTGTCCTTCATTCACGGAATGATGATGCCGTGAAATTTGAATAAAGTTTACGCTATCTCTTCGCGTTTTTTCTCTAGTTGTCCCGTTGCGATCGTTAGTGTCCGCACAGTCGCAGCGATGGACGTGCGACGAGGGCATGCGACAGGCGGGAGGCAGTCGCCTGACGGGTCGGACCACGACGAGGCGAAGCGAAAGTCGGATTCCATTTTCGCTCCGCGATCGGCGGCGCAGAAGCGGCGACAGTTCGTCGCACAGGTCGCCATGTTCACCGTCGCAGCAGTCATTCTCATCGTCATGCTCGCTAGACCATCATCGCATCCGACCAATCAGAGTACGTTACTCGCGTTGTCCTTTCTTATCATTTATCAGGAGGACCTTATTTTCAATTGCTAACAATATCCGTAATACCTAGTAAGCAATGCCGTCGTCTGGAGCATCGATCGTCTCGTTCCGACACAGTGTGCCGCTGCCGTGCCAGCAGTAACGGTAGTGCGTATGGATCAGCCGACTGGAAAATGGTTTGTGCGACTTTTGAGGCGTCGCAGAATGCAGCTCCGTAAGCTGCTGAGCCTTTCCAGCGTGCTTTATGAGAGTGCGAGCGACGTCGCCGTGTCCTCTTCTTCCCGTCGTTGTCTGTGCCATTCTCTCTCCTTTCTTCCCATAATCGCCTTTCTCCCCGCAATCTCTCAATCTTCTCCCGTATTATCTTGATTACGGGGTCAAGTTCACTCCGTTTTGGCGTCGTATCTCGTCATTTCTCATCCCGTCGGTCATTGAATTTCACTTCTGAGTCGACTCAAAAATCGTCGAATCTCGTCGTTCTTTCTCTTTTCCTGTGACAATGCGTTGCCATGCAGGCGAGCCAGACGTCACGAAGAGCGGCACGGTCGGCCCTGCGGTTCAAATGACGGAACACGTACGTGAAAGGGCTCGTCTTTTCATGGCGAGAGTACGCTGAATGCACGGAACTTGTTTGTGCGCGCGTAGCTGCTTGCGTGGCTGGCGGGGGTTGCATTGTATACGACGCGAAAGAGTAGACTCGAGCTTTTTCGAGCGTTGTACACCTGGCTGTACGCCTCCCTCATCCACACCCGCGCCTTCGTGCATGTGCCTGGCGCCCAGGTCGCGCATACCGAAACCAAGTTGGTTTTGGAGAGTCCTCAAACCCAACTTGTCTAATTCCGTCTCCGTCATTCACTCCTGCGCTTTTGTGCATTTGACTGGCGCCCAGATCGCACACACTGAGACCATATCAACGCCTCAACAACTGGCTCAGCCTGTTGCCGTGCAAACCACGCACTGTGAGCCCCTGGGGAGAAGAGAGGAGAGGAGGGAAGGGGTGGGATAATGGGGATAATTGAGTTGAAGAGAGGAGAGGAGGGAAGGGGTGGGATAATGGGGATAATTGAGTTGAAGAGAGGAGAGGAGGGAAGGGGTGGGATAATGGGGAAAATTGAGTTGAAGAGAGGAGTGGAAAGCAGTGGAAGAATGGGACGGGTGGGAGGGGATGGTGGAGCAGTGGAGAGAAGTGGGGCCAGGGAGAGAACAAGGGAGAGGAGGGAGTGAAACTTGGAAAAGTCGTTTGGTGGGGGAGCAAAGGGCGGAGGGGGGAAGGGTGTGAGAGGGAGAGGCTATGGCGAGGACACCGAGGGAAGGGGACATTGGATGGGTGGGAAGGTATGGATGCATAAGTTCAAATACTTTTGATTGTATTTTCTGAGGCCATAGTGCCAACATTCCATCATGCCATCATGCCATCATGCCATCCGTATTCCGTCCGTTCCACCACCAGCAGTCACTGCAGGCGGGGGCGAGGACGCGGCGAGCCTGTTGGAGCTAGCAAGGCAGGAGGACCACGCACTCCCTGCATCAGCGCAACAGGTGAGATGGGGTCATTCTTTAGTCGACTCAAAAGTCACCGAGGCAGGTGGGAGGACCAAGTGCTCACTGCATCAGTGCAGCAGTTGAGCCAGCAGCAGGTGAGATGGAGTGGTGTAACGCGTAGCAGGCAGGAGCACTATTTCGTCCACCCCCCGTTTTCCATGGCTACAATACAGCGTGTCTTGCCTTGGCCCTCTGCTGCACCACGTGCTCTGCTGCACCACGTGCTCTCTGCTGCACCACGTGCTCTGCTGCACCACGTGCTCTGCTGCACCACGTGCTCTGCTGCACCACGTGCTCTGCTGCACCGCGTGCTCTGCTGCACCACGTGCTCTGCTGCACCACGTGCTCTGCTGCACCACGTGCTCTGCTGCACCACGTGCTCTGCTCTGCTGCACCACGTGCTCTGCTGCACCACGTGCTCTCTGCTGCACCACGTGCTCTCTGCTGCATGCTGGAATTGTGCTCCTTGCAGAAATTCTGCTCCTTACCTCCCACTCCTTCCTGTGGGTGTGTGTGCGCATGTCTGCAGGCGTCCCAACTGGAGACAGCACAAGCAGAGAGTGCCAGAGGTCACGATGCTGCTGCTAACAGTGGCGCCACTGCTGCTGCTACTGCGGAAGGAGGTGCTGCCGCTGCTGCTGCTGCTGCTGCTGTGGGTGGGGAGGCAGGGAGTGGAGCAGGGCAGGGTGGGCAGGCGTATCCTGATAAGGAGCCACAGCCATTCCCTTGGAGGGAGCGTCAGCACCATTTTCCTGAGAGGGATCATCAGCAGCAATTCCCTGAGAGGGAGCAGCAGCAATTCCCTGAGAGGGAGCCGCAGCAATTCCCTGAAAGAGAGCATCAGCAATTCCCTGAGAAGATACCTCATGGCAGCGGTGTGTTTGGGGAGGAGGGAGTGGTTCTTGATCGGCCAGGGGCAGAAGAGGAGAAGAGGACTGAGGTGAAGGCGAGTGTGGGGCAAGGGAAGGAGGATGAGGATGAGGATGAGGATGGGAAGGATGGTGATGAGGGTGACGAGGAGAAGGAGGAGAAGGATGCGGGAGGGAAGAGTGAGGGAGGGCAAAAGGGGGATGAGGAGGAGAGTGATGAGGGGAGTGGAGAGGGGGAAGCGGGAGGCAAGAAGGAGAAGAAAGCAGGGGATAAGGGTGAGAGCGAGGATGAGGAGGACGGGGAGGATGATGAAGAGGATGATGAGGAGGAAGGGGGTGGGAAGGAAGGGAAGAAGGGACGCAGTGAAGCAGGTACAGGCAGCAGGAAGAAAGCGCAGGATGAGGAGGGGGAGAAAGAAGACGAGGAGGACGAGGAGGAGAAGGAGGAGGAGAAGGAGGCGAAGGAGGAGGCGAGGGAGGGGGAGGAGGGCTCGCACAGCAGTGGGGAAGGAGCGGGGGAGGAGGACGAAGGGGCTGGGCCTGCAGATGACAGTGCTGCTGGTGACGCTGGTGGTGATGGTGGTGGTGGTGGCAGTGAGGGGGAGAACAGCAGCAGCGGGGGTGGGGAGGCCACAGGGGAGAGTGCGGGCTCGTCGGAGCAGCAGTCGGTCGCTGCCAAGGAAGTGGTGAGCACTTGCAATCTGCTCACTGGTCCCTTTCTCTTGCCGCCGCATCGCACCTCCTGCTCTTCATCTGCTTGCCTTAACCCTCGCCCTTAACCCTCGCCCTTAACCCCTCGCCCTTAACCCCTCGCCCTTAACCCCTCGCCCTTAACCCCTCGCCCTTAACCCCTCAACCTTCATCCATGCCTCGACTCGCCCTTCGCCCCTCTCCATTGACGCCTCCCCTTTTGACATTACTTCCTCTTCCCTCCTGAGCCCGCGAATCCCTCACTTATTCATCTCATCACTACTCCAGAAAAGTGGAGGAGGCAGCAGCGGTAGCGGCGGATCTGGTGGGCGAGCCGATAGACGTGGAGGGGTGTCGGGGGCGCACGGTGTACATTCACAAGCTTTCCCTTCCCCTCTCTCCCCCTTCCCCCTCGATTTCCCTCTACTCTGCCCCTCTTATTCAGAAAGCGGAGGCAGAAGCAGTTGCAGCAGACCCAGTGGGAGAGCCGATAGACGTGGAGGGGTGTCGGGGGCGCACGGTGTACATTCACAAGCTGGCTCAGGCGTACAACCGCGGGCTCGTCGAGCAGTGCGCCACGCTGCTACCCTGGTTCTCCATCTGCCCGCACTTCCAGGTGCATCTCTTGTGTGGGTGTTGGGTTGAATTGTGCGGGTTTTGAGGGGTATGGGCGTGTGTGTGCGCGCCTCTCTGCTACTCTGCTTCTTCACCTGCCTGCTCTCATGCCCCCCTCTGCATGCCCTCATGTCTAATCTCATGTCTAATCTCATGTCTAATCTCATGTCTAATCTCATGTCTTATGCCCCCCTCTGCATACCCCGCTCTGCATGCCCCCAACTGCATACCCCCCTCTACATGCCCCCCGGACATGCCCTCATGTCTAATCCCATGCGCCCATGCGCAAACAGAACGACGGCTTGGGAAACCGAATCCGCAACAGCAAGCTGCTTCTACCCTCTGGCCGATGGTTCGAGACGCACATGGTATGCATGCACTGCACCACGCTGCACTGCACCACACCACACCGCACTGCATCATGTCTTACAGCTGCATAAGTCGTCTCTCAAATGCGCAAGCCATTGATTGTATTTCAGACTGCAAACATCGTGAGGTGATCATAACTGCCACTTGCTCAAGCTCTTTGACACCTCGCTCTCTTCTCTCCCCCCCGCCACTACCGGCGCTGCAAGGTATACAAGGGCATAACCAGCGACCCTGATCGCCCTGACAGCCCGTGCCCCTTCCCCTCTCCTTCCCCAGTCTCTTCCCCTCTCCCTCTCCTCCCAGTGCGCCCTGCGGGAGGTGGTGTCCCACTACTGGCTCCACATGGTATACAAGGGCAGCAGCAGCGACACTGAGCGAGCGGACATGTCCTTCATGCCCTTTTATCTTGTGTCTCTCCCTACACTGTGTGAGTGACAGTACGCCCTGGAGATGGTGTTTCACTACCCCCTGTGCAAGGCGTACAAGTCCATCACCAATGACCCTGACAGGGCGGCCTTGTTCTTCATCCCATTCTACTCCTTGTCTCCCTCGTCCTCCTTCCTTGCTCTGTGGTTGCCAGTACGCACTGGAAATGGTGTTTCACTAGCCTGTGCAAGGCGTACAAGTGCATTAACAGTGATCCGGACAAAGCAGATCTTGTCTTAACCCCTTTTACGCGTCTTCTCTCCCCTGCCTTTTTTTGCCATTCTCTATGTGCCCCTCCTCCCAGTACGCCCTGGAGATGGTCTTTCACTACAGGCTGCGCAAGGCGTACAAGTGCATCACGAGCGATCCAGACAAAGCAGACCTCTTCTTCATCCCTTTCTACGCCTCCCTGGACGTGACTCGCTGGCACTTCGCCAAGAACGCATCGTTGGACGACCGTGACCGCATGCATGATGGGCTCGCCAAGTGGCTCATGAGAAGGGAGCACTTCAAGGTGCGAAGCGGTTCGAGGTGGTCTGGCATGGTATGTGGTGGTGCACCCTGCTTTGCCCTGTGTGATGGTGAATGCGTCTCTGAACGACCGTGATCGCATGCATGACGGGCTAGCCAAGTGGCTCATGAGAAGGGAGCACTTCAAGGTACGTAGTGTCAGGTACAGGAGTTTGAACAGGTGTGGTGTGAGGGCAAGGGAGGTGTGGTTGATGAGGAGCGAGCATTCAAGGTGCGTAGTTTAGTGTTTTTTTAGTCCCGAAAGGGTCTTGAAGCGCTCTCTTTGCAAGAGCCACTTGGTGAGGCTATCGAATTTAGGTGGGTCCTGGTTGTACAGCACTAATGTGCTACCTGCCTGCCTGATGCTTCTGCGCTCCTCCTTCCTGTGTTGTGCAGAAGAGCAGGGGAGCGGACCACTTGATACTGCTGGGGCAGGGCTCGTGGGACTTGAGTTGAGGCGCATCCTTTCTGCACCTATCTGTGCCTTTCTGTGCCTGTGCTGGTCTCTTTTCTCCCTGCAGAAGCGCAACGGAGCGGACCACTTCATCGTGCTGGGGCAGGGCTCGTGGGACTTCAGGCGGTCAGAGGGGTCGCAGTGGGGCAACCGCCTGCTGCTGCTGCCCGAGATGAAGCACGTGACGAAGCTAGTGCTGGCCGCCAACCTGTGGGAGGACACCGAGATCGGCATCCCCCCTCTCACCTTCTTCCACCCTCGCTGGGAGAAGGACTACAAGGTGAGACGCCAGGGGTGAAGGACAGAGCATTCAACAGTGGACGACATGGTTAGCAGCGTTCTTAATCATCCCCTCCCACCACCCCTCCCACTACCCTTCTCACCATCCCTCTCACCATCCCTCTCACCATCCCTCTCACCACCCCTCTCACCACCCCTCTCACCACCCCCGCTCACAATGCAGACATGGCAGCGCATAGCCGAGTCGCACCGGCGCACGTCGCTGGCCGCGTTTGCATCGCTGAGGGACGCGTTCAGCAAGCACAACAAGGCACTGGGGCGGCAGTGCAAGAAAGCCAAGGCGTGCCGGTAAGTGTTAGATTGTGTGGGGTGATCAAAGGACAGTGGTCGTTTGCTTGCATCACTAGGGACGCCTTCAGCAAGCACGACAAGGCGCTGGACAGGCAGTGCAAGAAAGCCATGGCGTGCCGGTGAGTGTCAGATTGTGTGGGGCGATCACAGGACCGTGGTCGTTTGCTTGCATCACTAGGGACGCCTTCAGCAAGCACGACAAGGCGCTGGCAGGCAGTGCAAGAAAGCCATGCCGTGCCGGGTGAGTTGAGTGAGGCAAGGCGTGCCGGTGAGTTGAGTGAGGCAAGGCATGTCCGTGAGTGTGGGGTGATGAAGGGCATGTGGGGTCACCTTTCCTCCTCCCCTCCTCCGCTCCTCCCCTCCCCTCCTCCTCTCCTCCTCTTCTCCTCCCCTCCTCCCCTCCTATGTCTCATCCCGTCACCTCCATCCCACTCCTCCCCTCACCACCAGCTACCTCAAATGTATGTAAGACACCAGCTACCTCCTAAGATACCGTCACGGGTCCAACGGTTCTGATGCCCTCTAAGCCTCTCTCCTCCTATTCACTCCCCTCCTTCCACTACCTCTCTAAACCCCTCACCACCCACCACAGCTACCCCAATCTGCCTGATTATCAAGTACCGCTCTAAACCCCTCACTATCCCACATCACCACCAGATACCTGGAGTGCGTGGAGGACATCTGCACGCGGCCAGAGGTGCTCATGGATCTATTCACCGATGCTGCCTTCTGCATCGTACCATCGGGCCACACGGGCGCCCGCAGGGCCGCCTTTGACGCCATCGTGGCTGGCTGCATCCCCGTCTTCCTCGACTCCTTCGTGCCCTCCCAGGTGAATGCAGCACAGGTGCCCTCCCAGGTGAATGCAGCACAGGTGCCCTCCCAGGTGAATACAGCACAGGTGCCCTCCCAGGTAAGCTCAGGTGTCCTCTCAGGTGTGCTGTACATGTGTTTGTTGAGCACACAGAGCCGCCTTTGACGCCATTGTTGCTGGCTGCATCCCTCCCCGTCTTCCTCGACTCCTCTGTTCCCTCCCAGGTGCGCTCAGTGTGGATGTGTGGGTGTGTGAGTGCGAGTGTGCAGCATGTTCTGGGCTCAGCATGTTCTGGGCTCAGCATGTTCTGGGCTCAGCATGTTCCCTCCAGATGCCATCGTTGCCGGCTGCATCCCTGTCTTCCGCGACTCCACTCCCTCGTGACCCTCTTAGTAACCTCAGCACGCAGCTGTATGAGTCAAGCTGCCATTGTTGATATTAAAGGCGCCCCGTCTAGTCGTGCAGCCGGCCTGGTCGTGCAGCCGGCCTAGTCGTGCAGCCGGCCTAGTCGTGCAGCAGCAGCGGCCAACAGCACCACCTACTCGGCGACACTGAATGATCATGTTGTCACTTCCTCCCTCCATCTCTCTCCTCTCTCCTCCCTTCCCCTGCGTCACAGTACAAGTGGCACCTATCCGCCAACAGCAACAGCTTTTCTGTCGCTTCAAATGGTTCTTCATGTTATCCCTCCCGTTTTGTTTGAGGTTGATTTTGAGAATTCTCAAAATCAACTTCATGTTATCCCTCCCGTTTTGTTTGAGGTTCATTTTGAGAATTCTCAAAATCAACTTCATGCTATCCCTCCCTCCATCCGCCCCTCTCCCATCCGCCCCTCTCCCAGTCCCCCCCTCCTCCTGCGTCGCAGTACAAGTGGCACCTACCAGCCAACAACAGCACCTACTCGGTGACGTCGAGTGATCATCATGTTGTTCCTTCCTCCCTCATCCCTCTCCTCTCCTCTTTCCCCCACTCCTTACTGCACAGTACAAGTGGCACCTACCGGCCAACAGCAGCACCTACGCGGTGACGCTGAGTGATCATCATGTTGTTCCTTCATCCCTCTATCCATCCCTCGGCTCTCCCCTTTCCCCCACTCCTTACTGCACAGTACAAGTGGCACCTACCGGCCAACAGCAGCACCTACTCGGTGACGCTGAGTGAGAAAGCAGTGTTGGCAGGCAAGGTTGACGTCATCAAGGAGCTCGAGAAGATTCCAGGAAAGGAGGTAAGCAGGACCAGGGCGAACCGTCTGTATGTGCTTGGTTCGGTCGGCATGTCCCACTCTTGGTTCGGTCGGTGTGTCCCACTCTTGCTTCAGTGGGTGCGTCCCACTCTTGGTTCGGTCGGTGTGTCCCACTCCTGGTTCCTTTCCCGAGTGCAAAGGCTCACGTTGTTGACTCTATGGTCCGTGTCAACATAGAGTGCCTTTGTAGTTTCTTGTTTGTAGCTGATACGCAAGTCACTGTTACGCAAGTCACTGTTACGCAAGTCACTGTTACGCATGTCACTGTTACGCAAGTCACTGTTACGCATGTCACTGTTATGCAAGTCACTGTTACGCACTGTTACGCAAGTCACTGTTACGCAAGTCACTGTTACGCAAGTCACTGTTACGCAAGTCACTGTTACGCAAGTCACTGTTACGCAAGTCACTGTTACGCAAGTCACTGTTATGCAAGTCACTGTTATGCAAGTCACTGTTAAGCAAGCCACTGTTAAGCAAGCCACTGTTGCGCAAGTCACTGTTACGCAAGTCACTGTTGTGCATGCTACCGTTGTGCATGCTACCGTTGTGCATGCTACCGTTGTGCATATACGTGGCACTGTTGCATGTGTGATTGAGGAGCATGTTCGAGAACAACCATCCCATCACCCATGGCACATCTGCATCTCGAGAACAGCCATCCCATCAGCGGTGTATTATGTATTACCACCATGCATGCACCCCATACACCAGAGACAAGACCTCTTTCACATAACCATGGCACCTTTCCCTCCCCTTTACCCTCCCCTGACTCTACGTTTCGCTCTCTCTAGGTGCGCTGCATGCGGTTGAAGATCATAAGAGAGGTGATGCTAGCAGGGGTGTACAACCACCCGCACATGTGCCCCTATTCCCTTCCACGTTCACTCCTTTCAACTTTCCTTCCCTACGCATGTGCCATTGCTCTAGGTGCGGCGCATGAGGTTGAAGATCATAAGGCATGCACCCCCAGCAGGGGTGTACAGCCTCCTGCGCATGCACCCTTTTCCCTCCCCCTTTCCCTCCCATGTTAACTCCTCTCACATTTCCCTCCCCACATGTGTGCCCATTGCTCTAGGTGCGGCGCATGCGGTTGGGAAACATAAGAGAGGTGTTGCCGGCAGGGGTGTACAACCATCCGCGCATGTATCCCATGGAACACAGGCGAGACGTTTCTTGTATCGCCCTCCCCTCTTCCCCTCTTCGTTACCCTCCTCTTGCGCCTCCCCTTGTGCTCCCACTCTTTCTAGGTGCGGTGAATGAGGTTGAAGATCATAAGGGTTGGTGATGCCAGCTGTGGTGTACAACCATCCACTCATGTACCCTATGGAGAACAGGCGAGACGCCTTTAATTTTGCCCCCTCTTTTTCCCTCCCACTCCCTTATTCGTTCCCCTTTCCGTCTTTCCTTCCCCGCTCTCTCTAGGTGCGGCGAATGAGGTTGAAGATCATAAGGGCTGGTGATGCCAGCAGTGGTGTACAACCATCCACTCATGTACCCTATGGAGAACAGGCGAGACGCCTTTAATTTTGCCCTCCCCTCTTTTTCCCTCCCACTCATTCGTTCCCCTTTCCGCCTTTCCTTCCCCGCTCTCTCTAGGTGCGGCGAATGAGGTTGAAGATCATAAGGGAGGTGATGCCGGCAGTGGTGTACAACCACCCGCGCATGTATCCCATGGAACAAAAGCGAGACGCCTTTGATATTGCTATGGAGGAGGTGGTGAGGCGAGTGCAGCGCAACAAGCAGGCAGCTGCTGCGGCCTGAGACTGTTGGGGTTTGGTTTGTTGGTGGTTACCACGTGTGTATTGTGTTGATGCTGTATGAATTTCACAAGATTAAAGAAAGGCAAAACCAACCGTACCGTACTTTTCATTGTGCTTCGGAGACGACTTGGAGTGGAGGAAAGATGCCGCAGGAACTGAGGACAGTTGTTGGGGTTCCAGCTTCAGGCAAGAAGCTTAGCTCCGGCTCGTCTATCCGCAAAAAGGAATCAGTTAGGGGAGGAGGGGGGGGGGGGGGGGGGAGGAGAAGGGTTGGAATTTGGAAGAGAGAGGGGGGCTTGTTGGTAGGTTTGAAGAAAGGACATATTGGAGAAATTCCTAGTACCGTTTAGGTAGGTACCAGTTATTGTTTTACACATGCACATTGTATCTTGACAGCAAATTTCTTTCTCTTATATATGATGACCTCACCTTTTACCGTAACAGAGCCTTCCACTTTCCAATCACCCCATTGACCATTACGAATTGCCCATTAGGCTAGCTTCTACAGTGCAACCCTAACATGCTCTAATAGCTGGAGAAATTACAAACGAGTCAACCTTGTTATCCCAGTGCGCACTGCACGTTTTCGGCTGTTTGTTGGGAATGGTTTGTGCCCGCTTTCGTGCCTAGAGGGCGGTGGGCTGTGCCCCACGGGACCCACAGCGTTCCACTCATGGCCGCCGGACCGCCAGGTGATCCACCCACCTTGTCAGTGTACTGTACACCAGACACTGTGCAACACTCCGATTCTTCCACCACACACCACCGAATGCCACCACGAGTTTCGTGTGGTGGCGTGCGTACGTACGTCCACGTGGTTCCCTCCAATTGTTTTGCTCCTCATGAAAGAAGCCATCAGGCTTCATCAGCTTGAGTGATCTTCCCGAACCGAACTTGAGAATTCGGAACCTCGCACCAGAAATTCAAGGCTAGAACACAAGGTAGAGTTTCTGTCGCCAAAAATCGCAAACCACAAACATTCAGGTTACCACGCTTGCGACCTCCAAACCTTACAATGGCTGTGAAAACCTGAGGTCCAAACCTCAGGCTGGCTTGCTGGCTCTTGGGTTTCAGAAACGACAGCTACCACCAGCACCACCTTCTTGGGTTTCGTACGCTGGTTGCGTACGCACGGTACGGTTCGCAGCTCCATCTGTCCCTAGAAGCCACGGTGGTTTTAAACTCCGTTTGGACTGTCCGTGTTTGACGCTTGTTCGTGCAGCAGTGCCAGCTTGTCAGCTGCACCATCTTTGAAATCAGCCAACTAGCTTGCTCGTTGCCTCTGTCTCAACCTTCCAGCTCAACAGAGCTTTGCTTTCCCACAACCTACTATCAAGGTCCTCAGCCTTAGCACAGCGGACCTTCATATAAACTCTGCTGTTGCTGAAAATAAGTTTCTCTAATATTAATTATTTCGAAAGCTGTCGTCCTTGAGGGTAGTGATAGTTTATGTTCCACGCGAATCGTTCGCATGGTGAGCTACATCGACCCTCATTAACTGAGTACATTCTCTCACATCGCCTCGCGTTGCGTTCCCAGCGTTCTCTCGCGGAAATAATAATCGCCCCTGCTAGTTCCGAAGGCCATTCCCTCACCTACCGCAATTCCTCTTATATTATCTCGTCCATATTCTTTAACATCATCACCCGTCGCCTCACCTATCCTACAGATGGTTAGGAGGTCATTAGAAGCACCGCATTGCAGCCAATAACCTAGAAAACCCGTATCAAGTGTCCTACACTTGAACTGCCGGGTACGAGGGCTTTAAGATGCAGTACCACTCGGAGCAGCCCTCGGGGCTCCCCCCGCACAAGAGCGGAAGCCGCCGGCGCGCTACGGTCGCGTCCGTCAGCCCGCTCGAGCTGCGCCTGCAGGAGTTTCATATGGTCGGGGGAGGCGGAAGCAGGGGAGGTGGAATCGGGGGAAGCGCGATTGAGCGCGGAAGCAGCAAGCATGCAGGGTCCGGCGTCGGCGTAGGGTTACCCGTTCGCAGCGCTTCGCCGCACAGTGTCGCCAACCACGCAGAGTCGCCCGGGCACATGTCGGACGGGCGCGGCTCCGGCAGTCACTCGAGCCACGAGGGGCGCCGCAGGCGAAAATCCTCCGATAACGTCGCCGTCGAGGCGCGGGCCTCGTTGGCCGGTCTTAGTCTTTCCGGTTTAAGCGGCGGGTACGGGGCGGTCCCTACGGCCACGGGGAACAGCACGAACGGCGGCGGGGGGCGAAGCAGAAGCGGCGCAATGGGCGGCGCGGCGAGACAGCCGACGCTGGAGTCGATGCGAAACGGGGTTAACAACAGCAGCAACAGCAGCAGTATCAATAGCGTCGTCGATCCGCGATTACCGCTCGTCAACACCCCTGACTCCATACCGTCAGATGCGGACAAGCCGCGGTTTCCGTTAAAGCCATCTGTGAACGCGGCGCAATTTCCGCCGGGGAGCGCGGAGTTGGCGGCGGCGGCGGCGGCTTTGGCGGCCGCTGCCGGCGGAGTCGCGTATTGCAAGCCGCGGTACCAGTTCTGCCCGAATTGCGGGTTTCAGTTAGTAGAAAACCCGATAATAGAACCCATCTTAAAGCCCGTTGTTCCCGCTGTGGCGGAGGAGGAGACGGATTCGGAACAAGACTGCGACGACGACGCGAGCGAGGTATCTGTACCACGTGTCAAAGCGCCATTGGCGAACGCCAAGGCGAAAACCAAGAAGGGGAAGAGCCACGCGGAAAAAGAAAGGCCGCGCAGCAGGCGTTCTTCCGCGGAGCACAGTAGCAGTGGCGGGGGTGATTCCGACGCCGGCGGAGGGGGCGGAGCTTCCGCCGCGGGGAGAGCGGGAAGCGACGCGGAAGAGCCTGGCGCGCGGAAGCCCACCCCCGCGTTTCCCCCGTCCGCGTCTTCCGCAGGGAAAGAGATTGAGGGGAGCCGCATGGACCGGCTGAGAGCGCCGGAGGTGGGACAGCGCCAGGTGCTCCGCCACATGGAGAAGGGCGGCGGAGCGGGCGCGGGCGGCGGAAAGGGGCGCCATCGGCGCATCGGGAGCGTGGATCATAATATTTATTCCGCTGCTATGCCGCTCACGAAGGGGCGGCTGGCGGGCGGCGCGGGGGCAGCGGCGGGGAGGGATCAGGGTTACGCGGATGCGGAGGGGGGAGGGATGGGCGTGGGACGCGCGGGGATGAGGGGGATCGCGTCTCCCGTTCAGGAGGATGACGGGGAGGGGACGGAGCGTAGCTCGCCGACGGAATCCGTCGCGTTGTCTGACGTGTCCGTGGCTACGGGGCGCGACGCGCCGGGTGGCGGCGCGAGCGCTGTCAGCGCCGCGATTTCCGCCCACAGAAAGCGGTTGGGGATCGGGGGCGATGGGGGGAGCGAGAGGGGGAGCGAGCGGGGGAGCGAGAGGGGGAGCGCGGCGGGTTCGCCCAGGGGGGAACCTGGAGGCGCAGGGTCTCCGCGGAAATCCGCTATAGGGCTGAAAAAGCTACAGCTAAGAGTGGAAATCGGGGCAGATGATAGCGGGGATGAGGGCAGAGAGGTTAAACTGGTGGCGGTAGGCCCCCCCGCGGGGAAGGCGGGGGGAGGGGGGATGGGGGGAGAGGGGGCAGGGGGAAGCGGAGCAGGAGGAATGGGGAGAGGAGTGCGGGAGGTGGCGGGGATAGGGTCTGTGAAAGAAAGGTCTGGGCTGAGGAGGGAGGGTAGTGGGGTGAGAGGGAGTGTCGGGGTTGGGGCGGGCGGGGGAGCATTGGGAGCAGCAGCAGCAGCAGCAGGGGGGGGCATACCAGCGGCAGCTGTAGCACCAGTGACCGTAGCGCCGGTGGCTGTAGCGGGGCCGGTGGCGGCGCTACAGAAGGGCGCGCACCGGCGCATATCATCATGGGTGGACGGGGGCAGCCTGCGGCACACGGACTTCATCCTGCGCAAGCCGTACCGCGAGGTCACCGAGGTGTTTGACGTGCAGGAGGAGGAGCTGGGCGTGGGGCAGTTCGGCGTTATTCGATCGTGCGTCAATAGAATGACTGGCGCGCTGCTGGCTTGCAAAACGATCAGCAAGGAACGGATTGTGGTGAGTGCCTGTGTGGGGTGAGTGGGATGGGACGGATAGTGGTGCTGGCGCGTGACTCAGGCTGTGGGTGTGCTGCTGGCGTGTAAGACCAACAGCGAGGAGCCAACTGTGGTGAGTGTGAGGGTGGGAGGGTTGACTGAAGATTCCCGGGCAGAACTGTATGCTTGGTCTGGACTTGGTTGACTTTTGAGTCAACTTAAAAGTCAACTCAGGGTGGGAGGGTTGCTAGAAGATTCCTGGGCTGAACTGTATGCTTGGTCTGGACTGAAAGGCGTAGAAATGATGAACTAAACAGTTTGGTGGTTTTACAGAACTCTGAGACTAGCAGAGCAGGCAAAGGTTCTGGGTGGGGCTGGGTGGGGCTGGGTGGGACGGATTGCCATCATTACCCCCGGCACAGGGTCCGTACAAGTGAGTGGTGCATTTGGGTTGGGGGATTGCAAGAGTGTGCGCTGTGGCAGGGAGGGAGCAGCAGCGATGCAGGCGGTTGATGGATGGGGAGGGACAGGATTGAGGGCGTGGGGGAGTGGGTGGGAGTGAGGGTGTGGGAGAGTGGGAGTGAGGGTGTGGGAGAGTGGGAGTGAGGGTGTGGGAGAGTGGGAGTGAGGGTGTGGGACAGTGGAAGTGAGGATGTGGAACAGTGGCAGTGAGGGTGTGGGAGAGTGTGAGTGAGGGTGTGGGACAGTGGGAGTGAGGGCGGTGGGAGAGAGGGAGTGAGGGCGTGGGAGAGTGGGAGTGAGGGTGAGGGAGAGTGGGAACGAGGGCGTGGGAGAGAGGGAGCGAGGGCGTGGGAGAGGGAGTGAGGGCGTGGGAGAGTGGGAGTGAGGGTGTGGGAGAGTGGGAGTGAGGGTGTGTGTGAGTGGGAGTGAGGGTGTGGGTGAGTGGGAGAGTGGGAGTGAGGGTGTGGGAGAGTGGGAGTGAGGGTGTGGGACAGTGGAAGTGAAGATGTGGAACAGTGGGAGTGAGGGTGTGGGAGAGTGGGAGTGAGGGTGTGGGACAGTGGGAGTGAGGGCGTGGGAGAGAGGGAGTGAGGGCGTGGGAGAGTGGGAGTGAGGGTGAGGGAGAGTGGGAACGAGGGCGTGGGAGAGAGGGAGCGAGGGCGTGGGAGAGGGAGTGAGGGCGTGGGAGAGTGGGAGTGAGGGTGTGGGAGAGTGGGAGTGAGGGTGTGTGTGAGTGGGAGTGAGGGTGTGGGTGAGTGGGAGAGTGGGAGTGAGGGTGTGGGACAGTGGGAGTGAGGGCGTGGGAGCAGGAGGCGGATTTTGCATTGGTGTGAGTTTGGGAGTGTGGGTGGGAGTATAAATTCGCACCGCATGCCATCACCGCATGCCATCACCGCATGCCATCACCGCATGCCATCACCGCATGCCATCACCGCATGCCATCACCGCATGCCATCACCGCATGCCATCACCGCATGCCATCACCGCATGCCATCACCGCATGCCATCACCGCATGCCATCACCGCATGCCATCACCGCATGCCATCACCGCATGCCATCACCGCATGCCATCACCGCATGCCATCACCGCATGCCATCACCGCATCACCGCATGCCATCACCGCATGCCATCACCGCATGCCATCACCGCATGCCATCACCGCATGCCATCACCGCATGCCATCACCGCATGCCATCACCGCATGCCATCACCGCATGCCATCACCGCATGCCATCACCGCAGCGCACCACTGCAGTGTCCGGGGGACGCAGCACAAGGAGGTGCGGTGGGGTGGGTAGGGGTCGGACCTCCTTGCGCAGAGGTGCGGCAGCAGGTGCTGCAGCCTCCCCATGGGTTGATGTGCCTGGCCTCCCCCATTGCTCTCCATGTGCCACCCCGCTTCACCCCACTCCACCCCACCCCACCTCACTCCACCTGACCCCATTCCACCCCATCCCACCCCACCGCACTCCACCGCTGCAGTGCCCGGAGGATGCAGAGGACGTGCGCAAGGAGGTGCAGCTGATGCAGCAGCTGCGGGGCCACCCCAACATCATCGACCTCTATGAGACTTTTGAGGACAGCAAGGTGAGATGAGGGTGGTTAGGGCGTGTGTGTGGTGTGGGAGGAGTTGCAGGGTGGTGCGGTGGATTAGTGATGGCCGATGGAGGGCAGCAGCTGAGGGGCCACCCCAACATCATCGACCTCTATGAGACGTTTGAGGACAGCAAGGTGAGCTGAGGAGTTTGTGGGGGATAGTGAGTAGATGTAGATGTAACCCATTCCAACATCAGTGACCTTTATGAGACCTTGGTTGGAAGACAGGACAGCAAGGTGAGGCAAGTGTGTGCGGTGTGGGAGGAATCGCACGGTACGCAGAGCAGAGATACCCCATCTTAACGCACCCCACCCGACTCCACCCTGAACATCGTCGACCTTTATGAGACCTTTGAGGATAGCAAGGTGGGATGAGGGTTTGGTGTGGTATGGGTTGAGCGATAAGTAGAGGAACCCCACTCCACCTCACCCCACCCAACATCATCGACCTCTATGAGAAGTTTGAGGAGAGCAAGCAAGGTGGGGCAAGGGTGGGGTGTGTGTGTGGTGTGTGGTATGTGGATTAATGAGGGCTGTTTGAAAGCAGCAGCTGACGGGTCACCCCAACATCATCGACCTCTATAAGACCTTAGAGGACAGCAAGGTGAGGTATGCATGTGGCGTGCTAGGGTTGGGTAGTAAGCTGAATTACCCCCCCGCACCTCATCCCACCCCTTTCTCACCCCCCCTGCACGTGCACCTGGTGATGGAGATCTGCAAGGGCGGGGTGCTTTATTGTCACTTCGATACCCTCTTCACCTTTCTCCACCTCTCTTCACCTTCCCTTGTCAACCCCTCCTCTTGCCCCCATCGTCCCTGCTTGTGGGGCAGCATGTGCACCTGGTGATGGAGATCTGCAAGGGAGGGGAGCTGTTCGACCGCATCAAGCTGAGGGGGCAGTACAGCGAGCGCAGCGCGGCGCTCGTGTGCCAGACGCTCGTGGAGGCGCTGCTCTACTGCCACTCCAATGGCATTGCTCACCGCGACGTGAAGCCGGAGAACATTCTCCTCATGCACAAGGATGACGACACCAATATCAAAGTTATCGACTTTGGCGTCGCCACGCGATTCAGACACGGTATGAACATTGGTCTACTAGAATGGCATGGCATGGCATGGCATGGCATTGTGTGCTTGTGTGCCAGACGCTGGTGGAGGCGCTGCTGTACTGCCACTCCAACGGCATTGCACCCCGCGACGTGATGTGAAGCCTGAGAACATTCTCCTCAGAAGCAGGCTTATATCAAGAGGGCCGCAAGTGAGGAATTTTACACTACTCCTGCACAAGGATGGCGATACTGCTATTGGAGTGATCGACTTTGGTGTTGCCTCGTGTATTGAGGGTATTTTTGAGACGTCTCAAAAATACCCTCGAGGTTCAGACCATACTTTGGTGTTCCTGTGGTAGAGAGCACAGGGTCGATGGCGCTGTCATTATTTTTTAGGCGCCTCCAAAATCCGCGTCACCTCGTTCTCCTCCCTCTGTGAGAATTGAACTGATGAGTTGATTAGGAATGATGAGGGCTTACATAGTTGGAGCTAAGGAAAGGGGGGGTGGTTGGTACCTAGCCAACATTATTGGCCCCCACCAGTAAGTTGGGTTGGAGAATTATTGGGGGGTCCCAATAATGTTGGTCAAAGTGGGCCAACATTATTGAGGGGGGCCAATAACCCTCCAACCCAACCTTGGGGTCCAATATTTGGGCCAAGGTTGGGTTCCAACCCCCAACTAGGGTTAACCCTAGTTGTGCACCCAAACACTGTTTGGGTGCCTATCTCTATCCTAGGGTTTTTAGGATCAATGCAGGATACAGAAGAGTAGTATAATCTAACACCCTCTCCTCCCTCTCCTCCCTTTTCTCCCTCTCATCCCCCTCCTCCCTCTCCTCTCCCTCCTCTTTCTCCTCCCACTCCCTTTCTGCCTTCTTTCCCCCTCCCCCCACACCTCTTTACAAGAGAGCGTCTTGCTGAGTTCGTAGGCAAGCCTCTCACTGATTTTGTAGGCAAGCCCTATTACAGGGCCCCAGAGGTCCTCACTGGTTCTTACAGATGTGCTCCTCACTCACTCTCCCCCTTCCCCCTTCCCTCTCTTTAACAGGCGAGCCTCTCACAGAGCTCGTCGGCACGCCCCACCACATGGCCCCAGAGGTCCTCACCGGCTCTTACAGATGTGCTCCTCTCTCCCCCTCTTGCCTCTCCCCTCTCCCCTCTGCCCATTTTACTGGCGAGCCTCTCTCTGAGTTTGTAGGCACGCCCTACCACATTGCCCCAGAGGTCCCCACCGGCTCGTATGGCCCCGAGTCGGATATCTGGCCTGTACAAACGTGCTCCTCACTCCCCCTCCCCTCTCCCCTCCCCTCTCCCCTCCTCCCATGCTACAGGCGAGCCCCTGACAGAGTTTGTCGGCACGCCCTACCACATGGCCCGAGAGGTCCCCACCGGCTCTTACAGATGTGCATCTCATTCTTCCTTGTCCCTATCCTCTCCTCACCCCTCCCTTACAGGCGAGCCTCTCACTGAGTTCGTAGGCACGCCGTACTACATGGCCCCAGAGGTCCTCACCGGCTCGTACGGCCCCGAATCAGATATCTGGTCGGCGGGTATCGTCCTATACATCATGCTGTGCGGCTTCCCGCCGTTCTGGGCGGCGAGCAACGAGGGCATATTCGATGCGATCCGGCGCAAGGAGGTGCAGTTCAGGTCCGCCAAGTGGCGCACTGTGAGCGAGGACGCCAAAGATCTTATAAGGAGGATACTCGTGAAGGACCCCCGCAAGAGGATATCAGCACTTGAGTTGCTTGGTGAGTTTAATCGGCTGGGCTGATTGGCTCGGATTTTGGGGTGCATTGATTGGCTTGGTAAGTGGATGGTGGTGCTGGTGCGTGTTTGCTATGTGGGTTGTTACTTGCGTGAGAAAGACCAGTGCGTTGTTACTCTTGCTCGCCTCCCCTCCTCCTCCCCCCCACCCTCCCACACGCCCCCCCTTCCGTCGCCTCACACTCGTGCCCTGAAACGTTTTCCCAAATATCACCTCCTTATTCACCGCAAGTGACATTTTCAGCAAGGCATATGTTCACACCTATGTCTCGTCGCCCACCATCCACCTCAACTTCCATCTGTCTGTTATGTATGGTATGTCGTGGCATGGGATGGTACTGTATGTGATGGGGCGGCATGGCATGGCATGACAGGTCATCCATGGATCGTGCAGTATTCTACATAACAACGGGGTTTTTTCTGCATCACAACTTCATTTGGAGCTACATGAACAACAGAAATAGAGGAGTCACAACCACATCACACTCCCCCACATCCCATGCCGGTGCTTATATGAGCAAAAACGAATTACAGCCTTCTGTTTGCGACTCAGAAGGTGGTACATGGGTAGGGCGTGGGCAACATGTTGTGCCTAGCAAAGACCATGACTCCTGCCTGGGGTTCGATTGGCAACATGTGCCTGACAGACCTCCACCTGAAGCTGACTTGCATCATGGCAGACTGCCAGCATGCCCTCTCAAACCCTATGGAGCACTCATTTTGACTCTAGGTTGCTCATTGCCAAATAATCAAGAGCTTGTTATCATTCTTACGTTGATTAACTGTACTCTAACAACGAAAGTTTCAATACTTCTGTGTTCACCATGATTATCCTCATCCACATCCCGTAACCATGAGGGACGTTCGCCTGGACCTCCACACCGATTTCGCTAGCAGGAAAACTAGTGATGCTATCACTAATCGCGAACTAGCGATGCCATCATACGCGAATCCGCTTCTTTGCTATAGGTTTACTGACGAATCGCCAATTAGGTCAGGACCTAGGACCCGTCGCGTCGGATATGTTGCTGTTCTCGGGTCGACATTCAGGACACGCGCGTATATTTTGGCAAGCCTTTTCGCACTACGTGCTTACCACTTAAAGCAGCACAATCTAACTCGGGAACGACCTGTAGGCGCCTCAAAAAGCACCTGCTGGTGACGTAACAGTCGCCGTCGCTCGCTCACTCGAGCAGCCGTCATGCTGCACTGGAATCGAAAAGAGGACCCGCTGCTTAGTGGCATTCTGAATTCTCCTTCCAGCTGTCTCCATCGCCTTTTTAGCTGAAAAAAACATTCTGGGATCCCAGCATCCTGCAACCATTCCAGTCCGTCGTAAATACTCACGGCTGCAGCGTTAGGTGCCTTTGAACCTTTTCCAGCGGTTACACATTTTCCGAGATTTCCATGGCCGACGCGCGGCCAGCTTCCGACGTCAGGCGGCGCCGGTCGGCGCATCGCGGGTACGTGATTAGCGGCTAGTTTCAACGCACCTTGTCTCAAATCGGATCGGCTTTTCCGCACTTTTCTATTCGTACTAGCACGCACGTTGAGAGAGCGGCGTGCTGGAGGTGTGAGGGAGAGGGAGGAACTATTGAAAGGTCACCTTTTGAGTCGACTCATAAGTCACCTCAAAAGTGTCAAGGGATTAACTATTGAGAGTTGTCAAAACTGTCGAGAGAGGAACTTTTGCGTCGTCCAGTCAACACGGTGTGCACGTTGCATCTGCTCTTCGACCCTGTGTTCCCTCCTGCTATTACAGTCCGCCAGCAGTCAGGATGAACTCTCTGTCGCCGTTACATCAGTAGTCGCCGTCACCTCCCCTGAGTGCTTCAGTCTTTCGTTCCTACGCGCTGCCTCACCACTCCTCAGTTCCTCCCCTCGCTCCTTACCTCCACCCTTCTCTCCGCTCCTTACCTCCACCCTTCTCTCTGCTCCTTACCTCCACCCTTCTCTCTGCTCCTTACCTCCACCCTTCTCTCTGCTCCTTACCTCCACCCTTCTCTCTGCTCCTTACCTCCACCCTTCTCTCTGCTCCTTACCTCCACCCTTCTCTCTGCTCCTTACCTCCACCCTTCTCTCTGCTCCTTACCTCCACCCTTCTCTCTGCTCCTTACCTCCACCCTTCTCTCCGCTCCTTACCTCCACCCTTCTGTCCGCTCCTTACCTCCACCCTTCTCTCCGCTCCTTACCTCCACCCTTCTGTCCGCTCCTTACCTCCACCCTTCTCTCCGCTCCTTACCTCCACCCTTCTCTCTGCTCCTTACCTCCACCCTTCTCTCTGCTCCTTACCTCCACCCTTCTCTCTGCTCCTTACCTCCACCCTTCTCTCTGCTCCTTACCTCCACCCTTCTCTCTGCTCCTTACCTCCACCCTTTTCTCTCCACCCTTCTCTCTGCTCCTTACCTCCACCCTTCTCTCCGCTCCTTACCTCCACCCTTCTCTCTGCTCCTTACCTCCACCCTTCTCTCTGCTCCTTACCTCCACCCTTCTCTCTGCTCCTTACCTCCACCCTTCTCTCTGCTCCTTACCTCCACCCTTCTCTCTGCTCCTTACCTCCACCCTTCTCTCCTCTCCTTACCTCCACCCTTCTCTCCGCTCCTTACCTCCACTCCACCCTTCTCTCCGCTCCTTACCTCCACCCTTCTCTCCGCTCCTTACCTCCACCCTTCTCTCCGCTCCTTACCTCCACCCTTCTCTCCGCTCCTTACCACCACCCTTCTCTCCGCTCCTTACCTCCACCCTTCTCTCCTCTCCTTACCTCCACCCTTCTCTCTGCTCCTGACCTCCACCCTTCTCTCTGCTCCTTACCTCCACCCTTCTCTCTGCTCCTTACCTCCACCCTTCTCTCTGCTCCTTACCTCCACCCTTCTCTCTGCTCCTTACCTCCACCCTTCTCTCTGCTCCTTACCTCCACCCTTCTCTCTGCTCCTTACCTCCACCCTTCTCTCTGCTCCTTACCTCCACCCTTCTCTCTGCTCCTTACCTCCACCCTTCTCTCTGCTCCTTACCTCCACCCTTCTCTCCGCTCCTTACCTCCACCCTTCTCTCTGCTCCTTACCTCCACCCTTCTCTCTGCTCCTTACCTCCACCCTTCTCTCTGCTCCTTACCTCCACCCTTCTCTCTGCTCCTTACCTCCACCCTTCTCTCTGCTCCTTACCTCCACCCTTCTCTCCTCTCCTTACCTCCACCCTTCTCTCCGCTCCTTACCTCCACTCCACCCTTCTCTCCGCTCCTTACCTCCACCCTTCTCTCCGCTCCTTACCTCCACCCTTCTCTCCGCTCCTTACCTCCACCCTTCTCTCCGCTCCTTACCACCACCCTTCTCTCCGCTCCTTACCTCCACCCTTCTCTCCGCTCCTTACCTCCACCCTTCTCTCCGCTCCTTACCACCACCCTTCTCTCCGCTCCTTACCTCCACCCTTCTCTCCTCTCCTTACCTCCACCCTTCTCTCTGCTCCTTACCTCCACCCTTCTCTCTGCTCCTTACCTCCACCCTTCTCTCTGCTCCTTACCTCCACCCTTCTCTCTGCTCCTTACCTCCACCCTTCTCTCTGCTCCTTACCTCCACCCTTCTCTCTGCTCCTTACCTCCATCCTTCTCTCTGCTCCTTACCTCCTCCCTTCTCTCTGCTCCTTACCTCCACCCTTCTCTCTGCTCCTTATCTCCACCCTTCTCTCCGCTCCTTACCTCCACCCTCCTCCCCCTACGCCTCACCTCCTTCGTATCCTCTCTCGCCTCTCCCAGTCGACCATATGCAGACGACAAGGATCGAGACCACGCGGCCAAGCCACGGGACCACCACCACGCGCCTGCCACGTCAGCCGCGGGTTCTGCTGCCACGTCATTGGGAGGAACTGGAGGCGGGCTATCAGCGGCTTCTGCTGTGGGTCCACCTGGGTTCTTGTTCCCTGCCACCGCTGCCACGTCATCTGCATGTGAGACTAACCGTCATTGGTTGGAATTGATTTTGCAATGGCAGGTTCTTTCCCGGTAAAGACCTAGAGCCAGTGCTTTTTCCTTCTCACGTTAGGTAAGATAGGGGTTTTCGTTTCTCTGATGCATCTGCAAACGCATGATTTCTTGCAGTCGTGATTAGGGACTCATGGGCTCATGTGCTTGACAACCCCATGTTTTCCAGACCTATTTTCTTTGCTATTATTTGATTCGTTTCTGGTTGGAGTCATTGGTGGCGCTGTGGCTTTTTATGCGACATTCACACCTGGTCCCCTCATATTCAATCTCCCTCGCTTACATTCACTCTCCTGTCCTCACGTTACTCCTTCCCCTTCCCCCCCCCCTTCCCCCCCCCCCTTCCCCCCTCACGTTCGCCGTCCTTTCCCCACACTTACCCTCACTCCCTCGCATTCGCATTCCTCCCCGCCACATTATTTCATCCCTCCCTCACAACCTCCTCCCTCCCAACCCCCCTTCCTCTCTCTCGCAACCCCCCTCTCTCCATCCCTCTCTCCCTCGCAACCCCCCTCCCTCCCCCGCAACCCCCGTCTCTCCCTTACATTCACATCCACCCTCCATCCCTCACATACACCCCTCCCTCTCACATTCTCCCTCCTCCCTTGGCTCAACACCATTTCGAATATAATTACCAGCTGGGGGGGTGCGCCCATCGTCACCCAACGTCTGCCCGCCTTCGCCTCTAACCCAGCAGCAAGCCTCTGTTGCCTCTGAGCCGACCGCAGCAGGAGCCATGCAAGCAGCCGGCAGTGCAGAGCTGGTGCCGCCGAGGTGTGCCTCTTCTCTTGTGATTTGTTTGTACTTCCTCCTTCAATTCAAACGCTGCCTTTCATAAAAGGTTATGTTCGAGACGTCTCAAAAATAGCCCTTTATCAGTGCAAAGCATGTGCCAGCGAGGTATGCGTCCTCTCTTTGTGATTTATTTGTACGTTCACCTTCGGTTGAAACGCTGCCTTTAAAAAGCGCTCTGCCCTTGGCAACCCTCTGCCTTCTGGAAAGCACTCATTGCACTGAATCTTCTGCTTCCTCACTGAATGAAACTCTGTTGCGCTTTGCTTTCAGAATTTCTCTGCTACGCTCTTCCGTTGGAAACACTCTGTTCCACAGTATAGGTGCTGCACTGACATCTCTGTTTCCCCACCACGTTTCCTTGATTCCACACTCAGCTCCTCTTATATCCCATCTGCCTCAACCCAATCGCCTTTGAAAAGCCCTCTGCTGCGCTCTGCCTTTGGTAGCTCTCAGTTCCACAGCACAGGTGCTGCACTGACATCTCTGTTTCCCCAGCACGTTTCCTTGATTCCACACTCGGCTCCTGTTAGGATCCCCATCGGCCTTAATCGTGCACCAGACTCAATCCAATCGCCTGTGCCCTGCACCCGCTCTTGCCCACATAATGTTTCTTCTATGTAACCCAATTCCAATTATCCAATTCTCAACGCTTCCCTTCCTAGTCCACATCCACCCACCCTCATTCTCTCTCTCCTCCATTTCCCGTCTCTCCCCCATTTCTCCTCTCTCCCCCCACCTCCTCTTAGACCCCATTCCGTCTCCACCCAGTCTCCTCTGGCACCACTGCCGCCTGCGTCAGCTGCAGCGTCCCAGCAATCCCACCAGCTGCACCAGTCCCAGCAGGCCCACCAGGCACAGCAGCGGCACCAGGAGGAGGTGCAGAGAATGCTGGCGGCAAAGCGGGCAGCGGTGCAGAGAGCAAGGCAGATGGGCGCCACAGGCCACTTCAAGCCGTGCGACTCCATGTTTGGGAACTCCCTCGTTCCTGTGATTCCATTCCAGCAACCTTAGCAGCATTCCTGGATTCAGTGCATGCCTCAGATTGGTTTGGAACCACAGGCCACTTCAAGCCCTGCCCCTCTTTAATCCAAGTTGAGATTTGCAGCATCTACACTACCATTTCCTCCACTCGTCCTTGGTGGCCCTGACCGATTTGCCCTGTGCAACATCTCTGACCTGGCAGTCCACTCCTCTCTCACAGGTACTCGAAACTGATCCAAGTGGGCTTTTTGTTACCTTGATTTCCACACAAAATTTATTAACGTTCCAGCTTACATAACCGTAATTACATCCCAATATAGGTATATTAGTGTACAAGGAACATGGCATTAACTCCAGTGTCATGCATTTGGAGGAATGGGAACGGTAGAAATGCCGTGAATCTGAATGTTTTTTGTCAGGCTCATATTGGCCATGTTCAGAGGTCCAAAGGACTTCCCTCCCAGGGCCCTGAAGTAACACTCTCGCTGGCTGATCTTATTCATTTTAATCAGCTTCAAGTCCATGTTCATGGTGCGGAACTGCCATAACGGAACAGTTGACAGAAGCCGGTTCTTGCTGAATTTCCCCTTTATAATCAGATTCTTCAATATGCGTAGGCGCTGCTGAGGAGTGTAAGAATCCCACTTTTTCTTCATAAATTGGTTGCCAATATTAGAGGGGATGAGGATGGTCGCAGGGCCGTCAAGTGAAATTAGCTTAAATTTCGCTGCAACAAAAGGGAAAAAAGGGAACAGAACATGTTTAGGACACGCCCAGATTGAAAACAGTCATGCACAGTCTACAGAAAACAAATAAACGTTGTTTTGTCAATGCCTACCTGCAGTGTAGAATCGCTCTGCGAAAACGGAGAAGAAGGCGTATTTCTTATCAAGGCCCTTAAGCGCCGCGAGAAGCTCCCACTGCGGCACTCCCTTTTGCACTGCCCTTCTCACCGGCGGCGCCCTTTTGCTCTCTGCTGGCACCGCTAGCAGCAACAGAGCCGCAGCGAATGCCGCGACGAGCAGGCCGAGTACGCGAGGACACGCCATTAAGAATACCGACTGCTTGAGTCCGAGCGGTTCGTATGCCAGCGAGCCGCGATAGTATTGATTGGGAAGTGAAGGCAGAGGCGTATCAGTCTCAATTTTGGTGAAGACTAAGATAGGTTAGTCAGCCTTTGGACTGGGTTTCTGGACAGTGCCAATCGCCGAAAGGGCTGTGTATGGCAGAAAAAGAGAGGACGATGGAATGTGAGCAAACGATGAGCGCTCTTATGCGAATCCTGCTCACGTGTGGACCACTGTGCTTGCAACGAGGAAAACCAGGGTGTCTGGAGGTCTGCGTGAGGAGACACTGAAACGATGGGGGAGGGACGGTAAGGAGAAGAGAAAACGCCATTATTGAGAAGTTAGAGAGTCGGGACGGGAGTGAAGTGCTAAAAACACAGTTCCATGCACTGCAGCAGTCTGGATGGCACGACAGCGGAAGCGACGACTTTTGGACCAGTAGAGGTAAGCGGGAAACCTAGAATCTAGTGGAAGCAGAAGTGAGGCACGGCAGTACGATGAAGACGGAAGGGTGGGGTTGTGAAGCCGTGAGGACGTGTTCACAAGTCGGACGCAGCGTCTTCACTTCCAAATCGTTTATTTTAGCGAGTGACATTTCAGGCGAGTTCAACACCATCCCTCCGAGAGTCTTGGTTTGTGAAAGTGTGACACGAGGTATCTCAAGCCGATGCAGTATCTATTCGCGCTTCTCTAAACACGCCCCACTCAAAGGTGCTGCACTTTGGGACGATTCGTATTCCGCAGCCACATGTGTTTCGTGTGTGTGCGATCCCGCGCTGCGACAAGGCTGTCGAGGAGCCGCCGGTTGATCTTCTCGCGAAACTCGTGATCCCGTTCTTTCGTCTACTCCGCATGTAACAGCGTGACACAGTCTTGTCTTAGAATCGTCAAACGCGACTATTTCAAATAAATCCACGATAATCATTCATTCACATTTCTTAGGAGCTGATGAATCAGATACTACCTGACATGCTATACAAAAAAACATCTCACGGTACTCGCTGATGACGTAACAGCCACTGCCGCCCGTTCACTCCTGCAGTACAGCTATCTGGTATTTCCGAAATGACGAGCCGCTGGGTTAGCCGTCATGCTGCAAAGGATGCGACACGAGAATCACTTTCATCAATAACATTCTGAAATCGCCTTCCCAGATGTTTCCATCATGGATGATCATGTGATCCCAGCAACCAGAATCCATTCCAGTTTCTTTGAACGGTTACCTTCCGAGTTTCCATGGCCGACGCGCGGCCAGCTTCCGACGTCAGGCGGCGCCGGTCAGCGCATCGCGGGTACGTGATTAGCGGCTAGTTTCAACGCCCGTTGTCCCAAATCGGATCAGCTTATCGTGAGGATGGGAGTCACCTTGGATACATACGCGAAAATCGACCCTCAAGCGGACACTAGCCCGCAAGTTGCGAGAGAGCGGCGGCGAACCGAAGGTGAGCCTGAGAGAGCCGCGTATGGGAGGTGAGGGAGGCATTTTTGCGTCATTCAGTCGAACCTTGTGTTCGTCGCGTTTGCTAATCGACCCTGTGTACTCCCTCCTGCTACCACAGCCGGCTAGCAGTCAGAATCAACACCCTGCCGCCGTTGTCTCAACGTCGCCGTCATTCCCTCTGTGCTTCAGTCATTCGTTCCAGCGCTAGTCCCTGGTGCTCTCACCTCCACCTCCTCCCTCTTCAGCTCACCCACTCTCTCACAACAGGGGCGCTGTGCCCTCACAAGACGTCTTATGCTTTTTCTATCTTCCTCCCTCCTGTCCCCACTCTCCCATCACCACTCAGTCTCTCCCAAACAGAGAAGGCAGTAGTAGATTCTTTCCAAGACTCCCTCACAGAAGAGTCGTACCTCGGTGCTCTCAACCCCACCTCCTTGCAATGGAGTCGTTTGCCGCCAGGCACTTGACATTGCCACTCGCCCATGCTGTCTGCACTCCTTCCTAGCGCTTCTGCCACCACTCTTTCCAGCACCTAAACCGCTCCGTACGTCAAACAGCACGCATAACTCTTCTACAGCAGCCTACTCTTACTTTAACGGATCCCAGTCTAATAACGAGGACAGAGAGGGCCGAGCCGGGCTGAGCGAAAATGTGGGTGGCATAGGGGCCAAGTGGTTTGGGAGAGTGTCGGTGGCAGTGGCGGTGGTGGGGGTGGTGCTTTTGTGCTCAGGTGTGGATGAGAGAGAAGGGGAGGAGGAGGAAGGGTGGGGAGGAAGGGGGGGGGAAGAAAATGAGCTAGCAGACAGAGCAGTAGCGGCCGTGTCTGAACATGAATGGGAGGAGATCCCGAGGGGCATGCTGCAGGGGAGATGGCAGGTGGGTGGATAACGAGGGCAGACAAACAGAGTAAGTCAGGTATGAGCAAGCAAGGCGGGTAAGTACGAGTACTGAGCTGACTCAAAAGGCATGGCAAGGCACACAGGTGAGAGTAGTGGGAGAAAAAAACGTGAAGTTAGGAGTGAGATCATTTTGATAAGCCACAGTTCAAGACCTTGAAAGCAGGTAGCAAAGTAACTGCAATGTCCAGAAAAATAGGATCAAAGGCAACTTGAGAGAAGTCTCTAAAGAGAATATTAGAGTTCTAAACAACTGTGCGCAACCGCTGTGTTGATTTTCTGAAATATGCGATGAAAAAGCAAGCAACCACTCACTCTGTTGAACAGCTGAGTGCACTCGTTGAACCTCTCATCGTCTACATACAAGAACGTCTCCCTCTCTTCATCCTCCACCACTGCAACCCCCTCTCCCTGCCCCTCCATTCGCTCCTCCTTTCCTTCTTCCTGCCCCTCCTCTTGCCTTCTGAACTCCCCTTCTCCCTGCCCTGACCACGCCAACCGCTGTGCCTCAAACGCCGACTGGCGGGTGTATGCTGATCGTTCTCGCCCTCCTCCGTCTCTCCCTTGGTCCAAAGGCAAAGTAGCAGGAGGGGGCATGACTCCTAGGATCGGAGAGACACCCGCAGAAGCGACAGCAGCAGCAGCGGGACCGGAAGGAGTGTTGTTAGTGGCACCGAATGCAGGTGCGGGGAGTTGTGCTAAGGAGGATGGAAGGGAGGAGGAGGAGGAGGAGCGGAGAGTGGGTGAGCTGAAGAGAGAAGAGGTGGAGGTGAGAGCACCAAGGTACGACTCTGCTGTTAGGGAGTTTTGGAAAGAGTCTGCTACTGCCTTCTCTGTTTGGGATAGGCTGAGAGAATGGGGATGGTGGCACAGACGTATGGATACGGAAAAGGAACAAAATATTATGCTGACTTATGTTCCCCTGCTCTCCTCTCCCAGTTGACCATATGCAGACGAAAAGGATCATGACCACGCAGGCAAGCCACGGGACCACCACCACGCGCCTGCCACGTCAGCTGCGGGTCCTGCTGCCACGTCAGTGGGAGGTACTGGAGGCGGGCAATCAGCTGCTCCTGCTGTGGGTCCACCTGGATTTTCATTCCCTGCCTCCGCTGCCACGTCATCTGCATGTAAGACTAACGGCCATCGGTTGGATATAGGTTTCGCTCAGGCATTTTCTTTAGGGTGATGTCTTAGAACCAGGGGTTGATTTAAGCTAAGCTAAGGGACCATTTACTTTTGTGTCCACGAAGGCACGGCTTCTTACAATCGCAATTTTGGTTTCACATGCTTGATCACACACTTCAGGTGCGTGGCTACACACTTCAGGTGCGTGGCTACACACTTCAGGTGCGTGGCTACACACTTCAGGTGCGTGGCTACACACTTCAGGTGCGTGGCTACACACTTCAGGTGCGTGGCTACACACTTCAGGTGCGTGGCTACACACTTCAGGTGCGTGGCTACACACTTCAGGTGCGTGGCTACACACTTCAGGTGCGTGGCTACACACTTCAGGTGCGTGGCTACACACTTCAGGTGCGTGGCTACACACTTCAGGTGCGTGGCTACACACTTCAGGTGCGTGGCTACACACTTCAGGTGCGTGGCTACACACTTCAGGTGCGTGGCTACACACTTCAGGTGCGTGGCTACACACTTCAGGTGCGTGGCTACACACTTCAGGTGCGTGGCTACACACTTCAGGTGCGTGGCTACACACTTCAGGTGCGTGGCTACACACTTCAGGTGCGTGGCTACACACTTCAGGTGCGTGACCACACACTTTCCCGGCCTCGTTTCCACGTTATTGGTTTTCTTTGATTGGCTCCCGGTGGAGACTTCCACTTTTCGATTCAACCTCCCTCTCTTGCTCATTCGCTCTCTCGCACTCACCCTCTTCCCCTCCCTCCTCCCTCGCATTGACCCTCCTCCCCTCCGGCATTCAACCTCCCTCCCTCTTATTCACCCCTCCCTACGTCCAACACCAATCTAATCATCATCATAATCACCAGCTGCTGGAGTGCATCCATCCTCCTCCAACGTCCACCCGCCTTCGCCTCTAACCCAGCAGCAAGCCTCTGTTGCCTCTGAGCCGACCGCAGCAGGAGCCATGCAAGCAGCCGGCAGTGCAGAGCCGGTGCCACCGAGGTACGCTGCTTCTCTGTCTTTGCCCTCCGCCCTTGAAAGCACTCAGCTGGACTAAATCTATGTCCTCCATTTTTTTTGCACTCCTCCTTTAGAAGCACCCCGTTCCAGTGTTCCACAGCACACGTGCTGCACTGGGAGTCTCTGCTTCCTCACCGTGTTTCCGTGTTTCTGTGATTCTGCACTCGGCCTCTCTTAGGATCCCGTCTGCCCTCAACCCAGTCAACTATCGACCACACCCGCTCTTGCCCAATTCCAAATATCCGATGCCCAGATCTTCCTTTTTTGTCCCCCACATCTTCCCACCCTCACTCACTCTCTCCTCCGTTTCTCGCCTCTCCCTCAACCTCCTCTCAGACCCCATTCCGTCGCCACCCAGTCACCTGTGCCACCACTGCCACCTGTAGCTTCTGCTGCTGAGGCTGCTGTTGGCAGCAGCATGAGTGGAGGGGTCGCAACAGTAAGGGGCGCAACTGTTGGTATTGGGGCGGTGGGGGGTGGCACAGCAGCAATAGGAAGCGGGGCCCAGCAGGCCCATCAGGCACAGCAGCGGCACCAGGAGGAGGTGCAGAGAATGGTGGCGGCAAAGCGGGCGGCGGTGCAGAGAGCAAGGCAGATGGGCGCCACAGGGCTGTAAGCCAGACTATTCCATGTTTGGGACTTCCCTCGTTCCTGTTCCAACAACCTCAGTAGCAGTCCTAGATTCAGTGTGGCCCTCACTTTCGTTGGGCACATCAGACCACTTCAAGCCCTGCGACTCCATGTTACTGTTGTTCCGTTCAAACAACTATCGCAGCAGCAACATGTGCCTACCACGAGCACGATCAAGAGCACGGAATTGCACATGGTTCTAGCCTTGTGAATCTAAATAGTTGTATGTTGTTCCAGGTGCATGGAAAATGAAATGACGGTTACATCATTGTGTGTTTGTTAATTACAACATTCTCTGGTGTCTAAGCATTCTCTCGATGTAAGCATTATTTCGAAGTACACTGCAAGCACTCGTTAACCGAATATTCTTGTAATCGCGTCGACACAAGCACAAGCTTTGTTGGCAGCAGTTTTGGGATTTTCAGGAGGGTAGGTCCAGCACAGGTCCAGGTGTCCCCGCCTTCGCGGACATATTGGAGGTATCTCCATTCCTATTCGCCAGAATGTCGGTCGACTTTTCGCCTGCTGCCATGCCTTCCGCTGTATCCAATCAGCACCGTCGAAATGGCGAGCGCTTCGAGACTTTCGCACAGCTGTCCTGCGAAAATAGGGCCATTTCGCTGGGACTCGGATACACCTCAACTTCATGGGCCTACTTCACGGGCTGGGGCTGGAAGGACTGAAGAAATCGAGGGTTGGGGGAAGAATCGAGGGCGGCTGGAGAAATCCAAGGGTGGAAGAAACTCGAAGCACCTTTCTGTATCACGCGCCACTAATTAGTTCCTTTCCTCCAACTCTGGTTATTGTCGACCTTACGTCTCCCAACGTTCTCAGACTTGCTTCTCTTTCTTCTCCCTCCTACCAGCCTCCACGGCGGCGTGGCATCGTTTCTTGCTCGCGCGACCCTTGTTTTCAGTTGATCGAGGTCTCCCTCGTGCGATCGCCGCGTTTTGAAGCACCCCATAGTGTACATTGTAATCCACGTCTTTGAACGTACCTCGGAACCACACCTCCTCTCACTCATCACCGCGGCGCGTCCGCACGAACTTATAGTAGTCGTGATCCACATCATCATAAGAGTACTCGTTACGAACGAACCGCGCCGAACCGACACAATGAGCCGACAGGTCGCACGAGCCCTGCTGGGCAGAGCAGAGCCTCTCCTGCAGCGCCACGTGGCGTGCAGCGGAGGAGCCAGCAGCCACGCAGTAACTAGTCACATCGGTAACGGTCACCGCCATGCGTGCGGCCGCGTCAAACCCCCAGTGCTGCCCGTCAATGTCAACCCGATGCTGTCGCCTTCGTACGGCGCTCGGCGCTTCTCCTCCTCCGCCTCCGCCGAATCCGCTCCGAAGCACAAGCCCGATCTGGTCAGTATCTTATCTTGATCTACTCGGGAAGGATGCGTTTCCCTTTCGCACAACATTCCAAATCGGATGCATTCCCTTTCGCGTAAGTGCCCAGGCTGGAAGCTCCCCTTTCTTTTCTTACGTCTTTCTTCCGTTTCTCGGCAATGCAATGCCGTTCCTCCCCCGCAGTGCTCTTATTGCCCCTCCTTTCATTGCCGTTCCGTCCACTTGTTATGTAAACCGCCCCTCCTTTCACGCAACTGATCCGCCGGAATCGTTCGGTTATCTGCAGGTCAGCCAGAGGCGTCGGAATCGTCACCTTGCTGCGAACCCGCCATTCATCCGCCGTTCCTGTTTCTACCTTTTTTTCCGGTTTCACATTCTTTTCTTCCCCGCAGCTGCGCATTCTCGCCGCGTGCGCGCTCGGATCGGGTGCCGCCGCGGGCGTTGCGGTATCCATCATGGATCCCAAGACCTTCAGGTGCGACTCGACCAACGTCGTAAACAGGTTGCACCGCTACTGTGATGGCTTTCAGCGAGTAATGTATCGCCACGGCTGCAAAACGTTGGGAGCTTAAACAATGCTGTTACCCTTTTCCTTCACAGGGTTGAACCTCGTGCTTCCTCGCATCTCTTGCGTTCTCTTTTCTCCTTCTGTGGCTCCCCGTGTTTCCCCCTTAATGCTCACAACAGCGCGCTCTCCTTCGCGGCAATGGATTACATGACGCCATTCATCCGCCTGCTCGACCTCTCGTTGAGGATCTTTTTTCACCCTCCTTCCCCATGCCCCCCATATCCCTTCCCTCCATACCCCCCCCATGCCCTCCCCCACACCCCAGCGCGCTCTCCTTCGCGGCAACGGACTACATGACGCCATTCATCCGCCTGCTCGACCCCTTATTGAGGCTCCCTTCTCCATCTCCCCCTTGTTTCCTCCCCCCATGCCCACCCCAGCGCGCTCTCATTCGCGGCAACGGACTACATGACGCCATTCATCCGCCTGCTCGACCCGGAGACGTCGCACCAGCTGGCGGTGCTGTCGGGCGAGTGGGGCCTCACTCCACGCGACTTCCGCCCCGACCCGCCCTCCCTTGCCACCACGGTGTGGGGGCGGCGCTTCAGCAACCCCGTGGGCATGGCGGCGGGGTTTGACAAGGATGCGCGCTGCGTTGACTCCATGTTCGCCCTCGGGCTGGGATTCACCGAGATCGGCAGCGTGACTCCACTGCCGCAGCCTGGAAACCCCAAGCCAAGATGCTTCCGCCTCACAGAGCAGAAGTGAGCCCTAAACCCGAAAGCCTGACCAAACCCCTAACACTAGAGGGCTTTGACAAGGACGCGCGCTGTGTTGACTCCATGTTCGCCCTCGGCCTGGGATTTACTGAGATCGGGAGTGTGACTCCCCTCCCGCAGCCAGGGAACCCCAAACCCCGTTGCTTCCGGCTCACAGGTCCTGTTTCCTCCAATCACCTAGCAGAAGTTTGTGAATTGCTTGAAGCCCGAAACCCAAAACCGTGAAGCCTGAAACTGCTGGGGAGAAGGGCCGGACTGGGAAAGGCTGGTCTACTCCCTTGATTCGCTCTCCCGTCGTGTTCTCCCATGTTCCACCTCCCCCATCCGGACCCCGCCGCAACAACGGGGCATTGCTGACGTGGTGTGTTGATCCTTGTTCCTATCGTCCCTCACTTCCAGCATCATCCTGTCACCTTCCTCTTGCTCGCTCTCCCCCATCCCTAAACCCTCGCTCCCATCCAAACCCGCTTCCCCCATCCCTCCCTTCCCTCCAGAGCTGTGATAAACCGGTACGGCTTCAACAGCGCAGGAATCGCTGACGTGGCGGAGAGGCTCGGCGCGTGGCAGGCTCGGCGGCAGCAGCAGGCAGCGCAGGAGCAGAAACGGGCAGCGGACGGGCAGGCTCCAAAAAAAGAGAACGTGGTGGAGGAGAGAGTGAGGGACGGAGTGCTGGCTGTGAATCTGGGGAAGAACAAGACGAGCGAGGATGCGGCAGGGGACTATGTGAAGGGCGTGCACGCGCTGGGGCAGTTTGCAGACGTGCTGGTGGTGAATGTGTCCTCCCCCAACACGCCCGGCCTAAGGAAGCTTCAGGGAAGGTCGCAGCTGCAGGAGCTGCTGCAGCGGGTGAGTGAGTAGGGGGGGGAGGAGGGAGGTGGGGGAGGGGGGAACGGGGTGGTGGGGGGAGGGGAAAGGAGCCAGAGAGGGTGCGGGAAGGAGTGTTGGCGGTGAACCTGGGGAAGAACAAGGCGAGTGGGGGGTGAGTGAGAGGATGCGGCAGGGGACTATGTGAAGGGCGTGCACGCGCTGGGGCAGTTTGCAGACGTGCTGGTGGTGAATGTGTCCTCCCCCAACACGCCCGGGCTGAGGAAACTGCAGGGCTGGTCGCAGCTACAGGAGCTGCTGCAGCGAGTGAGTGGGTTCATTTAGGGAAATGGAGCAGTGGGAAAGGGAGTGGAGGGGGGAGGGAGGCGGTGGGCACTGGGATGAGAAAGCTGCAGGGCCAGTCACAGCTGCAGGAGCTGCTGCAGCGGGTGAGTGGGTTGGGAAGGCGAAAGGCAAGCAAGGGGGGAGTGGCGGGGTGGGTGGGAGTGGGGCGGGAGATAGTGGGGGTTAATTGAGTGGGGGGTGAGTCCCTCACCACCGAAGACCTGTCCGATATTGCTGCTGTTCAGGTGGACACTAAAGTCACCTCACCTCCCTGCCCTCACCACTCTCTGTCCCTGCCAGGTGCAAGCAGCGCGGAACGAGATGGAGTGGGGCAAGGAGGGTCCGCCCCCTCTGCTGCTCAAGATTGCCCCTGACCTCACCACTGAAGACATGTCTGATATTGCTGCTGTCGCCCTCTTTCTCAAGATTGACGGACTGGTACGTTAATGAGCGAGCTTATAGTGAGGATGGAGTGATTTTTTAGATTCTTTGGTGAAATCAGCCCCTGATCTGACCAGAGAGAACATGTCGCATATTCTGGCTGTCACCCTCTTTCCCAAGATTGACGGACTGGTGTGCTAGCGAGTGAGCTTATAACGAGCATGGAGTGCCCGGTAAGTGGTGTTTCTGTCAAAAGAGAAAGCTTTTCTCGTGGTTTAACTCCACTTTGTGGTCCCACGATAGACTTTTAAGTTGACTAAAGAAAATAGTGATTGTAGGCCGTGCAGGAGGCCTCCCTGTTTCTTTCGCCACCCTCCCCGTCACCCCACCAACACCCATCCTCCCGCCCTTACCGTGTGAGGAGCACGTACGAACAGGAGGATCGTGGGCCCACCAACACCCTCCACCATTTCACGCCCTGACAGCATCGTGGGCCTTGTGAATGTGGAGACCTTCTCCAATATCTGCACCCCAACCCCTCCCCACCGCCCTCCATCCCTCCCCACACCCACCAGGTGGTGAGCAACACGACCATCTCCCGTCCTGACAGCATCCTGGGTCTGGTGAATGCGGATGAGGTGGGGGGCCTCAGCGGCAAGCCTCTTTTTGAGCTCTCCACTGCTGTGCTGCGCCAGATGTACTCGCTTACTAAGGTGCGCAAATTCTAATGGAGGTGAAGATCCTTGTTCCCTACTCTACTAAGACTTTGTGTCTAAATGCTATAATATACACAAATGTTATACAAGATGTACAGTTGATGTAGTATACACATATATAGAAATAACTGTTCAATGACAGATGTTATACTCTCTGCATGCATTTCCTTGTGCTGTTCTTCATTCCATTTTCTAGCAATGGCTTTTGTACCTTTCTTTCCCAACCTCTAGTCCTTGCTTCTCCCATCATGTCTGAACAAATCCCCATTATAAACTGTGGTGGCATCTACAAGTCCCCCCCCCCCCCCCTCCTCCCCTGCACTCTCCCTCCCTTCATCTCTCACAGTCAATCCCTCTAAGCCTACCCTCCTCTCTCGCCCTCTCCTCCCTCAGGGTCAAATTCCCATCATCGGCTGTGGTGGCATCTACAGGTATCTACTTCCTTTTCCACCATCCTAATCTCATTTCTCTCTCCATTCTCCCTCCCACGCTCCTACACTCTCCCCCCCTCTCCTACATACTCTGTTTTCTCTCCCCAGCATCTTCCCACCTGTCTTCCATACCTCTTCCTCCCTACCCTCCCACCCCACACCCCCCTTCTCTCTCCCCCTTCTCTCTCTCTCTCATCCAAGTGACACCCCTACCCCAACACCATAAGATCTTCGCCTCTCGCTATCCCCTGAATCAACTTGTGCTATTCATTTCCTCCAGTCTCCGCTATCCCAACCCAGCCTTTTCGAACGTCTCATCACTTACTTTACCCCCTAAATCAATCTTTGCTTTCCATTTCCCTCTTTCTCCACCATCCCATCCCAGCCAAGCCACCTCATGAGCAATTCATGTCTGTCTTCTTTCTTATAAAGCGGTTCTCATTGATGTCTCTTTCATTGTTCCCATCATTCCCCTGCGTCCCTGGTACAGTGGCGAGGATGCTTATAAGAAGATCCGGGCGGGGGCCTCATTGGTCCAGCTGTACACCTCAATGGTCTTCGAGGGAGCTGGGGTGGTGCCAAAAATCAAGGTGAGCGAAATCAAGTCAAGCTGAGTCAAGCCGAGCCAAGGCAGGTCAGCATGAACTTTGAGGGAGCTGGAGTGGTGCCGAAAATCAAGGTGAGCCAAACCAATTGAGGGTGAGTCAAAGCAGGTCACCCTGCACTAGGGCTTACTGCCCTTTTCCTATACCTGGGCTCAAATTTCGAAGTATGGAAGCTACAGTGGCGTGGGCACTTTGCATTTAACCCAGCACTTCTGAAGGCTTAAGAAACTGCCCACTAGTTTTTTTTTTTCACAAGCTGCTCACAACTCTCCTTCTCCATTCTCTTCCCTCCATTTGTCATCATCCCCTTCCCCCAACACTCCCCCCCCCCTCCCCGCCGCCGCCTATCCTTCCATCCCTAACTTGGACCCTCCCAATTGGCAGAAAGAATTGGCCGAATGCCTCGCTCGTGATGGATTTGCGTCAGTGGCAGACGCTGTGGGGGCGGATTACAGGGAGGCAAGCAAGGGATTGTAGCATGCGAAACTAGAATGTACCACCAAACAGGGGTTCAATAGGATGAGCCCTTTTGAGTACGTCCAATAAATGCGATAGCCAGACAGAATTTGTTACGAATAGTAATACTTGAACATTACTGTGCACTCCTCACCGCAGCAAAGAGAAGCACGCAGTATCGCGAATGAACGCGAAGCGTCAGACGGTTGGAACACATCAAAACCGTCGGAGCAGACAGCATCAGGCAGCTGCAGGCAGGATGGTTTCGGCGGGAACAGTTTCGTAACTGTTCGCGCCGCACAGTTGGGAATGTATTTGAATAAGGGAATGTACCCCTTAGAGTACATGGCTAGCTAGGTTGATTCATATTCCCCTGTACTCTTATTTATATCGTTGTATTTGCATGTCTTAATCATCTCAAGCATTTACATTCACTGTGCTATTGAGGTCAAGGGCCCATCAACACCACTTCTCTGCGTGAGAACCTTCCTGAGTAGATCCTAGGCCACGATCAACTTCTGGTTGCAGCATGGTATGAGAGCGACTCAGGAATCCTTCGCACCGCCATCTCTGAAATCTGCGACATTCGGAAAGTGGCGTCCGGCACACAATCACGTGTAAGAATGGCCGGAGGATCTGGAGGTCAGACGAATCTGACGGCTGAAGCGCAGCCCAACCCGGCTGCGACAAACGAGGAAACGACGACAATTCCTTCCGCCGTCCTCGCACAACTGCTTCAGCGACTCACGAGCCTGGAGCAAGGGCTCCAGACATTGCGGAATGGCGATGCGGGAACTTCTTCCCAACCCACTCAACCGGCCCCAAACGGCCAAAACTCCGCCCCGCAAGGCTTCTCCGATACGAACGGCTCAATCCCCAAGACTCCCTGTCCCAGCGACGAAGCAATTCTCTCCGCGCAATCAAGGTTTTTGAGCGTATAAAAAATAAAGACAAGTGTGTGCTTTGACGGCAAAGACTTTTACACCTAGAGCTTCGAGCTGGAGCTGCTGCTGCAAAACGCGCAGATTTATCATTATTTCGACGGGAGCTACTCGGGACCTGCTGAGGACACCGACGACTCAAGGACTCGCTATTATAACGAGGCCCTGATGGCGTACGGTATTCTTCTGTGTAATATGTCGCCGGCGGAGCAGCTGAACATTCGTTCATACAAGACATCGACTACCCCAGCCCTCGACGCTTGGCACCACCTGAACGGCATGTATCAGCCCAAGGACTCCGTCTCCTCGAGCCGACTACTCCAGCAACTGCTGGAAACTAAGATTACCTCAGGGGAGAAGGTCAACAGCTACATCAACCGCTGTCGGAGCCTTCGCGATCAAATCGTGAAGTTGGGAAGCTCGATTTCCGAGGAAATCTTCGTGAACATTGTGCTTCAAGGGCTTGGCCCGGAGTGGCGGCCCTGCAAGGCGCTCCTCCGACAGCAAGGGGTCATCTCGGAGGCCGCCCTTTGCGCCGCCCTCCTCGTCGAACAACGGGATATGGATTAGCAGCGACCAGCGCCACGACGAGAACGCGAACGGCTCGCCTTCTACGCCGACAACAACGAAGAGCGACGACCGCGGTGCCTCTACTGCAAAATCTGCAGAAACTTCGGGCATTTGGCGGATCGATGTAAGTTCTGATCCCGCCCTCACCAGACCAATCCGAGCAACTGGTCCGGCCGACAAGACGCACGAGGCGACGTGCGTCCAACCCAAGGGTATCAACCCCCACCCGCGCGCAATCTGAACTCAACCGTTCAGCATCAGTAGCAGCAGCCATCAACTGCCCTTACGCGCAACGTCATGAGCAACATGGCCATGACAGGCGAGTCACGTCGTCGTCGTGCTCGCTCACCCTTACCTGAGCCAGCACCGCACCCTATCGGCGCGTTCACCAACAACAACTTGTTCAGTCCGCGCCGCGACTACAACGACGACAACGACCAGGATTGGAACCTCCCAGTGCCGCTGCTTGAAAGTCCCCCGCACATACCAGACATGCGGGTGGCGCCACCTGATTGGCTCTCGCGCAAGCAATTTCTGAAGTTCGACACTCCGCACATCCTCACACCGCGATTGGCGCTGCTCGCACGTGACGACAACAAGCGCTACAACACCTGGTACCTGGACAGCTGCTGCGGCTAGCATATGGTGGGCTCCGAGCGTTACATATCCAACGCCGTCCCCACCCCTACAGTAACTTACGTCAATGTGGCGAACAGCACGCACCTGCGCGCAAGCGCACAAGGCATCGTCGTGCTCAAAGCACGTGGAAGCCGCACGCACATCACGCTTAACGATGTGCTGATCGTTCAGAACCTGCACTTCAACCTCCTGTCCGCCGCACAGCTCATGGACTGCGGCGTCGACCTCAGCACGGATTGCGAGACACGAGACATCATGCTGCACTACGAATCGAGCACATTTCCCCGCATGTAGATCGGACGTGCGCACTCCGAAAATGGAGTGCACGTCCTAGATTTCGACATTCCGACTGCAGCGGCGACTCGCACGAGTTGATTGATCTCGTGCCACTGCGCTTCGAGCACATCCACCGCAGGGATTGGAAGCACCCTGACGGCAGACCGTGGATGCCGCATCATCCCCACCCACGCGAAACGGCGTTACACAACCCCGACCCAGATGGCATCTGCAGGGATTGTCACACGCCGACGACATCAACAAGCGCGATTGCCGGCCGCGGACTCGCCGCCATCGCTGAAGCAGAGCACCACGTGGCCCCAGAGGAAGGGATGACGCAGCTCGAGCTTGAAGTTACCACCCGCGGCATCTTCGGCACGCCAGAGCATCCCCTCATCGGTCCCCCCTCACAGCACCTTCAAGGCATGCTGCGCGGAACCGGCGTCGCCACCTTTGATGCCCATGGCGAGCCGCGACCCTACACCTACGAGAGGTTCTTGGCCATTTACTCTCATCAACGCGACTCATCGAAGAAACTCACCGCGGAGCAAGAGGAAGCTGAGGACAGCAAAGCCTCGCAGAAGCACGTGGAACCTTCGCTTGCGCCACCTGGGGAGCCGAGGCTGAAGAAAGTGCCTCCAATGAAGGGGGGTGGGGAAGCGCTGGAGGATGGGGAACAAGTGACACTGGCGGCTGGGGAGACACCGGCGGAACCTGGGCCAACGCGAGCGGCGGATGGGGCGCCGCAACTAGCGCCGACAATACCGGCTGGGGTACTTTCCGTGAAGAACGAGAGGGGGGAGAGGACGAAACTAAGGAAACTGAGGCAACACCTACAGTCGTTCCTCTTGGCCGTCCCCCGCGCCACGTTCCACTCGCACCACCTCCTCCTGACAACCCCCAGCGTCGCGATCCACGGGACACCATCATCTGGGGCAACGAGCCGTCAACCCCGCGTCGCATCGTCTACAGTACTGCCCCTGAGCCACGCGAGCCGGCGTTCGTACTTGGCACGATCCCCGGGACCAACATTCCGCTCTCTGAGATTCGTGACAGAGAGTTCTTGGCGCTGATGCTGACCACCGCGCTGGAAGAAGAAGAAGCAAAGAGAGTAGCAGCAGAACCTGCTCCTGTACCGGACGAAGACCGTGAGGAAGCACGCGCACGCTACATACGCACCTCCGGCTTTCGCGCCGACGATACTCTCTGGCACCAGCGCCTCGGACACCCTTCACGTGCGACGCTGAAAAACTGCACCGACGCAGGCGTCTTCGCTCCTGGCGCACTCCTGCACCCTGATGGCTCCGAAGTGAGAGGCGCGACACATCCGCGCAACTGCACCGTCTGCCCCGAAGCTGCGCTGAGCCACCAACCGTTCCTGCTGCTCGAACCTGGAACGAATTGCTACCCCAAGCTACACAAGGCGTACCGCGATTTCCTGAACGTGGGGCACTGCGGAACCGAGGACGAAATGTATACGCTCACCTTCATCGACGCTGGAACGCGCTATGTGTGGGTCGTGAACGTGGAGTAACGCGACAGAGCCTACGAGGTGTTTCGCCTCTGGCTGGCGCACGCAGAGCGACAGTCTGGGAAGAAGTTGAAAATCTGGCAATCTGACGGCGCGGCAGAATTCAGGAGTAACCAGATGCAAACCTACCTCACGCAAAAGGGGATCGAGCAGCATATTTCTCTCCCCTACACGCACCAGCAGCAGGGCGTAGCTGAGCGGACGAGCCGCACGCTAATGACGAAGGTGCGCGCGCTGATGAAGCAGTCGAAATTGCCGCCGATCTACTGGACCTACGCAATGCACCACGCAGTACGAGTGCACAACCTACTCTCGACCACCGCCATCACCGGCAATCTGTCCCCGCACGTCAAATGGACCGGGACCAAAGGGGATACCTCCATGCTGCGCGTATGGGGGTGCATGGTTCAATACCGCCCGCCGACCTCAACCATCGGCAAATTCGCCAGCCGCGCTCGCTGAGGGATCTGTCAAACATTATATATGTTGTGTTAGTTTAGACTACAGTGGGTTAGCCTATAGGGGGTACACAATTCTAGGGTTAGGTACTTGTACTGTTTTCACTGCTAGTTCATTCATTCCTGTTCAGTTATTCCAACATGGTATAGAGCAGGTCCTTCCTAGGACCGAAATTTTCTAAGGGCCGACCACTATGTAACTACCTACCTACCTGTGCCCTAGGGCGCCTCGGCGTGTCACGCCCCTAGAGGCCCCTCTTGACGGCCCCGCGCTGGCCCCGTTCAGGCCCCGTCGGCCCCACGCCCGCTCTCCCTAGCGGCCCCGTTCAGGCCCCGTCGGCCCCGCGCTAGTCCCTCTCAGGCCCCGTCGGCCCGCGCTAGCCCCGTTTCAGGCCCCGTCGGCCCCGTTTCAGGCCCTGTCGGCCCCGTTTCAGGCCCCGTCGGCCCGCGCTAGCCCCGTTTTCAGGCCCCGTCGGCCCCGTTTCAGGCCCCGTCGGCCCCGTTTCAGGCCCCGTCGGCCCGCGCTAGCCCCGTTTCAGGCCCCGTCGGCCCGCGCTAGCCCCGTTTCAGCCCCCGTTGGCCCCGTTTCAATCCCCGTAGGCCCGCGCTAGCCCTGTTTCAGGCCCCGTCGGCCCCGTTTCAGGCCCCGTCGGCCCGCGCTAGCCTCGTTTCAGGCCCCGTCGGCCCCGTTTTAGGCCCCGTCGGCCCCGAGCTAGCCCCATTCAGGCCCCGATCGGCCCCACGCTAGCCCCGTTCAGGCCCCGTCGGCCCCGCGCTAGCCCCTCTCAGGCCCCGTCGGCCCGCGCTAGCCCCGTTTCAGGCCCCGTCGGCCCCGCTGCTAGCCCCGTCATGGCCCCGTTTGGCCCCGCGCTAGCCCCGTTCAGGCCCAGTCGGCCCCGTCTCAGGCCCCGTCGGCCCCGCGCCAGCCCCGCTTAGGCCCCGCTCGGCCCCGCGCTCGCCCCTCTAGGGCCCCAACCGGCTCCACGCCGACCTCGCCGACCCGTGCCCACCACCTGGAGGCCCCGGGCGGCCCGCTCCTGCCGTGACCCGAGCTGCGCGACCCGAGCCGCGCGCCCCGAGCCGAGCCGCGCGCCCCGAGCCGAACCGCGCGCCCTGAGCCGAGCCGCGCCACCCATCCGAGCTGCGCCCCGACCTGAACCGAGCCGAGCCGCCCTGCCCTACCTGGTTCGTCCTACCTGCTTCTCCTACTGCTACTGCTGCTATTTCTACTGTTCCTATGGCTGGCCCACAGGTTCTCGTGTTCGATGCTGAGGGCCGCCCTGTGAAGTTTGACACCTGGCTCGATGACCTGCACCTCTACCTACAGCTCACAGCCAAGGATGACATCTCACTGTACGATCACGCCCTAGGCCATGTCACTGCCCCTGCTGCTACTGCTAACAGCATTGCTCGCTCACAGTGGCAGACTCGTGATGCCCACGCTCGCTTCGCTATTCGCAACTCCCTACCAATAGACGAACGCGAGCACTTTGGGCAGCACAAGACTGCACAGGCACTGTACACAGCCGTAGTTGCTCGCTACTCCTCACCTGCCTCTGCCGCGCTAGGCCGTCTCTCCCTCCCCTACCTGTTTCCCGACCTGTCCTCCTTTCACACAGTCGCTGACCTCATCACGCACCTCCGTACTAGTGAGGCCCGCTTCCGTGCCGCCATGCCTGCAGAGTTCCTTGCCACGCACCCCCCTCCACTCTGGCTCACTCTCTATCACCTAGTCACCCGCCTCCCTGACACACTGCGTGCTGTCAGGGACCACTTCCTAGCTCGTTGCCCCACTGAGCTCACCATTGCCCTCCTCGAGAAGGAGCTACTTGCAGCTGAGACTAGCATAGTCGCTGTAGGTGCCTCTCGTGGCGACCCCCGTACCCCGTTCTTTGAGGGGTGTTCTCCTTCCCCCCTTCTTCCCTCTGTCGCCTCTACTGCTGCTGTCGACCTTCTCGGTGCTGAGAAGGTCGGCGCTGCGTCTGCCTCAAGCGGGCGCCGCAGCGGCAAGGGCAAAGGGGGCAAGGGTGGTGGCGGTGACGGCGGGGGAGGCGGCGGTGGGGGCGGTGGAGGCGGTGGGGGTGGTGGATCGGCTGGAGGGGCGAGTGGTAGCGGTGGGGGTGGTGGCGGCAACGGCGGGGGCGGTGGCAGGAGTGGAGGCGGCGGTTGGGGTGGCGGTGGACGAGGCAGCGACAGGGGTTGGGGTGGTCGAGGAGGTGGCAACGGTGGTGGTGGCCGTGGAGGCGCTGGCGGTGGCCAGGGCCAGCAGCACACTCCTTCGCTCCAGGAGGTCCGTGAGTGGTACTCTCAGCACGGGGGTGGGGGTGGTCTTAGCTGCACGTACGTCATTCGCACTGGTGACCGCACTGGTCAGCACTGTGGACGACAGCACGCCACACAGCGCTGCTTCTCTCGTCTCGACGACGCTTGGCGTGTTCAGTTCCATCAGGCCACTGAGCTGCCCCACTGGCTTGATCTCCTGAAGAAGGGGATTGATATCTATGCTCTAGACTTTGATGCTATTCTATCTGCCATGTATGTGATGTCTACTAGTGGAGAGGGTGCTGAGTACTTGTGTGTGCCGCCCGACCCGGGCATTAGGGCCAGTGCGTCTGCCGCTTCAGGTACTCGCGTGTCGGCTACCCCTGCACACCTTCACACTGGACTCAGGTGCTTCTCGCTGCTTCTTTCGTGACCGCACTGCCCTTGAGCCGCTTGCTCGGCTAGTTGCTGTCTCCCTTGCTGACCCCTCTGGGGGTCCGGTCATTGCGACCTCTTCCACTGTCCTTCCCTGCCCTGCGGTCCCGTCGGGCACACTGTCAGGTCTCCACCTCCCCTCGTTCTCTACGAACTTGGTGGCAGGATGTGCGCTTCAGGACGGGGGTGTTCACCAGTTCACCCCTGCCTACGAGCGCGTGACACACTGCACGTGTGCTCGTACGGGCCGTCACTTGGCTACCTTCACTCGGCAGCCGGGGTCGGACCTGTACACACTGACTACTGAGTCCCCTCAGGTTGCTGCGTCTGCGTTTGCGTCCGCGTCAGGTCAGCTGTCCGCCCCCTGCTCGTGTCGCTCTTTGGCACACGAGACTGTCCTCTGGCACCACCGCCTTGGCCACCCGTCTGTGTAGCGGCTTCGTGCCATGCACTCCCGGTACCTTGTCTCTGGCCTGCCCAGAGTCCTTCCTGCCCTCCCACCCTCGCCTGCTCCTACCTGTCTCCCCTGTGTCGAGGGCCGGCAGCGCGCTGCTCCTCACTCCTCCTCGTTCCCCCCGACGACTGCTCCCTTGCAGACGCTCCACATGGACGTGTGGGGCCCAGCCCGCGTCCGTGGTCAGGGTCAGGAGAGGTACTTCCTGATAGTTGTTGACGACTACTCGCGCTACACCTCGGTCTTCCCCTTGCGCACCAAGGGTGAGGTCCCTGATGTCTTGATCCCTTGGATCCGCAGAGCCCGTCTCCAGCTCAGCGAGCGGTTTCACTCGGACTTTCCTGTCCTACGCTTGCACTCTGACAGAGGTGGTGAGTTCTCCTCCGACCTCTTGGCAGCCTACTGTGCTGAGCACGGCATTGAGCAGTCGTTCACGCTTCCGGCTTCTCCACAGCAGAATGGGGTTGCGGAGCGCCGCATTGGCCTGGTCATGGAGGTCGCCCGTACCTCCTTGATCCATGCGGCTGCCCCCCACTTTCTGTGGCCGTTTGCAGTCCGGTACGCTGCGCATCAGCTCAACCTTTGGCCCCGTGTCTCCTTGCCGGAGACCTCGCCCACGCTGCTGTGGACGGGGGAGGTTGGCGATGCGTCGCGTTTCCGGGTCTGGGGGTCTCGAGCTTTTTGTCCGCGATACGTCTGCGGACAAGCTCTCCTCTCGTGCTGTTCCCTGCGTCTTCCTCGGCTTTGTCCCGGACGCGTCTGGTTGGCAGTTTTACCACGCCACCTCGCAACGAGTCTTGCCCTCCCAGGACGTCACTTTTGACGAGTCCGTCCCCTACTACCGCCTCTTCCCCTACCGCACTGCCCCGCTCCCCCCCCCCCGCCTCTCTTCCTCGCGCCAGGTGCTGCTGTTGTAGACCCCCTCCCCCCTCAGGGTGCCGCTCCCTCAGGTGTGTCTCAGGTAGACCCGGTTGAGCCTGTTGAGGTAGCTGTCGACACTCGTCCTGCTGGGGGTGCTGAGCCTGGGGGTGCTGAGCCTGGCGGTGTGGAGCCTGGGGGTGTGGAGCCTGGGGGTGTCGAGCCTGGGGGTGTGGAGCTTGGGGGTGTGGAGCTTGGGGGTGCTAAGCTTGGGGGTGTGGAGCCTCGTGGTGCTGAGCTGCAGAGTCCGGAGTCTGGGGGTTCTGGGTCTGGAGGTTCTGGGCCTGGGAGTCCTGCACCTGGAGGAGCCCTCTCCTCGGAGCAGCTGCGTGCGTGGTACTTAGAGTACTGCAGCCTCCGGAGAGGTACCGCTCGAGCCGGACGTCCCGCTGGGACAGGTGCTGGTGCTTCTTCTCCCGTTAGGGAGCTCCCCTCCCGCGAGCGGATCCGTGAGTGGTACGAGCGACGCTGCACTCTTCGGAGTGGCGTGCCTCATGTTGCGGACCCCGCTGCTGTTGGAGCTGCTGCTGGTGCTGAGGACCCGGGTGTTGGAGCTGCCGTTGGTGCTGCGGACCCGGGCGTTGGAGCTGCTGCTGGTGCTGAGGACCCGGGCGTTGGAGCTGCCGCTGGTGCTGCGGACCCGGGCGTTGGAGCTGCTGCTTGTGCTGAGGACCCAGGCGTTGGAGCTGCTGCTGGTACTGAGGACCCGGGCGTTGGAGTTGTCGCTGGTGCTGAGGGCCCGGGCGTTGGAGCTGCTGCTGGAGCTGAGGGCCCAGGTGTTGGAGCTGCCGTTGGTGCTGCGGACCCTGGTGCGGGTGTCCCTGCTGACTCTGGTGTCGCTGCACGGTCCCGGCCGTACTTTGTTCCGCTCCTTCAGCAGGTTCTTGGTCAGCTCCCTCCTCCTTGTCCTCCTCCCTCCTTCGTGTGTCCTCCGTCTGTCCAGCTACAAACGTAGTTGCTGTCTGCCTCCTCTCTCCCTGGTCCTGCTCCTTACACTGGTCCGACTGGAGGTCTTACTAAGTGTTGTGAGCCTGAGTCTCGTCTTGCGTCGCTTGAGTCTCCTCCTGAGTCGCCTGTCCGCACTGCTCTCTCTAGTAGTCGAGTCCAGCGTCAGCTTCTTCCTGCTGTCCCAGGCACTCACCGGATGGCGCTTTGTCAGTTACACATGGTGCAGCAGGTCCTTCAGCGCTTCCGCTTCACGTACTCCTCGCCTCAGCCCACTCCTCTGCCTACCGGTCACTCGCTCTTAGCTCTGCCCTCGGATGAGTCCGTAGAGCCGAGTGGCCCGTATCCAGAGCTTGTGGGTTGCCTCATGTATCTGATGACCTGCACTCGACCAGACCTTGCATACCCTCTCAGCATTCTTGCACGCTATGTTGCTCCCGGCCATCACCGGAAGGAGCACATGGATGCAGCTAAGAGGGTGTTGCGCTACTTGTGCAGTACCTCGGGCATGGGGCTAGTGCTTGGAGGGCGAGTCCCAGTTGTTCTCACTGGGCACTCAGACGCTTCTTGGGCAGACGACCAGGCTACTCAGCGGTCGTCTCAAGGTTACTCCTTCAGTCTTGGCTCTGGTTCTGTTTCTTGGCGTTCTACTCGCTCTTCTTCTGTTCTCAGCTCCAGTTGTGAGGCTGAGATCTACGCCACAGCCATGGCGGCCCAGGAGCTACGCTGGCTCACCTACTTGCTGACCGACCTTGGAGAGCAGCCTCGTTCTCCTCCAGTGCTGTACGTCGACAACAAGGCAGCCATTGCCTTGTGTGAGGAGCACAGACTGGAGCACAGAACGAAGCACATTGCTCTGCGTTACTTCCTTGCTCGAGAGCTGCAGAAGCGTGGTCAGCTTCGCCTGCGTTACGTGGCCTCTGAGGCCAACACTGCTGATGTGTTCACTAAGGCACTTCAGCCTTGTGACCATCAGCGCTTTTGCACTCTTCTAGGCCTTGTGACTACTGGACCTCACCTGCTTACTTCTTGAGTCTGTTTGTACTGTGATCTCTATATATATGTACCTGCATGTTTACTCTTGCTAGGTTGTGATCATTTTACCTTTTGCTCTATTATAAACCTGCATGTGAACTGGTCTTGTGACCACTTGCTTGTGCTCGGAATTTGTGTGGTATCCTTGAGATCCACCCTGAGCGTGTTTTGCCTTGCTTTGCCTTGACTGGTCTTGTGACCCCTAGTTCTCCCCCACTTTGCCTATGGGGGTGTGTCAAACATAATATATGTTGTGTTAGTTTAGGCTACAGTGGGTTATGTCAGAATATTATGCTCTAGCCTGTAGTGGGGTGCTCTATAGCGAGTACAACCCTTCTAGGGTTTGCTATTTGTATCCTCATTCTTGCTAGTGCAGCCCTCTTCTTTCTTCTAAACTTTCTCATGCTATCCAAGCAGGTCGATCCCCTTGCATCGATCCTGTGGGTGGGCTTACCACCTCCCTGCTTCCGCTGCAATTACTACCACTACTCTCGGTGCCGCACGCTCCGTGGCGTGTGGCAGTTTTCTTCCCGCCGTGCGCCCCGAGGCGCGCGGCGGTTTTCTTCCCGCCGTGCGCTCTGAGGCGCGCGGCGGTTTTCTGCCCGCTGTGCGCCCCGAGGCGCGCGGCGGTTTTCTTCCCGCCGTGCGCCCTGAGGCGCGCGGCGGTTTTCTGCCCGCTGTGCGCCCCGAGGCGCGCGGCGGGCTTCGGCCCCGTCAACCGGCGCGTCGCCCTCGGGAGGCGCCGCGACGGGCGACGGGGACCCGTTCGTCACCCCCAGTTGTGGCCTGAGTGCGGCCCGTACGGGCTGCGCCTGGCCTGCGCGCGGCCCGTACCGGCAGCTCGCGGCCCGTACGTGCGGCGCCAGGCCCGCGCGCGGCTCGGGCCGCCTGCGCGCGGCTCGGGCGACCCTACCTGCGGCCCTGGCCCCGGCCCCATCGCCCTACCTATTGCTCGGGCCCGTCGCCCTACCTACGGCACCGCCTCCCCCCCCCCCCCCCCCCCCTTTTCCCGTCGCCCGTCGCGGCTCCTTCGGGGGCCGCCTGGGGGGTGGCGGATGTGTACTGTTTCCTGCTCCTCCTCCTCCTCCGTCTCCCTGTGCTGCAGCTGCAGCTGAGGGGGGGTGGACTTGTTGGAGCCGGTGGAGTGGTACTAAGGGGGGGTGAAGGGGGAGTGGAGCTAGGGGTGTAGCAGCGGGTGTGTGTCAGGAGGAGTGGGATCGTTTGGGAAGCTGCATGGAGGTTGCCGTCGTGTCGCCAGCAGCACCTGTATTCCGGGGAATTGCTCCGGTAGCCCAGTCGTAGCCAGCTGTGCCAGCCGCCCGTGGGTCCGTTGCTCATCTGCCGCTACTTTAGCCGCGGGGCCAGTTAGTCCAGTATTCCGGAGCGTTGTTCCGGTAGCCGCTATGCCAGTGTGCCTCTTGTTGCCCGTGTGTCTGTAGCTTCACCCGTCGCCTCCTATCTCCTCTCCTCTCACTCTCTCTCCTCCTCCTCACTTGCTAGTTGTGACTACCACTAGCTTTGCTCATAATTGTGAACTTAAACTATTGCTTCTTGAACTTGTGCTCAGAATGTGTGGTGACATTGTGATCCACCCTGAGCTTGTACTGCTTTGCTTGCTCTGCTGATTACACCCCACTTCGGCTATGGGGGTGTGTCAAAATATTATGCTCTAGCCTGTAGTGGGGTGCTCTATAGCGAGTACAACCCTTCTAGGGTTTGCTATTTGTATCCTCATTCTTGCTAGTGCAGCCCTCTTCTTTCTTCTAAACTTTCTCAGGTTAGCCTATAGGGGGTACACAATTCTAGGATTAGGTACTTGTACTGTTTTCACTGCTAGTTCATTCATTCCTGTTCAGTTATTCCAACAGGATCCACCTTGGCATCAGTCATTAGTACAAGGCGTGGATCGTGCTAGACCTCCTCAGTCAGAAAATCGCTCACGCTCGCGACTTCATCTTCTACGAGCGCCTCTTCCTCGACCAGCTCCGCCGCGACGAAGAAACGAACGCGAACCGCGTCTACGCTAACGATGGGCACAGCTACGCAACGCCCAAAGACGAAGCCGCTGCATCAATCTTGGAGCAGGACACGAGGGGCGAGTTTGTGTGGGAAGAACGACGCAGCAGCGACGACGACGACGACAATTCCTCGGGAGGAGGAATGGGCGCAGCAGGCGGAAGCGGCAGAGGCACAGCACCACCTGCGCCTCCTGAACCAGAATTCGATGACGACGACGTACAGGAAGTCATCCCACAATGTCGCCACGACAGCACTATCTCAGGACTACAGCTGCTCGGGCTTCACACCGCAACTTCGAAGGCGCCACGCGTCATCGAGCCCCGAAGCTCTTTCTGGACCACACAGCAAGGAGTGGCGCGAAGCAATGGATGCGGAAATCCGGGCACTCGAGTCGCGCAAAACCTGGGTGCTCGTCGACCGTGCAGCAGTAAAGGGGAGATGGATTCTCTCCGGCAAATGGGTCTTCCGAGTGAAGACAGGAGCCGACGGAAGGATTGAGCGATTCAAGGCACGCTGGGTGGTATGCGGCTACGATCAAAGGTACGGGATTGATTTTGACCGGACATTTGCACCGGTCAGCCGTCACACGTCCGTCAGAATTCTCCTCGCCATCGCAGCCGCACGACACCTACCACTCCGGCAGATAGATGTGAAGAATGCGTTCCTATACGCATTAGTGGACGCCGTGATCTACGTGGAACAGCCACACACTTACGGCGACGGAGACCCACGCGTCTGTCAGCTACGCAAGTCCCTCTATGGGATCAAACAGGCACTAAGACTCTGGCAGCAGTATCTGCACAACATACTGCTTGAAATCGGGTTCAAGCAGCTGCCTCACGATCCTGGAATGTATCGCCGCGATTTTCGCGGCGAATACATCCTCCTCACGGTCTACGTCGACGACCTTCTCTACACAGGCTCAAGCAACGAACTGCTCGAGCAGTTTGAGAGAAGCCTCGCAGGGCGCGTCGACATCACCTGCAATCATGACGTGAAGCAGTTTCTCGGACTCAACATCACCTACTCGCCGGAAGCCATTCATCTCTCAGCGGCGAAGTATGCGGAGGAGCTTAGCAAGCGCTTCAACATTGCACCTGCACCACTCTCCACCCCTTACCGCACTCCAGGACCCAACCACAAGCCTGACAGCAAAGCCCTGTCCCATGCTGGGCTTCACACTTACGAGCAGAAGTTGGGATGCCTGCTTTTCGCATCCGTTACCTGCAGGCATGACCTCTCCTACATTGCGAGCCAGTTGGCTCAGTACTCACGCAAACCAACGGCTGAGAATCTCTCAGATCTTCAGCGAGCCCTTCAATTCTTCATCTCCACGCCCAATGTCGGGCTCAGTTATTCCACCATCCCAACCACATCATTAAGTCTCGTCGGCTACGTGGATGCCGATCACGCCGCTGACCCTGACAATCGACGGTCCAGGATGTTGGGAACAAACAGTCCTAAGCGCCTCTGTCGTGTCGAAACACCAAGACACAAGCGAAGCAGCGCATATCGAAACACCAGCGAGTCAACCCTCGGAGGTTGATGTAACCGCAGGAGGTTACGCGAAAGTCAAAGGTCAGCGACCTTTGACCTGACAAATGCAGCGCGACAGCAAGGACACACAACTGACTCGCTATTGAGCAGTTGCCCGAGTTGTCACTGTATCGAACCGCAACAGCAATAACAAAACGGTTGTTAACTGTATCTCTTCATATTCCTTGTACTCTTATAAAAGCTTGTATCTCTTTGCTTTAATCAGCTTACTTTGCCCTCACATACTAGCGCAAGGTGGTTCAAGTACTTGACTTAAAACGCTTCCGCTACTACATCACTTTACTCAGACATTGACTCTACCAAAGATCCTAGGGCGTTCAGCCCAACATGGTATGAGAGCAGGTTAGAGTTAAATAATTTCTCCTCAATACTTAATACACCAAAAAGATATGTCTACTAGAAAGGAGAGGAGCTCCTCCAACGGCTCTCTCGGTACTACCCCTACTCCACCTCCTACCTCTGGCCTACAGACAGAGGAAGGGACAACAACGAGACCGGCAGCTGGGTCTACTGAAACTCCCGCAAACCAAGGCGTGAGCTTCGATCCAAGCATGATGGAGAATTTTTTCTCCTTCATGTCCTTCTACGAGCAGCACCAGCAAGGAGGACCTGCGCACTCACACAAAAGCAACAACAACGGAGCAACACCCATGAGTCTCGACGGCTCATCATATGCACGGGGAAACCAGCAACAACAGCCTACCTTCGCTCCGTACGAGCGCGGATCCATCAGCTTCATGCCACAACCACAGCCCTCACCTGGACAAGAAAAACAACTGGACGCACTGCAAGTTCAGTCACAGTTCGCACATGTTCTGAAGATGCAGACGTCAAGACCTTTCGACGGAAAGGATTTCTTCACCTGGTCGTTCGAGTTTGAACTGATGATGGAAGGCGCGCAGATACTCGGGTTCTTCGACGGGACCCTGCCATATCCAACAAACGGCACACAGTACAAGAAGCAGCAGTACACCTATCAGTCAATGATGGCGTACACGATCCTACTAAGAAACATCACCCCGACTCAACAGCAGAACATAAGGACCTACCAAGGTTACGGTAACTCCGCGGAGCTCGCGTACAACCACCTGAAGAGCCTGTATCAAGCAACAGACAGTGTAAGTCAAAGTCGGTTAATGGCACAACTGACAACAGTTGAAATGAAACCAGGAGAGAAAGGATTGGCGTATATCAGTCGATGTCGCGAATTGCGCGACAAGCTTCTTCGATGCGGAGGGTCGATTTATGAAGACACCTTCGTGACATTCATCATCGGCGGCCTCGGTCCTGAATGGCGCGCCACAAAGGCCATCCTCCGAGCTCACGGGAGAATCTCCGGAGCAGCACTCTGCGCCGAAATCCATGCCGAGCAGCAAAACATGGACCTGCAAGAAGAACGACATAAAAAGAAGACGTCAGCACCAGAGTTCGCGTTCCACACCCAGCGACGCTACAACGACAACAACAATCGGCAGCAACAACTGAAGCCAGTACCTCCGTTTTGCCACATCTGCAAAACTTCAGGGCATCCTCGTACGCACTGCCCGTATCGTCAACAATCGACAACACCACAGCGACAACTTCGGCCTTCAAGCACCCAAGTCACTTCAACGCAAGCAAATCCCACCACAAAGATTCAAGCTTCAACGACTTCAACAGGACAACCTGCACAAGGAGCAAGAAACAGACTCCTACATCACATCGTCAACTACATGGCAAGGACAACAGACTCCTACATCACCGAGTCACCACCGCACTACTCACCAGAAGAATGATTCGACGAAACCACACCCCGCCGCGACTCACTTCAGCCGAACCCGACATACGCCGCCATCGCCCAAAGCGAGCCATCCGGAAGGGACACTTGGTTCTTGGATAGCTGCTGCGGACAGCACATGTGTTCCTCAGGACGTTTCGTTCAACGCAAGCACCAACTTCAACGAGAAGTCGTCATCACCGTCGCCAATAATCAGAACCTGCGCACAAGACGACAAGGCATAGTGCAACTTCAGTCACGGGAGACGAACGTCGTCCTACAAATGTCAAAAGTCCTGACAGCAGAAGGACTCGGCTACAACTTACTGAGCGTCAGCCAGCTGATGTCGAAGGGTATTCATCTCGAAGCAGACAGTACCACTCAAGAATTCAAACTGTACCACGGGAAAGGAGGACTCTACATCGGTAGGGCGATCCTCAAGAACAACGTCTTCGTTCTTGACTTCGTCCCCGATCTTGGCACTGCCGACAGCGACGCCATCGTGAACTTCACCGACTGGACACATCTTCTGGATCTCGACCCCGACTTCAGACCGGAAGGCTTCTGGTATTCACATACCATCTCTGAAGCAGAACGAACACGTGTGTTAGTAACAATACAACATTCGGCAGCAGCAGAGACAACATCGGCAGCAGCAGAGACAACATCGGCAGCAGCAGAGACAACATCGGCAGCAGCAGAGACAACATCGACAGCAGCAGATCCATCATCGGCAGCAGCAGAAACATCGTCAGCAGCAGCAGGAACAACGACACCAGTCCTCGTTGACGAAGCACCACCAACACCCGCACAGCAGCTGAATCTAACTCAACGGGAAGTCCACAGAAGCGCAAACTTCGTCGCCAACTTTTACTCCAGCTCTGACGCGTATCGACGCTCACCCGGACACCGCGCCTCCGAAGACATCTGGCACGCACGCATGGGACATCCAAGCAACACTGCGTTAAACAACACAATAAGAGCAGGAGTCCTCGATAAGGACTCATTACTACTACCCGACGGCAGAGAACTTCAACGAGCACGAGGAACTTGCCTTACCTGCCCCGAAGCCGACTTACCACACCGGCCGTTCATTCCTCATCATAACCCGAGCGCACCCGCGTACGCACCACTCGAGAAGGCGTACTGCGATATCCTCTTCAATCGGGAACCAGGACAAGTTACATACAACTACACGATCACCTTTATCGACGCCGCCACTCGTTACGTCTGGCACCTAAACCTACCCAGCCGCGACATGGCACTCGCAGCATTCGCTGCCTGGCTACCAGTAGCAGAGAGAGAGTCAGGCGCACAACTGAAAAGCTTCCAGTCAGATGGAGGGGGAGAATACACCTCTCGGCGGTTCAAGCAGTACCTGGCGGAAAGGGGAATCAAGCAACTCCTCTCCCTTCCCTACGCCCATCACCAGCAAGGTGTCGCAGAAAGAATGAACAGGACTCTGCAGAACAGCATGCGCAAACTGTTACGTGGCATGCGGCTACCCAACCACCAGTGGCCTGCAGCAATGGACCAAGCTGTCATGCTGCACAACTTGATGTCGTCGTCTTCGCTTCCGAACAATGAATCACCGCATCTGCTGTGGACAAGGAAACAAGGCAGCACAAAAATGTTACGAGTTTTCGGGTGCATGGTACAGTACCGACCCCCAGAAGCACGAGCGGGAAGATTTTCACAACGCGCACAGTGGGGACTACACCTCGGCATCGAAAAGAATTACAACGCGTGGAAAATCTTCGACGTCCACTCCAAGGAAACAGTAGCAGCACGTGACGTAATCTTCTACGAACGACTCACGCTTCAGACGTACCTTGCCAACTTGCACGAAAATGAAGATCCCACAGGCGGTTTTCGTGGTGACCAAGCCTTCGCCTCAGCAGCGGACGAAGCAGACTGGGGCGAGCAGAATGTGGACAACGCATCAGAAGAAGCCGGACCTCTCCCGTTCTGCTCCGTCAACGTCCCCATGGACGAAGATAACCCTCGCGAAAGCGCCAACGCCGAAGTCTTCTACCACTTTGCCGACAATGGTTACGTAACACCTGCGACAGTCAACACCAACGAAGCAGAACGGATAGGGCCGAATTTCTTACCCGACCCAGAAGCGGGAGATGAAGCAGCTTATCCCGAGGACGCAACTCTTCCCCGCTACTCACAGAATGGACTGCAGATTCTCGGCCCCGTCACCACACTCGACGGCAACGCTCTCCCTAAAGAGCCTGCGACGGTTCAGCACGCTCTGGGGGGGGAACACAGGGAAAAATGGCGTGAAGCCATGGACAGAGAATTAAAGGCGCTGGAGGAACGGAACACCTGGAAAGTTGTTCTCATCAGCGTGGCAAGGAACAAGACCATTCTCACCGGGAAATGGGTCTTCCGCATTAAAACGAAGGCAGACGACACAATTGAGAAATTCAAAGCACGCTGGGTTGTGCATGGATTCGATCAGGAGCACGGACGGGACTTCACCGAGACATTCGCCCCGGTCAGCCGACATACTTCACTTCGAATTCTCCTCGCGATCGCCGCTATGAAGAAAAAGAAACTACGGCAAATCGATGTCGCCAACGCGTTCCTCTACGCACCCGTCGACGCAAAAATCTTCGTCGAGCTCCCACACGGTACCCACGGGGAACCTAACCAAGTCTGTCAACTGCTAAAATCGCTCTACGGGATCAAGCAAGCCCCGCGGCTATGGCAACAGTACTTACACGCTCGTCTCACTCGCATCGGATTCCGCCAACTGCCTCACGACCTAGGAATGTACCGACTCACCAAAAACACCGACTACATTCTCCTGATCATCTACGTAGACGACTTACTCTACATCGGCTCTACTGACGACATCCCCACCTGGTTCGAAGGGGAGCTACAGAGGGACCTCACACTCACGGTCTCCTCTACCGTCACACAGTACCTCGGCTTGAACATTCAGGAGGAAGAAGGCGCGATCTACCTCAACGCTGCTAAGTACGCCGACACCATTGCCAAACGCTTCGCGCTCACACCTACCGCCATCTCTACGCCCTACCGCTACACGACAGGAAAACACAATGAAGGATCCTCTCTACTCAAATCCGCCGGAATACGCGACTACCAGAGAAAACTGGGCTGCCTTCTCTTCGCAGCCGTCACCTGCCGCCCGGATCTATCCTACTTCGCAAGTCAACTCGCCACCTACCTCAAAAGACCTGAAGCAGAACACCTGGCGGAACTCGACCGCGCTCTCCACTATTTCGTCAGCACTTCAACGATCGGTCTAACATACTACAAGAACACAACTACACCGACGAAATTTATAGGCTACGTCGACGCCGATCACGCTGGCGACTCAGACAATATGCGCTCCCGCACTGGCTACATCTACCGCCTCGAACCTATCGGACCGATCTCCTGGCAATCGAGCAAGCAGGAACTAATCGCTCTCTCGTCAGCTGAAGCAGAATATATTGCACTCTGCTCAGCCACCAAGGGGAAACTCGAACTATCCTACTGTCCCACGTCCGAGATGGCAGCTGACTACTTGACCAAGTAGCTCGGAAAACAGAAGTTCGAGTACTGCATGCTGCTGACTGGACAAAGCCACGTCACCATCACCGACACTCCAGAAGCGAAGGGGAGTGTTGGGAACAAACAGTCCTAAGCGCCTCTGTCGTGTCGAAACACCAAGACACAAGTGAAGCAGCGCATATCGAAACACTAGCGAGTCAACCCTCGGAGGTTGATGTAACCGCTGGAGGTTACGCGAAAGTCAAAGGTCAGCGACCTTTGACCTGACAAATGCAGCGCGACAGCAAGGACACACAATTGACTCGACATTGAGCAGTTGCCCGAGTCGCACTGTATCGAACCGCAACAGTAAAGTAGTTATAATTACGTCTCTTCATATTCTCAGTATTCATATATATTCTTGTATCTCTTTGCTTTAATCAACTTACTTTGCCCTCACATACCAGCGCAAGGTGGTTCAAGGACTTTACCCAAAAAATGTTTCCGCTACCACATCATTTACTCAAAGACTTTAACTCTACCAAAGATCCTAGTGCGTTCAGCCCAACACAGGACAGGGTTCCTCTTCTGGCTCGAGCCCAGCGGCCCCATCTCTTGGAACTCTCAGACGCAGGAGCTGGTTGCCCTGTCATCGGCGGAAGCTGAATTTATCGCAGCAACAGCAGCTGTTTGAATAAACTTTTCCTTAGAGTACATGGCTAGCTAGGTCGATTCATATTCCCCTGTACTCTTATTTATATCGTTGTATTTGCATGTCTTAATCATCTCAAGCATTTACATTCACTCTGCTATTGAGGTCAATGGCCCACCAACACCACTTTTCTGCGTGCGAACCTTCCTGAGTAGATCCTAGGCCACGATCAACTTCTGATCGCAGCAGAATTGATGCATGTAGTGATGTAGCCTGGACTATTGAAAGTGTGATTAGCGTAAATCACTGATGGGCATCAGCAGTTCACTTATGGCTCTTTCTGTGGAATGAAGACTATTGCTAAATCTGCATTCTGATACAGATGCTTATGACATTTTTGTTCCTTAGGGAGGTGAAACTGCATGATATAAAGACTATTTAGAATGAGTACACTCAAATTGTGGGAAGCGGCGCGACCTCGTTCACCTTCTTCCAACCAGAGCGGGAGTACAAGCGCCTGAGCCACGCCTTCAAATTTGGGCGGGAATCAAACAGATCCCCAACCCCCGCCGCCTTGAGATGCTCAGTGACTGGCAGATGTGTCAGATCCGCGAGAGTGAGGGAGTCGCCCACGAGATACTCCCGCCCTTCCAGATGCTTCTCGTAAACATCGAGGATCTTCTCCAGCTGCACATCGCAGGAGACGTCACACCACGCCACGAAATAATTAGTAGACAGTCATGATCAGCTAGTTTCTCCAGCATTTGCACATGGCCTAACCAAGTTAAAAATTTCTCCTCCTTTCCTTCAAAAAGAGATGTCGTAAGGCAAGCAGTAAGTTGCAAGAAGAGATGTTGGTGTCTCCAGATTCTTCAGCCATGGACGCATCATGTCGCAACAGAAACCGGCGACCCCTCACCTTTTTCGTCGCCGCGGCGACCTTTTCTTCGTCAGGCTCGCCGAGCTGACGAAACCTCTTGAAAACTCGTTCGAACGCGATCGTGATGGCCTCGGGGGTGTACGCGTTGACCTCCGTCTCAATCCACTGGTTCACGCGGCCTCGCTCCAACGCATCCTTTCCCAGCAGGTTGACTCCGCGTTCCGCGCCGTACTTGTCGGCGAGGTAGCGCATGATGGCTCGTGACTCTGTAATTGGGAGAGCAACGGCACGACAAGACACGTCAGAGCTTTGCGATCTGAGAACAGGCCGGCCCCACCCACAGCAGTGCTTATTAGGTAGCACGTGTAAGTGATGGTAAACAGAGCTATGTGGGGATGGGTCCGTATAACACCCGACGACACCCAGCTCAGTTCTCAGGGCCGTATCATCCGTCACCCAGCCCAGAAACCCGAAACCCTTCCCCGAATCCACTTATCCCAGATGCATTTGCCGTGGGCTTTTAGCACTGCCTTCGCAAATCTTATGTCGGTCGAACCAAACCCAAGGTAAACCTTCTTCAAATCCACCTACCCCAGATGCACTCGCCGTCGTCTTCAAGCAGAGGCACCTTTCCGAAGGGCTGCTTCGCGAGGTAAGCGGGCGTGCGCGCCTCGCCCTTGGGGGCGTTCACCTGCTCCCACTCGTAGTCCTGCGCGCGCGCGGGGGTGGGGAGGAGCGGGAAGGGTAGGGGGGAGTTGGGGCAGGGGGGAGTTGGGGCGGTGCCGGGGGCGGGGAAGAACAGGGATGGGGGAAATCGTGAACGAGAGACCAGATGTGATGTTACAAGACGCATCGCTCTCAGGAACCTGCACGTGCCCTCACTCGTAGTCCTGCTTTCTGGAAACGGAGGAGTGGGAACGTAGCGAAGGAGTAGTGGGAATGTAATTCGGACTCTTTTTGAAAGGAAAATCAGTCGTAATTCGCTTGTCCATTTGCTCAAGAGGGTGTGTACAGGAACGGGACAATGTGGGATTTTTTGGGGGGGAAAGGGGGGGAGGTAGGTTAGAATGTAGGCGAAATCTGACCTTGCATTCAGTTGTGTCAGTCCATGCATTGATCTGATACATCTCGTGTGGGGGTGTCCTGGCGTTACACCTCATCATCCGCGCAGGGAAGGTGTAAAATATGCCAAAAATGGCAAGCTTATATCGAGTTTAGACTCGATGTAAACGGCCCGGCAGGTCGCACCTCAATGCCGAGTTCGTGCAGCGTGAGCAGAACGCGGCGGACGAAGGGCGAGTAGCCCATGCCGTAGAGCTTCAAGCCGGCCATCTGATGTGAACGCGCCGCGGCTCGGATCTGACGATAGTAGTTATGCCCTTCACGTATAGAGCACAAACTCGATTTGAATGAGGTTCCTTGCTTCACAAGCAAACAAGACGTCGGTGATCGTTCTACTTGAATGAGCGCCGAGGAGAAAGGTGTTTGACGGTGCGACAAATAGAAGGTGTCACAAGCTATTTTCTTTCCAGAAGTTGATGTAGCTTTTTGTACCACCATCAGGCAGGGTGATGACATCATCACCTCCATCGGCAGTGGTCTGTCCCACAGTCCCAGCCCAGACGGACTGTCCTTGGTTAGGCGAATTTTCTTTTTTCCACCGCCTTTGCCAAGAGGAGAGGTATTTTGAAGTGAGGGGAGGTGAGAGGAAGCAGGCAAAGTGAGGTAACTCGATTGCTTGCGTCAGCGCGATTCGAGGGGAGGAACGCACAGCGAAGGCAACAACGGATCGACGCTGACGTTCGATAATAAACATAATTGTAGGTGTCGTAAAGAGCTATACATATCAGATATGCCTTACAATCTAAAATACCTTGGTCAGCTCAATGTGTCTGAAAACCACAGTCCTGATAATTTTAACGCAACATAATTCAACGCTTCCAGCATGGGCGAAAATCGGTCAGCATAGAACCCAATATCTTGAGGAGATGTGACTCTTCCTGCTCTGCAAATTCAACCAAGGCTCACAATAAAAAAGGGAATCCCTCTACAGGATAATCATATTGTATTGATGCTGATTCGTTTAGTGCAATTCGCATGGAGCACGTGAATGATGAGAGGCTTGGCTGGTGTCGGCAGCTCCTGCCAGCTCCAGCTGAGGCTGAAACCCCTCCTCTTCGCCTCCACTACCTTCCGCCACACACCACTGTCACCACTGCTGCTTATTCCATTGCTACAACCGGTGCTTCTCCTCCACATTTCACACTGCTACCGCAGCTCACTTTGCTACTGGTGCCATTGCCAAAAAAGAGAAACGAGCTGCGGAGCATCATGAAGAACTCAACCCAAGCACTCTAGACATCCATGCACGACCATAGAAATAGAAGCATACCATGGAGCCATGTAGAATGGTGTGCCCACCACCTTTGATATTGAGTGTACCTAGCAGCCGCTCTAAATCCAGTCAGTTTGACTTAACAGCCATATCGTTATTTGAATGATGTTGTCGTGTTTGATGTTGCGGTGCATAATGGTGTGCGAGTGGCAGTGCTGCAAGGCCAACATGACCGATTGGGAAAGGGAGAACAAAGCAAAACAAGAGTGAGAGTGCTAGGAATCCGTCAGTAACATGTACAGGAAGCAAAAGAAGCATAACGTTCAGCGTGATAAGAGCAAGCCAGCAATGGCAACCGAAGGGCTTGTATGACACGTCAAGAGGCAAATAGATTTAGTTCAGGTTCAGAGGCATCAGGAGGGAACATAAGGTAGGGAGATCTAGGTGGAGTGGTCAGCGTGGGGACGTCAGTGTGGGGAGGTCAGAGTGGGAAAATCATAGTGGGGTGGGATGTCAAAGGTCCACTGGTGATCCCCGATTGATCCTAGGGAAGGGTTACAGGCATGTTGGCCTGGGGGGTTATGGGCGCACTGACCCGCTACTTAACAAGCCCTTTTATCCCAGTGGTTAGTGACTGGGATTCTGACATGGTATCAGAGCGAAGGTATCGAGTTCGAATCCCAGTTTGTGCACTTCGGGCATCCGAGTGCGGGGGGGTGTCAGAGGTCCACTGGTGATCCCCGATTGATCATAGGGAAGGGTTACAAGCATGTTGGCCTGGGGGGTTATGGGCGCACTGACCCGCTATTTAACAAGCCCTTTTATCCCAATGGTCTAGTGGTTGGGATTCTGACATGGGGAAGTCAGAGTGACAGGGAGACCCTGATGGCAGGGAGGCCCTGATGGCAGGTAGAGGCCCTACCTGAATGGCGGCCTTCCGGATGCTCTTGCACGCAGCAATTTCCCCAGTACTGCGGTGCACGCATCTACGTATCACACCATATTGCCCCCTGCCTATCTCCTTCTTGAATGGAAGCCACCTGAGCCAAATATCCTCCACTGGCCGCCCCAACACCCCCCCCCCCCCCCCCCCCCCCCCACTTGCACTTCCCTTTCTTCCACTGCTGGGAATCCGAGTCCACAGACGGTTGCCTTTTTAGGCTCAGTCGACGCTGCAGGCTCGGATTCCGAGGCTCAGAATCTGAGGCTGGCATCACCAGGGTGCTGATTTTGATTAATCCCTGACAGCTGTTGTCGCTTTCAGTGCCATGTTGACTATGTTGACTGCATTGATTGCATCGACTCTGCTGATGATTTTATTCGTCGTAAATTGGAATGCTTTGACTTGATTGACTTCTAGACATGGGCCTGGTTATCGGACCAATTTGGTCTGATAGTCTGATTTTTAGACTTAGTTTTCTTTGTTCATATGATTTGTAAGACTTCAATTTGATGGCCAACTGATCACTACGACAAATGTTTTTACTTCAGATGAAATTTCAGACCGCACGCTATTCTTCATCCGAGTTTCCAGATAACGAGTACGATTCCGTCTGAAACCGACATTTATGGCCAATAGGCCACATGGCCATTAGGCCGCATGGCCACTAGTTACGGTACCTGCCAGCCTGTATAGATGCATGCATAAAAAATGGGTGTATCTGGTAGCTTCCTTGTTGGAAACAAAGACCGATGGCAACAGTTATGAATCAGCTGCTGTGGCAGCGGCAGAGATAGTAGCTCATGAAGCAGTAGCAGCAGCAGAGGCTACCAGACTGGATGCAGAGTTCCCTTGGTTCAGTCGCAAGGGGAGGGAGACTAACCCTTTTCCAGTGCTGCATGATAGCCTAGACAACAGTACTGATGATGATAGTGGAAGCGAGTCTGACTGAGCCATAGAAGTCTGACCCTAGATTGTTAGTAGTTTTAGGTTGTAGTTCGATGAAGTAGTGTAGACCACAAAGTATAGCTCATCTGATTTTTCAGACTGCTATTTATGGTTCATCTTAAAGATCTGAAAAAAAAATCATAATCTGAACGTAAGACAATACATATATACATATATATACTGTTAGACAGACCAGAATCCTAGCGAGAGCCCTACTTCTAGGAATGCTGGTGCAATGAGCTCGTGAGGCGCATCATGGAACCACTGCTGCATCTGCCCCTACTTCTGCCCCAGAACCAAATGTAATGGCATTGGTGCCATTTCAGTCATTGCATCCCACCAAAGGTCGCGTGAGCTATAGTGTAGTCACATCGTACCTGCATGGGAGATTTGATGCAACCACAATGCCTTCGAGAACACTGTACTACAGGTTCTTCTACAGACAAGCTATCTCAACTCTCATTAGGGGGTGGAATAGGGTTACCACAATGGACATACGTAGTAACCGGTACAGTTAACTCATACGAAGCAGAATATATCTACTTCCTCGCCACTATGAATGACCGCCACCATTAGTCACTTTGTAAGGTTAGATTGTGTACTACAGTGATGACCCATAGTAGGTGCAATGTATCCACATTGTACTAACCAAAAAAACACATAGTAATTACACTCTCCTGGTTCGTCCAACATCGTCCTCTAGCGGTGTGTAATAATATGACAGCACCAATTAAGAAACTACACTTTTTTGGTCAAATAGGATACAAAACATTCCAGAGCCATGGCATGCAAATCATATTGAATGAATGCTCATGCCGCCATGGTACGCCCGCCGGTAAAATGTGGCCCATTAGATCTTGACGAGAAGTCGCGATCGCAAACCTCCCTTGCCTTTATCTCAACCGGCATGCTTGCCAACTCCTCAGGTAGCGGAAAAAAAATGTAAACCTTGTAGTGCCCCCCCCCTACTGAATTGGTATGCACTCTCCTTTGGAATCCACCGGGGGCCAATGCCCGTTCCATGCCACCAATTGATCGTATCACGCATCCAGTTGCGCACTATTGCGCGATCTCTGTCTGTGTTATGGATGTTGGGCTGGTCATTCGTGGGCAGCCCAGTTTTGTTCTTGGCACTGTGGATGATGGGATATTCCACCTGCAGCGTTGGGGGTTAGAGAGTTTTACACCAAGCCAGCAATGTAATGAGTGTACATGTAACCCAGCATTCACCATACAAATGAGCCTACATGTAGGATAACTACCAACAAGGCTGTTTGGCATGGACAGGGTGTGAAAAAACGTGTAGAACACAGGCACTGGTAAAAAATAGCTTATGAAATCCATATCACCCCATACACCACGAAGGCAACGTTGTACGGATGCGGGCGCGATGAGTTGCGCTAAGTGCAGCGGTGATACGCTGGCACAATTCAGATCTCAAACTGCCATGTGCTAAAAAGAACGCCATCTGCATTGGAGTGCCATGGTAGCGTGAAGGCACCTACTCAACATTTGGGTTTAGAAGAGATGGAATTTGAGGTGAAACGCGATAGGAAAGCTATGCATCATACAAGGTCAAACATGGTATAAGGGGGCAGGATAAAGAAAACGCAACAAGGGCTGATTATATGGATCCACTAACTCACCAAAGGGGCACTCCTCCAGTGCCTTAGTGGGTGTGCGCTCCTTGTCGTACACAACTAGATCCCAGGGTACGTCGTCGGACATGTCGGACACGTTGCGAGGAATCACGAAGAAATGATACACCACAGTTTTCTCGTAACGAGTTATCTCCCCACGTAGGCGGGAGGCAATGTCCTTCCAGGTGTCCTTGTGCTCCTTGTCGTGGCTTAGACAGAAGAGCAACTCTCCTTCAGGTTTTTGCGAACGACACCATTGTTAGCTGCCCATGTCACCGCTATCTCCAGGTCAGGCCACATTCTTAATCCTGCATCTTTTGTGTGCTTTAACAACGTGATGCATCGTTGAAACACAAGGAATTATTGTGGCTGAAAGCATCACGTGTAGAGGGAACGAGCACAACAGGAAGGCAAAGGAAAGTGTTAGGCCACCTACAATCTCACTGCATTGGGCGCGCCCATCACAAAACACATCAACAAGAACATTGCAGCATATAAGTGTTCACATGCAGCCACTCACCGACAACTTCTTAGGCTCAACAAGTGAGCCCAATGCGAGTCTCAGCTCTAAGTCATGCTGCCCTTCATCCGGGATGTTGCTGCCAGCGTTTGGGGACAGAACAGCCGTGTTGGTGTGCGAGGGGGAAGATTGCTCCGCAGACGTCCGCATTCCCTGTAGCAGAGTCGAGTTGGTTTCTTGCAAGGCGATGCTTTTTTTCATCACCTCTTTCAACTCGATGAGCGCCTTTATCTGCACCTTGACCGCCTCTGCAACGTCTTGGAATTGGTTCTGCATGGCGAGAACATCCACGCGGAGGGTTGAGTTGTGATCCTCACCCCACCCGTACTCCCTAAGTAGCCTTGACTCACTTGGTTGGTCGGCCACATATGCCGCTTGTCCACTGAGTTGGTTTACATCACCCACTGGATCTGCACAGCAAGCATGATCACCATGGCTCATAGCAGGACCATCACCGCAAACTTCGCCGAAGACATGGTCTGGCGGGTGACGTCTCACCTAACGCGCAGTCTTCACCGTCTCCCGCCTCACGCCCAGCACCGACATGTTGTCGTGCTGGCCTGGGCAGGCCCGGTAGTCCCCGCTTACGACTTGGAATGCGCAACACATATGTATGATGAGTATGCATCGACATTTTGAAATAACAAAACCAGTAAGGGAGGTCTAGTACAAACAAACCAAGGAGCTGAGCCACGGGGTTCGTAGCGGGATTGCTGGCAGCCATAGCACCGCGGCCATTTATAGGCATAGTCCATTGCCCGTTCGTGCCTATCTGCACATTTACACACACGAGAATCAGACGTTGTAACCACCTGAGGCAATTAACCATCATGTACCATCCACTTAACAAACCAACAAACCTTGCCCTTCGACATCAGCTGCATTGTCGTTGTCCAGTTGCTGCATCCCTCGGCTTCTCAGGAGCGCCAGGTAATCCTGATGCCCGCCAACAATCAAATTGATGTTTCTTGTAGCGCTGTAATTCTGTGTGACTTTCTCGGAGTCCGTTGTTGGCCATTGTCGAGCTCGTACTGTGTGAGTCGAGAGTTGGGTCTAGGTATGCGTTTGCCATACGTAAGTTCCGCTTGTGGAACCCTATCGTCCTGCTGCTCAGACATGGTCGACCAAAAACACCATGTCTGTCGAGCCTAGAGTGACAAGAGGACACTGAGAACCACGCATGGCGGTGTGGGTGATTCACGCCCCATTATGTATGCTAAAAAAGCATCGGTAGTGGGTGTGTCTATGTATTAAGGTGTTGGTATGAGTAGATGCAGCTGTTGGAGCAGCAAGAACATGAGATGGGCTAGGGTTTGAGCTTGAAAGGTGGTAACGGGCAGCGAATCCAGTGGTTAGTTCAGTGACCAATCAATCTGCAGCTAACCTTGCCTAACTCGATTGTTTGGATACAGCGACAGTTCGGACTGTCCGAAGGCCCACGTTCCAAGCTCTTCTGCTTCAACTAATTGTGTTTGATCTACTTCCAACAGGCTGCAATTTTGCCAACTCCTAATTCTATAGGCATTCTAGTCAACATTTCGCTGCTCTAGTTTCACGGGGAAGCATCGATGTAGCATGACGATCAACGGTGATGGCCTTACCTCTAAGATCATATAGTTCTTAGAGGTTGGCGGTAGCTCGCATTTGATGACCTCATCGTGTGAGTATAAGAAAGCCTACCACTTGTTTTTGTTAGGCCGAGCATCCCTTTTAGCCTTACTTTCTCTATCCAAGCAACACGATGAGTACTCCTTGCAAGCTTGAGCCTAGGACAACTATCGTTGTTGAGAACTCTTAGCCTGATCCAGCCCTGCCCAATAGCCCTAAGTATGGTGACGAGCCACCAAAGCGTGAACCGATCGTGTGGGACAGCTCTGATGACAGCTCGCGACCCGAACCTGCATTGTGGTGGAAAAATGCACAGGTGTGTATGATGAGTGAGCACCGTGTATATCAAGACACTTGCTCGGCTAATGCTACCCTTGGTCACGCTGAGACCATGTGTTTGTGAGGCTGATTTGCCAAACACTCAAGGAATCGTTGCAGATATTATTGCATCCAGCAACGTTACCCATCTGAGCCACAATGGAAGGCAGAAAATATGGCCATTGCAGATCACCTTTGCAAATATCCCTAGGAAGCAACGCTGGAAAGAGTCCGCAAGGGCCTTGGTAGCACTGCTGCCCTTGCCTGACGTAGATTTACAGTCGGAGGTGAAAACCAGGTTGTTCAAGATATGCGCAAACATAGTTTTCGGGCCTCTTATGCCGGCGCCATATGAGTAAGTATCGGTGTAAGCATGAACTATTCTGCAGTATAATATTGGGTTACGCTGAATCTATGGACCTGGACCCATCCTCACGCATGTGCCCATGATGTTGACAGGGGTGCTGCCATGCCTGATCCGCTTGGCGTCGATCACATAGTATACCCGCTGTTGTACGCATATGTTTGTGATTACCCCAAGTGCTGCAAGGTCACTGCGACAATGCAGCACAGATCGTCCAAACCTTGATTGATGTGCGAGTTTCCACAGCAGAATCTGAACTGTATGGACCGCCTCTTTCACGTACGAAGACTGGAAAGGCAACGAAGTTTCATTCTCGATAGAAACACCACCTTGGGCATGGGCACGCACCGTATGGAGATAAGAGGGTTGGGTGTAGCTTGTTATGACGTTCGAAACAACTTGTTTGGATTCTTATCAAGCGCCGTGGTTGGCGCGGTGCTTTCTATGGAAATGGAACATGTCGTGGAGACCATGGGGCAACCCTTACGCGCGTATTCTCCCGGATGTGCTCCACGTGGTTGACATTGGCCTAAGGAAGCATATACTTGAGCAGATTCGTGAATCAAACTACCCTGGTCTGCTCGCAACCATGGACAGGTTAGTAACCAGGGTACTGCATCCCATCCCACATCTATGACACATGCCTCCCACAACCATGGCCTTGTTTGTTTCTCACAAAGAATGTAACAAGCATCACTCTTACTATGCAGGTGGCACGCGGTACTGTACAAGGCAGCGAGGGCAGCCGGTATTAAGCTGCCAAAGTTTGGGAAGTATTTCAGTGGTGGTGCAAACTACGCTGCAGCGGAACATCGCACGATGATGCAGATTTCAGTGTTTGTTTTCGATGGGATTCTGACGGCATGTGAGATGGAAGTGATAATGCGTTTCCTGCAGTGGTACTCGCGTGCTTCCGTGTTCCAGAGCACAGTGACTCCTCAATTGACGATGTAATTAGCAAGCAGCAGAAGTGAGTCACTACAACAAATTTGAAAGGTTGAAAGCACCCAAATTTGTAACCAACATTCCTAAAGTTAATCGTGCCCGTGCATGATTTTTAACCACTCCACCCTCAAAGTTCCCCCATGGTCCCCCCTTTCCCCCCCTTGCTATCCCAATTGAAGGGAGGTGTCAATTGTCATATCTGCTACAGTTTGTTTAGGCTGTAGTGGGGTGGTTACTATGGGGTACAGTAAGTTTAGGGTTTCCTATTTGTACCCAACTCTTTCCTAGTTCAATCACTCTTGTTCATTCTGACATGGTATCACGAGCCTAGGTTGCCACCTAGGACCGCTTACTACTACGGGCCCACTATTCCGCTAGAAGCGCCCTCGTGCGCCCTACCTTACGTGCGCCCTCGTGCACCTTTCTCTCCTCGTGCGCCCTCGTGCGCCTCGCCCTTCATTATGCCTGCGCGCCGTCCTGCAGCCCTCCTGCTGCCCTAGGCCAGTGCGCCGCCCCTGCAAGCTAGTAAGACCCTCGAGCCGCCCCTGCAGGTCCGTCAGGCCCCCGAGCCGCCTCTGTAGACCCGTCAGGCCCCCGAGCCGCCTCTGCAGGCCCGTCAGGCCCGAGAGCCGCCCCTGTAGGCCCATCAGGTCCGCGTGCTGCCCCTGCAGGACCACGCCACCCCTGCAGGCCCTCGCCGCCCGCACGCATCCTCTGCAGGCCCGTCAGGCCAGCGCGCGACCCCGTCAGGTCGCGGTCGCGGCCTCGTCAGGCCGCAGTCGCGGTCCCGCCTGGTCTCTGACGCGGCCCCACCCTGCCGCGGTCGCGGCCCCGCCCTGCCGCCGACGCGGACGCGGCCCCGCCCTGCCGTGACGCGGCCCCGCCAGCCCTGTAGCTGACGCGGCCGCACCCTACTGCTGACGCGGCCGCGCCCAGCTGCTAACGCGACGTCGCCCCCCTGCCCGCCGTGTCGCCCTGCCCGCGGCATCGCCCCTGCCTTCGTCGTCGCCCCCTGCCCGCCGCGTCGCCCCTAACCACGGCATTGCCCTGCCCGCCGTGTCGCCCTGCCCGTGTTGTCGCCCCTGGCCGCGGCGTTGCCCTGGCAGCGGCGTCGCCCTGCCCCCGCGTCGCCCCTGGCCGCGGCGTCGCCCCGCCCGCCGCGTCGCCCTGCCCGCTGCGTCGCCCCTGCCCGCGGCGTCGCCCCTGCCCGCCGCATCGCCCAACCCTACCCCGCGCCTGGCCCCTGGAGCAGCCGCCCCTAGAGCAGCCGCCCCGGGAGCAGCCGCCCCTGGCCCCTGGAGCAGCCGCCACTGCAGCAGCCGCCCCTGGCCCCTGGAGCAGCCGCACCTGCAGCCGCCCCTGGCCCCTGGAGTGGCCGCCCCTGCAGCAGCCGCCCTTGGCCAATGGAGCAGCCACCACTGCAGGAGCCGCCCCTGGCCCCTGGAGCAGCCGCCCTTGGAGCAGCCGCCCCTGCACCAGCGACCGTTGCAGAGCTTCTTGCCGCAATCGCGGCCCCGCCCTGCCGCTGTAGCAGCCCCGCAGTCGCCTCCGTCGTGCGCCTGCCCTTCCCACCACTGGTGAGCACTCCTCTGCCAGTGCTGCTACTGCAGCTACAGCTGCTGCTACTGCTACTGCTACTCCTACTGCTCTTGCTTCTACTGCTGCTCCGGGCGTGGCCAGATGTAGCTCCAGGGCCGTCCGTGTGTGTCCCTCACGCCCCAGCAGCTTCGTGAGTGGTACACCAGTTGGGGTTGTCGGGGTAGCAGTAGTGGGAGTCGTCCTGGAGTGGGTAGTTTGGGAGCTTCTTGTAGTGGGCCTGTGCAGCACCAGCGTCGTCCATGCGAGACTTTTGCGCCCCAGGAGCTTCGTGAGTGGTACGCTCAGAGTAGAGGGTCGCTGAGTACTGCTCGCTGCCCGTACGTTATTAGCACATGTGTCCAGACTAGTCAGCCTTGCGGGACGCGTGGCCACACAGAGTCCCGCTGCTTCGCTCGTCTGAGTGACGCTTGGCGTACAGAGTTTGGCAACGACGCTGAGCTCCCCGACTGGGTGGAGCTGCTTAGGCAGAGGGTAGATATCTTTTCTCTTGACTATGATGTTGTTCTCACTGCAATGTATGCATTGTCTACTAGTGCCGAGGGAGCCTGTAACCTGTGTGTGCCGCCTGACCCCGGTATCCAGTCTGCTGCTTCAGGTGCCGGTGAGGCTGCCGCTCTAGGTGCTAGCGCGTCTGCTGCCCCAAGTCTTGATGAGGATGCTGCTCTAGGTGCAGGTGTGTCTGCTGCTTCAGGTACTTGTGAGTCTGCGCCTTCATGTACTGCGTCTACTGAGGCACTGCACACCTTCACACTGGACTCAGGTGCTTCCCGCTGTTTCTTTCGCGACTGCACTGCCCTTGAGCAGCTCCCTAGGCCGGTTGCTGTCTCCTTGGCTGACCCCTCGGGGGGTCCGGTCCTTGCGACCTCCACCACTGCCCTCCCTTGTCCTGCTGTCCCGTCCGGCACACTATCGGGCCTTTACCTCTCCTCGTTCTCTACAAACTTGGTGGCAGGTTCCGCGCTCCAGGACGCGGGTGTTCACCAGTTCACCCCTGCCTACGAGCGTGTGACACACTGTACGTGTGCCCAGACGGGTCGTCACCTGGCTACCTTCACTCGGCAGTCGGGGTCGGACTTGTACATACTGACCACTGAGTCCCCTCAGGTAGCGGTGTCTGCGTCTGCGTCAGGTCAGTTATCCGCCCCCTGCTCGTGTTGCACCTTGTCGCACCGGACGGTCCTCTGGCACCACCGCCTTGGTCACCCTTCGATGCAGCGCCTTCGTGGCATGCATTCTCGCTTCCTTCTCTCTGGTCTCCCCAGGTCACTGCCTCCCTTGCCACAGTCCCCTGCCCCTCCCTGCCTTCCCTGTGTCGAGGGGCGGCAGCGTGCCACCCCTCACTCCTCTGAGTTCCCCCGACAGAGGCTCCTCTGCAGACCCTTCACATGGACGTGTGGGGCCCAGCCCGCGTCCGTGGACAGGGTGGAGAGCGCTACTTCCTGCTGGTAGTTGACGACTACATGCGTTACACCACGGTCTTCCCCTTGCATACCAAGGGAGAGGTCCCTGCTGTCTTGATCCCTTGGATCCGCGCTACTCGTCTCCAGCTGGAGAGGCGCTTTTGCACGGACCTTCCCGTCCTGCGACTGCACTCTGACAGAGGTGGTGAGTTTTCCTCCGGCCTCTTGGAGGCCTTCTGTCAGGGGGAGGGCATTGAGCCGACGTTCACGCTTCCGGCCTCTCCTCAGCAGAATGGGGTTGCTGAGCGCCGCATTCGCTTGGTCATGAAGGTCGCTCGTACCTCCTTGATCCATGCGGCTGCCCCCCATTTTCTGTGGCCGTTTGCGGTCCGGTACGCTGCGTATCAGCTCAACCTCTGGCCCCGTGTCTCCGTTCCGGAGACCTCGCTAACACTACGTTGGACAGGAGCGGTTGGCGATGCGTTTGTGTTCCATGTCTGGGGATCTCGTGCCTTTGTTCGCGATACGTCCGCGGACAAGCTCTCCTCCCGCGCTATTCCTTGTGTCTTCCTGTGCTTTGTCCCTGACGCGCCTGGCTGACAGTTTTACCACCCCACCTCGCGCCGTGTCTTCTCTTCTCAGGACGTCACGTTTGACAAGTCGATCCCCTTTTACCGTCTCTTCCCCTACCGCACTGCCCCGCTCCCCCCTCCGCCGCTCTTCCTCATGCCAGGTGCTGCTTCAGTAGACCCCCATCCGACCCAGGGTCTTGCTCCCTCATGTGTTTCCCAAGTAGACCCGGTCGAGCTTGTCAAGGTAGCTCTCGACTCTGGCCCTGCGCGAGGTACTGAGCGTGCTGAGCTTGAGCGTGCTGAGCCTGGTGGTGCTGGGTCTGAGGGTACTGAGACTGGGGGTGCTGAGCCTGGGGGTGCGGAGACTGGGGGTGTTGAGCCTAGGCCTGCTGAGACTGGGGGTGCTGTCCCTGGGGGTGTTGAGTCTGGAAGTCCTGAGCCTGGGGGTGCTGCTCCTGGGGACGTTCTCTCTTCCCAGCAGCTGCGTGAGTGGTACTCTCGGTACTGTCGCAGCTGTTGTGGTGGTGTGGGAGTTGAAAGTGCTACTGGAGGTGGAGCTGAGGACGTTGAGCCTACTGGAGTTGTTGTTGCTGCTGACCCTGGGGTTGGTACTGGAGTTGCTGGAGCCACTGATCTTGGAGGTGCTCGTACTGGCGGTACTGGAGCTGCTGGGACTGGGAGTGCTACTGGAGCTGCTGGAGGTGGTCCTGCTGGAGGTGGTCCTGCTGGAGGTGCTGCTGGTGCTGCTGGAGGTACTGGAGCTGCTGGAGCTGATGGTGGTGCTACTGGTTCTTGGGCTGGTGGTGCGGCTGGTGCTGGTGCTGCTGGAGGTACTGGAGCTGCTGGTGGAGCTGCTAGTGCTGGTCCTGCTGGAGGTGCTGCTGGAGGTACTGGAGCTGCTAGTGGTGCTGAGGGAGTTGGAGCTGCTGTTGGAGGTTCTGGTGCTGTCTCTGCTGGTTCTGGGGGCACTTCACGGCCACGGCCGTACTTCGTTCCCCTCCTTCAGCAGTTTCTTGGTCAGCCGCCTCCTCCTTGTCCTGCTCCAGCCTTAGAGTGTCCTCCGCCTATCCAGTCGCCGTCACAGCTACCGCTTGCCTCGCCACTCCCTGGTCCTTCTCCCTACACTGGTCCGACAAGCGTTCTTACGGAGCGTCGTGAGCCTGAGTCTCGTCCTGTCTCGCCTGAGTCTCGGTCTGCGTCACCTATTCGTGCTACTCGTACTGGTCGTCGTGTCCTGCGTCAGCGTCCTCCTGCTATCCCAGGCACCCACCAGATGGCGCTTCGTCCTTCCACTGCTCCACAGCGTGTCCCGCTGCCTTCTCCTCCTGCGTCCTCTCTTCCTGCCCTTGCTGACCCGGAGTATGACTCTCTTCGTGTTGCTTGTCCTACTGTCACGCGTCTCCTGGCCACTGCTGTCATTGACCTTTCCTTTGAGTCAGCTGCTGCGTCTGCCTTAGTTGCTGAGCTTGTCGACTTTGCTGCTCACTGTTGTCTAGACTACGCTACGAGTCTTGTTGCTGAGTGTGAGTGTGAGTCTGTCTGTCTACCCAGAGCTAGTTGGCTGCCTTATGTACCTGATGTCTTGCACTCGTCCTGACGTCGCGTACCCTCTTGGCCTTCTGGCTCGCTACGTGGCTCTTGGCCGGCACCAAAAGGTGCACATAGATGCTGCTAAGAGGGTACTGCGCTACTTGTGCAGTACATCAGGCATGGGGCTTGTGCTTGGAGGGAGGAGCTCAGTTGTTCTTACTGGGCACTCAGACGCTTCTTGGGTTGACAACCAGGCTACTCAGCGGTCGTCACAAGGTTACACCTTCAGCCTTGGCTCTCGTTCAGTTTGTTGGCGTTCTACACGCTCGTCTTCAGTTCTCAGCTCCAGTTGTGGAGCTTAGATCTACACCACAGCCATGGTTGCACAGGAGTTACGCTGGCTCACCTACCTGCTGACCGACTTGGGAGAGCCGCCTCGTTCTCCTCCAGTGTTGTACATCGACAACAAGGCTGCCATTGCCTTGTGTGAGGAGCACAGACTAGAGCACAGAACGAAGCACATAGCTCTGCGGTACTTCCTTGCTCGAGAATTGCAGCAGCGTGGTCAGCTTCGTCTGCGTTATGTGGCCACTCGGGCCAACACTGCTGATATATTCACCAAGGCACTTCAGTCTGGTGATCATCAGCGTTTCTGCACTATGCTAGGGCTTGTGCCCACTTTTCCTCACTTGCTGTAGGCTTTGCTTGTACTGTGATCTATATATACATATATTCCTGCATGCTTGCTTTACTAGGTAGAGATCACTGTGATGTTTTTGTTGCATATATGCCTCTGCATGTGAACTGGCCTTGTGGCCCTTTGCTTGTGCTCAGTGAGTGTGGTGACGTTGTGATCCACCCTGAGCTTGCTTTGCCCTTCTTGACTGGTCTTGTGACCCCTTGCTCTCCCCCACTTTGCCTATGGGGGTGTTTCAAATGTCATATCTGCTACAGTTTGTTTAAGCTGTAGTGGGGTAGTTACTATGGTGTACAATAAGTTTAGGGTTTCCTACTTGTACCCAACTCTTTCCTAGTTCAATCACTCTTGTTCATTAGGACAGGAGGTGCACCGCTAAATAGGGAGTTTCCGCATCAAAAGTTGAAGTGAAACTTTGTTAAGGTGCATCAACTGACACATGTGCCATATGTCGTCGAAACTGGTGGTGTCCTCGAGGAGTATTTGACAAACCTGTCCGAGCACAGCCACATTGCGTTTTCCACGTGACACATGTGGAAAGGATAATTGGGGTGTAATGTGCGAAAGGATTGGGGGAATGTTGAAGGAAAAAATCATGTGTGGTTCTAAGGCGCCTCGCCGTTCGAGCCGTTCATTTGCTCCCACTCGTAGTATTTCTCAAGAGGGGTGTGTACGGGAAGGGAGAAGGGGGTGGAGGGAAGAGGGTAGGCGACAGGGGGGCAGCCTTGGGTTGAATGTTTGTAGGGGGAATACTTACTTGCTTTCAACTACGTCGATACTACATTTAGAATAAAGGAAATGTAGGGGAAATTTGATATTGCAGTCAGATTGCACCAAGGGAAATGTCATGTCATAACACGTTGTCATGCGAACTATCCTCAAGCCGCGCTGGGAAGGTGTGTAATATGCCAGATTTGCAAGATCACATGGGGTTTGGACCAGATATAAGGGGCCCGACGGGTCACACCTCGATGCCGAGTTCGTGCAGCGTGAGCAAGACGCGGTGGACGAAGGGCGAATAGCCCATGCTGTAGAGCTTCAAGCATGCCATATGATGTGAACGCGACGCGGCTCGGTTCCAACGAGGGTAATGCTCTGCCACTACTGTGGAGCTCTACTCGATTTGGTCAAAGTGTCTCGCTTCCGAACCAGGAGAGTCACCGCTAGTAGTTGATCTACTGAGCGAGTGCCAGAGGAGCACGTTGTTTGATAGTCGGACGAAGAGAAGATGTCGGAGGAGCATGCTTTTTGTTTTCCGAAATTGATCAGTTGGGCCGTTTCTTGTACCTCCAACCCATCTAGCCTGATGGTTGTCCGACACTCCTAGATTGTCCTCAAATCCCGTTGTTTCCCACCGCCTTTGCGAGGAGAAGGTATTTTTTGGCGCCTTCGATTGTCGGTCACGGGTGCGTCATTGCGACGCGATGATGGAACGCCGAAGGAAGGTTCATTTCACTTGAAGGGTCGCGATGATGACGTTCAATAATACAGATTGCACAAATATACAAAATCGATGTAATACAACACCTCTGCCATGGTTAATGTACAGAACTATAATAGATAAAACTTTCTTATGTTTATTATACAGATATGGCAACGAGAATTTCCACACCATTTTATTCAACGCTAAGAAGCTTCAGTATACATTTGAAAGATTGGGGTTAAAAATCCTTAGGAATTTGAAACTTTGTGGCAAAACTATGAGTCACACTATAAAACCCCAAACCACACTCACAAATGTGTATTGGAGCTTTCAGCATGGATAAGAATCATTGACTAGTAAATTATTGTCGGTAAAGTTCACTGTGAGATCCCCGATTAATCCTAGTGGGGTTTACAAACATGTTAGCTTGGCAAACGGACCCGCATTTGGAACAAGCCCTTTTAACACAGTGGTCTAGTGGATGAGATTCTGACATGGTATCAGAGCACTATCGGGTTTGAATCCCGGTATATGCACATGTAGGTCATTGCCGCAGTGCTCAGTCATTGCCTCCCAATATGGGGTGGGTATCAGTAGAGCTACTATTTGATATCCTAGATTGATCTTACGGGGGATACATGCATGTTAGCGTGGGGGAGTTTGGCGCACGAACTCACATTTGAAACAAGCCCTTTTATCCCAATGGTCTAGTTGCTAGGATTCTGACAATTACTCCCTATTTTGTGGAGGATTTTTTAGATTTGTGCACTGTAAAATCAACCAAGGCCCACAAGTAAGACCTTCGTCACTTCCTCCCATACCACATTCCTCCTTTATGCCCTCCCTCACATTCTTCATATTTTTGGATGTTTTTCTTTCTCCCATTCTTTTTCCTCCTTGCATCCCTTCCTCTGTTCCGCCCTTCATCCATCTCTCTATTCATCCATCCCTCCCGACCTTATTCAGGAGCGTATATTTATTTCTTCCTCTTCGCAGGTGCTTGCTTGTCAGTTGTCATTTCTTTGTACCGGTTTGCTTACCGCCTGATTCAGCCACGAGTATCTGTTTTGGATTTATCCATATCTTTTGACGGATTTTTAAACTTTCTCTGAGTAACGCTTACCAAGGCTAATAACCTTTCATTGGCGGGCCCTTTGCTTTTGTGGTTGGGTTGCTGTGGAACGAGTTCCGCTGTGTTTTGGTACACAAACTCCACTGTGGTCCTTGCACCTTACCAACCCTGTTTCCTTCGCGCACTACTGGCTGGGGGAAATACCTCGCCACTCTCCACAGGGGTTGGGGGAAAATATTCGTCACCTACCGCAAGTCCGGTAACCATCTAGAGGCAAGTGATAAACCTTTGCCTCCACCCCCCCCAAAGTGCACCCTTGCTTTAAGCGGGCTTCAACAGTCGATTGACACGGCAAAAGCAATGCAGGGGACAGTAGTAGTTGCAGCCACAATTACAACAACTGTCAAGATCCGATGAACCCGTCCGCAGTGAGAGGATGGTGGTGTCGGTGAAGATGGTGGTGTTGGTGAGAGGATGGTGGTGTTGGTGAGAGGATGTTGGTGAAAGTTAGAGGATGATGGTCCTGGTGAGAGGATGGTGGAGCTGGTGAGAGGATGGTGGAGCTGGTGAGAGGATGGTGGTGATGGTGAGAGGATGATGGTGCTACTATTGAGGCGAACGCATATTTTATTATTTTCCAATCGTTTAATTGATACTCTTTTTATGTGCCCACTTTCCAAGGCCATCAGAGGGAGTACCGGCTACCAAGAGCAGCTCTTTGTTGCAGATGCTCGTCGCCCATTGCCACACTTGCGGCTGCCACTCCTGTGGCTGCCACACGCGCTGCTGCCAAACCTACTGCTTCCACGTGTGCTACTCCCACACCTTTTGCCACATATGCTGCTGCCACCCACATTGGTGCCACTCGCACTGCTGCCTCCTCCGCGACTGCCATACCTACTGTTGTTGCTCCTAACGATGTGGGTTCTTTAACCGCGACCACGGCGGATGCTAGTCGCAAGGGACGCCTCTATGGTGGGGGGAATAAGGTGGATAAGGCGGATAATAGGGAGGGGGAGGACGTTGATAACGTCAAAGTGAAAGAGTTAGACAAGGGGAAGAAAACGATAGACAAATGAAAGGTGGAAGGCAATGGTGGGTGATCGTCAGGAGAGGACAAGTGGAGGTCATGTGGGTGGTGAAGGGGGCGGTTTGGTTAGGAAGGAGAAAAGACGCGAGGGCAATGAGGCGAGGGTCAATGCAAGCAAGCAGAAGCGGGCCTTAAGCGCGGTCCAAAGTGAGAAGACTCGGCTCAGTGCGTCGGCCTTGTTGTGTAGCCGTGACTTGTAGACGATGTCGTAATGGAATTTAGTTTCAAGGAAGTCCATCCACCGCACCTGTCGTTGTGAAGGCATCAGCCGCGACTTGAGGTATTTGAGACTGAAGTGGTCAGTGTAGACTGTAGTTTTGGCTCCCTCTAGTTAACATCTCCATGCCTTGAAGGTTGTAACTATCGCCAAGGTTTCCTTGTCATGGATTGGGTAATTCCGTTCTCCTCCATGTAGCTTCTTACTGAGGTAGGCGATGGGCTGCAAATCGTGTTCGTGATTCTGCATCAGTATTGCTCTGACTCCCTGGTCACTAGTCTCTGTCTGAATCCAGTAGGATGAGTACTGGGGCAGTAGTCAGTGCTGTCTGTAGTTGATCCATGCCTTTCTGTTGAGGAGTATCCCATTTATAGGGCGTATCCTTTTTCACTAAATTTGTCAGTTGTTATCTTATGGAACGTTCCTGGCCCGTGTCAAACTTCGGGCCAGGCTACTTGACACGAGGTGTAATAGACAGCATTGGGGCAAAATCGTTTTTTCGTGTCAGACCTCCCTGGGGAGCCTGACACCGAGTAAACTTGGCCTGAAGCTTGACACTGGCCAGAAACGTTTCCTTAGTGTACTGTGGCACAGACTTCTTGTAGTAGTTGGCGAAGCCTAGGAACTACCACAACTCCTTGACGTTCTTTGGTACTTTCCACTTTTTGACTACTTTGATCTTACGCCCTCGGCACTCTCCATGTGTTGGGGAAAATGCACCTTCTTTGGGGCGAAGTCGCTCTTTGATAGCTTCACGTAGAGTTTGTCTTTCTGCAGGATCTTGAAGGCTTTTCGTGGATGCTCCACGTGCTCCTTCATGTTCTTGGAGTAGATCAGGATATCATCCAGGTACACTACCACACAGTCGTCGGGCAGGGGCCGTAGGAAGTGGTTCATCTCTGCCTGGAACATCGCTGGTGCGTTGCAGAGTCTGAACGACATCACTAAAGTATTAGTAGGAGCCGTATTTGGTACGAAACAACATTTTTTTGGATCAAAAATATGTGGCAACACGCAATCGATCTAAGAGATCGTCGATACGGAGCATGGGGTATTTATTTTTAACAGTCTGTTTGTTCAGAGCCCGATAGTCGATGCACATCCGTAAACTACCGTCCGGCTTTGGAGTAAAGAGAACTAGTGCGCCATAGGGAGAGGTGGAAGGGATGATCAGTTTTCTGTCTAGTAGATATTCTATTTGTTTTTTCATGTCTGTTAGTTCGGTCGGACTAAGGCTGTATGGTGCACGGGAGATGAGTTTCGCACCTGGTTCCTCCACGATCTCGTGTTCGTAAGTTCGGGCTTGAGACACTCCTACGGGCGGGTAATCCAGCATGCTGTCTTTGTACTTTTCTAACACATGTACTTCTACAGGTAGTTTCGCGTTCGGCTTCTCCTCCTCTTAAGCTGCCATCACCAATGCAAAGTAACCCTCGTTTCTCTCGTTCACCATCCGTTAGAACTGTGCAAGTATCGTGTCAGGAACATCCTTTGTATCCATCCAGCTTCGCAGCTCCACACGTTTCCCTAAATTGAAGATGCACGCCTTCCATTTGACCTAGTCGATCTCGGGGTTGAACTGCTTCAGAAAATCACGTCCCAAGATGTAACCCAATCCCTTGATGTTCGTGATCGGCAACGTCGGCTTCCACCTCAACGCACCTATGTGCAGCTGCAGTGTTGTCTCGATGTGGATGGGAAGCTTTGTACTGTCCACCATCGTTGCTGTGAAATTGGTTTCCTCTAAGGACTCCTCAATTTTCTCCAACGTCCCGCGTTTGCACACCCTAGGTCCTACTCTTGAAGCTGTAGAGTTAACATCAGGTTTCACCTTAGTGGGGTCGGAAGGATTTATCTAAGGCCGATTCGGCTGTTCGTGGGCCTGGAACCTTACCCTGAGCCTTTGCAGCTGCGAAGGCTTCATCTGTGGGGAACGAAGAGCCTCAACACTGCGCTATTGAGAAAGAATGTTAACTCCACGGAACGTTTGGCCCTTTTCAACGCTACGGAGTTGTACCCCTGGTAACGGTACTATTTCTAAAGGCATTATGTTAACCTTCAACTCTGCCTTCAAAACCTTCAAAGGCTTTAAACCCATGCAAACTATTATTCCTAGTTAAAGTATCCTTGTAGGACGAATTTAAAGAATTCTTACTCTCGAGGGTTCACGGTGTCAAACTCATATGCTATAGTCTGTGTAGGCTCTAGTGTGGTAGAAAATATGGGGTACAACACTTCTAGGTTTTCCTACTTGTTCCCACCTGCTTCCAAGTTCATTCATTTTCCTCATTCTTCACATGGTATCAGAGCAGGTTCCCTAGTGGGAACGCTTCCTTGGGCCCACCAATAAAAATTTCCTTTCTGACCGGAGCGCCAGTCGCTCCTGCCAGAGGCGCGCCTTTTTGCCGCCCTTTCCAGGCCCCTAGTGGCCCCTAGCGGCCTTGTTGTCGCCCCTGTCGCGACCCCGTTACCGCCCCTACGCGGCCCCGTCGCCGCCCTTAGCGGCCCCGTTGCCGCCCTTAGCGGCCCCGTCACCGCCCCTAGCGGCCCCGAGGCCGCCTCTCACCGTACGCGGCCCCGTCGCCGCCCCTACTGAACAGCCAAGCAGTAGAGCCGCCGAGCCGCCCAGCAGCCAAGCCACCGAGCCACCAAGCAGCCAAGCCGCCGAGCCGCCCAGCAGCCGAACCGCCGAGCCACTCGACAGCCGAGCCGCCCAGCAGCCGAGCCAATGAGTAGCCGAGCTGCCCTGCCGTCGAGTCGCTCCTCGTCCTACCGGCGCACCCCTGCCCTACTTACTCGGACTGGTGAGCTCACTTCTTGCTAGGCCACTTCAGCCATGGCTACCCCCAGTGTTCTTACCTTTGATACGGAGGGTCGTGCTGCTGACTTTGAGGTCTGGGTCGATAACCTGACGCTGTTCCTCCAGTGCGATAGGGCAGACGGCCTCTCCCTGTTCGACCTCACCTCTGGTGCCTCCCCTGCCCCGCCTGCCACTGCTGACAGCACTGTTCGCTCACAGTGGGCGACACGCGATGCTGCTGCCCGTCTTGCTGTCCGTCGCCACTTACCGACCACTGACCGTGCGCACTTTAGCCAGTACAAGAGTGCTCAGACCTTGTACGACTCTAAAGTTGCACGCTACTCTTCCCCTGCCACTGCTGCACTGAGCCGCCTCATGCTACTGTACCTTGCTGCCTTTCCCACAGTCGCAAACCTCATTCCGCACCTCCGCACTAGTGACACTCGCTACCACGCTGCGCTTCCTACTGAGTTCTGCGCCAAGAACCCCCCCCCCCCCCCCATGTACATCACCCTCTACTACATAGTCACCCGGCTCCCTGACTCTCTTCGCTTAGTCAGGGACCACTTCCTCTTAGTTTGCCCCACCACACTCACCGTTGACCTCCTCAAGGAGCGCCTCCTAGCAGCAGAGAAGAGCATAGTCGGTGTAGGAGCCTCTCGTGGTGACCCTCGCACCCCCGTCTTTGAGGGGTGTTCCCCCTCCCCCCTCTTGCCCTCTGTTGCTTCTACTGCTATTGCCGACCTCGTTGGTTTCTACGGGGTCGGCGCAGCATCTGCCCCTAGCGGGAGACGCCGGACCGACAACGGCAAGGGGGGCAAGGGAGCTGGAGGGGCTAGCGTGGGCGGTGGAGGAGGTGGTGGAGGCAGTGGAGGGGGTGGGGGTGGTGGTGGGAGTGGTGGCGGGGGTGGCGGCGGCGGTGGCAACAGCGGAGGCGGAGGAGGCGGCGGTGGTGGCGGAGGGAGCGGAGGCGGCGGAGGTGGCGGAGGCGGTGAAGGCGGCGGCGGCGGCGGCGGTGGAGCTGGTCGCGACTCTGCGTAGAGGAATGGGTCCGGTGGTGGTCCGCGCCAGCAGCAGCAGCTTCGTGAGTGGTACGCTGCGCGTCAAGGCGTTGGGGGTACTGGTCCATGCACTTACGTCCTCTGTACCGGCGACCGCGCTGGTAAGCAGTGCGGGGGCCCGCACTCCACCCAGCGCTGCTTCGGCCGCCTGACGGACGCGTGACGTCACCAGTTCTCCGAGGCGTCAAAGATCCCTCGCTGTGGAGATCTGTCTAGGGTTGGGGTTGCCATCTTTGATCTTTACTATGATGCTATCCTTGCTGCCATTTATTCTGTGACTACTAGTGTTGAGGGTGACTGTTACCTATGTGTACCGCCTGACCCGGGCATTGAGGCTACTGCTCTAGGCGCTGGTGAGGCTGCTGCTCTAGGTACTAGTGCGTGTGCTGCCCCAGGTGCTAATGCGTCTGCTGCCCCAGGTGCTGGTGAGTCTGCTCTCTCAGGTACTACGTCGGCTCAGGCCTTACACACCTTCACCCTTGACTTGAGTGCTTCCCGCTCCTTCTTTCGAGACCGCACCACTCTTACGCCTCTTAGTCGGCCGGTTGTAGTCTCGCTGGCGGACCCCTCTGGGGGTCCTGTCCTTGCTAGCTTCTCCACTGTCTTACCGTGCCCGGCAGCCCCCTCTGGCACCTTGTCAGGTCTCTACCTCCCCTCGTTCTCTACGAACTTGGTGAGTGGAGCGGACCTACAAGATAGGGGGGTTGACGAGTTCACTCCTGCGAGTCAGCGGGTGACCCACTGCACGTGTGCTCGTACAGGCCGACACTTGGCCACGTTTACCCGTCGGCCAGGGTCGAGCCTGTGCACCCTTACTACTGAGTCTTCTCCGGCTGCTGAGTCTAACCAGGTAGCTGCGTCGAGTCAGGTGTTTGCTGCAGCGTCCAGGTCCGGTCCTGACTCTTCTCCCTGCTCGTGTCGTCTCCTGTCCCACCAGACTCTCATTTGGCACCACCGTCTTGGTCATCCCTCCCTGCCTCGTCTCCAAGGCATGGCCTCCGGTGTCCTTGTCTATGGTCTTCCCCGGTCTCTCCCTCCCCGACCGCCGGGGCCTGCCCCTACCTGCGTCCCCTGCGTCGAGGGGCGACAGCGAGCCGCCCCTCACTCCTCCGAGTTTCCTCCGACAGAAGCTCTGCTGAAGACTCTCCACATGGACGTGTGGGCCCCCCCCCCCGCATCCGTGGACATGGGCACGAGCGTTACTTCCTATTGGTGGTTGACAACTACTCGCGTTACAACACAGTCTTCCCCTTGCATAGTAAGGGTGACGTCACTAAGGTGTTGATTGACTGGATCCGCGCAGCTCGTCTCCAGCTCAGGGAGAGTTTCGACTCGGACTTTCCTGTTCTACGGCTGCACTCTGACAGAGGCGGGGAGTTTTCCTCTGCCCGTCTGGGAGCCTTCTGTCGTAAACAGGGCATCCGCCAGACCTTCACGCTTCCGGCCTCTCCACACCAAAATGGGATCGCTGAGCGCCGCATTGGCATGGTCATGGACGTCGCTCGTACGTCCATGATCCATGCGGCTGCCCCCCATTTTCTATGGTCGTTAGCGGTTCAGTACGCAGCGCATCAGCTCAACCTTCAGCCCTGGGTCTCCTTGCCAGAGACCTCCCCCACCTTGCGGTGGACGGGGAAGGTTGGCGATGCGTCTGCGTTTCGGGTCTGGGGATCTCGGGCGTTTGTCCGCGACTTGTCTGCAGACAAGCTGTCCCCCCGTGCTGTTCCCTGCGTCTTCCTTGGCTTCTCCCTTGACGCGCCTGGTTGGCAGTTTTACCACCCCACCTTGCGCCGTGTTCTGTCCTTCCAGGACATCACCTTTGACGAGTAGGTGCCTTACTACTGTCTCTTCCCCTACCGCACTGCGCCCCTTCTCCCGCCACCGCTCTTCCTTGCGCCAGGACCTCCCCCGGTAGACCCCCTCCCCCCTCAGGGTTCTGCCCCGTCAGGTGTGTCCCAAGTAGACGTAGTCGAGCCTGTCGAGGTAGCTGTTGACTCTGGTGCTGTTTGAGCTGCTGAGCCTGCGGGTGCCGGGTCTGGAGGTGCTGAGTCTGGGGGTGCTGAGCCTAGGGGTGCTGAGATTGGGGGTGCTGAGCTTGGGAGTGTTGAGTCTCGGGGTGCTGAGCCTGGGGGTGCTGAGTCTAGAGGTGCTGAGCGTGGGGGTGCTGAGCATGGGGGTGCGGAGCCTGGGGGTGCTGGGTCGCTCGTGTGGCCGCTGGCGGTGCTTCGTCGAGGCGGGAGCCACTCTCTCCACAGGAGCTTCACGAGTGGTTTGCCCTGCGCTGGAGCCGTGCTGCTGCAGCTGGAGGTACTACTGTTGCTGCTGGTCCCGGAGGGGCTCGTCGTAGCGGTTCTGGAGCTGCTGGAACTGGGGGTGCTGCTGGGGCTGGTGGAGGTACGGCTCGAGCTGCATGTGGTACTAGAGCAACCGGTCCTGCTGGTGGTGGTGCTGCTGGAGCTGAAGCTGCTGGGGGTGTTGGCGCTGGTGGTTCTGCTGGCGCTAGTACTTGTGAGGGTGCAGGAGTTGGTGCTGTTGGAGCTAGAGGTGCTATTGGCGCTGGTGCTACTGCTCGGGGTACTGGTGCTATCCCTGCTGGTTCTGGAGGCGCTGCGAGGCCGCGGCCGTACTTTGTTTCGCTCCTTGAGAAGGTTCTTGGTCTCCCGCCTTCTACTGGTCCTGCCCCTCCCTTAGAGTGTCCACCGCCTGTCCTGTCGCAGTCATAGTTACAACCAGCCTCCCCCCTGCCTGCTCCTTCTCCCTACACTGGTCCTACTGGAGGTCTTGCTGAGCGTCGCGAGCCTACGTCTCGTCCTGCGTCGCCTGTTTGTGCTGCTCGTACTAGTGGTCATACTGCACGTCCGCGTCCTCCTGCGGTCCTAGGCACACACCAGATGGCCCTACGTCCTTCCACTGCTCCTCTGCGTGTCGCGTTGCCGTCTCCTCATGAGTCCTCTCTTCCTACTCTTGCTGACCCAGAGTTTGACTCCCTTGGTGCTGCTAGTCCTTCGGTCACGCGTCTCGTTGCTACTTTTGTCACTGACCCTTCCTTTGTGTCCGCTGCTGCGTCTACCCTAGTTGCTCAGCTTGTCGACTTCGCTGCTCGCTGTCGTCTAGACTACGCTTCCAGTCTCGTTGCTGAGTCTGAGTTTGTCTGTCCTCTGTCCGTGGTGGGTGAGTGTGCTCTTAGCACGGACGTCCTTGAGGACAGGCAGGAGGAGTTCCAGTGCTTTGCTGCTGCTTTGCCCCATCTCGTTTCCATGCTGATTGCCTCTGAGGGAGACCCGGATGCACCGAACATCTCGACTCCTCGATCGTACACTGAGGCGATCGAGGGTCCCTACTCCTCTCAGTGGTAGTCAGCCATGGACGCAGACATGGCTTCCTGGAAGTCCACACGCACCTACGTTGACAAGGTTCCCCCACCTGGGGCGAACATCGTTAGTGGCATGTGGATTTTCAAGGTGAAGCGGCCGCCGGGTTCTCCGCCTGTCTTCAAGGCGCGTTACGTGGCTCGAGGCTTCAGTCAGCGGAAGGGAGTTGACTACTTTCAGACCTTCTCTCCCACCCTGAAGATGACCACTCTTCGGGTGCTGCTGCACAAAGCCGTTTAGCGCGACTACGAGCTTCACTCTCTTCACTTCACGAGGTGATCTAGCTGCGCCGCCCACCCTGCTTCACTGGGTCGTTTCCCTCTGGTACCCAGTCGAGCCTCCGGCGGCCAGTCTACGGTCTTTGCCAGGCGCCAAGTGAGTGGCACGACACACTAAGGACTACACTTGCGGCTCTTGGGTTTGCTCCTTCTACAGCCGACCCGTCGCTGTTTCTACGCACTGACACCTCTTTGCCGCCGTTCTACATCCTCGTGTACGTCGACGACTTGGTCTTTGCCACTGCTGACACTGCTTGACTAGCCCACGTGAAGTGTGAGCTGCAGAAGAGACACACGTGCACATACCTGGGTGAACTGCGCAGCTACCTTGGCTTGCAGATCACCCGGGACAGAGCACAGCGCACCATTACCCTGACTCAGTCACACATGGTGCAGCAGGTCCTTCAGCGCTTCGACTTCACGTACTCCTCGCCTCAGGCCACTCCTCTGTCTACTTGCCACTCGCTCTCAGCTTTGCCTTCGGATGAGTCCGTAGAGCCGAGTGGCCCATACCTAGAGCTTGTTGGCTGCCTCATGTACCTGATGACCTGCACACGACCTGACCTTGCTTACCCTCTTAGCATCTTGGCACGCTATATTGCTCCTGGGAGACACCGACCAGAGCACATGGCTGCAGCGAAGAGGGTGTTGCACTACTTGTGCAGTACGTCGGGCATGGGGCTAGTAGAGGGGGACGTCGCGTGGTCCTCACAGGTCACGCTGACGCTTCTTGGGCTGACGTTCAGGCTCTGCTGCGGTCGTCACAGGGTTACACTTTCAGCCTTGGCTGCGGCTCTGTTTCGTGGCGGTCTCCCCGCTCGTCTTCTGTTCTCAACTCCAGATGTGAGGCCGAGATCTGCGTGGGGGCCATGGCTGCACAGGAGCTACGCTGGCTCACCTACCTGCTGTCTGACCTAGGAGAGCCGCCTCGTTCTCCTCCACTTCTGTACGTAGACAACAAGGCCATGCTGGCCTTGTGTCGGGAGCACAGACTGGAGCACAGAACGAAGCACATTGCTCTTTGCGACTTCCTTGCCCGTGAGCTGCAGCAGCGTGGTCAGCTGCGCCTTGCTTACGTGGCCTCTGAGGCCAACACTCCTGATATCTTCACCAAGGCACTTCTGTCTTGTGATCATAAGCGCTTCTATACGATGTTAGGTCTTGTGCCTACTTGGCCTCACTTGCTCACTTTTTGACCTTGCTTATACTGTGATCTTTCTATACCTGCACTTGCTTGTTTACCTTTATATATGATCATGCATGTGAACTGGCCTTTTGGCCTTGCTCTTGTGCTCGGAGAGTGTGGTGACGTTGTGATCCACCCTGAGCTTGCTTTGCTTTGCTTGACTGGTCTTGTCACCTTTTGTTCTCCCCCACTTTGCCTATGGGGGTGTGTCAAACTCATATGCTATAGTCTGTGTAGGCTGTAGTGGGGTAGATAATATGGGGTACAACACTTTTAGGTTTTCCTCTTGTACCCACCTACTTCCTAGTTCATTCATTTTCCTCATTCTTCACACACGGTCGGTGTTGAGTATTATTTTTGTGGAATATCCCTTCATCTCGAAGATTTCCCCTTGTGTCGGCCGGTCGTGACGTTTAATTTTGCGCCATCATTTCCTCCCTTTTTTTGCCCTCTCCGAAGTTGCTATGTTGTTGCCTTTCCATTTTTTTTTTTTTTTTGATCTTTTCGTGATATGCGGCTATTGGCGATTCTTGTTTTTTTACTTCGGGGGTGCCGTGCTATTGTTGCCATGCAGCTCCATACGTGCCTTCTTCGTTTTCCAACATGCCAAGAATCGATGTAAGGCGGGGCCGCAAAATTCGCACGTTTCGGATTTTGCCGACTGCTACTTCGCGTCGATCTTGTCGGTATCCATCGGGTCGGCGATCGTTGGGGGTGCAGGTCGCTCCCATGTTGCATCGTGTTTCGTATTGACCCCTGGTCAACACATCGAACCTTTCTATTGCGCATACCATGTTGCGGTAGTTACCATAGTTCGATGCGATCACCTGTCGGGGGATTTCGTTTTTCAGTCCCCCTGTATACGCCCGAATATTTTTGCCTTCGGTCCGGTCGTTGATCTTGTTAATGAGACTTTTGATGTACTGCGTATATTGCGCCACATTGCCGAATTGTCGGTGATGGTAAATCTGGTGCCGCGCCATGAAGGACGAACTTATTGTCAGATTTATATGACATAGCTGTTGTAGGCTATAGTGGGGTAGCACATATAGGGTACAACTTTCTAGGGCTGTATTTGTACCCAACTTTCACTTAGTCATTTCATTCTCGTTCAACTCTTCTCATGGTATCGAGCAGGTTCCCCCGTGGGAACTGCGCCTAGGGTCCACCACTTCGAACTTTTTTTTACTGCCCGAAGCGCGCTCATCCCGAGTCGCGCCTCGGGCTATTAACTCGACGAGCCGCCCTAGCGGCCTTCCCTCCCCTAGCGGCCCTGCCGCCCTACTGTCGCGGCCCCGCCGCCCCTGATTCGCAGCCTCGACGCCCTGCTTTAGCGGCCCCGCCGCCCTGCTCTCTTGGCCCCGGCCGCCCTACCACTCGCGGCCCCGCCGCCCCACTTCGCGGCCCCGCCGCCCGACTCTACCGGCCCTACCGCCCTTCTTCTGCGGCCCCGCCGCCCTGCACCTGGGGCCCCGCCGCCCATCTGCTGCGGCCCTGCCGCTCTCCTCTCCTGCCGCTCTCCTCTCCTGCCGCGCCACCTGAGCCGCCGACCGCCGCACCACCCTGCAGCGTGCACCCGAGCAGCCGACTGCCGCGCCGCCGAGTACCGGAGGAGCCGAGCCGCCCAGCTGCCAAGCCGCCCGGCCGCCCACCAGCCGAGCCGCCGTGCAGCCGAGCCGCCCCGCAGCCGAGCCGCCCCGCAGCCGAGCCGCTGTGCAGCCGAGCCGCCCAGCAGCCGAGCCGCCGAGCCGCCGAGCTGCCCAGCCGCCGAGCCGCCCAGCAGCCGAGCCGCCCTATTGCCAAGCCGCCCAACCTGCCCTGTCCGGTGAGCACAGCCCCACTGTCACTGCGTGCCCTTCCCCTACTGCTTGCACTGCTAGTCTATCATCGTCCTGGCTACCCCTAGTGTCCTCGCTTTTGACGCTGAGGGTCGAGCCATTGACTTTGAGGTCTGGGTCAACGACCTGCAGCTGTTTTTACAGTGCGATAGGGCGGACGGTCTTTCTCTCTTTGACCTCACCTCTAGCGCCTCTCCTGCCCCTGCTGCTGATGCTGACCCCACTGTTCGCTCTCAGTGGGCCACCCGCAATGCTGCTGCACGTCTTGCTGTGCGTCGCCACCTGCCTACCACTGAGCGCGCGCACTTTAGTCACTACAAGAGTGCTCAGACCTTGTACGACGCTGTAGTTGCGCGCTACTCTTCCCCTGCCACTGCTCCACTGAGCCGCCTCATGCTACCGTACCTCTTTCCTGACCTTGCTGCCTTTCCCACAGTCGCTGACCTCATTACGCACCTTCGCACTAGTGACACTCGCTACCGCGCCGCGCTTCCTGCTGAGTTCTGCGCCAAGAACCCTCCCCCCATGTACATCACTCTCTATTATATAGTCACCCGCTCCGTGACTCCCTTCGCGTAGTCAGGGACCACTTCCTCTCAGTCTGTCCCACCACTCTCACTGTTGACCTCCTCGAGAAGGCCCTCCTGGCGGCGGAGAAGAGCATCGTCGCTGTAGGAGCCTCTCGGGGTGACCCTCACACCCCCATCTTTGAGGGGTGTTCTCCTTCCCCCCTGCTGCCCTCTGTTGCCTCTACTGCTGCTGCCGACCTGCTTGGTCTTGAGTCGGTCAGTGCGGCGTCTGCCCCTAGCGGGAGACGCCGACCTGGCAAGGGCAAGGGGGGCAAGGGCGTGGGTGGAGCTGGCGGGGGCGGTGGAGGTGGCGGTGGAGGCGGCGGAGGGAGTGGGGGTGGCGGTGGGAGTGGTGGCGGGGGTGGTGGTGGTGGTGGCGGCAGCGGAGGCGGAGGCGGTGGCGGCGGCAGCGGTGGGAGCGGAGGCGGCGGTGGTGGCGGAGGTGGAGGCGGCGGTGGCGGAGGGGGTGGAGCTGGTCGGGGTGGTACCCCGCAGCGGAGCGGCTCTGGTTCTGAAACTTCGCTCGCCGGCATCGTTCGACCCTAGCAATCGAAAATCCGACGTCAGGCGGTGGCTCGCGATGATGGAAATTTATTTCGCGGCGGTCGGATGGACGACAACGGAGTACGACGGCGAGAAAATTCGTCTCGCGACAACGTTGATGCGCGGTCCAGCTCTCGAGTGGCTCAGAAGCAACAGTAGCATTTTCCAGGGCGAAGCCACGTGGCAGCAGTTCCCGGCAGACCTTCTCAAACGTTTTGAGCCGATTAATTCCACTTATATTGCGCGCGAAAAATTACATCACCATAGGCAATACGGGAGTGTCGCGCAATACACGCAGCAGATGGAGGAATTTTATAATCGCATTCCCGACATTACCGAGGGCGAAATAATTCAATCCTACATCGCGGGGCTGAAAACCGACATTCGGCGCCAGGTTGTAGCAGCGAATTGCAGCAGCTACAGCGAAATCGTATCGGCCGCGGAGCGTTTTGACTTGGTCAACTCCGGGACACGACGACCCCACGTCGTCGGATCATGACAAGGGGATCGCTCGGCTTCAACCACGTTCGCCGACCCCATGGAAGTCGACAAATTCGACGCGAGTTCACGTCCTGCAAAAAACAAAACACTTTGCGAATTTTGCGGCGGAAACGGACATCGGATTGTCGACTGTTTTCACATGAAATCTGCACGTGCGGCATTCCGAGCTCGTGGGAGTGGCGAAACAAAAAACAAAAAGTCAAAAAACGGATCTCGCCAGTGATTGCGGATCGTGCTGGCGAGAAAAAACAGATCCGAAAGCGTCAGCGCAATCTGGACCGAATCGAAATTGAAGGACAGCATTGGGCGCGAGATTTGGAGAATCAAGGGCGAAATCCCAAGCCCCTTGACCGAAATTTGTCAGAGGAATTCGCCGAGGAAAAGAAAACCTCCGCGAAAACAGACTCGACCAAGACGGGAACTCTCCAATTCGACCCCGGGAAAAAACAGAATTCGTTAAAGTTATCTTTCAAAGATGCTTTAATGAAGACTGGCGTTTTTCGCGGGTCCGGAGCCATAAACAAATTCCGGGAAGAACTCCAGAGGAAGCAGACAATTAAAGAAGTGGTACCGGTGCCTACGGAGCTGGGGAAAAAATTAAGGAGTGTGGAAAGGAGTAGACCTTTTCACGGCGTCAACGTCCTCTCCCGGAACCAGCCCAAGACGACTCTCCACTCCCCAGGGAAGAAGTCTATGGACCTGAAGCAGCTGAAGAGGCAGCTGGGAGTTCAAAAGAAGCTGCAGAAACTCCGAAAACCCCTCAAGGATGCATCCAGTGGATCGCAGGCGTCGACCGGATCCACCCCCTCAGGGTCAACTTGTACGGTTACTACCTCTACTCCTGGCATTGGAGAAGAGCCTTTCTCCACGCAGCCCAGGCCAGCTAGTCGTCCAGAAGAAAGCAGTGGAACCACGGTGTGTACTGAATATTGAGATGCACCCTATGATCCTATTAATGAGACTATTTTTGGGTACTCCGAGCAACGCTCACCACTCCTGCTCGAGGTGATCTGCAACGGACAGCGCCTCCAAGCACTCGTGGACAGCGGGGCGTCGCACAGCGTCTATGACAAATCGACTCGGAAGTGACATCAAGTCCTCAAGCTTCTCTGCAACGATGGTGGATGGCAGTAAGCTACCTATCTACGGGGAAACACGGTTGCTACTCCAGATTGGACCCCTTCGATGGAAGCCTGCTCTCCCCGTCACAAATATCAAAGGACTCGACGTAATTTTCGGGAGAGACTTTCTTAAAAAGTTCAACCCCGAGATCAACTGGGTTAACCAGACGGCCAACATCAACAACAACGGGAGGAAAATCAGCCTTCCCAAATGGGACGACACGGGAAATATTCCAGTCGAGACACTCGCACGCTTTGAAAAGGACGTCAAACGGACCACGGAGGGATTCATGGCGATAGTCAACGAGGCAGATGTTGAGATAGAGGCGAGGAATGGGTGCACTATGAAATGAAACACGTACAAGTACCAACCCTAATTGGGTTGTACCCCCTATGGGCTACCCCACTACAGCCTAAATATATGCATCAGTAATATAATCATCTGACACACCCCCATAGGCAAAGTGGGGGAGAGCAAGGGGTCACAAGACCAGTCAAGCAAAGCAAAGCAAAGCAAAGCAAGCTCAGGGTGGATCTCAAGGATACCACACAAATTCCGAGCACAAGGTCAAGGCCACAAGGCCAGTTCACATGCAACAGAGCATATATATATAACAGTGCTAAACAAGCAAGAGCAAGGATATATATATATGCAGCAGTACAAGCAAGGTCAAGAGGTAAGCAAGTGAGGCCCAGTGGGCACAAGGCCTAGCAGAGTGCAAAAGCGCTGATGGTCACGAGGCGGAAGTGCCTTGGTGAACACATCAGCAGTGTTGGCCTCAGTGGCCACGAAACGCAGGCGAAGCTGACCACGCTGTTGCAGCTCTCGAGCAAGGAAGTAGCGCAGAGCAATGTGCTTCGTCTTGTGCTCTAGTCTGTGCTCCTCACACAAGGCAATGGTTGCCTTGTTGTCGACGTACAGCAATGGAGGAGAACGAGGCCGCTCTCCAAGGTCAGTCAGCAGGTAGGTGAGCCAGCGAAGCTCTTGGGCAGCCATGGCCGTGGCGTAGATCTCAGCCTCACAGCTGGAGCTGAGAACCGAAGAAGAGCAAGTAGAGCGCCAAGAGACAGAGCCAGAGCCAAGACTGAAGGTGTAACCCTGAGACGACCTCTGAGTAGCCTGGGCGTGAGCCCAAGAAGCGTCTGAGTGCCCAGTGAGCACAGGCCGCTCATGCCCTCCAAGCACTAGCCCCATGCCCGACGTACTGCACAAGTAGCGCAACACCCTCTTAGCTGCATCCATGTGCTCCTTCCGGTGACGGCCGGGAGCAACATAGCGTGCTAAGATGCTGAGAGGGTATGCGAGGTCAGGTCGAGTGCAAGTCATCAGGTACATGAGGCAGCCCACAAGCTCTAGATACGGACCACTTGACTCTACGGACTCATCCGAAGGCAGAGCTGAGAGCGAGTGTCCCGTAGGCAGAGGAGTGGACTGAGGCGAGGAGTACGTGAAGCCGAAGCGCTGAAGGACCTGCTGCACCATGTGTGACTGAGTCAGGGTAATGGTGCGGCGTGCTCTGTCTCGGGTGATCCGCAAGCCAAGATAGCTTGTCAGTTCACCCAGGTCTATGCACGTGTGTCTCTTCTGTAGCTCGGACTTCACGTGGGCGAGTGCGGCAGTGTCCGCAGTGGCAAAGACCAAGTCATCGACGTACACGAGGATGTAGAACGGCGGCAGCGAGGTGTCGGTGCGCAGAAACAGCGACGGGTCAGCAGTAGAAGGAGCAAACCCAAGAGCTGCAAGTGTAGTCCTCAGTGTGTCGTGCCACTCACGCGGCGCCTGGCGGAGACCGTAGACTGGCCGCCGGAGGCTCCACTGAGTACCAGGAGGGAACGACCCAGTGAAGCCAGGAGGGCGGCGCAGCCAGATCTCCTCGTGCAGGCGGCCCTGCAGGAAAGCAGTGCTGAAGTCAAGAGAGTGTAGCTCGTAGTCACGCTGAGCAGCGACGTGCAGTAGAACCCGAAGAGTGGTCATCTTCGGGGTCGGGGAGAAGGTCTGAAAGAAGTCAACTCCCTGTCGCTGACTGAAGCCACGAGCCACGTAGCGCGCCTTGAAGACAGGCGGAGAACCCGGCGGCCGCTTCACCCTGAAGATCCACATGCCACTGACAATGTTCGCCCTAGGAGGGGGAACAGTGTCAACGTAGGTGCCTGTGGACTTCCAGGAAGCCATCTCTGCATCCATGGCTGACTGCCACTGAGAGGAGTAGGGACCGGCCATCGCCTCTGCGTAAGAGCGTGGGGTCGGGATGTCTAGAGCATCCGGGTGTCCCTCAGGGGCAACAAGCATGGACACGAGATGGGGCAAAGCGGCGGCAAAGCACTGGAACTCCTCTTGCCTGTCCTCAAGGACGTCCGTGCCAAGAGCACAGTCACCCCCGACGGACGGAGGACAGGCAGACGCAGACGCAGCAGACGCAGACTCAGCAGACTCAGCAACAAGACTGGCAGCGTAGTCCAGACGACACGCAGCAGCAAAGTTGACCAGCTCAGCAACTAGGGCAGACGCAGTAGCGGACTCAAAGGAAGGGTCAGTGACAAGAGTAGCAAGAAGACGCGTGACAGTAGGACTGGCAGCACGGTGAGAGTCCGACTCCGGGTCGGCAAGTGTAGGAAGAGAAGACTGAGGAGGAGAAGGCAAAGGGGCACGCAGAGGAGCAGTGGACGGACGCAGAGACATCTGGTGCGTGCCAAGGACAGGAGGAGGACGCTGACGCGAACCGCGACCACTAGGGCGAGCAGCTCGGACTGGCGACGCAGGGCGGGACGCAGGCTCACGACGCTCAGCAAGACCTCCAGTAGGACCAGCGTAGGGAGAAGGAGAAGGCAGGGGAGAGGCGGGCAGTAACTGTGACCGTGACGGGACAGGCTACGGACACTCTACGGGAGGAGAAGGACCAGTGGAAGGCGGGAGACCAAGAACCTGGTGAAGGAGCGGAACGAAGTACGGCCGAGGCCGCGCAGCACCGCCAGAGACAGCAGGGACAGTACCAACACCTCCAGAGGCAGCACCAGCACCAGTAGCAGCTCCAACTCCAGCACCACCAGCAGCTGCAGAAGTACCCGCAGTAGGACCGACAGTCGTAGCCTCAGCGCCAGCACCCGCAGCAGCTCCAGCTCCAGAGGCACCCCCGGGCCCGGCAGCTCCAGTACCCTCAGTACGAGCACCTCCGGGACCCGTGGTACCAGCTCCCTCGGCAGCAACGGAACCTCCAGCACCCGCAGTACCCCCAGCTCCAGCAGCTCGCCTCCAGCGCCGGGCAAACCACTCACGCAGCTCCAAAGGAGAGAGCGGCTCGCGGCGCGAAGAACGGTCTGGAGAACCACCAGGAACAGAAGCAGCAGTCGCAGCACTCCCAGACGCAGAACCCCCAGGCTCAGCACCCCCAGGCACAGCACCCCCAGGCTCAGCACCCCCAGGCTCAGCACCCCCAGGCTCAGCACCCCCAGGCTCAGCACCCCCAGGCTCAGCGCCCCCAGTCTCAGCACCCCGAGGCTCCGCACCCGCAGCAGCACTAGAGTCACCAGTGACCTCGACAGGCTCGACTGCGTCTACCTGAGACACACCTGAAGGGGCAGGACCCTGAGGGGGGAGGGGGTCTACCGGGGGGGGACCTGGGACCAGGAAGAGGGGCGGGGGGGGGGAGGGACGGAGTGCAGTAGGGGAAGAGCCGGTAGAAGGGAACCGACTCGTCGAACGTGACGTCCTGGGAGGACAGAACACGACGAGAGGTGGGGTGGTAAAACTGCCACCCAAGTGCGTCAGGGGGGAAACCCAGGAAGACGCAAGGAGCAGCACGAGGGGACAGCTTGTCCGCAGACAAGTCGCGGACAAACGCCCGAGATCCCCAGACACGGAACGCCGACGCATCGCCAACCTTCCCCGTCCACAGCAAAGCTGGGGAGGTCTCCGGTCTGGAGACCCTGGGCTGAAGGTTGATCTGATGTGCGGCGTACCGAACCGCAAACGGCCACAGAAAATGGGGGGCAGCCGCATGCACCATGGACGTACGGGCCACGTCCATGACAATGCCGATGCGGCGCTCAGCAATCCCATTCTGCTGTGGAGAGTCCGGAAGCGTGAAGGTCTGGCGGATGCCTCGTGCACGACAGTAGGCTCGCAGAAGGCCGGAGGAGAACTCTCCGCCTCTGTCCGAGTGCAGACGCAAAACAAGAAAGTCAGAGCCGAAGCTCCGCCTGAGCTGGAGACGAGCTGCGCGGATCCAGTCGATCAACACCTCAGTGACCTCACCCTTGCTGCGCAAGGGGAAGACTGTGGTGTAACGCGAGTAGTCGTCAACCACCAGCAGGAAGTAGCGCTCGTGACCCTGTCCACGGACGCGGGCTGGGCCCCACACGTCCATGTGAAGCGTCTGCATCGGGGCCTCCGTCGGAGGAAACGGGGAGGAGTGAGGGGTAGCCCGCAGGCGACCCTCGACACAGGGGACACAGGGAGGGCCAGGCCCCGGAGGAAGGGGAGGGAGGGACCGGGGAAGGCCAGAGACAAGAAGGCGAGAGGCCATGCCCCGGAGACAAGGCAAGGAGGGGTGACCCATCCTGTGGTGCCACAGGAGGGTCTCGTGGGACAGGAGGCGACACGAGCAGGGGGCAGACTCAGGACCAGACCTGGACGCTGCAGCAAACACCTGACCCGACGCAGCTACCTGACTTGACGCAGGAGGAGGAGACGGAACAGTGAGTGTGTACAGGCTCGACCCCGGCCCACGTGTGAACGTGGTCAAGTGTCGACCCGTGGCCACGTCCGTGCAGTGGGTGTCCCGTCGGCGTGCACGGGTGAACTGGTCGACCCCTGCATCCTGTAGGTCAGCACCCGCCACCAAGTTCGTAGAGAACGAGGGGAGGTAGAGACCGGACAGGGCGCCAGACGGGACCGCAGGGCACGGCAGGACAGTGGAGTAGCGAGCCAGAACAGGACCCCCAGAGGGGTCCGCCAGGGAGACCGCCACTGGCCGACTAAGCGGCGTGAGTGTGGTGCGGTCTCGAAAGAAGGAGCGAGACGCCCCTGAGTCAAGAGTGAAGGTGAGAGAGGGCGGAGCCGACGCAGTACCTGAGAGAGCAGACTCACCAGCACCTGAGGACACAGACTCACTGGCACCTAGAGCGACAGCCTCACCAGCACCTGGAGCAGCAGCCTCAACAGCACCTAGAGCCGCAGTACCAATGCCGGGGTCGGGCGGGAAACACCGGTAACAGTCACCCTCCTCACTAATAGTCACAGCATACATGGCAGCAAGAATAGCATCAAAGTCAAGATCAAAGATAGCTACTCCTGCCCTAGACAGCTGGTCCTAGCGAGGGATCTCAGAGGCGTCAGGAAACTGGCGGTGCCAAGCGTCAGTCAGGCGGCCGAAGCAGCGCTGGGCGGGGTGTGGACCACCACACGGCTCACCCGCACGGTCGCCCGTGCGCAAGACGTAGGTGCATGGACCAGTACCCCCACCCCTCTGACGTGCAGCGTACCACTCACGGAGCTGCTGCGGGGAGAGGGTCTCCTGACCACGCTGCTGCCGCTGTTGTTGGCGCTGACCGCCACCAGAGCCACTCCTCTGCGACGAGCCACGACCTCCTCCGCCGCCTCCTCCGCCGCCGCCGCCACCATCTCCGCTGCCACCGCCACTCCCACCGTCGCTGCCGCCACCGCCGCCTCCGCCTCCACTCCCACCACCACCGCCGCTGCCACCCCCGCCTCCACTGCCGCCGCTGACACCTCCACTCCCGCCACCACTCCCGCTACCACCCCCACCTCCTCCGCTGCCTCCACCGCCGCTCCCACCGCCCCCGCCGCCTCCACCACCGCTCCTGCCCCCCTTGCCCTTGCCAGAGCGACGTCTCCCACTGGGGGCAGACGCCGCACCGACCGACTCAAAACCAACTAGGTCGGCCGTAGCAGCAGAGGCGACAGAGGGCAGGAGGGGGGAGGGGGAACACCCCTCAAAGATGGGGGTGCGCGGGTCACCACGAGAGGCCCCTACAGCGAGAATGCTCTTCTCGGCAGCTAGGAGGGACTTCTCGAGGAGGTTAACAGTGAGAGTGAAGGGGCAGACTGAGAGTAAGTCGTCCCTGACTCCGCGAAGGGAGTCAGGGAGGCGGGTGACAATGTAGTAGAGAGTGAAGTACTGGGGGGGGGGGGGTTCTTGGCGCAGAACTCAGCAGGAAGCGCAGCGCGGAAGCGAGCGTCACTAGTGCGCAGGTGGGTAATGAGGTCGGCGACTGTGGCAAAAGAAGCAAGGTCGGGAAAGAGGTACGGTAGCATGAGGCGGCTCAGTGCAGCAGTGGCAGGGGTGGAGTAGCGTGCAATAACGGCGTCGTACAAGGTCTGAGCACTCTTGTACGAACCAAAGTGTGCACGCTCAGAGGGAGGGAGGTGGCGACGCACAACAAGACGTGCAGCAGCATCGCGTGTGGCCCACTGTGAGCGAATAGTGGCATCCTCAGTAGCAGCAGGGGCGGGAGAGGCACCAGAAGTGAGATCAAAGAGAGAGAGGCCGTCAGCTCTGTCGCACTGTAGGAAAAGCAGCAGGTCGTCTACCCACACGTCAAAGTCAATGGCTCTGCCCTCAGCGTTGAAGATGAGGACACTGGGGGTAGCCATGACAGCACTGGGCTGAGGGCAGTGCGCAGAGTAAAGCTCAGTGCTCACCAGACAGGGCAGTGCAGGCGGCTCGGGCGGCTTGGGCGGCTCGGGCGGCTCGGCGGCTCGGCTGCTGGGCGGCTCGGGCGGCTCGGCGGCTCGGGCGGCTCGGGCGGCTCGGCTGCTGGGGCGGCTCGGCTGCTGGGGCGGCTCGGCTGCCGGGGCGGCTCGGCTGCTGGGGCGGCGAAGTTGCTGGGGCGGCGGGGCCGGGAGATGCAGCTGCGGGGCCGTTAGGGGTAGTGGCGGGGCCGGTAGGTGAAGCGGCGGGGCCGTCAGGTACAGCAGCGGGGCCGGCAGGTGAGACGGCGGGGCCTGCAGATGAGGCGGCGGGGCCGGCAGGTGCAGCAGCGGGGCCGTCACGGGTAGCGGCGGGGCCGGTAGGTGCAGTGGCGGGGCCGCCAGAGGGGACGGCGGGGCCGTTAGGTGCAGCGGCGGGGCCGTCAGAGGGGACGGCGGGGCCGTCAGGTGCAGCGGCGGGGCCGTCTGAAGCAGTGGCGGGGCCGGCAGAGGGGACAGCGGGGCCGTCGGGTGCAGCGGCGGGGCCGGCAGAGGGGACGGCGGGGCCGTCAAGTGCAGCGGCGGGGCCGGCAGAGGGGACGGCGGGGCCGTCAAGTGCAGCGGAGGGGCCGGTAGAGGGGACGGCGGGGCCGTCGCAGGCGATCGCGGGGCCGTCAGAGACGGCGCCGGCGTCGCGAGGGTCAGAGGGGGCGGCGCGCGACTGGAGGGCGGCACGCGCGACGTGGCGCGGCCGTCTAGGGGCGGCGTGACGAGGCCGCGTAGGTGGCGCGCCAAAAAAAATCGCGGGCGGCTCGACGCGATCGGACCGCCAAAGGAAAAAAAAGGCCCAGCGCGACTCGGGCTACGGCAGAGCGCGCTCCGGGGAGGATGGAATAGTAGGTGGGCCCTAGGAACAGTTCCCACTAGGGAACCTGCTCGATACCATGTTGAGATAGAGGCGAGGAATGGGTGCACTATGAAATGAAACACGTACAAGTACCAACCCTAATTGGGTTGTACCCCCTATGGGCTACCCCACTACAGCCTAAATATATGCATCAGTAATATAATAATCTGACAGCAGACAACGGAGAGAAGCAGACCCAGGAACTTCCTCCAGCAGTCAAGAAAATTCTTGAAGAGTTCCAGGACGTTCTCCCCGACGATTTACCTGATCAACTACCGCCATACCGGACACATCAACACGAGATCGTAGAAGAGCCGAGGTCCAAGCCAACATTTCGAGCACCATACCGGCTAAGCCCGACAGAGCTTGCCGATATGAAAAAACAAATAGAGTATCTCCTGGAGAAAGGGCTGATTCGACCTTCGACTTCGCCGTACGGATCTCCAGTTCTCTTCACTCCGAAGTCAGACGGAAGTCTGCGAATGTGCATCGACTACCGAGCCTTGAACAAGCAGACTGTAAAAAATAAATACCCGATACCACGGATCGACGGCTTACTCGATCAACTTCGCGGTGCTACGGTATTCTCCAAGCTCGACCTCAGATCGGGATACTGGCAAATTCGTATGGCGGACAACTCTATCCACAAAACCGCTTTTCGAACTCGGTACGGGTCATACGAGTATCTCGTGATGCCATTCGGACTCACTAACGCACCAGCCACATTTCAGGCGGAAATGAACCACATCCTTCGGCCCCTTCTGGACGAGTGCGTGGTGGTATATTTGGACGATATCCTGATCTACTCGAAAGATATGAAGCAGCACGTTGAGCATCTACGACGGGTGTTTGAAATTCTTCGACGAGAATGCTTCTACGTGAAACTATCCAAGAGCGAGTTTGCGTTGAAAAAAGTCCAGTTCCTTGGACATATGGTGAGCGCTCAAGGAGTTCACGTAGATCCTACGAAGATCGAAGCAGTACGAACGTGGAAGACCCCTGAGAACGTGAAGGAGCTACAACAGTTCCTTGGATTCGCCAACTACTACAACCGGTTCGTAACGAACTACGCCAAGATTACCGCACCATTAACAAACCTGTTGAAGAAGAATACACCATATCAATGGGAGGCGAAGCACCAGGAAGCCGTGGAACAACTTAAAACCGCACTCACGTCCGCACCTGTCCTTATCCTGCCAGACACTGAACTTGACTATGTCATCGAGGCCGATGCTAGCGATCAAGCAGTGGGCGCAGTACTCATGCAGGATCAAGGGAAGGGACTGCAACCCATTGCATACCTCAGCAAAAAACTTCACGGGGCAGAACTCAATTACCCCATCCATGACAAAGAGGCCCTCGCCATCGTCAACGCATTTAAGGCATGGAGGTGTTATCTCGAAGGAAGAAAAACGACTGTCTACACCGACCACTGCAGCCTCAAGTACCTGAAGACCCAACCAACACTCTCCAGGCGGCAGGTCCGGTGGATTGACTTTCTCGAAACCCACTTCCATTACGACATCGTGTATAAGCCGGGGCACAAGAACAAGGCAGACGCACTGAGTCGCCCTGCACACGTTGCCGCCTTACAAATCGATGGCATGAACCCACTTTTGAAGGGACTCTTCACGCATGGATACACCATCGACCCCGAAGTCTCTGTAGCAGAAAAGCGCCATCTTCTACATTGGGATCAAGACATCGCATACCGCAAGGGCTCCACAAAAATATGGGTACCTAATTACCCTCCCTTACGCCAGTTACTGCTCGAAGAATATCATGATGTTCTCTACGCGGGCCACTTCGGTAGTAACAAGACGCTTGCCGGTATTGCGAAGCATTATTATTGGCCCCACATGGCAGATGACGTACAAAAATTCGTCACCTCGTGCGACACATGCCAACGGATGAAGAGCAGCAAACAGAAGAAAGCAGGATTACTACAGCCTCTTCCAGTCCCTGAACAGCCTTGGCAAGTGGTTAGCCTCGACTTCATCACCGGGTTACCACCTACCAAAGCTGGTTACGACGCCATTCTAGTCGTCATCGACAAATTCTCCAAAATGGGGCACTTCATTCCGACACACACAACGGCTCGCATCGAGGAGACAGCGCAAATATTCTTCCGCTACGTCATCTCGCAACATGGCATTCCAACCACGCTGATCTCCGACAGAGACCCGAAATTCACGAGTAAATTCTGGAAGGAGCTCATGTCGCTCATGGGGACCAAACTCGCCATGTCATCAGCCTATCATCCCCAAACGGATGGTCAGACAGAGCGCCTCAACCAGATTGTCGAGCAGCTTCTGCGAGCAGCGTGTAAGGACAATATCTCTAAATGGGATGCACATCTGCCGGTTCTCGAGTTTGCGTATAACAACGCCACGCACGCCGCAACAGGGCAAACTCCTTTTTTCCTCTGTTACGGTCGCAACCCACTCACGCCTCAGAAACCAACAGTACCCGCCACGGTGCAACCCGCACATGACTTCATTTCCACTATGCACCAATTGTGGGAGCGCACGCATAAACGTCTTCTGACTATCCAGCAGCAACAAAAGAAGCTCGCTGATTGGAGTCGCAACGATCATTCCATCCTGATTGGCGATCAAGTGCTTCTGGATACACGCAATCTCGACATTAGCCATCTTCCGTCTAAGCTCCGACCTCGCTTCTGCGGACCTTTTCTCGTCGAGGCGCAGGTCACTCCAGTAACCTTCCGCTTGCGTTTACCAGCTACCTGGAGAATTCACAATGCCTTCCATGTTCAACTTCTCAAGCCCTATCGGGACCCAAACACGGTCTTCAAAGGTCGCCAGCCGCCGCCGCCACTGCCAGTGATCGTTAATGGAGAACCCGAGTACGAAGTCGAAGCCGTTCTGGCGCACCGACGACGACGTAGCGGCACCTTGGAGTTCTTGATTCGTTGGAAAGGCTATGATCCTTCCGAGGATACCTGGGTACCTGAACACAACATGGATAACGCCCGCCGTCCTCTACAGGACTACCTTGTCAAGCAGGGTGTTACTTCTACCACCCAGCTTTGAGGGGGGGAACTGTGAGAGGACGTCCCCGTTATAATATTTTCTCACTATTATATTTTTCCCTTATCCCATTCTCCCTTTTCTCCTCTTTATTTTGGTCTTTATCTCATCTCAATCGGCCTACTATTCTATTCTCTAGAGCCTTTTATTTATTTCTCTTATTTCCTACTTTTCCCACCGACATACCTATTATACGGCACCGACAGCGCCGACAGTGGTGTATACGGTGTAATCTGGGCGTAATCCCAAGTGCCAATAGACTTGCGTGCTTATGCGCACTTGTGATTGTAGTATCGGGAAGGGTGTGTTCCCGAAGGTTCGTTTTATCTCGTTTATCCTTGTACAGGGGGGGGGTGCGTGGCAAGGAACTCATCGGGCATGGCTGCACGGAAGCGGGCCTCACTAGTACGGAGGTGCGTGATGAGGTCAGCGACTGTGTGGAACGAGGCCAGGTCGGGAAACAGGTAGGGGAGGGAGAGACGGCCTAGCGCGGCAGAGGCAAGTGAGGAGTAGCGAGCAACGATAGCTGTGTACAGTGCCTGTGCAGTCTTGTGCTGGCCAAAGTGCTCGCGTTCGTCTATCGGCAGGGAGTTGCGAATAGCGAAGCGAGCCTGGGCATCATGAGTCTGCCACTGTGAGCGAGCAGTGCTGTCAGCAGTAGGAGCAGGGGCAGTGACATGGCCTAGGGCGTGGTCGTACACTGAGATGCCGTCCTTGGCTGTGAGCTGTAGATAGAGGTGCAGGTCATCTAGCCAAGTGTCAAACTTCACTGGGCGGCCCTTAGCATAAAAAACTAGCACCTGTGGGCTAGCCATAGAAGCAGTAGAAGTAGCAGTAGGAGTAGGAGGACGAAGTAGGTAGGGCGGCTCGGTTCAGGTAGGGCGGCGCGGCTCGGGTGGGGCGGCGCGGTTCGGTGCGGGTCGCGCGGCTCAGCTCGGGTCGCGCGGCTCGGTTCGGTCCTGGGCTGTTTGGTTCGGTCCTGGGCTGTGGCGGTCACGGGCCGATCGGGGCCTCTAGGGGCGAGCGCGGGGCCGTTCGGGGCCTCTAGAGGCGGTGAGCGCGGGGCCGACGGGGCCGTTCAGGGCCTCTAGGGAGGTGAGCGCGGGGCCGTAAAGGGGCAAGCGTGGGGCCGTAAGGGGCAAGCGCGTGGGCTGACGGGGCCTTAAGGGGCGGCTCCCAGGTCGCTAAGGGGTAGGTTGCGTGTCGCTGGGCCTTAGAGGGCCGTGAAAACCGAGGCGCCCTAGGGCGCAGGTAGGTAGGTAGGTAGGTAGTGGTGGGCCCTAAAATACGGTCCTAGGAAGGACCTGCTCTATACCATGTTGAAATGAACGAACAGGAATGGTTGAACTGACAGTGAAAACAGTACAAATACCTAACCCTAGAATTGTGTACCCCCTATAGGCTAACCCACTGTAGAATAAACCAGCACAACAACATATATAATGTTTGACACCACCCACCCCATGCCACGTCACCCCACCCACCTAACACGCGTCACCTTGTCGCGCGTCGCTCTCGTGTACCCGTCCAAGCCGCCACGTCAGCCCCAAGCCTCACATCCCGCCACGTCACACCCTCCTCCATCCGCCACGATAGGGAACAACCAGCACCACGTGCCACGTCACACCCACCCACCCCATGCCACGTCACCCCCCACCCACCTGACACGCGTCACCTCGTTACGCGCCGCTCGCGTGTACCCGTCCAAGCCGCCACATCAGGGAACAACCAGCCCCACATGCCACATCACACCCACCCACCCACTCCATGCCACGTCACCCCACCCACGTGACACGAGTCACCTCGTCACGCGCCACTCCTGTGTACCCTTCCAAGCACCCACGTCAGCCCCAACCCGCCCCATTTGGCCTGCCACATACCGGGAATGGGTTTGTCTCCTGCAACACTAGTACTCGTGCCTTGTCCACGGCACTCATCGGCGGCGGGGTACCAGCCATAGGCGCGGCTGCGAAACCCCCGGCATAACTGGCAGGTACTCCACGACGCAGGCCGAGCTGTGCAAACATGGTGTACATCTCAAACCGCAGCGCCTGGAACTCCTCCCGTGTAACTAACTGCTCGTGCTCCGCACTTTCACCTAGGGCACCCATGAGCGGTGGAAAAGGGTGTGAAGAATCCCCCCTCTGGCCAAGGGTTTCAGCATCTTCTTCAGCAGTCCCGTGTGCCCTCACCCTATCACGCTGGTGGGAAAAGGGGAGCTCAGGGAAGGGATTGGCAGAAGTGCTTGGCTGATGCCCGCGCGAAGGACCAGCGAGGGGGGGGGGCCGCCCTGCCCCGGACAGGAGAAGCTTGTAGCGGCCGAAATGGGTATGAGGGTGAGGCGAGTGGGGAGTGCGTGACGGGGCCTGGTGGAGGTGATTCGGATTCCTCTCCTCTTGGCGCGCCGGGAGCCGTCGCAGCGACTTTACTTGGGCTGGAGTACAGCGTGAAGAACCTTGGGGCTCCTGTGGATAGCGGCGTCACACTCGCTCTTCCGGCCCCCTTCATTAGCTGCATCCGTTGCATGCTTACCGGTGGTCCAATGCCTATAACGCGAGGGGCTGAGATTTAGAGGGAATAGGATCAAGAAATTAAAGTCGATCGGTATCAATACAGGGCCAGACAGTCATGCATGAAATCAATGGTTTGAATCTAAATCGGGCTTAGCCGTGTTGTGTTTTGAGACAGGAGACTTTACCTTTCTTTGCAGATTCGTCATCCTTCTCCTTCCCTACAAGGGAGAAACAACATGTAGAATGGTGTTATTTGGCACGGTTGTGCAAAGAGTGCAACAACCACGCCCGGTCTCTTGGCCAGGGTGCTCACCTTTCTGCTGTCCCTTTGGTTTTTTTGGGGCTAGCGCCTTCTGGTTGCCACCTTTCCGCAGGGTGCTTTGACGACCGCTGCGACGTTTACCGGCAGGTTCTTTGTCGCCAATACCCAATGGAACCCCTTTGGCGCCGCCACCCTTACCTCCTCCAGCCCCTTTTGCTCCCTGGCGCCCTTGCTTTTTACCACCCCCTTCACTTTCGACCTTCACCTTACATGCCTTCGGTCTGCCAGCTGCTGCGCCGCGCGCGGCGTCAACTGCCCCGTGTTTTCGGGAATGGCGAGTCCGGCCCCCCACCTTCCCTGTACCACTCTGCCGTCTGCCACGCCCGCTCCGTCCTTTCACTGCCGCCACGTCCTCCTCCTCCTCCTCCTCCTCCTCCTCCTCCTCCTCCTCCTCCTTCTCCTCCTCCTCCTCCTCCTCCTCCTCCTCCTCCTCCTCCTCCTCCTCCTCCTCCTCCTCCTCCTCCTCCTCCTCTGCCTCCTCCTCCTCCTCCTCCTCCTGCTCATCCTCCTCCCCGTCGTCCCCTTGCTCTTCCTCCTCCTCCTCCTCCTCCTCCTCCTCCTCCTCCTCCTCCTCCTCCTCCTCCTCCTCCTCCTCTTCGTCCTCCCTGCCATCATTCTCATATTTTTCATCCTCCCCAACATCCGCATCATCCTCCTCCGCATCCTCTTTATCCTCCTCTTCCTGCGCATCCTCCTCCTCGGCCTCACCAGGGTCTTCACGACCCCGTTTCTTGCCCGTCCTTCTGCCGGATGTTTTTCTTGCTGCGGGTCGGCCCTTTTGGCGCAATGCATGACCCGTTGCTTTGCCAATAGCTTCACTGGCGCCTTGCGTTCTCCCAACTTCCGCGCCACTGGCGCCGTCGGCACTACCTGTCGTCTGCCGCCTCTTCGCCCGCGTGGTGATGTCTCCGGGCACGGCAGTGTCAGAATTGTCCTCCTCATCGCTCTTCCTCTGCCTACGTCTCCCCCGTCCACCGGAAGGAGGAGAGCCATTGACGTCGGCTATGCCGTGGTTAGGATCCTCCATCGACTCGTGCCCCCCCACCTTGTCCTTATCCAGCACGGTAGCAGAAATTTCGACCACGGTTGGCTGGAGCAGCGTGAGATGGTGTTGAGATGCCTCCGCCTCGGATTCCTTGGTTGCGGTATGCTCGGCGCGTGGATCGCCTCCGTGGTTTCCCCTTGTAGCCGATCCCTCTCTCTCTACCGATGGGACTGCAAGACTCGCGCTCCCTCGCCCCGGATGTTCGTTGCCGCCACTGGTGCCGTCGTTAGTCGGACCGGGCGTGGTTCCAGTTGAGGCAACATCCGCATCTTTGTTCACTGTAGAAACACGCTTGCGTGGCATTGGTTGCTTCCCGTTGTCTGCCGCCTTCCTGCCGGACTTCTCTTGATCCCTCGCGACCTTCTTTGCCGCCACTTTTTTCAGCCCAGTGCCACGCGCAACGGACGCATTAGTTTTCTTAGCGCCGCCGCCACCCTCCCTTTCGGTCTGTTTAGACATCGTCCTTGTCGCTCGGCGTCCGGCCTGTTCCTCCTCCATTGCTTGTTGACGTGTGGCACGTGTCATGGTTGCCGTAGGAATGCCAAGGTCTATCGGGCGAAACGGGTTAGCCTGTTTTGAAGGGCCGCAGCAACTGAATATCACGAAGTGTTTAACGACGACCTATCACTGTTATGTTTCTCTAAAAATTGCTGCTATCACTAAACCTGAAATAGTAGCCACTCATCACAGAGCTACGGCCCGTGACTTAGTATACTGGTGAGTCACGGGCATTCTGGAAACGCGCTTGTCAAACAGCGAGCAGCGTCTAAGTGTTGGCATAGAGGGTGACGGGAGCAGGTCGGTGGGGCACGAGGGTGGTTGGGGTGGGTTGCGAGACTATAGAGATTACTGTAACCCTATCAGGCTATATCGGACGGTGTACGTGTAGCCACCCGTGCATAAATCCGCCTACCGCTCGATCTCATCCGCTCAATGGCGGAATTACCTCTTGGCTGGTGCTTGTGTTGTGTGGGGACTCGTTTGAGATGCATTGGCCAACCACGGTTGCCAACGCATCAATCTCTACGCATAGTACGACAGTTTTAGAACCTCAAGTGCGAATGTAACCTTATCCCTGCAAAGTACAGTGATCTCGTGAACGCACAGTGTTGAACATGTACGCGGAATAAATTTCAAAAAATACAAAAATAAAAAACATCCAAAACTTTGATGCTCTTGTTTTAGTACGGGGCTGCCGCCGGTAGTGGGTTTGTCTCATGTCACACACACAAAGTGTAGCAAACAAATGTGTTGACGAATAGTAACAGACGAGAAAAAGTAGTTGTATGGTGTTGGATTGTCATCCATTCTTGCACGGACATTCAACAAGGTGCTTAGAGAGAGTGGTTTGAAGCACAGGCCCACCGCACAAGCGTAGATGCGTTCTCGACAGCAGTGTTTAGACAGTGCGACGATGCCACGTTCCGGCCTGTGTGTTGCGCGACATGGTGAATCTGTTGTGGTTTGGCGTTGGATTGTCATCCATTCTTGCACGGACATTCAACAAGGTGCTTAAAGAGAGTGTTATGAAGCACAGGCCCAACGCACAAGCGTAGATACGTTCCCGTCAGCAGTGTTTAGACAGTGCGACGATGCCACGTTTCGGCCTATGTGTTGCGCGACATGGTGAATCCGTTGTGGTTTGGTATTGGATTGTCATCCATTCTTGCACGGACATTCAACAAGGTGCTTAGAGAGAGTGGTATGAAGCACATGCCCAACGCACAAGCGTAGATGCGTTCCCGTCAGCAGTTTTTAGACAGTGCGACGATGCCACGTTCCGGCCTGTGTGTTGCGCGACATGGTGAATCCGTTGTGGTTTGGCGTTCGATTGTCATCCATTCTTGCACAGACATTCAACAAGACGCCCAGAAGGAGTGGTATGAAGCAGAGGCCCAATGCATAAGCGTAGATGCGTTCTCAACATCGCTGTTCTGACGCGGCGACGTTGCAGCGTTCAGGCCCATGGCTTGCGGGACATGGTGAAACCGTTGTGGAATGGTGTTGGGTTGGGCTCAATTCTTGCATGGGCCCTCGACAAGGTGCATGGAGGGTGTGGCATAAAGCACTGGTCCAACGTACGAGCGGTTATGCGTTATCGACATCGCTGTTGAGACGCGGCGACGTTGCAGCGTTCAGGCCCGTGGCTTACGCGACATGGTGAAACGGTTGTGGAATGGTGCTGCTTCCCAAATGGTAGCAGACCACACTAACGGTGTTGTTTCTAAGCACTGCCATTGTCAATATGCTGGAAGGTATTGAGCATGCCGTAAAGTATGGTCGTATGATCGTTATGAGTGACATTAAGTTATTTGTTATATGTAACTGTACAATGGTATTACCTGGTTTGGATTAAGGCTATGGGGGTGCACACCACTTTGGGCACACCTACGTGATCGCGATCTCCCCCCTATAGAGACTCTCGAAAGAATCACAACACCAAACAGATCTCTTCCCTCTCTTCCTCTCCCACCTCGACTCTCACACACGATTCAAAAACCGAAGTTTTGAATATGAAGGCACGTACTCCTCACCGTGCTCGTCACGCACGCCTGCGACCAAGCTAGCCGTACACCACTACATAAGGCCCTGCTCACGTCGTAATCACTCTAACAGGGGGCGACACGCCTTGTAGGGAAGGCCTATGCCGTGTTGTCGGCGGTCTGTATATAGGCTTGTCACGGCCGCGATGTGCGACCATTGTTAGCCAGTCTCTCACTAATGCGCCACGATCGAGTGCCACGCGTATAGAGATCCAAGCCGCCGTGGACACTTCGCGCTGTAGCGATGACCGTGCTGGAGTCTGAGCCTTCATTGATCGTGAAGTAAAAGCGTTTACAAGCTTCAAACTGGCTAGTCTCCTCACACTACATTCCACCACTCTTAGACGGATCTAGAATACATGGGCTCTTTGCCAGGCATATTATGCGAGTTCTGCAATAGATGGTTCCCCAACGCCCAGGTTTATGGAGGCCATAAGTCACAGCGGACCCCTTATCAAGGGCTTTCCGCTGTGGCAAGGCCCTTCTCGTCTGCACCGTCCGCCGGTCTATACGCTCTGCTGTTTGTCCACGACATTCTGTCAGACGCTCCCGCTGCATCCGCTTCCCCTACCGTGTCTAACGCGTCCAACACCGACGGTGTGAATGGTCCTCCTCGCGTGCCCGAAGCTGACGGGGACGCAACACCCTCATCTGTGAACGTGGGGGCTCCTGAAAGTGAGCATCAACCGCCTCCCAGAACACATGCCTCTGACAAGAGTGAGCATCCGGAGAGCCACCCTGAAAAGACTCACGCCGCACCGCCGACATGCATCTCTGGGCAGAGCAATGCCATGCCCCTCAATCCGCTTGCGTTAAAGCTGCTGCATTTTGTGCGGCGCGTTAATGGCGGAATGGGAATGGCGGAGATCCACATCAATGGCCTGCTTCAGCTTGTGGTGGAGCCCGGCCTTGCGCCTCTTGTGATCTCAGAGATCCGAAACAGCAAGGATCTGGAGCGGTTCGAGATGGAGCGCTTGGTTGGGCTCAATCGCAAATGGTCAGTGGCGATCTTCGAGATTGACGATCATCCGCCACAGCGCCTTCTCTTCCAGAACCCTGCACAGGTAAGTTGAATCTGGATCCATGGCTGTGAAATGCAGATTCCGCATCCATTTGGTGCTTGTTGAACGTTGCCTCTTTTAGGCTTGTGTGAGATCTGACCCACCTTCAACGCCACTAACCAGGGTTGCTCTTGCCACTGTACGCCGGGCGTTTGCCGAACTGTTTGGGCATACCAACAACGCGCTCGGCTTCAAGATCAAGGCTCGTATCAATGAGGACCCTGACACAGGCGAGCGTCGCTATACCACGCCGGAAACTGGAACATGGTGGAACGATGCTCAGGTATGGAAATACACCGTTGCCACCCAAAACCAGAAGAGTGCGCATGCCTCCGTTGATGCGCTGTTGTGTAGGGAGCATCTTCAGTGTGTCATGTTTCTGGGGAGTTCTTTGAAGCATGCTTAGTCCACCTGGCGACAAGTTACCTTGTTGGTGTTTGACCATGTGCCTTTTCCCTCTTTGTCGTGCCTTTCAGGAACACTTTGGATGGTCCGAAGTCGTGGGGGGTATCATCATATACTCGGATGTGACGCACATGAGCAACAACGGCCGGAAGAAGGCGTGTCCGCTAATGATGACGCTTGCAAACATCTCCCAGGCCAAGCGATGGGGGAAAGCCGGGAACACGCTACTTGCTCTCCTTCCTATCCCCCCTTCTGCAATGTCTGCCGTGGAAAAGGTGATGCTCTTCCAGCGATGCATCATCACCGTGCTGCAGCCACTTCTTGATGGCATGGAAAGGTCCGTACTCTATTTCCCGTCTTGCTATATCGTCACCCAATCAACGTCATAGTATGTGCAGCGTTTCTATATGTAACAGTCCCCCTTGTCCCTCTTCGCCGATACACAAAGCCGAAATCCCTGTTCCTGTTGCCACAATACCTGTTTCTTGCAGCGGGTTCCGTCTCACGGACCCTTTCGGTGATTGGCAAACCGCGCGGCCCCTGCTGTACGCCTAGGTGTGCGACTACCTTGAGAGCGGCAAGATCAGTTGCACACTCTCGCATGGATCGCGGATGCCGTGCAGCATCTGCTATGCTGCAAAGGTGAGCAAACATGCGATCTGCGTGCCTTCAAAACCATCGCCATCCGAATGTCACATGACGGACCTCATAATCTCACCTCCCTTACCTGTTCATCCCATCCCACCCCCTGTGCTACACCAGGAGCATCTGGTTGTTGTAAAGGCACGGAACACGCCGCGCACGCCTGAACAGCAGCAATGGATCGTGAATGAGGCGGCAGGGTTGACATCAAGCCAGGACGACCCATGCAAGACCTACTCGACCTACGCGGTTGAGGTGAGCGACCTGTTCCCTGGGCGACTGTGTAGTCTATGCACTCCTTGTTGCTCAAACCTTGGGGAGATGTGCTATACCCCATTGCACTGTCCCACATGTTGTGTGCCGAGTCTCTCAAATACCTTTCTCTACCATTCCCCACCACATCCCCTTTTCCAGTGTGTGCTCTGGAAGTGGGATGTCCCAGGGACCATGTGGGGCAATCCCTACCTCCTTATTATGCCTGACATCATGCACCAAGCGGACCTGGGCATGATGAGCCACATTGTGGCTGTCGTGTGCAAGATGAAGAAGCGGCGCGTGAAGCGGATGGACAGGTTAGTGCCCTGAGGGATTAGATTTGTTACTCGTTGTCAACAAAACTCCAATCCGCACTCTCCTCCTCCTACTTACATGTTTCTGTATTTGTTCCTACCCTTGAACTGTTGTGTATGCGCAGGTGCCTGTCGCTCATTCGCGACCGCACGCGCCTGAACCACCTGCGCCTGCCAGAGAGCACCTGCTTCGAGACTAGAGCATGTGTCGCGGCCTGTGAGCACAGGGCCGTCATGCAGGTGTGCAAGCCATGGTGCATGTGATCATCTTGTGCGATAGCATGCACCATGCAGAAGTGGCATGCCGATTCCAGACTACAACACACCCCCTGCTGCATCTTAGTACCCTCTCTCATGCTTTCATTAATTCCGCCTCGAAACTCGTTTGCTCATCTTCTCACGCATGTCCCAACTACTCATGCCCCCCTGCTGTGATAAACCCTGAAATTTGCAGGTCATGGTGTTTGTCTTTGCTGGCCTGCTTCGCCAGCCCCAGATGGATGTTGTTCGTGCCTATCTTGGCTGGTACCTCTTATGCTGCCAGCCAATGGGGCACACCGAGCGGTCCGTGCGGGATCTCAAGAAGAAGACCTCCCGGTACTATTAACATGCATGTACAACCCTGGGCATTGCATGAATGCCTAGCCACAGCACCTAAGCTGCTGCAGTAACCTATCTTCACAGGATGTTGCTGATAAACCATGATAGTATATCAAATAAAGTAGGCTGCAGTATGGTGTAGTAGACTCTGATGTCCTTGCATATGATGTCAACTCCCACTCCCATCAGGCTGGTTGAGCAGTTGCAGGCTGCTTTTCCAAAGCAGCCATCCTCCTGGTGCCTTGTGAAAACCCATCTCATGTCGCACTACATTGACTCCATTCGCCGGGCGGATCATATCACAGAATTCAGCACCAACATGTTCGAGCACTTGCACGATCCCGCTGGCTGGGACACTCCCATGCGGCAGGTAAACCTGTCTAGTGATTGAATTGCAATGCTATGCATGCATAATGTAATAAACTTGCTACTGTTTGTTGGCAGGCCATTGAGACAGGCACACGGACTCTTATCAAAGAGTCCTACTTTCTCCCTAAGGAGTTACCAGAAGAACCCACCTCCACCAACTGGTTTGCAAGGAAGTGGGCCAAGCAACAACCAGTTGCACAAGCTGCCCTCAAGGATGCGCTAGTACGTTATGCTGGATGCGTCCCCAAGATCAAAGTAAGTACTTCGTGGATCATACAATCATTTTTTTCTTGCCCCTATTCCAATTGCTTACAAACTGCCATTGTTATGCAGGCCCATGCATTGTTGGCCATCCCAGCGGCAGATGATGCCAGCTTCTCAAGGGTTTCTCACTTCGTTCGGGTTTAGAGGGTCTAAGGTATGGTCGGAGAGAGGAGTGGTATGCAAGGTTACTGCTGCTGTTCCACACAAAAATCCGTGGAGAGAGGGAGGAGCTGGCTTACATTAGATATTGGAATGCGTGCGGGGAGGATGCTGCAACTGGATGCACTCGCCTCAAGTGGACGACTGGAGGGTATGTGTACTCCGTGATTCCGCTTGAAGCGCTGCTTCGCCACGTCCATGTGGTGAAGGCGTTCCATCTGGACAGTAGCTATCTCCTAAATATCATATGTAATGCATTTATTTTGTAATAAAATGGCCAGCTTATTTATGCACTGTCAAGCTTAATTGAAGTCATAGCTAACTAGATTTGTTCCAAAATGACAACTATTTTGGCAACCCACAAAGAACCGACAATGTACTACATCCCGAAATTGATTTTCAACTCCAACAAACAAACGCGGTCCGATTTCGGTCAGTGATTGGTCGCCATTTCGTTTCGGAGCTTCGCCAACCAAAACATCTGAAATGTACACCCCTTTGAACCCCCTTCAAAAACCCAGGTTTTTTGTGATGCAGTTGCTGATCTGACACAACGTTCTGCCAGTATCGTCTGACACGATGAGCTCGTGCCCCCAGTCTGGCCGCATCACATCTCACTCCCTTCCCTAGCTTCCTTGTCACTAACTCCCGAACTTTCCTGATAGGCTCCCTGCAGTCCCCTTCTAGGTCTATGTGGTCCAGCAGGTACACCACCTTGTCTTGTCCTTCCTTAATCCAGTCTATGATGCACAGCAAGTTCACTAGCAGCACCCCTCTTGGATCTTCTAATCCTTTACCTTTCCTTGCCCTTGACATAGCTTGACACTCCCATCCTGTCACCAGCAGGTCCACATGCCCCCAGCTCCTCACCACCTTTCGTGTGATGCTTCTCACGTCAGTCAATCGTCCTCGCATCGCCTCCACTTGTGAGAATTAGAACGAGAGAATGAAGAAGAGAGGACGTTTTACTAGCAACAATGAGGATACATATAGCAAACCCTAGATGGGTTGTACTTGCTATAGAGCAACCCACTATAAGCTAGACAAACATAACATTCTGACACACCCCCATAGCCAAAGTGGGGTGTAATCAGCACAATGAGCAAGCAGGCATAGAGCAGGAGTTCACAATAGCGAGCAAAGCTAGAGTCATTCACAAAGGGCAAGTGAGGAGGAGGAGGCGAGACTGTAAGAGGAGAGGAGATAGGAGGCGACGGCTGAAGCTGCAGACACACGGGCAACAGGAGTCACACTGGCACAGTGGCTACCGGAACAGCGCTCCGGACTACTGGAGTAACTGGCTCCGCCGCTAAGACTGGTGGCAGACGAGCAACGGACCCACGGGCGACTGGCACAGCTGACTGGGCTATCGGAGCAACGCCCCGGACTACTGGTGCTGCTGACGACACGACGACAACCTCCGTTCAACCAACCTCCTCCAGCTGCCCCACACCTCTCGACACACACACCCTGCTCAAACCCTAGCTCCACTTCCACAGCACCCCCCTTACACCCTAAACCGCAGGCTCACACACATCCATCTCCCTCAAACCCTAGCTCCACTCCCACAGCACCCCCCTTAAACCCTAAACCCTAGGCTCCCACACATCCACCCCCCTCAGCGACAACTACAGCAGTGGGAGACGAAGGAGGAGGAGGAGCAGGGGAGACCACACACCCGTCACCCCCTACTCGCCACCCCCAAACCCTAACACAGGGCAGGCGGGATGGCGGGTAGGGAGGTTACGGGGGGGGGGGGCGACGCGCGGCCTCCCAGGGCGCCAAAGCAGGCGGCAGAAGGGGCGACGCTCGCCCCCGTCCCCCCCCCCCCCTCCCCCCGAGGGAGCCGCGATGGGCGACGGGAAAAGGGGGGTGGGCGGTGCACGTGCCCCCGGTGCGCCGCGCCAGGCGACGAAGCATGGCCGGGGCGGGGCCGGGGCAGGGTCGAGGAAGGGCCGAGAGGGGCGGTGACGGGGCCATTAGGAGCGGCAACGGGGCCGCTGGCGGCAGCGACGGGGCCGCGAAGGGGCCGCGAGGGGCCTGAGAGGTCGGCGACGGGCCGGTGGCGACGACGGGGCCGCTAGGGTCGGCGACGGGGCCGCTGGCGGCGGCGACGGGGCCACTGGCGGCGGCGACGGGGCCAATAGAAGCGGCGACGGGGCCGCTAGGGTCGGCGAAGGGGCCGCTGGCGGCGTCGATAGGGCCAATAGGGGCGGCAAAGGGGCCGCGAAGGGGCCGCGAGGGGCCTGGAAGGGCGGCAACGGGGCCGCAAAGGGGCCGCGAGGGGCCTGGAAGGGTGGCGAGGGGCACGCCACGGGGCATGCCGAACACAGAGTAGCATCGGAAGCAGTTAGGTGAGCCCACAGGCCAGGACCATAGATGCTCTGATAGCATGTGAGAATTAGAACGAGAGAATGAAGAAGAGAGGAGGTTTCACTAGCAGCAATGAGGATACATATAGCAAACCCTAGATGGGTTGTACTCGCTATAGAGCACCCCACTACAGGCTAGACACCACTATCACTGCCTCATCTAGTAGCTCAAGATAATCTTGTTGCAGCTTCCTCACCTGTTCATTCTTTTCCACGCATATCTATTCCTTCATAGCCACTCCTGCATTGAGCACCGTTGCTAACCCTGCTCCTATCCCTCCAAACAACTCTACCAGCTTCATCGGTTCTTGCCACGCATCAGTCGCTGCTGCCTTGCCCACGAGTCTTGCCCTGCCTCTCTCCCTTCTCCCTGTCTGTTCAGCCGTATATGCCCTCTTTGGCTCCTGCTTAGTGAATGATACGGGCAGCTCTCCCGTCTTGCTCCCCCGCTCCCAGTACTGCTTCCGAAAATTCACCTTTTCTTTCCACGTACAAATGGTCATCCCCACTCCCCATATCAAGTCCGTGCCTGCCTAGCAGTACATCAAAATCCTTTGAGTCTGAGATCCCACACTGCAACCTTATACTAGTCTGTTCCTCCCTCCTTGCCATCAAGACTATCTCCACTTGTGTCTTGGTGCACGACAACCTCTTAGGCTCACCTCCCTCTGCTGTCATGACTAGCATTCCTCGTTTTATGTCCTATCCGGGTCCCGTCAACCCCAAAATCTCTGCTAGCCGCCTTTCCAGCATCACGCTCTGTGCCCCCATATCTAAGATCGCGGTCCTTGCCATTTCTCCTCCTACTGCTACTGTTCCCGTTCTTGCTACCAGCACCGTCGCTTGACTGGCCAGCTGCTCCTTGGGAAGCCTAGCTGGCTCCTCTTCCCCTTCACCCTTCTCTTGTAGTGCTCGCTTTGGCCTACTCCTCTCCTTAAATGTGAGTTCCTTTCTCCCATCCCTGCCCCCGCTGCGCAGGCCCAGCTCCTCTCACCTGCGTAGCACCATAAAATTGTACTTAGGCTCTAGCTCATCTATCACTTCTATTTCATCATCCTCTTCCCTTGCATCTAATCTTGCCTCCTTCTCCTTCTTCCCACCCAATGCCTGCAGCTGCGCCCGCAATCTCCCTACCAGCCCTTCAATCTCCTCTGGCATCCTCCTTGGCCCTCTTGTGCGTTGGTAGCAGTCTTTCCCCTTGTGCCCCCGCTTCCCACACACCTCACAGGTTGGTGCATTTGGACAATCCTTTCGTTGGTGCCCTGGCTTCCCACAGGTGTTGCAATTCCTGCAGTTTCTCGCCAAGTGTCGGTTGCTTGCATCGGTGGCATGTGCGTGTCTCAGCTCCTCTCTCATGTCGGCTCTCTTCTCTCCCTCCTATCTTAGGTATCATTGCTGCAACCCAAGCGGGATTCTTCCTCTCTGTCGGCCTTGGCAGGTACACTTCATATTTCCTCTGCGCCAGCTCCACTCTCTCTGCTAGCTCAAACACCTCCTCAGGTGTTGCGTCCGCCCCTAGCTCATAGACTCCCATTCTCAGTCCTCCTGCCAGTCCCTTGTCCAACCCATTCAGAAACATACTGATGATCATACGTATGTCCATGCACACCACGTCTTTTGCTAGATTCATCAACCGCCCGTAATACGGCAGCAGGGATTCATCGTCCCTCCTCTTGAACTTCTTTGATGCGTGCTGCTGTGTGCCTGGGAAATTGCTTCCTCAGCCGCTCTAGGAACAGCACCGTCGGGTCCTCCTCATCCTTGTCAGCCCTTCTCAACCACTCCCCCGTCTTCATGCGATACATGGTTTATGCTTCCCCTTCCCCAGCGTGTTTGGCAGGCTTAGGAAGAAGTCTATGGGATCCATCTGCTTCGATCTCACCAGTACTTAACGTTGCTTATTTGCATCAAGTAGTTCTTGAGACTCGGGCCCGTGCTCTCGTTCCCTATGAAGCGTACCTGCACCTCCACCAGTGGCGCTGCCGTTGCGCCCCACCTCCCCATGTCCCAGCTCCCAGAACCTCCCCGATCTAACATAGCAGCCCCTGGCTGCTTCCCCTTTTCTCCTCTGCTTCCTGTGCTGGTCCCATACAGTGCTCGCTCCAACCCCTCACGAGCTGCTCTAGCCCTGCTCGATCCCTCTCCATGTTGCCGTAGCCTCCTAGTTCCAGCTGGACTCGCACTTCTTCCTCTGGTCGTCTTCGCGGTCTCTTCTGTACCTTTCCTGATCTTCCCATCGTCTCTCTCTCTGCGCAGGTGAACGTTCATGGCGATGCTGCTCTTGCTCCCTTTGCTTCTGACCTCCTCCTTCTGCTCTGAAGCCGTGCTGTGATCGCCTTCCCCTGCCCCTTTCTCGTCCTTCTCCATGGCGCTCCCGCTCCCACTCAGGCGGGCTTTGCTTTTCCTATTCTGCTCGTCGAGCTCTGCCCATCGCCATGCGCCGTCCGTGATCATACCCTGGCCTTGGCTCAGGCAAGCAAAAGACACCCGCCGATGCCCCCTTCTCGGCGCACCCTCGTTTGGCGCTCTGCTCCCCTAACGCTCCTTCGCGGCACCTCTTCGCGCCGTTCCGCAAGTGAACGCTCTCCATTCATGTCTTCTTTGTCATCCTCCCACGCCTTCCCGCGTTGGACTCGCTCCCCTTCATCCCTGTTCTTGTACCCTTGCCGTCCTTCTTCTTGCTTAGCAGAGAAGCTCTCCCTATCATCGGCGTTGTCACGCCTTCCGTTGCCCCATGCTGTGGGGGATCCTTCGTCGCTGGCGTTGTCACGCCTTCCGCCGCCCCGCGCAGTGGGGGATCTCTCGTCGTCGGTGTTGTTACGCCTTCCTTTGTGAGAGTACGACGGCTTATGCCAGCTATGCTTGCTTGCCTTTACTTTATCATGCTATCTCTAGCATAGGATGATTATATGCATGCATGAATTGCTTGATTTCCTAGGGTAGGTGCTTTCCTATATTATATTATAGTTATAGCACCAAGCTAGGTTGCATGCACCGAATTCTGGCTTTTCGGTTACCACCGAATTGCCTTCTACCGAATTCGGGAAGGATCTGTTCGGGACGCTTCGTGACCTACAGAACCTTCGCGTAACACCTGGTTACGGGGCCTTGTGTCGAGCCTATATATAGCCTCGTGTTGTACCTAGGTGATCATTCAATTCACATTCTCTTTTCTGAGCTCGATCCTAGATCCTCACATCCTCCGCCCCGCGCAGTGGGGGATTCTTCTTCATCGGCGATGTCACGCTTCTCGCCGCCCCGCGCAATGGGGGATTCTTCTTCGCCGGCGATGTCGCGCGTTTCGCCACCTCGAGTAGGCTGATGTTCTTCCTCTTCTTCTTCATCCCGTCGGCGATATCCCATGCTCCCTCTCATCCGCGACGGAGATCGTTCCCGCCATGAGTACGTACACTGCACGCGCAAATCGTGTCGATCCATCTCGCCAATCAACTTCTCTAGCTTTGTGTGAGATTCCTGCTCCCACAAGCTGGCTGCCCTCAGTGGCTTATCACCTGGCTGCCGTAGTTCTAGATCGGCGAGGTGAATCCACTGTAGTAAGCAAACAAAGCGAAAGAACAGATCTAGTTGGCTAGGCTAGGCTACTTTATTCCCACTCTGAGTCTTGGCAATCACCATCACCTTGACTTGGGTTCGAGTCGCCTTGAGCCCTTATTGGACAACGCAGATTTCCTGTCGCCGGAGGCGCCTTCGCACTCTTCCCAATGTCCCCAGTTCCCCTTGCCACCAATTTCGCGTCATTCCCCTGGCCCAAGCAATCCCCTACACTCGAGTTACATAATCCCACCCTACACCCACCTACACCAATTCTAGCAAGCAACAGAATATATTGTTCTTTACCATTATATCCGGTGACATACATCGCGAGCCAACTGGCCCAGTACTGTCGCAAGCAAGTGAGGGAGAACCTTTTGGATCTCCAACGCGATCTGCAGTACTTCATTTCAACCCCCGACAATGGGCTGTCTTACTCAACCCTCACAACTCTGTCATTCAACCTCGCCGGCTACGTGGACACCGATTACGCCGTTGATCCCAACAATCGACGGTCGAGAACCGACTTACTCTTCCAGCTCGAACCGACGGGACCAATCTCCTGGAATTCTTAGAACCAGGAGTTGGTTGCCCTGTCATTGGCGGAAGCTAAATTCATCACCGCCAGCGCCACAGTTGGCGAAGGGCTCTAACTACAGGAGCTTCTACAGGAGGCAAAATTTGTGAAGTCACCAACTTTCCATCTTCACTACGACAACCAGAGTGCGATCAAGATCGCGAAGAAACCTGGTTTCATCAATCAAACAAAGCATATCACACTGCGATGCTTTTTTGTCAAGGACGAAATTGACAAGGGGAAGGTTGACTTGACGTACTGCCCTACCAATGATTTGGCAGCTGACTTCCTCACGAAGTGACTACCACGCCAGCAGTATCAGCACTTCGCCAACCTCAGTAGAGTGGCCAAGCGATTCAGAACCTGCCAAATTTAGGAATGAGGGGGGGTGTTGCGATAAGGAATAACATAACATTCTTGTATGTAAAAGTGTCAAGGCACTACTGTAGATGAAGACAAAGGGTCAAGATGAACCAAAGGGTCAAAGTGTCAGAATCCCAGCCACTAACCACTGGGATAAAAGGGCTTATTTCTGTAGTGGGTGAGTGCGCCCATAAACCCCCAGGCCAACGTGCCTGTAACCCTCCCCTAGGATCAATCGGGGATCACCAGCGTGTCAGAATGTTATTGTTGTCTAGCCTGCAGTGGGGTACTGTATAGCGAGTACAACCCCTTAGGGTTTCCCATATGTATCCTCCTGCTTGCTAGTGAACGTCTCTCCTTTGCTCATTTCTCTCTTGCCTAGCTAGGTAAACCCTAGCTATGGCTCCTCGTTCTGCCAGTGATTTTAACATGGTTTCAGAGCATTTACGCTCCTGGCCTGTGGGCCCGCCTACTGCTTCCGCTGCTACTGTTCTGCTGGTCGCACGCCCCGGGCGCGCGACACTTTTTCATCCCGCCGCGCGCTCGTGGCGCGCGGCAGTTTCCTGCCCGCGTGTGCCCCGGGCGCGCACGGCGGTTTAGTCGCCTGTCGTGGTGCCCTCTCCCGTCGCCCGTCGTGGCGCCCTCTCCCGTCGCCCGTCGCGGTGCCCCGGGGGGCCCCTGTGGCGCCCTCTCCCGTCGCCCGTCGTGGCGTCACGGGGGCCGCGCGTCCCCCCTTCACATCTTCTCGTCACGGCGTCATGGGGGCCGTGCGTCCCCCCCCCCATCCCGTCGCCCGTCGAGGCGCCTCGGGGACCGCACGTCCCCCCCCCCCCCCCCCCCTCACAGTTCGCGTCATCCCGTCACAGAGCCCTCAGGAGCCGCGTGCAGCCCCTGCTGCCCCGTCGCGCCGCCCTAGGGAGCCGCGCGCGACCCCCTGCTGCCCCATCGCGGCCCCCTGGGGAGCCGCGCGCGGCCCCCATGATGCCCCGTCGTGACGCCCTGGGGGCCGCCCGCCATCCCCCGAGCTCCTGCCCCGTGCCACCCGTTTTAGGGTTTGGGGGTGGTGAGTGTGGGGGTGGCGGCTATGGGGGTGGCGGTTGTGTGAACCGTCCCCTACTCCTCTTCCTCCTCCGTCTCCCACTGCTGCAGCTGCCGCTGAGGGGGGTGGGTGTGAGGGAGCCGAAGGAGTGGTGCTAGGGGGGTGACTTGGGAGTGGAGCTAGGGGTTCAGCAGGGGATGTGTGAAAGGGGTGTGGGACAGTTGGGGGAAGTCAATCGGAGGCAGCAGTCGTGTCGCTAGCAGTGCCAATAGTACGGAGGCTACAATCTCCGGTAGTCGCCAGTCGCCTGTGGGTCAGTTTCTCCAGTCAGGAGGCTACAATCTCCGCGGAGCCAATTACTCCTGTAGTCCGGGCCGATGCTCGGGTAGCCACTGAGTCAGCCGCTCCTGTGTGTCTGCAGCTTCCACCGTCGCCTCCCATCTCCTCTCCTCTCACAGTCACTCCTCCTCCTCACTTGCCCTCTGCGACTACCTCTAGCTATGCTTGCCCTTGTGAACCCGCTCTATGACTGCTTGCTCTGCTGATTATACCCCACTTTGACTATGGGGGTGTGTCAGAATGTTATTGTTGTCTAGCCTGCAGTAGGGTACTCTATAGCGAGTACAACCCCTTAGGGTTTCCCATATGTATCCTCCTACTTGCTAGTGAACGTCTCTCCTTTGCTCATTTCTCTCTTGCCTAGCTAGGTAAACCCTAGCTATGGCTCCTCGTTCTGCCAGTGATTTTAACACAGCGGACCTCTGATACAAAGACAGTTGAAGGATCGAGACCGTTGCAGACATATGCACCAATGAGGGAAAACGCGGGAACCAGTTCAAATCAGGTTCCCTGATCGCAAATCTTGTATTTCCTTGTTATAGTCGATTCCGTCATTCTATATTCATTCTGAGATGTGTCACTAATCTTGTTACCATATGGAATTGTTGCGAGACAATCCTGAAGTAAGGAAACCTTAACGTCAAGATGTTTGCAACCAGGACGAAGACTGAGCGACACAAACAAATATCAAAGAGGGTTGAAAGTAGGAAGAATCTGAAGTGCGAACACGGGAAAAGCATTTATACAATTACCGTGCCGCGTTCAGTTATCAAACCGGACGGTTGCATTTCCCGACCTAGACTAGCCCTAAGGGAAATGAACACCCTCATAGTACATGGCTAGTTAGGACTCTTTGTATTCCCTTGTATTCCTATATAAACCCTTGTACCGCACTGCTATAGCCACTTCTGTCGAGATCCAATTCTCCTTCTACTAGCAGAGTCCGTACCCAACCACACTAGCAAACTTCCGCTGCTACACCCCGTGCGGTCAATCTGAGTGGATCCTATAAATATGTTTATTCAAATTCGAACGAATCTAACTTCTGCTACGAAATACATGCGATAAACCCTCTGCTAAGTCTTTGTGTGCGATTGTAACATGCACTAGGGGGTCAAAGAGTACACGTGTGAGCGGTAATGTGCGAAAACGAGCTAGGCTATGTACCTAATGCTGGCAATTAAAATTGGTACAGGATCCCAGACGTTATTAGGGACTCTGATCCATCAACGACCCTAAAATATTTTCCAGTCCTTAGGTACAAAATCAAATGCTCAATATCTTTGTTACAAAAAGAAACGAAAAATATATATATATTTTTTTTCATATGCTCGCATAACATGCCAAGGTTTAAACACGGTGTAAGGAAATTGTCGGCATTCTTTACTCCGTTCTTCAACATCGCATATAGCAGCATCGTTGTTCGCCCGTTAGTGCTAACGGGGCTTCGCCAACATGCGCACGTACTATTCATCAAACCATGCACTGCTGGCCCAGCCGAATCAGCCTACGCTTCAGGTTTACCCCGAACCTCGTTGCCAGCCTCGCAGTAGCTAGCTCGCACACACCACATAAGCGTTGCATGTTTTGCACACAACTATTCGCTCATGCCTTGGCTCATACTTTGTACTCGTTTGACAAATAGTGCAATCCTTGCTATCTCGTTCTATTATACCCTTAACTCTTCGTTATCATAGCCACTTTCGTTCGGACCGTGCATTTTCCGCAACCAGAGGGAACTAAACTTCTGATTTTTTCATTCAAAGGGACTCACGCCCCTTAGCACCTAGGAGTCGCTATCCTCGGGTTCTCGCGTAAATGCATGCAGCTGCGCCTAAAGCTAAGCCGAGCCGCCGTCATTTGAAATGGCCTAACACGTCGACGTTACGACACTCATGCAGGAGCGCCTAAACCAACTACTGCAGTAGTTGCACGGAAGTTATGAAGAATTTGCGGCCCTGATAGCAAAGCGTACGGTCAGAATTTATATGTAATTGCCAGTAGCTGTAGTTTAGTGTAGTTATTATAAACTGTTGGTGGTGCACCTTCTTTGCATGCTCTGTTTACTATATGTACCCTAGCACTATAGTCAACACACACCTTTCCAATTCTCTCGACACTCTCAACTTGGACAAACTTCCTCGATCCTCCTTGGGCCTAGGCTCCTAAGCCTAGACCCTTAGCTAAACCTAGTATCTAACTACATTCCTCACGTTCGTATCTCAACATGGCATTAGAGCGTGTTTCGTCCTGGCCTGTGGGCCCGCCTTATGCTTCCGCTGCTGTTTTTCCGGTCGCGCGCCTCGGGCGCGTGGCGATTTTTGTCCTGTCCCGCCCCCAGGTGGCGAGTGACATCTTCTCTGCCCGTCGCGCGCCCCGTGGCACGCGACGGTGCCCTGCTTGTCGTGCGCCCCGTGGCACACAACGGTGCCCTAAACTTGCCCGTCGTGAGCCCCGTGGCACGCGACGGTGCCCTGCTCGTCGTGCGCCCCGAGGCACACGACGGTGCCCTAAACTTGCCCGTCGTGCGCCCCGTGGCACGCGACGGTGCCCTGCTTGTCGTGCGCCCCGTGGCATGCGCGACGGTGCCCTTGAGCCGCCGAGGAACGGCCCCTGGCGCCTGCGACGGTGTCCTGAACCGCCAAGTACCCGCCCCTGACGCACTCGGCGGTGCCTCTGCCTCACCCCGCACCTGCACTCCCTGCAACCGCACCTGACCTACCTGCGCCGACCCTCTGTAGCCGCTCTGCGGCTTTCTCCCCGCCCACCCCCTGCTCCTCCGTCTCCCTGCAGCTGTGGGGGGGAGGGTATGGGGGTGGCGGGTGTTGGAGTGTTGGGTAGTGTGCTTCCCTTCCCCTCCTCCTTTCGTTCCCACCGCTGCAGCTGCCGCTGGGGGGGAGGGTGTGAGGGTGTGGGGGAGCCGGGGGAGTGGCACTGGGGTGGCGGGTGTGAGACCAACCAGCAGCCGTCCCTCCACCTCTCCTCTCTTCCCCTCTCTGCTGCTCCTGCAGCAGTGTGGGGGGAAGGGGGAGGGGGAGGGTGAGGAGATGGAGGGGGTAACCAGCCAGAGCCAGCCCGCCTCCTCACTCTCCCTGCTGCCCCTCCTGTGGTTGGGGGGGAAGAGAGTAAGGGGGTGGCAGGACTTTCTTGCTGTCGCCTGCTGTACTTGCTTTGTTACCGTACCTGCTGTTGCTGTTGCTTGTGTACCCCTGCAGGTTGTGGTCTGCACAAATTCCTGCTGCAAGCAATTATGGGGGGGTGTCAGAATTTATATGTAACTGCCTGTAGCTGTAGTTTAGTGTAGTTACTATAAACTATTGGTGGTGCACCTTCTTTGCATGCTCTGTTTACTATATGTACCCTAGCACTATAGTGAACACACACCTTTCCAATTCTCTCGACACTCTCAACTTGGACAAACTTCCTCGATCCTCCTTGGGCCTAGGCTCCTAAGCCTAGACCCTTAGCTAAATCTAGTATCTAACTACATTCCTCACGTTCCTATCTCAACACGTACGTCGTTGCAAAACAACGTCGCACGGGCGCAACAAACATAGTCACAAACACAAGGCACACAAGGACAAGCAGCACGTCAAGCATCACAACACGGAAGTGTGGGGCAACCCTCAAGCGCGGCTAATGATAGCGTCACCGGTAACGACGGAGACGACGACCACTGCGCGACACACCCTGGAGCAACGAATGCCGCCAGAATTCAACCACGCGTCATGATTTCAGTGTTGAACGACAATTCACCACTACCGTCGCTGATTCCGCTCAAGTCGCCGCGTCCACATTGTTTTGATCCGAGCCAACGGGGTGGTCCAACCGTTCAGGCGTGGTTGTTTACGATGAACGTCTTCTTCGACGCCAACTACATCTTGATGGACTCTGCGAAGATTCAATACGCCATGTCACAGCTGCAAGGACCCGCCATGGACTGGTGGCGTCTCATCGTCACAAAGCCGACGGACTACGAGACTCTACCATCACGGGAAGGAGAAACTGGAACCTAGGCACTGTCGAATTTCATGGAGGTACCCCAATATGGCACGTGGGATGCGTGGTGCGCAGGTCTGCGTGCAAGATTCGAGCCAATCGCAGCTTCGATCGTGGTGCCACAGAAGCTCCGCACTTGGCGCCAACTCGGCTCCGTCCAAGACTACAAAAGCGGGCCGAGTGATTTGCAAAAACTGCTCGCCAACGTACCGAATTACCAAGCAGCATTACTGAAGCTGTGAGGATCTAGGATCGAGCTCAGAAAAGAGAAAGTGAATTGAATGAATTGAATGATCACCTGGGTACAACACGAGGCTATACATAGGCTCGACACAAGGCCCTGCAACCAGGTGTTACGCGAAGGTTCCATGGGTCGCGAAGCGTCCCGAACAGATCCTTACCGAATTCGGTAGAAGGCAATTCGGTGGCAACCGAAAAGCCAGAATTCGGTGCGCGCAACCTAGCTCGGTGCTATAACTATAATAAAACATAGGAAAGCACCTAGCCTAGAAAATCAAGCAATTCATGCATGCATATAATTATCCTATACTAGAAATAGCATAATAAAGTAAGGCAAGCAAGCATAGCTGGCATAAGCTGTCGTACTCTCACACGTCCCCCACTCAAACCTGGGTGGCGTGAGATACACCCTGCTTGACAAGATAGTCCTTGAGAGCACGGCGTAAATTGCCCATATCAGCTTCTGCAACCCAACTGTCCTCAGTGGGGTCATATCCCTTCCATCGTATGAGGAACTCGAGGGCCTTGCTGCTGCGGCGCCGATGGGTGAGAACGCGCTCGATCTCGTACTCGGATTCGTCCTGTATGAGAACAGGTGGAGGTGGCGGTAGCTGCCGTCCCTGAAAGTGGTGGTTGGGGTCCTTGTAGGGTTTCAGTAGCTGCACATGGAAAGCGTTGTGAAGCTTCCACATAGTAGGTAAGCGCAAGCGGAATGTAACTGGTGTCACCTGTGCCTCAACGAGAAAAGGACCACATAAGCGAGGCCGGAGTTTGGATGGGAGGTGAGACAGGTTCAAGTTGCGCGTGTCAAGAAGCACCTGATCTCCGACCGCTTCTGAGTGATGACGTCGCTGACGATCGGCATACTGCTTCTGGGAGGTCTGCATCGTGATGAGTCGTCGCTGAGTCTTCTCCCATAGTTGCTGCATGGTGATGACGAAGTCATGTGCGGCTTGGACGTGTGCCGGTCTATTTGGCTGCTGTGGGGTGAGTGGTTCCCGTCCGTAACACAGGAAGAAAGGAGTTTTCCCTGTGGCTGCATGTGACGCATTGTTGTAAGCGAACTCAAGGGTCGGTAACTGTGTGTCCCAGTGGCTGACGTTGTCCTTGCAAGCTATACGCAGTAACTGTTCAACCACTTGATTGAGTCGCTCTGTTTGTCCGTCAGTCTGGGGGTGGTATGCTGAAGACATTGCAAGCTTTGTCCCCAACAGTCCCATGAGCTCCTTCCAGAACTTACTCGTGAATTTGGTGTCTCTGTTTGAGATGAGTGTAGCGGGGATGCCGTGGATGGTGATGATGCGGTCGAAGAAGAGGCGAGCAGTTGCTTCAGCTGTAGTTGTGGCGTTGGCCGGTATGAAGTGTCCCATTTTGGAGAACTTGTCGATCACCAAGAGTATAGCGGCATGCCCTTGTGAAGTCGAAGGAAGTCCCGTGATGAAGTCGAGGCTAACGACCTGCCATGGCTGCTCCGGTACGGGTAGAGGCTGAAGTAACCCTGCCTGTTTCTACTTGCTGCTCTTCATCCGCTGGCACGTGTCGCATAAGGTGAGGAACTGCTGCACGTCTGCTGCCATCCCGGGCCAGTAGTAATACCTCGGTATCCCTGCGAACGACTTGTTGCTCCTGAAATGTCCCGCGTATGGTACGTTGTGAAACTCCTCCAATAGGATCTGCCGTGACAGGGCGTAATTTGGTACCCAAATCTTTCCTGATCCCTTTCTTATAGCTAGGTCCTTCCACTGTAACAGCTTCTTACTGAGGTAGGCGATGGGGTGCAAACTGCGTTCGTGATGCTGCATCAGTACTGCTCCGACTGCTTGGTCACTAGCATCTGGTTCCACCACGTAGTCTCTGTCTGGATCCGGTAGGATGAGTACTAGCGCTGTAGTCAGTGCTGTCTGTTTGTTCAGTGCGCGGTAGTCGATGCACATCCGTAGACTGCCGTCTGGTTTTGGAGTGAAGAGGACTGGTGCACCGTAGGGAGAGGTGGATGGGCGAATCAGTTGTTTGTCCAGTAGATACTCTATCTGTTTTTTTCATGTCTATCAGTTCTGTCGGACTCAGTCGGTATGGTGCACGTGAGACGGGTTTCGCACCTGGTTCCTCCACGATCTCGTGCTCGTGGGTGCGTGCTGGAGGTACGCCTGTGGGTAGGTCGTCGGGCATTATATCCTTGTACTGCTCCAAGACCTCCTCTGCTGCTGCCATAACCAGTGCTAAGTAACCCGTATTACTATCGTTCACTGTCCGTTTGAACCGTGCCAGTGTCGTTTCAGGAACGTTCCCTGTATCCATCCAGCCTCGCAGCTCTACTCGTTTCCCGTTGTTGTAGATGCACGTTTTCCAGTTGACCCAGTCGATCTCGGGGTTGAACCGCTTCAAAAAATCTCGCCCCAGGATGAAATCTAATCCCTTGATGTTCGTGATCGGCAACATCGGCTTCCACCTCAACGCCCCTATCTGCAACTGCAGTATTGACTTGCCGTGGATGGGAAGCTTCGTACCATCCACCATCATTGTTGTAAACTGGGTTTCTTCTGAGGATTCTCCAATTTTCCCCAACGTCCCGCGGTCGCACACCGAGTGGGACGTACCACTGTCCCAAGATGCAACTTCAGTATCAGTTTTCAACTGAGAAAGGTTAGAAGGATTTATCCGAGGCCGATTCGGCATCTCTTGGGCCTGGAACCTTCCACTAAGCCTTTGCAGCTGTGTAGGCTTCATCTGTGGGGAACAGGGAGCCATTATACAGTGCTGCTAGGAGAGAATATTAACTCCTCGGAACGCTCGACCCATATTAGCGCTCTGGAGTAGGGTCCCCATAATACCCGGTACCGGTTTAATTTCTGACTCTCCCTTAACAAAGGCTTGAAACCCACGAGAAGTAATATTCTTACTTGTCGGGGTATACGGCTGGAGTTTCCCGGTCGGTGCAGGGTCTTGTTTCCCGAATCCTCCATTAGCCTCGGCGATTTCCCCTGGTGCCGGCTGGTCGTGACGTTTTAAATTTGCGCCACCATATTCTCCTTTTTTCGCCCTCTTCGAAGTTGCCACGTTGTCCGTTTTCTGCTTCGGGGGTGCCACACTGTTCTTGTCCTTCAGCTCCGCACACCTTCTCTTCATTTTCCAACACGCCAAGATATGATGTCCTGTAGCGCCGAATGTATTTGCCTATGCTCAGCACGTAACTCCGCAATTTTCTGTACTGACATATCTCCTTTTCCCTCCATTTGGCGATTTAAAGGAAGATGCGCGACAAAAATAATCGAATTCTAGGTGCTGGTCAACTTACTACGAGTCAAGTTGACTATAGGATCGACGAGCGCGAATTTTGTAGGTCGCGTAAATCTCCCCTAAGCAAAATTCGCGTCCGATCTTGGCCGTTTGAGGAGAAAATCAATCCGACGCTCCAAATTCCAACTTTTTTTGTGCGAAATTCTCTGGGCCGTTGAGATGAAACTCGATCGAATGGTCGAAACTCCAACCTTTCAACCAGTAATTTTGAGGGGGGTTCGAAAACCGAATCGAGGGGGACTTGCAAAATTTGTGTAGAATTGGTTTTACATTCCCGTATCGGCACCTTCATCGTCGCCCCCGCCGTTTTTTAAAGGCCGGAACTAGGCGGTTGAAGACGTCCCGTGTAAACCCGCTCTGATTACCAAGTGTGAGGATCTAGGATCAAGCTCACAAAAGAGAATGTGAATTGAATGAATTGAATGATCACCTAGGTACAACACGAAGCTATATATAGGCTCGACATAAGGCCCTGTAACCAGGTGTTACGCGAAGGTTCTGTGGGTCGCGAAGCTTCCCGAACAGACCCTTACCGAATTCGGTAGAGGGAATTTGGTGCTAACCGAAAAGCCAGAATTCGGTGCACGCAACCTAGCTCGGTGCTATAACTATAATAAAATATAGGAAAGCACCCAGCCTAGGAAATCAAGCAATTCATGCATGCATATAATTATCCTATGCTAGAAATAGCATAATAAAGTAAGGCAAGCAAGCATAGCTGGCATAGGCTGTCGTACTCTCACAGAAGCAGTACAGCAAGATTTTTCCAGGTGATATGCTAGAGGGACTACCACCTCAGCGACTGCACGACCACAAGATAAAACTAGAACCGGGGGCAAAGCTGATAGTACAGCAACAATTAAGACTGACACAACCCAAACTGGACGAACTATGGAAACAACTGGATTACCTGCTCGAGAAAAAAATCATTCGCTCGAGTTCCCCACCCTTCGTAGCACCGATACTATTTACACCGAAATAAAACAGAGGTTTTGTGAAGAAAAGAGGAATGAATGAACTAGCAAACATGTGGTACAAGTAGGAAAACCTAAAAGTGTTGTACCCCATATTCTCTACCACACTACAGCCTACACAGACTATAGCATATGAGTTTGACACACCCCCATAGGCAAAGTGGGGGAGAACAAGAGGTCACAAGACCAGTCAAGCAAAGCAAATCAAGCTCAGGGTGGATCACAACGTCACCACACAATCCGAGCACAAGAGCAAGGCCAAAAGGCCAGTTCACATGTAAGATCATATATAAAGGTAAACAAGCAAGTGCAGGTATAGAAAGATCACAGTACAAGAAAGGTCAACAAGTGAGCAAGTGGGGCCAAGTATGCACAAGACCTAGCATCGTACAGAAATGCTGATGATCCCCAGGCGGAAGTGCCTTGGTAAAGATATCAACAGTGTTGGCCTCAGAGGCCACGTAAGCAAGGCGGAGCTGACCACGCTGCTGCAGCTCATGAGCAAGGAAGTAGCGAAGAGCAATGTGCTTTGTTCTGTGCTCCAGTCTGAGCTCCCGATACAAGGCCAGCATGGCCTTGTTGTCTACGTACAGAACTGGAGGAGAACGAGGCGCCTCTCCTAGGTCAGTCAGCAGGTAGGTGAGCCAGCGTAACTCCTGTGCAGCCAAGGCTCCCGCTTAGATCTCGGCCTCACAGCTAGAGCCGAGAACAGAAGACGAGCCGAAAACCGCCACGAAACAGAGCCTGAATCAAGGCTGAAGGTGTAACCCTGTGACGACCGCTACGTAGACTGCTCGTCAGCCCAAGAAGCGTCTGCGTGACCTGTGAGGACCACTCGACGTCGCCCTCCAAGCACTAGCCCCATGCCCGACGTACTGCACAAGTAGCGCAACACCCTCTTCACTGCAGCCATGTGCTCTGGTCGGTGTCTCCCAGGAGCAACATAGCGTGCCAAGATGCTAAGAGGGTATGCAAGGTCTGGTCGTGTGCATGTCATCAGGTACACGAGGCAGCCAACAAGCTCTAGGTACGAGCCACTCGACTCTACGGACTCATCCGAAGGCAGAGCTGAGAGCGAGTGGCGAGTAGACAGAGGAGTGGCCTGAGGCGAGGAGTACGTGAAGCCGAAGCGTTGAAGGACCTGCTGCACCATGTGTGACAGAGTCAGGGTAATGGTGCGCTGTGCTCTGTCCCGGGTGATCTGCAAGCCAAGGTAGCTGCGCAGTTCACCCAGGTCTGTGCACGTGTGTCTCTTCTACAGCTCGGATCGGTCGCCCCCGGCGGTTTTTCGAGGCGATTTTTTCCGCGACCGCTGCTTAGCCGAGAGTTGTCGAGTGAGAACGGCTCTGATTACCAAGTGTCACAGGATCGAATTCTCAATCGAAACTTGTCACTAAAACTGAATACAAGGCCTATTTATACTCGGAAAGTACAAGGATAAACGAGATAAAACGAACCTTCGGGAACACACCCTTCCCGATACTACAATCACAAGTGCGCATAAGCACGCAAGTCTATTGGCACTTGGGATTACGCCCAGATTACACCGTATACACCACTGTCGGCGCTGTCGGTGCCGTATAATAGGTATGTCGGTGGGAAAAGTAGGAAATAAGAGAAATAAATAGAAGGCTCTAGAGAATAGAATAGTAGGCCGATTGAGATGAGATAAAGACCAAAATAAAGAGGAGAAAAGGGAGAATGGGATAACGGAAAAATATAATAGTGAGAAAATATTATAACGGGGACGTCCTCTCACACCCCCCCCCCACTCTGGCTCGCTCTCTACCACCTAGTCGCCCGCCTCCCTGACACTCTGCGTGCTCTCAGGGATCACTTCCTAGCTCGCTGCCCCACTGAGCTCACCATTGCCCTCCTCAAGAAGGAACTTCTTGCAGCTGAGGCTAGCATCGTAGCTGCAGGTGCCTCTCGTGGCGAACCCCGTACCCCGTTCTTTGAGGGGTGTTCTCCTTCCCCCCTTCTTCCCTCTGTCACCTCTGCTGCTGCTGTTGATCTCCTTGGTGCTGAGAAGGTCGGTACTGCGTCTGCTTCGAGCGGGCGCCGCAGCGGCAAGGGCAAAGGGGGTAAGGGAGGAGGTGGTGACGGAGGGGGAGGCGGTGGTGGGGGTGGTGGCGGCGGTTGGGGTGGTGGTGGGACTCGTGGGACTAGTGGCAGCGGTGGGGGTGGTGGCGGCAGCGGCGGGGGAGGAGGCAGGGGTGGAGGCGGTGGTGGGGGTGGCGGTGGACGCGGCGGCGGCAGGGGTTGGGGTGGTCGAGGAGGTGGCGGCGGCGGTGGTGGTTGTGGAGGCGTTGGCGGTGGCCAGGGCCAGAAGCACACTCCGTCGCCCCAGGAGGTCTGTGAGTGGTACCCTCAGCTTGGGGGGGGGGGGTGGCTTTAGCTGCACGTACGTCATTCGCACTGGTGACCGCACTGGTCAGCCGTGTGGGGGACCGCACGCAACTCAGCGCTGCTTCGCTCGTCTCAACGACGCTTGGCGTGTTCAGTTCCCTCAGGCCACTGAGCTGCCCCGCTAGATTGATCTCCTGAAGAAGGGGATTGATATCTATGCTCTAGACTTTGATGCTATTCTATCTGCTATGTATGTGATGTCTACTAGTGGAGAGGATGCTGAGTACCTGTGTGTGCCGCCCGACCCGGGCATTAGGACTAGTGCGTCTGCCGCTCCAGGTACTCGCGTGTCTGCTACCCCAGGTGCTGGTGAGGCAGCTGCTCTAGGTGCTTGTGCGTCTGCCCCCCCTAGTACTGAGTCGACTGCAGCACTGCACACCTTCATGCTGGACTCAGGTGCTTCTCGCTGCTTCTTTCGTGACCGCACTGCCCTTGAGCCGCTTGCTCAGCCAGTTGCTGTCTCCCTCGCTGACCCCTCTCGGGGTCTGGTCATTGCGACCTCCTACACTGTCCTTCCCTGTCTTGCGGTCCCGTCGGGCACACTGTCAGGTCTCCACCTCCCCTCGTTCTCTACGAACCTGGTGGCAGGATGTGCGCTCCAGGACGGGGGTGTTCACCAGTTCACTCCTGCCTACAAGCGCGTGACACACTACACGTGTGCTCGTACGGGCCGTCACTTAGCTACCTTCACTCGGCAGCCGGGGTCGGACCTGTACACACTTACCTTTGAGTCCCTTCAGGTCGCTGCGTCTGTGTCTGCGTCCGCGTCAGGTCAGCTATCGACCCCCTGCTCGTGTCGCTCTCTGGCACACGAGACTGTCCTCTGGCACCGCCGCCTTGGTCACCCGTCTATGCAGCGGCTTCGTGCCATACACTCCCGGTACCTTGTCTCTGGCCTTCCCAGGGTCCTTCCTCCCCTCCCTCCCTCACCTGCTCCTCCCTGTCTTCCCTGTGTCGAGGGGCGGAAGGGCGCCGCTCCTCACTCCTCGTTTCCCCCGACGACTGCTCCCTTGCAGACGCTCCACATGGACGTGTGGGGTTTCAGCCCGCGTCCGTGGTCAGGGTCAGGAGAGGTACTTCCTGATAGTTGTTGACGACTACTCGCGCTACACCTCGGTCTTCCCCTTGCGCACCAAGGGTGAGGTCCCTGATGTCTTGATCCCTTGGATCCGCAGAGCCCGTCTCCAGCTTAGCGAGCGTTTCCACTCGGACTTTCCTGTCCTACGCTTGCACTCTGACAGAGGTGGTGAGTTCTCCTTCGACCTCTTGGCAGCCTACTGTGCTGAGCACGGCATTGAGCAGTCGTTCACGCTTCCGGCCTCACCACAGCACAATGGGTTTGCAGAGCGCCGCATTGGCCTGGTCATGGAGGTCGCCAGTACCTCCTTGATCCATGCGGCTGCCCCCCATTTTCTGTGGCCGTTTGCGGTCCGGTACGCTGCGCATCAGCTCAACCTCTGGCCCCGTGTCTCCTTGCCGGAGACCACGCCCACACTGCTGTGGATGGGGGAGGTTGGCGATGCGTCGCGTTTCCGGGTCTGGGGAACTCGAGCTTTTGTCCGCGATATGTCTGCAGACAAGCTCTCCTCCCGTGCTGTTCCCTGCGTCTTCCTCGGCTTTGTCCTGGACGCGCCTGGTTGGCAGTCTTACCACGCCACCTCGCGCCGAGTCTTGCCCTCTCAGGACGTCACTTTTGACGAGTCCGTCCCCTACTACCGCCTCTTCCCCTACCACACTGCCCCGCTCCCCCCCCCGCCTCTCTTCCTTGTGCCAGGTGCTGCTGTCGTAGACCCCCTCCCCCCTCAGGGTGCCGCTCCCTCAGGTGTGTCTCAGGTAGACCCGGTTGAGCCTGTTGAGGTAGCTGTCAACTCTCGTCCTGCTGCGGGTGCGGAGCCTAGGGGTGCGGAGCCTGGGGGTGCGGAGCCTGGGGGTGCGGAGCTTGGGGGTACTAAGCGTGGGGGTGCTGAGCCTGGGGGTGCTGAGCTGTAGAGTCCGGAGTCTGGGGGTTCTGAGTCTGGTGGTGCTGAGCCTCATAGTCCTACACCTGGAGGAGCCCTCTCCTCGGAGCAGCTGTGTGAGTGGTACATAAAAGTACTGCAGCCTCAGGGGAGGTACCCCTGGAGCCAGGCGTACTACTGGGACTGGTGCTAGTGCTTCTCCTCCTAGTCGAGAGCTCCCCTCCCGTGAGCAAATCCGTGAGTGGTACGAGCGGCGCTGCACTCTTCGGCGTAGTGCGCCTCGTGTTGCGGACCCCGCTGCTGCTGGTGCTGGAGGCTCTACTGGTGCTGCTAGTGCTCCGGCCCCAGAGATTGGAGCTGCTTCTGGTACTGCGGACCCGGGCGTTGGAGCTACGGCTGGTGCTGAGGACCCGGACGCTGGTGCTGCTGCTGGTGCTGAGGACCCGGGCGTTGGAGCTGCTGCTGGTGCAGAGGACCCGGGCGTTGGAGCTGCGGCTCGTGCTGAGGACCCGGACGCTGGTGCTGCTGCTGGTGCTAAGGACCCGGGAGTTGGAGCTGCTGGTGGTGCTGAGGACCCTGGGGCTGGTGTCTCTGCTGATTCTGGAGTCGCTGCACGGTCGCGGCCGTACTTCGTTCCGCTCCTTCAGCAGGTTCGTGGTCAGCTCCCTCCTCCTTGTCCTCCTCCCTCCTTAGGGTATCCTCCGTCTGTCCAGCTGCAGTCGCAGCTACCGTCTGCCTCCTCTCTCCTTGGTCCTGCTCCTTACACTGGTCTGAGTGGAGGTCTTACTGAGCGTCGTGAGCCTGAGTCTCGTCCTACGTCGCCTAAGTATCGTCGTGCGTTGCCTGTCCATGCTGCTCTCATTGGTAGTCGTGTCCCGCGTCAGCGTCTTCCTGCTGTCCCAGGCACTCACCGGATGGCGCTTCGTCCCTCCACTGCTCCACAGCGTGTCCCACTGCCGTCTCCTCGTGCTTCCTCTCTTCTCGCTCTTGCTGACCCTGCATCAGACTCCCTTCTTGCTACCAGTCCTACTCTCACGTGTCTCCTGGCTACTGTTGTCACTGACCCTTCCTTTGAGTCCGCTGCTGCGTTTGCCTTAGTTGCTGAGCTTGTCGACTTTGCTGCCACCTGTCGTCTAGACTACGCCGCTAGCCTAGTTGCTGAGTCTGAGTCTGTCTGTCCTCCGTCCGTCGGAGGTGAGTGTGCTCTTGGCACTGACGTCCTTGAGGACAGGCACGAGAAGTTTGAGTGCTTTGCTGCCGCCCATCTCGTGTACAAGCTTGTTGCCCCTAAGGGAGACCCGGATGCACCAAACATCCCGACCCCACGCTCTTACGCAGAGGCGATGGCCGGTCCCTACTCCTCTCGGTGGCAGTCGGCCATGGACGCAGAGATGGCTTCCTCGAAGTCCACAGGCACCTACGTCGACGAGGTTCCCCCGCCTGGGGCGAACATCGTCAGTGGCATGTGGATTTTCAGGGTGAAGCGGCCGCCGGGCTCTCCGCCTGTCTTCAAGGCGCGTTACGTTGCACGAGACTTCAGTCAGCGAGAGGGAGTTGACTTCTTCCTGACCTTCTCCCCGACCCCTAAGATGACCACTCTTCGGGTTCTGCTGCACGTCGCCGCTCAGCGTGACTACGAGCTCCACTCGCTTGACTTCAGCACTGCTTTCCTACAGGGCAGCGTGCACGAGGAGATCTGGCTGCGTCGTCCACCTGGCTTCACTGGGTCGTTCCCTCCTGGTACCCAATGGAACCTCCGATGGCCAATCTACGGTCTCCTCCAGGCGCCACGTGAGTGGCACGATACACTGAGGACTACACTTGCGGCTCTTGGGTTCGCGCCTTCTACCGCTGACCCGTCGCTGTTTCTACGCACCGACACCTCACTTCCGCCATTCTACATCCTTGTGTACGTCGACGACTTGGTCTTTTCCACTGCTGACACTGCAGCACTCGCCCACGTGAAGTCGGAGCTGCAGAAGAGACACACGTGCACAGACCTGGGTGAACTGACAAGCTATCTTGGCTTGCGGATCACCCGGGACAGAACACGTCGCACCATCACCTTGACTCAGTCACACATGGTGCAGCAGGTCCTTCAGCGCTTCCGCTTCACGTACTCCTCGCCTCAGGCCACCCCTCTGCCTACCGGCCACTCGCTCTCAGCTCTGCCTTTGGATGAGTCCGTAGAGCCGAGTGGCCTTTATCCAGAGCTTGTGGGTTGCCTCATGTATCTGATGACCTGCACTTGACCTGACCTTGCATACCCTCTTAGCATTCTTGCACGCTATGTCGCTCCTGGCCGTCACCGGAAGGAGCACATGGATGTAGTTAAGAGGGTGTTGCGCTACTTTGTGCAGTACATCGGGCATGGGGCTAGTGCTTGGAGGGCGAGTCCCAGTTGTTCTCACTGGGCACTCAGACGCTTCTTGGGCAGACGACCAAGCTACTCAGCGGTCGTCTCAGGGTTACACCTTCATTCTTGGCTCTGGTTCAGTTTCTTGGCATTCTACTCGCTCTTCTTCTGTTCTCAGCTCTAGTTGTGAGGCTGAGATCTACGCCACAGGGATGGCGGCCTAGGAGCTACGCTGGCTCACCTACTTGCTGACCGACCTTGGAGAGCGGCCTAGTTCTCCTCCAGTGCTGTACGTCGACAACAAGGCAGCCATTGCCTTGTGTCAAGAGCACAGACTGGAGCACAGAACGAAGCACATTGCTCTGGGCTACTTCCTTGCTCGAGAGCTGCAGCAGCGTGGTCAGCTTCGTCTGCGTTACGTGGCCTCTGAGGCCAGCACTGCTGATGTGTTCACCAAGGCGCTTCAGCCTTGTGACCATCAGCGTTTTTGCACTCTTCTAGGCCTTGTGCCTATTGGACCTCACTTGCTTACTTCTTGAGTCTGTTTGTACTGTGATCTCTATATATATATACCTGCATGTTTACTCTTGCTAGGTTGTGATCATTGTACCTCTTGTTCTATTATAAACCTGCATGTGAACTGGTCTTGTGACCACTTGCTTGTGCTCGGAATTTGTGTGGTATCCTTGAGATCCACCCTGAGCTTGTTTTGCCTTGCTTTGCCTTGACTGGTCTTGTGACCCCTAGTTCTCCCCCACTTCGCCTATGGGGGTGTGTCAAACATTATATATGTTGTTGTGCTTGTTTAGGCTACAGTGGGTTAGCCTATAGGGGGTACACAATTCTAGGGTTAGGTATTTGTACTGTTTTCACTGTTAGTTCAACCATTCCTATTCGTTCATTTCAACAGGTGGGTGGGTGTGATGTGGCACGTGGAGCTGGTTGTTCCCTTACTTGGCGGATGGAGGAGGGAGTGACGTGGCGGGATGTGAGGCTTGGGGCTGACGTGGCGGCTTGGACGGTTACACGAGAGCGGCGCGTGACGAGGTGACGCGTGTTAGGTGGGTGGGGTGACGTGGCATGGGGTGGGTGGGTGGGTGGGTGTGATGTGGCACGTGGGGCTGGTTGTTCCCTGACATGGCGGATGGAGGAGGGTGTGACGTGGCGGGATGTGAGGCTTGGGGCTGACATGGCGGCCTGGACGGTACACGGGAGCGGCGCATGACGAGGTGACGCGTGTTAGGTGGGTGGGGTGACGTGGCATGGGGTGGGTGGGTGGGTGTGATGAGGCACGTGGGGCTGGTTGTTCCCTGACGTGGCGGATGGAGGAGGGTGTGACGTGGCGGGATGTGAGGCTTGGGGCGGACGTGGCGGCTTGGACGGGTACACGCGAGCGGCGCGTAACGTGGTGACGCGTGTCAGGTGGGTGGGGAGTGACGTGGCATGGGGTGGGTGGGTGGGTGTGATGTGGCACGTGGGGCTGGTTGTTCCCTGACGTGGCGGATGGAGGAGGGTGTGACGTGGCGGGATGTGAGGCTTGGGGCGGACGTGGCGGCTTTGACGGGTACACGCGAGCGGCGTGTGACGTGGTGACGCGTGTCAGGTGGGTGGGGGGTGACGTGGCATGGGGTGGGTGGGTGTGACGTGACACATGGGGCTGGTTGTTCCCTGACGTGGCGGATGGAGGAGGGTGTGACGTGGCGGGATGTGAGGCTTGGGGCTGATGTGGCGGCTTGGATGGGTACACGCGAGCGGCGCGTGACGAGGTGACGCGTGTCAGGTGGGTGGGGGGTGACGTGGCTTGGGGTGGGTGGGTGTGACGTGGCACGTGGTGCTGGTTGTTCCCTGACGTGGCGGATGGAGGAGGGTGTGACGTGGCGGGATGTGAGGCTTGGGGCTGACGTGGCGGCTTGGATGGGTACACGCGAGCGGCGCGTGACGAGGTGACGCGTGTCAGGTGGGTGGAGGGTGACGTGGCATGGGGTGGGTGGGTGTGACGTGGCACGTGGGGCTGGTTGTTCCCTGACGTGGCGGATGGAGGAGGGTGTGACGTGGCGGGATGTGAGGCTTGGGGCTGACGTGGCGGCTTGGACGAGTACATGCGAGCGGCGCGTGACGAGGTGACGCGTGTTAGGTGGGTGGGGGGTGACGTGGCATGGGGTGGGTGGGTGTGACGTGGCAAGTGGTGCTGGTTGTTCCCTGACGTGGCAGATGGAGGAGGGTGTGACGTGGCGGGATGTGAGGCTTGGGGCTGACGTGGCGGCTTGGAAGGTTACACGGGAGCGGCGCGTGACGAGGTGACGCGTATCAGGTGGGTAGGGGGTGACATGGCATGGGGTGGGTGGATGTGACGTGGCAAGTGGGGCTGGTTGCTGGTGGATGTAGCGGATGGAGGAGGGTGTGATGTGGAAAGTTCACACAGTCCATCCTGTGGTCACGCGGCCACGGTCATAACTGATGGTTTCTCTCTCCCCATGTTGTGTTGTAAACCCCACACCATTGCGCAGAATAAGGCCTACTTAGTGTGCTCTCAGCTCCTATTTCTGAACCCCCCGGAAAAAAATCCGGTACTACCCTGCACCGGAGGAAGTGTTCGAGGCGTTCGCTGTCCACTTGTCTGCCGAAGGGCTCGAGTCAATGAAGCTGCTGTGGTTGCACAACAAGTCAACCATGGGTGTCTTCAACCACCAGATGTCGTCAACCAGGTCAACAATCAACAGCACCCTCAGGCCAGCAACGTACGCCGGCATGGGCCTCTCCGATTACACCAATCTCGTGGATACCCTGCCCACTGAGCTACACCCAAAGAAGTGGTTCAACCACGAGGATCTCCTGGCCGAGTACAGAGATGGTATGTGCAACTCGAACACACCATATCCCCCTGCCCATATGTAAGGTGACAGCTACAAATTACCGTGCGGTGTTCCTCACCCTGACTCTCACCCAACCACTTGATTTCTATGCACCCCCTTTCCAACCCGTATGCTCCCTCCCAAAATGCAGAAGTGGGCCCTCAACTGGCACTTTGACAAGGCCACCGGAACGCCCTTCAGCAACCCCTTGTTTGCTTATGCGTTCAAGCTCTCCTTCAAGAGGGGCGGGGTTGTATTCAACAAGTTCAAGAGCCGCATGGTGGCATGGGGCTTGTTTTCGGTAAGGATGTAGATATGTGTCTGTAAACCCATGCCTCATGTCTCGGGAGATATGGGTTGCCTGTACTTCATCTAAATCCCTGGTCGCTTAGGCGTTTGTGGTTACGTAGGGTGTGTCATCTTCACCGCTATCAGTTGGCCCATATACCCGTAACCCCCCCCCCATACTCCATCCACCCAACCCTACACCACATTGCAGATCGAGTGGCCCCTTCTGCAGGATAAGCGTCGCAAGCGAATTCCGGCCCAGCCGGAACAAAACAGGCCGGACTACTTCGAGTGGTGTCACAAGGTCAAACAGATGATACACTTTGTCGTCGTGGAGCGGCGGATCCCACACCACCCAGCTCAGGGTGCGTTCGTCTTCCCGAACAAGTTCCTCATCGACGATGGCGACCTTGGAGATGTCATTCTTGCCCACCAGGCGATTGCAGGGCCCAGCATTGCGTAGGCTATTTGACCTGGTGGTAAAACTGCTGGTTGTTAGAATGCTGAATAATAGTTGTTGTTTACCAAAATATTGAATGTAATTCTGAAATCCTCAATACCCAAAATAAAACAAAACCAAAATCCAGTTTATAATATTTTGGTACCGAAATTGCACCAAAACGGATTGCGCCGGAATGTCATCCGGAAAAGCTCGCTAGCCAATTTGAAACTTGACCCAAGCCAAACCTTGTCGCGAGATGTGTGTCAGACTTCCTATCAAATGATTCCAACCGTCGGTCGAAATTGGGTCCAGACTTTTTTACGCGAAGACAACCCCAATCAAAATTCGTCCAAACTTGACATAGGGTTTTTGTGATGTGCAGCAGGAGCTGGATGGGATACGCACGGATTGGAGCAGGACCATGCGAGAGATTTTAGAGCCCGGCAGGACAGCGGCACCTGTTAGGAAGGGCAGGCATGAGACACAATGCCCATGCAACAAAGTGGGGGCACAGCACAGGGCGTGGCCGACATTAGTGGGGTACGAAGGGGCAGCTGGGTTCAGAGAGGAAGACACGCTGCCAGGAGAAGGCATGGTGAATGACTGCAGGACGAAGAAATGGGAGGAGCCGACTGCGCTAGAAAGGGAATTAGCAATGGGGTATTGAGAGGAGGCAACCAAGGTAGTGGGAGTGACGGAAAGGGAGGAGAAGAGCATTAGGACAGGCCATGGACGGACAAGTTATGCAGTGGCTATTGCAGCGGATGAAGAGAGGGTTGGTGCTAGAAGAGGAAAGAGGAGAAGAGAGTGTGAGGACAAGGGTGGAACAGATGGGGGCATGGGCATGCATGGCAGCCAAGGAAGAGTCGGGGTGGGTTGTGGGGAATGAAATGAGTGAGAAAGGAAAGGAGGCAATGCAGGAGGTGCTGACAAGGTATACGCACGCCTTCGCGTTCACCATGCAAGAGCTGGGGAAGTGTTATGTGAAGGAGATGAAGCTGAAGTTGGTGACTTATGAGCCGGTGTTCCAGAGTGAGAAGAAACAAGAATGAAATGACTAAGTGAAAGTTGGGTACAAATACAACCCTAGAAAGTTGTACCCCATATGTGCTACCCCACTATAGCCTACAACAGCTATGTCATACAAATCTGACACACCCCCATAGGCAAAGTGGGGGAGAACAAGGGGTCACAAGACCAGTCAAGCAAAGCAAAGCAAAGCTCATGGTGGATCACAAAGTCACCACACATTCCGAGCACAAGTTCAAGGCCAGACGGCCAGTTCACATGCAGGAGCACACATATATATATAAGGCTAAACAAGCAAGAGCAGGAGTATATATCTGTGACAGTACAAGCAAGGTCAAGAAGTGAGCAAGTGAGGCAAGACAGGCACAAGACCAAGCTGAGTACAGAAGCGCTGATGATCACAACGCGCAAGAGCCTTAGTGAAGATATCAGCAGTGTTGGCCTCAGAGGCCATGTACGCAAGTCGCAACTGACCACGCTGCTGCAGCTCACGAGCAAGAAAGTAGCGAAGAGCAATGTGCTTCGTTCTGTGCTCCAGGCGCTGCTCCCGACACAAGGCCAGCATGGCCTTGTTGTCTACGTACAGCACTGGAGGAGAACGAGGCGGCTCTCCGAGGTCAGTCAGCAAGTAGATGAGCCAGTGTAGCTCCTAAGTAGCCATGGCTCCGGCGTAGATCTCAACCTCACAACTGGAGCCGAGAACAGAAGACGAGCGAGTAGCCCGCCACGAAACAGAGCCGGAACCAAGGCTGAAGGTGTAACCCTGTGACGGCCGCTGTGTAGCCTGGTCGTCAGCCCAAGAAGCGTCTGCGTGACCTGTGAGGACCACTGGACTCTGCCCTCCAAGCACTAGCCCCATGCCCGACGTACTGCACAAGTAGCGCAACACCCTCTTTGCTGCAGCCATGTGCTCTGGTCTGTGTCTCCCAGGAGCAACATAGCGTGCAAGAATGCTAAGAGGGTATGCAAGGTCAGGTCGTGTGCAGGTCATCAGGTACATGAGGGAGCCAACAAGCTCTTGGTACGGGCCACTCGACTCTACGGACTCATCCGAAGGCAAAGATGAGAGCGAGTGGCGAGTAGACAGAGGAGTGGCCTGAGGCGAGGAGTACGTGAAGCCGAAGCGCTGAAGGACCTGCTGCACCATGTGTGACTGAGTCAGGGTAATGGTGCGGCGTGCTCTGTCCCGAGTGATCTGCAAGCGAAGGTAGCTGCGCAGTTCACCCAGGTCTGTGCACGTGTGTCTCTTCTGCAGCTCGGACTTCACGTGGGCGAGTCCAGCAGTGTCAGCAGTGGCAAAGACCAAGTCGTCGACGTACAAGAGGATGTAGAACGGCGGCAAAGAGGTGTCGGTGCGTAGAAACAGCGACGGGTCGGCAATAGAGGGAGCAAACCCAAGAGCCGTAAGCGTAGTCCTCAGTGTGTCGTGCCACTCACGCGGTGCCTGGCGGAGACCGTAGACTGGCCGTCGGAGGCTCCACTGGGTGCCACGAGGAAAAGTCCCAGTGAAGCCAAGTGGACGGCGCAGCCAGATCTCCTCGTGCAGGCTACCCTCCAAGAAAGCAGTGCTGAAGTCAAGGGAGTGAAGCTCGTAGTCACGCTGAGCGGCTATGTGCAGCAGTACCCGAAGAGTGGTCATCTTTGGGGTGGGAGAGAAGGTCTGAAAGTAGTCAACTCCCTGCCGCTGACTGAAGCCACGAGCCACGTACCGTGCCTTGAAGACAGGTGGAGAACGTGGCGGCCGCTTCGCCCTGAAGATCCACATGCCACTGACGATGTTCGCCCCAAGTGGGGGAACCGCGTCAACGTAGGTGCCTGTGGACTTCTAGGAAGCCATCTCTGCATCCATAGCTGCCTGCCACTGAGAGGAGTAGGGACCCTCTACGGCCTCCGCGTAAGAGCGCGGAGTCGGGATGTCAAGTGCATCCGGGTCTCCCTCAGGGGTAAGAAGTATGGACACGAGATGAGGTGAAGCAGCAGCCAGACACTGGAACTCCTCCTGCCTGTCCTCAAGGACGTTTGTACCAAGAGCACACTCACCCTCGACGGACGGAGGACAGACAGACGCAGACTCAGCAACAAGACTAGCAGCGTAGTCTAGACGACAGCGAGCAGCAAAGTCGACGAGCTCAGCAACAAGAGCAGACGCAGCAATGGACTCAAAGGAGGGGTCAGTGACGATAGTAGCAAGGAGACGCGTGAAAGTACGACTGACAGCACGAAGAGAGTCCGACTCCGGGTCGGCAAGTGCAGGAAGAGAAGACTCAAGAGGAGAAGGCAAAGGGGCACGCAGAGGAGCAGTGGACAGACGCAGAGACATCCGGTGCGTGCTAGGGACAGGAGGAGGACGCTGACGCGAACCGCGACCACTAGCGCGAGCAGCACAAACACCCGACGCAGGACGAGACGCAGGCTATCGACGCTCAGCAAGACCTCGAGTAGGACCAGTGTAGGGAGAAGGAGCAGGCAGTGGGGAGGCCGGCGGTAACTGTGGCTGTGACTAGACAGGCGGTGGACACTCTAAGAGAGGAGGAAGACCAAGAACCTACTGAAGGAGCAGAACAAAGTACGGGCGAGGCCGCGCGGCGACTCCAGACACAGCAGGGACAGCACCAGCACCCTCAGCGGCAGCACCAGCGCCAACAGCAGCACCAGCTGCAGTACCTCCAGCAGAACCAGCAGCACCCGCAGCAGGACCGCCGGTAGGACTGACAACAGTAGCCTTAGCGCCAACACCCTCACCAGCTCCAGCTCCAGTAGTACGCCTCCAGCGCCGGACAAACCACTCGCACAGCTCCTTTGGAGAGAGCGGCTCCCACCGAGACGAAGCACCCGGAGAACCTCCAGGCCTAGCACCGCCAGACACCACACGAGCAGGTCAAGCGGCCGCTGGCTCCGCACCTCCAAGCTCAGCAGCTCCAGACGTGGCACCCCTAGGCTGAGCAGCTCCTGACGTAGCACCCACAGGCTTAGCACCCCCAAGCACAGCACCCCCGGTCTCAGCACCCCCAGGCTCAGCACCCACTCGCGCAGCACCCCCAGAGTCAGCACCCCCAGGCTCAGCACCCGCAGCAGTACCAGAGTCACCAGCAACCTCGACTGGCTTGACTGCGTCTACCTGGGACACACCTGAAGGGGCAAGACCCTGAGGGGGGAGAAGGTCTACCGGGGGGGGACCTGGCACAAGGTAGAGCAGAGGCGGGGGGAGGGAAGGAGTGCGGTAGGGGAAGAGACGGTAGTAGGGAACCGACTCGTCAAACGTGACGTCCTGGGAGGACAGAACACGACGAGAGGAGGGGTGGTAGAAGTGCCACCCTGGCGGGTCAGGGGGGAAGCCTAGGAAGACACAAGGAGCAGCACGAGGGGACAGCTTGTCCGCAGACAAGTCGCGGACAAACGCCCGAGATCCCCAGACACAGAACGCAGACGCATCGCCTACCTTCCCCGTCCACAGCAAAGTTGGGGAGGTCTCCGGCATGGAGACCCTGGGGTGAAGGTTGATCTGATGCCCCGCGTACTGAACCGCAAACGGCCACAGAAAATGGGGGGCAGCCGCATGCATCATGGACGTACGAGCGACGTCCATGACCATGCCAATGCGGCGCTCAGCAATCCCATTTTGCTGTGGTGAGTCCGGAAGCGTAAAGGTCTGGCGGATGCCTCGCACACGCCAGTAGGCTCGCAGAAGGCCGGAGGAGAACTCTCCGCCTCGGTCAGAGTGCAGACGCAAAACAGGAAAGTCCGAGCCGAAGCTCCTCCTGAGCTGGAGACGAGCTGCGCGGATCCAGTCGATCAACACCTCAATGACATCGCCCTTGCTGCGCAAGGGGAAGACAGTGGTGTAACGCGAGTAGTCGTCAACCACCAGCAGAAAGTAGCGCTCGTGACCCTGTCCACGGACGCAGGCCGGGCCCCACACGTCCATGTGAAGCGTCTGCAGCGGGGCCTCTGTCGGGGGAAACTGAGAGGAGTGAGGGGCAGCCCGGAGCCGCCCCTCGACACAGGGGACGCAGGAAGGACCAGGCCCCGGAGGAAGGGGAGGGAGGGACCGGGGAAGACCAGAGACAAGGACACGGGAAGCCATGCCTTGGAGACGAGGCAGGGAGGGGTGACCAAGACGGTGGTGCCACAGGAGAGTCTCGTGAGACAGGAGGCAACACGAGCAGGGGGCAGACTCAGGACCAGACCTGGACGCTGCAGCAAACACTTGACCCGACGCAGCTACCTCGCCAGACGCAGGGACAAGAGGAGACCCAGTGGTCAGGGTGTAGAGGCTCGACCCCGGCCGACGCGTAAACGTGGCCAGGTGCCTGCGTGTGCGAGCGTTCGAGCAGTGGGTCACCCGCTGAATCGCAGGAGTAAACTGATGAACCCCAGCATCCTGTAGGTCAGCACCACTCACCAAGTTTGTAGAGAACGAGGGGAGGTAAAGACTAGACAAGGTGCCAAAGGGGGCAGCCGGACACGGGAGGACAGAAGAGAAGTGAGAGAGGACAGGGCCCCCAGAGGGGTCTGCCAGGGAGACTGCAACCAGCCGACCAAGCGGCGTGAGTGTGGTGCGGTCTCGAAAGAAGGAGCGAGAAGCCCCTGAGTCAAGTGTGAAGGTGAGGGAGGCCGAAGCTGACGCGGTACCTGAGAGCGCAGACTCACGAGCACCTGAGGACGCAGACGCACTCGCACCTAGAGCAGCAGCCTCACCAGCACCTAGAGCAGCAGTCTCAATGCCTGGGTCGGGTGGGAAACACCGGTAACAGTCACCCTCATCACTAATAGTCACAACATACATGGCAGCAAGAATAGCATCAAAGTCAAGATCATAGATAGCTACACCTGCCCTAGACAGCTCTCCCTAGCGGGGGATCTCAGTAGCCTCCGGGAACTTCTGACGCCAAGTGTCCGTCAGGCGGCCAAAGCAGCGCTGGGTGGGGTGGGCACCCCCACACTGCTCACTCGCGCGGTCGCCGGTGCGAAGGACGTAGGTGCACGGACCAAAACCCCCACCACGCTGACGCTGCGCGTACCACTCACGGAGCTGCTGAGGGGGGGGATGTCCCGAGAACGATGCTGCTGCTGCTGCTGCTGGCGCTGACCACCACCAAATCCACTCCGCTGCGAAGCGCCACCCCGACCAGCTTCACCGCCTCCACCACCGCCTCCTCCACCTCCGCCACCACCGCCGCCTCCGCTCCCACCGCTACCGCCGCCGCCGCCTCCGCCTTCACTGCTGCCACCGACACCTCCACCCCCGCCACCACTCCCACCGCCACCCCCACTCCCTCCGCCGCCTCCACCGCCACCTCCACCACCCCCGCTAGCTCCACCCGCGCCCTTGCCCCCCTTGCCCTTTCCAGAGTGGCGTCTCCCGCTAGGGGCAGACGCTGCACTGACCGACTCAAGACCAACGAGGTCGGCCGCAGCAGCAGAGGCGACAGAGGGCAAAAGGGGGGAAGAGGAACACCCCTCAAAGATGGGGGTGCGAGGGTCACCACAAGAGGCTCCTACAGCGACTATGCTCTTCTCCGCTGCTAGGCGGGCCTTCTCTAGGAGGTCAACAGTGAGAGTGGTGGGACAGACTGAGAGGAAGTGGTCCCTGACTACACGAAGGGAGTCAGGGAGGCGGGTGACTATATAATAGAGAGTGATGTACATGGGGGGGGGGGTTCTTGGCGCAAAACTCAGCAGGAAGCGCGGCGCGGTAGCGAGTGTCACTAGTGCGGAGGTGCGTAATGAGGTCAGCGACTGTGGGAAAGGCAGCAAGGTCAGGGAAGAGGTACAGTAGCATGAGGCGGCTCAGTGCAGCATTGGCAGGGGAAGAGTAGCGCGCAACTACAGCGTTGTACAAGGTCTGAGCACTCTTGTAGTGACTAAAGTGCGCGCGCTCAGTGGTAGGCAGGTGGCGACGCACAGCAAGACGTGCAGCAGCGTCGCGCGTGGCCCACTAGGAGCGAACAGTGGCGTCAGCATCAGCAGCAGGGGCAGGAGAGGCGCCAAAGGTGAGGTCAAAGATAGAGAGACCGTCTGCCCTATCACACTGTAAGAACAGCTGCAGGTCGTCGACCCAGACGTCAAAGTCAATGGCTTGACCCTCAGCGTCAAAAGCGAGGACACTAGGGGTAGCCATGACAAAAGTAGACTAGCAGTGCAAGTAGTAGGGAAAGGGCAGTGCAGTGACAGAGGCGCTGTGCTCATCGGACAGGGCTGCTCGGGCGGCTCGGCGGTAGGGCGGCTCGGCGGCTCGGCTGCTGGGCGGCTGGGCGGCTCGGCTGCAGTGCGGCTCGGCGGCTCGGCTGCTCTGCTGCTGGGCGGCTCGGTTGTGCTGCTGCAGGGCGGCGCGGCGGTCGGCGGCTCTGCTAGGTGAGGCGGCTCGGGCGGCTCGGGTGGCGGGCGGCGCTACAGCAGTTGAGGGGGCCGCAAGTGAGGGCGGCGGGGCCGCACGTGAGAGCGGCGGGGCCGCAGGTGAGAGCGGCGGGGCCGGAGGTGAGGGCGATGGGGCCGCAACTTAGGGCGGCGGGGCCGCAAGTGAGGGCGGCGGGGCCGAAGGTGAGGGCGGCGATGGGCCGCAACTGAGGGCGGCGATGGGGCCGCAAGTGAGGGCGGCGGAGCCGCAACTGAGGGCAGCGGGGCCGCAGGTGAGGGCGGGGGGGTCCGCAGGTGAGGGCGGCGACGGGCCGCAACTAAGGGCGGCGACGGGGCTGGAACCGAGGGCGGCTGGGCCGCAACTTAGGGCGGCGGGGCTGCAAGTGAGGGCGACGGGGCCCCAAGTGAGGGCGGCGGGGCCGCAAGTGAGGGCGGCGGGGCCGCAGGTGAGGGCGGCGACGGGCCGCAACTGAGGGCGGCAACGGGGCCGCAACTGAGGGCGGCGACGGGGCCGCAACTAAGGGCGGCGGGGCCGCAACTGAGGGCGACGGGGCCGCAACTGAGGGTGGCGGGGCCGCAAGTGAGGGTGGCGGGGCCGCAAGTGAGGGCGGCGACGGGCTGCTTAGGGTGGCGACGGGCCGTGAAGGGCGGCGACGGGCTGAAGGAGGCCTAGGAAGGGCGCGACAGTAGAGAGAGCACACGAAGCGCGACTCGGGCCTAAGCGAAGCGCGCTCCGGGCAGGAAAAAAAAAAAATCGACTTGGTGGGCCCTAAGAACAGTTCCCACGAGGGAACCTGCTTGATACCATGAGAAGAAACGAGAATGAAATGACTAAGTGAAAGTTGGGTACAAATACAACCCTAGAAAGTTGTACCCCATATGTGCTACCCCACTATAGCCTACAACAGCTATGTCATACAAATCTGACACAGAGGAAGCAAAGGATGACACCTGGAGATGAGGATGTCTGCAAAGAGAAATGTAGGGAGCTGATGGAAGCAGGGCTGATACAGAGATCGGAATCAGAGTATGCAACACCTTCTGTAGGAGCTGCCCGGAAGGACCTGCTGGGGGAGGTGCTGACCAGACGCATGTGCGGGGACTATCGAGCACTGAACAAGGTGAAAGTGCCCAACCGGTACCCAATGCCCACAGCCGGTCCGGATCCTATTGTGCCTGAGAATCCGGACGCACCTTCAAGCCCAGATTCTATCCGGGTTATCCCTCCTGCGCCAGCTGGTGTTTCCGACACCGTTCACATTGGAACTTATGCGATGAAGTCGTCAGCATCGTGCACAATCAAGCTCAAGCAACAGAAGCTGAGTTTCTGGAAGGCATCATCAAGTGTCCCAGTCTCGGAAGCTGTTGTAAGCAAAACCACCGTGCGCCCTTCTCTTAACATCAACGTTGAGGAGATCGTTGATGCCATCTATGCCGAGGCATTGGAGAAGTGCAAAATCAAGTGGCTGTCTCAAGGGGATGCTATTCATCGCATCCTTGCAGTGTGGTCTGCTGTCATCATTTTCCTAGAAGAGTGCCATTCCACCATGTACTTGCTCGCCACCTCATACCGGTTCCACTTTTTCATGTATTTTCTTGCTGATGTGCTTGAGAAGCTGAACATCCTAAACAAGACCTTCCAATGGCGCCAGGTAAGGATTGAGTGTGCTTTTGCTTGTCACTGTTTGTATCTATTGTTGTCTGTAAACTAATATGACATTGGTCTCTATTTACTTTGACATGCTTGGAGTTGGACCTTGTCTTTCTGCACGGTCATATCAAGTGCACCACATCACACATCGAGAGCCGATATGTTGACTGTGGGGACAACTTTGGCGGTGGCTTGAGCTGCTGGCTTTCGCCCTTTATCGAGGGCTATGGCCCAGGAAAGGACCACGAAGTGACTGCGGGGATAACTACTACAACGGGAGCTAGACTACGGGCTAGGCACGGGTGCTTGTATGATCTCTGCGTTCGTTGGTCCTTAGTTGTTTTCCTAGTGCACACACTGCTTGCTAGTTCACGGGGAGAATTGGCAAGAGTTTCACAAGACAAAGTTGACAACAATGGTACAATGAAGTTGGCATGGCAAGACTACATCAGAGCTAGCATTCAGGTCGGTCGACTGCCAGCACAGCATGGTCGACCACGTTCCAGCAGTGCAAAGTCGACAGCGTGCCAATGCTGCAGGTTGACGGCGTGCCTGCGTTGCTCCCGTAGAACAGCAGCGCACCTACTTCGCAGGTGCTCGTAGATGATTGGCGGGCTAAGCCTTGTCACCTGAACAGCGCACGCACCAAGTCATCTTCGTGCTGACGGCTCCACCTGATCCGCCACGTCGACCTCGGGATACCACCACCAAGGTCGGACTCGCCAACTTTGCCTGGGCGACCGTCGCACTCCTTTGCAGAACCTCGTCACCCAGGTATCCTGGTCGACCGGGCAACCATGTCGACCAGCTGCTCCTGTATGTCCTCGTCGACCTCCCAAGTCGACGACCACACTAAGTCGACCTCACCAGGTCGACCACTCCTCTAGTCGACCAGCTCAAGGTCGACGTCACTCCTAGTCGACCAGCTCCATGTCGACCAGCGCAATTGTCAGCCGACCACCCAAGTCGGCTACCTAAAGTCGGCGTCACCAAGTCGGCGCCCCTTCTACATCGGCGCCGACTTCCAGACTGACCTCTTGAAGTCGGCTACCTCCCAAGTTGGCGACCTCCCAAGTCGGCGACCTTGTAAGTCGGCGACCTTGCAAGTCGGTGACCTTGCAAGTCGGTGACCTTGCAAGTCGATGACCTTGCAAGTCGGTGACCTGGCAAGTCGGTGACCTTGCAAGTTGGCGCCGACTTCCAGGTCGACGTGCCACATCGCCGACCACCAGTTGAAGTCAGCCGCCGGCTTCCCAAGTCGGCGGCATTGTAGTGGCCCCGTGCAAGTCGACCAACCCCGTCGACCAGATCGACCAAGTCAGCGTCGCCCACTGCTGCAAGTCGGCTGTACCTTCCGTACACCCCACCACGAAGTCGGCTCCACCCAAGCGTGGACAGGGCCAACACACAACTCCGCCCAAGCTTGCAGTTGGACCTTGTCTTTCTGCACGTTCATATCAAGTGCACCACATCACACATCGAGAGCCGATATGTCGACTGTGGGGACGACTTCGACGGTGGCTTGAGCTGCTAGCTTTCGCCCTTTATCGAGCGCTATGGCCCAGGAAAGGACCGCGAAGTGACTATGGAGGGGCCCGATTCTGATGGCCGACCGTCATCATTCAAGTTCACGCTCCATGAAGATCCAGTCGAAGGCTACAAACACCCCAGAAATCATGACGCGTGCGTTGACCTTTGCACCGACTTCGCGGAACGCATCGTGGCGAACCTGGAGAGGAGGCTGGTTGACTAATTGTCTGTCTGGTGTCCGACTGTTCCTGCCCGATGAGTGGCAAGCCGGAGCGTCATGCATGATGCGTTGAGTGGCTGCAATCGCTGGTGGTGCTGTTCAAGGTAGAAGAGGATGAGGACATACTGCCAGGTGAAGTTATGTTTGTTCTGCCCGTTTGCTAGACTGCCATGCAATTGTTTCACGACTGCTCTACAGCCATGCCAGCTCGTGGCCGATTGCCACGGTCAATGTTTGAGTTGTCTTGCATTGTTTGCCACCCAAACCTCTTGTTTTGCAGCCCTGCCAGGAATCAACAAGCGGCAGGCACACAAGGAGCTTTGGTTATTCTGCTCCGTCCGTGCCGCTTCACTGAGAGGGGAGAGGTCTTTCCACGATGGCCTCACTGCGGTTTTGAAGACCTCTGGCTGGCGGGAGAGCTACCCCAACCTCGTGCAGTTGTGGGTAGCCATGGCGGTGATTCCCTTTATCACTGTGTAGTGCGAAAGGGACTTCTCATAGCAGAACGTGATCAAGTCTTGGCTGCGGAGTGGCCTCAAAGATGCAAGGCTGGGCGACATGATGTGCATGTCTCTGATGCCGTATGAGCCTCAGTACGACGAGGCGGTCGAAATATGGAGAAGCCACAAGAAGAGAAAGCCATTTTCTAATGCCCCAATTTCCACCCCAGATGAAACCAACGAAAGGGGGAAAGCATCAGCTATGGAAGTAGATGACAACAAGGCTGTAGTAGCCTTAGGCTCTAAGGATAGTGAAGGTTCCAGTGATGAGGATGAAGAGGATGATGAGGATATGTCACGATTAGTTTTCCTGTAAGCTGCTCTTATCAATGCAAAACTTAGTTGCGTGTTGTCCTGGTTCAGCCTTTTCCAAACAGTGACGCTAATTGTTCAGCTTGTTTTCAGATAGACTCACTGAAAAGTCTTTTTTTTTTTTTTTTTTTTTTTTTTTTTTTTAACGGCAACACTGAGCGATCAGCCATGATTTTGAAGTGAGCTGTGACCGTGAAGGGTGAAACACACTCCTAAGACATGAACACACTTCTAAGACTGACCGCTCAGTGTTTGGGGCGCGTATAGTGTATGTGCAAACTAGATTTATGTGAGCATATCCGTAGCTACCCCACAAGGCGGGCAGGTGGATCAGGGCGGGTGCGGAGTGTGTCAAGGTAGCATACAAATAGACCTTAGGTGCTAGTGTATGGTTCTTATGGTTGGTGAAGGTACCACTCCTTTTCCGGCTTTTGACGCAAATGGGCGATACGTTGCCACTACTAGGGTGTGTTGACAGTTTGCATTGGGAGAAGTGTGAAGAAATATACTGGTAGCAATGTTTCCAGATACAAGACTTAGAGCTGCAAGGAAAAAGCAGGTCGTAACTAGTTGGTGCACAATCACAAGTGAACCCTGTCCGACAAGGCAGCGTGAGAAACACGGACGTGCAATATCGCGGGGTACGCACACCAGGGGCACCAGAAGTTGCTAAAGTTGCAAGCAAAGGGGGATATTCCTCCGACGGCGGAGAAGCTTCTGAGAAGCCGAAGAAATGAGGCAAGCTGCCAGGATCACAGAGCGAGAGTAGTGGCAGGGAGTAACGCGAGTGAGGATGCGGAGGGCGTGGAAGGTGGAGCAGCAGGGCCTCAGGGCCACCTGAGGGTCCATAGTGGAACCTGAGAGGCATGAGGGGGGGAGGCTGATCCAAGGGGATAGCGGGGCAGTAGAGCAGCATGTTGAAAGGTGGGAGGGCAAGGATGAGGCGAGCTGTGGGAGCCACCACGGTGGAACAAGCCCGACCCGGAGGGAAAAGGGGGGGCGGCGTCGTAACGACGAAGGGCACGAAACTGGGGGGAGAGGCGGGTTGGAAGCACCGCAAAGAGGGGAGTGGACGGGTGGTGTGAGCTGAGACCGTGAAGGGTGAAACAAACGCGGCAGGGGTGCTGGAGAGGGAGCCTAGGTGGTCCAAGAAAGGTGGCTGGGGGCCCGACGGGCTTCTCGAAGCACAAGGCCAAACGCCAAAACGAATCTGAGGCCCTGCTCAACATCTTGTGCAGGCAATGACAGACTCCTGCTCTCCAAATTAGAATAGAACCTACAATGAGATTACATTAACTTCCCTAAACACCAAAAGAAATGTAAAGAATTAGACTATAACGAACCAAGGATGTCACTTATGTTGATTCTGTCAAACATTAGATATGTTCTGCTTGTGTAGGCTACAGTGGGTTAGCCTATAGGGGGTACACAATTCTAGGGTTTCCTACTTGTACTCATTTCACTGCTAGTTCATTCATTCCTGTTCGCTTATTCTCACATGGTATCAGAGCGGGTCCTTCTACGGACCGTTTTGTCTTGGGCCCACCGAAGCGCCCCCCGAGGCGCGATCTTTTTTTAGCGACCCCTCGGGTCGCCATTTCCCCTGCGGCCCCGCCGCCTTCACTGACGCGGCCCCGCCGCCCTCTCTGTCGCGGCCCCGCCGCCTGCTCTCACGCGGCCCCGCCCCGGCTCCTTCGCGGCCCCGCCGCCTGCTCTCACGCGGCCCCGCCCCGGCTCCTTCGCGGCCCCGCCGCCTGCTCTCGCGCGGCCCCGCCCCGGCTTCTACGCGGCCCCGCCCCGGCTTTCACGCGGCCCCGCCGACGGCTTTGTCGCGGCCCCGCCCAGGCCCTTACGCGGCTCCGCCGCCTGCTCTCACGCGGCCCCGCCCCGGCTCCTTCGCGGCCCCGCCGCCTGCTCTCGCGCGGCCCCGCCCCGGCTTCTACGCGGCCCCGCCCCGGCCTTCACGCGGCCCCGCCGACGGCTCTGTCGCGGCCCCGCCCAAGCCCTTACGCGGCCCCGCCGCCTGCCCCCGTCGCGGCCCGGTCACCTCCTGACGGCCCCGCCGTCCCTTCGTGACGGCCCCGCCGTCCCTTCCTGACGGCCCCGCCGTCCCCTCCTGACGGCTCCTGCCGTCCCCTTCTACCGGCCCCGCAACTGCACCTGCTGGCCCCGCCGCTGCACCTACCGGCCCCCCCACCACCCCCCCCCCTTTTCCCGTCGCCTGTCGAGGCGACCTGAGAGGCCAGCAGAGGGGTGGCAGGTGTGTGGCCTCCCCTGCTTCTCCTCCTCCTTCATCTCCCACTGCAGCAGCCGAGCCGCTCACCTGCAGCAGCCGAGCCGCCCCACCGCCGAGCCGCCCTGCACCCGAGCCGCCCAGCAGCCGAGCCGCCCTGCCGCCGAGCCGCCGGGTCGCTGAGCTGCTGAGCTGCAGTTGCTGACGAGCCGCCCTGCCGCCGAGCCGCCGAGTCACCGAGCTGCTGAGTTGCAGTTGCTGCCGAGCCGCCTTGCCGCCGAGCCGCCCGAGTCGCCCGAGCCGCCGAGCCGCCGAGCTGCCGAGCCGCTGAGTCGCCGAGCCTACTCTTCCCACCACTGGTGAGCTCTTGCCCTGCTAGCACGCTGCGCGTCGCCTGCTTGCCTGCCTGCCTGCCTTTTGGCTTGCCTGGCTGCCTGCCTCCCTGCTGCTAGTCCTGCTCCTGCTTCTACTTGCGGAGCCAAATGCAGCCCCAGCGACGCCGGCGTGAGTCCCTCACGCCCCAGCAGTTGCGTGAGTGGTACGCTGGTTGGGGCTGTAGGGGTGGCGACGCTACTCCTACTTCCACTCCTGCTGCTTCTACTCGTGGTGGCGGCCAGATGCAGCTCCCGCGACCCTCTCGCGTGTCTCTCACGCCTCGCCAGCTTCGTGAGTGGTACGCTCAGAGTGGAGGGTCTCTCAGTGCTGTTCGCTGCTCTTACGTGATTCGCACTGGTACTCGGACTGGTCAGCCTTGTGGGACACGTAGTCATACACCGTCCAGCTGCTTCGCCCGTCTGAGCGACGCCTGGCGTACCGTGTTTGGCGACGAGGCTGAGCTTCCCGACTGGGTGGAGTTGCTTAGGCAGAGGGTAGATATATATGCTCTTGACTATGATGCTATTCTCACTGCCATGTATGCATTGCCTACTAGTGCTGACCGTGCCGGTCACCTGTGCGTCCCGCCTGACCCAGGTATAGGACCTGCTGCTCTAGCTACTGGTGAGGCTGCTGCTCTGGGTGCTAGTGAGTCTCCTGCTCCAGGTACAGGTGCGGCTGCTGCTCTAGGTGCTAGTGAGTCTGCTTCCTCAGGTGCGGGTGAGGCTGCGCTCTCAGGTACCGCGTTGGCTTCGGCCTCCCTCACCTTTACACTTGACTCTGGGGCTTCTCGCTCCTTCTTTCGGGACCGCACCACACTCACGCCGCTTGGTCGGCCGGTTGCAGTCTCCCTGGCTGACCCCTCTGGGGGTCCTGTCCTCGCTCACTTCTCCACTGTCCTCCCGTGTCCGGCTGCCCCCTCGGGCACCCTGTCTGGCCTGTACCTCCCCTCGTTCTCGACGAACTTGGTGAGTGGTGCAGACCTACAGGATGCGGGGGTTCACCAGTTCACTCCTGCGAGTCAGCGGGTGACCCACTGCACGGACGCACGCACAGGCCGGCACCTGGCCACGTTCTCGCGTCGGCCGGGGTCGAGCCTCTACACCCTGACCACTGAGTCTCCTCCTGTCACCGCGTCCGGTCAGGTAGCAGCGTCGGGTCAGGTGTTTGCTGCTGCGTCCAGGTCTGGTCCTGAGTCTGCCCCCTGTTCGTGTCGCCTCCTGTCTCACGAGACTCTTCTGTGGCACCACCGTCTAGGCCACCCCTCCTTGCCCCGGCTTCGGGGCATGGCTTCCCGTGTCCTTGTCTCTGGTCTTCCCCAGTCTCTCCCTCCCCTTCCTTCGGGACCAGGACCTTCCTGTGTCCCCTGTGTCGAGGGGCGCCTCAGGGCTGCTCCTCACTCCTCCCAGTTTCCCCCGACAGAGGCTCCTCTGCAGACGCTTCACATGGACGTGTGGGGCCCGGCCCCCGTCCGTGGGCAGGGTCACGAGCGCTACTTCCTGTTAGTGGTTGACGACTACTCGCGTTACACCTCAGTCTTCCCCTTGCGCAGCAAGGGTGCTGTCACTGAGGTGCTGATCGACTGGATCCGCGAGGCTCGTCTCCAGCTCAGGAGGAGCTTCGGCTCGGACTTTCCTGTTCTGCGTCTGCACTCTGACCGAGGTGGGGAGTTCTCCTCTCGCCTTCTGCGAGACTACTGTCGTGCACAGGGGATCCGCCAGACCTTTACGCTTCCGGACTCTCCACAGCAAAATGGGATTGCTGAGCGCCGCATTGGCATGGTCATGGATGTCGCTCGTACGTCCATGATGCATGCGGCTGCCCCCCATTTTCTGTGGCCGTTTGCGGTTCGGTACGCGGCGCATCAGCTCAACCTTCACCCCAGGGTCTCTCGGCCCGCGATGTCCCCAGTGTTACTGTGGACGGGGAAGGTTGGCGATGCGTCTGCGTTCCGTGTCTGGGGATCTCGGGCGTTTGTCCGCGACTTGTCTGCGGACAAGCTGTCCCCCCGTGCTGCTCCCTGTGTCTTCCTTGGCTTCCCCCCTGACGCTCCAGGGTGGCAGTTCTACCACCCCTCCTCTCGTCGTGTTCTGTCCTCCCAGGACGTCACGTTCGACGAGTCAGTCCCCTTCTACCGCCTCTTCCCCTACCGTACTCCTTCCCTTCCCCCCCCACCGGACTTCCTGGTACCAGTTCCCCCCCCGGTAGACCCCCTCCCCCCTCAGGTTCCTGCCCCTTCAGGTGTGTCCCAGGTAGACACGGTCGAGCCAGTCGAGGTTGCTGCTGAGTCTGGTCCTGCTGTGGGTGCTGAGCCTGGGGGTGCTGCTGCTGGGGGTGCTGAGCCTGGGGGTGCTGAGCCTGGGGGTGCGAGGCCGGGGGGTGCTGAGTCTGGGGGTGCTGAGCCGGGGGGTGCTGAGCCGGAGGGTGCTACGTCAGGAGCTGCTGAGCCTGGGGGTGCTGGGCCTGGAGGTGCGGAGCCTGCGCCTGCTGGACCTGGGGGCTCTCCGGTTCTTCCGTCTCGGCGGGAGCCGCTCTCTCCACAGGAGCTGCGCGAGTGGTTTGCTCGCCGCTGGAGGCGTGCTGCTGGAGCTGGAGCTTCTTCGCCTGCTGAGGGTGCTGCCGGTCCCGGAGCTGCTGGGCCTGCGGGCCCTACTGGAGCTGGAGCTACTGAGTCTGGGGGTGCTGAGTCTGGAGCTGCTGAGCCTGGAGGTGCTGAGTCTGGAGCGGCTGTGCCTGGGGGTGCTGAGTCTGGAGCTGCTGAGCCTGGGGTTTCTCCTGCTGCTGCGTCTCGCCGGGAGCCCCTCTCTCCACAGGAGCTGCGTGAGTGGTTTGCTCGCCGCTGGAGGAGTGCTGCTGGAGCTGGAGCTTCGTCGACCGTCGAGGGTGCTGGTGCTGCCGGTCCCGGAGCTGCTGGGCCTGCGGGTCCTACTGGAGCTGGAGCTGCTGAGGGTGTTGGTGCTGAGACTACTGCTGTCTGTCCTGGCGGTGGTTCTCCTGCTGGTGCTGCTGGAGGTCCTGCCGCTGGAGGTGTTGGTGGCGCTGGTGCTGTCGCTGAGGGTGCTGGTGCTGTCCCTGCTGAGTCTGGAGCTGCCACGCGGCCTCGGCCGTACTTCGTTCCGCTCCTACAGCAGGTTCTTGGTCTTTCTCCTTCGGTAGAGTGTCCACAGCCTGTCCAGTCGCAGTCACTGTTGGAGCCTTCCTCTCCTCTGCCTGCTCCCTCTCCTTACACTGGTCCTACTGGAGGTCTTGCTGAGCGTCGTGAGCCTGCGTCTCGTCCCGCGTCGCCTGTTCGTGCTACTCGCGCTAGTGGTCGCGGTTCGCGTCAGCGTCTTCCTCCTGTCCCTGGCACGCACCGGATGTCCCTGCGTCCGTCCACTGCTCCTCTGCGTGCCCCTTTGCCTTCTCCTCCTGAGTCCTCTCTTCCTGCGCTTGCCGACCCTGAGTCGGACTCTCTTCGCGCTGCCAGTCCTACTGTCACGCGTCTGCTTGCTACTGTCGTCACTGACCCCTCTTTTGAGTCCACTGCTGCGTCTGCTCTAGTCGCTGGCTCGTTGACTTTGCTGCTCGCTGTCGTCTCGACTACGCTGCTGGTCTTGTTGCTGAGTCTGCGTCTGTCTGTCCTCCGTCCGTCGGGGGTGAGTGTGCTCTTGGCACGGACGTCCTAGAGGACAGACAGGAGGAGTTACAGTGTCTAGCGGCTGCTTCACCTCATCTCGCGTCTGTACTGCTTGCCCCTGAGGGAGACCCGGATGCACTAGACATCCCGACTCCGCGTTCTTACGCGGAGGCCGTAGAGGGTCCCTACTCCTCTCAGTGGCAGGCAGCTATGGATGCAGAGATGGCTTCCTGGAAGTCCACAGGCACCTACGTTGACGCAGTTCCCCCTCCTGGGGCGAACATCGTCAGTGGCATGTGGATCTTCCGGGTGAAGCGGCCGCCGGGCTCTCCACCTGTCTTCAAGGCGCGGTACGTTGCTCGTGGCTTCAGTCAGCGGCAGGGAGTTGACTACTTTCAGACCTTCTCTCCCACCCCGAAGATGACCACTCTTCGGGTGCTGCTGCACATAGCCGCTCAGCGCGACTACGAGCTTCACTCTCTCGACTTCAGCACTGCGTTCCTGCAGGGTAGCCTGCACGAGGAGATCTGGCTGCGCCGTCCACCTGGCTTCACTGGGACTTTCCCTCCTGGCACCCAGTGGAGCCTCCGACGGCCAGTCTACGGTCTCCGCCAGGCACCGCGTGAGTGGCACGACACACTGAGGACTACGCTGGCGGCACTTGGGTTTGCTCCTTCTACTGCTGACCCGTCGCTGTTTCTGCGCACCGACACTTCACTGCCGCCGTTCTACATCCTCGTGTACGTCGACGACTTGGTCTTTGCCACAGCGGACACTGCTGGACTCGCCTACGTGAAGTCCGAACTGTTGAAGAGACACACGTGCACAGACCTGGGTGAACTGCGCAGCTACCTTGGCTTGCAGATCACTCGGGACAGAGCACGCCGCACCATTACCTTGACTCAGTCACACATGGTGCAGCAGGTCCTTCAGCGCTTCGGCTTCACGTACTCCTCGCCTCAGGCCACTCCTCTGCCTACTCGCCACTCACTCTCAGCTCTGCCTTCGGATGAGTCCGTAGAGTCGAGTGGTCCGTATGCAGAGCTTGTTGGCTGCCTCATGTACCTGATGACCTGCACACGACCTGACCTTGCATACCCTCTGAGCATTCTTGCACGCTATGTTGCTCCTGGGAGACACAGACCAGAGCACATGGCTGCAGCGAAGAGGGTATTGCGCTACCTGTGCAGTACGTCGGGCATGGGGCTTGTGCTTGGAGGGCGGAGTCCAGTGGTCCTTACCGGCCACGCGGACGCTTCTTGGGCTGACGACCAGGCTACGCAGCGGTCGTCACAGGGTTACACCTTCAGCCTTGGTTCCGGCTCTGTCTCGTGGCGGTCTACTCGCTCGTCTTCGGTTCTCGGCTCCAGTTGTGAGGCTGAGATCTACGCCGGGGCCATGGCTGCACAGGAGCTTCGCTGGCTCACCTACCTGCTGACTGACCTTGGAGAGCCGCCTCGTTCTCCTCCAGTGCTGTACGTAGACAACAAGGCCATGCTGGCCTTGTGTCGAGAGCAGCGCTTGGAGCACAGAACGAAGCACATTGCTCTCCGCTACTTCCTTGCTCGTGAGCTGCAGCAGCGTGGTCAGTTGCGACTTGCGTACGTGGCCTCTGAGGCCAACACTGCTGATGTGTTCACCAAGGCACTCGCGCCTTGTGACCATCAGCGCTTTTGCACCCAGCTGGGTCTTGTGCCTGTCTTGCCTCACTTGCTCTCCTCTTGACTTCACTTGTACTGTGACATATATATATACCTGCTCTTGCTTGTCTAGTTTTATATATATGTCTGTACTTCTGCATGTGAACTGGCCTCTGGCCCTGCTCTTGTGCTCGGACTGTGTGGTGACTTTGTGATCCACCCTGAGCTTGCTTTGCTTTGCTTGACTGGTCTTGTGACCCCTTGTTCTCCCCCACTTTGCCTATGGGGGTGTGTCAAACATTAGATATGTTCTGCTTGTGTAGGCTACAGTGGGTTAGCCTATAGGGGGTACACAATTCTAGGGTTTCCTACTTGTACTCATTTCACTGCTAGTTCATTCATTCCTGTTCGCTTATTCTCACAGATTCTGCTGCAGAGATGGAATTAGCAGAGAGCATGTGCATAAGGGGATCCTTGGCTGGTTACAACAATTCATGCCAGCTCTAGCTGCGGCTTAACCCACTCCGCTTGGCCTCCAGTACCACAAGGCAGCATAAATTTCATAAGAGCACTACACCACCGCTCCACACATTGCAGCACAGGGCATCCACGCATCGCACATAAAGAGCGTTGGTGTCATGCCTTCCGCCATCCCCACCATCACTGCTGCTGTTGTTGTTGTGAAAGTTAGAACGAGAGAGAATGGATGAACTATTAAAGAGTTGGGTACAAGTACTAACCCTAATTGGGTTGTACCCCTTATGGGCTACCCAACTACAGCCTACACAAATGTATGAGCTATAATGTTCTAACATACCCCCATAGGCAAAGTGGGGGAGAACAAGTGGTCACAAGACCAGTCAAGCAAAACAAAGCAAGCTCAGGGTGGATCACCAAGTCACCACACAGTTCGGGCACAAGAGTAGGGCCATAAGGCCAGTTCACATGCAAGATCATATATATAAAGGTAAACAAGCAAGTGCAAGTATAGAAAGAGTACAGTACAAACAAGATCAAGAAGTGAGCAAGTGAGGCCAGGTAGGCACAAGACCTAGCAAAGTACAGAAGCGCTGATGATCACAAGGCGGAAAGGCCTTGGTGAAGATATCAGCAGTGTTGGCCTCAGAGGCCACGTACGTGAGGCGGAGCTGACCACGCTGCTGTAGCTCACGAGCCAGGAAGTAGCGGAGAGCAATGTGCTTTGTTCTGTGCTCCAGTCTGTGCTCCCGACACAAGGCCAGCATGGCCTTGTTCTCTACGTACAGAACTGGAGGAGAACGAGGCAGCTCTCCTAGGTTAGTCAGCAAGTAGGTGAGCCAGCCTAGCTCCTGTGCAGCCATGGCCCCTGCGTAGATCTCAGCCTCACAGCTAGAGCTGAGAACAGAAGACGAGCGGGTAGACCGCCACGAAACAGAGCCGGAGCCAAGGCTGAAGGTGTAACCCTGTGACGACCGCTGCGTAGCCTGGCCATCAGCCCAAGAAGCGTCACCGTGACCTGTGAGGACCACTCAACGTCGCCCTCCAAGCACTAGCCCCATGCCCAACGTACTGCACACGTAGCGCAACACCCTCTTTGCTGCAGCCATGTGCCTTGGTCGGTGTCTCCCAGGAGCAACATAGCGTGCCAAGATGCTAAGAGGGTATGCAAGGTCAGGTCGTGTGCAGGTCATCAGGTACATGAGGCAGCCAACAAGCTCTCAGTACGGGCCACTCAGCTCTACGGACTCATCCGAAGGCAGAGCTGAGAGCGAGTGGCGAGTAGACAGAGGAGTGGCATGAGGCGAGGAGTACGTGAAGCCGAAGCGCTGAAGGACCTGCTGCACCATGTGTGACTGAGTCAGGGTAATGGTGCGCTATGCTCTGTCCCGGGTGATCTGCAAGCCAAGGTAGCTGCGCAGTTCACCCAGGTCTGTGCACGTGTGTCTCTTCTGCAGCTCGGACTTCACGTGGGCGAGTCCAGCAGTGTCAGAAGTGGCAAAGACCAAGTCGACGTACATGAGGATGTAGAACGGCGGCAAAGAGGTGTCGGTGCGCAGAAACAGCGACGGGTCGGCTGTAGAAGGAGCAAACCCAAGAGCCGCAAGTGTAGTCCTCAGAATCTCGTGCCACTCACGGGGCGCCTGGCGGAGACCGTAGACTGGCCGCCGGAGGCTCCACTGGGTACTAGGAGGAAACGACCCGGTGAAGCCAGGTGGGCGGCGCAGCCAGATCTCCTCGTGCAGGCTGCCCTGCAGAAAATCTGTGTTGAAGTCAAGAGAGTGAAGCTCGTAGTCGCGCTGAGCAGCTATGTGCAGCAGCACTCGAAGAGTGGTCATCTTCGGGGTGGGAGAGAAGGTCTGAAAGTAGACAACTCCCTGCCGCTGACTGAAGCCTCGAGCCACGTAACGCGCCTAGAAGAGAGGCGGAGAACCCGGCGGCCGCTTCACCCTGAGAATCCACATCCCACCGACGATGTTCGCCCCAGGTGGGGGAACCTCGTCGACGTAGGTGCCTGTGGACTTCCAGGAAGCCATCTCTGCGTCCATGGCTGACTGCCACTGAGATGAGTAGGGACCCTCGATCGCCTCAGCGTACGATCGAGGAGTCGGGATGTCTGGTGCATCCGGGTCTCCCTCAGGGGCAATCAGCGTGGACACGAGATGGGGCAAAGCAGCAGCAAAGCACTGGAACTCCTCCCGCCTGTCCTCAAGGACGTCCGTGCTAAGAGCACACTCACCCCCGACGGACGGAGGACAGCAGACTTAGACTCAGCAACGAGACTGGCAGCGTAGTCTAGACGACAGCGAGCAGCGAAGTCGACAAGCTCAGCAACTAGAGCAGACGCAGCTGTGGACTCAAAGGAAGGGTCATTGACAACAGTAGCAAGAAGGCGAGTGACCGAAGGACTAGCAGCACGAAGGGAGTCAGACTCCGGGTCACCAAGAGAAGAAAGAGAGGACTTTGGAGGAGACAGCAACGGGACACGCACAGGAGCAGTGGAAGGACGCAGTGCCATCTGGTGTGTGCCGGGGACCGCAGGATGACGCGGACGCGCAGTACGACCACTAGTGCGAGAGCCACAAACAGGCGACGCAAGACGAGACGCAGGCTCACGACGCTTAGCAAGACCTCCAGTAGGACCAGTGTAGGGAGAAGGAGCAGGTAGAGGAGAGGCGGGCTGTAACTGTGACTGCGACTGGACAGGCTATGGACTCTCTAAGGGAGGAGCAGGACCAGGAGAGGGCGGGAGACCAAGAACCTGCTCCAAGAGCAGAACAAAGTACGGCCTCAGCCGCTCGGCGCCTCCAAAACCAGCAAAGACGGCACCGGTACCCCCAACGGCAGCACTAGTGCTAGCAGTACCTCCAGCTTCAACAGCGCCAGCTCCAGTACCCTCATAAGTACCAGCGCCCGCAGCACCCCCAGTGCCAACACCCCCAGCAGGTCTAGCAGCCTCAGCACCACCCCCAGACGCACCAGCGCTAGTAGAGACACCAGCGCCAACACCCCTAGCAGCTCCAGCTCCAGCAGCACCAGCACCGCCAGCAGCTCCAGCAGGACCAACTCCAGTAGCCCCAGCAGCACCCCTAGTCGCAGCAGCACGTGTTCAGCAGCGCGCAAACCACTCGCGCAACTCCTGTGGAGAAAGCGGCTCTCGTCTAGACGAAGCACCGCCGGCGGCTACACGAGCAGATCCAGCGCCCCCAGGCTCCGCACCCCCAGGCTCAGCACCCCCAGGCTCAGCACCCCCAGACTCAACACCCCCAGGCTCAACACCCCAAGTCTCAGCACCCCCAGACCCGCCACCCGCAGGCTCAGCACCTCTAGTAGCACTAGAGTCAACAGCTACCTCGACAGGCTCGACTACGTCTACCTGGGACACACCTGACGGGGCAGGACCCTGAGGGGGGAGGGGGTCTACCGGGGGAGGATTCGGCACAAGGAAGAGCGGCGGCGGGAGGAGGGGTGCAGTGCGGTAGGGGAAGAGACGGTAGTAAGGCACCGACTCGTCAAAGGTGACGTCCTGGGAGGACAAAACACTGCGCAAGGTGGGGTGGTAAAACTCCCAGCCAGGCGCGTCAGGGGGGAAGCCAAGGAAGACGCAGGAAACAACACGGGGGGACAGCTTGTCCGCAGACAAGTCGCGGACGAACGCCCGAGATCCCCAGACCCGAAACGAAGACGCATCGCCAACCTTCCCGGTCCACCGCAAGGCGGGGGAGGTCTTTGGCAAGGAGACACGGGGTTGAAGGTTGAGCTGATGCGCGTCGTACTGATCCGCAAACGGCCACAGAAAATGGGGGGCAGCCGCATGCATCATGGACGTACGAGCGACGTCCATGACCATGCCAATGCGGCGCTCAGCAATCCCATTCTGCTGTGGAGAAACCGGAAGCGTGAAGGTCGGGCGGATGCCCTGTGAACGATAGAAAGCTCCCAGACGATTAGAGGAAAGCTCCCCGCCTCTCTCCGAGTGCTGACACAGAACAGGAAAGTCCGAGCCGAAACTCTCTCTGAGCTAGAGACGAGCTGCGCGGATCCAGTCGATCAACACCTCAGTGACGTCACCCTTGCTTCGCAAGGGGAAGACTGTGGTGTAACGCGAGTAGTCGTCAACCACCAGCAGGAAGCATTGCTCGCGCCCCTACCCAATGACGCGGGCTGGGCCCCACACGTCCATATGGAGAGTCTGCACGGAGCCTCTGTCGGAGGAAACTCGGATGAGTGAGGGGCGGCGCGCTGTCGCCCCTCGACGCAGGGGACGCAGGTAGGGCCAGGCCCCAAAGGCAGGGGAGGGAGAGATCGAGGGAGACCAGAGACAAGGACACAGGAGGCCATGCCTCCGAGACGAGGCAAGGAGGGGTGACCAAGGTGGTGGTGCCAAAGGAGAGTCTGGTGGGACAGCAGACGACACGAGCAGGGAGCAGACTCAGGACCAGACCTGGACGCTGCAGCAAACACCTGACTCGACGTAGCTACCTGGGCAGACTCAGCAGCCGGAGGAGACTCAGTAGTAAGGATGTACAGGCTCGACCCTGGCCGACGGGTGAACGTGGCCAAGTGTCGGCCTGTGCGAGCACACGTGTAGTGGGTCACTCGCTGACTCGCAGGAGCGAACTGATCAACCCCCCTATCCAGTAGGTCCGCTCCACTCACCAAGTTCGTAGAGAACGAGGGGAGGTACAGACCTGACAGGCTGCTAGAGGGGGCTGCCGGGCACGGTAAGACAGTGGGAAAGCTAGCAAGGACAAGACCCCATGAGGGGTCTGCCAGGGAGACTGCAACCGGCCGACTAAGCGGCGTAAGAGTGGTGCGGTCTCGAAAGAAGGAGCGAGACGCACCCGAGTCAAGGGTGAAGGTGTGGAAGGCCTGAGCTGACGTAGTACCTAAGAGAGCACACTCACCAGCACCTGGGGCAGCAGACGCACTGGCACCTGGGGCAGCAGACGCACTTGCACCTGGGGCAACAGACGCACTGGCACCTTAGGCAGCAGACGCACAAGCACCTGGGGCAGCAGACGCACTAGCACGTAGAGCAGCAGCCTCATAAGCACTCAGAGCAGTGGCCTCAATGCCCGGGTCACGCGGTACACACAGGTAATAGTCACCCGCAACACCAGGATCAACAGCATACATGGCAGCAAGAATAGCATCAAAATCAAGATCAAAGATAGCAACCCCCGCCCTAGACATATCTCCCCAGCGAGGGATCTCTGACGCCTCAGGGAACTGGCGACACCACGCGTCCGTCAGGCGATCGAAGGAGCGCTTGGTGGAGTGCGGGCCCCCGCACTGCTCACCAGCTCGGTCGCCGGTACGGAGGACGTAAGTGCAGGGACCAAACCCCCCACCGCGCTGACACGCAGTGTACCACTCACGAAGCAGCTGAGGGGACATGGTCACACCACTCCGCTGCTGCTGGTGCGGACCACCACCGGAGCCACTCCTCTGCGCAGAGTCGCGACCCGTTCCACCACCGCCGCCGCCGTCGCCGCCGCCGTCTCCGCCGCCTCCTCCACCTCTGCCTCCTCCGCCACCTCCGCCTCCTCCGCTCCCTCCGCTCCCTCCGCTACCACCACTGCCTCCGCCGCCTCCACTGTTGTCGCCGCCGCTGCCACCCCTGGCACCACTCCCACCACCACCCCCACTCCCTCCACTGCCTCCACCACCACCTCCACCGCCCCCTCCAGCCCCTCCGGCGCCCTTGCCTCCCTTGCCCTTGCCGGTGCGGCGTTTCCCGCTCAGGGCAGACGCACCGCCGACCGACTCGAAACCAACGAGGTCGGCCGCAGCAGTAGAGGTAACAGAGGGCAAGAGGGGGGAGGGAGAACACCCCTCAAAGACGGGGGTGGGAGGGTCACCACGAGAGGCTCCTACAGCGACTATGCTCTTCTCTGCAGCTAGGAGGTCCTTCTCGAGGAGGTCAACGGTAAGAGTGGTGGGGCAGATTGAGAGGAAGTCGTCCCTGACTACGCGGAGAGAGTCAAGGAGCCGGGTGACTATGTAGTAGAGGGTGATGTACATGGGGGGGGGGGGGGGGGGGGGGGTTCTTGGCGCAGAACTCAGCAGGAAGCGCAGCGCGGTAGCGAGTGTCACTAGTGCAGAGGTGCGTAATGAGGTCAGCGAGTGTGAGAAAGGCAGCAAGGTCAGGGAAGAGGTACGGTAGCATGAGGCGGCTCAGTGCAGCAGTGGCAAGGGAAGAGTAGCATGTAACTACAGCGTCGTACAAGGTCTGAGCACTCTTGTACTGGCTAAAGTGTGCACGCTCAGTGGTCGGTAAGTGGCGGCGCACAGCAAGGCGAGCAGCAGCATCGCGCGTGGCCCACTGTGAGCGAACAGTGGCGTTAGCATCAGCAGCAGGGGCAGGGGAGGCACCAGAAGTGAGGTCAAATAGGGAGAGGCCGTCTGCCCTATCGCACTGCAGGAAAGGCTGCAGATCATCTACCCGACCCTCAGCGTTAAAGGTGAGAACACTAGGGGAGGCCATGACAGCAGTAGACAGGCAGTGCGTACAGTGGGGCAGGGCAGTGCAGTCGCTGAGACGGTGCTCTTACCAGGCAAGTGGGGCGGTCCCAGGATGGTCGACGGGCGGCAGCGCCTCGGCTGCGATGCGGCTCGGCGGCTCGGCTGCAGGGCGGCTCGGCGGTCGGGCGGCTCGGCTGCAGGGCGGCTCGGTGGTCGGGCGGCTCGGCTGCTGGGCGGCTCGGCGTCCGGGCTGCTCGGTTGCTCGGCGGTTGGGCTACTCGGCGGCTCGGGCGCTGGGTGGCTGAGCGGCGACGGGGCCGTGGAAGGGCGGCGACGGGGCCGCTGAAAGGGCGGCGACGGGCCGCGGAAAGGGCGGCGACTGGGCCGCGGAAGGGGTGGGCGACGGGGCCGCTGCAGGGCGGCGACTGGGCCGCGGAAGGGCGGGCGACGGGGCCGCTGAAAGGGCGGGCGACGACGGGGCCTCTGAAAGGTCGGCGAAGGGTTCGCTGAAGGGCGGCGACGGGGCCGCTGAAGGGCGGCGACGCTGCCGCGGAAGGGCGGTGTCGGGGCCGCGGAAGGGCGGCGACGGGGCCGCGGAAGGGCGTTGTCGGGGCCGCGGAAGGGCGGCGACGGGGCCGCTGTAAGAGCGGGCAGCGAGGCCGTGGAAGGGCGGTGACGGGGCTGTGGAAGGGTGGCGACGGGGCCGCTGAAAGGGCGGCGCCGGGGCCGCTGAAAGGGCGGCGACGGGGCCGCAGGAAGGGGCGGTGACGGGGCCACTGAAAGGGCGGCGCGACGGGGCCGCAAGGGCGGCGCGACGGGGCCGTAAGGGCGGCGCGACGGGGCCGCAAGGGCGGCGCGACGGGGCCGCAAGGGCGGCTCGACGGGGCCGTTAGGGGCCGTAAAAAAGGACGCTAGAGGCCGCTAGAGGGGGAACGACACGTGGCGCGACTCGGGCAGGGGCCAAGCGCGCTCCGGGTAGGAAAAAAAATATCGGTGGGCCCTAAGAACAGTTCCCACGTGGGAACCAGCTCTATACCATGTGGAAGTTAGAACAAGAGAGAATGGATGAACTATGAAAGAGTTGAGTACAAGTACTAACCCTAATTAGGTTGTACCCCATATGGGCTTCCCCACTACAGCCTACACAAATGTATATGCTATAATGTTCTGACAGTTGTTGACTCCATAATTCATGCTGCTAACACTGCTGCTGTTGCTCGCAGTGCTGTTCCCATCAAAGGGAAACAGGCCACAGGGCATCATAAAGAGCACAGCACCAGCGCTCCACACATCACACTCAGCCCCGTACTACTCAGAAAACACCTCCAAGCTCCGGAGCCATATAGGCTGATGTGCTCACCACCCCTGATAGAGCAACACCCGGAGTGTGCCTTGCGGTCAATCCAAAATCAATCAACTTGACTTCATAGTCATTGCCATTAGCTTTCCCGGTATCCTCATTATTAGCATGATCCGACAGAAGGATGTTCTCGGGTTTAACGTCGCGGTGCACGATGGCGTGCGAGTGGCAGTGCTGCAAGGCCAGCATGAGCGATCGGAAAATGCACGCTGCGGAAGGTTCTGAGAGCCTTTCTTGCGAGTCAATGCAGTCAAACAGGTCTCCCCCCTCACCGAGCTCCATCACCACGTGCACGTGCTGGTGTGGGGAAAGAAGGGAGGGAGAGGTGTGGGAAGAGGGCAAGGGGAAAAATATTTGAGCAACCTTGTCGAGTTTTAGGAGACAGCTGGTAACCTCTACAGGGAACATGCACGTGCTGGGGGGGTTGTGGAGGGAGGCAAGGGAAAGAGGGAAAGGGATAGGAAGAGGCAAGGGAAAGAGGGGAGGGATGGGAAGAGGCAAGGGAAAGAGAGGAGGTATGGGAAGAGGCAAGGGAAAGAGGGAGAGGGATGGGACGAGGCAAGGGAAAGAGGGAGAGGGATGGGACGAGGCAGGGGAAAGAGGGAGAGGGATGGGAAGAGGCAAGAGAAAGAGGGAGAGGGATGGGAAGCGGCAAGGGAAAGAGGGGAGGGATGGAAAGAGGCAAGGGAAAGAGGGGAGGGATGGGAAGAGGCAAGGGAAAGAGGGAGAGGGATGGGAAGAGGCAAGAGAAAGAGGGAGAGGGATGGGAAGAGGCAAGGGCAAGAGGGGAGGGATGGGACGAGGCAAGGGAAAGAGGGAGAGGGATGGGACGAGGCAAGGGAAAAGAAGGGTAAGCAAGGTTGAGCGTGCTAGGAGTATGGCAGCAATGTGTTGGGAGGCAGTCAATTATGGCAACAGAAGGGCTTGATTCAGAGGGCCAAGAGGGAAGGATCAGAATTGGTTGCATCGTGCAAGACTCATGCACGGTGCCACACAGGTTTGAGCATCTCACGTCATTCTTCATGCATTCATAATGGGGCAGAAGGTAACAGACAAGGGTAACTTACCCTGTGCGTATCCCTGCTTGATCCAAAAGACAATGTGGCCCTTGAGCTCCTCTGTGACTGCCACGTCAGCAGCGCACAGCACAATTGGAAAGACAAAAGGCACAGCAGAAAGGGAAGGAGAACAGGAGGCAAACAAATTTGGTTCAGGAGGAGAGAAAACAGGAGGGAAAATAAGGCCGGGAGATCAGGGCAGGGTAACCAGGGTGGGGAGATGAGGGTGCGGTGGGGAGGTAAGAGTGGAAAGGTAAGGGCAGGGAGATCCCCTGACAGGGAGCGCCCTACCTGAATGGCAGCCTTCCGGATGCTCTTGCAGGCGGCGATCCCCCCGGTGCTGCGGTGCACGCATCGCCGAATCACACCTACTGCCCCCTGCATATCTCCCTCCTCAGCAGAAGCCACTGCCGCCCCAACACCGCCCCCACTTGCACCTCCCTTTCTACCGGTGCTGGGAATGCGAGTTTACAGGTGGTTCTTTCCCGAGGCGCAGCCAACGCTGCAGCAGGCTCGGATCTCAAGTCTGGAGCTGACTCCGAGGCTCGGAATCTGGGGCTGGCGTCAGCAGGGTGCTGATTCGGAATAGCTGTTGTCGCATTCACTGCCGCGTTGACTGCGTTGACTGCCATGACTGCCATGACTGCATTCACTGCATCGACTCTGCTGATGATGATTCTAGGCGTCGTAAGCTTCAGATTCGTTGACTTGAGGGAGTGCGGGTGCAACGAGCTCAAGAGGCGCGTCGTCGAACCACCGCCTCATCAGCCGCTGCCGCTGCTTCCGCCCCAGCACCAACTCGAATGGCATTGGTGCCATTTGAGCCATTGACGCCGCTACTTCGTTCAGCCAATCATTAATCGCCACGTCGGCTGCCGCAGCACCACTACTGGTAGTGCTGGCTCGTCCTTCAACTGAAGACCCGCCGCAGGGAAACGCGCCGGCGGGGGACAGCTCGCCGTCGAATGCGCTGAATTCCGCGTCGTCATCGGACGGCCACGGAATGGAGTCGGCGAAAGGAGAGATCGGGAACGCGTGTGGCGACGCGGAGGCGGAAGGGGAGGCGCCGCCGGGACTGGGGCTCGCGCGAGCGAGTCGCCGCGTCGCGGCGCCGCTGGTCGACGGCGTGGGATGATGCGACGACATGATTCCAACGTCGGACGAGATCGTAGTGGGAATTGCGCGCTAGTCGAAACCGCGAGAAAGCGGCGAATTTGCTGATTGCTCAGCGTTGGACTCTCGTAGAGGGATTCGCGATCGGGAAATGGCTTCAAAGTTGAGCTGCGATGCCGCTACTGTCGGGGTGAGAGCGTATGACGATTCTGTTTCGACGCGCTCAGTTTGTAGTCGCACTCGCGGCGAGCGTTTTCATATTGATCGAGGGGGATTTGGGGGCGGGTTTTTGACGGGTGGACGCGAACGAGTCTCGAGTCTCGACGCGCCACTGCCATTGGCGCTCGAGGTGGATCGATGATGGACGATGGATGATGGATAATGGGAGGTGCGTGGAAGGAGAGGAGATCTCTTCGAGGAAACATTCCTTCCCGTTGACTCGACGCGACGCGGATGTTTACTAGGGTTCATGCACACGGCCGTGCAGTGAGTGCCCTCAGCGGTAAGTCACGGCTCCAGTCTCGACTGGGTGCATGCATTGCGCTCCGATCATTAATCTTAGACGGTAACCTTGAGGTATCCCTTCCCAGGGTGACCTCTTAAAATTCTTCACCGATTTATTTTGGGGGGTCATGATGTCTCAGCTCAGCCGCTACAGTAACCGTTACAACCGATGCGGGGCAATGGATGGACGTGAGTGAGCGAGATCATCGCGCAAAAGGCGGGGGAGAAAAGGGGTGCAAATGCGGAGGGGGAAGGAGGGAGGCATGACGTGCGGCTCGCGGGAGTCGGGCATTCCCTCCGCATCGGCGGAGCACCGATCGGCGCAGCCGCAAATCAGCGGCGAAAATGAACCATCCGTTTCGCCCCCTCGCTGCTTGTTTTGGCCTGAGGCCACGTCACCATGACATTAACGAGTCATGATGACAGCAACTCGCAACCACACATCAGCCCGACGACGAATAGGACGAATCATCGGAAAATCTCGGGCTACTGTTACCCTCTGTATTGGCCGTCTTGTACGATCTCAGGCGATACGAGCAGTGTTTCAAGCGCCAGCGCTGCGAAGGACTGGTAACTGCTACTAATACCGCCTGGGGTTACGCAGCAAGCCTATTCGAGTGTACCACTGGCAGTGAAAGAAACGCCCGAGGCTTCGAAGTGCTGAGTACGCTGCTTTCTAAACGCGGGAACTTCGATCCATTGCACCGCAAAGCTGGTCAACAGCTGCTTTCAGAGCAGTGCTTCGTGAGGGATAGACGAGAAGAGAAGTGAAGTGAAGACACGTGTACTGTAGTTCCGCATCTTTTTTAGGTTCTCCAATCCACCCTCTCCGAACATTCGGGACTGTTTCTGGTGAGAAAGTCATGGGGAGGGTGGGAGAGGAGTCTTGCTGGCGAACTGTACTGTAGTGCAGAGTCAGTACACGTGTGACTGGTTATTTGGCTGGTTCTGAACGTGACGACGCGCATGTTCTCTTGAGAACCCTTCTTCCGGGCTTTATCGGAAGAGGATTCGAACGGCCATTTTCAGGTGCATGCCATTTAGCCGAGGTGCGCTATTCAAGTGCTTGCCAGATTGTTTACACTATTATCAGGTTAAACAATGTCTCCCGAAACCCGCGAGGCGTCCGCCACCTGCACCAATAGTACAAACGATTGAGCATTACAATTCGTTCAAAAAGAGTTGGTACGAAGCAAAGATTTGCGAAGAAATTGGGCAGAAAATCAATCATTGCACTGAGTGACGTCAGAAAATGCAGCATCGAGAGCCAACCATTCCGATTCCAATTTGCGTAGCCCGAAATTGAAGCTATTTCAGACCTTTAATGCCAGTTGAATGGAATCTTGAAACGCATGAGTTGTTAGAGAAAACATTGTTTAACCTGATAATAGTGTAAGCAACCTGGCATGCACCTGAATAGCGCGCCTTGACTAAGTGGCATGCACCTGAAAATGGCCGGGATTCGAACGACACTGCTGCCCGCTTGCCTAGAAGAGAGCATCGACAGCTGCTGGATTATGGCGCCTGCGCCACAGCAGGGGCTCGTTCGTGGGGTGGTTGGATCGAGGAATGAGCAGGGGCCGTGAAGAATAGGGAAGGGAAAGGCGAAGGAGATGCTTTGCCGAGTTGGTTTGGGCCATCCCAGGTATGCTCCAGCTCCGATATGAATACAAGGAGCTGTAGAAAACAAAATGCCCGTATTGTATAGGCATTGTAGACCTAACCGCATAGTATATATAATTGCTGAGAAGTCGCAAAATTACAAAAATGTTGAGTTACTCAGCTAGAAATTTGCAAGTGAATCAATTCACTTAAGTCAATGAAGCAAAAGGGGAAAAGGCAGGCCATGAGAAGTAATGATTTTTACCCTGATTTCCCTGATTTTGACGGTGTTTTGTGCACTGACCCTGATTTTCCTGCATTTCATATATCGTAAAACAAAATTTCAGTGTTAACACTAATTCTTCTGTTAGGCCCGACGGCCTAAGTCCGCTAAAGAATTAGCGAGGTCGACTAAGTCGAGAATGAAACGCGGCGGAAGACTTTGGCGAAAAAACTATTGGCGAAATAGGCGAAGAAGTTACTAAGTAATTGAAGAAGAGTTGAATGAGAATTGATTGATATTGGTGGATACAAGCAAGGATGATATAGCATGCAAGGACGAATGTTGGAAAGTACTTCGTGGGACTAGAAAGCAGAAGCAAGAAAAGTAGAGTGCCACGTGGCACTAGGAAATCTAGGAAGATAAAGATAAGGGTGAGTTGGAAAACACTGTTCGGAATGAACAGTAAATCCCCCCTTAACACTACCCCCCTCCCAAGGAGGCGACGTCCGCGGCGCCTGTAGACTGAAGATACGCTTGGAGGCAAGCGTTGTCGGGAGACAGAGAGGACGAAGGAACCCAGCTGTCTTCGGCTGCGTCGTAACCACGCCAACGAACCATGAAGTCGATGAAAGAGACACCCCCCTGCAGACGGGGACAGTGCCTGAGGATGCGTTGGATCTGGTAGTCGGGCTCGTCGGTGTCAACAGCTACCGGCAGTGGATTACGATCACTGACAAAATTAGGAGAAAGAAAGAGGATTGAACTAGCAAGAATGAGGATACAAATAGCAAACCCTAGAAGGGTTGTACTCGCTATAGAGCACCCCACTACAGGCTAGAACAATAAGATAATATTCTGACACACCCCCATAGCCAAACTGGGGTGTAATCAGCAGAGCAGGCAAAGCAATACAAGCTCAGGATGGATCACAATGTCACCACACATTCTGAGCACAAGTTCAAGAAGAAATAGTTTAGAGTTCACAATTATAAGCAAAGCTAGTGGTAGTCACAACGGGCAAGTGAGGAGGAGGAGGGAGAGTGAGGGGAGAGGAGATAGGAGGCGACGGCTGAAGCTGCAGACACACGGGCAACAGGAGGCAGACTGGCACAGCGGCTACCGGACAGCGCCCGGACTACAGGAGTAACAGGCCCCGCGGCTCAAATAGCGGCGGACGGGCAACGGACCCACAGGCGGCTGGCGTAGAAGTCTAGCTCACTGGGCTACCGGGACAGCGCCCCGGACTACAGGTGCTGCTGACGACAGACTGGCAACCTCCGCTCATCCTCCCGCACACAGTCCCACCCCCCTGATACACACCCACTGCTACACCGCTAGCTCTACTTCCACGCACCCCCCTTAAACCCTAAACCCCAGTCTCCCACACAACCACCCCCCTCAGCGACAGCTGCAGCAGTGGGAGACGAAGGAGGAGGAGGAGCAAAGGGAGGAAGGCACACCGAGCACCCCCATACCCGCCACCTCACAGCTCCTCAGGTCGCCTCGACGGACGACGGGAAATGGCAGGGGGAGGGGGGGGAGGAGGGGGGGGGGGGGGGGGGGGGGAGGCGGTGTGGTGAAATGGGCCCACCACGGGCCTGGTTGGAGGGCGGGGCCGCGACAAGGGGCGGGGCCGCGACGAGGGGCGGGGCCGCGACGAGGGGCGGGGCCGCGACGGTCGGGCAGGGCCGCTTCGAGGGGCAGGGCCGCGACACAGGGCGGGGCCGCGACGTAGGGCGGGGCCGCGACGGTCGGGGCGGGGCCGCGACGTAGGGCAGGGCCACTTCGAGGGGCGGGGCCGCGACGCAGGGCGGGGCCGCGACGTAGGGCGCACGCCCGCGAAGGTAGGGCAGACGCCCGCCGCGCGCCTCGGGGCGCACAGCGGGCAAAGAACCGCCGCGCGCCCCGGGGCGCACGGCGGGCAGAAAACCGCCGCGCGCCTCGGGGCGCACGGCGGGAAGGAAAACCGCCGCGCGCCTCGGGGCGCACGGCGGGAAGGAAAGGTAGCAGCGGAAGCGAGGTGGAAACCCACCCACAGGATCGATCCAAGGGGATCGACCTGCTCTGATAGCATGACAAAATTAGGAGAAAGAAAGAGGATTGAACTAGCAAGAATGAGGATACAAATAGCAAACCCTAGAAGGGTTGTACTCGCTATAGAGCACCCCACTACAGGCTAGAACAATAAGATAATATTCTGACAATCACGGCCCGGGAAGGTGGCGTTGGGATCGATGTAAGGTCGAAGAAGAGACACGAGGAATGACAGGTGCATGCGGAAATGAGCGGGAAGGCGGAGGTGGTATGCGACTGGACCAAGTGTGCACTGAATGACGAATGGACCAATGAAACGTGGACGAAGCTTGTTGTCCTATGGCAGTCGAAGGTTGCGGCTATTCAAGAGAACACGTTCGCCGACTGCGAACGACACCTCACGACGACTGCGGTCGGTGGTGCGTGTCATGCGTGCATTTGCGTGCACTCCTCACGTGATCATGGATCAATTTAAGATGCTGGTGGAAGTTGTCCGCACGAGGGACTGTGGGTGTGAGATCGACACGAGTGGGGACATTGGGGTGCTGACCGTCCAGTGCGAAGAACGGTGATATGCCTGTGGACGAGTGATGCGTGTTGCTGTAGGCGAACTCGGCCATGCTCAGCTTCTTGTCCCATGCGGCTGCGTCATGCATCGTGATGCTCCGAAGAATCTGCTCCAAGGTCTGGTTCACACGCTCGGTCTGTCCGTCTGTCTCTGGATGGTATGCAGACGACATGGCTAAGCGAGTCCCGAACCGTGCGAAATGCTGCTTCTAGAACTTCGAAGTGAAACGAGGGTCGCGGTCTGAAATGATGGAATCTGGAACCCCGTGCAGTCGGACTACGTTATCTACAAACAGCGTCGCGGCTTCCTCCGCTGTGACCTTGCCGTGCGTGGAGATGAAGTGCGATGCTCGAGAGAACTTATCCACTACCACGAAGATGGCGTCGTGACCCCTAAAAGTGCGCGGTAAAGCAATGATGAATTCCATGGTAACTACCTGCGAAGGGCGGTCGCGCGGTGGAATCGGCTGCAAAAGTCCTGCTTTGCGCTGTCGAGAGGACTTCGTACGCTGACACGTATCGCACGAGCGAATGTAATCCTCTACGTCCACTACAAGCCCTGGCCAGAAGTACGTGCGACTAAGCGTCTTAGCCGTCGTATCTACTCCGAAGTCACCTGCACTAACTACGTCGTGCGCCTCTAAGAGAAGGAGCTGTCGAAGAGGGCGGTAGGCTGGAACCCAAATCTGTGTGGTACCCTTCCGTATGTAGACACTACCCTGCACCTTTGCTCCTGCGGGCGGCTGCTGTGTGAAGTCGGGATCTACTGTGTAACCATGCTCAAAGAGTGCTGTGAGAAGTGGATGGCCGGCAGTGACTGTGAGGCTAGCGAGCTGGCAACTAGGGCAAGTGAGCGGATCTGCTGGGTTGCGCACGCCTGGCTTGTACTCTATCCTGTAGTGGAAACTCCTCTCCATGAACTCCATCCATCTAGCCTGGGGACGACTCAGCTGCGGCTGCGACTTGAGAAAGCGAAGCGAACAGTGGTCCGTGCGTATAACAGTCTCTGCCCCCTCTAGATAGCACCTCCACACCTTATACGCACGGATGATCGCGAGCGCCTCCTTGTCGTGTATGGGATAGTTCAACTCCGCTCCCCTAAGCTTATACGACTCGTACGCGATCGGCTGCAACCCGCGTTCCTGGTCGTGAAGAAGCACTGCTCATATGGCCTGATCTGAAGCGTCGGTCACTACAACGTACGGGCGAGTGGGATCAAGGTACGACAATGTCGGTGAAGACGTGAGCGACTGCTTCATCTGCTCGAATGCCTGCTGCTGCGCTGGACCCCAAACGTACTCTACGCCCTTCCGAAGTAGGTCGGTGAGTGGACTAGCGATCGATGCGTAACCCTGAATGAAACGACGATAGTAATTTGCGAATCCGAGGAAGCTCTGCAACTCCTTGACCGAGGTCGGTGCCACCCAATCCTGTACTGCTGCGATCTTCTTTGGGTCGGTCCTAATGCCACTAGCGGATACGACATGACCTAGAAACTCGACCTCGGGGAGGAAGAACTCGCAGTTTGACTTCTTCGCGTACAACTGCTCCCTCCTCAAGACCTCAAAGACCTTCTGCAAGTGCTGCACGTGCTCCTCTTTCGTCTTGGAAAAGACTAAGATGTCGTCTAGGTAGACTACTGAGAAAGTACGAACGAGGAGTGGAATGACTATGAATGAAGTGAGTACAAATAGGAAACCCTAATTGGGTTGTACCCCCTATGGGATACCCCACTATAGCCTACAGAAACAAGTAAGCTATGAGTTCTGACACACCCCCATAGGCAAAGTGGGGGAGAACAAGGGGTCACAAGACCGGTCAAGCAAAGCAAAGCAAAGCTCAGGGTGGATCACAAAGTCACCACGCATTCCGAGCACAAGTTCAAAGGCCACAAGGCCAGTTCACATGCAAGATCATATATAGAGATATACAAGAGCAAGAGTATATATATGCGAAAGTACAAGCAAGGTCAAGAGGAGAGCAAGTGAGGCAAGACAGGCACAAGACCCAACTGCGTGCAGCAACGCTGATGATCACAAGGCGCAAGTGCCTTGGTGAAGACATCAGCAGTGTTGGCCTCAGAGGCCACGTACGCAAGTCGCAGCTGTCCACGCTGCTGTAGCTCACGAGCAAGAAAGTAGCGAAGAGCAATGTGCTTCGTTCTGTGCTCCAGTCGCTGCTCTCGACACAAGGCCAGCATGGCCTTGTTGTCTACGTACAGGACTGGAGGAGAACGAGGCTGCTCTCCAAGGTCGGTCAGCAGGTAGGTGAGCCACCGTAACTCCTGTGCAGCCATAGCCCCAGCGTAGATCTCAGCCTCACAACTGGAGCTGAGAACCGAAGACGAGCGGGTAGCCCGCCACGAGACAGAGCCGGAACCAAGGCTGAAGGTGTAACCCTGTGACGACCGCTGCGTAGCCTGGTCGTCAGCCCAAGAAGCATCTGCGTGCCCAGTGAGGACCACTGGACTGCGCCCTCCAAGCACTAGCCCCATGCCCGACGTACTGCACAAGTAGCGCAACACCCTCTTCGCTGCAGCCATGTGCTCTGGTCGGTGTCTCCCAGGAGCAACAAAGCGTGCGAGAATGCTAAGAGGGTATGCGAGGTCAGGTCGTGTGCAGGTCATCAGGTACATGAGGCAGCCAACAAGCTCTGCATACGGACCACTCGACTCTACGGACTCATCCGAAGGCAGAGCTGAGAGCGAGTGGCGAGTAGGCAGAGGAGTGGCCTGAGGCGAGGAGTACGTGAAGCCGAAGCGCTGAAGGACCTGCTGCACCATGTGTGACTGAGTCAGGGTAATGGTGCGGCGTGCTCTGTCCCGGGTGATCTGCAAGCCAAGGTAGCTGCGCAGTTCACCCAGGTCAGTGCACGTGTGTCTCTTCTGCAGCTCGGACTTCACGTAGGCGAGTCCAGCAGTGTCAGCTGTGGCAAAGACCAAGTCGTCGACGTACACGAGGATGTAGAACGGCGGCAGAGAGGTGTCGGTGCGCAGAAACAGCGACGGGTCGGCAGTGGAAGGAGCAAACCCAAGTGCCGCGAGCGTAGTCCTCAGTGTGTCGTGCCACTCACGTGGCGCCTGGCGGAGACCGTAGACTGGACGCCGGAGACTCCACTGGGTACCAGGAGGGAAAGACCCAGTGAAGCCAGGTGGGCGACGCAGCCAGATCTCCTCGTGCAGGCTGCCCTGCAAGAAAGCTGTGCTGAAGTCGAGAGAGTGCAGCTCGTAGTCACGGTGAGCAGCAACGTGTAGCAGAACCCGAAGAGTGGTCATCTTCGGGGTGGGGGAGAAGGTCTGAAAGTAGTCAACCCCCTGCCGCTGACTGAAGCCACGAGCCACGTAACGCGCCTTGAAGACAGGCGGAGAACCCGGCGGCCGCTTCACCCTGAAAATCCACATGCCACTGACGATGTTTGCCCCAGGAGGGGGAACAGCGTCAACGTAGGTGCCTGTGGACTTCCAGGAAGCCATCTCTGCATCCATAGCTGCCTGCCACTGAGAGGAGTAGGGACCCTCTATCGCCTCCGCGTAAGAGCGCGGAGTCAGGATGTCTGGTGCATCCGGGTCTCCCTCAGGGGCTAGCAGTACAGACGCGAGACGAGGTGAAGCGGCGGCCAGACACTGGAACTCCTCCTGCCTGTCCTCAAGGACGTCCGTGCCAAGGGCACACTCACCCCCGACGGACGGAGGACAGGCGGACTCAGACTCAGTGACAAGGGCAGCAGCGTAGTCTAGACGACAGCGCGCAGCAAAGTCGACAAGCTCAGTGACAAGGGCAGACGCAGCAGACGACTCGAAGGAAGGGTCAGTGACAGCAGTAGCCAGGAGACGCGTGACAGTAGGACTGGCAGCACGGAGAGCGTCTGACTCCGGGTCGGCAAGAGCAGGAAGAGAGGAAGCAGGAGGAGAAGGCAAAGGGGCACGCAGAGGAGCAGTGGACGGACGCAGTGACATCCGGTGCGTGCCAGGGACAGGAGGAGGACGCTGACGCGACCCGCGACCACTAGCGCGCTCAGTACGAACAGGCGACACAGGACGAGACGCAGGCTCACGACGCTCAGTAAGACCACCAGTCGGACCAGCGTAGGGAGAAGGAGCAGGCAAAGGGGAGGCAGGCTGTAGCTGTGGCTGGGACCGGACAGGCTGCAGACCCTCTAAGGGAGGAGGAGGAGGTGTAAGACCAAGAACCTGCTGCAGGAGCGGAACGAAGTACGGTCGGGGCCGCGTGGCGACGCTAGAAACAGCAGGAATAGCACCAGCAGCCCCGGCAGGAGCACCCACTCCAGCAGCACCTCCAGCAGCACCACCAGAAGCTCCAGAACCTCCAGCCGCAGCACCAGGAGCACTGTCAGTCGGGCCGCCAACGGCAGGCTCAGCGCCAACACCCTCAGCAGGACCAGCTCCAGGAGAACTCTCAGACTCAGCAGCTCCAGCACCCACAGTACGAGCACCGGCGGGGCGCGCAGCAGCAGTGCCCTCTGCAGCGGAAGAACCACCAGCACCAGCAGCACGCCTCCAGCGCCCGGCAAACCACTCACGCAGCTCCTGTGGGGAGAGTGGCCCCCGGCGAGACGAAGCACCCCTAGGCACAGCACCCTCGGGCTCAACACCCCTAGACACAGCACCTCCAGGCACGGCACCCCCAGGCTCAGCACCCCAAGGCCCAGCACCCCCAGGCACAGTACCCCCAGACTCGGCACCTCCAGGCTCAGCTCCCGCAGCAGTACCAGAGTCACCAGTGACCTCGACAGGCTCGACCGCGTCTACCTGGGACACACCTGAAGGGGCAGGACCCTGAGGGGGGAGGGGGACTACCGGGGGGGGACCTGGTACCAAGAAGAGCGGGGGTGGGGGGAGGGACGGAGTGCGGTAGGGGAAGAGGCGGTAGTAGGGCACCGACTCGTCGAACGTGACGTCCTGGGAGGACAGAACACGTCGAGAGGTGGGGTGGTAAAACTGCCACCCAGGGGCGTCGGGGGGGAACCCCAGGAAGACGCAGGGAGAAGCACGAGGGGACAGTTTGTCGGCAGACAGGTCGCGAACAAACGCCCGAGATCCCCAGACCCGGAACGCCGACGCATCGCCAACCTTCCCCGTCCACAGCAGGGCTGGGGAGGTCTCCGGTCGAGAGACCCTGGGGTGGAGGTTGATCTGGTGCGCAGCGTACCTGACCGCAAACGGCCACAGAAAATGGGGAGCAGCCGCATGCATCATGGACGTACGAGCGACGTCCATGACCATGCCAATGCGGCGCTCAGCAATCCCATTTTGCTGCGGTGAGTCCGGAAGCGTGAAGGTCTGACGGATGCCTCGCACACGACAGTAGGCACTCAGGAGGCCGGAGGAGAACTCTCCACCTCTGTCCGAGTGCAGACGCAAAACAGGGAAGTCAGAGCCAAAGCTCCTCCGAAGCCGGAGACGAGCTGCGCGGATCCAGTCGATCAGCACCTCAGTGACTTCACCCTTGCTGCGCAAGGGGAAGACTGTGGTGTAACGCGAGTAGTCGTCAACCACCAGCAGGAAGTAGCGCTCCTGACCCTGTCCACGGACGCGGGCTGGGCCCCACACGTCCATGTGAAGCGTCTGCAACGGGGCCTCTGTGGGAGGAAACTGGGAGGAGTGAGGGGCAGCACGCTGGCGCCCCTCGACACAGGGGACACAGGTGGGGCCAGGGCCCGGAGGAAGGGGAGGGAGAGACCGGGGAAGACCAGACACAAGGACTCGCGAGGCCATGCCTCTGAGCCGAAGCAGAGAGGGGTGGCCAAGGCGGTGGTGCCAGAGGAGGGTCTCGTGAGACAGACGACGACACGAGCAGGGGGCAGACTCAGGACCAGACCTGGACGCTGCAGCAAACACCTGACCAGACGAAGGGACCCTACCAGACTCAGCACCTGGAGGAGAAGCAGTGGTCAGTGTGTACAGGCTCGACCCTGGCCGACGTGTAAACGTAGCCAGGTGGCGACCTGTATCCTCCTCCGTGCAGTGGGTCACCCGCTGACGAGCAGGGGTGAACTGGTGGACACCCGCATCCTGGAGGTCAGCACCACTCACCAAGTTCGTCGAGAACGAGGGGAGGTAGAGACCAGTCAGGGTGCCAGAGGGGGCCGCCGGACACGGGAGGACAGTGGAGAAGCGAGCCAGGACCGGCCCCCCAGAGGGGTCAGCCAGGGACACCGCAACCGGCCGACTCAGCGGCGTGAGAGTGGTGCGGTCCCTAAAGAAGGAGCGAGACGCTCCAGAGTCAAGGGTGAAGGTGTGAGAGGCCGAAGCCGACACAGTACCTGAGAGGGCAGACTCACCAGCACCTGAGAGCACAGACGCACTGGCACCTAGAGCAGCAGCCTCACTAGTACCTGACGCGGCAGTACCAATGCCCGGGTCGGGCGGGAAACACCGGTAACAGTCATCCTCATCACTACCAGTCACAGCATACATAGCAGAGAGAATAGCATCAAAGTCAAGATCATAAATAGCTACTCCAGCCCTAGACAGCTCTCCCCAGCGGGGGATCTCAGCGGCCTCCGGAAACTGCTGACGCCAGGCGTCGGTCAGGCGGCCAAAGCAGCGACGGGCTGTGTGGGCGCCTCCACACCTCTCCCCCGCACGGTCACCGGTGCGAAGAACGTAGGGGCAGGGACCAAGAGCACCACCGCGCTGACGCTGCAAGTACCACTCACGGAGCTGCTGAGGGCCGGGGACGGTGCGAGAGCGCTGCTGCTGCTGCGGGTGCTGCTGCTGCTGCTGCTGCTGCTGCTGCTGCTGCTGGCGCTGACCACCCCCAGAGCTGCTCCGCTGGGACGAGCCACTCCGACCCCCGCCTCGATCACCACCCCCGCCTCCACCGCCACCCCCGTCTCCACCGCCACCTCCCCCACCAGGACCGTCGCTCCCACCGCTCCCACCGCCTCCTCCGCTACCACCTCCGCCGCCACCTCCGCCTCCACCGCCGCCACTAGTACCTCCACTCCCGCCACCACCTCCACCGCCACCCCCACTCCCCCCGCCACCCCCACCTCCTCCGCCACTGCCTCCTCTAGATCCACCCGCTCCCTTGCCCCCCTTGCCCTTGCCAGAGCGGCGTCTGCCGCTGGGGGCAGACGCCGCACCGACCGACTCAAAACCAGCGAGGTCGGCCGTAGCAGCAGAGGCGACAGAGGGCAGCAGGGGGGAAGGAGAACACCCCTCAAAGATGGGGGTGCGAGGGTCACCCCTAGAGGCCCCTACAGCGACTATACTCTTCTCAGCCGCTAGCAGGGACTCCTCAAGGAGGTCGACAGTGAGGGTGGTGGGACAGACAGAGAGAAACTGGTCCCTAACGACACGAAGGGACTCGGGAAGACGGGTGACGAGAAAGTAGAGAGTGATATACATGGGAGGAGGGTTTGCGGCGCGGAACTCAGCAGGAAGGGCAGCGCGGTAGCGAGCGTCACTAGCACGGAGGTGGGTAACGAGGTCAGCGACAGTGGGAAAGGAAGCGAGGTCAGGGAAGAGAAACGGTAGCATGAGGCGGCTAAGGGTAGCGGAGGAAGGGGAGGAGTAGCGTGCAACTACAGCGTCGTACAAGGCCTGAGCGGTCTTGCACTGACTAAAGTGGGCACGCTCAGAGGAAGGGAGGTGGCGACGCACAGCAAGACGTGCAGCAGCATCGCGGGTCGCCCACTTGGAGCGAACGGCAGAGTCAGCATCAGCAGGCGGGGCAGGGACAGCTCCAGAGACAAAGTCAAAGAGAGAGACCTCATCTATCGCATCACACAGTAAGTACAGCTGTAGGTCTTCAATCCAGACGGCAAAGTCAATGGCCCTCCCCTCAGCGTCAAAAGTAAGAACATTGGGGGTGGCCATGGCAGCAGCTGAAAGTCTCACCGGGCTGGAGGAGTCGGGTAGGTCAGCAGCAGAGGAACACAGCTCAGGGACAGTAGAACGGCTCGTCAGGTGGCTCGCGTGGCTCAGGCGGCTCGGGCGGCTCGGGCGGCTCGGGCGGCTCGGGCGGCTCGGGCGGCTCGCGCGGCTCGGGTGGCGTAGGGGCTCACGGGCGGCGCGGGCTGCTGGGGCTGCTCACGTGCAGCACGGCGGGCTGCAGCAGGGCCGGTGGCGGGCTGTAGCAGGGCCGGCGGCGGGCTGTAGCAGGGCCGGCGGCGGGCTGTAGCAGGGCCGGCGGCGGGCTGTAGCAGGGGCCGGTGGCGGCTGTAGCAGGGCCGGCGGTGGGCTGTAGCAGGGCCGGTGGCGGGCTGTAGCAGGGGCCGGTGGCGGCTGTAGCAGGGCCGGTGGCGGGCTGGGAGGCTGTAGGCGGGGCCGACGCGGCGGGCTGTAGCAGGGGCCGGTGGCGGGCCTAAGCGGGGCCAGCGCGGGGCCGACAGGGCGTAGGTGGGGCCGGCGCGGGGCCGAATAGGGGCCTAAGCGGGGCCGACGGAGCCTACGCGGCCCCGACACGGGGCCGAGACGGGGCCTGGGCGGGGCCTACGCGGGGTCGACGAGGTGTACGCGGGGCCTACGCGGGGTCGACGAGGTGTACGCGGGGTCGACGAGGTGTACGCGGGGTCGACAAGGTGTACGCGGGGCCTACGCGGGGTCGACGAGGTGTACGCGGGGCCTACGCGGGGTCGACGAGGTGTACGCGGGGTCGACGAGGTGTACGCGGGGTCGACGAGGTGTACGCGGGGTCGACGAGGTGTACGCGGGGCCTACGCGGGGCCGACGAGGGGTACGCGGGGCCTACGCGGGGCCTACGTGGGGCCGACGAGGGGTACGCGGGGCCTACGCGGGGCCGACGAGGGGTACGCGGGGCCGACGAGGGGTACGCGGGGCCTACGCGGGGCCGACGAGGGGTACGCGGGGCCGACGAGGGGCCTAAGCAGGGGCCGACGAGGGGCCTAAGCGGGGCCGACGAGAGGCCTAAGCGGGGGCCGACGAGGGGCCTAAGCGGGAGCACGACTGGAGGGGCGACTCGGAGGGTCGCTAAAAAAAAATGCGCGCCTCGGGGCGCGCTTCGGTGGGCCCTAGGAACAGGCCCTAGGAAGGGACCTGCTCTGATTCCATGAGAAAGTACGAACGAGGAGTGGAATGACTATGAATGAAGTGAGTACAAATAGGAAACCCTAATTGGGTTGTACCCCCTATGGGATACCCCACTATAGCCTACAGAAACAAGTAAGCTATGAGTTCTGACAACTACAACCAACGAACCTAAGAACTCCGAGAGGACTGTGTTCATGAGCGTCTGAAACGTCGCTGGGGCGTTGGTAGAACTCTAAACTCGTACAACCCCTGCTTCGTACGAAACGCCGTCTTGTGCTGGTCCTCTGGAACTACGCGAATCTGGTGGTAACCCGGACGAAGGTCGATCTTGGAGAAAACTCTAGCGCCCTGCACTGCATCTAGGAGATCCTCTACTCTCGGCACCGGAAACCTATTCTTGACGGTGGCGGCGTTCAGTGCGCGGTAATCTATGCACATCCGTAACCCTCCGTCTTTCTTGGGTGCGAAAAGGATTGGTGCTGCCCAAGGCGATCTAGATAGCCGAATGAAACCCTGCGCGAGAAAGTGCCTAACCTGCTGCGTCATCTCCTCTGTCTCTGCTGGAATCAACCTCCGCTGTAGCTTCGCTACTGGCCTGCTCCCTGGCTCTAACTCTATCCTATGGTCGACTGCTCGGCTAGGAGGTAACCCCGTGGGCAACTCGTTCAGGAAGACGTCTCTAAACTCCGCTAAGAGTGCACTCACATCAGCAGGAAGAGTTGTCTTATCGCCAACTGCTGCGCTCCCTCCTTTCCCCTCCTCAGCTTCCACCTCCTCAAGGAAAACCGCGAAGATCCGTGCCGCACGCTTCACTAACTGTTGCACACGAACAACATTAATGATAGCTATGGATGATATGGTCCCATCACTCCACTGTGGCAGCTCCCGGAACTCCCCGTCTACCTTGACGTTGCAGCTTCCCTGAGCCCAATCGAACTGAATACTAACCGTGCGTAGCCAATCTCTCCCGAAGATAAAATCGTATCCGTCCAGCGTCGCAGAGTCGAAATCACGCCTAACTGTGATCGGTCCTAGCACTACGCGCAACTTGCGGACGATCGGTCCGATGTGAAGCGGCGTCCCATCTACCATGCAAGCATCCTTGAAGTTGACTGTTGAATCTGCTTGAAGATGGAGATGACTAACTAGCGATGAAGACACGAACGAGTGGCTGGTTCCGCTATCTACGAGAATCTTGACTGGTACTCCGCGAAGCTTGCCTAGAAGCACGACTGGACGATCAACCGTGTCTATCAATTTTTCCGTAGATCACTACTGCGAAGCCGTCTCCTCTACGTTGGTAGACGTGGCGGGTATGGGAACCTCCACACCAGCTAGCGACCCGCTATCTACTGGCGGTTTCCGTTTCCCTGCGGCCGCTCCTTAAGCTGTGGGCAGTCCCGATTCATGTGTCCCGACTTTTTGCAGTAGTGACAGCTCCCCCTAAATCCTGTTTTCTGTGAGCTGTCACTGTTAACTGCACCAATCTCCATGGCCGACGGTCCGTCCCTCGATTGAGCGTCGTTGATCGGTTTGTATCCCCTATCGCGATCGTCACGACCCCGTGGGCTTCGTACTGCGTCGACGCGTTCTGCTACTGCGACTACCGACTCGAAGGTGGACAATCCGTGAATCGCTATAACCTCCGCTATGTCCGACTTCAACCCTTCGAGGTAGCTATCGCGCATCCTTGCTTCCGTGATGTCGTCTATTTCGTTACAGATGCTCAAGAACTGTCGTGTGTACTCCTGTACGTTGCTTATCTGTCGGAAATGACGCAGACGCTTCCTAGCAGCTTCGGAGGCATTCACCAAAGTTTTCAGCGCCGCTTCAAATCCTTCCCATGTGGTCGGAACCGTGGTAACACCCAAAGCTAGACTACCTAAGCTCGAAGTTGCAGCTGCATTCCCCACGCCTTGTTGATGCCCGTTCGTCTGAGCCCTTCTAACAGCAGTCTGCGTAAGTTGGTGCCACCACTCCAAGGCCGGGCCCCTCAGCAGCGTACAGCGTACACGATCCGCTGCTGCGCGTCCGCCTCTTGCACCCCGCTCGCGGCGAAGTAGTTGTTCAACATGAAGAGCCACGTCCGCACGTTCGCGTCGCGTTGACTTGGGTCGAACGACTCGGGTCTCTGCGGCTTGAGCGCGCTTCGACGTTCCAGCAGCGCTTCTGCGCCAGTCGACGTGTTGGGCGCAAGAGTTGGTGCGGCATGACCATGGGGGTTAGAAGCAATTCTCGAAGCTGTTCCATTTCAGCTCGTACCTGACGATTTTCCAACGTTAACTCTTGAAGTTGGCGCATGAGTTAGGCAAGCGTGTTGCCCATGTCGTGGGGGAGAGCATGCATGGTTTCGTCCATGTTCGCTCGACGACTCCAAATTTGCAAGTCGGCACCGTGGGACGATGACGTCGTAGTCTCGTCGTCGACGGTCGCTCGTTGGAAGTCGCTCCCCGCGAAGGCAGCTCCCCGCGAAGGCTCTGATACCAAGTGTTAGGCCCGACGGCCTAAGTCCGCTAAAGAATTAGCGGGTCGTCTAAGTCGAGGATGAAACGCGGCGGAAGACTTTGGCGAAAGAACTATTGGCGGAATAGGCGAAGAAGTTACTAAGTAATTGAAGAAGAGTTGAATGAGAATTGATTGATATTGGTGGATACAAGCAAGGATGATATAGCATGGAAGGTCGAATGTCGGAAAGTACTTCGTGGGACTAGAAAGTAGAAGCAAGAAAGGTAGAGTGCCACGCGGCACTAGGAAATCTAGGAAGATAAGGATAAGGGTGAGTTGGAAAGTACTGTTCGGAATGAACAATAAATCCCCCCTTAACACTTCAGAGTTTTGGGTCCAGGGTACACTTCTTGAACATGGCCCCTGGGAGTCTGGAACACCCTCAAGCACGCTCGCGACCGAAAGTCCTCCACTGGCCGCATCATCAGCTCCCCCGCTCGTACCTCCCCCATTTTCGTCTCCCCCACTTTCGCCTCCCCCACTTTCGCCTCCCCCACTTTCGCCTCCCCCACTTTCGCCTCCCCCACTTTCACCTCCCCCACTTTTGCCTGCCCCGCTTGTGATCCCCCCTTGCACCTCCCCCGCTTGTGCCTCCCTTGTTTTTTTCACCTCTCCCGCTTTCGCCTGTCCCACTTTCACCCCCCCCCCCCCCCCCCACTTGCAAGTTGCGCACCTCCCCCACTTGCACCTCCCCCACTTGCGCCTCCCTTGCTTGCACCTCCCCTGCTTGCACCTCCCCCACTTGCACCTCCCCTGCTTGCACCTCCCCCACTTGCACCTCCCCTGCTTGCACCTCCCCCACTTGCACCTCCCTTGCTTCTGCTGCTGGGAATGCGAGCCCACAGTTGGTTGTATTCCGAGGCTCGACCGAGGCTGCAGGCTTGGAATCCGAATCCGGAGCTGATTCCGAGGCTCAAAATCCGAGGCTGGCGTCAGCAGGTGCTGATTCAGAATAGTCGCCGACAGCTGTTGCGACAGTCACTGCTTCACTGGCTACATTCACTGAATTGACTGAGTTGAATCCATCAACTGTGTAGACTGTGTTGACTGTGCTAGATGCGTCAAAGTCATTGACAGCATGATGGACTGCTTCGAGTGCGTTGACCTGGTTGACTTGGCTTGTTCGGTTGACTTGGTTGACCTGGTTGACTTGGTTGACTTGGCTTGTTCGGTTGAATGCGGGCGGGCGGAACGAGCTGCTCAGGAGCAACTTGGAACCACTGCTGCATCAGCCAGTGTCGCGATTTCCGTGCCGTGCCACCAAGTCAGCTTGACCTCACAGCCATTAACATTATCCTTGTTAATAGCGCGATTCGATAGAAGGATGATTTCGGGTTTGACGTCGCGGTGCACGATGGTGTGCGAGTGGCAGTGCTGCAAGGCCAGCATGAGCGATCGGAAGATGCGCGCTGCAGAAGGTTCGGAGAGCCTTCCGTGCGAGGCAACGCGGTCAAACAGGTCTCCCCCCTCACAGAGCTCCATTGCCACGTGCACGTGCTGGAGGAGGGGGGGGGAAGAGGGGAGGAGGGGAGAGGGGTGGGGTGGGAAGAAGCAAGAGGGAAGAAAGCTGAGCCCCATCACTACATGCACGTGCTGGGGGGGGGGGGGGGGGGGGGGGGGGGGGGAAGGGAGCAGTCGTAAAGGGGGAGGGGGAGATGGAGAGACGCAATGGATGAGAAAGCGAAGGAAGGATGGGCGTGCTGGGAGTGTGCCAGCAACGTCGACAGGAATTAACAGAAGAGCAGTGGTAATGGGGGAGTGTAGTGGAAGCTATTCAGTAATGGCAACGGAAGGCTTGAATTAGTGGGCCAAGTATGAAGGATCAGATTTAGTTGCATAATGCAAGTCTCATGCACGCTGGCACACAGGCTTGAGCATCAGTTCATGAGTCATTATTCATACATTCACAATGGGGTAGAAGGGAACGGACAAGGGTAACTTACCCTGTGTTTCCTTCTTTATCCGAAAGATGTCGATGTGGCCGTTGAGTTCCTCTGTGACTGCCACGTCAGCAGCACTCTGCCCTGTTGGAAAGGCAAGAGGCACGAGGCTGGGCGGAAAGGGAAGGAAAGCACAGATGCTGAAGGTGAGGATGAGGCAGAGAGAATCAGGGTGGGAGATCAGGGTGGGGAGAGCAGGGTGGGAGAGCAGGGTGGGAGATCAGGGTGGGGAGAGCAGGGTGGGAGATCAGGGTGGGAGACCAGGGTGAGAGATCAGGGTGGGAGATCAGGGTGGGGAGAGCAAGGTGAGAGAGCAAGGTGGGAGATCAGGGTGGGGAGAGCAGGGTGGGGAGATCAGGGTGAGAGATCAGGGTGGGAGATCAGGGTGGGGAGAGCAGGGTGGGAGAGCAGGGTGGGAGATCAGGGTGGGAAGAGCAAGGTGGGGAGAGCAGGGTGGGAGAGCAGGGTGGGAGAGCAGGGTGGGAGAGCAGGCCGGGGGCCCCATGGCAGGGACGGCCCTACCTGCATGGCGGCCTTCCAGATGCTCCTGCAGGCAGCGTGCATTCCGGTGGTGCTGACCCCAAGGCAGCGTGCCTCCGAGGCTCAGAATCCGAGGCTGGCGTCAGCAGGTGCTGATTCAGAATAGTCTCTGACAGCTGTTGCGACAGTCACGGCGTTGACTGCATTGACTGCGTTGACTGTGCTCAGTACGTCAAGGTCATTGACAGCATGTAATGCGTCGAATGCGTTGACTTGGTTGACTTGGCTTGTCCGGTTGACTTCAGGGAATGCGGGCGAAACGAGCTCATCAGGAGCATCGCCGAACCACTGCCTCATCAGCCGCTGCCGCTGCTTCCGGCCCAGCACCCTTGGAGCCGCCGTTTGAACCATTGATGCCGCTACCTCGTTGCACCAATCCTCAAGCGCCACGTTGGCTGTCGTGGTACCACTGGCGGCTCCGCCGTCACCAACTGCTGGGAAACGGCTGATAAACTCGCTGGGAAACGGATCTCCGCCGTTTGCGCTGACTTGCGCGGCAACAGACAGTTGGGTTTCGCTGGGGTCACCTCCAGCGAAAGGAGACGCGGAGACGGAAGGGTACTCGCAAGGGATGGCACCAACCCCTTCCGCGGAAGGGAAGGAGGAAGGGAAAGGACAATGGAACGCGGAAGAGAAGGCGGGAAACTCAAGAGTGAATTCTGCAGAAGGGAATGCGGAAGGGAAGGCCGGGAAGTCAAGAGTGGTCGCGGAACCGCAGCTCATAATCATGGCGACATCCGTGGCGGTGGTGACGCCGCAGTAAGCGCCGTCACAGCCGGCGGCAGCGTAGAGCTGAATCTGAAACGTCCTTCTTGAATGCAGCGGCGGCGCGCCGGCGGCGGGACTAGGGTTTGCGCGAGCTCGCCGCGTCGCGGCGCTGGTCGACGACGTGCGATGTGACGACATGTTTCCAGTTGTGGGCGCCATTTCAGTAGTTTGCAAAAGGGCGCGTTCGCTGGTAATACTAGCCGGAACGGGAGTGGCTGCCTGCTAAGCTTCACAGGGGAGATGGTTTTCAGTCAAAATCCTTGAAACGGGATTCGGGAATGGCTTGAGCTGCGACTGCTATCATGTATGGGGATGAATTCGTAACCACTCTGTATGTATGGCGTTCTGGAATCTGCACTCGCGGCAAGCGTTTTCATAGTCGAAAGCGGAGGCGGTAGGTGGATCAAGAGGACTTTGGAAGGGGGAGTCTGCGCTCGCGGCGAGCGTTCAACCCGGAGAATTGATTGGCGGAGTAGGTCAGCGGCGAGTGTGACACGAGTTTGGCACCCCCCACGCTCTTGTCTCGGCCTGAGACCAAGGGACGACACGTCACCCCGACTTTGAGGAGTCATCCTGACAGCAACTCGAGTCACGCCTGACTACACGTCCTCTAGAAGTGTACGTGTCGCGAAGCGTGCACGCTGCTTTCGGCGAAAGTGCTACTGGGTGTGCATGCGCGTGTGAGAAATGCTGACTATGCTTCGCAAGGGCCAACGCGGATGAGGGGAAGAGAAGGAAAGCTCTCTTTTCTGATTGCAACCTCTTCTGCATTTCTAAGATTCATTTATCCACGTGCTCGGAATGGCATTTGCTGAGAAAGCTACAAGCAAACACGTGCCTAGCCGTTCCACGTGCTCTGTTTATGGTAACCACTTTTGTACCGTTGTGTCAGTCCGTGACTTTTTTTCGGACGGTTCTGAAAGTGCAACCCTGAGGAACTATCTTCTCTCGAGCACCCTTTGGGCAGTGCGCCGGTACAGTCTGCAATGCTGCTTGCTTGCTTGCTCGAAAGGAGAGCAAATGAGCGCTGAGCTAACAAATTATTTGCTGGATGGGGGTGTCCGCACCAGTGCAAATTTTATCAGTGTAAATCACCATGATACCCTGATTATCAGAGTGGTTTTCGGTAGTCACACTGATGGCCTAGGGTTTTTTTTTCGGGAGCTAGAATTTTCCTGATATCCCAGGGTTCACATTTAAGGCACACTGATGACTTAGGGCTACCGATTTCATAACGAGTTTTACCCTGAAGCGAGTACATGCCCCCCCCCCCCCCCCTCCCCACCCCCCCTACCCCCCCACCCGCTCCCCCCTAACCCCCTCCCCCTTAATTGACCTTTGAAGTTCTGTCTTGGTAGAATGACTTCAGACGTAGTTATTTGAGCTATTAGGATACTCCTGGTCGGTAGATTGGACTTCGGAAGGATGATGACTCGAAATCAAATCTTGCAGCCCTTACTTTTATTTATAACTTCAGTAGAAACACCTCACCGGGGTAATGAAAAATATTACACTGTGACATTAGGGTAAATTTTGTGAAACTATGGAAAACCCGGATGGAAAAGAATTTTCCCAAGGGGTCACACTGATAATCAGGGTTTTGAAAAGGTGCAGGACTGATGATAAGGGTTGCTTAAAACCAAAAATTAGCCCTGGTCCGCACTGCTCTGCGCAGCACACAGCAGGGCTTGTTTTGTTGAGCAGGTTGTGTGTGGTTGGATCGAAAGTCGAGCTGTTTTCTTGTGGGGAAGGGCAGGGCGAAGAAGGCTGGTTTGACTAGGTTTGGTTCGTTTTGGTGTATTTTAATCAGGTTTGGTTTGGTTTGTACGAAGATCCGCCGTGTGCTCCAAGAGGGCGCGTGAAGTTGGCCTGGTTGGGTTGGCTTGGGGGGGTAGTAGGGACATGATATCGCGACGCGAACAAGCGAGCGTGGCAGATTATGCAAAAAATGCTGATGTGCCTGCCACCAATTGGCCAGATTGAGGAACCAAGCCTTTCCGAAAATTTTGGAATGAGCGGGAGAATGCTGTTCTCCACAGCCAGTCCTGTCAAACCAGCCAGCGTGTCGTAGGTGTATTTGGTTGACCAATGACCACTCCAACTCCACTCCAGAAAACAGCGTTACAGTACAGTCGATGCTCAGCCTATCACAAAACATTTGCCCCGCAAAATTAGAAATTTAGTCACTCGCGAACGTTTTTCCCGTGAGTGACTAAACTGACCATTGTGCCGATTTCAGGGTACAGTCACCAAGCTGAGGAAGAAAAACATCTACAGTTCATAAACAACAACGGTTGCCCGTCATCAGAGAAGTTAACCTGGTTACTAAATTAAAGCCATTGACTCGATTCACGTTGCAATTTCATATTACAGACACATTTTTGCCCGTGGCGACAAGGGCGAAAGTGGCGAATGGTCTCGAACTCGTTTCACGCATATGCCGCCCGCCTACCTGGTGTTCTTGAAATGGGCACCGATTGTAGAGCACAGTTCATTTGTACAGAGAACAGTCCAGATTGGTGTGATGTGACATGTCTGAAGAGTGCGCCTAGTCGTCTTGCAAGCATGCAGAACTTCGATATGGCAGACTTATGTGAGAACATAAACGCAAGGGAAGGAAGTGCAACAAAAAATTGTGATCAAGGCTGCTAGAGATTAACATAATTCATATGTTTTCTAGTGAATGGTAGTGGACATGCAATATAATGCTCCTTGGAAAAATCGACTGGAGAACAATTGACATACCAAGATCAATCCTTCGGCTAGATAACAGATTCCCAGCCCAATGTTTTTTTCAAGCTAAGCACTACCAAGAGAGCCTTAAAAAAGGGGGAGGTGGTTGAAAAAGAGGTGAATGGCTAGATTAGTGACATCAGGATTGAATTATCATGGAATAATATTCCGCACATACATGTGTTCTCTCACAGCAGAACCTAAGCATCAGGAGATAGTACGTGAGTCCAACTACTAAAACTGATCCGGGTCATGGGATGAAGAGAGAGCACACAAATGATGAGATGCTTGGCTAGTGACAACAGCTCCTGCCACCTCCGGCTGCAGCTGAACCCCTCCCTCTCCGCCTCCAGTACCGTCCGCAACATCATGTTATTGGCTGCTTCGCCCCCCTCCCCACTGCTGCTGCTTCTGCCACATTTTCTGCTGTCCTTTCTTCCTTTTCCAGCAGAGTCTGCTGCTGCTGCTGTTGAGTCGATTACGTGGGTAGGGGATCTGACCACAGCGCATTATAAAGAGAGTAATACCAGCGCTTCACACATCACACTCAGCACCATGCGCCCCTGAAAACACCTGCGATTTATTCCGCTGTACCCACGTGACATCCTTCCAGATGCTCTTGCAGGCAGCGATCTCCCCGGTGCTGCAGTGCACGCATCTCCGAATCATGCCGTACTGCCCCCTGCTTATCTCCCTCTTGAATAGAAGCCACTGCTGCCGAATGTCCTTCACTCGCCACCTCAACACCTCCCCCATCTCCTCCTCCCCCACTTGCATATTCCTCTCTACTGCTGGGATTGCAAGTTCACAGGTGTTTGATTCGGGAGGCTCATCCAAGGCTGCAGGCTCGGTAGTGGGGAGCTGACTTCGAGACAGCTGTTGCCGCATTGACTGCATTCGCCGCGAGCACTCACTACATTGGCTGCAGACACCGCGAGCACTCACTGCATTTGCTGCATTTACCGCGAGCACTCACTGCATTGGCTGCATTCACCGCGAGCACTCACTGCATTGGCTGCATTCACTCCATCATAAACTGCTTTCAATAGCGTTGACTTGGTTGACTTAACAGTTGGTTCGGATGAGTTCAGGGAATGAGCCCATCAGGAGCATCGTGGAACCACTGCCGCATCAGCCGCCGCCGCTGTTTCCGTCCCAGCCCTGTTAGTGTCGCCGTTTCAACCACTGACGCCGCTGCTTCGTTCAAACAATCCTCAAGCGCCACGTCGATTGCGTTGAATTGCACGGATTCGGACGGCCACGGAATGCAGTCGGCGAAAGGAGGAGACATCGGGAAGTCGTGCGGCCACGCAGAGGCGGAAGGGTTGGCGAAAGGGGAGGCGGAGGTCTCTTCCGCGGAAGGGGAGGCGGGAAAGTCTAGAGTGGTCGTGGGGCTGCGGCAGCTCGTAACGGCGACGTCCGTAGCGGCGGCTGCGGCAGTGACATCCGAAGTACACGTGGTGACGCCGCAATAAGCGCCGTCATGGCCAGCGGCAGCGGGGCTGAGCTGAATCTCGAGGGTTCTGTTGGAATTCAGCGGCAGTGGCGCGCCGTCGCCGCGGCTGGGGCTCGCGCGAGATAGCCGCGTCGCGGCGCTGGTCGATGACGTCCGATGCGACGACGACATTATTTCAATGATGATGGAAAAGATCGTTGGTCGAAATTGCGCGCGATCGCTGTAGTCAAATCGGCGAGAAATGGCGAGAATCGGCAGGAAAAGGCGTGCTAGTCGCGAATTGCTAGACCCTAAGGTGAGCTTCAGGGGGCTTGGATGGTTTCCAGTCAGAACGCCTTGAGGCGGGATTCGGGAAATGGCTTGAGCTGCAAGTGTTATGGCTGGTCAATTTGAGTCTCTATTTGTAGTCGCACTCGCGGCGAGCGTTTACATACTACTCGAGGTGGATGTGGCGACGGGTGGAATGGGGAATAGACGGGCGGATGGAGAATAGTGTCGTTGATAGATGGCGGGGACGAGTTTCGACACGACGCTACTCGAATCGATGGAGCTGCAAGGAAGGAGAGATTACATTCCCCTCGACGCATAAAAGGGTTCATGAACTTGGACGGGCCCGTGCAGTGAGTAACATCTGCGGTAAGGTATGTGTAACCAATGCGGGCTCGACTAAGTCCACGCCATGCGCTCTGATTACCATAGTGACTCAGCGCCGATGGTGACTCAGCGGCGGTACAGTTACTGGGGGGGAAGGATGAGATGAGTGAGACTGGCGCCATGGATGGGCGTGAGAGGGAATTATCGCGCCAAAGGCGGTCGGAGAAATGGGAGGTGAAAAATGTCGGAGACGGAAGGGGAGGCTGACGCGCGGCTCGCGGGAGTCGGACTTCCCCCCCATCCCCCCCCCCCCCCCCCCCCTTCCCCTCCACTGCAATCCCAGCCATCGGCGGAGCACCGATCGGCGGAGCACCGATCGGCGGAGAAAGATGAGCGGCGAAAGTAACCCATCCGTTTGGCACCCTCACCGCGCACTCTCTCGAAGCCTGAGGCCAAAGACACGCCAACCCTACTTTGACGAGTCATCGTGACAGCATATCGCGTAATCGCATTTGATCAGATTTGAACGAGGAATCGGACGAACTTGGACAGTGTGGGGCTACTGTACATCAGAAAAAACCGAGGAGTGTGTTGGGGTGGGTTGGGGAAGTTTGGGTTAATTGTGATGCCTTTCCTTCAGTTTCCCGTCCACCTCGTAGATAGTAGATGGGTTGTTCCCAAATAGACTGTGGATCGTACCTGCTGTGGATCAGGGGATTGCGTCTGATTACACGCGTCACTGTAGAGTCTGGTTCAGCACGTTCGAACTTGGTTGCAGCCGTGTTGTCAATCGCAGTCAACACTGATTATGAGCGGGAGTTGGCGAGGATCATCGTGACTGCGTGCACGTGTACACCCTGTTTCGCGCTAGCAGAGCATCTGGTTGCAGAACATGCACAGGTCACCACGTTTGAAATGGTCTTATCACCGACGGTACAAGCACATTCACAAGAAAGCGGTTAGCTAGGATGCTGCATGGTAAAGAACGTTAACCAAGCGTTTCAAAGCGGTTGAAAAGGGTATACAGCGATAAAGAAAAATTTTGCCCCCAGTACCACTCCGTCAGCTGGTGCGGCTTTGCCCGCAGGTTTCAGCCATACGGTTTATGGCACCTGACCGCACTGTAGCAGCGAATCGCGCAAGGTGAGAGGGTCGAGAAACAGGGTGTAATCAGTAGGGGTCGTTTGTATCGCTGTGTGGCGATTTAGAGTGCACCTTTGTCCATCCAGGTCGCTCTGGCGAGTCGATGACGAAGGGGTTACTTTGTCTAACGAATTGTTAATAAGAGCTAGAATGTACGCGCCAAGGGAGAAGGGGGGATTGGGGGTGATTGATCCAAGGGGGAGAATTGACAGTGTGGTTTTGCGGTGCGCGGGGCTGGCGCTGAAGCAGGAATGTTCGCTGAGACGGGGCTTGTCGGAGAAAGCGGCGGGCCTACCTCTTGGATGGGCGACGCTCTATGCGCACAAGGCGGTGCTGAAAGGGGGCCTGATTAAGAGCCGAAGGTGGGCGAGGCTGTGCAAAATAATCCTGAAATCAACAGTGGTGGGGGTACCAGAGGTGGCATCAAGGTGGGAAGCAGAAGGGGAGTTTTTGTGCTACAATAAGAGTATTATCCATCGTGGAAACGCCCCATTTGGTGGGCAGAAAGGCACGGAGAAACTACGAATGTGGCGTATGTGTGACATGGTACGAAGGAAATGGGACGGGACAAGGGCGGTTAAACCGGAGGTGTCGCTGGCTAGGGAGCTGGGGGGAAAAAAGGAAGCGGAGATGGCATTAAAGGCATTTAATGCGGCACCGGAGCAGTGGCGACAGTGGGTACTGGCGCCGTTAACGGCAGAAGAGGTTGCAGCTGAGGTGTCGATTCGCAAAGTGAAGAAGTTCCAGGCACGGAGGGTGCTTCGGAAGATAAATGTGGAATTCAACACGCACGCGAGAATCTACTGTGGCAAGCCGAGCAGGAAGGCGAAGAAGGATAAGGCGAGATGGAACTTGGCGGAGGACGAGGCACGTGTCATGCGGCGGATATGTGTCGATGAAGCGGTGGGCCTGAAGTGGCAGGGTAGGTTTCAATCTATCTAGTCGAACCCGAGAACCTTCGTGAAACCCCCGTAAAGCTGTGGGGAGGGCCAGGCGGAATCCCATCAGCCTGATCCCAGTCCATCAGTTACGACTGAAGTGTTTTGCTTGTACTGTATTGTGTAAGCTTTCACTTAATATATATATATATATAAGAGCTAGAATCGAAGTAACATTTCGTTACTGTTCGCATGCCCTGTGATTATAGTCGGGTTTATATATGATAACATTGTGGTACAGTGACTGTACTATATTCAACATCCAGAATTTTTAAAATATTAAATAGTGTGTTTTTGATAAATCGATTCATTAGCTTCAATTGTTCATAACAAGTATACGGCTCCAGAGCATTTGACAACACATTATTTCAGAGATGTATTATTATTAGGATTAGCATTGTAACCCTAGCAGTCATGTAATAACCACTCCAACCTCATGCTAAATAAAATACTCTTAGCATCCAATTTCCTAGGGTAAACCTGCAGGGAACACCTGAGACTCATAACCCTCAATCAATAGCTTCACGTTGGGGGACATCCTGAAGCCAGCAGGAGCAGCCGGGTCCCAGATCGCGGTGTCTCCGTTCTCGTATGTCTCCCTAATCCAGGTGACTAGGTGCCCGATCTTCACCTCGACATTCTGCTGGTTCACGGTCTCGGAACCGTTGAGTGCAGGGTTCACTCGCCCTCTGGCATTTGTCAGAGGCCATTCCACCTGCATAAAGAAAAGCAACCAAAATGAGTCTTCACGGACTGGCGGTTATGACCTTAAACCCTCCCCTGGAATAGCGACTCACTCACCACATTCAAGGCGTATCCAACTGCAGGGAACTTCACCATGATCGTTGTCGCCTTCTTGCTCCCAAAACCGCGCAGTAGGACGAGTTCGAATGCCCGGTTGGCAAACGGCCTACACGTTGCAGCGTTGAAGTGCCAGTTGGAACCAAAGCGTGCTGTTAAAACAAACAGGAAACGATGGTTACGAACAATACACGTTGCTGCAAAATAGAAAAGCATGGCATTTAAAGAGGCCTTAACAAACAGACGACGACACACGTACCATGAAGGTAGAACAGGGTCCACTCCGAAGGGGACCTGCTGCACTGCGGCGCCACTCCTTCGTCCGCCAACTCCTTCCATTTACTCTCTGGGACGCACCCGCCCGGGCCGCGACTGTAAGTCTTAATGTCGCCGTTGTAATTGCTCCGCCGCTCTGACGCCTTGCGCATGGCCAGGTTTTCCTTTCCAGGGAACATGCAGATGACATAGTAGAATATGTGCTTCCCCACGCCAGCTTCCGCGTACTTCTCTGCAATCATTTCTCTCAGCTCGGGCCACAAAGGGTAGAACTTCATCCTCCACGCAGGCGCGGCAGTCGTCATGAACGTGAAAGCCTCGAGCGCCTTTTTCTGCAGTCAGGGCATTCCGGGTGACAGTGTTAATAAAAAGAAAGACAGGGAGATGCGATTGCCTAAACATTATCAAACGATTACAGGAAGTATATCCTATCTCAAAACAGAACCGCGAACAAACTCACTGAAAACAAATGGTCTTGTTCAAGTGTTGTAGGGACCAAGATGCTGCCGTTCTGGTCACGTGGTAACTGCTGCAAGTCGAAAGACGGGATCAGCGCCAAGTTCAGGGTTTGCCTTTGCTCCTCGCCGTTGTTGATGATTTGCTGCCGAAGTGCAACGACTAGAGCGGACAACTCGTCGTAGCGCAGATTGAGCGCTACGTATGCAGCCTCCTTATCGTCCAGGGCGATTTGGAGGTCGAGGGCGCGCTCTTGTGTCAGCTTGAGCGTGGATTGCAGGTCTTCATTCTCAGCACGAAGACGAAGCTCTGCTTGTGTTCTCACCGAAGCAACTTCTGTTTGTGGAAGAAAAAAACAAGTGCAAGGTGCGGGATTAGACATCGGCAGGCATGGCGAGGAACAACATGACAATAAATGCATGTTGAGTTGCGGTTGAGCTTGAAACTATACTCGCCAAATACGAACCTTAGTTAAATAACAGGAAAGGGAGAAGACTAACGGGTTCATACCTGTGCGAGCCCGAGAGATAACTGGGAGGCCGTGAGCGTTAAGATGCTCCACGACCTCCGTGGCGCCTTCTGCTGCGTCTTCTAACGGCCCAGTCAGATTAAGGGCCGAGGGTAAAATTTCTGTTACGGTAGGTAGAGTAGCAGCCGCAGTGACTGGCGGAGCAGGGATAGGAATAGCTGTTCCACCGTTGTTACTCGTCTCTGCCATGCTGCCCTTTTTGGATTTCTTACGCAACAACTCGGCAGGCAGGATGCCCTGTGCCTTCATTGCTTGCATCCACTCGACGAGCTCCTGGAACTTCGCGACAGGTTCGTCGGAGTCGCTTTCGATCGCCGTGTCGTCCAGCATTGCACCATCTCGCCCGAGTGTAACCAGACCCGTTTGGTCGTCCGGTGCCAACAATCGTTTCCCGCCACAGGCTGTACCAACCACACCAGACATAACGACACGTTTGCGACTGACAAGAGTCGCAGACGATAGATGCGGCTGTTTATGGTTGGTGAATGGCTATTTTTTTCTCACGAGGTTTTGCCACGCATATGCCTCACCTGTTCCAGCTGGCAGATTACATTGACGGTGATTGGACGATTCCGTCCTATGCGAAAAGAGTGCGTCGTGGCACTGCGTCGCGCGTCAACGTGTTTACATGGTTTTGTTTTGGCAGCCACGGTATTTTACTGTTTCGCTGTCGGAAAATTTAGGTAGTAATGCATCCATGCCCGTATTTCCGCAGTTTTGCATGTTTCACGCATTTCGTTCATATGGGGATGATTTTTTCGGAAACATTTTTTTTTTCACGCGTAACTAGAGATTACCTAACCACAGGAAAATGATGAATGAATGCGTACTAAAAAACAAAAAGGGCTACGGGCCCATGGCGCGAACTGGTACATGCAGTCCCACAGTCCAACTCACACGCAACCCTATCGCACGCTAGCAGCTATATGCTGCGCGTCGCGTCCGGCACTCAATCCCATCCACCCACCATGGTGGTTCCTTTGTTGTCGCGTGCCACCTCAGCATGTCACAAATATATCCATTACAAACAACAATTTTCCTAACACGATCAATAGTGAAAGGAACGACTACATTACAATACAGGCCAGGGCTTCGTTTTGGATTTGGCTAACTCACGATTGGCAGTGTAGCTTTTTTAAAAACCCTTCTGAGCAGTGTGAACTTTTTCATTACACTGCCAGAGCAGTGTAACATATCCGTTTTAAAATTTTACCCTGCAACTCCAGTGTGAGATTTTTCCGCACACTGCCACTAATATGTACTTATTAGATTTAAATCAACTCACATACTTGACAATTTATTTATAATCATTCAATTACTTGCATACTCATCCTCGCTATCAGACTCTAAAACTGCCTTAGTTTCAGGAATGCACTAGTAAAAAAACATGTGAGTTCAGTACGAGTCAAACATTACGGTGAATGAGGGAATGGCATATACGCAGATAAGATATCCAAGAAAATGCCTTCCCAGGTCAGTAGCCAATGCAGACCAGCCAGCAGCACTGCAAACCGTAAACGGCTCTGGCACAGCGGAAAACATGGCGTCACTGGAGCAAACCAGGTATAGTTGCAGTAAAGTGGCCATTCAGCTGGTGGGACAAGTGGACAGCATCTAGCCAGTGCAAAGGAAGCCAAAGCGGTTGGCAAAGTTGTTCCCAACGCATTGCAGTCCGCTGCAGCGCCAGTCGGTGGGACACATGACAGGCGAGGCAGTGGCGCACAGAACATATGCAAGCACAAGCACGAGCACAGGTACAGGTGGGCGGGGCAAAGAGAGGGGAGAGTGAGGGGCGAGGGGAGGCATTGTAGAAGATGGCACGCCACTTACAGGTGTACCAATGGCAGCAGCACCCTGCCCTTGCGCACCCCACACTCACCAACACAAGCCAGCGGCAGCGTGGTGGCCCCAACAGCGTTGGGGGTGCCAGCCGCGAAGGGCGCAGAGGCGTCGACGGTACAGATGCCGCGGCCGTAGCACACCATGCCCTGCGCCGTGTCGGAGAGGCAGAAGCTGCACCCCATGCTGCGCTGCACCGTGCCCTTGGTGGTGCACCCGGTGACAGCCTGGAAGCAGTTGTTGTTGGCGCCGCATGATGTGGCGGAGTTGGTCGGGAAGGAGCCCGAGAGGAAGTTAAAGCCCACGTCGAAGTCCTTGAGCCCCGCCGCTAGTGGTGGCACGCGGTATGTGAGGTAGTTGTAGGACAGGCCGCTGGCAGGAGGGCAGAAGGAAAAAGGGGGTTGGGGGAGGGACGGATGGATGAGAGAAGGATGGAGGTGCCGTGAAGGCAACCTATTTGATGGCACAAGAGATGACATAGAAGCAGCGGTCAAAAGGGGTTGGCAGTTTGCTAAGGAGCAGACACGTGCATGGCAGCATGGAGGTGGCGCTTACAGGCGCGTGAGCTTGGGCATCACTAGTTTCGTCCTTTTAACATCAGCACCGACAATCTGAATGTGGTCCCACTCCCACGACTTAGTTCAGGCAGCAATACTGTAGTTGCTGCCAATGTGGGATTGCGTGTCGTGCTGGCAAGGGAATTATTCCTAACTGACCAATCGGACACATGACAGCGGCCAACGCAAGTACGGGGGGGGGGGGGGGAGGGGAAGGGGTGCTCTGTACGCACTTCAGTGTAATCTACGATAAGTAAAAAATTACCCCAAGGCATCCGTGTGGCCTAGAACGATACACTTACAGATTAGTGTAACACTACCAACTCATAAAAAAATTACCCCAGCACGTCAGTGTAGACCCAAAATTTCACCCTTGTAATCAGTGTAGAAGGGTAAATTACACTGCAAACCTGAGCCCTGATACAGGCCCCCGTTTTGCACTTTCATGCTTTCTTTCTAGATGAAGCCCTTACTAGGCCCTTAAGGATTTGTTGGTTGTGATCATGCAGCAAACATGACGACTTGTTTAAATTGTAGAATTGTGTTGTACGCAAAGCGATACGACATTGTCTATGCGTGTACTGCCTTAAGTTTCAACAGGTCAATCACTATGGTTTGAAGTGACAAAATGGAATATCCATTATTATCCTACGGGTTACTAGTTTAGAACATGAACTTATTAACTAGCCACACGTCCTCGCATGGCGCAGTCCGGACCAGCTCTACCGCCCGTAGGATACTGGTTACTGCAATGACACTATAGCGTTGCGACGAGTCAGCCCAAGTGAGAGTTGTGCACTTTGTAGCTATGTCTTTGGAGGGGGCTGAGTCATAGTACTTTATGAAAGCATATGGCACCAGCAATCTCCCAATGCGGACCTCAAACAGTATCAGCAACTTAGCATACCATTCGAGAGGCTCTGCATCGTCACCCTCCCCAACAACTGCGATGTTGGAGAACCATGGCCGACCATAGAACATCGGCGCAGCACGAACGTGATGAGGTAGGCGGCTAAATGCCGCATCGATTGCAGCTGGCATGGCCAGCCCGTTGTGGATCTGTGAGTGTAGTTATGTTGCAGGGGAAGGACGGGATAACTAGTATGTCAGAGAGAGAAGGAAGAGCGGTGAAAGAGGGATGAGATGCCACCATTTTGTATAGCAACAAAAGGGGGAAAGAGAGAGGAGGGGGATGAGGTGGTAGGTTCAAGGGATCATCTTACGTTGATGGTGTCGATGCTACCTCCCGAGCATGCAGGTGCCTCATTCAAAGCGCCGCGTAGGAAGGGAAGGTCCGCAAATAACGCCGTCAAGAACTCGCTATCTCGGTCAGCATCAGTTGTCAACGGCACCACGAAGGGTGCCACTAGCCGGTTGGCAGGGACCAACAGCCTCCAACTCTCTCGAGTCATCACCCTTTCACCCGTCCGTTGAGCCTGCAGGCATGACCGTGTATAATAGGAATGAGTGGTATATCTACGAGTTGGAAGGTGTATGACCAAGTCAGCTATGAATAAAGTAGGACTCACCTCAACCATGCACGTGTCGTAGGCTTTACGCTTGCCGAGAACTGGTGCAATGGAGTCCAGGCGCAGACGCATCACCTTACTATTCATGATCTGTGCAGTGGCCGTGCGTCGGTTCGATGCTCTGTAAGGGTTCTTGATGTACTCGATGTGCAGGTGCTCAAACATCTGCGTAGAGTAGTGCTCTGGCAAGCCAGCACGACGGATCGAGTCAATGTAGTGGCTAATCAGGTGCATCTTGATGAAGCGCCACTTTGACATCTGTAGAGGAAAGGCTGATTTTAGGGTGAAAATCAACCTGCCATACAATGGTGATGGTGGGGGAAAATATGTTTGAGCAGAAAGGCATTGGCTAGAATCCCATAGTGGTAGTCTTACGTGTGCAACAACATATTGCATGCATGCGCTGCATAGTATAGTAACACATGGACATACCTTTCGGCCTTGTGCTTCAAATCACGCAGCGTCTCTGTCGTATGCTCACTGGCGCGGGCACAGTAGGTGTACCAGTCAATGTAAGTTGCAATCGCGTCCAACTGCGCCTGAGGGACAGTCAACTCAAAGCCACGCACTAGAAAAGGAAGGACTTGCATGACACTCCTATGCTCATATGCCTGATAGCTCGCGCCTGAGGAGAAATACTCGCCCCCAGGCAGGCGCATGAACGGGTTGCGGTTGTGCTCCTGCAAGTAGGCCATTCTCTCGTCGGCCTCTTTTTTTTGAGCGATGGTGAGTTGTGTACGGAAAAAGTCAATGATGTGCACAAGAATTCCCAAATCTGCCTGGTGCATGATATCAGGCATGACACTCAAATAAGGGTTCAAAATAGGAATAGATGACCAACGCCAACCCCACAGAAAACAATTCACCGGATGTGTTGACATGCTTGACACGCCTTTCGGAAACAACCGCATTTGCAAAAGCGAGGTAATGCCCTTTTGCAAATGTGGAGTACGAGGGACAATGCGAGGCAATAGTTTGTTGGTCTCAGCAACAGGGACTGTGCACAACGAGCATGGGAAGCCTGTGGCCCCCGATTTTGTGCAAGTCACCTTGCACGACTCCGGATAGTCACATGCGTATGCGTACAAACCAGGCCACACGTTGTACGTGGCACCAGTAGGGTCCTGGACTCTCACTCCGGTGTGTGAGGCCTTTCGCAATGGTTCCATGACCATTGAAAGGATGTGTTGGAAAACAATCAACTTGTCTAGCGAATCGTACTGAGGCGTGAATTCAGGTAGCAAAGCAAGCAGTACATGGCCCCATGGCTTCCAACGGTCATGCTTGTCGATGTTTCCTAGTGTCAGGTACACTGGATGACCCTTGGCCTTGCCTCTTTGGTCCATATGTGTCTCGTCGCTCGACAATATCAGAGCAACCACGACCCCGTCCGGGTCCACTTTTTTGACCTCATTGTGCAAAGTAAACCACCAATCCCCGGATTCGGGTGATGAGTACACATGTGTCTCACCGGGGATGCGCGAAGTGGGTTTGAGAACGAGTTTGTCCGCATTCTTTGGATGTGTCAAAAGGTCAATCATCCCAATGACACCATCGCAAAAAAAGAACTCTAACGAAGCTTTTGACTGTACGCGCACAAGACCTCGTCTCCAGTTACGGTGAGGATCTGGGATGCGTTCATCGACGTATTTTTCAACGTCTCGCGCATTTCTGAAAACGACAACGTCGTCATTGAACTTTGAACCAAGGTTCAAGATGAGGAGCAACTTATCAATAGCACTTTTGGACAGATTGGAGGTAAGGAGGAAATGAGCGAATGCATCTGCAAAATTGAATGTGTCGCTCTCACCTACTGATGCCGCCCCACCATCCCCTACGCCATCAGCTTCAGCCCTCTCCTCTGTGTGGGTTTCGGGCTCAGGAATGGTGGGACTTGAATTAGGAGGAGGAGGTTGCGGGGTGTCAGGCATGGGTGCAGTTGCTGTGGGTATGTTCAACATAGGCCGTGGCATGGTAGCTTGCGTGGTGCGTGGAAGTTGCATGGAGCGTGAAGATTCAGCGGTCGCAGAACGATTTGCGGCGGTGGCTCTGCACGTTTCGCCATTTTGATGGTTTGTGAGCGGACCCCTACCAGAGAACCCGGCAGCTCCGCACACTCCGCAAATGTAAGCCATCTGCTATAAGAAGAGATGGGAGGGTGGTGGTGAGGGGCGGGCGGAGGGGAGGTGAGGAGGGAGGAGTAATGAGAGACTGCTGAGGGTGGAAGGATCCCTGAACGAAGGAGCGGGGGGAGAAGGAGGCAGTTGAGTGCACACAGCCAAGGGTATCAGGCAGAGGGAAGGCAGGGGGCTTACGAGGGCGGCACAAGCTTACGAGGGCGGCGGGTGTAAGAGATGGTGACAGGGGAAGGGTGGGAGACGGGGGAAACCGGGGGCGACGGGTGTATGAGAGGATGACAGGGAAAAGGGTGGGAGATGGATGGAAACATGGGCAAAGGGGGAAGGGGTGGGTGACGGGGAGAAACGAGGGCGACGGGGCAGGAGTAGGTGACGAGGGCGGGGGTCAAGAAAAGGCGGGGGTCAAGAAAAGGCGGGGGCGGAAGGGGAGGGCGAGAGGGGAAAGCCAGAGGCGACGGGGGAAAGCCAGAGGCGACGGGGGAAAGCGAGTGCGACGGGGGAAAGAGTGGGTGACGGGGGCAAACGAGAACGACGGGAGGAGTGGGCGGCGGGGGAAAGCGAGAGAGACGGGGAAAGGAGTGGGCGGCGGGGGAGAGTGAGAGAGACGGGGGAAAGCAATGACGATGGGGGAAAGCGAGGGCGACGGGGGAAGCAAGGACGATGGGGGAAAGTCAGAGGCGACGGGGGAAAGCGAGTGCGACGGGGGAAAGAGTGGGTGACGGGGGCAAACGAGAACGACGAGAGAAGGAGTGGGCGGCGGGGGAAAGCGAGAGAGACGGGGAAAGGAGTGGGCGGCGGGGGAGAGTGAGAGAGACGGGGGAAAGCAATGACGACGGGGGAAAGCGAGGGCGACGGGGGAAGCAAGGACGACGGGGGAAAGCCAGAGGCGACGGGGGAAAGCAATTGCGACGGGGGAAAGAGTGGGTGACGGGGGCAAACGAGAACGATGAGAGAAGGAGTGGGCGGCGGGGGAAAGTGAGAGAGACGGGGAAAGGAGTGGGCGGCGGGGGAGAGCGAGAGAGACGGGGGAAAGCAATGACGACGGGGGAAAGCGAGGGCGACGGGGGAAGCAAGGACGACGGGGGAAAGCCAGAGGCGACGGGGGAAAGCGAGTGCGACGGGGGAAAGAGTGGGTGACGGGGGCAAACGAGAACGACGGGAGAAGGAGTGGGCGGCGGGGGAAAGTGAGAGGGACGGGGAAAGGAGTGGGCGGCGGGGGAGAGTGAGAGAGACGAGGGAAAGCAATGACGACGGGGGAAAGCGAGGGCGACGGGGGAAGCAAGGACGATGGGGGAAAGTCAGAGGCGACGGGGGAAAGCAGTGCGACGGGGGAAAGAGTGGGTGACGGGGGCAAACAAGAACGACGAGAGAAGGAGTGGGCGGCGGGGGAAAGCAAGAGAGACGGGGAAAGGAGTGGGCGGCGGGGTAGAGCGAGAGAGACGGGGGAAAGCTATGACGACGGGGGAAAGCGAGGGCGACGGGGGAAGCAAGGACGACGGGGGAAAGCCAGAGGCGACGGGGGAAAGCGATTGCGACGGGGGAAAGAGTGGGTGACGGGGGCAAACGAGAACGATGAGAGAAGGAGTGGGCGGCGGGGGAAAGTGAGAGAGACGGGGAAAGGAGTGGGCGGCGGGGGAGAGCGAGAGAGACGGGGGAAAGAAATGACGACGGGGGAAAGCGAGGGCGACGAGGGAAGCAAGGACGACGGGGGAAAGCCAGAGGCGACGGGGGAAAGCGAGTGCGACGGGGGAAACAGTGGGTGACGGGGGCAAACGAGAACGACGGGAGAAGGAGTGGGCGGCGGGGGAAAGCGAGAGGGACGGGGAAAGGAGTGGGCGGCGGGGGAGAGTGAGAGAGACGAGGGAAAGCAATGACGACGGGGGAAAGCGAGGGCGACGGGGGAAGCAAGGACGATGGGGGAAAGTCAGAGGCGGCGGGGGAAAGCAAGTGCGACGGGGGAAAGAGTGGGTGACGGGGGCAAACGAGAACGACGAGAGAAGGAGTGGGCGGCGGGGGAAAGCAAGAGAGACGGGGAAAGGAGTGGGCGGCGGGGTAGAGCGAGAGAGACGGGGGAAAGCAATGACGACGGGGGAAAGCGAGGGCGACGGGGGAAGCAAGGACGACGGGGGAAAGCCAGAGGCGACGGGGGAAAGCGATTGCGACGGGGGAAAGAGTGGGTGACGGGGGCAAACGAGAACGATGAGAGAAGGAGTGGGCGGCGGGGGAAAGTGAGAGAGACGGGGAAAGGAGTGGGCGGCGGGGGAGAGCGAGAGAGACGGGGGAAAGCAATGACGACGGGGGAAAGCGAGGGCGACGGGGGAAGCAAGGACGACGGGGGAAAGCCAGAGGCGACGGGGGAAAGCGAGTGCGACGGGGGAAAGAGTGGGTGACGGGGGCAAACGAGAACGACGAGAGAAGGAGTGGGCGGCGGGGGAAAGCGAGAGGGACGGGGAAAGGAGTGGGCGGCGGGGGAGAGTGAGAGAGACGGGGGAAAGCAATGACGACGGGGGAAAGCGAGGGCGACGGGGGAAGCAAGGACAATGGGGGAAAGTCAGAGGCGACGGGGGAAAGCGAGTGCGACGGGGGAAAGAGTGGGTGACGGGGGCAAACGAGAACGACGAGAGAAGGAGTGGGCGGCGGGGGAAAGCGAGAGAGACGGGGAAAGGAGTGGGCGGCGGGGGAGAGCGAGAGAGACGGGGGAAAGCAATGACGACGGGGGAAAGCGAGGGCGACGGGGGAAGCAAGGACGACGGGGGAAAGCCAAAGGCGACGGGGGAAAGCGAGTGCGACGGGGGAAAGAGTGGATGACGGGGGCAAACGAGAACGACGGGAGAAGGAGAGGGCGGCGGGGGAAAGCGAGGGTGACGGCGGAAAGAGAGTGAGCGACGGGGGAAGGAGTGGGTGTCGGGGGCAAGCGACAGCGACGAGAGAAGACGTGGGCGGTGGACAAAAGCGAGGGCGAGGGTGTAGCTACAAATCACACCTTGTGAGATCACCGTGACTTCAAGGCAACCTTGCTGCCGAGTCGCAATAATCTTGCGGTTTAGCCGCCAACAGGGGTCGCTAGTGAAGCCTCTCCCAAAGTTCAACCCTTAAATCGCAGGTAACCGCACGGATTTGTCGCGCAAGGAAAATGCTATGGTTTGTCGGGCAAGGAATTTTCGAGTTTGGGAAAAAGCACGAATTTGGAATTTGGAATTTCAGACACAACACGTCGAGCAGAACAGAGGATGGAGTTCATTTCCCCCTTAAGCAGAACTGTCGAGAGTTTTGGGGCCAAGGCTGGGAGTCGCTGGGGCCTAAAACTCTGCCCGTTTCCCGAAAGGCTGAGACCAAAAACAGCGTTTATAAATACGGTTACAAACCGAAACGCCCCCTTGCTAAGATCTGACACATGGTGCCGTTAAAATATCAACCACTTAATACAGTGGCAGGATGGGTTATCAGATCGCAGGGAAATGCAAACATCACTTCAGTTCGCAATGAAACACTTTAAGCTAAACATCACTTTAGGCATACGGACTACCCACTCGAAACCTACCCGTGAACACTTCAAACCGACCCGCGACCAAAAATGAATGTTACAAAGCGACACGGCTGGTCAAACGCGGGTGAACGAGTGGGAATGCGCCAAATCACCAAAATGCGAATTAGCGCGACTCGCAAAAAAACGCGCAGCGATACAAAACTGCATTGACTAAATTGTGGCTGGAAACACACGTGTCAACCAACGTAATCAACCTGGTCGTGTAAGACAAAACCAACGGACGCGCTACATAGTAACATACTGCATGCACAGTATGTGAAACTATGAGCAGAGGAATGAATTGACTAAGTCAGAGTTGGGTACAAATACAACCCTAGCAAACTGTACCCCATATGTGCTACCCCACTATAGCCTACAAACATGCATCAGCTATAATAATCTGACACACCCCCATAGGCAAAGTGGGGGAGAACAAGGGGTCACAAGACCAGTCAAGCAAAGCAAAACAAGCTCAGGGTGGATCACAAAGTCACCACACAGTCCGAGCACAAGAGCAAGGCCAGAGGCCAGTTCACATGCAGGAGTAAAGACATATATATAAAACTAGACAAGCAAGAGCAGGTATATATATGTCAAAGTACAAGTAAAGTCAAGAAGAGAGCAAGTGAGGCAAGACAGGTACAAGACCCAGCTGGGTACAAAAGCGCTGATGGTCGCAAGGCGCAAGTGCCTTGGTGAACACATCAGCAGTGTTGGCCTCAGAGGCCACGTAAGCAAGTCGCAACTGACCACGCTGCTGCAGCTCACGAGCAAGGAAGTAGCGGAGAGCAATGTGCTTCGTTCTGTGCTCCAAGCGCTGCTCTCGACACAAGGCCAACATGGCCTTGTTGTCTACGTACAGCACTGGAGGAGAACGAGGCAGCTCTCCAAGGTCAGTCAGCAGGTAGGTGAGCCAGCGAAGCTCCTGTGCAGCCATGGCCCCGGCGTAGATCTCAGCCTCACAACTGGAGCCGAGAACCGAAGACGAGCGAGTAGACCGCCACGAGACAGAGCCGGAACCAAGGCTGAAGGTGTAACCCTGTGACGACCGCTGCGTAGCCTGGTCGTCAGCCCAAGAAGCGTCTGCGTGCCCAGTAAGGACCACTGGACTCCGCCCTCCAAGCACTAGCCCCATGCCCGACGTACTGCACAGGTAGCGCAATACCCTCTTCGCTGCAGCCATGTGCTCTGGTCGGTGTCTCCCAGGAGCAACATAGCGTGCAAGGATGCTCAGAGGGTATGCAAGGTCAGGTCGAGTGCAGGTCATCAGGTACATGAGGCAGCCAACAAGCTCTGCATACGGACCACTCGACTCTACGGACTCATCCGAAGGCAGAGCTGAGAGTGAGTGGCGAGTAGGCAGAGGAGTGGCCTGAGGCGAGGAGTACGTGAAGCCGAAGCGCTGAAGGACCTGCTGCACCATGTGTGACTGAGTCAGGGTAATGGTGCGGCGTGCTCTGTCCCGAGTGATCTGCAAGCCAAGGTAGCTGCGCAGTTCACCCAGGTCTGTGCACGTGTGTCTCTTCAGCAGCTCGGACTTCACGTAGGCGAGTCCAGCAGTGTCCGCTGTGGCAAAGACCAAGTCGTCGACGTACACGAGGATGTAGAACGGCGGCAGGGAAGTGTCGGTGCGAAGAAACAGCGACGGGTCAGCAGTAGAAGGAGCAAACCCAAGAGCCGCAAGCGTAGTCCTCAGTGTGTCGTGCCACTCACGCGGTGCCTGGCGGAGACCGTAGACTGGCCGTCGGAGGCTCCACTGGGTGCCAGGAGGGAAAGTCCCAGTGAAGCCAGGCGGACGGCGCAGCCAGATCTCCTCGTGCAGGCTACCCTGCAGGAACGCAGTGCTGAAGTCGAGAGAGTGAAGCTCGTAGTCGCGCTGAGCGGCAATGTGCAGCAGCACCCGAAGAGTGGTCATCTTCGGGGTGGGAGAGAAGGTCTGAAAGTAGTCAACTCCCTGCCGCTGACTGAAGCCACGAGCCACGTAACGCGCCTTGAAGACAGGCGGCGAGCCCGGCGGCCGCTTCACCCTGAAGATCCACATGCCACTGACGATGTTCGCCCCAGGAGGGGGAACCGCGTCAACGTAGGTGCCTGTGGACTTCCAGGAAGCCATCTCTGCATCCATAGCTGCCTGCCACTGAGAGGAGTAGGGACCCTCTACGGCCTCCGCGTAAGAACGCGGAGTCGGGATGTCTAGTGCATCCGGGTCTCCCTCAGGGGCTAGCAGTACAGACGCGAGACGAGGTGAAGCAGCGGCTAGACACTGGAACTCCTCCTGCCTGTCCTCTAGGACGTCCGTGCCAAGGGCACACTCACCCCCGACGGACGGAGGACAGGCGGACTCAGACTCAGCGACAAGACGAGCAGCGTAGTCTAGACGACAGCGCGCAGCAAAGTCGACAAGCTCAGTGACAAGGGCAGACGCAGCAGACGACTCGAAGGAAGGGTCAGTGACAGCAGTAGCAAGGAGACGCGTGACAGTAGGACTGGCAGCACGAAGAGAGTCCGACTCCGGGTCGGCAAGAGCAGGAAGAGAGGAAGCAGGAGGAGAAGGCAAAGGGGCACGCAGAGGAGCAGTGGACGGACGCAGTGACATCCGGTGCGTGCCAGGGACAGGAGGAGGACGCTGACGCGACCCGCGACCACTAGCGCGCTCAGTACGAACAGGCGACGCAGGACGAGACGCAGGCTCACGACGCTCAGTAAGACCTCCAGTCGGACCAGCGTAGGGAGAAGGAGCAGGCAAAGGGGAGGCAGGCTGTAGCTGTGGCTGTGACCGGACAGGCTGCGGACCCTCTAAGGAAGGAGGAGGAGGTGTAAGACCAAGAACCTGCTGCAGGAGCGGAACGAAGTACGGTCGAGGCCGCGCGGCGACGCCAGAAACAGCAGGAACAGCACCAGCACCCCCGGCAGGAGCACCCACTCCAGCAGCACCTCCAGCAGAACCACCAGAAGCTCCAGAACCTCCAGCAGCAGCACCAGGAGCACCGTCAGTCGGACCACCAACCGCAGGCTCAGCGCCAACGTCCTCAGCAGGACCAGCTCCAGGAGAACACTCAGACCCAGCAGCTCCAGCACCCACAGGACGAGCACCGCCAGGTCGCGTGGCAGCAGCGCCCTCCGCAGCCGAAGAACCACCAGCACCAGCGGCACGCCTCCAGCGCCGGGCAAACCACTCACGCAGCTCCTGTGGAGAGAGCGGCCCCCGGTGAGACGAAGCACCCCCAGGCACAGCACCTCCAGGCTCGGCACCTCCCGGCTCAGCACCCCCAGGCTCAGTACCCCCAGACACAGCACCCCCAGGCACAGCACCCCCAGGCTCAGCACCCCCAGGCTCAGCACCCCCAGGCCCAGCACCCCCAGACTCCGCACCCCCAGGCTCAGCACCCCTAGACTCCGCACCCCCAGGCTCAGCTCCCGCAGCAGCACCGGAGTCACCAGTGACCTCGACAGGCTCGACCGCGTCTACCTGAGACACACCTGAAGGGGCAGGACCCTGAGGGGGGAGGGGGACTACTGGGGGGGGACCTGGAACCAAGAAGAGGGGGGGTGGGGGGAGGGACGGAGTGCGGTAGGGGAAGAGGCGGTAGTAGGGTACCGACTCGTCGAACGTGACGTCCTGGGAGGACAGAACACGTCGAGAGGTGGGGTGGTAAAACTGCCACCCAGGGGCGTCGGGGGGGAACCCGAGGAAGACGCAGGGAGAAGCACGAGGGGACAGCTTGTCCGCAGACAGGTCGCGAACAAACGCCCGAGATCCCCAGACCCGGAACGCCGACGCATCGCCAACCTTCCCCGTCCACAACAGAGCTGGGGAGGTCTCCGGTCGAGAGACCCTGGGGTGGAGGTTGATCTGGTGCGCAGCGTACCTGACCGCAAACGGCCACAGAAAATGGGGAGCAGCCGCATGCATCATGGACGTACGAGCGACGTCCATGACCATGCCAATGCGGCGCTCAGCGATCCCATTCTGCTGTGGTGAGTCCGGAAGCGTGAAGGTCTGACGGATGCCTCGCACACGACAGTAGGTACTCAGGAGGGCCGAGGAGAACTCTCCGCCTCTGTCCGAGTGCAGACGCAAGACAGGGAAGTCAGAGCCAAAGCTTCTCCGAAGCTGAAGACGAGCTGCGCGGATCCAGTCGATCAACACCTGAGTGACCTCACCCTTGCTGCGCAAGGGGAAGACTGTGGTGTAACGCGAGTAGTCGTCAACCACTAGCAGGAAGTAGCGCTCCTGACCCTGTCCACGGACGCGGGCTGGGCCCCACACGTCCATGTGAAGCGTCTGCAACGGGGCCTCTGTCGGAGGAAACTGGGAGGAGTGAGGGGCAGCACGCTGGCGCCCCTCGACACAGGGGACACAGGCAGGGCCAGGGCCCGGAGGAAGGGGAGGGAGGGACCGGGGAAGACCAGACACAAGGACCCGCGAGGCCATGCCTCTGAGCCGAAGCAGAGAGGGGTGGCCAAGGCGGTGGTGCCAGAGGAGGGTCTCGTGAGACAGACGACGACACGAACAAGGGGCAGACTCAGGACCAGACCTGGACGCTGCAGCAAACACCTGACCAGACGAAGGGGCCCTACCAGACGCAGTACCTGGAGGAGAAGCAGTGGTCAGTGTGTACAGGCTCGACCCCGGCCGACGTGTAAACGTAGCCAGGTGGCGACCTGTATCCGCCTCCGTACAGTGGGTCACCCGCTGACGAGCAGGGGTGAACTGGTGGACACCTGCATCCTGGAGGTCAGCACCACTCACCAAGTTCGTCGAGAACGAGGGGAGGTAGAGACCAGTCAGGGTGCCAGAGGGGGCCGCCGGACACGGGAGGACAGTGGAGAAGCGAGACAGGACAGGCCCCCCAGAGGGGTCCGCCAGGGACACCGCAACAGGCCGACTCAGCGGCGTGAGAGTGGTGCGGTCCCTAAAGAAGGAGCGAGACGCTCCAGAGTCAAGGGTGAAGGTGTGAGAGGCCGAAGCCGACACAGTACCTGAGAGGGCGGACTCACCAGTACCTGAAAGCACAGACGCACTGGCACCTAGAGCAGCAGCCTCACTAGTACCTGACGCGGCAGTACCAATGCCCGGGTCGGGCGGGAAACACCGGTAACAGTCATCCTCATCACTACCAGTCACAGCATACATAGCAGAGAGAATAGCATCAAAATCAAGATCATAAATAGCTACACCAGCCCTAGACAGCTCTCCCCAGCGGGGGATCTCAGCGGCCTCCGGAAACTGCTGACGCCAGGCGTCGGTCAGGCGGCCAAAGCAGCGACGGGCTGTGTGGGCGCCTCCACACCTCTCCCCTGCACGGTCACCAGTGCGAAGAACGTAGGGGCAGGGACCAAGCGCACCACCGCGCTGACGCTGCAAGTACCACTCACGGAGCTGCTGAGGGCCGGGGACGGTGCGAGAGCGCTGCTGCTGCTGCGGCTGCTGCTGTGGCTGCTGCTGCTGCTGCTGCTGGCGCTGACCACCCCCAGAGCTGCTCCGCTGGGACGAGCCACTCCGACCCCCGCCTCCACCGCCACCCCCGCCTCCACCGCTACCCCCGTCGCCACCGCCACCTCCCCCACCAGGACCGTCGCTCCCACCGCTCCCACCGCCTCCTCCGCTACCACCTCCGCCGCCACCTCCGCCTCCACCGCCGCCACTACTACCTCCACTCCCGCCACCACCCCCTCCGCCACCCCCACTCCCCCCTCCACCCCCACCGCCTCCTCCACCGCCCCCTCTGGCTCCACCCGCTCCCTTGCCCCCCTTGCCCTTGCCAGTGCGGCGTCTGCCACTGGGGGCAGACGCCGCGCCGACCGACTCAAAACCAACGAGGTCGGCCGCAGCGGCAGAGGCGACAGAGGGCAGCAGGGGGGAGGGACCACACCCCTCAAAGATGGGGGTGCGAGGGTCACCCCGAGAGGCCCCTACAGCGACAATACTCTTCTCAGCCGCTAGCAGGGACTCCTCAAGGAGGTCGACAGTGAGAGTGGTGGGACAGACAGAGAGAAACTGGTCCCTAACGACACGAAGGGACTCAGGAAGACGGGTGACGAGAAAGTAGAGAGTGATGTACATGGGAGGAGGGTTCGCAGCGCGGAACTCAGCAGGAAGGGCAGCGCGGTAGCGGGTGTCACTAGCGCGGAGGTGGGTAACGAGGTCAGCGACAGTGGGAAAGGAAGCGAGGTCAGGGAAGAGAAACGGTAGCATGAGGCGGCTAAGGGTAGCGGAGGAAGGGGAGGAGTAGCGCGCAACTACAGCGTCGTACAAGGCCTGAGCGGTCTTGCACTGACTAAAGTGGGCACGCTCAGAGGAAGGGAGGTGGCGACGCACAGCAAGACGTGCAGCAGCATCGCGGGTCGCCCACTTGGAGCGAACGGCAGAGTCAGCATCAGCAGGCGGGGCAGGGACAGCGCCAGAGACAAAGTCAAAGAGAGAGACCTCATCTACCGCATCACACAGTAAGTACAGCTGCAGATCCTCGACCCAGACGGCAAAGTCAATGGCCCTCCCCTCAGCGTCAAAAGTGAGAACATTGGGGGTAGCCATAGCAGCAGCTGAAAGTCTCACCGGGATGGGAGAGTCGGGTAGGTCAGCAGCAGGCGGCTCGGGCTGCTCAGGTACCGGGCGGCTCGGCTACTGCGGGGCGGCTCGGCTACTGCGGGGCGGCTCGGCTGCTGCTGGGCGGCTCGGCTGCTGCTGGGCAGCTCGGCTGCTGCTGGGCGGCTCGGCTGCTGCTGGGCGGCTCGGCTGCTGCTGGGCGGCTCGGCTGCTGCTGGGCGGCTCGGATGCTGCTGGGCGGCTCGGCTGCTGCTGGGCGGCTCGGCTGCAGTGCAGTGGCGGGGCCGGGACAAGGCCGGCGGTAGGGCCGGCGGTAGGGCCAAGTAGGAGCCGGCGGCGGGCCGAGTAGGAGGCCGGCGGCGGGGCCGAGTAGGAGCCGGCGGCGGGGCCGTGTAGGAGGCCGGCGGCGGGCCGAGTAGGAGGCCGGCGGCGGGCCGAGTAGGAGCCGGGGCCGGGCCGTGTAGGAGGCCGGCGGCGGGCCGTGTAGGAGGCCGGCGGCGGAGCCGAGTAGGAGCCGGCGGCGGGGCCGTGTAGGAGGCCGGCGGCGGGCCGAGTAGGAGGCCGGCGGCGGGCCGTGTAGGAGGCCGGCGGCGGAGCCGAGTAGGAGCCGGCGGCGGGGCCGTGTAGGAGGCCGGCGGCGGGCCGTGTAGGAGGCCGGCGGCGGAGCCGAGTAGGAGCCGGCGGCGGGGCCGTGTAGGAGGCCGGCGGCGGGCCGAGTAGGAGGCCGGCGGCGGGCCGTGTAGGAGGCCGGCGGCGGGGCCGAGAAGGAGGCCGGCGCGGGGCCGCGTAAGGGGCCGAGTAGGAGCCGGCGGCCCGGGGCCGCGTAAGGGGCCGGCTCGGAGCCGCGTAAGGGGCCGGCGCGGGGCCGCGTAGGAGCCGGCGGCGCAGGGCCGCGTAAGGGGCCAGCGCGGGGCCGCGTAAGGGGCAGGCGGCGGGGCCGCAGGGGAGAGGGCGACCCGAAGGGTCGCTAAAACAAAAAAGGGCGCGCCTCGGGGCGCGCTTCGGTGGGCCCAAAAAAAAATTCGGTCCTGGAGGGACCTAGCTCTATACCATGTGAAACTATGAGCAGAGGAATGAATTGACTAAGTCAGAGTTGGGTACAAATACAACCCTAGCAAACTGTACCCCATATGTGCTACCCCACTATAGCCTACAAACATGCATCAGCTATAATAATCTGACACAGTATAACAACCAGAATAGTAAAATCACTATAACTGTCCCATACAATACCACAATAACACATGCACAACCCTAATTGGCGTGCCTGTACATGACAATTAAGCAAAATTATCCGTCGTCATGTGTATACATATACATACAATCACAAAGAATACTTAGGATTTTTTCATAGCAAATCGACTGTTAAATCGGGAATCTAACATACAATAATCGCACCGTACCAATTTCAAAAATGTAAACAACAAACTCTAATACGTATGACGAAAATCAAAGCGTGGCGTCTGGAAATTTAGAACGATTCACCTACCTTACCAGTCAGATAACGTAAGCTAATGTAAAGCAAAAAACCTGCACACACTGTAAACGAGCCAAACAATATCAGAAATACTACAGAGGGGAAAAAACGCGATGTACCAACACTACAGGAAGGCAAATGCCACCTGCAACGAAAAAGGAAACCAGTAACCAGATCGCGACTGCCGCGTCTGCAAATCAGAACCGGCCAGAATAGGCTAACAGTGGCAAAGTTACGAAGGGAGAGTACGTGGCACAATTCACGGCTGCATCTCATCCAAACCAGCTCGACACAGACCATGTCAGATTTATATGACATCGTTGCTGTAGGCTATAGTGGGGTAGCACATATGGGGTACAGGGTTTCTAGGGTTGTATTTGTACCCAATCTTTCCTTAGTCATTTCATTCCTGTTTACTTGTTTCACATGGTATAGAGCGGGTCCTTTCTAAGGACCGTTTTGTTTAGGGCCCACCGAAGCGCGCCCCGAGGCGCGCATTTTTTTTTAGCGACCCCTCGGGTCGCCATTTCCCTCGCGGCCCCGCTGCCCCTCCTGATCGCGGCCCCGCCGCCTGCTTGACGCGGCCCCGCCGCCTCCACTGACGCGGCCCCGCCGCCGGCTCTGACGCGGCCCTGCCGCCCGCTACGTCACGGCCCCGCCGCCTGCTTGACGCGGCCCCGCCGCCTCCACTGACGCGGCCCCGCCGCCTGCTTGACGCGGCCCCGCCGCCTCCACTGTCGCGGCCCCGCCGCCTGCTCTGACGCGGCCTTCCCGGCCCGCCGCTGCACCTGACGGCCCCGCCGCTGCACCTGCCGGCCCGCCACTGCACCCTACGGCCCGCCGCTGCACCCTACGGCCCGCCGCCTGTCAGAACATATCTATAGCTTATACTGCTGTGTAGGCTGTAGTGGGGTATCCCATAGGGGGTACAACCCAGTTAGGGTTTCATATTTGTACTGCTTTCATTCATAGTTCATTCATTCCTGCTTACTCTTTTCACATGGTATAGAGCTAGGTCCCTCCAGGACCGAAATTTTTGGGCCCACCGAAGCGCGCCCCCGAGGCGCGAATTTTTTTTTAGCGACCCCTCGAGTCGCTCTCTCCTCTGCGGCCTCGCCGCCCACTCTGTCGCGGCCCCGCCCTGCTCCTTACGCGGCCCCGCCGCCTACTCCTTACGCGGCCCCGCCCCGGCCCTTACGCGGCCCTTACGCGGCCCCACGCCAGCCCCTTACGCGGCCCTTACGCGGCCCTTACGCGGCCCCGCCCCGGCCCTTACGCGGCCCTTACGCGCCGGCCCCTTACGCTGCCCTTACGCGGCCCTTACGAGGCCACGCCGCCGGCTCCTACGCGGCCCCTCGCCGGCTCCGTACGCGGCCCAGCCCCGGCCCTTTCGTGGCCCCGTCCCCGGCCACTACGCGGCTCCGCGCCGGCTCCTACGCGGCCCTTACGCGGCCCCGCACCGGCCCCTTACGCGGCCCTTACGCGGCCCTTACGCGGCCACACCGCCGGCCTCCTACACGGCCCTGCCCCGGCTCCTATCACAGCCCCGCCCCGGCTCCTACGCGGCCCTACCGCCGGCCCTGACGTGGCCCCGCCCCGTCTCACTCCTACGCGACCCGAGCCGCCTGTCACCGAGCCGCCCGGGACCCGAGCCGCCCTGCAGCCGAGCCGCCCGGGACCCGAGCCGCCCTGCAGCCGAGCCGCCCGGGAGCCGAGCCGCCCTGCACCCGAGCCGCCCTGCATCCGAGCCGCCCTGCACCCGAGCCGCCCTGCCGCCGAGCCGCCCGGGAGCCGAGCCGCTGTACACCTGAGCCGCCCGGTCGCCGTTCTGCTTTTCTGTCGAGCTGCGCGACCTGCCCTGCCTGGTGAGCACAGTCCCACTGTCACTGCATGCTCTCCCCCCTACTGCTTGCACTGCTTCACAGTCGTCGTCATGGCTACCCCTAGTGTCCTAGCTTTTGACGCTGAGGGTCGCGCCATTGATTTTGAGGTCTGGTTAGACGACCTGCAGCTGTTCTTACAGTGCGACAGGGCTGACGACCTTTCTCTCTTTGACCTCACCTCTGGCGCCTCTCCTGCCCCTGCTGCTGATGCTGATCCCGCTGTCCGCTCTAAGTGGGCCACCCGCGATGCTGCTGCACGTCTTGCTGTGCGTCGCCACCTCCCTACCTCTGAGCGTGCGCACTTTAGTCAGTACAAGAGTGCTCAGACCTTGTACGACGCTGTAGTTGCGCGCTACTCCTCCCCTGCCACTGCTGCACTGAGCCGTCTCATGCTTCCCTACCTCTTTCCTGACCTCTCTGCCTTTCCCACTGTCGCTGACCTCATTACGCACCTCCGCACTAGTGACACTCGCTACCGCGCCGCCCTTCCTGCTGAGTTCTGCGCTACGAACCCCCCCCCCATGTACATCGCTCTCTACTACGTAGTCGCACGCCTCCCTGACTCCCTTCGCGTCGTCAGGGACCACTTTCTCGCAGTCTGTCCCACCACTCTCACCGTCGACCTCCTCGAGAAGGCCCTCCTTGCAGCGGAGAAGAGCATAGTCGCTGTAGGTGCTTCTCGTGGTGACCCTCGCACCCCCATCTTTGAGGGGTGCTCTCCTTCCCCCTTGCTGCCCTCTGTTGCCTCTGCTGCTGCTGCCGACCTGCTTGGTCTTGAGTCGGTCGGCGCGGCGTCTGCCCCTAGTGGGAGACGTCGCTCCAGCAAGGGCAAGGGGGGCAAGGGCGCGGGTGGAGCTGGAGGGGGCGGTGGCGGTGGCGGCGGTGGCGGCGGAGGGAGTGGGGGTGGCGGCGGGGCTAGTGGCGGGGGTGGTGGTGGTGGTGGCGGCAGCAGCGGCGGAGACGGTGGTGGTGGTGCCAGCGGTGGTGGTGGAGGCAGCGGCGGAGGTGGAGGCGGCGGAGGTGGAGGCAGTGGAGGCGGCAGCGGAGGGGGCAGTAGTGGTGGAGGAGGTGGAGCTGGTCGGGGTGGTACCCAGCAGCGTAGCGGCGGTGGTGGTGGCCAGCGCTCGCACCGGCAGCAGCAGCAGCGCTCGCGGGACATCCCTTCGCCTCAGCAGCTTCGTGAGTGGTACGCTGGGCGTCAGAGGGGTGGGGGTACTGGTCCCTGCACCTACGTTCTTCGTTCCGGCGACCGCGCGGGTGAGCAGTGTGGGGGTGCCCACGCCACCCAGCGCTGCTTTGGCCGCCTGACGGACGCTTGGCGTCAGCAGTTCCCTGGGGCTAGTGAGATCCCTCGCTGGGATGAGCTTCTCAGGGCTGGTGTAGCGATCTTTGATCTTGATTTTGATGCTATCCTTACTGCTATGTATGTTGTGGATTATAGTGAGGAGAATGAGGGTTACCGGTGTTTTCAGCCCGACCCGGGCATTGGTACTGCTGCGCTAGGTGCTTGTGAGGCTGCTGCTCTAGGTGCCAGTGCGTCTGCGCTCTCAGGTACTGGTGAGACTGCGCTCTCAGGTACTGAGTCGTCCTCGTCCTCCCTCACTTTCACACTTGACTCCGGAGCTTCTCGCTCCTTCTTTCGAGACCGCACTACCCTTTCGCCGCTCGCCAGGCCGGTTGCGGTCTCCCTTGCTGACCCCTCTGGGGGTCCTGTCCTGTCTCACTTCTCCACTGTCCTCCCGTGTCCGGCTGCCCCTTCGGGCACCCTGTCGGGTCTGTACCTTCCCTCGTTCTCTACGAACTTGGTGAGTGGAGCGGACCTGCAGGATGGGGGTGTTCACCAGTTCACTCCTGCGCGTCAGAGGGTGACCCACTGCACGGAGGCTCGCACAGGCCGACACCTGGCCACGTTCTCACGTCGGCCGGGGTCGAGTCTCTACACCCTGACCGTTGAGTCTCCTCTTGTCCCTGAGTCTGGTCAGGTGGCTGCGTCGGGTCAGGTACTTGCTGCTGCGTCCCGGTCAGGTCCTGAGTCTGCCCCCTGTTCTTGTCGCCTCCTGTCTCACGAGACTCTCCTGTGGCACCACCGTCTTGGCCACCCCTCCTTGCCCCGTCTTCGGAGCATGGCTTCCCGTGTCCTTGTCTCTGGTCTTCCCCAGTCTCTCCCTCCTCTCCCCTCCGGGCCAGGACCTTCCTGTGTCCCCTGTGTCGAGGGTCGCCTCCGGGCTACTCCTCACTCCTCCCACTTCCCCCCGACAGAGGCTCCCCTGCAGACGCTTCACATGGATGTGTGGGGCCCAGCCCCCGTCCGTGGGCAGGGTTACGAGCGCTACTTCCTGTTGGTGGTTGACGACTACTCGCGTTACACCACAGTCCTCCCCTTGCGCAGCAAGGGTGCGGTCACTGAGGTGCTGATCGACTGGATCCGCGAGGCTCGTCTCCAGCTCAGGAAGAGCTTCGGCTCGGACTTTCCTGTTCTGCGTCTGCACTCTGACAGAGGCGGAGAGTTCTCTTCTCGCCTTCTGCGAGACTACTGTCGTGCACGGGGGATCCGCCAGACCTTCACGCTTCCGGACTCACCACAGCAAAATGGGATTGCTGAGCGCCGCATTGGCATGGTCATGGATGTCGCTCGTACGTCCATGATGCATGCGGCTGCCCCCCATTTTCTGTGGCCGTTTGCGGTGAGGTACGCGGCGCATCAGCTCAACCTTCACCCCCGGGTCTCTCGGCCAGCGATGTCCCCAGCCTTGCTGTGGACGGGGAAGGTTGGCGATGCGTCTGTGTTCCGTGTCTGGGGATCTCGGGCGTTTGTCCGCGACTTGTCTGCGGACAAGCTGTCCCCTCGTGCTGCTCCCTGTGTCTTCCTTGGCTTCCCCACTGACGCCCCAGGGTGGCAGTTTTACCACCCCTCCTCTCGTCGTGTTCTGTCCTCCCAGGACGTCACGTTCGACGAGTCAGTCCCCTTCTACCGTCTCTTCCCCTACCGCACTCCTTCCCTCCCCCCTCCCCCGGACTTCCTTGTGCCGGTTCCCCCCCCGGTAGACCCCCTCCCCCCTCAGGTTCCTGCCCCCTCAGGTGTGTCCCAGGTAGATGCCGTTGACCCGGTCGAGGTTACTGGTGACTCTGGTGCTGCTGCGGGTGCTGAGCCTGGGGGTGCTGACTCTGGGGGTGCTGTGCGCGGGGGTGCTGAGCCTGGGGGTGCTACTGCTGGGGGTGCTGGGCCTGAGGGTGCTACTGCGGAGGGTGCGGAGCCTGGGGGTGCTGAGCCGGGGGGTGCTGTACCTGGAGGTGCTGGGTCTGGGGGTGCTGGGTCGGGAGCTGCTGAGCCTGGGGGTGCTGAGCTGGGAGCTGCTGAGCCTGGGGGTGCTGCGTCTGGAGCTGCTGAGCCTGGGGTTTCTCCTGCTGCTGTGTCTCGCCGGGAGCCCCTCTCTCCACAGGAGCTGCGCGAGTGGTTCGCTCGCCGCTGGAGGCGTGCTGCTGAGTCTGGAGGTGCTGCTGGAGCTGGAGCTGGAGCTTCTTCGACCGTCGAGGGTGCGGGTGCAGCCGGTCCCGGAGCTGCTGGCCCTGCAGGTCCTCCTGGAGCTGGAGCTGCTGAGGGCGTTCGTGCTGAGCCTGCTGCTGTTGGTCCTGCCGCTGGAGGTGTGGGTGGCGCTGGTGCTGTCGCTGAGGGTGCTGGTGCTGTCCCTGCTGAGTCTGGAGCTGCCGCGCGGCCTCGGCCGTACTTCGTTCCGCTCCTTCTGCAGGTTCTTGGTCTTTCTCCTCCAGTAGAGGGTCCACCGCCTGTCCAGTCGCAGCCCCTACTGGAGCCTTCCTCTCCACTGCCTGCTCCCTCTCCTTACACTGGTCCTACTGGAGGTCTTGCTGAGCGTCGTGAGCCTGCGTCTCGTCCCGCGTCGCCTGTTCGTGCTGCTCGCGCTAGTGGTCGCAGTTCGCGTCAGCGTCCTCCTCCTGTCCCTGGCACGCACCGGATGTCTTTACGTCCGTCCACTGCTCCTCTGCGTGCCCCTTTGCCTTCTCCTCCTGAGTCCTCTCTTCCTGCGCTTGCGGACCCTGAGTCGGACTCTCTTCGTGCTGCCAGTCCCACTGTCACGCGTCTGCTTGCTACTGTCGTCACTGACCCCTCTTTTGAGTCCATTGCTGCGTCTGCTCTAGTCGCTGAGCTCGTCGACTTTGCTGCTCGCTGTCGTCTCGACTACGCTGCTAGTCTTGTTGCTGAGTCTGCGTCTGTCTGTCCTCCGTCCGTCGGGGGTGAGTGTGCTCTTGGCACGGACGTCCTAGAGGACAGGCAGGAGGAGTTACAGTGTCTAGCGGTTGCTTCACCTCATCTCGCGTCTGTACTGCTTGCCCCTGAGGGAGACCCGGATGCACTAGACATCCCGACTCCGCGTTCTTACGCGGAGGCCGTAGAGGGTCCCTACTCCTCTCAGTGGCAGGCAGCTATGGATGCAGAGATGGCTTCCTGGAAGTCCACAGGCACCTACGTTGACGCGGTTCCCCCTCCTGGGGCGAACATCGTCAGTGGCATGTGGATCTTCAGGGTGAAGCGGCCGCCGGGCTCTCCACCTGTCTTCAAGGCACGGTACGTTGCTCGTGGCTTCAGTCAGCGGCAGGGAGTTGACTACTTTCAGACCTTCTCTCCCACCCCGAAGATGACTACTCTTCGGGTGCTGCTGCACATAGCCGCTCAGCGCGACTACGAGCTTCACTCTCTCGACTTCAGCACTGCGTTCTTGCAGGGTAGCCTGCACGAGGAGATCTGGCTTCGCCGTCCACCTGGCTTCACTGGGACTTTCCCTCCTGGCACCCAGTGGAGCCTCCGACGGCCAGTCTACGGTCTCCGCCAGGCACCGCGTGAGTGGCACGACACACTGAGGACTACGCTTGCGGCTCTTGGGTTTGCTCCTTCTACTGCTGACCCGTCGCTGTTTCTTCGCACCGACACTTCCCTGCCGCCGTTCTACATCCTCGTGTACGTCGACGACTTGGTCTTTGCCACATCGGACACTGCTGGACTCGCCTACGTGAAGTCCGAGCTGCTGAAGAGACACACATGCACAGACCTGGGTGAACTGCGCAGCTACCTTGGCTTGCAGATCACTCGGGACAGAGCACGCCGCACCATTACCTTGACTCAGTCACACATGGTGCAGCAGGTCCTTCAGCGCTTCGGCTTCACGTACTCCTCGCCTCAGGCCACTCCTCTGCCTACTCGCCACTCACTCTCAGCTCTGCCTTCGGATGAGTCCGTAGAGTCGAGTGGTCCGTATGCAGAGCTTGTTGGCTGCCTCATGTACCTGATGACCTGCACACGACCTGACCTTGCATACCCTCTGAGCATTCTTGCACGCTATGTTGCTCCTGGGAGACACAGACCGGAGCACATGGCTGCAGCGAAGAGGGTATTGCGCTACCTGTGCAGTACGTCGGGCATGGGGCTAGTGCTTGGAGGGCGGAGTCCAGTGGTCCTTACCGGCCACGCGGACGCTTCTTGGGCTGACGACCAGGCTACGCAGCGGTCGTCACAGGGTTACACCTTCAGCCTTGGTTCCGGCTCTGTCTCGTGGCGGTCTACTCGCTCGTCTTCGGTTCTCGGCTCCAGTTGTGAGGCTGAGATCTACGCCGGGGCCATGGCTGCACAGGAGCTTCGCTGGCTCACCTACCTGCTGACTGACCTTGGAGAGCCGCCTCGTTCTCCTCCAGTGCTGTACGTAGACAACAAGGCTATGCTGGCCTTGTGTCGAGAGCAGCGCTTGGAGCACAGAACAAAGCACATTGCTCTCCGCTACTTCCTTGCTCGTGAGCTGCAGCAGCGTGGTCAGTTGCGACTTGCGTACGTGGCCTCTGAGGCCAACACTGCTGATGTGTTCACCAAGGCACTTGCGCCTTGTGACCATCAGCGCTTCTGCACCCAGCTGGGTCTTGTGCCTGTCTTGCCTCACTTGCTCTCCTCTTGACTTCACTTGTACTGTGACATATATATATACCTGCTCTTGCTTGTCTAGCTTTATATATATGTCTGTACTCTTGCTTGTGAACTGGCCTTTGGCCTTGCTCTTGTGCTCGGACTGTGTGGTGACTTTGTGATCCACCCTGAGCTTTGCTTTGTCTTGCTTGACTGGTCTTGTGACCCCTTGTTCTCCCCCACTTTGCCTATGGGGGTGTGTCAGAACATATCTATAGCTTATACTGCTGTGTAGGCTGTAGTGGGGTATCCCATAGGGGGTACAACCCAGTTAGGGTTTCATATTTGTACTGCTTTCATTCATAGTTCATTCATTCCTGCTTACTCTTTTCACACCGCCTCACCTGACGGCCCCGCTGCTGCGCCTGCCGGCCCGCCGCTGCACCCTACGGCCCGCCGCTGCACCCAGCGGCCCGCCGCTTCACCTGACGGCCCAGCCGCTGCACCTGCCGGCCCGCCGCTGCACCCTACGGCCCGCCGCTGCACCCAGCGGCCCGCCGCTTCACCTGACGGCCCCGCCGCTGCACCTACCGGCCCGCCGCTGCACCCTACGGCCCCGCCGCTGCACCTGCCGGCCCGCCGCTGCACCGGTCGACCCGCCGCTGCACCTGACGGCCCCGCCCCTGCATCTCCCGGCCGAGCCGCCCCAGCAACAGAGCCGCCCCAGTAGCCGAGCCGCCCCAGCAGCCGAGCCGCCCCAGCAGCCGAGCCGCCCCAGCAGCCGAGCCGCCCCAGCTGCAGTGCCGCCCGAGCCGCCCGAGCCGCCGAGTCGCCCGGGCCGCCCAGCAACCGAGCCGCCCGAGCCGCCCGAGCCGCCCGAGCCGCCCGAGCCGCCCGAGCCGCCCAAGCCGCCCGAGCCCTCCCTGCACTGCCCTGTCTGGTGAGCACTGAGCTTTACTCTGCGCACTGCCCTCTCTCTACTGCTGTCATGGCTACCCCCAGTGTCCTCGCCTTTGACGCTGAGGGCAGAGCCATTGACTTTGACGTGTGGGTAGACGACCTACTGCTTTTCCTACAGTGCGACAGAGATGACGGACTCTCTCTCTTTGATCTCACTTCTGGTGCCTCTCCCGCCCCTGCTGCTACTGAGGATGCCACTGTTCGCTCACAGTGGGCCACACGCGATGCTGCTGCACGTCTTGCTGTGCGTCGCCACCTCCCTCCCGCTGAGCGTGCGCACTTTGGGTCGTACAAGAGTGCTAAGACCCTATACGACGCCGTTATCGCACGCTACTCCACCCCTGCCACTGCTGCACTGAGCCGCCTCATGCTACCGTACCTCTTTCCCGACCTTGCTGCTTTTGCCACAGTCGCCGACCTCATTACCCACCTGCGCACTAGTGACGCTCGCTTCCGCGCTGCACTTCCTGCCGAGTTCTGCGCCAAGAACCCCCCCCCCCCGTACTTCACTCTCTACTACATTGTCACCCGCCTCCCTGACTCCCTTCGCGGAGTCAGGGACGACCTACTCGCAGTCTGCCCCACCACTCTCACTGTCGAGATCCTCGAGAGGTCCCTCCTCGCAGCCGAGAAGAGCATTCTCGCTGTAGGGGCCTCTCGTGGTGACCCGCGCACCCCCATCTTTGAGGGGTGTTCCCCCTCCCCCCTCCTGCCCTCTGTCGCCTCTGCTGCTACGGCCGACCTTGTTGGTTTTGAGTCGGTCGGAGCGGCGTCTGCCCCCAGTGGGAGACGTCGCTCTGGCAAGAGCAAGGGGGGCAGGGGCGGTGGTGGAGGCGGCGGGGGCGGTGGAGGCGGAGGTAGAGGCAGCGGCGGAGGTGAGGGTGGTAGCGGGAGTAGTGGCGGGAGTGGAGGTGTTGGCGGAGGCAGTGGAGGCGGGGGCGGCAGCGGCGGTGGTAGTGGGGGTGGAGGCGGAGGCGGCGGTGGTAGTGGGGGTGGAGGCGGAGCGGCGGTGGCGGCGGCGACGGTGGTAGTGGGGGTGGAGGCGGAGGCGGCGGTGGCGGCGGCGACGGTGGGAGTGGCGGTGGCGGTGGAGGTGGTGGCGGCGGCGGCGGAGGAGGCGGCGGAGGTCGTGGCGCGCCGAGGAGGAGTGGCTCCGGTGGTGGTCAGCGCCAGCAGCAGCAGCGTGGTCAGGAGACCCTCTCCCCGCAGCAGCTCCGTGAGTGGTACTCTGCTCGTCAGCGGGGTGGGGGTACTGGTCCGTGCACTTACGTCCTACGCACTGGCGACCGTGCGGGTGAGCAGTGTGGTGGTCCACACTCCACCCAGCGTTGCTTCGGCCGCCTAACTGACGCTTGGCGCCGCCAGTTTCCTGACGCCTCTGAGATCCCTCGCTGGGACCAGCTGTCTAGGGCTGGAGTAGCTATCTTTGATCTTGACTTTGATGCTATACTTGCTGCTATGTCTGCTATGACTATTAGTGAGGAGGGTGACTGTTACCGGTGTTTCCCGCCCGACCCGGGCATTGGTACTGCGGCTCTAGGTGCTGTTGAGGCTGCTGCTCCAGGTGCTGGTGAGGCTGTTGGTCTAGGTGCCTGTGAGTCTGAGTCCTCAGGTGCTGGTGAGTCTGCTCTCTCAGGTACTGTGTCGACTTCACCCTCTCTCACTTTCACTCTTGACTCCGGGGCGTCTCGCTCCTTCTTTCGAGACCGCACCACACTCACGCCGCTTAGTCGGCCAGTGGCGGTCTCCTTGGCAGACCCCTCTGGGGGTCCTGTTCGGGCTCGCTACTCCACTGTCCTGCCGTGCCCTGCGGTCCCATCTGGCGCCCTGTCCGGTCTCTACCTCCCCTCGTTCTCTACGAACTTGGTGGCGGGTGCTGACCTACAGGATGCAGGGGTTGACCAGTTCACCCCTGCGCGCCGACGAGTCACCCACTGCACGGACGCGGACACGGGTCGACACCTGACCACATTCACACGTGGTCCAGGGTCGAGCCTGTACACACTCACTGTTCCGTCCCCTTCTCCTGCGTCTGGTCAGGTAGCTGCGTCGGGTCAGGTGTTTGCTGCGGCGTCCAGGTCTGGTCCTGAGTCTGCCCCCTGCTCGTGTCGCCTCCTGTCCCACGAGACCCTCCTGTGGCACCACAGGATGGGTCACCCCTCCCTGCCTCGTCTCCGGGGCATGGCCTCTCGCCTTCTTGTCTCTGGCCTTCCCCGGTCCCTCCCTCCCCTTCCTCCGGGGCCTGGCCCTCCCTGTGTCCCCTGTGTCGAGGGTCGCCTGCGGGCTACCCCTCACTCCTCCCCGTTCCCTCCGACGGAGGCCCCGATGCAGACGCTTCACATGGACGTGTGGGGCCCAGCCCGCGTCCATGGACAGGGTCACGAGCGCTACTTCCTGCTGGTGGTTGACGACTACACGCGTTACACCTCAGTCTTCCCCTTGCGCAGCAAGGGTGAGGTCACTGAGGTGTTGATCGACTGGATCCGCGCAGCTCGTCTCCAGCTCAGGAAGAGCTTCGGCTCAGACTTTCCTGTTTTCCGCCTGCACTCGGACAGAGGCGGAGAGTTCTCCTCCGGCCTTCTGCGAGCCTACTGTCGGGCACGAGGCATCCGCCAGACCTTCACGCTTCCGGACTCTCCACAGCAGAATGGGATTGCTGAGCGCCGCATCGGCATTGTCATGGACGTCGCCCGTACGTCCATGGTGCATGCGGCTGCCCCCCATTTTCAATGGCCGTTTGCGGTTCGGTACGCCGCGCATCAGATCAACCTTCACCCCAGGGTCTCTCGGCCCGCGATGTCCCCAGTCTTGATGTGGACGGGGAAGGTTGGCGATGCGTCGGCGTTCCGTGTCTGGGGATCTTGGGCGTTTGTCCGCGACTTGTCTGCGGACAAGCTGTCCCCTCGTGCTGCTCCCTGTGTCTTCCTTGGCTTCCCCCCTGACGCCCCAGGGTGGCAGTTCTACCACCCCTCCTCTCGTCGTGTTCTGTCCTCCCAGGACGTCACGTTCGACGAGTCAGTCCCCTTCTACCGCCTCTTCCCCTACCGCACTCCTTCCCTCCCCCCTCCACCGGACTTCCTTGTGCCGGTTCCCCCCCCGGTAGACCCCCTCCCCCCTTAGGTTCCTGCTCCCTCAGGTGTGTCCCAGGTAGACGCCGTTGACCCGGTCGAGGTTACTGTTGACTCTGGTGCTGCTGCGGGTGCTGGGCCTGGGGGTGCTGCCTCTGGGGGTGCTGTGCGCGGGGGTGCCGGGCCTGGAGGTGCTGCCACTGGGGGTGCTGAGCCTGGGGGTGCTGGGCCTGAGGGTGCTACTGCGGAGGGTGCTGAGCCTGGGGGTGCTGAGCCTGGGGGTGCTGAGCCTGGGGGTGCTGAGACTGGAGGTGCTACGCCTTGGGGTGCTGAGCCGGGGGGTGCTGTGTCAGGAGCTGCTGAGCCTGGGGGTGCTGAGTCTGGAGCTGCTGCGCCTGGGGGTGCTGCGTCTGGAGCTGCTGAGCCTGGGGTTTCTCCTGCTGCTGCGTCTCGCCGGGAGCCCCTCTCTCCACAGGAGCTGCGCGAGTGGTTTGCTCGCCGCTGGAGGCATGCTGCTGAAGCTGGAGCTTCTTCGACTGTCGAGGGTGCTGGTCCTGCCGGTCCAGGAGCTGCTGGGCCTGCGGGTCCTACTGGAGCTGGAGCCACTGAAGGTGTTGGTGCTGAGACAGCTGCTGTCTGTCCTGGCGGTGGTTCTGCTGCTGGTGGTGCTGGAGGTCCTGCTACTGGAGGTGCTGGTGGCGCTGGTGCTGTTGCTGAGGGTGCTGGTGCTGTACCTGCTGAGTCTGGAGTTGCCGCGCGGCCTCGGCCGTACTTCGTTCCGCTCCTACAGCAGGTTCTTGGTCTTTCTCCTCCGGTAGAGTGTCCACAGCCTGTCCAGTCGCAGTCCCTGTTGGAGCCTTCCTCTCCACTGCCTGCTCCCTCTCCTTACACTGGTCCTACTGGGGGTCTTGCTGAGCGTCGTGAGCCTGCGTCTCGTCCTACGTCGCCTGTTCGTGCTGCTCGCACTAGTGGTCGCGGTTCGCGTCAGCGTCCTACTCCTTTCCTTGGCACGCACCGGATGTCTCTGCGTCCGTCCACTGCTCCTCTGCGTGCCCCTTCTCCTCCTGAGTCCTCTCTTCCTGCGCTTGCCGACCCTGAGTTGGACTCTCTTCGTGCTGCCAGTCCTACTGTCACGCGTCTCCTTGCTACTGTCGTCACTGACCCCTCGTTTGAGTCCACTGCTGCGTCTGCCCTTGTCGCTGAGCTCGTCGACTTTGCTGCTCGCTGTCGTCTAGACTACGGTGCTAGTCTTGTTTCTGAGTCAGCGTCTGACTGTCCTCCGTCCGTCGGGGGTGACTGTGCTCTTGGCACGGACGTCCTAGAGGACAGGCAGGAGGAGTTACAGTGTCTGGCGGCTGCTTCACCTCATCTCGCGTCTGTACTGCTTGCTCCTGAGGGAGACCCGGATGCACTAGACATCCCGACTCCGCGCTCTTACGCGGAGGCCGTAGAGGGTCCCTACTCGTCTCAGTGGCAGGCAGCTATGGATGCAGAGATGGCTTCCTGAAAGTCCACAGGCACCTACATTGACGCAGTTCCCCCTCCTGGGGCGAACATCGTCAGTGGCATGTGAATCTTCAGGGTGAAGCGGCCGCCGGGCTCTCCACCTGTCTTCAAGGCGCGGTACGTTGCTCGTGGCTTCAGTCAGCGGCAGGGAGTTGACTACTTTCAGACCTTCTCTCCCACCCCGAAGATGACCACTCTTCGGGTGCTGCTGCACATAGCCGCTCAGCGCGACTACGAGCTTCACTCTCTCGACTTCAGCACTGCGTTCCTGCAGGGTAGCCTGCACGAGGAGATCTGGCTGCGCCGTCCACCTGGCTTCACTGGGACTTTCCCTCCTGGCACCCAGTGGAGCCTCCGACGGCCAGTCTACGGTCTCCGCCAGGCACCGCGTGAGTGGCACGACACACTGAGGACTACGCTTGCGGCTCTTGGGTTCGCTCCTTCTACTACTGACCCGTCGCTGTTTCTACGCACCGACACTTCTCTGCCGCCGTTCTACATCCTCGTGTACGTCGACGACTTGGTCTTTGCCACAGCGGACACTGCTGGACTCGCCTACGTGAAGTCCGAGCTGCTGAAGAGACACACGTGCACATACATGGGTGAACTGCGCAGCTACCTTGGCTTGCAGATCACTCGGGACAGAGCACGCCGCACCATTACCTTGACTCAGTCACACATGGTGCAGCAGGTCCTTCAGCGCTTCGGCTTCACGTACTCCTCGCCTCAGGCCACTCCTCTGCCTACTCGCCACTCGCTCTCAGCTCTGCCTTCGGATGAGTCCGTAGAGTCGAGTGGCCCGTTTGCAGAGCTTGTTGGCTGCCTCATGTACCTGATGACCTGCACACGACCTGACCTTGCATACCCTCTGAGCATTCTTGCACGCTATGTTGCTCCTGGGAGACACCGACCAGAGCACATGGCTGCAGCGAAGAGGGTGTTGCGCTACCTGTGCAGTACATCGGGCATGGGGCTAGTGCTTGGAGGGCGGAGTCCAGTGGTCCTCACTAGGCACGCGGACGCTTCTTGGGCTGACGACCAGGCTACGCAGCGGTCGTCACAGGGTTACACCTTCAGTCTTGGTTCCGGCTCTGTCTCGTGGCGGGCTACTCGCTCGTCTTCGGTTCTCAGCTCCAGTTGTGAGGCTGAGATCTACGCTGGGGCCATGGCTGCACAGGAGCTTCGCTGGCTCACCTACCTGCTGACTGACCTTGGAGAGCCGCCTCATTCTCCTCCAGTGCTGTACGTAGACAACAAGGCCATGCTGGCCTTGTGTCGTGAGCAGCGTCTGGAGCACAGAACGAAGCACATTGCTCTTCGCTACTTCCTTGCTCGTGAGCTGCAGCAGCGTGGACAGTTGCGGCTTGCGTACGTGGCCTCTGAGGCCAACACTGCTGATGTGTTCACCAAGGCACTCGCGCATTGTGACCATCAGCGCCTCTGCACCCAGCTGGGTCTTGTGCCTGTCTTGCCTCACTTGCTCTCCTCTTGACTTTACTTGTACTGTGACATATATATACCTGCTCTTGCTTGTCTAGTTTTATATATATATGTTGTCAGTAGATCTGCACTGTGGATGCCCGATTGATCCTACGGGGGGTTACAGGCGCGTTTGCCTGGGGGGTTATGGGCGCACTCTGACCCGCTACTTAACAAGCCCTTTTATCCCAATGGTCTAGTGACTGGGATTCTGACATGGTGTTAGAGTGGTCTTGGGTTCGAATCCCGGTGTATGCTCATGTAGGCTGTTGCCGCTGTGCTCAGTCCTGGGCCTCCCAGTGTGGGGGGGTGTCAGTAGATCTGCACTGTGGATGCCCGATTGATCCTACGGGAGGTTACAGGCGCGTTTGCCTGGGGGGTTATGGGCGCACTCTGACCCGCTACTTAACAAGCCCTTTTATCCCAATGGTCTAGTGGTTGGGATTCTGACATATGTCTGTACTCCTGCATGTGAACTGGCCTCTGGCCCTGCTCTTGTGCTCGGACTGTGTGGTGACGTTGTGATCCACCCTGAGCTTGCTCTGCTTTGCTTTACTTGACTGGTCTTGTGACCCCTTGTTCTCCCCCACTTTGCCTATGGGGGTGTGTCAGATTTATATGACATAGTTGCTGTAGGCTATAGTGGGGTAGCACATATGGGGTACAGGGTTTCTAGGGTTGTATTTGTACCCAATCTTTCCTTAGTCATTTCATTCCTGTTTACTTGTTTCACAGACCAAACCCTAAACTCTCGAACCTCGGCCGTTCCAGTCAGCCCGTTAAATGGTTGAAAAAAAACAGAAAATAAACGATCAGTCGTCAGTTTCGATCATTTCGAGTTCCACCGACACATCTAGCAGGAAACCTATGATCTCCATTTGCCCCCCCCCCCCTCAGAGTGCTCAGGGGCAAAACCCTTGGGCCTGTGTTTGGCTGACAAGGGATTTTTCCGATGTAGCATGTTGCGTTGGCTGTCTGTAGTGGACATGCCAGGTGGACGAACAGTGCTCCAAGAGCCAGCGCTGCGAAGGAATGGTCGACGCGATACTATTACGCCGAGCAAGCCTTTTCCGAGCGTAGTACCGGTGGCAATAAGAACGCGCGTGGATGCTAAGTTCTGACACAATTAGTTCTCCTTAGTACTAAACGCGGAACTTAGGGCCATTGCTGAGAAGGGCCGCTAGAAGTGTACGTACCGCAAAGCGTGGTGCCGAGAAGGGCAGCTAGAACTGCTGTCTGTAGGCTTCGTGAGGTCAACGCGGATGAGGGAGAGGAGAACTCTCTTCTGCATCCCCTAGAAACGGTAACAAGGGGGAAACAAGTGCCATATCTTCAGTATTGTGTCAGGGCGGTTCTGTAGCTTCATCGGTCCAGTCTTGACTAATTATTTGGATGGTTCTAAACGTGTATTTCGACTAGTAACTACAAATGCCCAGCCCCTGCGCGCGAATTTGCCCTGCCCGCGATGGAAACTCTGCACCCGTGTATTAGGGTGCCAGCCAGTTGCACCCCATTTACAAGCACCTCGAGCAATACGAACCACAAAGACAGAAGTTTGACAGAAGAGACCAACGTCAAACGGTCAACAAGGAGTTACAAAATATTTTAAAAGCCATTTTTGCTAAGGACGAACTATCGAAAACTTAGCGAAATTTATGAAACTCTTGAGAGCCCTCTTAACAAGGCAACCTTGGGTTAGCCAAACGAGCATCTTGTGTATTTTCTCTTGGACATTCGTGTTGCAAGTGCTATTCGAGAATCTAACGACGGACGCAACTCGTCTATCTGCAATGCAATGCTACTGCTTGCTTGTTGGAAGGGGAGGGGAGGAGAGAGCAAATGGGAGCTGGGCTCTAGCGCCTGCTGGACAGGGGGGTCTCATTGCGCCGGAGAAAATTATGGTTGAGCGGGTTCCAGTAAGATCGTGCCCTAATTTTCTCCAACCACATCACCTGCTGCCCTATTTTTCTCCAACCTCACTCATTTCTGCCCTCACTCGTTTCTGATTGCATGTGATGTGGTTGGAGAAAAAAAGGGCAGAAAAGGGTGAGGGCAGGGCGATGGAGATTATGGCGCGACAAATCGGCTTGAACGGGGGGGAGTTGGGGAAGGGGGGGGCGGGGGGCGGGGGGAATGAAGGAATCAAGAAGCCAAGTCACGGCAAGATTGTCAGAACATATAGCTTACTTGTTTCTGTAGGCTATAGTGGGGTATCCCATAGGGGGTACAACACAATTAGGGTTTCCTATTTATATTCACTTCACTTCATAGTCATTCATTCTCGTTCACATTTTCTCATGGAATCAGAGCAGGTCCCTTCTTAGGGCCTGTTCCTAGGGCCCACCGAAGCGCGCCCCGAGGCGCGCATTTTTTTTTAGCGACCCTCCGTGTCGCCCTCCTCGTCGTGCTCCTGCTTAGGCCCCACGTCGGCCCCGCGTAGCCCCGCTTAGGCCCGTCGGCCCCGCTTCGGCCCCGCGTCGGCCCCTCGTCGCCCCAGCGTCTCGGGGTGACCCTCGCACCCCCATCTTTGAGGGGTGTGGTCCTTCCCCCCTGCTGCCCTCTGTCGCCTCTGCCGCTGCGGCCGACCTCACTGGTTTTGAGTCGGTCGGCGCGGCGTCTGCCCCCAGCGGCAGACACCGCTCTGATAAGGGCAAGGGGGGCAAGGGAGCGGGTGGAGCTAGAGGGGGCGGTGGAGGAGGCGGTGGGGGTGGCGGGGGGAGTGGGGGTGGCGGTGGGGGTGGTGGCGGGAGTGGAGGTACTGGTGGCGGCGGTGGAGGCGGAGGTGGCGGCGGCGGTGGTGGCGGAGGAGGCGGTGGGAGCGGTGGGAGCGACGGTCCTGGTAGGGGAGGTGGCGGTGGAGACGGGGGTGGCGGTGGAGGCGGGGGTGGCGGTGGAGGCGGGGGTCGGAGTGGCTCGTCCCAGCGGAGCAGCTCTGGGGGTGGTCAGCGCCAGCAGCAGCAGCAGCAGCAGCAGCCGCAGCAGCAGCCACAGCAGCAGCAGCGCTCTCGCACCGTCCCCGCCCCTCAGCAGCTCCGTGAGTGGTACTTGCAGCGTCAGCGTGGTGGTGCGCTTGGTCCCTGCCCCTACGTTCTTCGCACCGGTGACCGTGCAGGGGAGAGGTGTGGAGGCGCCCACACAGCCCGCCGCTGCTTTGGCCGCCTGACCGACGCCTGGCGTCAGCAGTTTCCGGATGCCGCTGAGATCCCCCGCTGGGGAGAGCTGTCTAGGGCTGGTGTAGCTATTTATGATCTTGATTTTGATGCTATTCTCGCTGCTATGTATGCTGTGACTGGTAGTGATGAGGATGACTGTTACCGGTGTTTCCCGCCCGACCCGGGCATTGGTACTGCCGCGTCAGGTACTAGTGAGGCTGCTGCTCTAGGTGCGAGTGCGTCTGTGCTCTCAGGTGCTGGTGAGTCTGCCCTCTCAGGTACTGTGTCGGCTTCGGCCTCTCACACCTTCACCCTTGACTCTGGAGCGTCTCGCTCCTTCTTTAGGGACCGCACCACTCTCACGCCGCTGAGTCGGCCGGTTGCGGTGTCCCTGGCTGACCCCTCTGGGGGGCCTGTCCTGTCTCGCTTCTCCACTGTCCTCCCGTGTCCGGCGGCCCCCTCTGGCACCCTGACTGGTCTCTACCTCCCCTCGTTCTCGACGAACTTGGTGAGTGGTGCTGACCTCCAGGATGCGGGTGTCCACCAGTTCACCCCTGCTCGTCAGCGGGTGACTCACTGCACGGAGGCGGATACAGGTCGCCACCTGGCTACGTTTACACGTCGGCCAGGGTCGAGCCTGTACACACTGACCACTGCTTCTCCTCCAGGTGCTGAGTCTGGTAGGGTCCCTTCGTCTGGTCAAGTGTTTGCTGCAGCGTCCAGGTCTGGTCCTGAGTCTGCCCCCTGCTCGTGTCGTCGTCTGTCTCACGAGACCCTCCTCTGGCACCACCGCCTTGGCCACCCCTCTCTGCCTCGGCTCAGAGGCATGGCCTCGTGAGTCCTTGTGTCTGGTCTTCCCCGGTCTCTCCCTCCCCTTCCTCCGGGCCCTGGCCCTACCTGTGTCCCCTGTGTCGAGGGGCGCCAGCGTGCTGCCCCTCACTCCTCCCAGTTTCCTCCGACAGAGGCCCCGTTGCAGACGCTTCACATGGACGTGTGGGGCCCAGCCCGCGTCCGTGGACAGGGTCAGGAGCGCTACTTCCTGCTGGTGGTTGACGACTACTCGCGTTACACCACAGTCTTCCCCTTGCGCAGCAAGGGTGAGGTCACTGAGGTGTTGATCGACTGGATCCGCGCAGCTCGTCTCCAGCTTCGGAGGAGCTTTGGCTCTGACTTCCCTGTTTTGCGTCTGCACTCGGACAGAGGCGGAGAGTTCTCCTCTGGCCTCCTGAGTGCCTACTGTCGTGCGCGAGGCATCCGTCAGACCTTCACGCTTCCGGACTCACCACAGCAGAATGGGATTGCTGAGCGCCGCATTGGCATGGTCATGGACGTCGCTCGTACGTCCATGATGCATGCGGCTGCTCCCCATTTTCCGTGGCCGTTTGCGGTCAGGTACGCTGCGCACCAGATCGACCTCCACCCCAGGGTCTCTCGACCGGAGACCTCCCAGCCCTGCTGTGGACGGGGAAGGTTGGCGATGCGTCGGCGTTCCGGGTCTGGGGATCTCGGGCGTTTGTTCGCGACCTGTCTGCGGACAAGCTGTCCCCTCGTGCTTCTCCCTGCGTCTTCCTGGGGTTCCCCCCCGACGCCCCTGGGTGGCAGTTTTACCACCCCACCTCTCGACGTGTTCTGTCCTCCCAGGACGTCACGTTCGACGAGTCGGTACCCTACTACCGCCTCTTCCCCTATCGCACTCCGTCCCTCCCCCCACCCCCGCTCTTCTTGGTACCAGGTCCCCCCCCGGTAGTCCCCCTCCCCCCTCAGGGTCCTGCCCCTTCAGGTGTGTCCCAGGTAGACGCGGTCGAGCATGTCGAGGTCACTGGTGACTCTGGTGCTGCTGCGGGAGCTGAGCCTGGGGGTGCGGGGTCTGGGGGTGCTGAGCCTGGGAGTGCTGTGCCTGGGGGTGCTGAGCCTGGAGGTGCCGAGCCTGGGGGTGCTGTGCCTGGGGGTGCTGTGCCTAGGGGTGCTGAGCCTGGGGGTGCTGCGCCTGGGGGTGCTGTGCCTGGGGGTGCTGAGCCTGGAGGTGCCGAGCCTGGGGGTGCTGTGCCTAGGGGTGCTGAGTCTGGGAGTGCTGAGCCTGGGGGTGCTGTGCCTGGGGGTGCTTCGTCTCGCCGGGAGCCACTCTCCCCACAGGAGCTGCGTGAGTGGTTTGCCAGGCGCTGGAGGCGTGCTGCTGGTGCTGGTGGTTCTTCGGCTGCAGAGGGTACTGCTGCTGCGCGTCCCGCCGGTGCTCGTACTGTGGGTGCTGGAGCTGCTGGGTCTGAGAGTTCTCGTGGCGCTGGTACTGCTGAGGGTGTTGGCGCTGAGCCTGCCGTTGGCGGTCCGACTGACAGTGCTCCTGGTGCTTCTGCTGGAGGTTCTGGAGCTTCTGGTGGTGCTGCTGGAGGTGCTGCTGGAGTGGGTGCTCCTGCCGGGGCTGCTGGTGCTGTTCCTGCTGTTTCTAGCGTCGCCGCGCGGCCCCGACCGTACTTCGTTCCGCTCCTGCAGCAGGTTCTTGGTCTTACACCTCCTCCTCCTCCCTTAGAGGGTCCGCAGCCTGTCCGGTCACAGCCACAGCTACAGCCTGCCTCTCCTTTGCCTGCTCCTTCTCCCTACGCTGGTCCGACTGGAGGTCTTACTGAGCGTCGTGAGCCTGCGTCTCGTCCCGTGTCGCCTGTTCGTACTGCGCGCACTAGTGGTCGCGGGTCGCGTCAGCGTCCTCCTCCTGTCCCTGGCACGCACCGGATGTCACTGCGTCCGTCCACTGCTCCTCTGCGTGCCCCTTTGCCTTCTCCTCCTGCTTCCTCTCTTCCTGCTCTTGCCGACCCGGAGTCGGACTCTCTTCGTGCTGCCAGTCCTACTGTCACGCGTCTCCTTGCTACTGCTGTCACTGACCCTTCCTTCGAGTCGTCTGCTGCGTCTGCCCTTGTCACTGAGCTTGTCGACTTTGCTGCGCGCTGTCGTCTAGACTACGCTGCTCGTCTTGTCACTGAGTCTGAGTCCGCCTGTCCTCCGTCCGTCGGGGGTGAGTGTGCCCTTGGCACGGACGTCCTTGAGGACAGGCAGGAGGAGTTCCAGTGTCTGGCCGCCGCTTCACCTCGTCTCGCGTCTGTACTGCTAGCCCCTGAGGGAGACCCGGATGCACCTGACATCCCGACTCCGCGCTCTTACGCGGAGGCGATAGAGGGTCCCTACTCTTCTCAGTGGCAAGCAGCTATGGATGCAGAGATGGCTTCCTGGAAGTCCACAGGCACCTACGTTGACGCTGTTCCCCCTCCTGGGGCGAACATCGTCAGTGGCATGTGGATTTTCAGGGTGAAGCGGCCGCCGGGTTCTCCGCCTGTCTTCAAGGCGCGTTACGTGGCTCGTGGCTTCAGTCAGCGGCAGGGGGTTGACTACTTTCAGACCTTCTCCCCCACCCCGAAGATGACCACTCTTCGGGTTCTGCTGCACGTTGCTGCTCACCGTGACTACGAGCTGCACTCTCTCGACTTCAGCACAGCTTTCTTGCAGGGCAGCCTGCACGAGGAGATCTGGCTGCGTCGCCCACCTGGCTTCACTGGGTCTTTCCCTCCTGGTACCCAGTGGAGTCTCCGGCGTCCAGTCTACGGTCTCCGCCAGGCGCCACGTGAGTGGCACGACACACTGAGGACTACGCTCGCGGCACTTGGGTTTGCTCCTTCTACTGCCGACCCGTCGCTGTTTCTGCGCACCGTCACCTCTCTGGCGCCGTTCTACATCCTCGTGTACGTCGACGACTTGGTCTTTGCCACAGCTGACACTGCTGGACTCGCCTACGTGAAGTCCGAGCTGCAGAAGAGACACACGTGCACTGACCTGGGTGAACTGCGCAGCTACCTTGGCTTGCAGATCACCCGGGACAGAGCACGCCGCACCATTACCCTGACTCAGTCACACATGGTGCAGCAGGTCCTTCAGCGCTTCGGCTTCACGTACTCCTCGCCTCAGGCCACTCCTCTGCCTACTCGCCACTCGCTCTCAGCTCTGCCTTCGGATGAGTCCGTAGAGTCGAGTGGCCCGTTTGCAGAGCTTGTTGGCTGCCTCATGTACCTGATGACCTGCACACGACCTGACCTCGCATACCCTCTTAGCATTCTTGCACGCTTTGTTGCTCCTGGGAGACACCGACCAGAGCACATGGCTGCAGCGAAGAGGGTGTTGCGCTACTTGTGCAGTACGTCGGGCATGGGGCTAGTGCTTGGAGGGCGCAGTCCAGTGGTCCTCACTGGGCACGCAGACGCTTCTTGGGCTGACGACCAGGCTACGCAGCGGTCGTCACAGGGTTACACCTTCAGCCTTGGTTCCGGCTCTGTCTCGTGGCGAGCTACCCGCTCGTCTTCTGTTCTCGGCTCCAGTTGTGAGGCTGAGATCTACGCTGGGGCTATGGCTGCACAGGAGTTACGCTGGCTCACCTACCTGCTGACCGACCTTGGAGAGCAGCCTCGTTCTCCTCCAGTCCTGTACGTAGACAACAAGGCCATGCTGGCCTTGTGTCGAGAGCAGCGACTGGAGCACAGAACGAAGCACATTGCTCTCCGCTACTTTCTTGCTCGTGAGCTACAGCAGCGTGGACAGTTGCGACTTGCGTACGTGGCCTCTGAGGCCAACACTGCTGATGTCTTCACCAAGGCACTTGCGCCTTGTGATCATCAGCGTTGCTGCACGCAGTTGGGTCTTGTGCCTGTCTTGCCTCACTTGCTCTCCTCTTGACCTTGCTTGTACCTTCGCATATATATACTCTTGCTCTTGCTTGCTTGACTCTTGTATACCTCTATATATGATCTTGCATGTGAACTGGCCTTCTGGCCTTTGAACTTGTGCAGAATTAAATATTGAATCAAGGACCCTTTCTTTATAATTTTCCCTAACTGTTGGGCTCGTTTGCTCTGGGCCCTCTAATTGGGTGTAGAAGCTGATTCGTGCAATAATTGAGTCAAGCTGCAAAATTTTCTGCCAAAAAATGGACTGTAAAGGTCGGGCTACACCTAGGCGATATCGGAAAATGGAGTATTTTAGCAAGGGCCTTTAACGCGGAACATCTATACTTTTTTTTTATTATTAATTCATATTATCATATTCAACCAGCACAATAATTCAATATTCCGTTGAATTATTTTACAAAGGACTAAACTCGAAAAGATTATAAGGATTTTTCTCAGCCCAGCACATCACACCACTCCTGCACTGTCAGTTTTACACTTCCCTGTCTTGTGATTACCTTGGTTTGCTGCTATGTTTCTTTGTACACACATACTGTAAATACTAAGAACCGGGAAAATTGTAGATAATGTCTCATTCACGAGACTGTACTTGAGCATAATGTGCACTGAGGCGGAGAAACATCTTTGAGAAAATGTGAACGAGAATGAATGACTATGAAGTGAAGTGAATATAAATAGGAAACCCTAATTGTGTTGTACCCCCTATGGGATACCCCACTATAGCCTACAGAAACAAGTAAGCTATATGTTCTGACACACCCCCATAGGCAAAGTGGGGGAGAACAAGGGGTCACAAGACCAGTCAAGCAAAGCAAAGCAAAGCTCAGGGTGGATCACAAAGTCACCACACATTCCGAGCACAAGTTCAAAGGCCAAAAGGCCAGTTCACATGCAAGATCACATATAGAGATATACAAGAGTCAAGCAAGCAAGAGCAAGAGTATATATAGGTGAATGTACAAGCAAGGTCAAGAAGTGAGCAAGTGAGGCAAGACAGGCACAAGACCCAGCTGCGTGCAGCAACGCTGATGATCACAAGGCGCAAGTGCCTTGGTAAAGACATCAGCAGTGTTGGCCTCAGAGGCCACGTACGCAAGTCGCAACTGTCCACGCTGCTGCAGCTCACGAGCAAGAAAGTAGCGGAGAGCAATGTGCTTTGTCCTGTGCTCCAGTCGCTGCTCTCGACACAAGGCCAGCATGGCCTTGTTGTCTACGTACAGGACTGGAGGAGAACGCGGCGGCTCTCCAAGGTCGGTCAGCAGGTAGGTGAGCCAGCGAAGCTCCTGGGCAGCCATAGCCCCGGCGTAGATCTCAGCCTCACAACTGGAGCCGAGAACAGAAGACGAGCGGGTAGCCCGCCACGAAACAGAGCCGGAACCAAGGCTGAAGGTGTAACCCTGTGACGACCGCTGCGTAGTCTGGTCGTCAGCCCAAGAAGCGTCCGCGTGCCCAGTGAGGACCGCTGGACTGCGCCCTCCAAGCACTAGCCCCATGCGCAAAGTACTGCACAAGTAGCGCAACACCCTCTTCGCTGCAGCCATGTGCTCTGGTCGGTGTCTCCCAGGAGCAACATAGCGTGCGAGAATGCTAAGAGGGTATGCAAGGTCAGGTCGTGTGCAGGCCATCAGGTACATGAGGCAGCCAACAAGCTCTGCATACGGGCCACTCGACTCTACGGACTCATCCGAAGGCAGAGCTGAGAGCGAGTGGCGAGTAGGCAGAGGAGTGGCCTGAGGCGAGGAGTACGTGAAGCCGAAGTGCTGAAGGACCTGCTACACCATGTGTGACTGAGTCAGGGTAATGGTGCGGCGTGCTCTGTCCCGGGTGATCTGCAAGCCAAGGTAGCTGCGCAGTTCACCCAGGTCAGTGCACGTGTGTCTCTTCTGCAGCTCGGACTTCACGTAGGCGAGTCCAGCAGTGTCAGCTGTGGCAAAGACCAAGTCGTCGACGTACACGAGGATGTAGAACGGCGGCAGAGAGGCGTCGGTGCGCAGAAACAGCGACGGGTCGGCAGTAGAAGGAGCAAACCCAAGTGCCGCGAGCGTAGTCCTCAGTGTGTCGTGCCACTCACGTGGCGCCTGGCGCAGACCGTAGACTGGACGCCGGAGACTCCACTGGGTACCAGGAGGGAAAGACCCAGTGAAGCCAGGTGGGCGACGCAGCCAGATCTCCTCGTGCAGGCTGCCCTGCAAGAAAGCAGTGCTGAAGTCGAGAGAGTGCAGCTCGTAGTCACGGTGAGCAGCAACGTGCAGCAGTACCCGAAGAGTGGTCATCTTCGGGGTGGGGGAGAAGGTCTGAAAGTAGTCAACTCCCTGCCGCTGACTGAAGCCACGAGCCACGTAACGCGCCTTGAAGACAGGCGGAGAACCCGGCGGCCGCTTCACCCTGAAGATCCACATGCCACTGACTATGTTCGCCCCAGGAGGGGGAACAGCGTCAACGTAGGTGCCTGTGGACTTCCAGGAAGCCATCTCTGCATCCATAGCTGCCTGCTACTGAGAGGAGTAGGGACCTTCTATCGCCTCCGCGTAAGAGCGTGGAGTCGGGATGTCTAGTGCATCCGGGTCTCCCTTCAGGGGCTAGCAGTACAGACGCGAGATGAGGTGAAGCGGCGACCAGACACTGGAACTCCTCCTGCCTGTCCTCAAGTACGTCCGTGCCAAGGGCACACTCACCCCCGATGGACGGAGGACAGACAGACTCAGACTCAGCGACAAGACTAGCAGCGTAGTCTAGACAACAGCGCGCAGCAAAGTCGACGAGCTCAGTGACAAGGGCAGACGCAGCAGAAGACTTGAAAGAAGGGTCAGTGACAGCAGTAGCAAGGAGACGCGTGACAGTAGGACTGGCAGCACGAAGAGAGTCCGACTCTGGGTCGGCAAGAGCAGGAAGAGAGGAAGCAGGAGGAGAAGGCAAAGTGGCACGCAGGGGAGCAGTGGACGGACGCAGAGACATCCGGTGCGTGCCAGGGACAGGAGGAGGACGCTGACGCGAACCGCGACCACTAGTGCGCGCAGTACGAAGAGGCGACGCAGGACGAGACGCAGGCTCACGACGCTCAGTAAGACCTCCAGTCGGACCAGTGTAGGGAGAAGGAGCAGGCAAAGGGGAGGCAGGCTGTAGCTGTGACTGGACAGGCTGTGGACCCTCTAAGGGAGGAGGAGGAGGACCAGGGGAAGGTGTAAGACCAAGAACCTGCTGCAGGAGCGGAACGAAGTACGGTCGGGGCCGCGAGGCGACTCGAGAAACAGCAGGGACAGCACCAGTACCCCCAGCAGGAGTATCCGCTCCAGCAGCACCTCCAGCAGCACCTCCAGTAGCTCAAGAACTCCCAGCAGCACCTCCAGAGGCCCCAGAACCCCCAGCAGCACCAGGAGCACCTCCAGCTGGACCGCGAGCGGTAGTCTCAGCGCCAACACCCTCAGCAGTACCAGCTCTAGAAGAACCCTCAGGCCTAGGAGATCCAGTACCCCCAGTACGAGCACCTCCGGGACGCGCGGCAGCAGTACCCTCTGCAGCCGAAGAACCTCCAGCACCAGCAGCACGCCTCCAGCGCCGAGCAAACCACTCACGCAGCTCCTGTGGGGAGAGTGGCTCTTGGCGAGACGAAGCACCTCCAGGCGGAGAACCTCCAGGCGAAGAACCTCCAGGCTCAGCACCCTCAGGCAAAGCACCTCCAGGCAGAGCACCCCCAGGCACAGCACCCCCAGGCTCAGCACCCCCAGTCTCAGCACCCCCAGACTCAGTACCCCCAGGCTCAGCACCCCCAGGCTCAGTACCCCCAGGCTCAGCACCCTCAGTCTCCGCACCCCCAGTCTCAGAACCCCCAGGCGTAGCACCTCCAGTCCCAGCACCACCAGGCTCAGCTCCCGCAGCAGCACCAGAGTCACCAGTGACCTCGACAGGCTCAACCGCGTCTACCTGGGACACACCTGAAGGGGCAGGACCCTGAGGGGGGAGGGGGTCGACCGGGGGGGGACCTGGTACCAAGAAGAGCGGGGGCGGGGGGAGGAACGGAGTGCGGTAGGGGAAGAGGCGGTAGTAGGGTACCGACTCGTCGAACGTGACATCCTGGGAGGACAGAACACGTCGAGAGGTGGGGTGGTAGAACTGCCACCCAGGGGCGTCGGGGGGGAACCCCAGGAAGACGCAGGGAGCAGCGCGAGGGGACAGCTTGTCCGCAGACAAGTCGCGGACAAACGCCCGAGATCCCCAGACCCGGAACGCCGACGCATCGCCAACCTTCCCCGTCCACAGCAGGGCTGGGGAGGTCTCCGGCCTAGAGACCCTGGGGTGGAGGTTGATCTGATGCGCCGCGTACCTGACCGCAAACGGCCACAGAAAATGGGGGGCAGCCGCATGCATCATAGACGTACGAGCGACGTCCATGACCATGCCAATGCGGCGCTCTGCAATCCCATTTTGCTGCGGTGAGTCCGGAAGCGTGAAGGTCTGGCGGATGCCTCGCGCACGACAGTAGGCACGCAGAAGGCCAGAGGAGAACTCTCCGCCTCTGTCCGAGTGCAGATGCAACACAGGAAAGTCCGAGCCAAAGCTCTGCCTGAGCTGGAGACGAGCTGCGCGGATCCAGTCGATCAGCACCTCAGTGACATCACCCTTGCTGCGCAAGGGGAAGACTGTGGTGTAACGCGAGTAGTCGTCAACCACCAACAGGAAGTAGCGCTCATGACCGAGTCCACGGACGCGGGCAGGGCCCCACACGTCCATGTGAAGCGTCTGCAACGGAGCCTCTGTCGGATGAAACTGGGAGGAGTGAGGGGCAGCACGCTGGCGCCCCTCGACACAGGGGACACAGGCAGGGCCAGGGCCCTGAGGAAGGGGAGGGAGGGACCGGGGGAAACCAGACACAAGAAGACGGGAGGCCATGCCTCTGAGCTGAAGCAGAGAGGGGTGGCCAAGGCGGTGGTGCCAGAGGAGGGTCTCGTGAGACAGACGGCGACACGAACAGGGGGCAGACGCAGGACCAGACCTGGACGCTACAGCAAACACCTGACCAGACGAAGAGACCCTACCAGACTCAGCACCTGGAGGAGAAGCAGTGGTCAGTGTGTACAGGCTCGACCCTGGCTGACGTGTAAACGTAGCCAGGTGGCGACCTGTGCTAGCCTCTGTGCAGTGTGTCACCCGCTGACGAGCAGGAGTGAACTCGTGGACACCCGCATCCTGTAGGTCAGCACCACTCACCAGGTTCGTAGAGAACGAGGGGAGGTAGAGACCAGTCAGGGTGTGAGAGGGAGCCGCCGGACACGGGAGGACTGTGGAGAAGCGAGACAGGACAGGACCCCCAGAGGGGTCAGCCAGGGACACCGCAACCGGCCGACTAAGCGGCGTGAGAGTGGTGCGGTCCCGAAAGAAGGAGCGAGACGCCCCAGAGTCAAGGGTGAAGGTGTGAGAGGCCGAAGCCGACACAGTACCTGAGAGTGCAGACTGACTAGTACCTAAGAGCACAGACGCACTGGCACCTAGAGCAGCAGCCTCACTGGCACCTGACGCAGCAGTACCAATGCCCGGGTCGGGCGGGAAACACCGGTAACAGTCACCCTCATCACTAACAGTCACAGCATACATGGCAGCAAGGATAGCATCATAGTCAAGATCAAAGATAGCTACACCAGCCCTAGACAGCTCTCCCCAGCGGGGGATCTCAGAGGCCTCCGGAAACTGCTGGCGCCAAGCGTCGGTCAAGCGGGCAAAGCAGCGGCGGGCGGTGTGGGTGCACCCACACTGCTCACCCGCGCGGTCGCCGGTGCGAAGGACGTAGGTACAGGGGCCGAACGCCCCACCACGCTGACGCTGCGAGTACCACTCACGGAGCTGATGAGGGGCGGGGATGTCGCGAGAGCGCTGCTGCTGCTGCTGCTGGCGCTGACCACCCGCAGTGCTGCTCCGCTGCGACGTGCCACTCCGACCACCTCCACCACCGCCACCCCCGCCTTCGCCGCCACCGCCGCCACCGCCACCCTCGCCCCCGCCGCTCCCACCGCCACCTCCACCACCACCACCGCCTCCACTGCCGCCACTAGTACCTCCACTCCCGCCACCACCTCCACCGCCACCCCCACTCCCCCCGCCGCCCCCACCTCCTCCGCCACCGCCCCCGCTAGTTCCACCCGCTCCCTTGCCCCCCTTGCCCCTGCTAGAGCGGCGCCTACCGCTGGGGGCAGACGCAGCACCGACCGACTCCAAACCAACGAGGTCGGCCGCAGCAGCAGAGGCGACAGAGGGTAACAGGGGGGAGGGAGAACACCCCTCAAAGATGGGGGTGCGAGGGTCACCACGAGAGGCCCCTACAGCGACTATACTCTTCTCAGCCGTTAGCAGGGACTTCTCAAGGAGGTCGACAGTGAGGGTGGTGGGACAAACAGAGAGAAACTGGTCCCTAACGGCACGAAGGGACTCAGGGAGACAGGTGACTAGAAAGTAGAGAGTGATGTACATGGGAGGAGGGTTTGCGGCGCGGAAGTCAGCAGGAAGCGCAGCGCGGTAGCGAGTGTCACTAGCGCGGAGGTGGGTAAAGAGGTCAGCGTCTGTGGGAAAGGCAGCGAGGTCAGGGAAGAGGTACGGTAGCATGAGGCGGCTCAGCGTAGAGGAGGAAGGGGAGGAGTAGCGCGCAACTACAGCGTCGTACAAGGCCTGAGCGGTCTTGCACTGACTAAAGTGCGCACGCTCGGAGGAAGGGAGATGTCGACGCACAGCAAGACGTGCAGCAGCATCGCGTGTGGCCCACTTGGAGCGAACAGTGGGGTCAGCATCAGCAGGAGGGGCAGGGACAGCGCCAGAGACAAAGTCAAAGAGAGAAACCTCATCTATCGCATCGCACAGTAAGTACAGCTGCAGGTCCTCGACCCAGACTGCAAAGTCAATGGCGCGACCCTCAGCATCAAAAGCCAGGACACTGGGGGTGGCCATTATAGCAGCTGACAGTCTCACCGGGCAGGAAGAGTCGGGTAGCTCAGTAGTACAGTAACACGGCAGTACAGCGGCTGCGCCGGTCCAGGAGCAGCAGCCGCCCCACAGGAGCAGGAGCTCGGCACCTCAGGTTGCTCGGGCGGCTCGGGCGGTTCGGGCGGCTCGGGCGGCTCGGGCGGCTCGGGCAGCTCGGGCGGCTCGGGCGGCTCGGGCGGCTCGGGCGGCGCGGGCGTCTCGCGGGCGGCGCACGGGTGACTGCACGGGAGGCTGGGGCGGCTCACGGGCGGCGCGCGGGCGGCTCACGGGCGGCTGGGGCGGCTCACGGGCGGCTGCACGGGCGGCTGGGGCGGCTCGCAGGCTGCTCGCGAGCTGTGCACGGGCGGCGCGGGCGGCTCACGGGCGGGCGGGTGGCTCGCGGACGGGCTGCGCACGGGCGGGCGGCGCACGGGCGGGCGGCTCACGGACGGGCGGCGCACGGGCGGCGCCAGCGGCTCACGGGCGGGCTCGTGGCGCACGGGCGGGCGGCTTACGGGCGGCGCCGGCTCACGGTCAGGCGGCGCGCGGGTGGGCGGCTCACGGGCGGCGGCTCACGGGCGGCGGCTTCGCAGACGGCGGCGGCGCACGGGCGGCGTCTGACGGGCGGCTGCTTACAGGCGGCGGCTGACGGGCGGCGCTCACGGGCGGCGGCTGACGAGCAGCGCACGGGCGGCGGCTCACGGGCGGCGGCTCACGGGCGGCGCTCACGGGTGGCGCTCACGGGCGGTGGCTAACGGGCGGCGCTCACGGGCGGTGCTCACGGGCGGTAGCTCACGGGCGGCGGCTCACGGGCGGCGGCTCACTGGCAGGCCGCGGGCGGCTCACGGGCGCTAGGGCGGGCGCCGGGCACTAGGGCGCTAGGGCTGGCGCTAGGGCGGGCGCTAGGGCGGGCGCTAGGGCGGGCGCTAGGGCGCTAGGGCGGGCGCTAGGGTGGGCGCTAGGGCGCTAGGGCAGGAAAAAAAAAAAATTCGAAGTGGTGGGCCCTAAGCAAAGTTCCCACAGGGGAACCTGCTCGATACCATGAGAAGAAGTGAACGAGAGAATGAATGAACTATGAGTGAAGTGAGTACAAATATGAAACCCTAATTGGGTTGTACCCCCTATGGGATACCCCACTATAGCCTACACAACAGCATAAGCTATAATGTTCTGACAGAAGTTGAGTACATATAGGAAACCCTAAGTTGGGCTATACTCACAATTGAGTACCCCACTGCAGGCTAGACAAACATAACATTCTGACACACCCCCATAGCCCAAGTGGGGTGTAATCAGTGTCAGATTTATATGACATAGCTGTTGTAGGCTATAGTGGGGTAGCACATATGGGGTACAGCTTTCTAGGGTTGTATTTGTACCCAACTTTCACTTAGTCATTCCTCATTCTCGTTCAACTGTTCTCATGGTATCGAGCAGGTTCCCCTGTGGGAACTGCGCCTAGGGCCCACCACTTTGAGCTTTTTTTCACTGCCCGAAACGCGCTCATCCCGAGTCGCGCCTCGGGCTATTAACTCGACGAGCCGCCCTAGCGGCCTTCCCTCCCCTAGCGGCCCTGCCGCCCTACTGTCGCGGCCCCGCCGCCCCTGATTCGCGGCCACGCCGCCCTGCTTTAGCGGCCCCGCCGCCGTGCTCTCTCGGCCCCGGCCGCCCTACACTTCGTGGCCCGCCGCCCTGCTTTAGCGGCCCCGCCGCCCTGCTTTAGCGGCCCCGCCGCCCTACACTTCGCGGCCCCGCCGCCCTACACCTCGCGGCCTTGCCGCCCTGCTTTAGCGGCCCCGCCGCCCTACACTTCGCGGCCCCGCCGCCCTACACCTCGCGGCCTCGCCGCCCTGCTTTAGCGGACCCGCCGCCCTTCATTTCGCGGCCCCGCCGCCCTACCCTTCGCGGCCCCGCCGCCCTACACCTCGCGGCCCCGCCGCCCTGCTTTAGCGGCCCCGCCGCCCTTCCTTTCGCGGCCCCGCCGCCCTGCTTTAGCGGCCCCGCCGCCCTACAACTCGCGGCCCCGCCGCCCTGCTTTAGCGGCCCCACCGCCCTTCCTTAGCGGCCCCGCCGCCCTGCTTTAACGGCCCCGCCGCCCCACTTCGCGGCCCCGCCGCCCGACTCTCGCGACCCCGCCGCCCAACTTCGCGGCCCCACCGCCCGACTCTACCGGCCCCGCCGCCTTTCTGCTGCGGCCCCGCCGCCCTGCACCTGGGGCCCCGCCGCCCATCTGCTGCGGCCCTGCCGCTCTCCTCTCCTGCCGTGCCACCCGAGCCGCCGACCGCCGCACCACCCTGCAGCGTGCACCCGAGCAGCCGACCGCTGCGCCGCCGAGTACCGGAGGAGCCGAGCCGCCCAGCTGCCGAGCCGCCCGGCCGCCCACCAGCCGAGCCGCCGTGCAGCCGAGCCGCCCAGCAGCCGAGCCGCCGAGCCGCCGAGCCGCCTAGCCGCCGAGCCGCCCAGCAGCCGAGCGGCCCTATTGCCGAGCCGCCCGACCTACCCTGTCCGGTGAGCACAGCCCCACTGTCACTGCGTGCCCTTCCCCTACTGCTTGCACTGCTAGTCTATCGTCGTCATGGCTACCCCTAGTGTCCTCGCTTTTGACGCTGAGGGTCGAGCCATTGACTTTGAGGTCTGGGTCGACGATATGCAGCTGTTTTTACAGTGCGATAGGGCGGACGGTCTTTCTCTCTTTGACCTCACCTCAGGCGCCTCTCCTGCCCCTGCTGCTGATGCTGACCCAACTGTTCGCTCTCAGTGGGCCACCCGCGATGCTGCTGCACGTCTTGCTGTGCGTCGCCACCTGCCTACCACTGAGCGCGCGCACTTTATTCAGTACAAGAGTGCTCAGACCTTGTACGACGCTCTAGTTGCGCGCTACTCTTCCCCTGCCACTGCTGCACTGAGCCGCCTCATGCTACCGTACCTCTTTCCTGACCTTGCTGCCTTTCCCACAGTCGCTGACCTCATTACGCACCTTCGCACTAGTGACACTCGCTACCGCGCCGCGCTTCCTGCTGAGTTCTGCGCCAAGAACCCTCCCCCCATGTACATCACTCTCTATTATATAGTCACCCGCCTCCGTGACTCCCTTCGCGTAGTCAGGGACCACTTCCTCTCAGTCTGTCCCACCACTCTCACTGTTGACCTCCTCGAGAAGGCCCTCCTAGCGGCGGAGAAGAGCATCCTCGCTGTAGGAGCCTCTCGGGGTGACCCTCGCACCCCCATCTTTGAGGGGTGTTCTCCTTCCCCCCTGCTGCCCTCTTTTGCCTCTGCTGCTGCTGCCGACCTGCTTGGTCTTGAGTCAGTCGGTGCGGCATTTGCCCCTAGCGGGAGACGCCGACCTGGCAAGGGCAAGGGGGGCAAGGGCGCGGGTGGAGCTGGCGGGGGCGGTGGAGGTGGCTGTGGAGGCGGCGGAGGGAGTGGGGGTGGCGGTGGGAGTGGTGGTGGGGGTGGTGGTGGTGGTGGCGGCAGCGGAGGCGGAGGCGGTGGCGGCGGCAGCGGTGGGAGCGGAGGCAGCGGTGGTGGCGGAGGTGGAGGCGGCGATGGCGGAGGGGGTGGAGCTGGTCGGGGTGGTACCCCGCAGCGGAGCGGCTCTGGTGGTGGTCAGCGCCAGCAGCAGCAGCAGCAGCAGCAGCAGCAGCGCTCTCGGGACATCCCCCCGCCTCAGCAGCTCCGTGAGTGGTACACGCAGCGTCAGCGTGGTGGGGGTTTTGGTCCGTGCACCTACGTCCTTCGTTCCGGCGACCGCGGGGGTGAGCAGTGTGGGGATGCCCACCCAACCCAGCGCTGCTTTGGCCGCCTGACGAACGCTTGGCGTCAGCAGTTCCCCGAGGCTAGTGAGATTCCCTGCTGGGGAGAGCTGTCTAGGGTAGGTGTAGCTATCTTTGATCTTGACTTTGATGCTATCCTTGCTACCATGTATGCTGTGACTATTAGTGATGAGGGTGACTGTTACCGGTGTTTCCCGCCCGACCCGGGCATTGGTACTGCTGCGCTAGGTGCTTGTGAGGCTGCTGCTCTATGTGCCAGTGCGTCTACGCTCTCAGGTACTGGTGAGGCTGCGCTCTCAGGTACTGCGTCGGATTCGGCCTCCCTCACCTTCACACTTGACTCTGGGGCTTCTTGCTCCTTCTTTCGAGACCGCACCACACTCACGCCGCTTGGTCAGCCGGTGGCAGTCTCCCTGGCTGACCCCTCTGGGGGTCCCGTCCTCTCTCACTTCTCTACTGTCCTCCCGTGTCCGGCTGCCCCCTCGGGCACCCTGTCTGGTCTGTACCTCCCCTCGTTCTCGACGAACTTGGTGAGTGGTGTTGACCTGCAGGATGCAGGGGTTCACCAGTTTACTCCTCCGAGTCAACGGGTGACCCACTGCTCGGACGCCCGCACAGGCCGACACCTGGCCACGTTTTCGCGTCGGCCGGGGTCGAGTCTCTACACCCTGACCACTGAGTCTCCCCCTGTCCCTGCGTCTGGCCAGGTAGCTCCGTCGGGTCAGGTGTTTGCTGCTGCGTCCAGGTCTGGTCCTGAGTCTGTCCCCTGCTCGTGTCGCCTCCTGTCTCACGAGACTCTCCTGTGGCACCACCGTCTTGGCCACCCCTCCTTGCCTCGTCTTCGGGGCATGGCTTCCCGTGTCCTTGTCTCTGGTCTCCCCCGGTCTCTCCCTCCCCTCCTTCGGGGCCAGGACCTTCCTGTGTCCCCTGTGTTGAGGGGCGGCTTCGGGCTGCCCCTCACTCCTCCCAGTTTCCCCCGATTGAGGCTCCTCTGCAGACGCTTCACATGGACGTGTGGGGCCCGGCCCGCATCCGTGGACAGGGTCACGAGCGCTACTTCCTGCTGGTGGTTGACGACTACTCGCGTTACACCACAGTCTTCCCCTTGCGCAGCAAGGGTGATGTCACTGAGGTGTTGATCGACTGGATCCGCGCAGCTCGTCTTCAGCTCCGGAGGAGATTCGGCTCGGACTTTCCTGTTCTGCGTCTGCACTCTGACCGAGGTGGTGAGTTCTCCTCTAGCCTTCTGCGAGCCTACTTTCATGCACGAGGCATCCGCCAGACCTTTACGCTTCCGGACTCTCCACAGCAAAATGGGATTGCTGAGCGCCGCATTGGCATGGTCATGGACGTCGCTCGTACGTCCATGATGCATGCGGCTGCCCCCCATTTTCTGTGGCCGTTTGCGGTTCGGTACGCGGCGCATTAGATCAACCTTCACCCCAGGGTCTCCCGGCCGGAGACCTCCCCAACTCTGCTGTGGACGGGGAAGGTCGGCGATGCGTCTGCGTTCCGTGTCTGGGGATCTCGGGCGTTTGTCCGCGACTTGTCTGCGGACAAGCTGTCCCCTCGTGCTGCTCCCTGTGTCTTCCTAGGCTTCCCCCCTGACGCCCCAGGGTGGCATTCTACCACCCCTCTTCTCGTCGTGTTCTGTCCTCCCAGGACGTCATGTTCGACGAGTCAGTCCCCTTCTACCGCCTCTTCCCCTACCGCACTCCTTCCCTCCCCCCGCCACCGCACTTCCTTGTGCCAGGTCCCCCCCCGGTAGACCCCCTTCCCCCTCAGGGTCCTGCCCCTTCAGGTGTGTCCCAGGTTGACGCAGTCGAGCCGGTCGAGGTTGCTGGTGACTCTGGTACTGCTGCGGGTGCTGAGCCTGGGGGTGCTAACTCTAGGGGTGCTGCGCGCGTGGGTGCTGAGCCTGGGGGTACTGAGACTGGGGGTGCTGAGCCTGGGGGTACTGAGCCTGGGGGTGCTGAGCCTGGGGGTACTGAGACTGGGGGTGCTGAGCCTGGGGGTGCTGCGACTGGGGGTGCTGAGCCTGGGGGTGCTACGTCAGGAGCTGCAGAGCCAGGGGGTGCTGCGTGTGGAGCTAGTGAGCCAAGAGTTGCGGAGCCTGCGGCCACTAGACCTCCCCTTGTGGCGTCTGGCGGTGCGGGGCCTGGAGGTTCCCCGGGTGCTTCGTCTCGGCGGGAGCCACTCTCTCCACAGGAGCTGCGCGAGTGGTTTGCTCGCCGCTGGAGGCGTACAGCTGGAGCTGGAGCTTCTTCGGCCGCTGAGGGTACTTGTGCCGCCGGTCCCGGAGCTGCTGGGCCTTCAGGTCCGCCTAGAGCTGGAGCTGCTAAGGGTGTTGGTGCTGAGACTACTGCTGTCCTTCCTGGCGGTGGTCCTGCTGCGGGTGCTGCTGGTGCTGCTGGAGGTCCTGCAGCTGGAGGTGCTGTTGGTGCTGGTGCTGCTGCTGAGGGTGCTGGTGCTGTCCCTGCTGTGACTTGAGTTGCCGCGCGGCCTCGGCCGTACTTCCTGGAAGAGATGGCTTCCTGGAAGTCCACAGGCACCTACGTTGACGCGGTTCCCCCTCCTTGGGCGAACATCGTCAGTGGCCAGTGAGGACCACTGGATTCCGCCCTCCAAGCACTAGCCCCATGCCCGACGTACTGCACAAGTAGCACAACACCCTCTTCGCTGCAGCCATGTTCTCTGGTCTGTGTCTCCCAGGAGCAACATAGCGTGCAAGAATGCTAAGAGGGTATGCCAGGGCAGGTCGTGTGCAGGTCATCAGGTACATGAGGAAGCCATCAAGCTCTGGGTACGGGCCACTCAACTCTACGGACTCATCCGAAGGCAGAGCTGAGAGCGAGTGGCGAGTAGACAGAGGAGTGGCCTGAGGCGAGGAGTACGTGAAGCCAAAGCGCTAAAGGACCTGCTGCACCATGTGTGACTGAGTTAAGGTAATGGTGCGGCGTGCTCTGTCCCGGGTGTTCTGCAAGCCAAGGTAGCTGCGCAGTTCACCCAGGTCTGTGCACGTGCGTCTCTTCTGCAGCTCGGACTTCACGTGGGCGAGTCCAGCAGTGTCCGCTGTGGCAAAGACCAAGTCGTCGACGTACACGAGGATGTAGAACGGCGGCAGAGAGGTGTCGGTGCGCAGAAACAACGACGGGTCAGCTGTAGAGGGAGCAAACCCAAGAGTCGCAAGCGTAGTCCTTAGTGTGTCGTGCCACTCGCGCGGTGCCTGGCGGAGACCGTAGACTGGCCGTCGGAGGCTCCACTGGGTGCCAGGAGGGAAAGTCCCAGTGAAGCCAGGTGGACGGCGCAGCCAGATCTCCTCGTGCAGGCTACCGTGCTGGAAAGCAGTGCTGAAGTCAAGGGAGTGAAGCTCGTAGTCACGTTGCGCGGCTATGTGTAGCAGCACCCGAAGAGTGGTCATCTTCGGGGTGGGAGAGAAGGTCTGAAAGTAGTCAACTCCCTGCCGCTGACTGAAGCCACGAGCCACGTACCGCGCCTTGAAGACATGTGGAGAGCCCGGCGGCTGCTTCACCCTGAAGATCCACATGCCACTGACGATGTTCGCCCCAGGAGGGGGAACCGCGTCAACGTAGGTGCCTGCGGACTTCCAGGAAGCCATCTCTGCATCCATAGCTACCTGCCACTGAGAGGAGTAGGGACCCTCTACGGCCTCCGCGTAAGAGCGCGGAGTCGGGATGCCTAGTGCATCCGGGTCTCCCTCAGGGGTAAGTAGTACAGACGCGAGATGAGGTGAAGCAGCAGCCAGACACTGGAACTCCTCCTGCCTGTCCTCAAGGACGTCCGTGCCAAGAGCACACTCACCCCCGACGGACGGAGGACAGACAGACGCAGACTCAGCAACAAGACTAGCAGCGAAGTCTAGGCGACAGCGAGCAGCAAAGTCGGCGAGCTCAGCAACCAGAGCAGACGCAGCAGTGGACTCAAAAGAGGGGTCAGTGACGATAGTAGCAAGAAGACGCGTGTCAGTAGGACTGGTAGCAAGAAAGAGAGTCCGACTCTGGGTCGGCAAGCGCAGGAAGAGAGGACTCAGGAGGAGAAGACAAAGGGGCACGCAGGGGAGCAGTGGACGGACGAAGAGACATCCGGTGCGTGCCAGGGACAGGAGGAGGACGCTGATGCAAATCACGACCACTAGTGCGAGCAGTACGAACAGGCGACGCAGGACGAGACGCAGGCTCACGATGCTCAACAAGACCTCCAGTAGGACCAATGTAGGGAGAAGGAGCATGCAGTGGGGAGGCCAGCGGTAACTGTGACTGTGACTGGACAGGCGGTGGACACTCTAAGGGAGGAGGAAGACCAAGAACCTTCTAAAGGAGCGGAACAAAGTACGGCCGAAGCCGCGTGGCGACTCCAGACACAGCTAGGACAGCACTAGTACCCCCAGTGGCAGCACCAGCGCCAACACCACCTCCAGCTCCAGTACCTCCAGCAGCACCAGCAGTAGGACCGCCGCCAGGAATGACAGCAGTAGGCTCAGCGCTTGCACCCTCAGCAGCTCCGACTCCAGTCGCACTCGCAGGCCGAGCAGCTCCAGCACTCCAAGGACTAGCACCTCCGAGACCGACGGCACCAGCACCCTCAGCAGCCGAAGAAGCACCAGCTCCAGCAGTACGCTGCCAGCGCCGGGCAAACCACTCGTGCAGCTCTTGGGGAGAGAGTGGCTCCCGCCGAGACGAAGCACCCGGAGAACCACCAGGCCCAGCACCGCCAGACGGCACACGAGCATGTCCAGCGGCCGCGGGCTCCGCACCCCCAGGCGCAGCAGCTCCAGACTCAGCACCCCGAGGCTCAGTAGCTCTACACGCAGCACCCCCAGGCGAAGGACCCTCAGGCTCAAAACCCACAGGCTCAGCACCCCCAGGCTCAGCACCCCCAGTCGCAGCACCCCCAGACTCAGCACCCCCAGGCTCAGCACTCTCGTGCGCAGCACCCCCAGAGTCAGCACCTCCAGGCTCAGCACCCGCAGCAGTACCAGAGTCACCAGCAACCTCGACTAGCTCGACCGCGTCTACCTGGGACAAAACCTGAAGGGGCAGGACCCTGAGGGGGAAGGGGGTCGACCGGGGGGGGACCTGGTACAAGGAAGTGCGGAGGCCGGGGGAGGGACGGAGTGCGGTAGGGGAAGAGGCGGTAGTAGGGGACTGACTCGTCGAACGTGACGTTCTGGGAGGACAGAACACGACGAGAGGTGGGGTGGTAGAACTGCCACCCTGGTGCGTCAGGGGGGAAGCCAAGGAAGACACAGGGAGCAACACGAGGGGACAGCTTGTCCGCAGACAAGTCGCGGACAAACACCCGAGATCCCCAGACACGGAACGCAGACGCATCGCCGACCTTCCTCGTCCACAGCAAGGCTGAGGAGGTCTCCGGCCGGGAGACCCTGGGGTGAAGGTTGATCTGATGCGCCGCGTACCGATCCGCAAACGGCCACAGAAAATGGGGGGCAGCCGCATGCATCATGGACGTACGAGTGACGTCCATGACCATGCCAATGCGGCGCTCAGCAATCCCATTTTGCTGTGGAGAGTCCGGAAGTGTAAAGGTCTGGCAAATGCCTCACGCACGACAGTAGGCTTGGAGAAGGCCAGAGGAGAACTCTCCGCCTCGGTCAGAGTGCAGACGCAGAACAGGAAAGTCCGAGCCGAAGCTCCTCCTGAGCTGGAGACGAGCTGCGCGGATCCAGTCGATCAACACCTCAGTGACATCACCCTTGCTGCGCAAGGGGAAGACTGTGGTGTAACGCGAGTAGTCGTCAACCACCAGCAGGAAGTAGCGCTCGTGACCCTATCCACGGACGCGGGCCGGGCCCCACACGTCCATGTGAAGCGTCTGCAGCGGGGCCTCTGTCGGGGGAAACTGAGAGGAGCAAGGGGCAGCCCGGAGTCGTCCCTCAACACAGGGGACACAAGAAGGACCAGGCCCTGAAGGAAGGGGAGGGAGGGACCGGGGAAGACCAGAGACAAGGACACAGGAAGCCATGCCTCGAAGACGAGGCAGGGAGGGGTGAACAAGACGGTGGTGCCACAGGAGAGTCTCGTGAGACAGGAGGCGACACGAGCAGGGGGCAGACTCAAGACCAGACCTGGACGCTGGAGCAAACACCTGACCCGACGCAGCTACCTGGCTAGACGCAGGGACACGAGGGGACCCAGTGGTAAGGGTGTAGAGGCTCGACCCCGGCCGACACGAAAATGTGGCCAGGTGTCGCCCCGTGCGGGCGTCCGAGCAGTGGGTCACCCGCTGACTCGCAAGAGCAAACTGGTGAACCCCCGCATCCTGCAGGTCAGCACCACTCACCAAGTTCGTCAAGAACGAGGGGAGGTAAAGACCAGACAAGGTGCCAGAGGGGGCAGCCTGACACGGGAGGACAGTGGAGAAGTGAGAGAGGACAGGACCCCCAGAGGGGTCTGCCAGGGAGACTGCAACCGGCTGACCAAGCGGCGTGAGGGTGGTGCGGTCCCGAAAGAAGGAGCGAGAAGCCCCTGAGTCAAGTGTGAAGGTGAGGGAGGCCGAAGTCGACGCGGTACCTGAGAGCGCAGCCTCACAAGTACCTGAGGGCGCAGACGCGCTGGCACCTAGAGCAGCAGCCTCACGAGCACCTAGTGCAGCAGTACCAATGCCCAGGCTGGGCGGGAAACACCGGTAACAGTCACCCTCATCACTAATAGTCACAGCATACATGGCAGCAAGGATAGCATCAAAGTGAAGATCATAGATAGCTACACCAGCCCTAGACAGCTCTCCCCAGCGGGGGATCTCACTAGCCTCGGGGAACTGCTGACGCCAAGCGTCCGTCAGGCGGCCAAAGCAGCGCTGGGTGGGGTGGGCACCCCCACACTGCTCACCCGCGCGGTCGCCGGAGCGAAGGACGTAGGTGCACGGACCAAAACCCCCACCACGCTGACGCTGCGTGTACCACTCATGGAGCTGCTGAGGGGGGGGGATGTCCCGAGAACGATGCTGCTGCTGCTGCTGCTGACGCTAACCACTACCGGAGCTGCTCCGCTGCGAAGCACCACCCCGACCGGCTCCGCCTCCTCCGCCACCGCCGCCTCCACCTTCGCCACCACCGCCGCCTCCGCTCCCACCGCTACCGCCTTCGCCGCCTCTGCCTCCGTTGCCGCCACCACCACCGCCACCCCCACCACCCCCGCTAGCTCCACCCGCGCCCTTGCCCCCCTTGCCCTCGCCAGAGCGGCGTCTCCCGCTAGGGGCAGACGCCGCACCGACCGGCTCAAGACCAACGAGGTCGGCCGCAGCAGCAGAGGCGACAGAGGGCAACAGGGGGGAAGGAGAGCACCCCTCAAAGATGGGGGTGCGGGGGTCACCACGAGAGGCTCCTACAGCGACTATGCTCTTCTCCGCTGCTAGGAGGGCCTTCTCTAGGAGGTCAACAGTGAGCGTGGTGGGACAGACCGAGAAGAAGTGGTCCCTGACTACGCGAAGGGAGTCAGGGAGGTGGGTGACTATATAATAGAGAGTGATGTACATGGGGGGGGTTCTTGGCGCATAACTCAGCAGGAAGCGCGGCGCGGTAGCGAGTGTCACTAGTGCGGAGGTGCGTAATGAGGTTAGCGACAGTGGGAAAGACAGAAAGGTCAGGAAAGAGGTACGGTAGCATGAGGCGGCTCAGTGCAGCAGTGGCAGGGGAAGAGTAGCGCGCAACTACAGCGTTGACAAGGTCTGAGCACTCTTGTACTGCAGCAGCATCGCGCGTGGCCCACTGAGAGCAAACAGAGGGGTCAGCATCAGCAGTAGGGGCAGGAGAGGCGCCAGAGGTGAGGTCAAAGAGGGAGAGACCGTCTGCCCTATCGCATTGTAGGAAAAGCTACAGGTTATCTACCCAAACCTCAAAGTCAATGGCCCGACCCTCAGCGTCAAAAGCGAGAACACTGGGGGTAGCCATGACAGCAGTAGGCTAGCAGTACCAATAGTGGAACAGGGGCAGTGCAGTGACAGAGGCGCTGCTCTCACCGGACAGGGCTGGTCGAGCAGCTCAGAAGCACAGCAACACAGGGACACGGCTGCTCGGACGGCACAGCAGCAACTGCGGCTGGGCAGCTCCGGTGGCTCAGCTCCTCAGGTGGCCGGGCGGCGCGGGCGGCTCGGACGACTCGGGCGGCTCGAGCGGCTCGGGTGACTCGGGCGGCTCGGACGGCTCGGGCGACTCGGACGGCTCGGGCGGCTCAGGCGGCACGGGCGGCTCGGGCTGGTCGGGCGGCTCGGGCGGCACGGGCGGGTCGAGCGGCTCGGGCGGCTTGGGCGGCTCGGGCGGCTCGAGCGGCTCGGGCGGGTCGAGCTGGTTGGGCGGCTTGCGTGGCGCGGGCGGGTCGAGCGGCTCGGGCGGCGCGGGCGGTGCAGGGCGGCGAGGCTGCTGGAGTAGGGCGGCGGGGCCGCAGGAGTAGGGCGGCGGGGCCGCTGAGTAGGGCGGCAGGGCCGCAGAGTAGGGCGGCGGGGCCGCAGGAGTAGGGCGGCGGGGCCGCGAAGACAAGCGGCGAGGCCGCAATGCGGGGCGACGGGGCCGCTAAGACGGGTGGGGCCGCAGCGACGGGCGACGGGGCCGCACGAACGGGCGGTGGGGCCGAAGCGACGGGTGGCGGGGCCGAAGTGACGGGCGGCGAGGCCGACGCGACGGACGGCGGGGCCGCTAGGGGAAGGGGCCGCTAGGGCGTAGGGGAGGGGCCACTAGGGCGGCTCGACGAGGTGAGAGCCCGGAGCGCGACTCAGGCGGAGCGCGCTTCGGGCAGGAAAAAAAAAATCGGTGTGGTGGGCCCTAAGCACAGTTCCCAAGGGGGGACCTGCTCGATACCATGAGGAAATGAGAACGAGAATGAATGAACTATGAATGGAAGTGATACAAATATGCAACCCTAGAAATGTGTACCCCATATAGGCTACCCCACTATAGCCTACACAATATTATAATTTGACAGTATTTGTTCAATGATGTACATATTTGTGAACATAGCTTTTTATCGAGTCTACTACTGAAGAGGTACTCTAATGTATCATGAGAACAACCGCGAGACTGGTCGCGCTACTACCTGTAACTTACGGGAAGGGGCTCTTGCTACAGCAATATGCACATATAGTAATGCAAGGATACTGCTACATGTCAAACATTATATATGTTTTGCTTGTTTAGGCTACAGTGGGTTAGCCTAAAGGGGGTACACAATTCTAGGGTTAGGTAATTGTACTGATTTCACTGTTAGTTCAATCATTCCTGTTCGTTCATTTCAACATGGTTTCAGAGCAGGTCCTTCCCTAGGACCGTTTTTTTTAGGGCCCACCACTACCTACCTACCTGCATGCGCCCTAGGGCGCCTCGTTTTTCACGGCCCCCTAAGGCCCCGCGACTCGCGACCCGCCCCTTAGCGACCTGCGCGCCGCCTTTTAAGGCCCCGTCGGCCCACGCGCTCGCCCCTTACGGCCCCGCGCTCGCCCCTTAACGACCCCGTCGGCCCCGCGATCGCCCTTAACGGCCCCGTCGGCCCCGTGTTCACCTCCCTAGAGGCCCCCGTCGGCCCCGCACTCGCCCCTAGAGGCCCCTTACGGCCCCGCGCTCGCCCTTAGAGGCCCCGAACGGCCCCCACGCTTGCCGCTAGAGGCCCTTTACGGCCCCGCGCTCGCCCCTAGAGGCCCCGTGAGAAAATATGAACGAGAATGAAATGACTATGAACGAAGTGAATACAAATAGGAAACCCTAATTTGGGTTGTACCCCTTATGGGATACCCCACTATAGCCTACAGAAACAAGTAAGCTATATGTTCTGACACACCCCCATAGGCAAAGTGGGGGAGAACAAGGGGTCACAAGACCAGTCAAGCAAAGCAAAGCAAAGCTCAGGGTGGATCACAAAGTCACCACGCATTCCGGGCACAAGTTCAAAGGCCAGAAGGCCAGTTCACATGCAAGATCATATATAGAGATATACAAGAGTCAAGTAAGCAAGAGCAAGAGTATATATAGGCGAAGGTACAAGCAAAGTCAAGAGGAGAGCAAGTGAGGCAAGACAGGCACAAGACCCAACTGCGTGCAACAACGCTGATGATCACAAGGCGCAAGTGCCTTGGTGAAGACATCAGCAGTGTTGGCCTCAAAGGCCACGTACGCAAGTCGCAACTGTCCACGCTGCTGTAGCTCACGAGCAAGAAAGTAGCGGAGAGCAATGTGCTTCGTTCTGTGCTCCAATCGCTGCTCTCGACACAAGGCCAGCATGGCCTTGTTGTCTACGTACAGGACTGGAGGAGAACGAGGCTGCTCTCCAAGGTCGGTCAGCAGGTAGGTGAGCCACCGTAACTCCTGTGCAGCCATAGCCCCAGCGTAGATCTCAGCCTCACAACTGGAGCCGAGAACAGAAGACGAGCGGGTAGCCCGCCACGAAACAGAGCTGGAACCAAGGCTGAAGGTGTAACCCTGTGACGACCGCTGCGTAGCCTGGTCGTCAGCCCAAGAAGCGTCTGCGTGCCCAGTGAGGACCACTGGACTGCGCCCTCCAAGCACTAGCCCCATGCCCGACGTACTGCACAAGTAGCGCAACACCCTCTTCGCTGCAGCCATGTGCTCTGGTCGGTGTCTCCCAGGAGCAACATAGCGTGCGAGAATGCTAAGAGGGTATGCAAGGTCAGGTCGTGTGCAGGTCATCAGGTACATGAGGCAGCCAACAAGCTCTGCATACGGACCACTCGACTCTACGGACTCATCCGAAGGCAGAGCTGAGAGTGAGTGGCGAGTAGGCAGAGGAGTGGCCTGAGGCGAGGAGTACGTAAAGCCGAAGCGCTGAAGGACCTGCTGCACCATGTGTGACTGAGTAAGGGTAATGGTGCGGCGTGCTCTGTCCCGGGTGATCTGCAAGCCAAGGTAGCTACGCTGTTCACCCAGGTCAGTGCACGTGTGTCTCTTCTGCAGCTCGGACTTCACGTGGGCGAGTCCAGCAGTGTCAGCTGTGGCAAAGACCAAGTCGTCGACGTACACGAGGATGTAGAACGGCGGCAGCGAGGTGTCGGTGCGCAGAAACAGCGACGGGTCGGCAGTAGAAGGAGCAAACCCAAGTGCCGCGAGCGTAGTCCTCAGTGTGTCGTGCCACTCACGTGGCGCCTGGCGGAGACCGTAGACTGGATGCCGGAGACTCCACTGGGTACCAGGAGGGAAAGACCCAGTGAAGCCAGGTGGGCGACGCAGCCAGATCTCCTCGTGCAGGCTGCCCTGCAAGAAAGCGGTGCTGAAGTCGAGAGAGTGGAGCTCGTAGTCACGGTGAGCAGCAACGTGCAGTAGAACCCGAAGAGTGGTCATCTTCGGGGTGGGGGAGAAGGTCTGAAAGTAGTCAACCCCCTGCCGCTGACTGAAGCCACGAGCCACGTAACGCGCCTTGAAGACAGGCGGAGAACCCGGCGGCCGCTTCACCCTGAAAATCCACATGCCACTGACTATGTTCGCCCCAGGAGGGGGAACAGCGTCAACGTAGGTGCCTGTGGACTTCCAGGAAGCCATCTCTGCATCCATAGCTGCCTGCCACTGAGAGGAGTAGGGACCCTCTATCGCCTCCGCGTAAGAGCGCGGAGTCGGGATGTCTGGTGCATCCGGGTCTCCCTCAGGGGCTAGAAGTACAGACGCGAGATGAGGTGAAGCGGCGGCCAGACACTGGAACTCCTCCTGCCTGTCCTCAAGGACGTCCGTGCCAAGGGCACACTCACCCCCGACGGACGGAGGACAGACAGACTCAGACTCAGCGACAAGACTGGCAGCGTAGTCTAGACGACAGTGCGCAGCAAAGTCGACAAGCTCAGTAACAAGGGCAGACGCAGCAGACGACTCGAAGGAAGGGTCAGTGACAGCAGTAGCAAGGAGACGCGTGACAGTAGGACTGGCAGCACGAAGAGAGTCCGACACCGGGTCGGCAAGAGCAGGAAGAGAGGAAGCAGGAGGAGAACGCAAAGGGGCACGCAGAGGAGCAGTGGACGGACGCAGTGACATCCGGTGCGTGCTAGGGACAGGAGGAGGACGCGGACGCGACCCGCGACCACTAGCGCGCACAGTACGAACAGGCGACGCAGGACGAGACGCAGGCTCACGACGCTCAGTAAGACCTCCAGTCGGACCAGCGTAGGGAGAAGGAGTAGGCAAAGGGGAGGCAGGCTGTAGCGGTGGCTGTGACTGGACAGGCGGCGGACCCTCTAAGGGAGGAGGAGGAGGACCAGGAGAAGGTGTAAGACCAAGAACCTGCTGCAGGAGCGGAACAAAGTACGGTCGGGGCCGCGCGGCGACGCCAGAAACAGCAGGGACAGGACTAGTACCCCCAGCAGGAGTACCCGCTCCAGCAGCACCTCCAGTAGCTCCAGAACCTCCAGTAGCACCACCAGGAGCACTGACAGGCGGACGGCCAGCGGCAGTCCCAGTGCCAACACCCTCAGCAGCACCAGCTCCAGGAGAAACCGCAGACCCAGCAGCTCCAGTACTCCCAAGACGAGCACCTTCGGGACCCGCGGCAGTGGCACCCTCTGCAGGCGAAGAAACTCCAGCACCAGCAGCACGCCTCCAGCGCCTAGCAAACCACTCACGCAGCTCCTGTGGGGAGAGTGGCTCACGGCGAGACGAAGCACCTCCAGGCACAGCACTCCCAAGCTCAGCACCCCCAATCTCAGCACCTCCAGGCTCATCACCCCCAGACTCCACACCCCCAGACTCCGCAGTCCCAGGCTCAGCACCCCCAGGCGCAGCACCCCCAGGCTCAGCACCCCCAGACTCCGCACCCCCAGGCTCAGCACCCCCAGGCTCAGCACCCCCAGGCTCAGCACCCGCAGCAGCACCAGAGTCACCAGTGACTCGACAGGCTCGACCGCGTCTACCTGGGACACACCTGAAGGGGCAGGACCCTGAGGGGGTAGGGGGTCTACCGGGGGGGGGACCTGGTACCAAGAAGAGCGGGGGCGGGGGGAGGGACGGAGTGCGGTAGGGGAAGAGGCGGTAGTAGGGTACGGACTCGTCGAACGTGACGTCCTGGGAGGACAGAACACGTCGAGAGGTGGGGTGGTAGAACTGCCACCCAGGGGCGTCGGGAGGGAACCCCAGGAAGACGCAAGGAGAAGCGCGAGGGGACAGCTTGTCCGCAGACAGGTCGCGGACAAACGCCCGAGATCCCCTGACCCGGAACGCCGACGCATCGCCAACCTTCCCCGTCCACAGCAGGGCTGGGGAGGTCTCCGGCCTGGAGACCCTGGGGTGGAGGTTGATCTGATGCGCTGCGTACCTGACCGCCAACGGCCACAGAAAATGGGGGGCAGCCGCATGCATCATCGACGTACGGGCGACGTCCATGACCATGCCAATGCGGCGCTCAGCAATCCCATTTTGCTGCGGAGAGTCCGGAAGCGTGAAGGACTGGCGGATGCCTCGCGCACGACAGTAGGTACGTAGAAGGGTAGAGGAGAACTCTCCGCCTCTGTCCGAGTGCAGACGCAACACAGGAAAGTCGGAGCCAAAGCTCTGCCTCAGCTGCACGGTGGCACGGTGGGCGGCTGCACGGGCGGCTGCACGGTGGCGCGGCGGGCTGCAGCACGAGCGGCGGGGCAGACGGCGGGCCGTAGCGGGGCTGTAGCTGGGGCCGACGGCGGGCTGTAGTGGGGCCGACGGCGGGCCGACGGCGGGCTGTAGTAGGGCCGGCGGCGGGCTGTAGCGGGGCCGACAGCGGGCTGTAGCGGGGCCGACGGCGGGCCGACGGCGGGCTGTAGCAGGGCCGGCGGCGGGCTGTAGTGGGGCCGACGGCGGGCGGTAGCGGGGCCGACGGCGGGCTGTAGCAGGGCCGACGGCGGGCTGTAGCGGGGGCGACGGCGGGCTGTAGCGAGGGCGACGGCGGGCCGACGGGGTCTAGGCGGGGCCGACGAGGGGCCGTAGCGGGGCCTAGGCGGGCCGACGGGGCCTAAGCGGGGCCGACGCGGGGGCGTAGCGGGACCTAAGCGGGGCCGACGAGGCCTAAACGGGGCCGACGCGGGGCCGTAGTGAGGCCTAAGCGGGGCCGGCGAGGCCTAAGCGGGGCCGACAGGGCCTAAGCGGGGCCGACGAGGGGCCGTAGCGGGGCCTAAGCGGGGCCGACTGGGCCTTAGCGGGGCCGACCCGAGGTCGTAGCGGGGCCGACGGGGCCTACGCGGGGCCGACGAGGCCTAAGTGGGGCCGATTAGGGGCCTAAGTGGGGCCGACGAGGGGCCTAAGCGGGGCCGACGAGAGGCCTAAGAGGGGCCGACGAGGGGCCTAAGCGGGGCCGACGAGGGGCCTAAGCGGGAGCACGGCGGTAAGGGCGACACGGAGGGTCGCTAAAAAAAAAAAACGCGCGCCTCGGGGCGCGCTTCGGTGGGCCCTAGGAACAGTCCCTAGGAAGGGACCTGCTCTGATTCCATGAGAAAATATGAACGAGAATGAAATGACTATGAACGAAGTGAATACAAATAGGAAACCCTAATTTGGGTTGTACCCCTTATGGGATACCCCACTATAGCCTACAGAAACAAGTAAGCTATATGTTCTGACACCCCGAACGGCCCCACGCTCGCCCCTAGCGGCCCCCTACGGCCCCGCGCTCGCCCCTACAGGCCCCGAACGGCCCCGCGCTCGCCCTTAGCGGCCCCTTACGGCCCCACGCTCGCCCCTAGAGGCCCCGAACGGCCCCGCGCTCGCCCCCAGAGGCCCCGAACGGCCCGTGACCGCCACAGCCCCTCCAGGACCGAACCGAGCCGCGCGACCCGATCCGAGCCGCCCAGTCCGAGCCGAGCCGCGCGACCCGAACCAAACCGCGCCGCCCTACCCGAGCCGCGCCGCCCTACCTGAACCGAACCGTGCCGCGCGTACTGACCGTTCCCCTACTTGGCCTCTTTCCACACAGTCGCTGACCTCATTACGCACCTCCGCACTAGTGAGGCTTGCTTCCGTGCCGCTATGCCTGATGAGTTCCTTGCCAAGAACCCACCCCCACTCTGGCTCACTCTCTACCACCTAGTCACCCGCCTCCCTGACACTCTGCGCTTAGTTAGGGACCACTTCCTGGCTCGCTGCCCCACTGAGCTCAACATTGCCCTCCTCGAGAAGGAACTCCTTGCAGCTGAGGCTAGCATAGTAGCTGTAGGTGCCTCGCGTAGCGACCCCTGTACCCCGTTCTTTGAGGGGTGTTCTCCTTCCCCCCTTCTTCCCTATGTCGCCTCTGCTGCTGCTGTCGACCTCCTTGGTGCTGAGAAGGTCGGGACAGCGTCTGCTTCAAGCGGGCGCCGCAGCGGCAGGGGCAAAGGGGGCAAGGGCGGTGGCGGTGACGGCGGGGGAGGCGGTGGTGGGGTTGGTGGCGGCGGTGGGGGTGGTGGCGCGATTGGAGGGGCTAGTGGCAGCGGTGGGGGTGGTGGCGGCAGCGGCGGGGGAGGTGGCAGGGGCGGAGGCGGTGGTGGGGGTGGCGGTGGACGCAGCGGCGGCAGGGGTTGGGGTGGTCGAGGAGGTGGCGGCGGCAGTGGTGGTCGTGGAGGCGCTGGCGGTGGCCAGGGCCAGCAGCACACTCCGTCGCCCCAGGAGGTCCGTGAGTGGTACTCTCAGCACGGGGGGGGGGGGGGGGGGGTGGCTCTAGCTGCACGTACGTCATTCGCACTGGTGACCGCACTGGTGACCCGTGTGGGGGACCGCACGCCACACAGCGCTGCTTCGCTCGTCTCAACGATGCTTGGCGTGTTGAGTTCCCTCAGGCCACTGAGCTGCCCCGCTGGGTTGATCTCCTGAGGAAGGGGATTGTTATCTATGCTCTAGACTTTGATGCTATTCTCACTGCTTTGTATGTGATGTCTACTAGTGGAGAGGGTGCTGAGTACCTGTGTGTGCCGCCCGACCCGGGCATTAGGACTAGTGCGTCTGCCGTTCCAGGTACTCGCGTGTCTGCTACCCCAGGTGCTGGTGAGGCAGCTGCTCTAGGTGCTTGTGAGTCTGCCCCCCCTAGTACTGAGTCGACTGCAGCACTGCACACCTTCACACTGGACTCAGGTGCTTCTCGCTGCTTCTTTCGTGACCGCACTGCCCTTGAGCCGCTTGCTCGGCCAGTTGCTGTCTCCCTCGCTGACCCCTCTAGGGGTCCAGTCATTGCGACCTCCTCCACTGTCCTCCCCTGTCCTGCAGTCCCGTCGGGCACACTGTCAGGTCTCCACCTCCCTTCGTTCTCTACGAACCTGGTGGCAGGATGTGCGCTCCAGGACGGGGGTGTTCACAAGTTCACCCCTGCCTACGAGCGCGTGACACACTGCACGTGTGCTCGTACGGGCCGTCACTTGGCTACCTTCACTCGGCAGCCGGGGTCGGACCTGTACACACTGACCTCTGAGTCCCCTCAGGTCGCTGCGTCTGCGTCTGCGTCCGCATCAGGTCAGCTGTCGGCCCCCTGCTCGTATCACTCTTTGGCACACGAGACTGTCCTCTGGCACCACCGCCTTGGCCACCCGTCTGTGCAGCGCCTTCGTGCCATGAACTCCCGGTACCTTGTCTCTGGCCTTCCCAGGGTCCTTCCTCCCCTCCCTCCCTCACCTGCTCCTCCCTGTCTTCCCTGTGTCGAAGGGCGGCAGCGCGCCGCTCCTCACTCCTCCTCGTTTCCCCCGACAACTGCTCCCTTGCAGACGCTCCACATGGACGTGTGGGGCCCAGCCCGCGTCCATGGTCAGGGTCAGGAGAGGTACTTCCTGATAGTTGTTGACGACTACTCGTGCTACACCACGGTCTTCCCCTTGCGCACCAAGGGTGAGGTCCCTAATGTCTTGATCCCTTGGATCCGCAGAGCTCGTCTCCAGCTCAGCGAGCGTTTCCACTCGGACTTTCCTGTCTTGCGCTTGCACTCTGACAGAGGTGGTGAGTTCTCCTTCGACCTCTTGGCAGCCTACTCTGCTGAGCACGGCATTGAGCAGTCGTTCTCGCTTCCGGCCTCTCCACAGCAGAATGGGATTGCGGAGCGCCGCATTGGCCTGGTCATGGAGGTCGCCCGTACCTCCTTGATCCATGCGGCTGCCCCCCACTTTTTGTGGACGGGGGAGGTTGGCGATGCGTCGCGTTTTCGGGTCTGGGGATCTCGAGCTTTTGTCCGCGATACGTCTGCAGACAAGCTCTCCTCCCGTGCTGTTCCCTGCGTCTTCCTCGGCTTTGTCCCGGACGCGCCTGGTTGGCAGTTTTACCACGCAACCTCGCGGCAAGTCTTGCCCTCTCAGGACGTCACTTTTGACGAGTCCGTCCCCTACTACCATCTCTTCTCCTACCGCACTGCCCCGCTCCCCCCCCCCCCCGCCTCTCTTCCTCGCGGAGGTGCTGCTGTCATAGACCCCGTCCCCCTTCAGGGTGCCGCTCCCTCAGGTGTGTCTCAGGTAGACCCGGTTGAGCCTGTTGAGGTAGGTGTCGACTCTCGTCCTGCTGCGAGTGCGGAGCCTGGGGGTGCGGAGCTTGGGGGTGCTGAGCCTGGGGGTACTGAGCCTGGGGGTGCTGAGCCTGGGGGTGCTGAGCCGCAAAGTCCGAAGTCTGGGGGTTCTGAGTCTGGAGGTGCTGAGCCTGGGAGTCATACACCTGGAGGAGCCTTCTCCTCAGAGCAGCTGCGTGAGTGGTACTTACAGTACTGCAACCTTAGGAGAGGTACCTCTGGAGCCAGGCGTACTACTGGGACTGGTGCTAGTGCTTCTCTTCCTAGTTAGGAGCTCCCCTCCCGTGAGCGGATCCGTGAGTGGTACGAGCGGCGCTGCACTCTTCGGAGTGGCGCGCCTGGTGTCGCGGACCCCGCTGCTGCTGGTGGTGTTGCGGCCCCAGAGGTTGGAGCTCCTTCTAGTGCTGCGGACCCAGGCGTTGGAGCTACGGCTGGTGCTGAGGACCCGAGCAATGGTGCTGCTGCTGGTGCTGAGGACCCGGGAGTTGGAGCTGCTGCTGGTGCTGAGGACCCTGGCGCTGGTGTCTCAGCTGGTTCTGGAGTCGCTACACGGCCGCGGCCGTACTTCGATCCGCTCCTTCAGCAGGTTCTTGGTCAGCTCCCTCCTCCTTGTCCTCCTCCCTCCTTAGCGTGTCCTCCGCCTGTCCAGCTGTAGTCGTAGCTACCGTCTGCCTCCTCACTCCCTGGTCCTGCTCCTTACACTGGTCCGACTGGAGGTCTTACTAAGCGTCGTGAGCCTGAGTCTCGTCCTGCGTCGCCTGAGTCTCGTCGTGCGTCGTCTGTCTGTGCTGCTCTCACTGGTAGTCGTGTCCCGCGTCAGCGTCTTCCTGCTGTCCCAGGCACTCTCCGGATGGCGCTTCGTCCTTCCACTGCACCACAGCGTGTCCCACTGCCGTCTCCTCCTGCATCCTCTCTTCCTGCTCTTGCTGACCTGGGGTCACACTCCCTTCGTGCTGCCAGTCCTACTGTCACGCGTCTCCTGGCTATTGTTGTCACTAACCCTTCTTTTGAGTCCGCTGCTGCGTCTGCCTTAGTTGCTGAGCTTGTCGACTTTGCTGCCACCTCTCGTCTAGACTACGCCGCTAACCTAGTTGCTGAGTCTGAGTCTGTCTATCCTCCGTCCGTCGGGGGTGAGTGTGCTCTTGGCACTGACGTCCTTGAGGACAGGCAGGAGGAGTTTGAGTACTTTGCTGCTGCTTTGCCCCATCTCGTGTCCATGCTTGTTGCCCCTGAGGGAGACCCGGATGCACCAAACATCCCGACCCCACGCTCTTACGCAGAGGCGATGGCCTGTCCCTACTCTTCTCAGTGGCAGACAGCCATGGACACAGAGATGGCTTCCTGGAAGTCCACAGGCACCTACGTCGACGAGGTTCCCCCGCCTGGGGCGAACATCGTCAGTGGCATGTGGATTTTCAGAGTGAAGCGGCCGCCGGGCTCTCCGCCTGTCTTCAAGGCGCGTTACGTTGCACGAGGCTTCAGTTAGCGAGAGGGAGTTGACTTCTTTTAGACCTTCTCCCTGACCCCGAAGATGACCACTCTTTGAGGTCTGCTGCACGTCGCCGCTCAGCGTGACTACGAGCTCCACTCTCTTGACTTCAGCACTGCTTTCCTACAGGGCAGCCTGCACGAGGAGATCTGGCTGCGCCGCCCACCTGGCTTCACTGGGTCGTTCCCTCCTGGTACCCAGTGGAGCCTCCGACGGCCAGTCTACGGTCAACGCCAGGCGCCACGTGAGTGGCACGACACACTGAGGACTACACTTGCGGCTCTTGGGTTCGCGCCTTCTACTGCTGACCCGTCGCTGTTTCTACGCACCGACACCTCACTTCCGCCGTTCTACATCCTCGTGTACGTCGACGACTTGGTCTTTGCCACTGCTGACACTGCGGCACTCGCCCACGTGAAGTCGGAGCTGCAGAAGAGACACACGTGCACATATCTGGGTGAAGTGACAAGCTATCTTGGCTTGCGGATCACCTGGGACAGAGCACGCCACACCATCACCTTGACTCAGTCACACATGGTGCAACAGGTCCTTCAGCGCTTCCGCTTCACGTACTCTTGCCTCAGCCCACTCCTCTGCCTACCAGTCACTCGCTCTCAGCTCTGCCTTCGGATGAGTCCGTAGAGCTGAGTGGCCCGTATCCAGAGCTTGTGGGTTGCCTCATGTACCTGATGACTTGCACTCGACCTGACCTTGCATACCCTCTTAGCATTCTTACACGCTATGTCGCTCCCGGCCGTCACCGGAAGGAGCACATGGATGCAGCTAAGAGGGTGTTGCGCTACTTGTGCAGTACCTCGGGCATGGGGCTAGTGCTTGGAGGGCGAGACCCAGTTGTTCTCACTGGGCACTCAGACGCTTCTTGGGTAGATGACCAGGTTACTCAGCGGTCGTCTCAGGGTTACACCCTCAGTCTTGGCTCTGGTTCAGTTTCTTGGCATTCTACTCGCTCTTCTTTTGTTCTTAGCTCCAGTTGTGAGGCTGAGATCTACGCCACAGCCATGGCGGCCCAAGAGCTACGCTGGCTCACCTACTTGCTGACCGACCTTGGAGAGCGGCCTCGTTCTCCTCCCGTGCTGTACGTCGACAACAAGGCAGCCATTGCCTTGTGTCAGGAGCACAGACTGGAGCACAGAACAAAGCACATTGCTCTGCGCTACTTCCTTGCTCGAGAGCTGCAGCAGCGTGGTCAGCTTTGTCTGCGTTACATGGCCTGTGAGGCCAACACTGCTGATGTGTTCACCAAGGCGCTTCAGCCTTGTGACCATCAGCGCTTTTGCACTCTTCTAGGCCTTGTGCCTACTGGACCTCACTTGCTTACTTCTTGAGTCTGTTTGTACTGTGATCTATATATATATACACTTGCATGTTTACTCTTGCTAGGTTGTGATCATTGTACCTCTTGCTCTATTATAAACCTGCATGTAATCTGATCTTGTGACCACTTGCTTGTGCTTGGAATTTGTGTGGTATCCTTGAGATCCACCCTGAGCTTGTTTTGCCTTGCTTTGCCTTGACTGGTCTTGTGACCCCTAGTTCTCCCCCACTTCGCCTATGGGGGTGTGTCAAACATTATATATGTTGTGCTTGTTTAGGCTACAGTGGGATAGCCTATAGGGGGTACACAATTCTAGGGTTAGGTACTTGTACTGATTTCACTGTTAGTTCAATCATTCCTGTTCGTTCATTTCAACACTACCGTGTTTATACTACCGTCAAGCTACTGAAATGCATCAGTTAAATTGGTTTCTCCAACACTCCCCTTCAATTATGAAGTTCGATGTTGTCAGTGTTGTTCGTGAAGTAACGAAGTCCAGTAATGAGCATGCAGTACTGGAATTTCGGACGCGGTAGGCGCTTGTTAAGAAGTCCGCGACCATTTTCCTCGTAGGACAGTAATCGAGCTGTAACTTGTCTTGTCCAATTTCGGCTTTGACAAATAAAGTAACGAAGCGGGATATGCTTGGTTCGATTGGCAAACCCAGATTCGTTCAAAATGTGAATCGCAGACTGATTGTGACAGGGGAGTTGAAACTGCGACAGATCCAGTAACTTCGCTAAGCAACTCGCAAAGATAGAGACCTTCCTTCGTAGCGGTGCAGGCAGCAATGAACTCTGCCTTAGCTAGTGAGAGTGCAATCAGCTCCTGCTCGTACGAATGCCAGGAATTGTACCAACGGGCTCAAGGCAAAAAATATAGCCTGTACATGAGCGATTATTTGCAGTATCACCCGCGTGATTTCCGTCTACATAGCCGAGTAGAGAGAGCGGCGACTCCGGTGACTTATGACACGTGATTATGATAGTAGCCGTATATAGGATGTAGGGGAACGCTCCTTCCAGCTCGAGGTGGAAAATATAGCCCGTGCGTGAGTGTCTGTTGCAGTATCACCTAGGTGATCTGTGTCTACATAGCCGTGTAGAGAGAACGGTGAATCCGACAACTTATGATCCGTGTGTTCGATAGTAGACGTAGATACGAAGTAGAAAATTGCTGCTTCCAGCTCCTGTAGGTTCTCCCCTTCAGGTCGCTTAAGAAATTGAGCAAGCTGGCTAGCCAAATCTGGATGACAAGAGTCAGCCACGTATACAATATTTACGAGGAGTTGCTAATTAAAATAATCAGATTCAGCTTCTTGGGTAGAGCGGTACGGAGTCGCTGATGTAGTTATCGGTAGAGGAAATCGCTTCAACATCTTCTCAACATACTTTATGGCGGAGAGGTGAATAGCAGTTGTTGTCTTGGTGTTGTTCAGGCCCGATACTGAGTTACGTCAGTCGAAAATCGTATTCGTCATATCAGTCTGAAGCTCCCCTTCAAAGCAAGAAATGATTTCAGCAGTGCTCTCGATGTAGAGTAAACCATCAACGTAGACGACGGGAAGCACGAATGCAGTGTCGCGATCTATACGATACATGCCGCGGTCATGAGGCAGTTGAACAAAACCGATGCGAATGAGACGCTCAAGGAGATGCTGCTGCCAGAGACGTGGCGCTTGCTTAATTCCATAGAGAGATTTATTAAGGCGGTAGACTAGGGAAGGATCGGTGACGTATATGTGAGGCTACTCGACGAGAATTAGAGCGTCTAAGAGAGCATAAAGAAACATCGTTGAAAATTTGATATGGCAAAGATTGAGGCCGAATGCTGCTGCGAAGGCAATTAAAATTCGAAGCAAAGTATGGTGACTGACATGAGCGAAAGTCACGCAGTAGTCCACGCCCTGCTTCTGATTAAACTCGCAGACGACCCAACGAACTGTGAAACACTAGATCGTTTCGTCGGCATTCGCCTTCTTTCGGAAGACCCACTTTTCAAATATAGCATTGTGTCCAGGAACGGTCAAAATAGGGATTAGATCCCATGTGTTATTATCGTGCAGTGCCTTCAGCTCCTTATCCATGGCTTCGCGCCCTTTCTCCCTATGAGGTCCTTTCGGTGTTCGGTTCAGTGAGAAGAGGTGGCTAAACAACGGCAGCGAGCTTCATTACCTGTAATCCAGTCCGTTGGTATCAATTCTGCGCCTTGGTGTTGTTAGTAGCAGCTTCATCGCCACCTTCAGGATCAAAGTTAAAGCCCAGACCCAATATTTGGCTTTGGTTAGAAGCACCGGGAAGCGGTTTAGTCGCCCCATTATCAACAAACTCATAATAGAATTTGGCGTTGACATCGTTGTGAGGATCTTTATTGATCTCGATCAGAACTGAACAGTAAGAGGCGGCACCGGTATCAGAATAACGAACAGGAATGAATCAACTAGCAGCAGGATGGGTACAAGTAGCAAACCCTAATTTGGGTTGTACCCCACATGGGCTAACCCACTACAGCCTACACAATAAGCAGCATATATGTTTGACACACCCCCATAGGCAAACTGGGGGAGAACAAGGGGTCACAAGACCAGTCAAGAGAGGCAAAGCACGCTCATGGTGGATCACGAAATCACCACACATTCTGAGCACAAGCAAATGGCCACAAGGCCAGTTCACATGCAGAGTTATATATAAAGGACAACAAGCAATACAGTGATCACAACCTTGCAAGTGTAAGCATGCTGGTGCAAGTATATAGATCACAGTACAAGCAAAGTCAAGAAGTGAGCAAGTGAGACCAAGTAGGAACAAGGCCTAGAACGGTACAAAAATGCTGATGATCACAAAGCAGAAGTGCCTTGGTGAAGATATCAGCAGTGTTGGCCTGAGAGGCCACGTAAACAAGACGAAGCTGATCACGCTGCTGCAGCTCTCGAGCAAGGAAGTAGCGCAGGGTTATGTGCTTCCGTCTGAGCTCCTGTCTGTGCTCCTTAGGAGAATGAGGCGGCTCTCCCAACTCGGTCAACAGCAGGTAGGTGAGCTAGCATAACTCCTGTGCAGCCATGGCCCCTGCGTAGATCTCAGCCTCACAACTGGAGCTGAGAACAGAAGACGAGCGGGTAGACCGCCACGAAACAGAACCGGAGCCAAGGCTGAAGGTGTAACCCTGTGACGAGTGCTGCGTAGCCAAGTCGTCAACCCAAGAAGCGTCTGCGTGACCAGTGAGGACAACTAGACCCCGTCCTCCAAGCACGAGCCCCATGCCTGACGTACTGCACAAGTAGCGTATCACCCTTTTAGTGGTCTTCTAGTGCTCTGGTCAGTGTCTCCCGGGCGCAAAGTAGCGTGCCAGGATGGTAAGAGGGTAAGCAAGGTCAGGTTGAGTGTAGGTCATCAGGTACATGAGACAGCCTACAAGCTCTGGATACGGGCCACTCGGCTCTACGGACTCATCCGAAGGCAGAGCTGAGAGCGAGTGGCCGGTAGGCAGAGGAGTGGACCGCGGCGAGGAGTACTGGAAGTCGAAGCGCTGAAGGACCAGCTGCACTATGAGGATCTAGGAACGAGCTCAGAAAAGAGAGTTTGAATTGAATGATTCACCTGGGTACAGCACGAGGCTATATATAGTCTCGACACAAGGCCAGTTACCCAGGTTTTATGTGAATGTTCAGAAGGTCGCGAAGCGTCCGGAACAGAACCTTCCCGAGCTCAGTAGAAAGCAATTCGGTGGAAACCGGACATGCTTGAGTTCGGTACACGTAAACTGGTTTGGTACCATAACCATAGTGAATTTTAGGAATGCACCTCACCTAGGAAATCAAGCATATCTATGCATGAAAAATAAAACCCAAGGTAGATGTAGCATAATAAAGTCTAGGCAAGCTAGCAAAGCCAGCATAAGCCATCGTATTCTCACACGTCCCCCCCTCAAAGCTGGGTGGCGTGAGATACACCCTGCTTGACAAGATAGTCCTTGAGAGCACGGCGTGCCTTGCCCATATCAGCTTCTACAACCCAACTGTCCTCAGTGGGGTCGTATCCCTTCCAGCGTATCAGGAACTCGAGGGTCTTGCCGCCGCGGCGCCGATGAGTGAGAACGCGCTCAATCTCGTACTCTGGATCATCCTTTGCGAGGATAGGTGGTGGTGGCGGTAACTGCCGTCCCTAGAACTGCTGGCTGGGGTCCTTGTAGGGCTTCAGTAGCTGAACATGGAAAGCATTGTGAAGCTTCCACGTAGTAGGTAAGCGCAAGCGAAATGTTACGGGTGTCACCCGTGCCTCAACACAAAAGGGACCATAGAAGTGAGGCCGGAACTTCGAGGGTAGGTGAGACAGGTTCAAGTTGCGCGTGTCGAGAAGCACCTGATCTCCGACTGCTACTGAGTGATCACGTCGTTGTCGATCGGCATACTGCTTTTGGGAGTTCAGCATCATGGTGAGACGTCGCTGAGTCTTCTTCCATAGCTGCTGCATGGTGGTGACGATGTCGTGTGCGGCTGGACGTGTGCCGGTATGGTTGGCTGCTGTGGTGTAAGTGGTTCCCGTCCGTAACACAGGAAGAAAGGAGTCCTAGTGTGTGTCCTAGTGGCTGACGTCGTCTTTCTAAGCTATGCGCAGTAGCTGTTCAACCACCTCATTGAGTCGCTCTGTTTGCCCGTTAGTCTGTGGGTGGTCCCGTAACGACTTGCCATGGCTGCTCCGGTACGGGTAGAGGCTGAAGTAACCCTACTTTTTTCTGCTTGCTAGTCTTCATCTGCTGACACGTGTCGCATGAGGCGACGAACTGCTGCACGTCTGCTGCCATCCCGGGCCAGTAGCAATACTTCGCTATCCCTGCTAACGTCTTGTTGCTCCTGAAATGTCCCGCGTACTGTACGTCATGAAACTCCTCCAGGAGAATCTGTCGGAGCAGGGCATAGTTGGGTACCCGAATCTTCCCTGTTCCCTTTTTAATAGCTAAGTCCTTCTCCCACTATAACAGCTTCAGTTTCTCTGATGTAGTAATCTCTGCGTCCACGGAGTACCCATGTTGGAATAGAGCCTTGAGTAGAGGGTTCATCCCGTCGAGCTGGATGCCTGCTACATGTCCGGGGCGGCTCAACGCTCCTGCCTTGTTGTGTAGCCCGGGCTTGTAGACGATGTCGTAGTGGAAGTGAGTTTCCAGGAAGTCCACCCACCGCACCTGTCGTCGTGAGAGCGTAGGGCGCGACTTCAGGTATTTGAGACTGCAGTGGTCAGTATAGCTTGTAGTCTTGGCTCCTTCTAGGTAACACCTCCATGCCTTGAAGGCTATGTCTATCACTAAGGCTTCCTTGTCGTGGATTGGGTAATTCAATTATGTTCCGTGTAGCTTCTTACTGAGGTAGGTGATGGGCTGCAAACTGTGTCCGTGATCTTGCATGAGTACTGCTCCAAGTGCCTGATCACAAGCGTTTGCTTCCACCATGTAGTCTCCGTCTAGATCCGGTAGGATGAGTACTGGCGCTGTAGTCAGTGCTGTATGTAGCTGCTCCATGGCTTGGTGTTGACGAGTATCCCATTTGTAGGGCGTATCCTTTTTCAGTAGGTCGGTCAGTGGCGCTACTGTCTTAGCGTACTGTGGCACGAACCTGTTGTTATAGTTGGCGAAGCCTAGGAACTACTACAACTCCTTCACGTTCTCAGGAACATTCCCTATATTCGTCCAGCTTCGCAGCTCCACTCGTTTCTCGTTGTTGTAGATGAACGTTTTCTGGTTGACCTAGTTGATTTCGGGGTTGAACCGCTTCAGAAATTCACGCCCCAAGATAAAATGTAATCCTTTGATGTTCGTGACCGGCAACGGCGGCTTCCACTTTAACGCTCCTATCTGCAGCTGTAGTGTTGACTCGTCATGGATGGGAAACTTCGTACCGTCCACCATCGTTGCTGTAAACTAAGTCTCTTCTGAGGATTCTCCAATTTTCTCCAACGTCCCGCTGTCGCACACCGAGTGGGACGCACCACTCTCTACCAGGGCCTGGAGGCGACGCCCATTGCAGATCCCCTTGAGTACTAGTGGTTGCTATTGCTCCGAGTAGCTATGAGAGTACGACGGCTTATGCTAGCTGTGCTTGCTTGCCTTTACTTTATTATGCTATTTCTAGCATAGGATCATTTTATGCATGCATATATTGCTGATTTCCTGGGCTAGGTGCTTTCCTGTACTTCATTATAGTTATAGCACCGAGCTAGGTTGCGTGCACCGAATTCTGGGCTTTTTGGTTGCCACCGAATTGCCTTCTACCGAATTCGGGAAGGCTCTGTTCGGGACGCTTCGCTACCCTCGGAACCTTCACGCAACACCTGGTTATTAGGCCTTGTGTCAAGCCTATATATAGCCTCGTGCTGTATTAAGGTGATCATTCAATTCAATTCGAACTCTCTTTTCTGAGCTCGATCCTACATCCTCACAGTAGCCGTAGATGGTATCGCTTATAGGATCGTAGGGTACGTCGAATATTGTTGTTGAGGATCCGCCACTCTAAGAGCTTACGACGAACTCATTACTCAACTAAACGCAAATCCGCTTGGTAGTATGTTGTGCCTAAGCCTTAGCTGCCATCTCCAATTTGAATCACCTAAAAAGATGGTCCACAGAGTGAGAATCATATGAAAACGTCCTGCAGCTGCATGAATCGAATGGTGGAGGAAGAACAAACATTAGGGCATAGGATGTTGGAGTTGGGGACTCCAAGAGAACCATGAGAAGGAAGGGGTTCTCCAAGAGCTAGGGAAGGATGGTAGGAACCTTCCCAGCAGCAAGGATGCAACCCTCATCATGAGGTCCTTGAGGTGTCACATGCAAAATCCAATCTAGTTGGATTTTGCCTAGGTGTTGCAACATTTGCAACCCATGCTAGAAACTTCTATGCAACCCAATCCAAAAATCAAAGTTGCCTTCCTAACCACCCAACCAAAGATCCTTTTATAGTCATGTCCCAAGTAATCACCCAAATTAGATATAACCCCAAAAGGTAATAAGAAATCCAAATATTGGAAATCTTGTAACTTGGGCGATCGTGGTCAGAATATGGCGATCTTGGTGTCGTTGGAAAGCTCTGGATTTCTCCTGCATATATATAGCCTCTGATTCTTGGACCTCCAGCTCACTGGTCCACCTCCGACCATGCACACAAAGCTGCCAACCGATGACTGATCCTCATCCTCTGAGGCCCATGTGGCGTCGGTGAAGCACGACAGCTTCAAGGTTCCAGGCGTGACCCCATCTGCTCCAATCTGTTTCAGCTGGCCGCCAGCTGAAAACTGAACACCAGCAGATGCCGTTGATTCGAGGTAGTGCACCAAGCGCTTTGCCACCTCCAACTGCCCCACTCCGAATGAAGCATCAGGTCGCGTATGCACAGCTGCATACATTACACTCCCAATGAGTGAATGATACTCATTCTGCTGCTCATCCTCGAGTACATCATCCTCCTCAGCTGCCTTCTTCAGTTTGAAGCCCGCAGGGAACAGTGTCATCACAGTGCGACCCCCGGTCACACCATACCGCTCCATGACGCCAGAGATGTAGTGTGACTGATGCACCTTCAGCCACCTCCTCTCAACATCCCTCTCAATCTGCAGCCCCAAGTAGGAGTGGACATCCCCCAGCATCTTGCACTTGAAGTTGTCCATCAACAGCTTCTGTGTCCTCTCAATCTGCTCCATGGAAGGTGAGAACAGCAGTATGTCATTGACATACACCAGCAGCAAAAGCAACTGCTCCCCCTCTTCAAGCAGAAACAAGCTGTGATCCGCCCGGGACGTCTTGAAGCCTCCACCCAGCAGCACCTCCTCCAGCTTCTCGTACCAACACCTGGGCGCTTGCTTAAGGCCATAGATGGCCTTCTTAAGCTTGCACACCCGGCTGGTCCCATCCTCATAGCCGTCGGGCTGCGCCATGTAGATATCCTCCAGCAGCACTCCATTGAGGAACGCTATGGTGATATCCATCTGCTTCACGTGTCATCCCTTCACAGCTGCGCCAGCCATCAAAGTCCTCAATGTCACTGGCTTAGCAACGGGAGCAAACATCTCTCCAAAGTTGACCTTCTCTTTCTGCTGAAACCCCTTGGCGACCAAGCGGCTCTTGAACCGCTCCAACGCACCATCAGCTCCACTCTTCACCTTGAAGACCCACTTGCTGCTGATCAGCCGTCGTCCCTCGGGTAACCCAACAAGCTCCCAAGTCCCATTCTCAATAAGACTTTTGAACTCCGCATCTATGGCAGCCTTCCACTCCTCCTTTTGAGGTCCACTCACTGCCTCCTCCACTGTGGCTGGTTCTCCAAGCAAGGGTGTGAAGAAACAGAACGCCATCTCCTCATCCTCTCCCTCATCCGCGTGAACCGCCATGGCACCTTGCTTGGGTCCTCCCAAACGGCTATACTTCAGCCTTGAGGGTGCTGCTGCCACTCTCTTGTCGCAGGTTGCAATCTGCTGCGCATGTGGTGAAGCTCCTCTTTGCACACTCCTCTTGGTGACCTTGGCGTTTGCAGCAGGCTCGGGCTGAGATGGTGAGTCCACACGTGCTGACTCATCCTCCAACCCCTCCTCCGCAGCAGAACCAGCACCTTGCTGCTCACCACCGCCACTGTGGTCACTGGTCAGCTCTGATCCAGGAAGATCCTCAAGGTGCAGCTGAACCTCCTCCACTGCAGACCGCTCAATCTCCTACAGACGCAAGCCAATCTGCACCTGCTGCTGCTGCTGCTGCCAATCCTTGTACATGACGTCCTCCACAAACTTGACATCACGACTGACCAGCGTCCTCTTGCTCTTGGGGTCCCACATTAGCCACCCCTTCGAGTCAGGACCCATCCCAAGATAGACAGCCCACACAGCAGCAACTTCCAGCTTGTGCCTCTGCTCCTTAGGCACCATCACAAGCCCCATGCGGCCCCACACCCGCAGTATGTCAATGGATGGCTTCTTCCCAAGCCAACGCTCGTACTGCACCCAATGCTTATCGCCAACATGAGTCAAGACCCTGTTCTTGACCGTGATGACATGGCGAACGGCATCAGTCCAGAACTTGTAGGGCATCCCAGCAGCCCCCAACAAGGTCTTAGCCGCCTCGCTAATGGTCCAGTTGGCACGCTCTGCAATGCCGTTCTGCTGCAGTGTTCCAGGGCAGGTCAGCTGATGTCGGATGCCATTTCTCTTGAGGAACTTAGTGAATTCCGCTCAAAGGAACTCTCCACCTCGGTCGCTCCTCAGCACCTTCACCAGCTGCATCGCTTGCCGCTCCACCATCGGCCACCAATCCTCCTTGATCGCCGCTGCAGCATCGCTCTTCTTGGACAAGGGACGCGCCCACGTGAAACGGCTCCATTCGTCCACCATGGTAAGGAAGTACATCACTCCCCCAGTCCCCTCAGTCCTCATAGGACCCACCAGGTCCATGTGCACCACCTCCAATGGTGCCTTGGCTGATCCCTCCGCTCGTGGAAACGGGAACCGCGCAAACTTGTTTTGCATGCACGCCTCGCAGCTGCCATAGTGAGCGCCATCTCCTTGCAGTTGCAGCCCATGCACGCACTTCTCCTTGTGCATCACCTCCAGTGTTGAAACAACCACATGTGCAAGCCGCCGATGCCAAGTCTCCCAATCCTCTTGGCCCGAGGTAGCCGACGCCTTCACCGCCGCACTTCCTCCAATCAGCTCCTCTCCTTGCACACCTTGCTGCTCCTCCTCGGTGACGCTCTCCTCCATAGATGCCGCCGCTGCCGCCTTGCCTGATTTCCAACGAGGGAGGACCGGGATCTGCCGCATGCCCTTGTGGACATCTCCCTTCCACTGCAGGTCCCAAATGAGGCGCTCATCGTTGTAGGTACGATAGCGCTTCGAGCCAATAGTCTTGTCAGAACATTATAGCTTACTTATTTGTGTAGGCTATAGTGGGGTATCCCATAGAGGGTACAACCCAATTAGGGTTTCCTATTTGTACTCACCTCGTTCATAGTTCATTCATTCTCGTTCACTTCTTCTCATGGTATCGAGCAGGTTCCCCTGTGGGAACTGTGCTTAGGGCCCACCACCACTACCTCAAACTTTTTTTCTGCCCGGAGCGCGCTCCGGGCTCTCTTCTTTCTCTTGACCGGCCCTTCGCCGCCAGCGCGCCGCCCGAGCCGCTAGCGCGCCGCCTGCCCTCGAGCCTGAGCGCCGCTATTAGCAGCCCGCGAGCCGCCCTTAGCAGCCCGCGCGCCGCCCTAGCGCCCGCGCTCCACTCGCCGCCCTAGCGCCCTAGCGCCCGCGCGCTGCCCTGCGCAGCCCGCGCGCCGCTCGCGTGAGCCGCCCGTGCGCCGCCCAGAGCCGCCCGTCAGCCGCCCTCAGCCGCTCGACTCGCCGCCCGTGCGCCGCCCGCTACCCGCCCGACGCGTCGCCCGTGCGCCGCCCTCGGCTGTCCGTGAGCTACACGTGCACTGCACGTGCGCCACCCGTCCGCCGCCCGTCAGCCGCCCGCGGCTGTTCGACGCGCCGCCCGTACAACCGCCCGTGAGCTGCCAGTGCGCCGCCCGTCAGCCGCCCTCAGCCGCTTGACGTGCCGCCCGTGCAGCCGCCCTCGGACGCCCGTGAGTCGCCCGTACAGCCGCCCGTGCAGCCGCCCGTTCAGCCGCCCGTGCAGCCGCCCGTCGTGCCGCCCGTGAGCCGCCAGTGCAGCACGTGCAGCCGCCCGTGAGCCGCCCGCGAACCGCCCATGAGCCGCCCGTCACGACGCCCGCGCCGCCCGTGTCACCCGCGTCACCCGAGCCGCGCGAGCCGCCCGAGCAGCAGAGCCGCCCGAGTCGCCCGTGCCGCTGAACGCCCGAGCCGCCCGAGTCGCCCGCGCCGCCCGAGCTGCCCGAGCCGCTGAACGCCCGAGCCGCCCGAGCTGCCCGAGCCGCCCGAACCGCCCGAGCCGCCCGAGCCGCCCGAGCCGCCCGAGCCGCCCGAGCCGCCTGCGGTGCCGAGCGCCGGGTCCTGTGGGGCTGCTGCTACTCCAGGGCCGGCGGAGTTGCTGAGCTGCCGTGTTGCTGTCCTGCTGAGCTGCTCGACCCTTCCTCTCTGGTGAGACTGTCGGCTGCTATCATGGCCACCCCTAGTGTCCTGGCCTTTGACGCTGAGGGTCGAGCCATTGACTTTGCGGTCTGGGTCGAGGACCTGCAATTGTACTTGCAGTGCGATTCAGTAGATGACATCTCTCTCTTTGACTTTGCCTCTGGCGCTGTCCCTGCCCCTCCTGCTGATGCTGACCCCACTGTTCGCTCCAAGTGGGCCACACGCGATGCTGCTGCACGTCTTGCTGTGCGTCGCCACCTCCCTTCCTCCGAGCGTGCACACTTTAGTCAGTGCAAGAGTGCTCAGGCCTTGTACGACGCTGTCGTTGCGCGCTACTCCTCCCCTTCCACTGCTACACTGAGCCGCCTCATGCTACCGTACCTCTTCCCTGACCTTGCTGCCTTTCCCACAGTCGCTGACCTCTTTACCCACCTTCGCGCTAGTGACACTCGCTACCGAGCAACGCTTCCTGCTGCCTTCTGCGCCGAAAACCCCCCTCCCATGTACATCACCCTCTACTTTCTAGTCACCCGTCTCCCTGAGTCCCTTTGTGCTGTTAGGGACCAGTTTCTCTCTGTCTGTCCCACCACCCTCACTGTCAACCTCCTCGAGAAGTCCCTGCTAGCGGCCGAGAAGAGCATAGTCGCTGTTGGGGCCTCTCGTGGTGACCCCCGCACCCCCATCCTTGAGGGGTGTTCCCCTTCCCCACTGTTACCCTCTGTCGCCTCTTCTGCTGCGGCCGACCTCGTTGGTCTAGAGTCGGTCGGTGCGGCGTCTGCCCCCAGCGGTAGGCGCCGCTCTGGCAAGGGCAAGGGGGGCAAGGGAGCGGGTGGAACTAGCGGGGGCGGTGGCGGAGGAGGTGGGGGCGGCGGGGGGAGTGGGGGTGGCGGTGGAGGTGGTGGCGGGGGTGGAGGTACAAGTGGCGGCAGTGGAGGCGGAGGTGGCGGCGGAGGTGGCGGCGGAGGTGGCGGTGGGAGCGGCGGGGGTGAGGGTGGCGGTGGCGGCGGTGGCGGAGGAGGCGGGGGTGGCGGTGGTGGAGGTGGTCGGAGTGGCTCGTCCCAGCGGAGCAGCACTGGGGGTGGTCAGCGCCAGCAGCAGCAGCAGCAGCAGCAGCAGTGCTCTCGCGACGTCCCCGCCCCTCAGCAGCTCCGTGAGTGGTACTCGCAGCGTCAGCGTGGTGGGGCGTTCGATCCCTGCACCTACGTCCTTCGCACCGGCGACCGCGCGGGTGAGCAGTGTGGGGGCACCCACGCCGCCCGCCGCTGCTTTGCCCGCCTGAGCGACGCTTGGCGCCAGCAGTTTCCGGAGGCCTCTGAGATCCCCCGCTGGGGAGAGCTGTCTAGGGCTGGTGTAGCTATCTTTGATCTTGACTTTGATGCTATCCTTGGTGCCATGTATGCTGTGACTGTTAGTGATGAGGGTGACTGTTACCGGTGTTTCCCGCCCGACCCGGGCATTGGTACTGCTGCGCTAGGTGCCAGTGAGGCTGCTGCTCTTGGTGCCAGTGCGTTTGTGCTCTCAGGTACTAGTGAGTCTGCACTCTCAGGTACTGTGTCGGCTTCAGCCTCTCACACCTTCACCCTTGACTCTAGGGCGTCTCGCTCCTTCTTTCGGGACCGCACCACTCTCACACCGCTTAGTCGGCCGGTTGCGGTGTCCCTGGCTGACCCCTCTGGGGGTCCTGTCCTGTCTCGTTTCTCCACAGTCCTCCCGTGTCCGGCGGCTCCCTCTGGCACCCTGTCTGGTCTCTACCTCCCCTCGTTCTCTACGAACCTGGTGAGTGGTGCTGACTTACAGGATGCGGGTGTTCACCAGTTTACTCCTGCTCGTCAGCGGGTGACACACTGCACAGAGGCTAGCACAGGTCGCCACCTGGCTACGTTTACACGTCAGCCAGGGTCGAGCCTGTACACACTGACCACTGCTTCTCCTCCAGGTGCTGAGTCTGGTAGAGTCCCTTCGTCTGGTCAGGTGTTTGCTGCAGCGTCCAGGTCTGGTCCTGAGTCTGCCCCCTGTTCGTGTCGCCATCTGTCTCACGAGACCCTCCTCTGGCACCACCGCCTTGGCCACCCCTCTCTGCTTCGGCTCAGAGGCATGGCCTCCCGTCTTCTTGTGTCTGGTCTCCCCCGGTCCCTCCCTCCCCTTCCTCAGGGCCCTGGCCCTGCCTGTGTCCCCTGTGTCGAGGGGCGCCAGCGTGCTGCCCCTCACTCCTCCCAGTTTCCTCCGACAGAGGCTCCGTTGTAGACGCTTCACATGGACGTGTGGGGCCCTGCCCGCGCCCGTGGATTCGGTCACGAGCGCTACTTCCTGTTGGTGGTTGACGACTACTCGCGTTACACCACAGTCTTCCCCTTGCGCAGCAAGGGTGATGTCACTGAGGTGCTGATCGACTGGATCCGCGCAGCTCGTCTCCAGCTCAGGCAGAGCTTTGGCTCGGACTTTCCTGTGTTGCGTCTGCACTCGGACAGAGGCGGAGAGTTCTCCTCTGGCCTTCTGCGTGCCTACTGTCGTGCGCGAGGCATCCGCCAGACCTTCACGCTTCCGGACTCACCGCATCAAAATGGGATTGCAGAGCGCCGCATTGGCATGGTCATGGACGTCGCTCGTACGTCTATGATGCATGCGGCTGCCCCCCATTTTCTGTGGCCGTTTGCTGTCAGGTACGCGGCGCATCAGATCAACCTCCACCCCAGGGTCTCCAGGTCGGAGACCTCCCCAGCCCTGCTGTGGACGGGGAAGGTTGGCGATGCGTCGGCGTTCCGGGTCTGGGGATCTCGGGCGTTTGTCCGCGACTTGTCTGCGGACAAGCTGTCCCCTCGTGCTGCTCCCTGCGTCTTCCTGGGGTTCCCCCCCGACGCCCCTCGGTGGCAGTTCTACCACCCCACCTCTCGCCGTGTTCTGTCCTCCTAGGACATCACGTTCGACGAGTCGGTACCCTACTACCGCCTCTTCCCCTACCGCACTCCGTCCCTCCCCCCACCCCCGCTCTTCTTGGTACCAGGTCCCCCCCCGGTAGACCCCCTCCCCCCTCAGGATCCTGCCCCTTCAGGTGTGTCCCAGGTAGACGCGGTCGAGCCTGTCGAGGTCACTGGTGACTCTGGTGCTGCTATGGGTGCTGAGCCTGGGGGTGTTGTGCCTGGGGGTGCTGAGTCTGGGGGTGCTGAGTCTGGGGGTGCTGAGCCTAGAGGTGCTGAGCCTGGGGGTGCTGAGCCTCGGGGTGCTGAGTCTGGGGGTGCTGAGCCTGGGGGTGCTGAGCCTGGGGGTGCTGAGCCTGGGGGTGCTACGCCTGGAGGTGCTTTGCCTGGGGGTGCTGAGCCTGTAGGTTCTTCGCCTGGAAGTTCTCCGGGTGCTTCGTCTCGCCGAGAGCCACTCTCCTCTCAGGAGCTGCGTGAGTGGTTTGCTCGGCGCTGGAGGCGTGCTGCTGGTGCTGGAGGTTCTTCTGCTGCTGAGGGTGCTGCTGCCGCGGGTCCTGGAGGTGCTCGTACTGGGAGTACTGGAGCTGCTGGGCCTGCGGGTTCGCCTGGAGCTGGTGCTGCTGAGGGTGTTGGCGCTGAGACTACCACTGGTGGTTCGACTGGCGGTGCTCCTGGTGCTGCTGGAGGTTCTGGGGCTACTGGAGGAGCTGCTGGGGGTTGTGGAGCTACTGGAGGTTCTGCTGGAGGTGCTGCTGGAGCGGGTACTCCTGCTGGGGATACTGGTGCTGTCCCTGCTGTTTCTGGCGTCGCCACGCGGCCCCGATCGTACTTCGTACCGCTCGTGCGGCTAGTTCTTGGTCTTCCACCTTCTCCTGGTCCTCCTCTTCCTCCCTTAGAGGGTCCACAACCTGTCCAGTCACTGCTACAGCCTGCCTCCCCTTTGCCTGCTCCTTCTCCCTACGCTGGTCCGACTGGAGGTCTTACTGAGCGTCGTGAGCCTGCGTCTCGTCCTGCGTCGCCTGTTCATACTGCGCGCACTAGTGGTCGCGGTTCACGTCAGCGTCCGCCTCCTGTCCCTGGCACGCACCGGATGTCTCTGCGTCCGTCCACTGCTCCTCTACGTGCCCCTTTGCCTTCTCCTCCTTCTTCCTCTCTTCCTGCTCTTGCCGACCCGGAGTCGGACTCTCTTCGTGCTGCCAGTCCTACTGTCACGCGTCTCCTTGCTACTGCTGTCACTGACCCTTCTTTCAAGTCTTCTGCTGCGTCTGCCCTTGTCACTGAGCTCGTCGACTTTGCTGCGCGCTGTCGTCTAGACTACGCTGCTGGTCTTGTCGCTGAGTCTGAGTCTACCTGTCCTCCGTCCATCGGGGGTGAGTGTGCCCTTGGCACGGACGTCCTTGAGGACAGGCAGGAGGAGTTTCAGTGTCTCGTCGCCGCTTCACCTCATCTCGCGTCTGTACTGCTAGCCCCTGAGGGAGACCCGGATGCACTAGACATCCCGACTCCGCGCTCTTACGCGGAGGCGATAGAGGGTCCCTACTCCTCTCAGTGGCAGGCAGCTATGGATGCAGAGATGGCTTCCTGGAAGTCCACAGGCACCTACGTTGACGCTGTTCCCCCTCCTGGGGCGAACATCGTCAGTGGCATGTGGATTTTCAGGGTGAAGCGGCCGCCGGGTTCTCCGCCTGTCTTCAAGGCGCGGTACGTGGCTCGTGGTTTCAGTCAGCGGCAGGGAGTTGACTACTTTCAGACCTTCTCCCCCACCTCGAAGATGACCACTCTTCGGGTACTGCTGCACGTTGCTGCTCACCGTGACTCCGAGCTGCACTCTCTCGACTTCAGCACTGCTTTCTTGCAGGGCAGCCTGCACGAGGAGATCTGGCTGCGTCGCCCACCTGGCTTCACTGGGTCTTTCCCTCCTGGTACCCAGTGGAGTCTCCGGCGTCCAGTCTACGGTCTTCGCCAGGCGCCGCGTGAGTGGCACGACACACTGAGGACTACGCTGGCGGCACTTGGGTTTGCTCCCTCCACTGCAGACCCGTCGCTGTTTCTGCGCACCGACACCTCTCTGCCGCCGTTCTACATCCTCGTGTACGTCGACGACTTGGTCTTTGCCACAGTTGACACTGCTGGACTCGCCTCTGTGAAGTCCGAGCTGCAGAAGAGACACACGTGCACTGACCTGGGTGAACTGCGCAGCTACCTTGGCTTGCAGATCACCCGGGACAGAGCACGCCGCACTATTACCCTGACTCGGTCACACATGGTGCAGCAGGTCCTTCAGCGCTTCGGCTTCACATACTCCTCGCCTCAGGCCACTCCTCTGCCTACTCGCCACTCGCTCTCAGCTCTGCCTTCAGATGAGTCCGTAGAGTCGAGTGGCCCGTATGCAGAGCTTGTTGGCTGCCTCATGTACCTGATGACCTGCACACGACCTGACCTTGCATACCCTCTTAGCATTCTTGCAGGCTATGCTGCTCCTGGGAGACACCGACCAGAGCACATGGCTGCAGCGAAGAGGGTGTTGCGCTTCTTGTGCAGTACGTCGGGCATGGGGCTAGTGCTTGGAGGGCGCAGTCCAGTGGTCCTCACTAGGCACGCAGACGCTTCTTGGGCCGACGACCAGGCTACGCAGCGGTCGTCTCAGGGTTACACCTTCAGCCTTGGTTCCGGCTCTGTTTCGTGGCGGGCTACCCGCTCGTCTTCTGTTCTCGGCTCCAGTTGTGAGGCTGAGATCTACGCCGGGGCCATGGCTGCACAGGAGTTACGCTGACTCACCTACTTGCTGACCGACCTTGGAGAGCCGCCTCGTTCTCCTCCAGTCCTGTACGTAGACAACAAGGCCATGCTGGCCTTGTGTCGAGAGCAGCGACTGGAGCACAGGACAAAGCACATTGCTCTCCGCTACTTTCTTGCTCGTGAGCTACAGCAGCGTGGACAGTTGCGACTTGCGTACGTGGCCTCTGAGGCCAACACTGCTGATGTCTTCACCAAGGCACTTGCGCCTTGTGATCATCAGCGCTGCTGCACGCAGCTGGGCCTTGTGCCTGCCTTGCCTCACTTGCTCACTTCTTGACCTTGCTTGTACTTTTACCTATATATACTCTTGCTCTTGCTTGCTTGCTTCTTGTATATCTCTATGTATGATCTTGCATGTGAACTGGCCTTCTGGCCTTTGAACTTGTGCTCGGAATGTGTGGTGACTTTGTGATCCACCCTGAGCTTTGCTTTGCTTTGCTTAACTGGTCTTGTGACCCCTTGTTCTCCCCCACTTTGCCTATGGGGGTGTGTCAGAACATTATAGCTTACTTATTTGTGTAGGCTATAGTGGGGTATCCCAAAGGGGGTACAACCCAATTAGGGTTTCCTATTTGTACTCACCTCGTTCATAGTTCTTTCATTCTCGGTCACTTCTTCTCACGTCTCTGTGTTCACACCCGCATCTCCCAACCGGCCGGTAGAAATTAGGTTCGCGCACAAGTCTGGCACCCACAGCACATTCTTCTGCCCCACGAGCTCTCCATCCGCTCCCATGAACTTGGCGCACCCCATGCCCATGACCTTGGCCTTGGCGCCCGTCGCGGATGTGACCGTAGAGATGGGTGCGGGCTGAATCTCATCGAGTAGGTCCGCGCGAGGAGCCATGTGCCAGGAGCTTCCCGAGTCAATCACCCAATGGGTGAGGGGGTGTAGGAGAACCTTGACAGCCATAGCGAGGTCGGTTGCGCCTTTGTTGACGAAGAAGAAGAACCCGGCCTTCCGCTCCTCAGATTTGCCGCCTTTCTCCTCATCCTTCTCATCTCCACTAGGTCCCATGACTCCCCCACTCCTCGTGCCACCATGTAGGTTGCTTGATGAAGGCGAGATCCAATCCTTGGGTCGTTGGTAGCACTTCCGCCAACAATGTCGGCGCTTCTTGCAGTAAAAGCACACCTCCCCTTGGCCCCCGCCGCCATCCTCTTTAGGGTTGTCCTTGTTCTTGCCCTTCCACTTCTTCTTGAAGCCACTCTTTCCACCTCCAACTCTATAGCCAGCCCCCTCCTCCGAGCGCTCCACACTCCGCCGCCGCAAGTCCTCCTCTAGGATGCGCGCGCGAATGTAATCCACGCTCCATTGGGGTTGTTGGTAGTTGAGGTTGATCGCTAGGGCAGACCACGACTCCGGCAGCCGTATCACGATCTCCATGCATTACATGAGCTCCGGGTACACCACACAGCCGCCTTGGAGCTTCGTGAAGATGTCGCGCATCTCATCCAACACAGGTTGCATCAGCTCTCCATCAACGAACTTGATGTCGCGCAGCCGTCGCGCGAGTAGCACGATGCCAGTAGCATCTGTCGGTGAGTGCACATCCAGAAGCTTCCTCTAAGCCTTGGGGCCACACTCTGGATCATCCAAGAGGTCTTTGATGTGGTCAAGTTGTCGTCTGCCAACCGCTTGCACCATGAGCATGTACGCGTCGAACGATCGTTTCATCCACGCTCCTTTCAGCTCCGCGGCCTCCGGCATCTTCTCCTTCCCCTCCACCAAATCCAATAGCTTGTATTGGGTATACATCAGCCTCATGCGGAAACTCCAGTGCTCGTAGTCCTCCTCCATGAACTTCTCAATAGAGAACGCCTTCAGTGGATCGAAGGTTGTAGGAGATGGTGTAGAAGTTGAAGGTAGCGTAGGGTTGGCTGGTTGGTGAGTCCCCACTCTTGCACCAGCAACTCCCCACTGCTCTCCAGCCTCTCTACTTCTATCCATCTCGCCACTAACACCTCCGGAGTTCGTACCAACCATATTGAGGCCTTATGAACGGTGGAAACATGAGAAATCGTTTGGAGAGAAATCTGCCAGAAATTTTGACTCTACGAAAAACGTCGTCCCGGACTCGATACTAAGAGTTAGAGCGCGATTCGATACCCAATCGAAAGATCGCGAGCAGGGCTACTAGAAACTGGTCTCACTGGACAACATTGGTTGAGAATTCACGACGATTCTCCGTTTCAAGTTCGACTACCCGCTCTGATACCACTTGTTGTTCAGGATCCGTCACTTCAAGAGCTTACAACGAAATCATTACTCAACTAAACGCAAATCCGCTTGACAGGATGTTGCGCCTAAGCCTTAGCTGCCATCTCCAATTCAAATCACCTAAAAAGATGGTCTAGAGAGTGAGAACCATATGAAAACGTCCAGCTGCTGCATGAATAGAATGGTGGAGGAAGAACAAACATTAGGGCATAGGAAGTTGGAGTTGGGGACTCCAAGAGAACCATGAGAAGGAAGAGGTTCTCCAAGAGCTAGGGAATGATGTTTGGAACCTTCCCAGCAGCAAGAATGCAACCCTCATCATGAGGTCCTTGAGGTGTCACATGCAAAATCCAATCTAGTTGGATTTTGCCTTGGTGTTGCAACATTTGCAACCCATGCTAGAAACTTCTAGCCACCCCAATCCAAAATTCAAAGTTGCCTTCCTAACCACCCAACCAAAGATCCCTTTATATTCATGTCCCAAGTAATCACCCAAATTAGATATAACCCCAAAAGGTAATAAGAAATCCAAATCTTGGAATTCTTGTAACTAAGGCGATCTTTGTCGGAATATGGCGATCTTGGTCGGAATAAGGCAATCTTGGTGTTGTTGGAAGGCTCTGGATTTCTCCTGCATGATCAAGCATTTAGACTTGGAGAAAAGCACAGAGATGATAATATCCAACAGCCATGCATTATGACATATGTCAGAATCCCAGTCACTAGACCACTAGGATAAAAGGGCTTGTTAAGTAGCGGGTCAGTGCGCCCATAACCCCCCAGGCCAACATTGTTAAAGTAGTGGGTAGAGTGAGGAGCCATAGTTAGGTAAGCCCTAGCTAGGCAAGCAAAGTTTAGGCAAAGGAGGGGGTTCACTAGAAAGCAGCAGGATACAAATAGGAAATCCTAAGGGGTTGTACTCGCTATAGAGTACCCCACTGCAGGCTAGAGAACAATATCATTATGACACACCCCCATAGCCAAAGTGGGGTGTAATCAGCACAATGAGCAAGTAGGCATAGAGCAGGAGTTCACAATAGCGAGCAAAGCTAGAGTCATTCACAAAGGGCAAGTGAGGAGGAGGCGAGACTGTAAGAGGAGAGGAGATAGGAGGCGACGGCTGAAGCTGCAGACACTTGGGCAACAGGAGTCACACTGGCACAGCGGGTACCGGAACAACGCTCCGAACTACTGGAGTAACTCGCTCCGCGGCTAACACTAGCGGCAGACGAGCAACGGACCCACGGGCGACTGGCACAGTTGGCTACGACTGGGCTACCGGAGCAACGCCCCGGACTACTGGTGCTGCTGACGACACGACGACAACCTCCGTTCAACCAACCTCCTCCAGCTGCCCCACTCCCCTCTCACACACCCCCTGCTCAAACCCTAGCTCCACTCCCACAGCACCCCCCTTAAACCCTAAACCCCAGACTCCCACACATCCACCCCCCTCAGCGATAGCTGCAGTAGTGGGAGACAGAGTAGGAGGAGAAGAAGGGGACGGCACGCACAACCGACACCCCCACAATCATCACCCCCACACTCCTCACCCCCAAAACCCTAAAACGAGTGGGATACGGGCAGGAGCGCGGGGGATGGTGAGGGGGGGACAGTGCGCTACCCCAAGGGCACTAGAACGGACGGGGGGGCGGGTGGAGGGGGGTGGCGCACGCTGCTCCCCAGGGCGCCACGACGGACGGGCAAGAGGGACGCGCGCGCGGCTCCTCAGGGCGCCGCGACGGCCTGACGGAGCGCGCGCAGGCTCCCGAGGGCGCCGCGACGAACAAGCGGGGCGCGCGCGGGCTCCTCAGGACGGCGCGGCAAACTGGCGGGGCGCTCGCGGGCTCCCCAGTGCGCCGCGACGGACGGGCGGGGCGCTCGCGGGCTCCCCAGGGCGTCGCGAGGGACGGGCGGGGCGCTCGCGAGCTCCCCAGGGCGTCGCGAGGAACAGGCGGGCCGCGCGCGGGCTCCCTCTCGAGAGGAAATCGCCGCGCGCCTCGGAGCGCACGGCGGGCAGAAATCCGCCGCGCGCTCGGGGCGCGCGGTGGGATGAAAAAGTGGAGGTCACGCGCCACGAGGCACGCGACACAGAGTAGGGCAGCGGAAGCAGTAGTAGGACCCACAGGCCGGGAGCGTGATCGCTCTGAAACCATGTTAAAGTAGTGGGTAGAGTGAGGAGCCATAGCTAGGTAAGCCCTAGCTAGGCAAGCAAAGTTTAGGCAAAGGAGGGGGTTCACTAGAAAGCAGCAAGATATATATAGGAAACCCTAAGGGGCTGTACTCACTATAGAGTACCCCACTGCAGGCTAGAGAACAATAACATTCTGACAAACATGCCTGTAACCCTTCCCTAGGATCAATCGGGGATCACCAGTGGACCTTTAACAACATACGCTCATGCAAATCATGTAAGCACAAATAGCACGAGCACTCGGCAAGACGTTAGGATGACATGCACTCAGAATGACGTGCATCGAACAAATATGGCATCCCTAGGTCTTGCGCTCGAAGATGCAACTTCAATTTCAGTTTTCAACAGAGTTGGGTTAGAAAGATTTGTGCGAGGCCGATTCAGCTTCGTCTTGGCATGGAACCTTCCCTTAAGCCTTTGCAGCTGTGTAGGCTTCACCTATGGGCAATAGGGAGCCTTAACACCATGTTGCGGGGAGAGAATATTAACTCCTCAGAACGCACGACCCTTTTCAACGCTCCGGAGTGGTTTGCCCAACTTCACAGATACCTGAATAATGTCTAAAAGTTTTTTCTTGGCCTTGAAATCTCCCCTGAATTTTTCAAAGGCTTGAAAACCTCGAGAGGAAATATTCTTACTCTCGGGGGTGTTCGGTTGGAGTTTCCCGGTCGGTGCAGAGTCTTGTTTTGCAGAGCCTCCATTTGTCTCGGCGATTTCCCCTGTTGCTGGCCGGTCATGGCGTTTTAAATTCATGCCATCATGTCCTCCTTTTTTCGCCATCGTGGATGTCGCACTGTTGTTGCCATGCAGCTCCACTCGTGCCTTCTTCATTTTCCAACACGCCAAGAATCGATGTCCTACTGCGCCGCAAAATTCGCACTTAACATATTTTTTCGGCTTCTGCTTCGCGTCGATCTTGTCGATATCCATCGGGTCGGCGGTCGTGGGTGGTGCCAATCGCTTCGTGCCAAATGATCGGTTCGTCATGTGGCGTCGTGTCTCGGGTTCACATCGCATCAGCGCATCGAATCTCTCTGCTGCACACACCATGTCGGGGTAGTTGTTGTAGTTCACGGCAATCACCTTTCGGCGGACTTCCATTTTTAGCCCCTCAGTGTACGCTTGGATTTTTTCCCCTTCGGTCAGGTCAGTTATTCGGTTGAAGAGGCTCGCCATCTGCTGCGTGTACTGTGTTACACTGCCGAACTGTTTATGCCTATGAATCTGCAGCCGCGCCATGTAGCTAGAGTTGATTGGTTCGAAACGTTGAATAAAAGCTTTCTGAAACTGCGTCCATGACCCCTCGCCTCGGACATCGTTGCTATTGTAAATCCACTCGAGCGCCGGGCCTCGTAACAGTGTCGCTGCGAGCCGAATCCGCTGTCGGGACGTACAGCCAACGGCCTCGAAGTAAATTTCGAGGGTTGCAATGAATCGACGGACGTCGGTGTCTCTCGCATTCAGATTGAACGTCTCCGGTAGCCTCGGACGTGCCGCCTCAAGATTCACTGTAGCCGTTGCCGCTGCTGCTGGGTGAAGTGTCGGTGTTGCCGCTGCTGCTGCTGGCGTCACTGCTGCATTCCCTGCTACGTTCGTTGCTGCCGTGGCGGCTGCCGACTGATTCGCGAGAAGCTCCTCTATTCGCTGGAATGCCGCTCGCATCTGGTCCACGTCGGTGTGTAACTTTGTATTTTTTCGTACGGAAATATCACCATAATCCTCCATTTGGCGATACACAGGAAGATTTGCGACAAAAATAATTGAATTCTATGCGCTTGATCTCGGCTGTTGAGAAGATTTGGGCGAAATTCTCAGGGCCGTTGAGATTCCAATCGATCCGATGGTCGAAATTCCAACTTTTTCACCACTGGACCTGAGGAGTGTTCGAAAACCGATTCGAGGGGGACGTTAAAAAATAGCGCGGAATTGGTTTACGTACCCGTAATCGGCACTTTTCGTCGTCGCCCCCGCGATTTTGAAAGCTAGGTTTTAGCGGTCGAAAAACTTCGCGTCTAAATAAGCTCTTATACCAAGTGTGAGGATCTAGGATCGAGCTCAGAAAAGAGAGTTTGAATTGAATGATTCACCTGGGTACAACACGAGGCTATATATAGTATCCACACAAGGCCAGTTACCCAGGTGTTACGTGAATGTTCTGAGGGTTGCGAAGCGTCCCAAACAGAACCTTCCCGAACTCAGTAGAAAGCAATTCGGTCGAAAGCGAATAGCCTTGAGTTCGGTACACGTAACCTGGTTCGGTGCTATAACTATAATGAAATATAGGAATGCACCTAACCTAGGATATCAAGCATATCTATGCATGATAAATAAAACCCAAGGTAGATATAGAATAGCAAAGTCTAGGCAAGTAAGCAAAGCCAGCATAAGCCGTCGTATTCTCACATGCACCATGAGTGTCTGAGTCAGGGTGATGGTGCGGCGTGCTTTGTTCCGGGTGATCTGCAAACCAAGATAGCTGCACAACTCACCCAAGTCTGTGCACGTGTGTCTCTTCTGCAGCTCTGACTTCACGTGGGCGAGTCCAGCAGTGTCAGCAATGGCAAAGACCAAGTTGTCGATGTAGAACGGCGGCAGCGAAGTGTCGGTGCGTAGAAACAATGACGGGTCAGCAGTAGAAGGAGCAAACCCAAGAGCCGCAAGAGTCGTCCTCAGTGTGTCGTGCCACTCGCGAGGCGCCTGGCGGAGACCGTAGACTGGCCACCGGAGGCTCCACTGGGTACTAGGAGGAAACGACCCAGCGAAGCTAGGTGGGCGGCGTAGCTAGATCTCCTCGTGCAGACTACCCAGTAGGAAAGCAACGTTGAAGTCAAGAGAGTGAAGGTCGTAGTCACGCTGAGCGGCGACGTGCAGCAGCACCCAAAGAGTGGTCATCTTCGGGGTAGGGGAGAAGGTCTGGAAGAATTCAACTCCCTGTCGCTGACTGAAGCCTCGTGCAACGTAACGCGCATTGAAGACAGGCAGAGAACCCGGCGACCGCTTCACCCTGAAAATCCACATGTTACTGACGATCTTCGCCCTAGGTGGGGGAACCTCGTCAACGTAAGTGCCTGTGGACTTCCACAATGCCATCTCTGCGTCCATGGCTGACTGCCACTGAGAGGAGTTGGGACCCTCTATCGCCTCTGCGTAAGAGCGCGGAGTCGGGATGTCCGGTGCATCCGGGTCTCCCTCCGGTGCAATCAGCATGGACACGAGATGAGGTACAGCAGCTGCAAAGCACTCAAAGTCGTCGTGCCTGTCCTCAAGAACGTCCGTTCCAAGAGCACACTCACCCCCGACGGACGGAGGACAGACAGGATCAGACTCAACAACAAGACTAGCGGCGTAGTCGAGACGACAGCGAGTAGCAAAGTCGACAAGCTCAGCAACTAAGGTAGACGCAGAAATGGACTCAAAGGAAGGGTCAGTGACAGCAGTAGCTAGCAGACGCATAACAGTAGGGCTGGCAGCAAGAAGTGAGTCAGACTCGGGGTCCTGACTGTCAGCAAGGGAGGACGCAGGAGGAGACGGCAGAGGGACATGCAGTAGAACAGAGGAAGGACGAAGTACCATCCGGTGCGTGCCGGGGACAGGAGGAGGACACGGATGCGGAACACGACTACCAGTGCGACGCACGCGAACAGGCGACGCAGGACAAGACGCAGGCTCACGACGCTCCGCAAGACCTCTGGTCGGCCTAGTGTACGGAGAATGACTAGGCAGTGGGGAGGCTGGCTGTAACTACGACTGCGACTGGAGAGGCGTTGGACACGTTAAGGGAGGAGTAGGACCAGTAGAAGGCGGAAGACCAAGAACCTGCTAAAGGAGTGGAACGACGTACGGCCGCGGCCGTGCAGCACCATCAGAACCAGCACAGACAGCTCCAGCACCCTCAGCTCCAGGGTCTCCAGCTCCAAATCCTGCAGCACCACTAGCTCCAGCACCAGCAACACCACCAGCAGGACCAGCTCCAGCAGCAACTTCAGCGCCAGCTCCAGAAGCACCTCCAGCTCGAACAGCTCGAGCACCTCCAGCAGCTCCAGCTCCAGCAGCACCTCCAGTGGCTCCAGTGCTAGCAAGACCTCCTGCTCGAGCAGCTCCATCACCTCCAACAGCTCCAGCAGAACCTCCAGCCCCATCAGCTCCAGTACCTCCAGTACGAGCACCTCCGGGACTAGTGGCTCCAGCACCTCTAGCAGCTCCAGCTCTAGCTGCACCACTCCGGAGGCTCCAGTGCCGAGCAAACCACTCGCACAGTTGCAGTGGAGAGAGAGAGACTTCGGCCAGTACAAGACACCCGAAGGGCCTCCAGGCTCAGCACACTCGGGCTTAGCAACCCCAGTCTTAGAATTTGAGGCTCAGCACCCCCAGGCTGCGGCAGCTGCTAACGTAGCCGAGACAACTTCCTCCATCAGCGAAGGTACGTGTTCCAGTAAAATCAGATGTCAAGTCCTCATAAGTGGCATGCTGCCTCTGCCAAGTATTGTAAATAAGCCGCTTGTAGAAGAGTAAATCACATGCTGGAACAGTGACATGTGTTTCAACGTCCCATAATTTCAATGGTACAAACTGCTTCTCGATGCCGAGGTGTATTCCCCGTTGTGGCCTTTCTTAATACCATCTCGCATGTATATTCAGAGGCTGGTACTATATCATGCATCCAAAGACTCGTAACATTTTTGTACTACCCAGCTTCCCGGGCCACTCCTTGTGCGGTGAGGAATTTTTTCGCTGGGACATGGAAGATAGAAGATAGTGAAGCAGCAGTGCGTGGTCCATTGCAAACGGTCACAGCCCTGCTGGCAAGCGTGCCTCTATGGATGATCTAAACCCTATTTATCCATTCTGCCATGCCTTGTTATTGATGCTGGTAAGGCAGCAGCTTTAGCTTCTTGATTCCCCTGTCAGCAAGGTAGAAGCGTTGCGAGAGGTACTCAAGACCACCATCATTTCAGACCGGTCTCTCTTTCAGCTGCAAGTAACCACGCCACGAATCCCTCATAAGCAAGATCACGAAATAAGATTAGTGTGTGCTGGACGTAAATTGTAGCAGTGTCGATGAAGGTATTGATGCGGTTTGAATCTGCTCGTCCATCTTGTCTAGGTATCACCAAGTTATCGTTGTGAACTTTTTCAAGTGGCTTGTATGCAGATGTGCTAGGGTTGTGATATGATACAAACGCTGCTGAGGCAAATCAGCTTCTAGACACAGTGTGCAGATATCGGGGTTGGCGCCACTCCTTCCAATCAATAAGAAGAAGAGCGTCTTAGTCGAGAACTTCCGCCCGAATAGTATTGTAAGTTGTAGTTCCACTCGGATGTCCTAACCATTTGTGCCATATGTCCTCTGAAGTTGCATGTCCCGCAGATAAACGATACAAGTCGGAGTTTGCATAAAAGGCTGCAAATTTTGGTGGACTATGGTGTGACGCGTGGTTAACCGTACCACGTTGAGTAATAGAAGTGTCAACAACAAGAGGATTTGCTGCATGTCATGAAGTTGACGGTAAAGATGGATGATGTGTCTATTCTTCTTCCCCACTGGTCCTTATAAACTCTGCTGCTGCTTGTGTTGTTCCAAGTGTGTCTGCTCTAGATGCTATCAGTGAAACATCTTCACAGCAAAGTCCAAGATGATCCGGCTGAGGATGGTGCTCCTTCGAATGACAGACTGCCCAAGAACCAAAGGCAGAATTCCGGGCGCTATTTTTGAAGTCCCATTTTGCTCCATGTTAAGTACGAACACTCTGTCTTGTTGTACAACTTTTGCGACGCAGAAACCTCCCCTAGTATAGTATAATTATATCTCTCTGTTGATGCTGTCGCATTACAGGCGTACTCCGCGTCTAGTCAGATAACTGACGCTAAGAAGATTGTAGCCGAGGCTAGGCACTATGAGGGCATTTGAAAACTGTTTGAGTTTGTTTGTCTCCGGCGAGTGAAGAAGAACGGTGACTTGGCTTCGGGTACGTAGAGTCTGATTGTTGGCAGCTGTAACTGTTACTTCCTGATCATGTCGAGTTTCATGTTTCACAAAAAAACAGTTGTAAATCCCTGATGTGCACATGTGTTGTGCGCAACAACTGTCAAGAAACCAAACTCTAGGACCGTATTCGGCGGTAGCTGCGACGCTGGCATATTGTGGGTTGACTTAAAATTTTGTTGAAATTGCTTCAGAAGTTTCATCTGGTGCGAAGGTTGACAGTGAGCTTGGTACACATGAGTAAGTGCAACTCATCCAAGCCTGTACGTTTCGTTCTTTTGCTACTGAAGTTGTCCTTGTATGTGATCTAATATGTGCAATTGAAGTAATTTTCAAGAAGTGTAATCAGTGAAACAATGATCACTAGTAGAAAGTGGTACAAGTAGTAAATCCTAATTGGCTTGTACCCTCTAGAGTGTGCCTCACTGTAGCCTACAACCTAACACGTGCATATTGTTTGACACACCCCTATAGGCGAAGTGGGGGACAACAAGACACAACAAAGCAAAGCTAAGGGTGGATCACAAAGTCACCACAAAGTTAGAGCACAAGTAAGCGACCACAAGGCCAGTTCGCATGCAGAGTAAAAAAAGCACATGCAGTCCAGTGATCACAACCTAGAAAGGGTAAGCATGTAGGTAAATATATATTTATATTTTAGTACAAGGCAAAGTCAAGAGGTAAGCAAGTGAGGCAGAGTAGGCACCAGGCCTAGAGCCGTGCAGAACCATTGATGATTACCATAACCTAGGGCCTTAGTGAAGATATTAGCACTGTTGGCCCGGGAGGCAACGTAAACAAGGCGAAGCGCACCACACTATTGCAATTCCCGTGCGAGAAAGTAACGAAGAGCAATGTGCTTCGTTCTGTGCTCCAGTCTCTGCTCCCAACACGAGGCAATCATGGCCTTGTTGTTGACGTGTAGAACTCGAGGAGAATGAGGCAGCTCACCCAAGTCAGTCAGCAAGTAGGTCAGCTAGCGTAACTTTGGTGCAGCCATAGTCCCAACGTAGATTTTGGCCTCACAGGTAGAGCCGAGCACAGAAGATGAGAGAGTGGACCTCCACGAGATAGAAACACAACCGAGACTGAAGGTGTAACCTTGTGACGACCGGTGAGTCGCCTAGTTGTCAGCCTAAGAAGCGTCTAAGTGCCCAGTGAGCACAACTGAGCCCCGTCCCCCAAGCACGAGCCCCATGTTTGATGTACTACACAAGGAGTGTAGTACCCTCGTAGTAGCCCTGTAGTGCTCCGAGCAGTGTCTCTCGGGCTCAACGCAGTGAGCCAAGATGCTCGGAGTGAGTGGCTTGTAGGCAGAGGAGTGGATTGTGGCGAGGAGAACCAAGATCCGAAGTGCTGAAGGACCGGCTGCAGCATGTGTGACTGAGTCAGGTTGATGGTGCTCTCTGCTCTGTCCCGGGTGATTAGCAAGCCAAGATAGCCACGCAGCTCACCCCAGGTCAGTGCAGGTATGTCTTTTCTACAACTCTGCCTTCACAAGGGCCAGTGCCTTAGTGTTAGCTGTATCAAAGACCAAGTCGTCAATGTACAAGACGATGTAGAACAGCGGCAGAAAAGGGTCTGTGCGAAGAAACAGCTACGGGTCAGTAGTCAAAGGTGAAAACCCAAGAGCCGCAAGAGTCACGGAGTGCCTGATGGAAACCATACATTGGTCATCGGAGGCTCCACTTGGTACCATCAGGAAATGGCCTACTGAAGCCAGGTAGGCGGCGCAACCAGATCTCCTCATGAAAGCTACCCTGTAAGAAAGATGCGAAGAGTTTGATAGTAGTCACGCTATGGCTGGGATGGGTCAGGTGGTGAACAATGCAGAGGAGGAGTAACGCCAATGAAGACAGAAGGCTGCGAACTTGGCAAAGTGCCAAGCCAGGTGGTGGCAGTGACGACTGCGGCTGGTCCAAGAAGAACGGTCGCCGCTGCACAGTACCCCCAGCTCCAGTACCTCCAAGTCTAGAACCTCCCACACTGCTAGCTCGAGGACCTCCAGCTCCAGCAACTCCAGCACCAAAACCTCCAGCAACAGTACTACCAGCACCAGAACCTTCAGCTCTAGCTCCTCTTGCTCCAGAGCCTCCAGCATCTCAGCTCTAGCGCCAGCATCCCCACGCTCAGCACCTCCAGTGTCAGCACCCCCAAGGTCAGTACCCCCTGGCTCAGCATCCCCAGATTCAGTACCTCCAGGCTCAGCACCGCGCTTGACCACCCACTCACGGAGCTGCTGCAACGGACGCAACTACCGGAGCTGTCCACCCCCAGCTCTAGTACCTCCAGCTCTAGCACCTCCAACACGAGAACCCCCAGTACCTCCAGCGGGAGCACCTCCAGCACCACCGGCTCGAGTACCTCCAGAACCAGCACCCTCAGCGTCAGCACCCCCAGTCCTAGCACCCCCAATGCGCGCACCTCCAGCATCACCACCCCAAGAAGCACTGGAGTCTACAACGACAGGCTGTAGAGGCGGCGAAGGCAGCCGAGCGCGGGGAGCTGTGAGAGGCCGCAGTATCATCAGCAGCAGGGTCATCCCCCTCAGCCGAGCCTGTGGAGTCTAAGGAGACCTTCAATGCTGCAACCAAGGGGGGAGGTGAGACCTGAGACACACTTGAGGGAGCAAGTCGCAAGAGCGGCCGGGGAGAGGAGTCTACCGGGGTGTAATTTGGATCCGGGAAGAGGGGTGGTAGGGGGACATGATAAGATGCGTGGGGGAAGAGATAGTAGTAGCAAACCGACTTGTCAAGGTGGTGCATCAGTGGGAGAGCCAGAAAGAAAAAGCAAATAGTGCAAGGAGAAAGCTTGCCCGCAGTGGTATCATGGACAAGGGAAAGCGAACCCCATACCTAAAACGTCGACGCATCGCCAACCTTCCCCGTCCAACGACATGGGAAGGTTAAGCTGATGCACAAAGTATGGGACCGCAAACAACCACAGAAAATGGGGAGCAACCGCATGGATCATGGAGCTGCGAGCAACCTCCATGATCAAGCCAATGCAGCGCTCAGTGATCCCACTATGCTGTGAAGAGACCGGGAGCGTGAACAACTGGGTGATGCCCGCCCCATGACAAAAGTCCTCGAGGAGACCGGAGGAAAACTCACCTCCACAGTCAGAGTGCAGATGGAGCATTGGGAGGTCCTAATGGAACCGTACGCTTAGCTGGCGGTGAACAGTGTGGATCTAAGGGATCAAAACAGCACAGACGTCTCCCTTGTGCTGCAAGGGAAACGCCGTGGTATAGCGCGGGTAGTCGTCGACGACCAGCAGGAAGTAGCACTCTCGGCCTGGCCCATGGACGGGGGTGGGGCCCCACAGGTCCATGTGCAAGGTCTGCAAAGGAGCAGTGGTCGAATGGGAACGAGGAGGAGTGAGGAGTGGCGCGCTGCCGCCCCTCGACGTAGGGAGTGCACGGCGGCGCAAGCGACGGAGGAAGTGGGGGCAGGGACCTCGGGAGGCCTAAGACAAGGAGGCACGAGTGCATGCGATGCAAACGCTGCAGGGAGGGGTGACCAAGATGGTGGTGCCAGAGGAGGGACGTGTGCGTGAGTAACCGACACGAGCAAGACGTAGCTACGTGACAGGATGCAACCAACCGTGTAGACTCAACGTGCAGTTTGTACAGGCTAGACCGAGGTCTTTGAGTGAACGTGGCGAGGTGGTCGCCAATCACTGAGTCCATACAGATCGCCACAAGCTCGCCCCCAGGAGTCGTGGTAGTGACCGAATGATCCTGGAGGACAGAGTTTCTCACCAAGTTCATAGCGAACGGGGGGAGGTGGAGACCTATGAAGGAACAGTGGAACGACGTGCAACGACTGGGCCAGAGGAGGGGTCAGCCATAGTCATAGGGATAGGTGTGGTGAGTGGTATGACTGTGGTGCAGTTGCGGAAGAAGCTGCGAGATGCACCTGAGTCCAGCATGAACGTGTGCAAAGCCTCCACAGGAACTACACATGTGCTAGCTGACTCACAAGCACCTCGACTTGCGGCCTCTACTACCAAGGACGTGTCGTTGGGAAACCCACCCACGAAGCTGCTACGGCAAGAGGGCCCCCTACTGACGCTGCTGCCGCTGCTGTCCACCCCCAGAACCTCCGCCTCCACCAGCCGCACAACCTGTGTGAGCAGACTCACAAGCACCTACACTCGCCTCCTCGACCAGCTGCTGCCACTCCCAGAGCAACGGACAATGTCGCTGTTGCGGCTGGGTGGCACGAGAGAAGGATGAGTAGTGCCTAACCACAACATCGTAGAAAGTCTGGGCCGATGTCACCTGCGAAAGTAGGCCCTTTGGCCGAACGGCATGTGGGCTCGAACAGCAAGCTGGGCGAGAGCGTCGCGTTACGTAACGCGGTCCGCCCGGTACCACCACTGCACGTCCTTGCGAGCGTTAGCAGCATGCTCAGTGGGAGTCGTGGGGGCCTGTAGGGACCCCGAGGTGTGCTCAAATAGGGAGATGCCATCTCTAATGAAACGCCGAAGATACCGGCGCACGCACTCGAGCCACAACTCTAACTCAAAAGGGTGCACGTCTGCGTGAACCGCTTGGACAGCAATAGTGGACATCACAGGCAACGGCAGTCAGTAGCAGCGGCGCAAGGGCGGCAGTAGCGACTGCGGTGGTGGCAGCTGTAACGGCATATGCAGTGGTAGTAGTGGTAGGGGTTGCGGGTGCAGCGGTAGGGGTAGCTGCAGAAGTGGTGGCCGATGCATCGGTAGTGGCAAAAGTGGTAGTGGCAATTGCGGTAGTTGCGGTCGTAGCAGCAGTAGCCGCGGCTGCAGGTGTTGCAGTAGTTGCTGCGGTTGTGGCAGCTATAGTGGCTACTGAAGTAGCTGTAGCGGCTGCTGTAGTGGCTGTAGCAGCAGTGGCAGCAGCTGTGGCAGTAGTTGCTGCGGCTGCGGTAGCTATAGTGGCTGCTGTAGTAGTTGTAGCGGTTGCTGCAGTGGCTCTAAGAGCAGATGAAGGACACACGTGTGGGACAGTAGGGCGACGTGGCTCGCGTGGTGGTAGGCAGGGGGCGTGCGTCACGCAGGGCTGCTTTGCTAGGGGCAGCAGAGCGCGCGTCGAGTAGGGTAGCCGCACATGGTGCAGAGGAGCGACAGCGCATGCGTCAACCTGGGCATCGGGGCAGAGGGGTAGAGGGGCGCACGTTAAGTTAGGCAGCGGGGGGTATGTTGCGCTGGGTAGCGAGGCAGCAGGGCAGTGGGGTGCGCGTTGCGCAGGGCAGCTACGCTCGTGACATTGAGGCAACGGAGCGTGCGTCGCGCTTGACAACAAGGTAGCGGGGCGCTCGTCGCGCTGGTGGCGTGCGCGGTAGGACAGTGTACGCGGGCTGGCACGGTGCGTGGGGCAGGGTACGGGCAAAGCAGCATGGGCAGGCGCGGCACACAAGGCAAGGCACAGGCAAGGCAGCGCGTGCGGGGCATCATATGGGCAAAGCAGCGCGTGCGGGCAGGCACAGCGCGCCGGGCAGCGTATGGGCAAGGCAGCGCGTGCGGGGCATTATATGGGCAAAGCAGCGCGTGCGGATAGGTGCAGCGCGCCGGGCAGCGTATGGGCAGGGCAGCGCGTGCGACCAGGAGCGGCGCGCTGGGCAGCGTATGGGCAGGGCAGCGTGTGCAGGCAGGCGTGGCACGAGTGGCAGTGTACGGGCAAAGCACTGCGCGCGGGCAGGCGCAACGCGCCGGGCAGCGTATGGGCAGGGCAACGCGTGCGGGTAGGTGCGGCACGCAGGGCAGTGTACATGCAGGGCAGCGAGCAAGCAAGTGCAGCGCGCGGGGCGCCAAAGGTAACAATGGTAGGTATGGACCTAATCTGGCAACTGATACCATGTCAAAAAGTGTAAACAACGGAATAATGATCACTAGTAGAAAGTGGTACAAGTAGTAAACCCAAATTGGATTGTATCTTCTTGAGTGTACTTGCATGGTGTTTGACAGCAGTGGCAGCAGCAATCTCTGGAGAACCAGCAGCTGGATGCTGAGGTGTTCTCTGTTGACGCTGAGGACAATGATCACGGGAATGTTAAGATTTTTTACAATTGTGACAGAAGGGAGGTCCGCAGTGTTGCTGCTGCTGTTGTCGCTGTTTCTGCTGCTACTAAAAATGTTATTGCCATTGCTGCTTCGGTGGCTCTAGTAGACTACGTGTTATAAAGGCAAACTGATTGACCTTATTGTCGCCTTTGCTTCCATACAGATCCATGTCCTGCTGTTCAGCTAGAAAGGCTCCGCAGAGGTGCATCTCTGAGACATTGCCTTGAGTACGGAGGAGAAAGCGCGTCTACGCCTCGGTCATCTTTGCCGCCTCTGCAGCCTGTTGCTGTGGCCTCTGGTGCTGCTGGGGGTGGTGACGCTAGAGGTGGAGTCTCTGAGGGTGTTGGTCCTTGGGGTGGTGACTTAGGATATGCAGACTCTGGGGTTGTTGTTTCTGGGGGTGCTGGATCTGGGTGTGCTGACCTTGAGGGTGTTGTCTCAGGGGATGCTTAGCATTCTTGTGGTGGTGGAGCCCAGGGTACTACTGCTACATGATCTGCGGGTGCGTTGCACCCTCTGCCACGACGACCCTTGTTCTGGGAGCAGCAGCAGTCGTCGCTGCCACTTCTTGGGTCCGTTGCTGGAGGTTTTGGGGGTGCTTGAGCTGGAAGTACTTGTGGTTTTGGTGTTGGATTCGCTGGAGCTAGAGATGCTGGTAGTTCCGGTATTGGAGGTGTTGGGGCTGGAGGTGGTGGTGGTTCTGGTGCTGGAAGAGTTGGAGCTGGAGGTGCTGGTGGTTCTAGAGATGGATGTACTAGTGGTTTTGGTGCTAGAGGTGTTGGAGCTGGAGGTGCTGGTGGTTTTGGTGCTGGAGGTTCTGTAGCTGGGAGTACTGGTGATTGTGATACTAGAGGTACCGGAGATGGACGTGATGGAGGTTCTGTGGATGCTGCGCAGCCGCGGCCGCGGGGACCGTTCTTTTGGGAGCAACCGCCGTCGTCGCTGCCACCACCTGGCTCGGCAATTCACCAGGTTCTTTGTCTCCTGTCTGACTCTGCAGAGCCGTCTGCCACTAGTCCTACTCCCCCTCTTCTGCTTCCGCCACCTGTCCCGTCTCAAACGCAGTTACCACGTGACTCCACACTGCCTACTCCTTCTCGTTACCCTCAGCTATTAGAATCTCTGACTGAGTGTAGAGAGCCTGCGTCTCGTCCTGCCTCACCTCTTGCTCGTACCCGTTGTGCTCCCCGTGTTCGTCCTCCACCTATTCTCGGCACTCACATCATGACACTTTGTCCTTCCTCTGTTCCAAAGCGTGTTGTCGTGGCGTTGTCTCTCTCGTCCTCCCTTCCTAACGTTCTCGACCCTGAGTCTGACCTCGCTCGTACTAGTACTCCGACTGTCACTAGTTGTCTGGCCACACCTGTTACTGACCCTAATTTTGAGTCTACTATTGCGTCTGCCTTAATAACTGAGCTGGTTGTCTTTGCTGCTAAGTGCCGCCTTGACTAATTCGCGAGTCTGGTTTCTAACTCTGACTCCGCCTGTCCTCCGTCCGTCAGAGGTGAGCTTGCCCTTGGCTATGACGTCCTTGGGGACAGGCAGTTTGAGCTAGAGTGCCCCGCGGCTGTTGTACCTCATCTCGCTGCCATGCTGCTTGGACTTGAGAGAGACCCAGATGCACTGGACATCGCGACCCCGCGCTTTTTCGGACAGCTACGGGCGGGCTTGTAGCAGCTGTTGGCTGGAGTTGCTAGTGTTGCAGGCGCTAGTGCTAGCTGCTGAGCGTGGTGTAGCAATGCACTGCCGTGAGCGCGCTGGCGGTTAGCGGTGATGCTGTATGCGTCATTGCTGTTGCGCGCACGGCTGCGGGAGGTGCGGTTGCAGCGGCAGGTGCTCTTGCTCGCCAAAGCGTTGGCGGAACGCGCGCTAGCGGCTGGCATGCATGCAGCTGCTGCCACGTGCTGCAATGCGCGTGCTGTACAAGCGGCGGTTGACCGTGCGTTCCGCGCGTGCTGCCGCGTGCAATCGCGTCGCGCGCAACAGCCTCGCGTTCTGGGGGCGCGGGGAGAGGGGGGGGAGGGGGGTGGGTGGGGGGGGGGGGGTGGTGACAACGTCGGGATCGAGGGAACGACGGCTGGCATGAGGGGACGGACAATGGCTGGCAGGAGGGGAGATAACTGGATGTAGCACGACCCAAGTACTTGTTCCTTCAGAGCTGAAGTTCGTCTAGGCTAGGTGAGAGAGGAAGCGGAAGCGTGAGTCGACCTACTCTCGTTATCATGTTCGAAAGGGTTGGTTTCACTAGTGTGAGTGTGATACGTACAATGTACAACCCTATGACCTATGTGATGCAGCTCACTATCTCCTAACAAGTATATATATAAAAATTGACACACATCAACGCATACAAGACTAACCACTTCTTCGCACGCTACTACCTTCACCTTCACGCTTCACTTTTGCCAAACCTCGTCTGCTGGACTTGGCCGAATCGGCCTACGCTTCGGGGCTAGCCCAAACCTCGCTGCTAGCATCGAACTAGCTTGGTCGCACGCACCGCGTTACCGTTTGTTGTTTTTGCTATAAATGTTCGCTCATGCCTTCGCTCACATTTGTATTCGATTGACTCATGTAAGTTCGGTACATTATACCATACAAATCTTCATTGTTAGCCACACCGCAGCACACAAACTCTCACAAAAATCATCCGGTACTTCAACCACATAAACAATGTATGTAAACCACCTCTCCTCTCCCCTCTCCTAGGCCCTCCCTCGACACAAGGCTCGATTGCTCACATTATCAGTTCACAAAAGGAGCATACGGAAATATAAGTTACAACTGAGAGACTCATCCTTAGTGATTCGGCTGCAGGGATCAGGATTCAGCAGAGAGCATGCGAATGATGAGATGGTTGGCTGGCGACGACAGCTCCTGCCTGCCACCTCCGGCTGTGGCTCAACCCCCTCCTTGTCGCCTCAGCTAGCCCTCCGCCACCACCTTCAGCTGCATTATGTTATCAGCTGCTTCTCCCCTTCCCCACTGCTGTCGCTCCTGCTGCATTTTCTGATGTCCTTTCTTCCTCTCTGCAGCTGCTGCAGCTGCTGCTGCTGCTGTTCCTGCTGCTGTTCCTGCTGCTGTTGTTGTGTCTGCCACACGGGAAGGGCGTCTGGCCACGGAGAATCAAGAAGGGAATAGCACCAGGCTCCACCCATCCCACTCAGCACCATACGCCCCTGAAAACACCTGAGGAGCCATGCATTCGGCTGACCCCACATGGCGAATGGCGGCCGTCCGGATGTTCTTGCAGGCATCTCCCCGCTGCTGCGGTGCACGCATGGCCCTTGCGGTGCCATACTGCCCCCTGACGATCTCCCTCCTCACCACCACCCACTGCCGCCCCTCAACTCTCCCCCCACTTGCACAATCCGAACCTCTGCTGCTGGGGTTGCAAGTTCACAGGTGTTTGATTTCTGGGGCTCATCCGAGACTGCAGGCTCAGAAAACCAGAGGGAAATCTGGAGCTGACTTCGAGGCTCGGAACCTGGAGTTGACAGCTATCACAGCTGCGGTTGCCCCATTGACTGGGACATTCACCACGAGCATTCTCTGCATTGCCTGCATTCACTTGGTACAACCAAGGGCAGCATAAACTGCTTTCAAATGCGTTGACTCGGTTGACTTGGTTGACTTAGCTGGTTCGGTTGATTTCAGGGAATGAGCCCATGAGGAGCATCGTGGAACCACTGCCGCATCAGCCGCTGCCGCTGCTTCTGTCTCAAGACCATTGGTGTCCGGCACGTGTCAACCATTGACGCCGCTGCTTCATTCAACCAATCCTCAAGCGCCACGTCGGCTGCCGCGATACCAGCTCCTCCCTCAACGGAAGGGCCGCAGGGAGTCGCCGCGGGGAACGGCTCTCCGTCAATTGCGCTGAATCGCACGGAATTGGAGGGCCACGGAATGGAGTCGGCGAAAGGAGAGATCGGGAACGCATGCGGCCACGCGGAGGCGGAAGGGGAAGCGGAAGTCTCTTCCGCGGAAGGAAAGGCGGAAGAGAACGCGGAAGGGGAGACGGGGAAGTCGAGAGTAGTCGTGGGACTGCGGCAGCTCGTAACGGCGACATCCGTAGCGGCGGCGGATGCGGCGGTGACATCCGAGGTACACGTGGTGACGCCGCAATAAGCGCCGTCATGGCCGGCGGCAGCGGCGCTGAGCTGAATCTCGAGGGTTCTGCTGAAATTCAGCGGCAGTGGCGCGCCGCTGCCGAGCCGATGATGATGATTCCCGCCACCGCCGGCGCTGGGGCTGGGGCTCGCGCGAGATCGGCGCGTCGCGGCGGCGCTGGTCGACGACGTGCGATGCGACGACATGGTGATTCCAACGATGATGGAGAAGTTCGCTGGTCGAAATTGCGATCGCTACTGCTGGTAGTCGAAACGGAGAGAAATGGAGAGAATCGGCGAGGGACGGCGAATTGCGAAACCCTAAGGTGAGGGGCCTTGAATGGTTTCAAGTCGGAGAGCCTGAGGCGGGATAATCGGGAAATGGGTTGAGCTGCAACTGCTATGATGGCGGGTGAATCCGAGTCGGGACTCTGTTTGAAGTCGCACTCGCGGCGAGCGTTTACATACTAATAGAGGCGGATGGAGTCGCGGCGGGTGGAAGGTGAATAGTAACGATGGACAGCGTTGGGGACGAGTTTTGACGCAGTGCTACTCAAATTGATGGAGCTGCAGGGAAGGGCTGTGCAGGGAGATAACTTCCGCTCGAGTCTGAACATGAACATAGACACTGAGTGCGGGCGTGCAGTAAGTGCCATCAGCGGTAAGGTAGACGCCATGCGATCAGTGAATGCCATGAGTGGTAAGGTATGTAACCAATGCGGGCTCGACTAAGTCCACGCCATGCGCTACGAACACCAATAGTAACTCAGCGCCATGATGACTCAGCGGCGGTAACCGTTACTACCGTTACCGATGGAGGGTAGGGTGAGATGAGTGAGAGTGACGCCATGGATGACGTGAGAATTATCGCGCAAAAGGCGGGGGAATTAATGCCAAAATGTCGACGGGGGGAATTCTCTCAAACCCCCGTTTCTCCGCCTTCGGGTGGGGACGCGTGAAGCGCGGTTCGCGGGAGTCGGACGTTCCCCCCGCACGCAACTGTCAGCCATCGGCGGAGCACCGACTGGCGGAGAACCGATCAGCGGGGCACCGATCGGGGGAGAGGATCGGCGGAGAACATCAGCAGGGAAGAAAGAGCGGCACCACCAACGCCGCTATCTCTCCTGAGGCCTGAGGCCAAGACACGACACGACACGTCACCGCGCCTTTGACGAGTCTTCGAGACAGACAAATCGTGTCATCGCATCAGATCAGATTTTGACGGCGAATCGGAGACTCGGCAAGTCTTGAGCCACTGTAGCATGTTGCGTTTGCTGTCTTGTAGTGGTCATGCCAGGTGGATGAACAGAGCTCTCAGAGCCAGCACTGCGAAGGACTGGTCGACGGGATACAGTTGGCGCCGCTCGGCGAGTGGCAGTAAGAACGCGCGTGGCTGCTAAGTGCTGACTATTAGTACTAAGCGCGGAACTTAGGCCAGCGCCGAGAAGGGCCGCTACGTGTACGTTACTGCAAAGCGTGGTGCTATGCTAGTGTGCGCGTGTTAGAGATTCTGACAACGGTTCGGGAGCCGACGCGGAGTTAGGGAGAGAAGGAGAACCTTCTCTTCTAACAATACACGTACTCAGCATTTCTTCCTTCCTGTAAGGAATTTTCTCGGCATTCCTTACGGGGCCGACTACATCGCGTACAGCAACAGCCGATTGTTCGCCCGTTACTGCTAACGGAACTTCGCCGACTTAGCGCGCACTGTTTTGCCAAACCTCGCACTGCTGGCATGGCCGTATCGGCCTACGCTTCGGGACTAGCCCGAGCCTCGCTCCAGCGTAGCACTAGCAAGCTCGCACGCACCGCGTTACCGTTTTGCATGTTTCGCGTATAAATGTTCGCTAATGCCTTTGCTCACATTTTGTACTCGTTTGACACCTTAGTGCAATTCTCGCTACCTCGATTCATTGCACCCGTAACACTTGGTTATCAGAGCCCCTTTCTTTCGGACCGCGCATCTCCGCACACCAGGAAATCAACTTTTGATTTTTCACTCGAAGGGACTCACGCACCTTAGCCCCTAGGAGCCGCTGTCCTCGCGTTCTCTCGTAAACGCGTGCAGCCACGACTGCGCCTAGACTAAGACGAGCCGACGCCAGGGCCTCAGATATCAGGAAAAAAACCCTGAAATTCCTGATTTTGGCAGCCCTTTTTTTACCTACACTGAAAAATCAGCGTTGAGATTTTTGTGGGACTGATCTTTCAGCCTTTTTTGTTAGGCTACACTGAAATTTCAGACTTTCGTTTCCCAAGTACACTGATTCTACGGCGTTGTAACGAAACTAACACTGAAAGCAATTCTTACTTGTTCCGTGTGCATTTGCCCGCAAAACAGGGAATCTCATATTCCTGCGGTGCCAGCACTTCATTGGGCAGTAACGCTGTAGCATGAAGTGATAGCTAATCAGGATGTGGCAACCATGTTGTGCTGGAGGGCTGCGAGGGTTCCTGCACCAGCAAGCACTGATGCTCCCATTCCCTCCAACCCAATCTCTTGTTTCTTTTCCTCCTGTTTCTCTCCCTCTCCCTCTCAGCCCGATTCCTCTCTTGCTTTCTCGTCTGCACTAATTCATGGCGCCATCAGCACCAGAAAGGGCGGGCTGTCGGGAATCGAAGCCATCGCAAGCGCCGCCGAATCTCCTCTTGTCTCACCGAACACATCGCTCTCGTTCGACGCGATCCGCAGTGCATTCTGCTAGATGGTCGTAGACCACGTGGCAATTCCCGTCGGCGTCGCAGGCCCGCTACGACTCGACGACGCGTAGTTTTTCGTGCTAATGGCGGCAACCGAAGGCTGCCTCGTCGCCAGCACGAACCGCGGTTGAAAAGGCCATCTGCACCGCGTGCGGTGCGCAGATCGTCGTGCTGCGCGACGACATGATCCGCGCATGACCCGCGCGCCCGCCGTCCATTCCTCTGCTCCCTTTGCCCCGCACTCCGTGCACTCCATCTCTCCCCCAGTCGTCTCCCCCCCAACTGTGCCAATCTTCCCCCCTCTCTCCCTCCTGTTCTCTCTTTCCCTGCCTCACCCTGCCTGTCAATCCGGTTCCTCCTCCACACCCTGCCCCTGCAGCTTCAACGTGTATGTGTGTGCTGCGGCAGAGCACTGTCACGTACTGGTGTCCCAAGCTGAGGAGAGGAGAGAAGCCAAAGGCAGTGATGATAACACGGCTGCTACTGACTTAGTATTTGAAGTAGAGGTTTCTAGTAATTAACAACCTTTTATATTTTTGAGCACTGATACATCAGCCTTTTTTCAAAGGGAACCCTGATATTTCAGGTTTTCTTTTTTAGAAACACTGTCAATCAGGGTTTATACACAAGGGTACCCTGATGGGTCGACGACCCTAAAAGTGAATCTGAGGCCCTGGCCGACGCCCTTCGTCATGGCTGAAAATATCGACGTCACCACCCTCACGCAGGAGCGTTTGAACGATCTGCTGCGACAGCTGCACGAAAGCTCCGAGGAAATCGCGGCATTAACGGCAGAACGCTCATCGCTGCAAAATGACCTCATGAGGGCACAACAAGCACAATCTCAAGCACCTGGCACTCCGACTCAACGTGCACCCTCAACATCACAACACGGGAGTGTGGGGCAACCCGCGAGCGCGGCCAGTGATGGCGTCGTCCGCCCCGACGGAGACGACGACCACGGCACGACACACCCCAGAGCGACGCCTGCGGCCCCAAGTCAGCCTCGCGTCATGATTTCGGCACCAACCCACGATTCGGGACTGCCGTCACCGATGCCACTGAAGCCGCAGCGCCCGCCATGCTTTGACCCGAGTCAACGGGGTGGTCCTACCGTTCAGGCGTGGTTATTCACAATGAATGTCTTCTTCGACGCCAACTACGTCTCGGAGGACTCGGCGAAGATTCGATACGCCGTGTCGTTGCTGCGAGGACCCGCCATGGACTGGTGGCGCGTCATCGTCACGAAGCCGACCGACTACGCGACACTACCGACACGGGAAGGACAAACCGGACCCTGGGCGCCGTCGTATTTCGTGGAGGTGCCCCAGTATCGCACGTGGGATGCGTGGTGCGCAGGTCTGCGTGCTCGATTTGAGCCAATTGCGGCCTCGATCTCGGCGCGACAGAAGCTCCGCACTTGGCGCCAACTCGGTTCCGTCCAGGATTACACGAGCGGATTTCTGGCGCTATGCGAGCAGGTGGGCTACATGCATGAGAGCGAACGCATCGACCGCTACATCGGCGGCCTGAAGCAGGACATCGCTCAGGAAATCCAGCTTCGCGGCGTCACTGAGTTTCAGGAAATTCTCGCTATGGCGGAGAAGCTCGACTTCTTTCGCCGACCGAGACCGGGGTCCTACAGAAACAACACCTGGGGACATCGGCCTCGTGGGACGAGCGAGAGCGCCACGATACGCGCCGTCGCCGCAAATGCCGCTGCCGCACCGTTCAAAGGGCGCTGCTTTGCGTGCAATCGGCCGGGACATCGCAAGAGCGAATGCCCGGAAAACGCTAAGGGAAAGGGGGAAGCTGAGCAGCAGACACAGACCAAGCAGCAGGGAAACGCTGGAAGTCAGTAGCAGACGGGCCCTCTACTGACAGGTCACGCCGCTCGCCCGACCCAACCGACCCTCACCGAGTGATTGTGCCGGTTCACGCAATCGACCACACCCGGCCGAATAAGGAGGGTACCACGGTAGACAGCCCTATACTGCTCAGTGGGAAAATTGGGACGGACTTAGTTAAAATCTTCGTAGACGGGGGAGCCAGCCACAGCCTCATTAACACTGCTACAGCACGAAAACTGCGACTGCCACTGGACAGATGCTTACCTGAGATCGACGCACGACTGGTAGACGGCACGCCGCTGGCAATACGGGAACGCGTAGACCGAGTTCGGATTCGATGCGGGGGTAACTTCACGTTTAGTCAGGAAATGCTCGCAACGACCCTCGACGGAACCGACATTTTACTCGGGCGTGATTGGCTGCGACGACACAATCCGCGAATTGACTGGACGACGGGTGACTGCACCGTGCGAGTAAACGGTAACAACATCGCCTTACCTCGCTGGGGCTCGCCTGAGTCTTCGTCGCTGCGTGTCAATGCGATCACGATGAAACGCGCTGTTGCGGCCGGAGCCGACGTGTACGCGGTTGACATTCGGGAAGCCGAGGCAGCTGACAAGGGGGGCGATTTACAGAAACTGCTGACCGACGTACCGAGTGACCTGGCGGCACTGTTAAAACAGTACAGTGACATTTTTCCGGACGACCTGCCGACGGGACTGCCACCTCAGCGACCGCACGATCACAGGATAGAACTGGAACCGGGGGCACAGCCAACAGTACAGCGACAGTTCCGACTGACCCAACCCGAACTAGACGAACTGAGGAAGCAGCTCGATTACCTGCTCGAAAAGGAATTCATTCGCCCTAGTTCGTCGCCCTTCGCCGCACCCATACTATTCACACCGAAAAAGGACGGGGGGTTTCGCATGTGTATCGACTACAGGGCACTGAACAGGGTTACCATCAAATCCCGTTACCCCATCCCACGAGCCGACGAACTGATCGACCAACTGCGCACAGCCCGGGTTTTCTCGAAAATTGACCTCCGGGGAGGCTACCACCAAATCCGCGTTAATCCACCCGACTGCCCTAAAACCGCATTCCGAACACGCTACGGATCCTTCGAATACACCGTCATGCCATTCGGACTGACCAACGCCCCCGCCACCTTCCAAATGACCATGAACGAAGCATTCCGCCCACTTTTAGATAAGTGCGTCATGGTTTATCTGGACGACATACTGATTTACAGCCCTGACAGAGCACAGCACTTACAAGACATCGAAGCAGTTTTTAAAATCCTGAGTGAGAACCGCCTACTGACCAAAGCATCTAAGTGTGAGTTTTTACAGGACCGCCTGGAGTTTTTGGGACATGTTATTTCAGCTGCAGGAGTGGAAATAGACCCGAAGAAAATTGCGACGATTCAGGCTTGGCACGCGCCGACCAACTTGACCGAGTTGCAGAGTTTCCTGGGGTTCGTCGACTACGTGCGCCGGTTCGTCCCCGACATGGCGAAGCTGACTGCCCCGTTGACCGACCTGCTGAGGAAGGAGGTTGAGTACACGTGGGGGGAGAAAGAGCAAGCTGCCTTCTCGGCCCTCACAAATATTTTGTGCTCCCCGCCCGTCCTTCACATTGCAGATCCCCACCGTCCGTTCGAGCTCGTCACCGACGCAAGTGACATCGCTGTGGGAGCAGTACTGTTGCAGGACTTCGGGAACGGCCTCCAGCCAATCGCGTACGAGTCGCGCAAACTACACCCGCCCGAACGTAACTACCCGATACACGACCGCGAGATGCTAGCGATCGTGCACGCGTTCAAAGTTTGGCGATGTTACCTGACTGGCGCCGACGTGACAGTACGGACAGACCACCGCTCGCTACAGTACCTTCGCGCCCAACTGAATCTCAACCCACGACAGATTCGCTGGTTGGACTATCTCGAGTCCAATTTTCACTACACCGTTACGTACAAAAAAGGCGCATCCAACATCGCCGACGCTCTCACCCGCCCCACCGCCCAACTCCACGCCATCCTACTCGCCCAGACCAACCCGCTTTTAACTGGCCTATTCACCCACGGATACCGCACCGACCCATTCTTCACGACCGGAAATTCACAGCATCTGGCAGAAGCAAAAGGAGTTTATTACGTAAAAACAGGCACCAACCGCATTTGGGTACCCGCGTACTCACTACTGAGGGAGCTGCTACTACAGTAGGCACACGACGGGATTACCTCGGGACATTTCGGGGTAGAAAAAACGCGACAGCAACTGCAGCGGTATTATTACTGGCCGGAGCTGTTGACCGACGTACAGCAGCACGTGGGCTCGTGCCCGACGTGTCAGGTGATGAAGAGTTCAAGGAAGCGGAAGGCGGGTCAATTGCAGCCGATCCCACCGCCCGAACGCGCCTGGCAGCAAGTAACCATGGACTTCGTCACAGGGTTACCTTCGAACCCTGGGGGTAACGACGCGGTGATGGTCGTCGTGGATAGGCTGACGAAGATGGCACACTTCGCTGCGTGCAAAAAGTCGATCTCAGCCGAGGAGACCGCTCGCCTGTTCATCGCAGCCGTTGTTCGCCTGCACGGGATACCAGCAGCAATTATCAGCGACAGGGACACGAAGTTTACCAGCAACTTCTGGAAGAACCTCTGGGAGCAGTTCGGGACCAGGCTACAGTTCAGTTCGTCGTACCACCCCGAGACCGACGGCCAAACGGAGCGGACGAATCAGACGATGGAGCAGTTGATTCGTGCCACGTGCGACGACCCCACGACCTGGGAGCAGCAGTTGCCGCTGATCGAGTTCGCGTACAACAACGCCACATCAGCCACGACGCAGCAGTCCCCGTTCTACCTGAACTATGGGCAAAACCCCACAGTGCCCATGACGCCGAGTCCGGACAACCCAACGCCACGTGCGCAACAATTCGCCGAAGTCCTGCAAGCTGCCCGCGCCAGAGCCACCGAAGCAATAAAAAAGGCCAACGTCATCGCTAAGCGCAACGCTGATCGCCACCGCCGCCCTGTTACGTACCAATCTGGAGATTACGTGCTGCTTGACACGCAAAATCTGCGACTGCCCGACGTACCAAAATTACGACCGCGCTACTGTGGACCATTCCAAATCAGTCACATGATCACACCCGTCACCGCGCACCTACTGTTGCCAACCGACTGGTACATCAGCCCTTCGTTCCACGTCAGCCTACTTCGCCCATACATCCCGACCACAAGTCAACTGCCGCGTCACCGGCCACAATCAATGACTCGCCCTGCATCAGAGCCGATCATCGAGCCCGAAAAAATTCTGAGCCATCGGATCCGCTGTCAGATTTATATGACATAGTTGTTGTAGGCTATAGTGGGGTAGCACATATGGGGTACAGGGTTTCTAGGGTTGTATTTGTACCCAATCTTTCCTTAGTCATTTCATTCCTGTTTTCTTTTCTTCACATGGTATAGAGCGGGTCCTACCTTAGGACCGTTTCTTTAGGGCCCACCGGAGCGCGCCCCGAGGCGCGCCCTTTTTTTTTAGCGACCCCCTCGGGTCGCCTTTTTCCTCGCGGCCCCGCTGTCCCTCAGACGCGGCCCCGCCACCTCTCCTGATCGCGGCCCCGCCGCCTGTTTGACGCGACCCCGCCGCCTACCCTGACGCGGCTCCGCCGCCTCCCCTGACGCGGCCCCGCCGCCTCCCCTGACGCGGCTCCGCCGCCTCTCCTGACGCGGCCCCGCCGCCTGTCTGACGCGGCCCCGCCGCCTCCCCTGACGCGGCCCCGCCGCCTGACTGACGCGGCCCCGCCGCCTCCCCTGACGCGGCCCTGCCGCCTCCCCTGACGCGGCTCCCCCGCCTCCCCTGACGCGGCACCGCCGCCTCCCCTGACGCGGCTCCGCCGCCTCCCCTGACGCGGCCCTGCCGCCTCCCCTGACGCGGCTCCGCCGCCTCTCCTGCCGGCCCACCACTGCACTTGCCGGCCCGCCGCTGCACCCAGCGGCCTGCCGCCTCTGACGGCCTCGCCACTGCACCTGCTGGCCTCGCTGCTGCACCTGCTTGCCCGCCACTGCGCCCTACGGCTCGCCACTGCACCCTCCGGCCCGCCGCCTGCACCTGCCGGCCCGCCGCTGCACCTGCCGGCCCGCCACTGCACCTGCCGGCCCGCCGCTGCACCTGCCGGCCCGCCACTGCACCGGTCAACCCGCCGCTGCACCTGACGGCCCCGCCCCTGCATCTCCTGGCCGAGCCGCCTCAGCAGCCGAACCGCCCGTGAGCCGAGCCGCCCGACGCCGAGCCGCCCGGGACCCGAGCCGCCCTGCCGCCGAGCCGCCCGGGAGCCGAGCCGCCCTGCACCCGAGCCGCCCATCCGCCGAGCAGCCCGGGAGCCGAGCCGCCCTGCGCCCGAGCCGCCCAGCAGCCGAGCCGCCCAGCACCCGAGCCGCCTTTCTGCATACCTACACGACCTGCCCTGCCTGGTGAGCACAGTCCCACTAACACTGCGAGCTCTTTCCCTGCTGCTTGCACTGCGTCGCTGTTGTCGCCATGGCTACCCCTAGTGTCCTAGCTTTTGACGCTGAGGGTCGCGCCATTGATTTTGAGGTCTGGTTAGACGACCTGCAGCTGTTCTTACAGTGCGACAGGGCTGACGACCTTTCTCTCTTTGATCTCACCTCTGGCGCCTCTCCTGCTCCTGCTGCTGATGCTGATCCCGCTGTCCGCTCTAAGTGGGCCACCCGCGATGCTGCTGCACGTCTTGCTGTGCGTCGCCACCTCCCTACCTCTGAGCGTGCGCACTTCAGTCAGTACAAGAGTGCTCAGACCTTGTACGACGCTGTAGTTGCGCGCTACTCCTCCCCTGCCACTGCTGCACTGAGCCGTCTCATGCTTCCCTACCTCTTTCCTGACCTCTCTGCCTTTCCCACTGTCGCTGACCTCTTTACGCACCTCCGCACTAGTGACACTCGCTACCGCGCCGCCCTTCCTGCTGAGTTCTGCGCTAAGAACCCCCCCCCCATGTACATCGCTCTCTACTACGTAGTCGCGCGCCTCCCTGACTCCCTTCGAGTCGTCAGGGACCACTTTCTCGCAGTCTGACCCACCACCCTCACCGTCGACCTCCTCGAGAAGGCCCTCCTCGCAGCGGAGAAGAGCATCGTCGCTGTAGGTGCTTCTCGTGGTGACCCTCGCACCCCCATCTTTGAGGGGTGCTCTCCTTCCCCCTTGCTGCCCTCTGTTGCCTCTGCTGCTGCTGCCGACCTGCTTGGTCTTGAGTCGGTCGGCGCGGCGTCTGCCCCTAGTGGGAGACGTCGCTCCAGCAAGGGCAAGGGGGGCAAGGGCGCGGGTGGAGCTGGAGGGGGCGGTGGCGGTGGCGGCGGTGGCGGCGGAGGGAGTGGGGGTGGCGGCGGGACTAGTGGCGGGGGTGGTGGTGGTGGTGGCAGCAGCGGCGGAGACGGTGGTGGTGGTACCGGCGGTGGTGGTGGAGGCAGCGGCGGAGGTGGAGGCGGCGGAGGTGGAGGCGGTGGAGGCGGCAGCGAAGGGGGCAGTGGTGGTGGAGGGGGTGGATCTGGTCGGGGTGGTACCCAGCAGCGTAGCGGCGGTGGTGGTGGCCAGCGCTCGCAGCGGCAGCAGCAGCAGCGCTCTCGGGACATCCCTTCGCCTCAGCAGCTTCGTGAGTGGTACGCTGGGCGTCAGAGGGGTGGGGGTACTGGTCCCTGCACCTACGTTCTTCGTTCCGGCGACCGCGCGGGTGAGCAGTGTGGGGGTGCCCACGCCACCCAGCGCTGCTTTGGCCGCCTGACGGACGCCTGGCGTCAGCAGTTCCCTGGGGCTAGTGAGATCCCTCGCTAGGATGAGCTTCTCAGGGCTGGTGTAGCGATCTTTGATCTTGATTTTGATGCTATCCTTACTGCTATGTATGTTGTGGATTATAGTGAGGAGAATGAGGGTTACCGCTGTTTCCAGCCCGACCCGGGCATTGGTACTGCTGCACTAGGTGCTTGTGAGGCTGCTGCTCTAGGTGCCAGTGCGTCTGCGCTCTCAGGTACTAGTGAGACTGCGCTCTCAGGTATTGAGTCGTCCTCGTCCTCCCTCACTTTCACACTTGACTCCGGAGCTTCTCGCTCTTTCTTTCGAGACCGCACTACCCTTACGCCGCTCGGCCGGCCGGTTGCAGTCTCCCTTGCTGACCCCTCTGGGGGTCCTGTCCTGTCTCACTTCTCCACTGTCCTCCCGTGTCCGGCTGCCCCTTCGGGCACCCTGTCGGGTCTGTACCTTCCCTCGTTCTCTACGAACTTGGTGAGTGGAGCGGACCTGCAGGATGTGGGTGTTCACCAGTTCACTCCTGCGAGTCAGCGGGTGACCCACTGCACGGAGGCACGCACAGGCCGACACCTGGCCACGTTCTCGCGTCGGCCGGGGTCGAGTCTCTACACCCTGACCGTTGAGTCTCCTCCTGTCCCTGCGTCTGGTCAGGTGGCTGCGTCGGGTCAGGTACTTGCTGCTGCGTCCCGGTCAGGTCCTGAGTCTGCCCCCTGTTCTTGTCGCCTCCTGTCTCACGAGACTCTCCTGTGGCACCACCGTCTTGGCCACCCCTCCTTGCCCCGTCTTCGGAGCATGGCTTCCCGTGTCCTTGTCTCTGGTCTTCCCCAGTCTCTCCCTCCTCTCCCCTCCGGGCCAGGACCTTCCTGTGTCCCCTGTGTCGAGGGTCGCCTCCGGGCTACTCCTCACTCCTCCCACTTCCCCCCGACAGAGGCTCCCCTGCAGACGCTTCACATGGATGTGTGGGGCCCAGCCCCCGTCCGTGGGCAGGGTTACGAGCGCTACTTCCTGTTGGTGGTTGACGACTACTCGCGTTACACCACAATCCTCCCCTTGCGCAGCAAGGGTGCGGTCACTGAGGTGCTGATCGACTGGATCCGCGAGGCTCGTCTCCAGCTCAGGAAGAGCTTCGGCTCGGACTTCCCTGTTCTGCGTCTGCACTCTGACAGAGGCGGAGAGTTCTCTTCTCGCCTTCTGCGAGACTACTGTCGTGCACGGGGGATCCGCCAGACCTTCACGCTTCCGGACTCACCATAGCAAAATGGGATTGCTGAGCGCCGCATTGGCATGGTCATGGATGTCGCTCGTACGTCCATGATGCATGCGGCTGCCCCCCATTTTCTGTGGCCGTTTGCGGTGAGGTACGCGGCGCATCAGCTCAACCTTCACCCCCGGGTCTCTCGGCCTGCGATGTCCCCAGCCTTGCTGTGGACGGGGAAGGTTGGCGATGCGTCTGTGTTCCGTGTCTGGGGATCTCGGGCGTTTGTCCGCGACTTGTCTGCGGACAAGCTGTCCCCTCGTGCTGCTCCTTGTGTCTTCCTTGGCTTCCCCACTGACGCCCCAGGGTGGCAGTTTTACCACCCCTCCTCTCGTCGTGTTCTGTCCTCCCAGGACGTCACGTTCGACGAGTCAGTCCCCTTCTACCGTCTCTTCCCCTACCGCACTCCTTCCCTCCCCCCTCCCCCGGACTTCCTTGTGCCGGTTCCCCCCCCCGGTAGACCCCCTCCCCCCTCAGGTTCCTGCCCCCTCAGGTGTGTCCCAGGTAGACGCCGTTGACCCGGTCGAGGTTACTGGTGACTCTGGTGCTGCTGCGGGTGCTGAGCCTGGGGGTGCTGACTCTGGGGGTGCTGTGCGCGGGGGTGCTGAGCCTGGGGGTGCTACTGCTGGGGGTGCTGGGCCTGGGGGTGCTACTGCGGAGGGTGCGGAGCCTGGGGGTGCTGAGCCGGGGGGTGCTGGGTCGGGAGCTGCTGAGCCTGGGGGTGCTGAGCTGGGAGCTGCTGAGCCTGGGGGTGCTGCGTCTGGAGCTACTGAGCCTGGGGTTTTTCCTGCTGCTGCGTCTCGCCGGGAGCCCCTCTCTCCACAGGAGCTGCGCGAGTGGTTCGCTCGCCGCTCGAGGCGTGCTGCTGAGTCCGGAGGTACTGCTGGAGCTGGAGCTTGAGCTTCTTCGACCGTCGAGGGTGCGGGTGCTGCCGGTCCCGGAGCTGCTGGACCTGCGGGTCCTCCTGGAGCTGGAGCTACTGAGGGCGTCGGTGCTGAGCCTACTACTGTTGGTCCTGCCGCTGGAGGTGTGGGTGGCGCTGGTGCTGTCGCTGAGGGTACTGGTGCTGTCCTTGCTGAGTCTGGAGCTGCCGCGCGGCCTCGGCCGTACTTCGTTCCGCTCCTGCAGCAGGTTCTTGGTCTTTCTCCTCCAGTAGAGGGTCCACCGTCTGTCCAGTCGCAGTCCCTGCTGGAGCCTTCCTCTCCGCTGCCTGCTCCCTCTCCTTACACTGGTCCTACTGGAGGTCTTGCTGAGCGTCGTGAGCCTGCGTCTCGTCCCGCGTCACCTGTTCGTGCTGCTCGCGCCAGTGGTCGCAGTTCGCGTCAGCGTCCTCCTCCTGTCCCTGGCACGCACCGGATGTCTTTGCGTCCGTCCACTGCTCCTCTGCGTGCCCCTTTGCCTTCTCCTCCTGAGTCCTCTCTTCCTGCGCTTGCCGACCCTGAGTCGGACTCTCTTCGTGCTGCCAGTCCTACTGTCACGCGTCTGCTTGCTACTGTCGTCACTGACCCCTCTTTTGAGTCCACTGCTGCGTTTGCTCTAGTCGCTGAGCTCGTCGACTTTGCTGCTCGCTGTCGTCTCGACTACGCTGCTAGTCTTGTTGCTGAGTCTGCGTCTGTCTGTCCTCCGTCCGTCGGGGGTGAGTGTGCTCTTGGCACGGACGTCCTAGAGGACAGGCAGGAGGAGTTACAGTGTCTTGCGGCTGCTTCACCTCATCTCGCGTCTGTACTGCTTGCCCCTGAGGGAGACCCGGATGCACTAGACATCCCGACTCCGCGTTCTTACGCGGAGGCCGTAGAGGGTCCCTACTCCTCTCAGTGGCAGGCAGCTATGGATGCAGAGATGGCTTCCTGGAAGTCCACGGGCACCTACGTTGACGCAGTTCCCCCTCCTGGGGCGAACATCGTCAGTGGCATGTGGATCTTCAGGGTGAAGCGGCCGCCGGGCTCTCCACCTGTCTTCAAGACACGGTACGTTGCTCGTGGCTTCAGTCAGCGGCAGGGAGTTGACTACTTTCAGACCTTCTCTCCCACCCCGAAGATGACTACTCTTCGGGTGCTGCTACACATAGCCGCTCAGCGCGACTACGAGCTTCACTCTCTCGACTTCAGCACTGCGTTCTTGCAGGGTAGCCTGCACGAGGAGATCTGGCTTCGCCGTCCACCTGGCTTCACTGGGACTTTCCCTCCTGGCACCCAGTGGAGCCTCCGACGGCCAGTCTACGGTCTCCGCCAGGCACCGCGTGAGTGGCACGACACACTGAGGACTACACTTGCGGCTCTTGGGTTTGCTCCTTCTACTGCAGACCTGTCGCTGTTTCTTCGCACCGACACTTCCCTGCCGCCGTTCTACATCCTCGTGTACGTCGACGACTTGGTCTTTGCCACAGCTGACACTGCTGGACTCGCCTACGTGAAGTCCGAGCTGCTGAAGAGACACACGTGCACGGACCTGGGTGAACTGCGCAGCTACCTTGGCTTGCAGATCACTCGGGACAGAGCACGCCGCACCATTACCTTGACTCAGTCACACATGGTGCAGCAGGTCCTTCAGCGCTTCGGCTTCACGTACTCCTCGCCTCAGGCCACTCCTCTGCCTACTCGCCACTCACTCTCAGCTCTGCCTTCGGATGAGTCCGTAGAGTCGAGTGGTCCGTATGCAGAGCTTGTTGGCTGCCTCATGTACCTGATGACCTGCACACGACCTGACCTTGCATACCCTCTTAGCATTCTTGCACGCTATGTTGCTCCTGGGAGACACAGACCGGAGCACATGGCTGCAGCGAAGAGGGTATTGCGCTACCTGTGCAGTACGTCGGGCATGGGGCTAGTGCTTGGAGGGCGGAGTCCAGTGGTCCTTACCGGCCACGCGGACGCTTCTTGGGCTGACGACCAGGCTACGCAGCGGTCGTCACAGGGTTACACCTTCAGTCTTGGTTCCGGCTCTGTCTCGTGGCGGTCTACTCGCTCGTCGTCGGTTCTCGGCTCCAGTTGTGAGGCTGAGATCTACGCCGGGGCCATGGCTGCACAGGAGCTTCGCTGGCTCACCTACCTGCTGACTGACCTTGGAGAGCCGCCTCGTTCTCCTCCAGTGCTGTACGTAGACAACAAGGCCATGCTGGCCTTGTGTCGAGAGCAGCGCTTGGAGCACAGAACGAAGCACATTGCTCTCCGCTACTTCCTTGCTCGTGAGCTGCAGCAGCGTGGTCAGTTGCGACTTGCGTACGTGGCCTCTGAGGCCAACACTGCTGATGTGTTCACCAAGGCACTCGCGCCTTGTGACCATCAGCGCTTTTGCACCCAGCTGGGTCTTGTGCCTGTCTTGCCTCACTTGCTCTCCTCTTGACTTCACTTGTACTGTGACATTTATATATGCCTGCTCTTGTTTGTCTAGTTTTATATATATGTCTGTACTCCTGCATGTGAACTGGCCTCTGGCCCTACTCTTGTGCTCGGACTGTGTGGTGACTTTGTGATCCACCCTGAGCTTGCTTTGCTTTGCTTGACTGGTCTTGTGACCCCTTGTTCTCCCCCACTTTGCCTATGGGGGTGTGTCAGATTTATATGACATAGTTGTTGTAGGCTATAGTGGGGTAGCACATATGGGGTACAGGGTTTCTAGGGTTGTATTTGTACCCAATCTTTCCTTAGTCATTTCATTCCTGTTTTCTTTTCTTCACATCCGCCACCCCACGGGAATTAGGAGGATTGAATTCCTCGTTCGCTGGAAAGACCGCACGCCAACTGAAGATAGCTGGGTGCCCCTGAGCAACATCGAAAATCACCCTGCCCTGCAAGTGTACCTGAGGAGCCGGGGATTCCGCGATATACACGCACTCGCGTAGCGGAGGGGGCTTCTTAAGGGGGGGGGTAGTGTAAGGAAATTTCTCGGCATTCCTTACGGGGCCGACTACATCGCGTACAGCAACAGCCGATTGTTCGCCCGTTACTGCTAACGGAACTTCGCCGACTTCGCGCGCACTGTTTTGCCAAACCTCGCACTGCTGGCATGGCCGTATCGGCCTACGCTTCGGGACTAGCCCGAGCCTCGCTCCAGCGTAGCACTAGCAAGCTCGCACGCACCGCGTTACCGTTTTGCATGTTTCGCGTATAAATGTTCGCTCATGCCTTCGCTCACATTTTGTACTCGTTTGACACCTTAGTGCAATTCTCGCTACCTCGATTCATTGCACCCGTAACACTTCCTCATAAACGGTAACAAGGGGGGAACAAGCGCCAAATTATCCACAGTACGGCTCCGTAGCGTTCATCGATTCAGCCGTGACAAATATTTTGGACAGTTCTAAACGTGTATTTTCTCTAGGGTATTCGTGTTGTGGGTGGAAATACGCTGATTCGAGAATCTAAGGGCGTGTTAAATCGCCGCACCAAAAATTTCGGGTAAGTAGTTTTCGCAGGGGTACTACTAGCGACCCTGCGCTTTCAAGCGGACTACAGTGCTATTTGCGGGCACTTTCCGCCACTCCGCCACTCCGACAGGAACATTATAGCAACAACACAGAACTCGGTCCCACATTCATCCACGTGTCACAAGTTTCGCAAGCCACTGAAAAAATATCCCTTACCTGACCGAAAAAAACTACAACCAAATCGGGAAGGGATGCGCCTCGGGGAGGCATCAACCCTAAAAACAATGTGGGTTCCCGTGTTTAGGGTTGATCCCTCCCGAAAATGAGTCCAGGTTTCCTATGGATTTTTTTTTTTTGGCCGTGCGTTTTTCAACTTTCCAAATTTGTGACACGTGGGTGAATTTGGGGTAGTTCTGTGTTGTTTCTATAATTCCCCTGTCTGAGGCACGGAGGGGCGGAAAGTGCCCCCTGCTGGCACTGTAGCTCCCTAGCGCGAGGTCCCTAGTAGTACCCCCGCGAAAGCTAATTACCCTAAAATTTCGGCCACTAGCCAAATGGCCGAATTGGCGAAAGTAACCCGCTTGCGAGAATCACAAAGGCGCTCGCGTCCACGGCTGATTTCGCCAATAAAAAACGAAATTGATGGCCGTTTTGAAAGTCGACTCGGACCCGACACCATGTCAACTCCTATTCAGCCAAGTAGTCGACACCGTGAGCGACTATCACTTACGACGTCGCACGGTATCGCAGAACGACTGAAATTCCTATCCTGTTCAATCAGAGTTTTCGCTGTTAAATGTGCGACCCCGTCGCACATACGTTCCTACTGTAACAACTGCAAATTTAACAGCTTTTTTAAACCGGCCTGGAATTCGGCCCTCAAACCTGTTAAGTTTGCAAACCTGACGACACGAAGTCGACCAATCTATCGACTTTCGCGAAAGAAATGTCGACCAGATATGGTCGACGGAAAACCGGCCAAAAGCAGATTTCGCATATTTGCGGGGATTTTACACGCCCTGACGACGGACGCAACTCGTCTGTCTGCGACGCAATGCCGCATGCTTGCTGAAAGGGGAGAGCAAATGGAAGCTGATACATATTGCGTGTGATCTGGTTGGAGAAAATTCGGGCAGCAATGAGTGAGGTGACGAGCGATTAGGGCAGGAATGAGTGTGGGAGGAGCGATTAGGGCAGGAAATAATGGGCGGGGGAGCAGCGCTGGAGATTATCGTCGGCTAGATTGGTCGGAGAAGATCCACCGTTGAGCGATGAGCATCTTGTTCAAACCCCGTACAAATCAAAGAGGGAGAATCTTGCAATCGATGGTGCTGACGTGGCTGCCTGACCTAAGCAGCAATCGAAAACTGGTTCCCCTCCCAAGAGCGGGGACTGCGCTAGACGTTACTACAGCTTCGAATGTGTTATGAGTTTTCCTAGACGGAGTGCGCGGAAGACTTTATAAAAAGGATGTCGAATACAGAATGTCGAGAATGATAAAGAAGCAAGCATTTATAGGTTCGAAACCGTGCTAGGCGAGGACCTCGGGACGTTGGATGGGTTGGAAGTGTCGCGATTGGTGCGGAGCGACTCGTCGGTAGTTTGGTCCGAAGTGTAGGCCGAACCTCGAAACTGACGCGAAGTGCTCGGGGTTGTCCTCGCTAGGAACAGCCTCTACAGTAATGAATTCATATTCATTACACTCTCCCACCTTCTAAATAAGGTGCCCTTATACGAAGCCGAGTCTTGCAGTAGCGTGAAAACTGCAGATCTCGGTCGAAAACCGATCGGACAGTGCGGAAGCATGTTGACTTTCGAGTTGACGCGTGGCTGAGCGCGTTGACCAGGTGAATTTCAAAGAGTTGGGATGTCAGCCGTTGATAGTGCCGATGTCAATCGGGCGGTTGAAAGCGAATGTCGATCTCAAATCGCTCGACGAAGGAAGACCGTCGATGTCGCGGATGTGTATCGGATGGTTTTGGTGAATGTCATGTCGGCGGAAAGTCTGACGCGTTGTCAGAGATTGTTGAATCTGGTGCCGTCGATGTCGATAATGTTAACGGGAATGGAGTGTTGGCCCCGCCCTCGCTTGGGCAACTGACTGGCCTGGGCGACGGGTGAGCCGTCCGGGAGGTCGACGAAGCAGTCCGTCGACCTACAGTTCGACGGGGAGGTCTACGGAGCATCCCGTCGAACTGCACTTCTGGTCAACGGAAGGGGTCCGTCGACCAAGGGGTAGCTTGACGGGAGGTGTGGTCGACCAGGAGCATCCGGTGGTCGACCAGAAAGACCCAGTGGTCGACGGGAGGCACCTGGGAGTCGACCAGAGCACCAGGGGTCGACCAGGTCGACCGGGTAACCTGCTCGACGAGTTCTGCGGAGGCACGCGAATGCCGTCGAGATCGCGATGGCGCAGGCGACTTCGGGCTGGTATCCCGAAGTCGATGTGGCTCGTCAGGCGCAGACAACAGCCGACGGATGCCCAACGAGGCAAGTCGGACCAATCGTCTGCGCACACCTGCGAGCGCGCGCACTGCTGTGTTCTACGGGGCACGCCGTCGACCTGCTTTGTTGGCAAGTCGCCCTTCTGCAGTGCTGGCGCGGCTCCTCTACGCAATGCTGGCAGGCGGTCGACCGAGCTGCGCTGGCAGCCGACCAGGCTAGCTGCAGGGTTGCTAGGTGCCTGATGTAGTCATTGTTGTCATTGCTTCTTTGATTCAATTCTGGAATTCCAACTTTGCTAGTGAAAACTCTTGCCAAATTCTTCCGTGAATGTGCAAACAATAAGGAACTAAGCAAAGCTAAGATCACCTCTAGTAGTTCGTGCCAACCCCTGTAGTCTAGCTCACTACCGTTGTAGAGTTAATCTCCACATGGTGCGGTGAGCGTGGAACGAACACGCGACCTTCAGATAGGAGCCGACTTTTGCACCTACTAAGTCGTTCGTAGGCCGGCAGCAGCGATAGTCGCCATGGTCGACCCCGTAGTTGATGCGGGTGTAGCGGACACTTTGGAGGCACGTTTGGCTGACGCGAGGAGATGCCACGCGAATGGCGAGTACGGGACGATCCCCTTAGTGATCGCCGAGTTGGGCATCCGGTCGCAGTGGGCGACGGAACACCCTTCCCGTCCTGCTTCTCCTCGACCGGTGCGCAACGAAGGTGGCGTCGACGACGAGGTCGACGGTGGTGCACGAGTCAGCGGCAGCGAAGGCACGAGGCATAGAGGAGTGATCAAGGTCGACGGTGGTGTCGACGGAATCCAGGCGCGAGTGCAGCGGTCGACGGCGGCTGCAGGCAGCTCGCACGCCGACGTCGATGTTCGACGTCGCTCTCCTCTACGAAGTGGTGGCGGGCTCTCGGCGACGACGCATGTGACTGCGGGCGGGATTGCACCGGCGTATGGCTACTTCATGTTTTCGCCGGATCGGATCACCGTCGCTCCGCTGCAAGGTCGACGGGACCTCATCACCTGGAGGGAGTCGATCGAACCTTAGCTGGAGGTCGCCGGGCTGAAGGGCTTCGCCGACGGCACTGTGCCAATTCCGCCCGAGGAGGATGTCGGGCTGCGCGGGGAGTTTCGTTCTGCTCACCTTCATGGTCATCTCGAAAACTCCCAGGCAGGGACGAAAACAGCTCCTGCTCTTCCCCCTGACCCCGCCAACATTTTTTCAAACACGAACTTGAACTGCCGATGACGTCAGCTGCATTATCGGTGTTGTCGTGACTCGCCGAAAACCTCCGGGCAGGGGCGAAAACAGCTGTCGCCTTCTCCCCCCACCTGTTGCAAAATTTTCCCTCGTGTTGCGGCTGGTACCCCCGAGCAGCTTCCGATTTGAACGGCTACACACTTTGACGACGAGTGCCTTCACGCGCTTAATCCAGCAACGCTGCAGTCGGCCGTCGGCACGGATACTGTCAGCGACCGCGCTGACTCCGTTAAAAACTCTTTTCGGAACTGCTGGGTCCACCCGCAAATGTCGGAAATAACTATACCACGTAAAGTCTTGGTTGCCTGCAGGTTGTCCCCCGAAAGAACCGGTGTTTCTATCGCGCCCACCCGGTCACCATTTTTTTCGTGCGGTTAACCACCCAAGTGACCCACCAACAGGAGGTGCTTTTTTGGCGTGGAACCCAGTACTTATGGGTCTTCCGAGACCGATTTTCACGGACCCTAGCGCGCATCGACGCCGCAGATCTCGCAGCAGAACTCCTCCAGACTGCTTTGAAGTACACCGAGAAACGCTTAAAACAGCTGGCGAGCAGACGTTCACCCGTCTCCCACCGTCGAAGTTGCACCCGAAAATCATGGTTGAGGAATCAAGCCCCGAAGTATTTTCTGCCTTGTAGCCCCGACATTTCCGCCGTTAGCCCTGGTACTCCGACGTTCACCCATCTTCGTACCTGTCGAAAATACTTAGCAAATCCCAGGCATCCTTGGCAATACACCCCTCGCCGCGCCTCCATGTAATGATATCAAACCCTTTCGGGGGTCTACCGAATAGACTCCGAAATTCGCGGTGGAGTGGTATACGGGCTCCGCCTATCACTCAAGTAGCTTGAAACGACACCCACAACTTTCCCTCCTTTTTTGTTTTGCTTTCGCCCCCCGACAATTTCGCATGACGCCGTTCACCCAGCGTCCCGCTTTTGTCGGATGAGACATTCTTCGTGTTGACCCGCGATTTTTCTGGCGTTCGATGAAGGCGCGAACACAATCGTAGCCGGGGTGAGTTTATCGTATTAAACGCCCGCCCGGCCGCTTCGCTGCCCACCGTGCCTATCGCACTGAAAAGACTCCACAGCTTCCGGAACTCCATCTTCACTGCTACACCACCGTTGGGTAGACCGTTGAATCAGGAGAAACACCGACAGATGCCACAATTTCCTCAGTCCCGACTATTTCGGCAGGGTAACTGTCGCCGATGGTCCGTTTTTGTCGGGACCGATCAGTGTCGCACCACAAACTGTTTTCTTGTACGCCCTGCCGTCGAACCAGCGCCACCCACGCCTTTCTAACCAGCACAGGGCTAAAAACACAGGCCCCCACCTTTTTATCCAGTAGCCAACAGGACTTACGAATTGCCTTCGAGGCTTTTCTGGTGTGAGGTATGTGAAACGTCGGTAGACTTGGCCGGTAGGGAGCTCCTTCTGCTACCGCCGCTTAGCCGTGAGACTCGGCCTCAGCAAAAGTCGTCGCTGTAGGTCGTTTTTCTCGCCTCCTGAAGTCGGAACCCGTTTCTCTCGCCGGACCCGTATTAGTCGCAACTCCGTTTATTGTAGCCGGTAGAACCCCCGAAAATCACGGGTCTAAACGTTGCGCCGAATCGTTGTTCCGTGGTGTACTGGGCTGTCTGCAAACACAGGTACCTCTGGCCGGAGGGAACTGTGCCGCGTGAAGTGCAGAATCGGCTGCCACTGCTGCTCCGAAATTTTTGCCGATTATCATTGTGCCAGAAACAGTAGCCACCCAAGCCGGAACAGTCTGGTCGTAGGCGGCCTTTTCCAAACTTTTCGGTGGTTTGAAGAACAACTTCCGTTTTCACACTGTGCCGCTCTGCCGAAAAACGCCCACGACGCACCCTCCTGCAGCAACACCTGCCGCACCCGGGCGGGACGACGGTAGACCCCCGCTTTCTTCGGGCAGTCGCTACGCCGCCTCTCCTCGCCGTCGGTTTTTTCGACGCAAATCACACATTGCGCCTGGCTGCTCGACCAGCACTCGTTTTCCACGTGCTGCTACCCCGAAATCTTCGCGCACAGTGGCGATGCGCCACTTGCCAAAGACTTCCACTAGCTCGTGCGCAACGTGACGAAGACGCCCATCGCCACTTGCCGCACGTAGCTAGCTCCGTAATTGTCGCGCACAGCTGTCGACCACATGTCGACGCAACTCGCACGATGATCTTGCTTCCGACAACTTCGGACATGCGCCGACGACGAGCCTGCCGACGTCAGCCGCTACACAGCATTAACTCCGAAATTGACGAAAACGACTACTGTTACTCACGCGTTAACTTGATAAAGTTAGAACGAGAATGAAATGACTATGAACGAAGTGAGTACAAATAGGAAACCCTAGTTGGGTTGTACCCCCTATGGGATACCCCACTATAGCCTACACAAATAAGTAAGCTATAATGTTCTGACACACCCCCATAGGCAAAGTGGGGGAGAACAAGGGGTCACAAGACCAGTCAAGCAAAGCAAAGCAAAGCTCAGGGTGGATCACAAAGTCACCACACATTCCGAGCACAAGTTCAAGGGCCACAAGACCAGTTCACATGCAAGAGCATATATAGAGATATACAAGAGTCAAGCAAGCAAGAACAAAAGTATATATAGGTCAAGGTACAAGCAAGGTCAAGAAGTGAGCAAGTGAGGCAAGACAGGCACAAGACCCAGCTGCGTGCAGCAACGCTGATGATCACAAGGCGCAAGTGCCTTGGTGAAGACATCAGCAGTGTTGGCCTCAGAGGCCACGTACGCAAGTCGCAACTCTCCACGCTGCTGTAGCTCACGAGCAAGAAAGTAGCGGAGAGCAATGTGCTTTGTCCTGTGCTCCAGTCTCTGCTCTCGACACAAGGCCAGCATGGCCTTGTTGTCTACGTACAGGACTGGAGGAGAACGAGGCGACTCTTCCAAGGTCGGTCAGCAGGTAGGTGAGCCAGCGAAGCTCCTGAGCAGCCATAGCCCCGGCGTAGATCTCAGCCTCACAACTGGAGCCGAGAAAAGAAGACGAGCGGGTAGCCCGCCACGAAACAGAGCCGGAACCAAGGCTGAAGGTGTAACCCTGTGACGACCGCTGCGTAGCCTGGTCGTCAGCCCAAGAAGCGTCCGCATGCCCAGTGAGGACCACTTGACTGCGCCCTCCAAACACTAGCCCCATGCCCGACGTACTGCACAAGTAGCGCAACACCCTCTTCGCTGCAGCCATGTGCTCTGGTCGGTGTCTCCCAGGAGCAACATAGCGTGCGAGAATGCTAAGAGGGTATGCAAGGTCAGGTCGTGTGCAGGTCATCAGGTACATGAGGCAGCCAACAAGCTCTGCATACGGACCACTCGACTCTACGGACTCATCCGAAGGCAGAGCTGAGAGCGAGTGGCGAGTTGGCAGAGGGATGGCCTGAGGCCCGAAGCGCTGAAGGACCTGCTGCACCATGTGTGACTGAGTCAGGGTAATGGTGCGGCGTGCTCTGTCCCGGGTGATCTGCAAGCCAAGGTAGCTGCGCAGTTCACCCAGGTCAGTGCACGTGTGTCTCTTCTGCAGCTCGGACTTCACGTAGGCAAGTCCAGCAGTGTCAGCTGTGGCAAAGACCAAGTCGTCGACGTACACGAGGATGTAGAACGGCGGCAGAGAGGTGTCGGTGCGCAGAAACAGCGACGGGTCTGCAGTGGAGGGAGCAAACCCAAGTGCCGCCAGCGTAGTCCTCAGTGTGTCGTGCCACTCACGTGGCGCCTGGCGCAGACCGTAGACTGGACGCCGGAGACTCCACTGGGTACCAGGAGGGAAAGACCCAGTGAAGCCAGGTGGGCGGCGCGGCCAGATCTCCTCGTGCAGGCTGCCATGCAAGAAAGCAGTGCTGAAGTCGAGAGAGTGCAGCTCGTAGTCACGGTGGGCAGCAACGTGCAGCAGTACCCGAAGAGTGGTCATCTTCGGGGTGGGGGAGAAGGTCTGAAAGTAATCAACTCCCTGCCGCTGACTGAAGCCACGAGCCACGTAACGCGCCTTGAAGACAGGCGGAGAGCCCGGCGGCCGCTTCACCCTGAAAATCCACATGCCACTGACTATGTTCGCCCCAGGAGGGGGAACAGCGTCAACGTAGGTGCCTGTGGACTTCCAGGAAGCCATCTCTGCATCCATAGCTGCCTGCCACTGAGAGGAGTAGGGACCCTCTATCGCCTCCGCGTAAGAGCGCGGAGTCGGGATGTCTAGTGCATCCGGGTCTCCCTCAGGGGCGAGCAGTACAGACGTGAGATGAGGTGAAGCGGCGGCCAGACACTGAACCTCCTCCTGCCTGTCCTCAAGGACGTCCGTGCCTAGGGCACACTCACCCCCGACGGACGGAGGACAGGCAGACTCAGACTCAGCGACAAGACTAGCAGCGTAGTCTAGACGACAGCGCACAGCAAAGTCGACGAGCTCAGTGACAAGGGAAGACGCAGCAGAAGACTCGAAAGAAGGGTAAGTGACAGCAGTAGCAAGGAGACGCGTGACAGTAGGACTGGTAGCACGAAGAGAGTCCGACTCCGGGTCGTCAAGGGCAGGAAGAGAGAACTCAGGAGGAGAAGGCAAAGGGGCACGCAGAGGAGCAGTGGACGGACGCAGAGACATCCGGTGCGTGCCAGGGACAGGAGGAGGACGCTGACGCGAACCGCGACCACTAGTGCGTGCAGGACGAACAGGCGACGCAGGACGAGACGCAGGCTCACGACGCTCAGTAAGACCTCAAGTCGGACCAGCGTAGGGAGAAGGAGCAGGCAAAGGGGAGGCAGGCTGTAGCTGTGAGTGGGACTGGACAGGCTGTGGACCCTCTAAGGGAGGAGGAGGAGGACCAGGAGAAGGTGTAAGACCAAGAACCTGCTGCAGGAGCGGAACGAAGTACGGTCGGGGCCGCGTGGCGACGCCAGAAACAGCAGGGACAGCACCAGTCCTCCGAGCAGGAGTACTCGCTCCAGCAGCACCTCCAGCAGCACCTCCAGTAGCTCCACAACCCCCAGCAGCACCAGGAGCACTGCCAGTCAGACGGCCAGCAGTAGTCTCAGCGCCAACACCCTCAGCAGTACCAGCTACAGGAGAACCCTCAGGCCCAACAGCTCCAGCACCCACAACACGAGCACCTCCGGGACGCGCGGCAGCAGCACCCTCTGCAGCCGAAGAACCTCCAGCACCAGCAGTACGCCTCCAGCGCCGGGCAAACCACTCACGCAGCTCCTGTGGGGAGAGTGGCTCTCGGCGAGACGAAGCACCTCCAGGCGGAGAACCTCCAGGCGAAGAACCTCCAGGCTCAGCACCCTCATGCAAAGCACCTCCAGGCGGAGCACCCCCAGTCTCAGTACCCCCAAGCTCAGCACCCCCAGGCCCAGCACCCCCAGGCTCAGCACCCCCAGACTCAGTACCCCCAGGCTCAGCACCCCCAGGCTCAGCACCCCCAGGCTCAGCACCCACAGACTCAGCACCTCCTGTCCCAACACCCCCAGGCTCAGCTCCCGCAACAGCACCAGAGTCACCAGTGACCTCGACAGGCTCGAACGCGTCTACCTGGGACACACCTGAAGGGGCAGGACCCTGAGGGGGGAGGGGGTCTACCGGGGGGGGACCTGGTACCAAGAAGAGCGGGGGCGGGGGGAGGGACGGAGTGCGGTAGGGGAAGAGGCGGTAGTAGGGTACCGACTCGTCGAACGTGACGTCCTGGGAGGACAGAACACGTCGAGAGGTGGGGTGGTAGAACTGCCACCCAGGGGCGTCGGGGGGGAACCCCAGGAAGACGCAGGGAGCAGCGCGAGGGGATAGCTTGTCCGCAGACAAGTCGCGGACAAACGCCCGAGATCCCCAGACCCGGAACGTCGACGCATCGCCAACCTTCCCCGTCCACAGCAGGGCTGGGGAGGTCTCCGGCCTGGAGACCCTGGGGTGGAGGTTGATCTGATGCGCCGCGTACCTGACCGCAAACGGCCACAGAAAATGGGGGGCAGCCGCATGCATCATAGACGTACGAGCGACGTCCATGACCATGCCAATGCGGCACTCTGCAATCCCATTTTGCTGCGGTGAGTCCGGAAGCGTGAAGGTCTGGCGGATGCCTCGCGCATGACAGAAGGCACGCAGAAGGCCAGAGGAGAACTCTCCGCCTCTGTCCGAGTGCAGACGCAACACAGGAAAGTCCGAGCCAAAGCTCTGCCTGAGCTGGAGACGAGCTGCGCGGATCCAGTCGATCAGCACCTCAGTGACATCACCCTTGCTGCGCAAGGGGAAGACTGTGGTGTAACGCGAGTAGTCGTCAACCACCAACAGGAAGTAGCGCTCGTGACCGAGTCCACGGACGCGGGCAGGGCCCCACACGTCCATGTGAAGCGTCTGCAACGGAGCCTCTGTCGGAGGAAACTGGGAGGAGTGAGGGGCAGCACGCTGGCGCCCCTCGACACAGGGGACACAGGCAGGGCCAGGGCCCTGAGGAAGGGGAGGGAGGGACCGGGGGAGACCAGACACAAGAAGACGGGAGGCCATGCCTCTGAGCCGAAGCAGAGAGGGGTGGCCAAGGCGGTGGTGCCAGAGGAGAGTCTCGTGAGACAGACGGCGACACGAACAGGGGGCAGACTCAGGACCAGACCTGGACGCTGCAGCAAACACCTGACCAGACGAAGGGACTCTACCAGACTCAGCACCGGGAGGAGAAGCAGTGGTCAGTGTGTACAGGCTCGACCCTGGCTGACGTGTAAACGTAGCCAGGTGGCGACCTGTGCTAGCCTCTGTGCAGTGTGTCACCCGCTGACGAGCAGGAGTGAACTGGTGGACACCCACATCCTGTAGGTCAGCACCACTCACCAGTTTCGTAGAGAACGAGGGGAGGTAGAGACCAGTCAGGGTGCCAGAGGGAGCCGCCGGACACGGGAGGATTGTGGAGAAACGAGACAGGACAGGACCCCCAGAGGGGTCAGCCAGGGACACCGCAACCGGTCGACTAAGCGGCGTGAGAGTGGTGCGGTCCCGAAAGAAGGAGCGAGACGCTCCAGAGTCAAGGGTGAAGGTGTGAGCGGCCGAAGCCGACACAGTACCCGAGAGTGCAGACTCACTAGTACCTGAGAGCACAGACGCACTGGCACCTAGAGCAGCAGCCTCACTGGCACCTGACGCAGCAGTACCAATGCCCGGGTCGGGCGGGAAACACTGGTAACAGTCACCCTCATCACTAACAGTCACAACATACATGGCAGCAAGGATAGCATCAAAGTCAAGATCAAAGATGGCTACACCAGCCCTAGACAGCTCTCCCCAGCGGGGGATCTCAGAGGCCTCCGGAAACTGCTGGCGCCAAGAGTCGGTCAAGCGAGCAAAGCAGTGGCGGGCGGTGTGGGTGCCCCCACACTGCTCACCCGCGCGGTCGCCGGTGCGAAGGACGTAGGTGCAGGGACCGAACGCCCCACCATGCTGACGCTGCGAGTACCACTCACGGAGCTGCTGAGGGGCGGGGACGTCGCGAGAGCGCTGCTGCTGCTGCTGCTGGCGCTGACCACCCCCAGTGCTGCTCCGCTGGGACGAGCCACTCCGACCACCTCCACCACCGCCACCCCCGCCTCTGCCGCCACCGCCGCCACCGCCACCCTCGCCCCCGCCGCTCCCACCGCCACCTCCACCGCCACCTCCGCCGCCACCTCCGTCTCCACTGCCGCCACTAGTACCTCCACCCCCGCCACCACCTCCACCGCCACCCCCACTCCCCCCGCCGCCCCCACCTCCTCCGCTACCGCCCCCGCTAGCTCCACCCGCTCCCTTGCTCCCCTTGCCCTTGCCAGAGCGGCGCCTACCGCTGGGGGCAGACGCCGCACCGACCAACTCTAGACCAACGAGGTCGGCCGCAGCAGCAGAGGCGACAGAGGGTAACAGGGGGGAAGGAGAACACCCCTCAAAGATAGGGGTGCGGGGGTCACCACGAGAGGCCCCTACAGCGACTATGCTCTTCTCGGCCGCTAGCAGGGACTTCTCGAGGAGGTCGACAGTGAGGGTGGTGGGACAGACAGAGAGAAACTGGTCCCTAACAGCACGAAGGGACTCAGGGAGACGGGTGACTAGAAAGTAGAGGGTGATGTACATTGGAGGGGGGTTTTCGGCGCAGAAGGCAGCAGGAAGCGCAGCTCAGTAGCGAGTGTCACTAGCGCGAAGGTGGGTAAAGAGGTCAGCGACTGTAGGAAAGGCAGCAAGGTCAGGGAAGAGGTACGGTAGCATGAGGCGGCTCAGTGTAGCAGAGGAAGGGGAGGAGTAGCGCGCAACTACAGCGTCGTACAAGGCCTGAGCGGTCTTGCACTGACTAAAGTGTGCGCGCTCGGAGGAAGGGAGGTGGCGACGCATAGCAAGACGTGCAGCAGCATCGCGTGAGGCCCACTTGGAGCGCACAGTGGGGTCAGCATCAGCAGGAGGGGCAGGGACAGCGCCAGAGACAAAGTCAAAGAGAGAAACTTCATCTACCGTATCGCAAAGCAAGTACAGCTGCAGGTCGTCGACCCAGACCGCAAAGTCAATGGCGCGACCCTCAGCGTCAAAAGCCAGGACACTGGGGGTGGCCATGATAGCAGCTGACAGTCTCACCGGACAGGAAGGGTCGGGTGGCTCAGCAGCACAGCAACACAGCAGCAAACCATCTCCGCCGGCCCAGGAGCAGTAGCAAGCCCACAGGAGCAGGAGCTCGGCACCTCAGACGGCTCGGGCGGCTTGGGCGGCTCGGGCGGCTCGGGCGGCTCGGGCGGCTAGGGCGGCTCGGGCACGCAGCAGCACGGGCGGCTCGGGCGGCTCTGCTGCTCGGGCGGCTCGTGCGGCTCGGGTGACGCGGCTCACGGGCGGCGCGGGCGGCTCACGGGCGGCTGCACGGGCGGCTGGGGCGGCTCACGGGCGGCTCGTGGGGTTGCTGCACGGACGGCTGCACGGGCGGTTGCACGGGCGGTTGCACGGGCGGTGCACTGGCGGCTCACGGGCGGCTGCACGGGTGGCGCGTAGGGCGGCAGCACGGGCGGTTGCACGGGCGGCTGCACGGGCGGTTCACGGGCGGCTGCACGGACGGCTGTACGGGCGGCTGCACGAGCGGCGCGTCGGGCTGCTGAGAGCGACGCACGGGCAGCCCACAGGCGGCTAGCGGGCGTCGGGCGGCGCGCAGGCGACGGGCGGCTAGTGGGCGCCGGGCGGCTAGCGGGCGTCGGGCGGCTAGCGGGCGTCGGGCGGCTAGCGGGCGTCGGGCGGCTAGCGGGCGTCGGGCGGCTGGCGCGTCGGGCGGCTAGCGCAGGGGCGGCTCTGGGTGGCGCACGGGCGGCTCTGGGCAGCGCGCGGGCGCTAGGGCGCTAGGGCGCTAGGGCGGGCAGCGGGTCGAGCGCTAGGGCGCTAGGGCGCGAGGGCGGGCAGCGGGGCGCGGGCGCTAAGGCGGCGCTCGGGCTGCTAGGGCGGGCGGCGCGCTAAGGCGGCGCTCGGGCCGTAGGGCAGATCGAAAAAAAAAAAGTAAGAGCAAGGGCCCGGAGCGCGCTCCGGGCAGAAAAAAAAGGTTCGATGTGGTGGGCCCTAAGCACAGTTCCCACGGGGGAACCTGCTCGATACCATGATAAAGTTAGAACGAGAATGAAATGACTATGAACGAAGTGAGTACAAATAGGAAACCCTAGTTGGGTTGTACCCCCTATGGGATACCCCACTATAGCCTACACAAATAAGTAAGCTATAATGTTCTGACATAACTGCGACGACAGCAAAAGCTGTCCGCCACCCGGGGGGAAGGGAGGCCACGGTCCATCTCGACTGTCGAGGGCAAGGATCCGTCGGTGCTGCAGGAGCGCCTTGAAATTCATGGCCGCTAGGAGCAACTTCCCGTTCAGGATCCGTTCGCTGCTCCTGTCACCACGGCATCCTTCCCTGTCCCTCCCCCGAGGGGTATTACACTCTAAAAAACAAGGAAGCTAGGAAAGTAGCTCTGATACCAAGTGTTATGAGTTTTCCTAGATAGAGTGCGCGGAAGACTTTATAAAAAGGATGTCGAATACAGAATGTCGAGAATGATAAAGAAGCAAGCATTTATAGGTTCGAAACCGTGCTAGGCGAGGACCTCGGGACGTTGGATGGGTTGGAAGTGTCGCGATTGGTGCGGAGCGACTCGTCGGTGGTTTGGTCCGAAGTGTAGGCCGAACCTCGAAACTGACGCGAAGTGCTCGGGGTTGTCCTCGCTAGGAACAACCTCTACAGTAATGAATTCATATTCATTACAGAATGCCAAGCATGTTTGAAGATATACCGCAATAGAAAGAAGTGTAATATAATATTGTGTTACGGGTGCAATGAATCGAGGTAGCGAGGATTGCACTAAGTGTCAAACGAATACAAAATGTGAGCGAAGGCATGAACGAACATTTATACGCAAAACATGCAAACGGTAACGCGGTACGTGCGAGCTAGCTAGTGCTAAGCTGACAGCGAGGTTCGGGCTAGTCCCGAAGCGTAGGCCGACACGGCCGAACCAACAGTGCGAGGTTTGGTGAAACAGTGCTCGCGAAGTCGGCAAAGCCCCGTTAGCAGTAACGGGCCAACAAAAGTTGCTGCTGTACGTGATGTTGCAGGGCGCGCTAAGGAATGTCGAGAAAATTCCTTACACTACCCCCCCCCCCCCCCCCCCCCCCCCTCAAGAGGCCCCCCCTCCACTATGCGAGTGCGTATATATCGCGGATACCCCGGCTCCTTAGGTATACTTGCATGGCTGGGTGGTTTTCGATGTTGGCCAGGGGCACCCAGCTATCCTCAGTTGGCGTGAGGTCCTTCGAGCGAACGAGAAATTCAATCCTCTTGATTCCAGTGGGGTGTCGAATCCGATGGCTCAGGATTTTTTTGGGCTCAATGATCGGCTCCGATGTAGGGCGAGTCATGGATGGCGGGCGATGACAAGGGGTGGCTTGTGGTTGGGATGTATAGGTGAAGCAGACTGGCGTGGAATGAGGGGTTGATGTACCAGTCTTTCGGCAACAGTAAATGTGCTGTTCCTGGGGTAATCATGTGGTTGATTTGGAATGGTTCACAGTAGCACGGTCGCAATTTTGGTACGACGGGCAATCTTAAGTTCTGTGTGTCGAGCATCACGTATTCTCCTGACTAGTACGTGACTGGGCGGCGGTGGTGGTCAGCGTTGCGCTTAGTGATGACATTTGCTTTCTTAATTGCTTCGGCGGCTCTGGTACGGGCAACTTGCAAAATCTCGACGGATTGTTGTGCACGTGGTGTTGGGTTGTCCGTACTCGGCGTCATGGGCACTGTAGGATTTTGCCCGTAGTTCAAGTAGAACGGGGACTGCTACGTTGACGCTGACGTGGCGTTGTTGTACGGAAACTCGATCAGCGGCAGCTGCTGCTCCCAAGTGGTCGGGTCGTCGCACGTGGCACGAATCAACTGCTCCATCGTCTGATTCGTCCGCTCCGTTTGGCCGTCGGTCTCGGAGTGGTACAACCAACTGAACTATAGCCTGGTCCCGAACTGTTCCCAGAGGTTTTTCCAGAAGATGCTGGTGAACTTCGTGTTGCTGTCGCTGATTATCACAGCTGGTATCCCGTGTAGTCGAACGACGGCTACGATGAACAGACGAGCGGTTTCTTCGGCTGAGATATATTTCTTGCACGCAGCGAAATGTGCCATCTTCGTCAACCTGTCGACGACAACCATAACTGCGTCGTTCCCCCCAGGGTTCAAAGGTAACCCTTTGACGAAATCCATGTTAACGTGCTGCCAGGCGCGCTCAGGCGGTAGAATCGGCTGCAACTGATCCGCCTTTCTTTTTTCGCGAGCTCTTCATCACCTGACACGTAGGACATGAGTCCACGTGGTGCTATACGTTGGTCAACAGCTCCGGCCAGTAGTAATACTGTTGCAACTGTTGTCGCGTTTCTTCTACCCCAAAATGTCCCGAGGTAATCCCGTCGTGTGCCTCATGCAGTTATAGTTCCCTCAGTAGTGAGTACGCGGGTGCCTAGATGCGGTTGGTGCCTATTTTTACGTAATAGGCTCCTTTAGCTTCTGCAAGTTGCTGTGAATTTTTGGTAGTGAATAATGGGTCGGTACTGTATCCGTGGATGAATAGGCCTGTCATTAGTGGGTTGGTTTGGGCGAGTAGGATGGCATGGAGTTGGGCGGTGGGGCGTGTGAGTGCGTTGGCGATGTTGGACCGTGTAGTGGAAGTTGGACTCCAGATAGTCCAACCAGCGGATCTGTTGCGGATTGAGATTCGGTTTGGCGCGAAGGTACTGTAGTGATCGATGGTTTGTCCGTACTGTCACGTCTGCTCCTGTGAGGTAACATTGTCAGTAGAGCTACACTGTGAGATCCCCGATCGATCCTAGGGGGGGTTACAGGCGCGTTTGCCTGGGCGGTTATGGGCGCACTAACCCGCTACTTAACAAGCCCTTTTATCCCAATGGTCTAGTGGTTGGGATTCTAACATGGTATCAGAGTGGTCTCGGGTTCGAATTGTGGTGTATGCACATGTTGGCCGTTGCCACTGTGCTCAGTCCTGGGCCTCCCAATGTGGGGGGATGTCAGTAGAGCTACACTGTGAGATCCCCGATCGATCCTAGGGGGGGTAACAGGCACGTTTGCCTGGGGGGTTATGGGCGCACTAACCCGCTACTGAAACAAGCCCTTCTATCCCAATGGTCTAGTGGTTGGGATTCTGACAAACATCACCACACCTTGAATGCGTGCACGATCACCAGCATCTCGCGGTCGTGTATCGGGTAGTCGCGTTCGGGCGGGTGAAGCTTGCGGGACTCGTACGCGATTGGCTGAAGGCCGTTCCACAAGTCCTGCAATAGTGTTGCTCCCACAGCGATGTCACTAGCGTCGGTGACGAGTTCGAATGGACGGTGCGCATCTGCGTTGTGAAGCATGGGCAGCGAGCACAAAATATCTTTGAGGGCCGAGAAGGCAGCTTGCTCTTTCTCCCCCCATGTGTACTCAACCCCCTTCCTCAGTAGGTCGGTCAACGGGGCAATCAACTTCGCCATGTCGGGGACAAACTGGCGCACGTTGTTGACAAACCCCAGAAAACTCTGCAACTCGGTCAAACTTGTCGGTACGTGCCATGCCTGAATCATCGCGATCTACTTTGGGTCTATTTCCACTCCTTCAGCTGAAATAATGTGTCCCAAAAACCCCAGTCGGTCCTGTAAAAACTCACACTTAGAGGGTTTGGTCAGTAGGCGGTTCTCACTCAGTATTTTAAAAACGACTTCGATGTCCTGTAAGTGCTGTGTTCTGTCGGGGCTGTAAATCAGTATGTCGTCAAGGTACACGACAACACACTGATCTAAAAGCGGGCGAAAGGCTTGGTCCATTCTCATTTGGAAAGTGGCAGGGGCGTTAGTCAGTCCGAAGGGCATGACGGTATATTCGAAGGATCCATAGCGTGTTCGGAAAGCGGTCTTGGGCCAGTCGGGCGGGTTCAGCGAATCTGGTGGTAACCCCCTCTAAGGTCAATTTTCAAGAAAACCTTGGCTCTGCGCAGCTGGTCGATCAGTTTGTCGGCTCGCGGAATGGGGTAATGGGATTTGATGGTAACCCTGTTTAGTGCTCTGTAGTCTATGCACATGCGAAAACCCCCGTCTTTTCTTGGCGTGAACAGTACCAATGCTGCGAAGGGCGACGAACTAGGGCGAATGAACTCCTTCTTGAGTAGGTAATCCAGTTGCTTCCTCAGTTCGTCCAGTTCGGGTTGGGCCAGTCGGAACTGTTGTTGTACTGTTGGCTGTGCCCTCGGTTCTAGTTCTATCCTGTGGTCGTGCGGTCGCTGAGGTGGCAGTCCCGTCGGTAGGTCGTCCGGGAAAATGTCACTGTACTGCTTCAACAGTGCCGCCAGATCACCCGGTACGTCGGCTAGCAGTTTCTACAAATCCCCCCCTTTGTCTGCTGCCTCGGCTTCCCGAATGTCAACCGCGTACACGTCAGCTCTTGCCGCTACGGCGCGTTTCATCGTGATCGCGTTGACACGCACCGACGAAGACTCAAGCGAGCCCCAGCGAGGTAAGGCGCTGTTGTTACTGTTCACTCGCACGGTGCAGTCACCCGTCGTCCAGTCGATTCGCGGGTTGTGTCGTCGCAGCCAATCACGGCCGAGTAAAATGTCGGTTCCGTCGAGGGTCGTTGCGAGCATTTCCTGGCTAAACGTGAAGTTACCCCCGCATCGAATCCAAACCAGGTCCACACGTTCCCGTATCGTCAGTGGCGTGCCGTCGACCAGTCTTGCGTCGATCTCAGGTAAACATCTGTTCAGTGGCAGTCGCAGTTCTTGTGCAATGGCAGTGTTGATAAGGCTGTGGCTGGCCCCTCCGTCCACGAAGATTTTAACTAAGTCTGTCCCGATTTTCCCACTAAGCAGTATGGGGCTGTCTACCGTAGTAGCCTCCTTATTCGGCTGAGTGCGGTCGATTGCGTGAACCGGCACAATCATTCAGTGAGGGTCGGTTGGGCCGGGCGAGCGGCGTGACCTGTCAGTAGAGGGCCCGTTTGCTACTGACTCCCAACGTTTCCCTGCTGCTTGGTCTCTTTCTGCCGCTCGGCTTCCCCCTTTCCCTTAGCGTTTTCCAGGCATTCGCTTTTATGGTGTCCTGGCCGTTTGCACGCGAAGCAGCGCCCTTTGAACGGTGCGGCAGCGGCATTTTCGGCGACGACACGTATCGTAGCGCCTTCGTTCATCCCACAAGACCAATGTCCCCAGTTGTTGCCTCTGTAGGACCCCGGTCTCGGTCGGCGGAAGAAATCGAGCTTCTCCGCCATGGCAAGAATCTCCTGGAAATCGGTGACGTCGCGAAGCTGGATTTCCTGAGCGATGTCGTGCTTCAGGCCGCTGATGGAGCGGTCGATGCGTTTGCTCTCGTGCATGTATCCCACTTGCTCGCATAGCGCCAGAAACCCGCTCGTGTAGTCCTGGACGGAACCGAGTTGGCGCGAAATGCGGAGCTTCTATCGCGCTGCGATCGAAGCCGCGATTGGCTCAACCCGAGCGCGCAGACTTGCGCACCACGCGTCCCACGTGCGATATTGGGGCACCTCCACGAAATACGACGGCGCCCAGGGTCCGGTTTGTCCTTCCCGTGTCGGTAGAGTCGCGTAGTCCACCGGCTTCGTGACGATGACACGCCACCAGTCCATGGCGGGTCCTCACAGCAGCAACACGGCGTAGCGAATCTTCGCCGTATCCTCCGAGATGTAGTTGGCGTCGAAGACGTTCATGTCAAATGTCATATATGCTACAGTTTGTTTAGGCTGTAGTGGGGTAGTTACTATGGGGTAGAGTAAGTTTAGGGTTTCCTACTTGTACCCAACTCTTTCCTAGTTCAATCACCCTTATTGATTCTGACATGGTAAAACAAGCCTAGGTTGCCACCTAGGACCACTTATTACTACGGGCCCACTGTTCCGCTTGAAGCGCCCTCGTGCGCCCTACCTTACGTGCGCCCTCGTGCGCTCTCATGCGCCTTTTCCTGCTAGTGCACCCTCGCGCGCCCCGCTCTCTGCCCGTCGCGTCGCCCTGCCCGCCGCGTCGCCCTACCCGCCGCATCGGCCCCTGCCCGCGGCGTCGCCCTGCCCGCCACGTCGCCCCTGCCGGCGGCGTCGCCCCTGCCTGCCGCGTCGCCCTGCTCTACCATTCGCCTGGCCCCTGGAGCAGCCGCCCCTGGAGCAACCGCCACTGCAGCAGCCACCCCTGGCCCCTAGAGCAGCCGCACCTGCAGCCGCCCCTGGCCCCTGGAGTGGCCGCCCCTGCAACAGCCGCCCCTGGCCACTGGAGCAGCCGCCACTGAAGGAGCCGCCCTTGGCCCCTGGAGCAGCCACCTGTGGAGCAGCCGCCACTGCAGCAGCCGCCCTTGGCCCTTAAAGCAGCCCCCCCTGCAGCAGCTGCCGTCGCGGCCCGGTCCTGCCCTACAGCAACTGCCGCGGAGCTCCCTACCGCGGTCGCGGCCCCGCCCTGCCACTGTAGCAGCCCCGCGATCGCCTCCTTCGTGCGCCTGCCCTTCCAACCACTGGTGAGCACTCCTCTGCCCGTGCTGCTACTGTTGTTACTATTGCTGCTACTACTAGTGCTGCTTCAGCTGCTACTGCTTCTAGACTCTCCTCTGGCACCACCGCCTTGGTCACCCCTCCCTGCCTCGTCTCCGAGGCATGGCCTCCCATATACTTGTCTCTAGTCTCCCCCGATCCCTCCCTCCCCCCCCTCTAGGGCCTGCCCCTACCTGCGTTCCCTGCGTCGAGGGGCGGCAGCAAGGAGCCCATCACTCCTCCGAGTTTCCTCCGACAGAGGCTCCGCTTCAAACTCTTCACATGGACGTGTGGGGCCCTACCCGCGTCCGTGGCCAGAGTCACGAGCATTACTTTCTGTTGGTGGTTGACGACTACTCGCGTTACACCACGGATTTCCACTTGCGCAGCAAGGGTGACGTCACTGAGGTGTTCATCGACTGGATCCGCGCAGCTTGTCTCCAGCTCAGAGAGAGTTTCGGCTCGGACTTTCCTGTTCTGCGTCTGCACTCTGAGAAAGGCGGGGAGTTTTCCTCTGCCCTTGTAGGAGCCTTCTGTTGAGCACAGGGCATCAGCCAGACCTTCACGCTTCCGGCCTCTCCACAGCAAAATGGGATTGGCGAGCGCCGCATTGGCATGGTCATGGACGTCGCTCGTACGTCCATGATCCATGCGGCTGCTCCACATTTTCTACGGCCGTTTGCGGTTCAGTATGCAGCGCATCAGATCAACCTTCAGCCCCGGGTCTCCTTGCCACGGACTCCCCCACCTTGCGGTGGACGGGGAAGGTTGGCGTTGCGTCTGCATTTCATGTCTGGGGATCTCCGGCATTTGTCCGCGACTTGTTTGCAGACAAGCTGTCCCCCCATGCTGTTCCCTGCGTCTTCCTTGGCTTCCCCCCTGACGCGCCTGGTTGGCAGTTTTACCACCCCACCTCGCGCCGTGTTCTATCCTCCAAGGACGTCACGTTTGACGAGTCGGTGCCTTACTAGCGTCTCTTCCCCTACCGCACTGCGCCCCTCCCCTCGCCGCCGCTCTTCCTTGCGTGAGGTCCCCCCCTGGTAGACCCCCTCCCCCCTCAGGGTCCAGCCCTGTCAGGTGTGTCCCAGGTAGACGCAGTCAAGCCTGTCGAGGTAGCTGTTGACTCTGGTGCTGCTAGGGGTGCTGAGCCTGGGGGTGCTGAGTCTAGGGGTGCTGAGCCTAGGGGTGCGGAGCCTGGGGGTGCTGGGCCTCGGGGTGCGGAGCCTGGGGGTACGGAGCCTGGGGGTGCTGAGCCTGGGGGTTTGGAGCCTGGGGGTGCTGGGTTTGCTCGTGCAGCCTCTAGCGGTGCCGGGTTTTGGGCCCCTTCGGGTACTCCGTCAAGGCGGGAGCTACCCTCTCCACAGGAGCTGCGCGAGTGGTTTGCCCGGCGCTGGAGCCGTGCTGCTGGAGCTGGAGGTGCTGCTGTTACTACTGACCCTGGGGTCGGCACTGGAGTTACTAGAGCCACTGGTCCTCCAGGTGCTCGTACCTGCGGTACTGGAGCTGCTGGGCCTGGGGGTGCTGCTGAGGCTGCTGGAGCTGACGGTCCTGCTGGAGTTGGTGCTGCTGGAGCTGGAGCTTCTGGAGCTGGAGCTGCTGGGGGTGTTGGGGCTTCAGGTGCTGCTGGCGCTGGTGCATCTAAGGGTACTGGAGTTGGCGCTGTTGGAGCTAGAGGTGCTGCTAGCGCTCGTGCTGCCGCTAGGGGTACTAGTGCTGTCCCTGCTGGTTCTAGAGGCGCTGCGCGGCCGTGGCCGTACTTCGTTACGTTCCTTGAGCAGGTTCTTGGTCTCCCGCCCTCTACTGGTCCTGCTCCTCCCTTAGTGTGTCCACAGCCTGTCCAGTCGCGATCATAGTTACAGCCCGTCTCCCCCCTGCCTGCTCCTTCTCCCTACACTAGTCCTACTGGAGGTCTTGTTGAGCATCGTGAGCCTGCGTCTCGTCCTGCGTCGCCTGTTCGTGCTGCTCGCACTTGTAGTCGTGCTCCGCGTCCGCGTCCTCCTGCGGTCCTAGGCACATCAGATGGCACTGCGTCCTTCCAGTGCTCCTCTCCGTGTCCCGTTGCCGTCTCCTCCAGAGTCCTCTCTTCCTGTCCTTGCTGACCCGGAGTCTGACTCTCTTCGTGCTGCCAGTCCTACTGTCACGCGTCTCCTGGCTTAGACCCTAACCCTTCCTTTGAGTCCACTGCTGCGTCTGTCTTAGATGCTGAGCTTGTCGACTTTGCTGCTCGCTGTCGTCTAGACTACGCTGCTAGTCTTGTTGCTGAGTCTGAGTCTGTCTGTCCTCCATCCGTCAAGGGTGAGTGTGCTCTTAGCACAGACGTCCTTGAGGACAGGCAGGAGGAGTTCCAGTGTTTTGCTGCTGCTTTGCCTCATCTCGTGTCCATGCTGATTGCACCTGAGGGAGACCCGGATGCACCAGACATCCCGACTCTTCGATCGTACGCTGAGGCGATCGAGGGTCCCTACTCCTCACAGTGGCAGTCAGCCATGGACGCAGAGATGGCTTCCTAGAATTCCACAGGCACTTACGTCGACGAGGTTCCCCAACCTGGGGCGAACATCGTTAGTGGCATGTGGATTTTCAGGGTGAAGCGGCCGCCGGGTTCTCCGCCTGTCTTCAAGGCACGTTACGTTGCACGAGGCTTCAGTCAGCGACAGGGAGTTGACTACTTTCAGACCTTCTCTCCCACCCCGAAGATGACCACTCTTCGGGTGCTGCTGCACATAGCCACTCAGCGCAACTACGAGCTTCACTCTCTTGACTTCAGCATAGCTTTCCTGCCAGGTAGCTTGCACGAAGAGATCAGACTGCGCCGCCCACTTGGCTTCACTGGGTTGTTTCCCCCTGGTACCCAGTGGAGCCTCCGGCGGCCAATCTACGGTCTCTGCCATCGTACAGGGCTTCTGTACGATGCTAGGCACAAGACCTAGCATTGTACAGAAGCGGTGATGATCCCCAGGCGGAAGTGCCTTGGTAAAGATATAGGCACTGTTGGCCTCAGAGGCCACGTAAGCAAGGCGCAGCTGACCACGCTGCTACAGCTCACGAGCAAGGAAGTAGCGAAGAGCAATGTTCTTCGTTCTGTGCTCTAGTCTGTGCTCCCGACACAAGGCCAGCATGGCCTTGTTGTCTACGTACAGATTTGGAAGAGAATGAGGCGGCTCTCCTAGGTCACTCAGCAGGTAGGTGAGCCAGCGTAGCTCCTGTGCAGACATGGCCCCCGCGTAGATCTCAGCCTCACAGCTAGAGCCGAGAACAGAAGACGAGCGGGTAGACCGCCACGAAACACAGCCGGAGCCAAGGCTGAAGGTGTAACCCTGTGACGACCGTTGCGTAGCCTGGTCATCAGCCCAAGAAGCGTCTGCGTGAACTGTGAGGACCACTCGAGTGTCTGAGTGCCCAGTGAGAACAACTGGGACTCGCCCTCCAAGCACTAGCCCCATGCCTGACGTACTGCACAAGTAGCGCAACACCCTCTTCACTGCAGCCATGTGCTCTGGTCGGTGTCTCCCAGAAGCGTAAGCGTCTGAGAGCCCGGTGAGAACAACTGGGACTCGCCCTCCAAACACTAGCCCCATGCTCGACGTACTGCACACGTAGCGCAACACCCTCTTCGCTGCAGCCATGTGCTCTGGTCTGTGTCTCCCAGGAGCAACATAGCGTGCCAAGATGCTAAGAGGGTATGCAAGGTCAGGTCGTGTGCAGGTCATCAGGTACATGAGGCAGCCAACAAGCTCTGGGTACGGGCCACTCGACTCTACGGTTTCATCCGAAGGCAGAGATGAGAGCGAGTGGCGAGTAGACAGGGGAGTGGCCTGAGGCGAGGAGTACGTGAAGTCGAAGCGCTGAAGGACCTGCTGCACCATGTGTGACTAAGTCAGGGTAATGGTGCACTGTGCTCTGTCCCGGGTGATCTGCAAGCCAAGGTAGCTGCGCAGCTCACCCGGGTCTGTGCACGTGTGTCTCTTCTGCAGCTCGGACTTCACGTGGGCGAGTCCAGCAGTGTTAGTAGTGGCAAAGACCAAGTCGTCGACGTACACGAGGATGTAGAACGGCGGAAGAGAGGTATCGGTGCGCGGAAACAGCGACGGGTCGGCTTTAGAAGGAGCAAACCCAAGAGCCGCAAGTGTAGTCCTCAGTGTGTTGTGCCACTCATGGGGCGCCTGGCGGAGACCGTAGACTGTCCGCCAGGGGCTCCACTGGGTACCAGGAGGAAATGACCCAGTGAAGCCAGGTGTGTGGCGTAGCCAGATCTCCTCATGGAGGCTGCCCTGCAGGAAAGCTGTGCTGAAGTCAAGAGAGTGAAGCTCGTAGTCGCGCTGAGCGGCTATGTGCAGCAGCACCCAACAAGTGGTCATCTTCGGGGTGGGAGAGAAGGTCTGAAAGTAGTCAACTCCCTGCCGCTGACTGAAGCCTCGAGCCACGTAACACGCCTTGAAGACAGGCGGAGAACCCGGCGGCCGCTTCACCCTGAAAATCCACATGCCACTGACGATGTTCGCCCCATGTGGGGGAATCTCGTCGACGTAGGTGCCTGTGGACTTCCAGGAAGCCATCTCTGCGTCCATGGCTGACTGCCACTGTGAGGAGTAGGGACCCTCGATCGCCTCAGCGTACGATCAGGGATGTCTGTTGCATCCGGGTCTCCCTCAGGGGCAATCAGCGTGGACACGAGATGAGGCAAAGCAGCAGCAAAACATTGAAACTCCTCCTGCCTATCCTCAAGGACGTCCTTGCTAATTGCACACTCACCCCCGACGGACGGAGGAAAGACACACTCAGACTCAGCAACATGACTAGCAGCGTAGTCTAGGTGACAGTGAGCATCAAAGTTGACAAGCTCAGCAACTAGTGCCGACGCAGCAGTGGACTCAAAGGTAGGGTCAGTGACAATCGTAGCAAGGAGACGCGTGACAGTAGGACTGGCTGCACGAAGAGAGTCAGACTCCGGGTCAGCAAGAAAAGGAAGAGAGGACTCTGGACGAGCGGCAACGGGACACGCAGAGGAGCAGTGGAAGGACGCAATGCCATTTGGTGTGTGCCTGGGAGCGCAGGAGGACGTGGACGAGGAGCACGACGACCAGTGCGAGCAGCACGAACAGGCGACACAGGACGAGACGCAGGCTCACGACGCTAAACAAGACCTCCAATAGGACCAGTGTAGGGAGAACGAGTAGGTAGGGGGGAGGCGGGCTGTAACTCTGACTGCGACTGGACAGGCTGTAGAGACTCTAAGGAAGGAGGAGGACTAGTAGAGGGCGGGAAACCAAGAACCTGCTCAAGGAGCGGAACGAAGTACGGCCGCGGCCACGCAGCGCCTCTAGAACCAGCAGGGACAGCACCAGTACCCCCACTGGCACCACCAGCGCTAGTAGCACCTCCAGCTCCAACGGTGCCAACTCCAGCACCCTCAGACGCACCAGCGCCAGCAGAACCACCAGCGCCTGTAGAACCACCAGTGCCAACACCCCCGACAGCTGTAGCTCCAGCAGCTCCAACTACAGCAGGACCGGGAGCTTGAGTACTGCCAGCAGTTCGAGCCGTACCTCCAGCAGGACCAACGCCACCAGCCTCAGCAGCACCCCCAGTCCCAGCAGCTCTAGTACCGCCAGTACGAGTACCTCCGGGACCAGCAGTAACAGTAGTACCTCCAGCTCCAGCAGCACGGCTCCAGTGACGGGCAAACCACTCGCGCAGCTCCTGCGGAGAGAGTGGCTCTCACCTCGACGAAGCATCGTGAGAGGCCAGACGAGCAGACCCAGCACCCCCAGGCTCCGCACCCCCAGGCTTAGCACCCTCAAAATCAGCACCCTCAGGCTCAGCACCCCCAGGCTCCGCACCCCTGGACTTAGCACCCCCAGGCTCCGCACCCTCAGGCTCAGCACCTCCAGACCCGGCACCCGCAGGCTCAGCACCTCTAGCAGCACCAGAGTCAACAACTACGTCGACAGACTCGACTGCGTCTACCTGGGACACACCTGTCGGGGCACGACCCTGAGGGGGGAGGGGGTCTACCGGGGGAGGACCTGGCGTAAGGAAGAGCGGCGGCGAGGGGAGGGGCGCAGTGCGGTAGGGGAAGAGACGGTGGTAAGGCACTGACTCATCAAAGGTGACGTCCTGGGAGGACAGAACATGGCGCGAGGTAGGGTGGTAAAACTGCCACCCAGGGGCATCAGGGGGGAAGCCAAGGAAGACGCAGGGAACAGCACGGGGGGGCAGCTTGTCCGCAGACATGTCGCGGACAAACGCCCGAGTTCCCGAGACCCGAAACGCAGACGCATTGCCAACCTTCCCCGTCCACCGCATGGTGGGGGAGGTCTCTGGCAAGGAGACCCAGGGCTGAAGGTTGAGCTGATGTGCTGCGTACTGAATCGCAAACCGACACAAAAGGCTCCCAGACGGGCAGAGGAAAACTCCCCGCCTCTGTCAGAGTGCAGACGCAGAACAAGAAAGTCTGAGCCGAAACTCTCTCTGAGCTGGAGACGAGCTGTGCGGATCCAGTCGATCAACACCTCAGTGACGTCACCCTTGCTGCGCAAGGGGAAGACTTTGGTGTAACGCGAGTAGTCGTCAACCACCAACAGGAAGTAACGCTCGTGCCCGTGTCCACGGACGCGGGCGAGGCCCCACATGTCCATGTGGAGAGTCTGCAGCGGACCCTGTGTCGGAGGAAACTCCGAAGAGTGAGGGGCGGCGCGCTGTCGCCTCTCGACGCAAGGGACGCAGGTAGGGGCAGACCCCGGAGGTAGGGGAGGGAGAGACCGGGGGAGACCAGAGACACGGACACGGGAGGCCATGCCTCGGAGACGAGGCAGGGAGGGGTGACCAAGACGGTGGTGCCAAAGGAGAGTCTGGTGGGACAGGAGACGACACAAGCAGGGAGCAGACTCAGGACCGGACCTGGACACTGCAACAAACATCTAACTCGACGCAGCTACCTGGCCAGACTCAGCAGCTGGAGGAGACTCAGTGGTAAGTGTGTACAGGCTCGACCCCGGCCGACGGGTGAATGTGGCCAAGTGTCGGCCTGTCCGAGCACACGTGCAGTGGGTCACTCGTAGACTCGAAGGAGTGAACTGGTCAACCCCCCTATCCTGTAGATGAGCTCCACTCACCAACTTCGTAGAGAACGAGGGGAGGTAGAGACCTGACAGTGTGCCAGAGGGGTCTGCCGGGCACGGTAAGACAGTGGAGAAGCTAGCAAGGACAGGACCCCCAGAGGGGTCCGCCAGGGAGACCTCAACCGGCCGACTAAGCGGCGTAAGCATGGTGCGGTCTCGAAAGAAGGAGCGGGAAGCACCCGAGTCAAGGGTGAATGTGTGTAAGGCCTGAGGCGACGTAGTACCTGAGAGAGCAGACTCACCAGCACCTGGGGCAGCAGACGCACTAGCACCTAGAGCAGCACCCTCACCAGCAGCAGTAGCCTCAATGCCCGGGTCAGGCGGAACATACAAGTAACAGTCACCCTCAACACTATCAGACAAAGCATACATGGCAGCAAGAATAGCATCATAATCAAGATCAAAGAAAGCAACCCCCACCCTAGACAGCTCTCCCCAGCGAGGGATCTCAGAGGCCTCACGGAACTGGTGACGCCCCGCGTCCGTTAGTCGGCCTGTGAGAGTAGGACGGATTATGCCAGATATGCTTCCTTGCCTTTACTTTATCATGCTATTTCTAGCATACGATAATTATATGCATGATGAATTTCTTGATTTCCTAGGCTAGGTGCTTTCCTATATTATATTATAGTTATAGCACTGAGCTAGGTTGCGTGCACCGAATTCTGGCTTTTCGGTTGCCACCGAATTGCCTTCTACCGAATTCGGTAAGGATCTGTTCGGGACGCTACGCGGCTCTCGGGACCTTCGCGTAACACGTGGTTACGGGGCCTTGTGTCGAGCCTATATTTTGCTTCGTGTTGTACCCAGGTGATTCATTCAATTCAATTCAATTCACATTCTCTTTTTTGAGCTAGATCATAGATACTGACACTTGGTAATCAGAGCCTGTTGGCAAGCGAAGTTTTTTGACCGCTTAAACCTAGCTTTTAAAACCGCGGGGGCGACGACGGAAAGCGCCGATTTTGGGTACGTAGACCAGTTCCGCGCCATTTTCTAACGTCCCCCTTGAACTGGTTTTCGAACACTCCTCAGGTCCAGGGCGAAAAAGTTGGAATTTCGACCGTCGGATCGATTCGAATCTCAACTGCCTTGAGAATTTCGCCCAAAAACGTTGGATTTTTTAACGTCGAATCGAATTTATTCTCAACGGCCGAGATCAGACGCAAATTTTGACTAAGGGAGAAAAACGCGACTTACAGAATCAGCCCTCGTCATTTCTGCAGTCAACTCGACTCACAGTAAGATGACCAGCGCCTAAAATTCATATATTTTTGTCGCAAATCTTCTTATAAATCGCCAAATGGAAGAAAACAGGGATAATTCCGTACGGAAAATTACGGAGTTACACACCGGCCTGCACCAGACGCGTGCGGCACTCCAGCGAATAGAGGCGCTTCTCGCGAACCAGTCAGCAGCCGCCACGGCAGCAGCGAAAGCGACGAATGGAGTAGTGACGTCAGCAGCACCGGCGGCGACACCGACACTTCACCCAGCAGCAGCGACAGCAGCTACAGTGAATCTTGAGGCGGCACGTCCGAGGCTACCGGAGACATTCAATCCGAATGCGACAAACTCTAACGTTTGTCGATTCATTGCGACTCTCGAAATTTACTTCGAGGTCGTTGGCTGTACGACCTTGACACACGATCTAATGCGGATTCGGCTCGCAGCGACACTGTTACGAGGCCCAGCGCTCGAATGGATTTACAATAGCAATAAGATCCGAGGCGAGGGGTTATGGACGCAGTTTCGGGAAGCTTTAATTCAACCTGTTGAACTAATCAACTCCAGCTACATGGCGCGGCAGCAGATTCATCGGCATAAACAGTTCGACAGTGTAACACAGTACACGCAGCAGATGGAGATCTTCTTCAACCGAATCACTGACCTGACCGAAGGGGAAAAAATCCAAGTGTATAATGAGGGGCTAAAGATGGAAGTCCGCCGACGTTTGATTGTTGCAAACTACAACAACTACCGCGATATGGTGTGTGCAGCAGAGAGATTCAATGCGCTAATGCGATGTGAGCCCGAGACACAACGCCACGTGCCGAATAGATCATTCGACACGAAGCGATCGGCACCACCCACGACCGCCGACCCAATGGATATCGACAAGATCGACGCAAAGCAGCGGCCGACAAAATATGAGAAGTGTGAATATTGCGGGGCAGCAGGACATCGATTCTTGGCGTGTTGGAAAATGAAGAAGGCACGAGCGGAGCTGCAGGGCAACAACAGTGCGACATCCACGATGGCGAAAAAAGGAGGACACGATGGCGCGAATTTAAAACGCCACGACCGACCGGGAACAGTGGAAATCCCCGAGACAAATGGACGCTCCGCGAAACAAGACTCTGCACCGACCGGAAAACTCCAACCGAACACCCACGAGAGTAAGAATATTCCCTCTCGAGGTTTTCAAGCCTTTAAAAAATTCAGGGGAGATTTCAAGGCCACAAAAAAACCTTTAGAAATTGGTCAGGTACCTGAGAAGTTCGGCAAACCTCTTGAAAAGGGTCCTGCGTTCCAAGGAGTTCATATTCTCTCCCCGCAGCATCGTGCTAAGGCTCCCAATTGCCCACAGGAGAAGCCTACTCAGCTGCAAAGGCTTAAGGGAAGATTCCAGGCCAAGACGAAGCTGAATCGGCCTCGGATAAATCCTTCTAACCCTACTCAGTTGGAAACGAATATGGAGTCAGCAGCTTTGAGCGCAGGACCGAGGGATGATCTATTCGACGTACCCTACGATCCTATAAGCGAGTATCAAAATCTTATGCTATAGTCTGTAAAGGCAATAGTGGGGTAGACAATATGGGGTACAACACTTCTAGGGTTTCCTACTTGTACCCACCTGCTTGCTAGTTCATTTATTCCTAGTTCTTCACATGGTATAGAGGAGGTTCCCTAGTGGGAATGCTTCCTTCGGCCCACCACTGAAATTTTCCTTTCTGACAGGAGCACTGCCTTTCCCACAGTCGCTAACCTCATTACACACCTCCTCAATAGTGACACTCGCTACCGCGCTGCGCTTCCTGCTGAGTTCAGCGCCAAGAACCCCCCCCCCATGTACATCACCCTCTACTACATAGTCACCCGACTCCCTGACTCTCTCCGCGTAGTCAGGGACCACTTCCTCTCAGTCTGCCCCACCACACTCACCGTTGACCTCCTCGAGGAGCGCCTCCTAGCAGCAGAGAAGAGTAGAGTCGCTGTAGGAGCCTCTCGTGGTGACCCTCGCACCCCCGACTTTGAGGGGTGTTCCCCCTCCCCCCTCTTGCCCTCTGTTGCTTCTGCTACTGCGGCCGACCTCGTTGGTTTCTACGGAGTCGGCGCTGCGCCTGCCCCTAGCGCGCAATGCAGCACCGGCAAGGGCAAGGGGGGCAAGGGAGCTAGAGGGGCTAGCGGGGGCGGTGGAGGTGGTGGTGGCGGCAGTGGAGGGGGTGGGGGTGGTGGTGGGAGTGGTGGCGGGGGTGGTGGCGGCGGTGGCAGCAGTGGAGGCGGAGGAGGCGGCGGTGGTGGCGGAGGGAGCGGAGGTGGCGGAGGTGGCGGAGACGGCGGAGGTGGCAGAGGCGGCGGAGGAGGCGGAGGCGGCGGCGGCGGCGGTGGAGCTGGGCGCGACTCTGCGCAAAGGAGTGGGTCCGGTGGTGGTCCGCGCCAGCAGCAGCAGAGCAGTCGTGAGACCCTGTCCCCTCAGCAGCTTCGTGAGTGGTCCGCTGCACGTCAGCGCGGTGGGGGTACTGGTCCCTGTAGTTACATTCTCCGTACCGGCGACCGCGTTTGTGAGCAGTGCGGGGGCCCGCACTCCACCCAGCGCTGCTTCGGCCGCCTGTCACACGCATGGCGTCACCAGTTCCCTGAGGCGTCAGGGATCCCTCGCTGGGGAGATCTGTCTAGGGCGGGAGTTGCCAACTTTGATCTTGACTATGATGCTATTCTTGCTACCATGTATGTTGTGACTGTTAGTGTTGAAGGTGACTGCTACCTGTGTGTTCCGCTTGACCCAGGCATTGAGGCTGCTGCTCTAGGTGCTGGTGAGGCTGCTGCTCTAAATGCTAGTGCGTCTGCTGCCCCAGGTGCTAATGAGTCCGCTCTCTCAGGTACTACGTCGGCTCAGGCCTTACACACCTTCACCATTGACTTGGGTGCTTCCCGCTCCTTCTTTCGAGACCGCACCACGCTTACGCCGCTTAGTCGGCCGGTTGCAGTCTCCCTGGCGGACCCCTCTGGGGGTCCTGTCCTTGCTAGCTTCTCCACTATTTTACCGTGCCCGGCAGACCCCTCTGGCACCCTGTTAGGTCTCTACCTCCCCTCGTTCTCTACGAACTTGGTTTGTGGAGCTGACCTACAGGATAGGGGGGTCGACGAGTTCACGCCTACGAGTCAGCGGGTGACCAACTGCACGTGCGCTCGGACAGGCCGACACTTGGCCACGTTCACCCGTCGGCCAGGGTCGAGCCTGTACACACTTACTACTAGGTCTCCTCCGGCTCCTGAGTCTGGCCAGGTAGCTGCGTTGAGTCAGGTGTTTGCTGCAGCGTCCAGGTCTAGTCCTGAGTCTGCTCCCTGCTCGTGTCGTCTCCTGTCCCACCAGACTCTCCTTTGGCACCACCGTCTTGGTCACCCCTCCCTGCCTCGTCTCCGAGGCATGGCCTCCCGTGTCCGTGTCTCTGGTCTCCCCCGGTCTTTCCCTCCCCTACCTCCGGGGTCTGCCCCTACCTGCATCCCTTGCGTCGAGAGGCGACAGCACGCCGCCCCTCACTCCTCCGAGTTTCCTCCGACACAGGGTCCGCTGCAGACTCTCCACATGGACGTGTGGGGCCTCGCCCGCGTCCGTGGACATGGGCACGAGCGTTACTTCCTGTTGGTGGTTGACGAATACTCGCGTTACACCACAGTCTTCCCCTTGCGCAGCAAGGGTGACGTCACTGAGGTGTTGATCGACTGGATCCGCGCAGCTCGTCTCCAGCTCAAAGAGAGTTTCGGCTCAGACTTTCTTGTTCTGCGTCTGCACTCTAACACAGGCGGGGAGTTTTCCTCTGCCCGTCTGGGAGCCTTCTGTCGTGCACAGGGCATCCGCCAGACCCTCATGCTTGCGGCCTCTCCACAGCAAAATGGGATTGGTGAGCGCCGCATTGGCATGGTCATGGACGTCGCTCGTACGTCCATGATCCATGCGGCTGCCCCCCATTTTCTGTGGCCGTTTGCACTTCAGTAAGCCGCGCATCAGCTGAACCTTCAGCCCGGGACCCCTTGCCAGAGACCTCCCCCAACCTGCGGTGGACGGGGAAGGTTGGCGATGCGTCTGCGTTTCGGGTCTGGGGATCTCGGGCGTTTGTCCGCGACATGTCTGCGGACAAGCTGTCCCCCCGTGCTGTTCCCTGCGTCTTCCTTGGTTGGCAGTTTTACCACCCCACCTCGCGCCGTGTTCTGTCCTCCCAGGACGTCACCTTTGACGAGTCTGTACCTTACTACCGTCTATTCCCCTACCGCACCGCGCCCCTCCCCCCGCCGCCGCTCTTCCTTGCGTCAGGTCCTCCCCCGGTAGACCCCCACCCCCCTCAGGGTCTTGCCCCATCAGGTGTGTCCCAGGTAGACGCAGTTGAGCCTGTCGAGGTAGCTGTTGACTCTAATGCTGTTGGAGGTGCTGAGCCTGCGGGTGCCGGGTCTGGAGGTGCTGAGTTTGGGGGTGCTACACCTGGGGGTGCTGAGCCTGGGGGTGCTGAGTCTGGGGGTGCGGAGCCTGGGGGTGCGGAGCCTGGGGGTGCTGAGTCTGGGGGTGCGGAGCCTGGGGGTGCTGAGTCTAGGGGTGCGGAGCCTAGGGGTGCTGGGTCTGCTCATGTGGCTGCTGTCGATGCTTGTTGAGGCGGGAGCCATTCTCTACACAGGAGCTGCGCGAGTGGTTTGCCCGGCGCTGGAGCCGTGCTGCTGGAGCTGGAGGTACTCGTACTCGCGGTGCTGGAGCTGCTGAGACTGGGGGTGCTGTTGGGGCTGCTCAAGTTGGTTCTGCTGGAGGTATTGTTGGAGTTGCTGGCGGTACTGTCGCTGCCGGTCCTGCTCGAGCTGGAGCTGCTGAGGTTGTTGGCGCTGGTGGTTCTCAGGGTGCTAGAGTTGGCGCTGGTGCTTCTCAGGGTGCTGGAGTTGGCGCTGCTGGAGCTGGAGATGCTGCTGGCGCAGGTGCTGCCGTTGGGGGTACAAGGGCTGTCCCTGTTGGTTCTGGAGACGCTGCGCGGCCGCGGCCGTACTTTGTTCCGCTCCTCAAGCAGGTTCTTGGTATCCCGCCCTCCACTTGTCCTGATCCTCCCTTAGAGTGTCCGCAACCTGTCCAGTCGCAGTCATAGTTACAGCACGCCTCCCCTCTTCCTGCTCCTTCTCCCTACACTGGTCCCACTAGAGGTCTTGATGAGCGTCGTGAGCCTGCGTCTCGTCCTGCGTCGCCTGTTCGTGCTGCTCGCACTAGTCATCGTGTTCCGCGTCCGCGTCCTCCTTCGGTCCCAGGCACACACCAGATGGCACTGCGTCCGTCCACTGCTCCTCTGCGTGTCCCGTTGCCGTCTCCTCCAGAGTCCTCTGTTCCTGTCCTTACTGACCCTAAGTCTGACTCCCTTCGTGCTTCCAGTCCTACTGTCACGCGTCTCCTGGCCACTGTTGTCACTGACCCTTCCTTTGAGTCCACTGGTGCGTCTGCCTTGGTTGCTGAGCTTGTCGACTTTGCTGCCCGTTGTCATCTAGACTACGTTGCTAGTCTTGTTGCTGAGTCTGAGTCTGTCTGTCCTCCGTCCGTCGAGGGTGAGTGTGCTCTTAGGACGGACGTCCTTGAGGACAGGCAAGAGGAGTTCCAGTGTTTTGCTGCTACTTTGCCTCATCTCGTGTCCACGCTGATTGCCCTTGAGGGAGACCCGGATGCACCAAACATCCCGACTCCTCGATCGTACGCTGAGGCGATCGAGGGTCCCTACTCGATGTGGCAGTCAGCCATGGACGCAGAGATGGCTTCCTGGAAGTCCACAGACACCTACATTGACGAGATTCCCCCACCTGGGGCGAACATCGTCAGTGGCATGTGGATTTTCAGGGTGAAGAGGCCGCCGCGTTCTCCGCCTGTCTTCAAGGCGCGTTACGTGGCTCGAGGCTTCAGTCAGCGGCAGGGAGTTGACCACTTTCAGACCTTCTCTCCTACCCCGAAGATGACCACTCTTCGGGTGCTGCTGCACATAGCCGCTCAGCGCGACTTCGAGCTTCACTCTCTTGAATTTAGCACTACTTTCCTGCAGGGCATCTTGCACGAGGAGATCTGGCTGCGCCGCCCACCTGGCTTCACTGGGTTGTTTCCCTTTGGTACCCACTGGAGCCTCTGGCGGCCAGTCTACGGTCTCCGCTAGGCGCCCCGTGAGTGGCACGACACATTAAGGACTACACTTGCGACTCTTGGGTTTGCTCCTTCTACTGCCAACCCGTCGCTGTTTCTGCGCACCGACACTTCTTTGCCGCCGTTCTACATCCTCGTGTACATCGACGACTTGGTCTTTGCCACTGCTGATACTGTTGGACTCGCCCACGTGAAGTCCGAGCTGCATAAGAGACACACGTGCACAGATTTGGGTGAACTACGCAGCTACCTTGGCTTGTAGATCACCCGGGACAGAGCACAGCGCACCAATACCCTGACTCAGTCACACATGGTGCAGCAGGTCCTTCAGCGCTTCGACTTCACGTACTCCTCGCCTCAGGCCACTCCTCTGTCTACTCGCCACTTGGTCTCAGCTCTGCCTTCGGATGAGTCCGTAGAGCCGAGTGGCCCGTACCCAGAGCTTGTTGGCTGCCTCATGTACCTGATGACCCGCACACCACCTGACCTTGCATACCCTCTTAGCATCTTGGCATGCTATGTTGCTCCTGGGAGACACCGACCAGAGTACATGGCTGCAATGAAGAGGGTGTTGCGCTACTTGTGCAGTACGTCAGGCATGGGGCTAGTGCTTGGAGGGCGACGTCGAGTGTTCCTCACAGGTCACGCAGACGCTTTTTGGGCTGACGACCAGGCTTTGCAGTGGTCATCACAGTGTTACACCTTCAGCCTTGGCTCCGGCTCTGTTTCGTGGCGGTCTACCCACTCGTCTTCTGTTCTCGGCTCCAGCTGTGAGGCTGAGATCTACGCGGGGGCCATGGCTGCACAGGAGCTACGCTGGCTCACCTACCAATTGACTAACCTAGGAGAGCCGCCTCGTTCTCCTCCAGTTCTGTACGTAGACAACAAGGCCATGCTGGCCTTGTGTCGGGAGCAGAGACTGGAGCACAGAACGAAGCACATTGCTCTTCGCTACTTCCTTGCTCTTCGCTACTTCCTTGCTTGTACTGTCCTCTTTGTATACATGCACTTGCTTGTTTACCTTTATATATGATCTTGCATGTGAACTGGCCTTCTGGCCTTGCTCTTGTGCTTGGACTGTGTGGTGACGTTGTGATCCACCCTGAGCTTGCTTTGCTTTGCTTGATTGGTCTTGTGACCTCTTGTTCTCCCCCACTTTGCCTATGGGGGTGTGTCAAAATTTTATGCTATAATCTGTGTAGGCTATAGTGGGGTAGACAATATGGGGTACAATACTTCTAGGTTTTCCTACTTGTACCCACCTGCTTGCTAGTTCATTCATTCCTCATTCTTCACAGCGAGACCATCTACGGTTACTCGGAGCAGCAACAACAACTACTACTCGAGGTGATCTGCAACGGGCGACGCCTCCAGGCACTGGTGGACAGTGGTTCGTCTCACTCGGTGTGCGACCGCGGGACGTTGGAGAAAATTGGAGATTTTTCGGAGGAGACTAAGTTTTCGGCAACAATGGTGGATGGTACGAAACTTCCCATCCACGGCAAAGCATCACTGCAGCTGCACAAAGGGGCGCTCAGGTGGAAGCCGACGTTGCCGATCACAAACATCAAGGGTTTAGATTTCATCTTGGGGCGAGATTTCCTGAAGCGGTTCAACCCCGAGATCGACTGGGTCAACAGGAAGGCGCGCATCTACAACAACGGGAAACGAGTGGAGCTGCGAAGCTGGACGAATACAGGGAGCGTTCCTGAAACGACACTGGCACGGTTCGAACGAACAGTGAATGAGAGTAGCACGGGATACTTAGCACTGGTAATGGCAGGAGCAGAGGAAAAGAAGCCGAGTTTGGAGCTACCTGCAGCAGTAAATGAGGTGTTGGAGCAGTACAAAGACATCATTCCCGACGACCTACCTGCAGGTGTACCTCCAGCACGCACCCACGAGCACGAGATCGTGGAGGAACCAGGTGCAAAACCCGTCTCACGTGCACCATACCGTCTGAGTCCGATCGAGCTGACAGACATGAAGAAACAGATAGAGTATCTACTGGACAGACAACTGATCCGCCCATCCACCTCTCCCTACGGTGCACCAGTCCTCTTCACTCCAAAACTAGACGGAATTCTACGGATGTGCATCGACTACCGTGCACTGAACAAACAGACAGTTAAAAACAAATACCCCATACCGCGCATCGACGACTTACTGGACCAACTGCGTGGTGCAACAGTCTTTTCGAAGCTGGACCTACGGTCGGGTTACTGGCAGATCAAGATGGCAGACAACTCGATCCACAAGACGGCGTTCCGTACTAGATACGGCTCCTACGAATACTTGGTGATGCCGTTCGGACTCTGCAACGCACCAGCAACATTTCAGGCGGAGATGAATCACATCTTACGACCCCTGCTGGACGAGTGTGTGGTGGTGTACCTGGACGACATTCTCATCTCCTCCAAGAACATGAAAGAGCACGTGGAGCATCTGCGGAAGGTGTTCGAGATCCTGCGGAAAAACAAGTTCTACTTGAAGCTGTCGAAGAGCAACTTCGCCCTGAAGAAGGTGCAGTTTCTCAGGGACATGGTGAGTGCCGACAGCGTACACGTGGACCCGCGGAAGATCGAAGCCGTCAAGAAGTGGAAAGTACCGGAGAACGTGAAGGAGTTGCAGCAGTTCCTAGGCTTTGCCAACAACTACAACAGGTTCGTGCCGCAGTACGCAAAGATAACAGCGCCACTGACCGACCTACTGAAAAAGGATACGCCCTTCAAATGGTATACTCCTCATCCGCAAGCCATGGAACAGCTACACACAGCACTGACTACAGCGCCGGTACTCATCTTGCCGGATCTAGACAAGAACTACGTGGTGGAATCAGACGCTAGTGACCAAGCAGTCGGAGCAGTACTGATGCAAGATCACGGACGCGGTTTGCAGCCCATCGCCTACCTCAGCAAGAAGCTACATGGAGCAGAACTGAACTACCCCATCCATGACCAGGAAGCCTTAGCGATAGTCATAGCCTTCAAGGCGTGGAGGTGTTACCTAGAGGGAGCCAAGACTACAGTCTATACTGACCACTGCAGTTTCAAATACCTGAAGTCGCAGCCGACGATCTCATGATGACAGGTGCGGTGGGTGGACTTCCTGGAAACTCACTTCCACTACGACATCATCTACACGCCCGGGCTACACAACAAGGCAGACGCGTTGAGCCGCCCCGGACATGTAGCAGGCATCCAGCTCGACGGGATGAACCCTCTGCTCAAGGTTCTATTCCAACATGGGTACTCCGTGGACGCAAAAATCGCTACAGCACAGACCAAGAAGCTGTTACAGTGGGAGAAAGACCTAGCGGTAAGGAAGGGTTCAGGAAAGATTTGGGTACCGAATTACACCCCGCTACGGCAGATCCTATTGGAGGAATTTCACGACGTACCTTACGCGGGACATTTCGGGAGCAACAAGACGTTAGCAGGGATAGCGAAGTATTACTACTGGCCCGGGATGGCAGCAGACGTGCAGCAGTTCGTAACCTCATGCGACACGTGCCAGCGGATGAACAGCAGCAAGCAGAAAAAAGCAGGGTTACTTCAGCCTCTACCCGTACCGGAGCAGCCATGGCAGGTCGTTAGCCTCGACTTCATCACAGGACTTCCTTCGACCTCACAGGGGCACGATTCCATCCTTGTAGTCATCGATAAGTTCTCCAAAATGGGTCACTTCATACCGACCAACGCCACAGCTACAGCTGAAGCAAGTGCTCGCCTCTTCTTCGACCGCATCATCACCATCCACGGCATCCCCGCTACACTCATTTCAGACAGAGACCCAAAATTCACCAGTAAGTTCTGGAAGGAGCTCATGGGACTGTTGGGGACAAAGCTTGCAATGTCTTCAGCATACCACCCCCAGGCTGACGGACAGACAGAGCGACTCAATCAAGTGGTTGAACAGTTACTACGCACAGCTTGCAAGGACGACGTCAGCCACTGGGACACACAGTTACCGACCCTAGAGTTTGCTTACAAAAACACATCACATGCGGCCACACGGAAAACTCCTTTCTTGCTGTCATACGGACGGGAACCACTCACACCACAGCAGCCAACCACTCCGGCACACGTCCAAGCCGCACATGACTTCGTCACCACCATGCAGCAGCTATGGGAGAAGACTCATCGACGACTCACCACAATGCAGACCTCCCAGAAGCAGTATGCCGATCGTCAGCGACGTGATCACTCAGTAGCAATCGGAGATCAGGTGCTTCTTGACACACGCAACTTTAACCTGTCTCACCTCCCATCCAAACTCTGGCCTTGCTTTTGTGGTCCTTTTCTCGTTGAGGCACATGTGACACCAGTTACATTCCGTTTGCGCTTACCAGATACATGGAAGCTTCACAACGCTTTCCATGTTCAGCTACTGAAGCCGTACAAGGACCCCAACCAACAGTTCTATGTCAGAATGTTATTGTATACATCACTTTATAACTGCCTGCAATGTAGACTTAGTGTACTTATCTTGCTTGTTAGGTGGTGCACCTTGCTTCACTTCTTTCATATTTGTACCCTTGAACCTATACTGAAACCCTTATTCTCCTTCTCAACTCTCTCCATACTTTCCTTACCCTCGAACTTAACTACCAAGGCACCTAAACCTATGGCTCCTAAGCCCACCCATGCTTAGGATTATAACATTCCAGGGACGGCAACTACCGCCACCACAACCTGTTCTCATACAGAATGAACCCGAGTACGAGATCGAGCGCGTTCTCACTCATCGGCGCCGCGGTGGCAAGACCCTCGAGTTCCTGATACGCTGGAAGGGATACGACCCCACTGAGGACAGTTCGGTTGTAGAAGCTGATATGGGCAACGCACGCCATGCTCTCAAGGACTATCTTGTCAAGCAGGGTGTATCTCACGCCACCCAACTTTGAGGGGGGGACGTGTGAGAGTACGACGGCTTATGCCAGCTATGCTTGCTTGCCTTTACTTTATCATGCTATTTCTAGCATAGGATAATATGCATGCATGAATTGCTTGATTTCCTAGGCTAGGTGCTTTCCTATATTATATTATAGTTATAGCACCGAGCTAGGTTGCGTGCACCAAATTCTGGCTTTTCGGTTGCCACCGAATTGCCTTCTACCGAAGATCTGCTCGGGACGCTACGCGGCCCGCGGAACCTTCGCGTAACACCTGGTTACGGGGCCTTGTGTTGAGCCTATATATAGCCTCGTGTCATACCCAGGTGATTCATTCAATTAAATTCAATTCACATTCTCTTTTCTGAGCTCGATCCTAGATCCTCACACGGCCGAAGCACCGCTGGGTGGAGTGCGGGCCCCCGCACTGCTCACCAGCGCGGTCGCCGGTACGGAGGACATAGGTGCAGGGACCAGTACCCCTACCGCGCTGACGCGCAGCGTACCACTCACGAAGCTGCTGAGGGGACAGGGTCTCACGACAGCGGTGCTGCTGCAGGCGCGGACCACCACCGGACCCACTCCTCTGCGCAGAGCCGCGACCAGCTCCACCGCTGCCGCCGCCGCCTCCGCTCCCTCCGCCACCGCCGCCGCCTCCTCCGCCTCCACTGCTGCCACCGACACCTCCACCCCCGCCACCACTCCCACCACCACCCCCAGCCCCTCTACTGCCTCCACCTCCACGTCCACCACCCCCGCCAGCCCCCCCAGCGCCCTTGCCCCCCTTGCCCTTGCCGGTGCAGCGTCTCCCGTTAGGGGTAGACGCAGCGCCGACTGACTCAAAACCAACGAGGTTGGCCGCAGCAACAGAAGCAATAGAGGGCAAGAGGGGGGAAGGGGAACACCCCTCAAAGATGGGGGTGCGAGGGTCACCACGAGAGGCTCCTACAGCGACTATGCTCTTCTCTGCTGCTAGTAGGCGCTCCTCGAGGAGGTCAACGGTGAGTGTGGTGGGGCAAACTGAGAGGAAGTGGTCCCTGACTAAGCGAAGGGAGTCAGAGAGCCGGGTGACTATGTAGTAGAGGGTGATGTACATGGGGGGGGGGGGGGGTTCTTGGCACAGAACTCAGTAGGAAGCGCAGCGCGGTAGCGAGTGTCACTAGGTCCGGAGGTGCGTAATGAGGTCAGCGACTGTGGGAAAGGCAGCAAGGTCAGGGAAGAGGTACGGTAGCATGAGGCGGCTAAGTGCATCAGTGGCAGGGGAAGAGTAGCGTGCAACTACAGCGTCGTACAAGGTCTGAGCACTCTTGTACTGGCTAAAGTGCGCACGCTCAGTGGTCGGTAAGTGGCGATGCACAGCAAGACGGGCAGCAGCATCGCATGTGGCCCACTGTGAGCGAACAGTGCTGTCAGCAGTAGCAGGCGGGGCAGGGGAGGCACAAGAGGTGAGATCGAACAAGGAGAGTCCGTCTGCCCTATCGCACTGTAGGAACAGCTGGAGGTCATCGACCTAGACCTCAAAGTCAACAGCACGACCCTCAGCATCAAAGGTAAGAACACTGGGGGTAGCCATGACTACAGTGGCCTGGCAGGGAGTGATCTCACCAGTACGAGTAAGTAGGGCCGGGGTGCGCCGGTAGGAACAGTAGCGGCTCGATGGCAGGGCGGCTTGGCAGCTCGGCTGCTGGGCGGCTCGGCGGCTTTGCGGCTCGGGTGCTGGGCAGCTCGGCTGTCGGGCGGCACGGTGGCTCGGGTGCTGGGCGGCTTGACGGCTCGGCGGCTTGGCGGCTCGGCTGTTGGGCGGCTCGGCTGTCGGGCGGCTCGGCGGCTCGGCTGCTGAGCGGCTCCGCGGCTCGGCTGCTGGGCGGCTCGGCGGCTCTGCTGTTGGGCGGCTCAGCTGCTGGGCTGCTCGATAGAGGCGGCGACGGGCCGGCAGAGGCGGCGATGGGGCCACTAGGGGTGGTGACGGGTCCGCGTAGGGAGGGGAGTGGCGGTGGGGCCGCAAGGGGCGGGTGCCGCGTAGAGTCGGCGACGGGGTCGTGTAGTGGCGGCGATGGGGCCGCTTAGTTTGGGGAGCGGCGACAGGGCCGCTAGGGACAGCGACAGGGCCGCTAGGGGCGGCGACAGGGCCGCGTAGGGGCGGCGACGAGGCCACTAGGGGCGGCTACGGGGCCGCGTAGGGAGGGGAGCGGCGATGGGGCCGTTAGGGGCAGCGACGGGGCCGCGTAGGGGCACCGACGGGGCCGCGTAGTGGCGGCGACGAGGCCGCGTAGGAAGGGGAGCGGTGACGGGGCCGCTAGGGGCGGCAACGGGGCCGCTAGGGGCGGTGACAGGGCCGCGTAGGGCCGGCAACGGGGCCACGTAGGGGCAGAGACGGGGCCGCGTAGGGGCGACGACGGGGCCGCCTAGGGAGAGAGGCGGCGCGCGGGGGGGAGGGAAGATGGGCGTTGGAAACAACTCTCCTATGCGTTGTGCGAGCGAAAAAGGGCAGGCGGGGGGGGGTCGGGAACGACTATGCCTCTGCGCTGCGAGCAAGCGACTCTGTGCGACTGGCTTGAACATTGGTTTGGGGCGAGCTTGACACTTCCCTGTACGGTCAATATCATGTCAAAACATTATAGCTTATACACTTGTGTAGGTTGTAGTGGGGTAGCCCATAATGGGTACAACCCAAGTAGGGTTAGTACTTGTACCCAACTGTTTCGTAGTTCATTCATTCCATTCTCACTTCTCGTCATGGTATCAGAGCCAACAGCTACCTCGACAGGCTTGACTCTAGTGCTGCTAGAGGTGTTGAGCCTGCAGGTGCCGGGTCTGTGGGTGCTGAGTCAGGGGTGCTAAGACTAGGGGTGCTGAGCCTCGGGGTGCTGAGTCTGAGGGTGCTGAGCCTGGGGGTGCTGAGCCTAGGGGTGCGGAGCCTGGGGGTGCTGGGTCTGCTCGTGTGGCTGCCGACGGTGATTCGTCGAGGCGGGAGCGGCTCTCTCCACAGGAGCTGCGCGAGTGGTTCGCCCGCCGCTGGAGATGTGCTGCTGAGTCTAGGGGTGCTGCTGGAGGTGCTGTCGGTGCTGGTGCTGCTGGAGGTGGAGCTGCTGGGGGTGTTCGCGCTGGTGTCTCTACTGGTGCTGGTGCGTCTGGGGGTGCTACTGAAGCAGCTGGTGCTGACGGTCCTACTGGAGTTGGTGCTGCTGGAGCTGAAGCTACTGGGGGTGTTGGCGCTGGCGGTGCTGCTAGCGCTGGAGCTTCTGAGCGTACTGGAGTTGGCGCTGTTGGAGCTGGAGGTTCTGCTGGCGCTGGTGCTGCCGCTGGGGGTACTAGTGCCGTCCTTGCTGATTCTGGAGGCGCTGAGCGGCCGAGGCCGTACTTTGTTCCGCTCCTGGAGCAGGTTCTTGGTCTCCCTCCCTCTCCTGGTCCTGCTCCTCTCTTAGAGTGTCCACAGCCTGTCCAGTCGCAGTCACAGTTACAGCCCACCTCCCCGCTACCTACTCCTTCTCCCTACACTGGTCCTACTGGAGGTCTTACTAAGCGTCGTGAGCCTGCGTCTCGTCCTGCGTCGCCTGTTCGTGCTGCTTGCACTAGTCGTAGTGCTGCGCGTCCGCAGCCTCCTGCGGTCCCCGGCACACACCAGATGGCACTGCATCCGTCCATTGCTCCTCTGCGCGTCCCTTTGCCGTCTCCTCCAGAGTCCTCTCGTCCTTCTCTTGCTGACCCGGAGTCTGACTCCCTTCGTGCTGCTAGTCCTTCAGTCACGCGCCTTCTTGGTACTGTTGTCACTGACCCTTCCTTTAAGTCCACTGCTGCGTCTGCTCTAGTTGCTGAGCTTGTCGACTTCGCTGCTCGCTGCAGTCTAGACTACGCTGCCAGTCTTGTTGCTGAGTCTGTGTCCGTCTGTCCTCCGTCCGTCAGGGGTGAGTGTGCTCTTAGCACAGACTGACGAGAAGTAAGAATGGAATGGATGAACTATGAAACAGTTGGGTACAACTACTAACCCTACTTGGGTTGTACCCTTTATGGGCTACCCCACTACAGCCTACACAAATGTATAAGCTATAATGTTCAGACACACCCCCATAGGCAAAGTGGGGGAGAAGAAGTGGTCACAAGACCAGTCAAACAAAGTAAAGCAAAGCAAGCTCACGGTGGATCACAAAGTCACCACTCAGACCGAGCACAAGAGTAAGGCCACATGGCCAGTTCACATGTAGGGTCATATATCTAAAGGTAAAACAAGCAAGGGCAGGTATAGAAAGAGCACAGTACAAACAAGATCAAGAAGTGAGCAAGTGAGGCCAGGTAGGCACAAGACCTAGCACAGTACAAAAGCGCTGATGATCACAAGGCGGAAGGGCCTTGGTGAAGATATCAGCAGTGTTGGCCTCATAGGCCACGTAGGTGAGGCGGAGATGACCACGCGACTGCGGCTCACGAGACATGAAGTAGCGGAGAGCAATGTGCTTCGTTCTGTGCTCCAGTCTGTGCTCCCGACACAAGGCCAGCATGGCCTTGTTGTCTACGTACAGAACTGGAGGAGAACAAGGCGGCTCTCCTAGGTCAGTCAGCAGGTAGGTGAGCCAGCGTAGCTCCTGTGCAGCCATGGCCCTTGCGTAGATCTCAGCCTCACAACTGCAGCTGAGAACAGAGGACGTGCGAGTAGACCACCACGAAACAGAGCTGGAGCCAAGGCTGAAGGAGAAACCCTGTGACGGGCGCTGCGTAGCCTGGTCATCAGCCCAAGAAGCGTCAGCGTGACCTGTGAGGACTACTCAACGTCGCCCTCCAAGCACTAGCCCCATGCCCGACGTACTGCACACGTAGCGCAACACCCTCTTCGCTACAGCCATGTGCTCTGGTCTGTGTCTTGCTGGAGCCACATAGCGTGCCAAGATGCTAAGAGGGTATGCAAGGTGAGGTCGTGTGCAGGTCATCAGGTACATGAGGCAGCCAACAAGCTCTGGGTACGGGCCACTCGACTCGACAGACTCATCCGAAGGCAGAGCTGAGAGCGAGTGGCGAGTAGACAGAGGAGTGGCCTAAGGCGAGGAGTACGTGAAGCCGAAGCGCTGAAGGACCTGCTGCACCATGTGTGACTGAGTCAAGGTAATGGTGCGGCGTGCTCTGTCCCGGGTGATCTGCAAGCCAAGATAGCTGCGTAGTTCACCCAGGTCTGTGCACGTGTGTCTCTTCTGCAGCTCGCACTTCACGTGGGCGAGTCCAGCAGTGTCAGAAGTGGCAAAGACCAAGTCGTCGACGTACACGAGGATGTGGAACAGTGGCAGAGAGGTGTCAGTGCGCAGAAACAGCGACGGGTCAGCAGTAGAGGGAGCAAACCCAAGAGACGCAAGCATAGTCCTCAGTGTGTCGTGCCACTCACGTGGTGCCTGGCGGAGACCGTAGACTGGCCGTCGGAGGCTCCACTGGGTGCCAGGAGGGAAAGTCCCAGTGAAGCCAAGTAGACGGCGCAGCCAGATCTCCTCCTGCAGGCTACCCTTCAGGAAAGCTGTGCTGAAGTCAAGAGAGTGAAGCTCGTAGTCGCGCTAAGCGGCTATGTGCAGCAGCACCCGAAGAGTGGTCATCTTTGGGGTGGGAGAGAAGGTCTGAAAGTAGTCAACTCCCTGCCGCTGACTGAAGCCTCGAGCCACGTAACGCGCCTTGAAGACAGGTGTAGAGCCCGGCGGCCGCTTCACCCTGAAGATCCACATCCCACTGACGATGTTCGCCCCAGGTGGGGGAACCTCGTCGACGTAGGTGCCTGTGGACTTCCAGGAAGCCATCTCTGCGTCCATGTCCGACTGCCACTAAGAGGAGTAGGGACCCTCGATCACTTCAGCGTACGATCGAGGAGTCAGGATGTCTGGTGCATCCGGGTCTCCCTCAGGGGCAATCAGCGTGGACACGAGATGGGGCAAAGCAGCCGCAAAGCACTGGAACTCCTCCTGCCTGTCCTCAAGGACGTCCATGCTAAGAGCACACTCACCCCCGACGGACGGAGGACAGACAGACTCAGACTCAGCAAGAAGACTGGCAGCGTAGTCTAGACGGCAGCGAGCAGCGAAGTCGAGAAGCTCAGCAACTAGAGCAGACGCAGCAGTGGACTCAAAGGTAGGGTCAGTGACGACAGTAGCAAGAAGGCGCATGACCGAAGGACTAGCAACACGAAGGGAGTCAGACTCCGGGTCAGCAAGAGAAGGAAGAGAGGACTCTGGAGGAGACGGGAAAGGGACACGCAGAGGAGCAATGGACGGACGCAGCGCCATCTGGTGTGTGCCGGGGACCGCAGGAGGACGCGGACGCGCATCACGACGACTAGTGCGAGCAGCACGAACAGTCGACGCAGGGCGAGACGCAGGCTCACGACACTCAGCAAGACCTCCAGTAGAACTAGTGTAGGGAGAAGGAGCAAGTAGCGGGGAGGCGGGCTGTAACTGTGACTGCGACTGGACAGGCTGTGGACACTCTAAGGGAGGAGCAGGACCAGGAGAGGGAGGGAGACCAAGAACCTGCTCCAGGAGCGGAACGAAGTACGGCCTCGGCCGCTCAGCGCCTCCAGAACCAGCAAGGACGGCACCAGGACCCCCAGCGGCAGCACCAGCGCCAGCAGAACCTCCAGCTCCAACAGCGCCAACTCCAGTACCCTCAGAAGCACCAGCGCCAGCAGCACCGCCAGCGCCAACACCCCCAGCAGCTCCAGCTCCAGCAGCACCAACTCCAGTACGACCATCAGCACCAGCTGCCTCAGCAGCACCCCCAAACGCACCAGCACCAGTAGAAACACCAGCGCCAACACCCCCAGCAGCTCCACCTCCAGCAGCACCAGCACCGACAGCACCTCCAGCAGCAACCCCAAACTCACCAGCACGTCTCTAGCGGCAGGCGAACCACTCGCGCAGCTCCTGTGGAGAGAGCGGCTCCCGCCTGGACGAAGCACCGCCGGCAGCCACACGAGCAGACCCAGCACCCCCTGGCTCCACACCCCCAGGCTAAGCACCCCCAGACTCAGCACCCCCAGGCTCAGCACCCCCAGTCTCAGCACCCCCAGACTCAGTGTCAGAATGTTCTTATCTAGCCTGTAGTGGGGTGCTCTATAGCGAGTACAACCCTGTTAGGGTTTGCTATTTGTATCCCCATTCTTGCTAGTCAAGCCCTCTCTTTCTTTCTTCTACTTTTTTCATGCTATCAGAGCAGGTCGATCCCCTTGGATCGATCCTCTGGGTGGGTTACCACCACTTCGTTGCTTACGCTGCAACTTCTACTGCAACTCTCTGTGCCGCACGCCTCGTGGCGTGCGGCAGTTTTTCTTCCCGCCGTGCGCCCCGAGGCGCGCGGCGGTTTTCTGCCCACCGTGCGCCCCGAGGCGCGCGGCGGTTCTCTGCCCGCTGTGCGCCCCGAGGCCCGCGGCGGGCTTCTGCCTCGTCGCTCGGCGCGTCGCCCTCGGGAGGCGATGCGACGGGCGACGGGGACCCGCGCGCCGGCCCGTCGACGCCCGTGCGCCGCTGCCCCGGCTCGTCGACGCCCGTGCGCCGCTGCCCCGGCCCGTGTGCCGCCCGTCCCGGCCCCGCGCAGCTGCTCCGGCCCGTCGCTGCCCGTGCGCCGCTAGCCCCGGCCCGTCGCCGCCCGTGCGCCGCTGTCCCGGCCCCACACCGCCCGTGCGCCGCCAGTCCCGGCCCTGGCACCGCCTGCGGCCCCCCCCCCCTTTTCCCGTCGCCCGTCGCGGCTCCCTCGGTGGCCGTTACCTGGGGGAGGGGGGCGAGCGCCGCCCCCCCTTCTGCTGCCTGTCTTGGCGCCCTGGGCGGCCGCGCGTCGGTTCCTCCCCCCCCCCCCCCCCCCCCCCCCCCCCCCTCTCCCTCCCCCGTAACCTCCCTACCCGCCATCCCGCCCTGCCTGAGTTAGGGTTTGGGGAGTGGCGAGTAGGGGGTGGCGAGTATGGGGGTGGCGGGTGTGTGGTCTCCCCTGCTCCTCCTCCTCCTCTGTCTCCCACTGCTGCAGCTGCCGCTGAGGGGGGTGGGTGTGTGGGAGTCGCTGGAGTCCTGCTAGGGGGTGGGGTGTGAGTGACCCTAGGGGTGCAGTAGGGGGTGTGTGCAAGGGGGGGTGAGACTATTTGGGGAGCTGAATGAAGGATGCCGCTGTGTCGCTAGCAGCACCTGTAGTCCGGGGGCTTCGTCCGGTAGCTCAGTCCTAGCCAGCTGTGCCAGCCGCCCGTAGGTCCGTTGCTCGTCTGCCGCTACTTTAGCCGCGGGGCCAGTTACCCCTGTAGTCCGGGGGCTTCGTCCGGTAGTCGCTGTGCCAGTCTGCCTCCTGTTGCCCGTGTGTCTGCAGCTTCATCCGTCGCCTCCTATCTCCTTTCCTCTCACTCTCGCCTCCTCCTCCTCACTTGCCCTCTGCGATAGCCTCTAGCTTTGCTCATAATTCTTAACTTTAAACTATTGCTTCTTAAACTTGTGCTCAGAATGTGTGGTGACATTGTGATCCACCCTGAGCCTGTACTTCTTTGCTTGCTCTGCTGATTACACCCCAATTTGGCTATGGGGGTGTGTCAGAATGTTCGTATCTAGCCTGTAGTGGGGTGCTCTATAGCGAGTACAACCCTGTTAGGGTTTGCTATTTGTATCCCCATTCTTGCTAGCCAAGCCCTCTCTTTCTTTCTTCTAATTTTATCACTCAGCACCCCCAGACCCAGCACCCGTAGACCCGGTACCCGCAGGCTCAGCACCTCTAGCAGCACCAGAGTCAACAGCTACCTCGACAGGCTCGACTGCGTCTACCTGGGACACACCTGAAGGGGCAGGACCCCGAGGAGGGAGGGGGTCTACCTGGGTAGCCCCTGGCGCAAGGAAGAGCGGCGGCGGGGGGAGGGGCGCAGTGCGGTAGGGGAAGAGACGGTAGTAAGGAACTGACTCGTCAAAGGTGACGTCCTGGGAGGACAGAACACGGCGCGTGGTGGGGTGGTAAAACCGCCAGCCAGGCGCGTCAAGGGGGAAGCCAAGGAAGATGCAAGGAACAGCACAGGGGACAGCTTGTCCGCAGACAAGTCGCGGACAAACGCCCGAGATCCCCAGACCCGAAACGCAGACGCATCGCCAACCTTCCCTGTCCACCGCAAGGCGGGGAAGGTCTTTGGCAAGGAGACCCGGGGCTGAAGGTTGAGCTGATGCGCGGCGTACTGAACCGCAAACGGCCACAAAAAATGGGGGGCAGCCGCATGCATCATGGACGTACGCGCGACGTCCATGACCATGCTAATGCAGCGCTCAGCAATCCCATTTTGCTGTGGAGAGGCCGGAAGCGTGAAGGTCTGGCGGATGCTCTGTGCCCGACAGAAGGCTCCTAGACGGGCAGAGGAAAAATACCTGCCTCTGTTCTAGTGAAGACGCAGAACAGGAAAGTCCGAGCCGAAACTCTCCCTGAGCTGAAGACGAGCTGCACGGATCCAATCGATCAACACCTCAGTGACGTCACCCTTGTTGCGCAAGGGGAAGACCGTGGTGTAATGCGAGTAGTCGTCAACCACCACTAGGAAGTACCGCTCGCGCCCCTCCCCACTGACGCGGGCGGGGCCCCACACGTCCATGTGGAGAGTCTGCAGCGGAGCCTCTGTCGGAGGAAACTCGGAGAAGTGAGGGGTTGCGCGCTGTTGCCCCTCGACGCAGGGGACGCAGGTAGGGCCAGGCCCCGGAGGTAGGGGAGGGAGAGACCGAGGGAGACCAGAGACAAGGACACGGGAGGCCATGCCTCGGAGACGAGGCAGGGAGGGGTGACCAAGGCGGTGGTGCCAAAGGAGAGTCTGGTGGGACAGTAGACGACACGAGCAGGGAGTAGACTCAGGACCAGACCTGGACGCTGCAGCAAACACCTGACTCACGCAGCTACCTGGCCAGACTCAGCAGCCGGAGGAGACTCAGTAGTAACGGTGTACAGGCTCGACCCTGGCCAACGGGTGAACGTGGCCAAGTGTCGGCCTGTCCGAGCACATGTGCAGTGGGTCGCCCGCTGACTCGCAGGAGTGAACTCGTCAACCCCCCTGTCCTGTAGATTAGCTCCACTCACCAAGTTCGTTGAGAACGAGGGGAGGTAGAGACCAGATAGGGTGCCAGAGGGGGCTGCCAGGCACGGTAAGAGAGTGGAGAAGCTAGCAAGGACACGACCCCCAGAGGGGTCCGCTAGGGAGACTACAACCGGCCGACTGAGCGGCTTAAGAGTGGTGCAGTCTCGAAAGAAGGAGCGGGACGCACCCGAGTCCAGGGTGAAGGTGTGTAAGGCCTGAGCCGACGTAGTACCTGAGAGAGCAGACTCACCAGCACCTGGGGCAGCAGACGCAATAGCACCTGGGGCAGCAGACAAACTAGCACCTAGAGCAGGAGCCTCACCAGCACCTAGAGCAGCAGCCTCAATGCCCGGGTCAGGCGGTACACACAGGTAACACTCACCCACAACACTATCATCAACAGCATATATGGCAGCAAGAATAGCATCAAAATCAAGATCAAGGATAGCAACCCCCGCCCTGGACAGCTCTCTCCAGCGAGGGATCTCAGAGGCCCCAGGGAACTGGTAACGCCACGCGTCCGTCAGGCGGCCGAAGCAGCGCTGGGTGGAGTGTGGGCCCCCGCACTGCTCACCAGCGCGGTCGCCGGTGCGGAGAACGTAGGTGCAGGGACCCGTACCCCCACCGCGCTGACGCGCAGCGTACCATTGACGAAGCTGTTGAGGGGACAGGGTCTCACGACTGCTCTGCTGTTGCTGGCGCGTACCACCACCGGAGCCACTCCTCTGCGCAGAGCCGCGACTAGGTCCACTGCTGCCGCCGCCGCCTGCGCCACCTCCACCGCCTCCGCCGCCTCCACCACCTCCGCTGCCTCCGCTCCATCCGCCACCGCCGCCGCCTCCTCCGCCTCCACTGCTGCCACCGACACCTCCACCCCCGCCACCACTCCCACCACCACCCGCACCCCCTCCAGTGCCTCCACCACCACTTCCACCGCCCCCGCCAGCCCCTCCAGCGCCCTTGCCCCCCTTGCCCTTGCCGGTGCGGCGTCTCCCGCTCGGGGCAGACACAGCGCCGACCGACTCGAAACCAACGAGGTCGGCCGCAGCAGCAGAGGCAACAGAGGGCAAGAGGGGGGAGGGGAAAACCCCTCAAAGACGGGGGTGCGAGGGTCACCACGAGAGGCTCCTACAGCGACTATGCTCTTCTCTGCTGCTAGGAGGCCCTTCTCGAGGAGGTCAACGGTGAGAGTGGTGGGGAAAACTGAGAGGAAGTGGTCCTTGACTACGCGGAGAGAGTCAGGGAGCCGGGTGACTATGTAGTAGAAGGTGATGTACATGGAGGGGGGGTTCTGGCGCAGAGCTCAGCAGGAAGCGCAGCGCGGTAGCGAGTGTCACAAGTGCGGAGGTGCGTAATGAGGTCAGCTACTGTGGGAAAGGCAGCAAGGTCAGGGAAGAGGTACGGTAGCATGAGGCGGCTCAGTGCCGAAGTGGCAGGGGAAGAGTAGCGTGCAACTACAGCGTCTTACAAGGTCTGAGCACTCTTGTACTGGCTAAAGTGTGCACGCTCAGTGGTCGGTAAGTGGCAACGCACAGCAAGGCGAGCAGCAGCATCGCGTGTGGCCCACTGTGAGCGGACAGTGGCGTCAGCATCAGCAGCAGGGGCAGGAGAGGCACCTGAAGTGAGGTCAAACAGGGAGAGACCGTGTGCCCTATCGCACTGTAGGAAAAGCTGCATATCATCTATCCAGACCTCAAAATCAACTGCAAGACCCTCAGCGTCAAAGGTGAGAATACTAGGGGTGGCCATGACAGCATTAGACACGTAGTGAGTTTAGTGGGGCAGGGCAGTGCAGTGGCAGAGGGCAAGCAAGTGAGGCGGTCCCGGGCAGGCCGATAGAGGGCGGCGCCTCGGCTGCAGTTCGGCTCAGCGGCTCGGCTGCAAAGGTGGCTCGGCGGCTCAGCAGCTTGGTAGCGAAGGCGGCTCGACAGCGAAGGTGGCTCGACGGGGCTGTGAAGGGCGACGTCGCTGCTGCTAAGGAGCGGCGACAGGGCCGCTGAAGGGCGGCGACGAGGCCGCTGAAAGGGCGGCGACGGGTCCGCGGAAGGGCGGCGACGGGACCGCTGAAAGGGCGGCGACGGGGCCGCGGAAGGGGGGGGGCGGCGACGGGGCCGCTGAAAGGGCGGCGACGGGGCCGCGGAAGGGCGGCGACGGGGCCGCGGAAGGGCGGCGACGGGGCCGCTGAAGGGCGGCAACGGGGCCATGGAAGGGCGGCGACGGTGCCGCGGAAGGGCGGCGACGAGGCCGCTGAAGGGCGGCGACGGGGCCGTGGAAGGGCGGCGATGGGGCCGCGGAACGGAGGCGACGGGGCCGCTGAAGGGCGGCGACGGGGCCGCAGTAAGTGGCGGCGACGGGGCTGCTTTAGGGCGGCGACGGGGCGGCAGTAAGGGGCGGCGACGGGGCCGCTAAAAGGGCGGCGACAAGGCCGCGAGTGGCCGCTAAGGGGCCGCGAGGGGCCAGGAGGGGCCTTGAGGGCGGTGCGACGGGGCCGTGAGGACAGCGCGACGGGGCCACTAGGGGCCGTGAGAGACGGGGCGCGACTCGGGCAGGGGCAAAGCGCGCTCCAGGCAGGAAAAAAAATTGATATTCGGTGGGCCCTACGAACAGTTCCCTCGAGGGAACCTGCTCTATACCATGTGAAGTTTAGAACGAGAATGAATGCATTGAGCAGAATGAGGAGTACAAGTAGTAAACCCTAATGTGTTGTACCCCATATGAACTGCCCCACTACAGCCTACACAGACTATAGCATGTATGCCTGACAGTGATGAGTGTGGGACAGGTGAGGGAGGTTGAGCGGAGGCAGCCGTCGTGTCGTCAGCAGCGCTAGTAGTCCGGGGCCCTTGCTCCGGTAGCCCAGCGAGCCCGTCGCTGCGCCAGTTGCCCGTGGGTCCGTTGCTCCTGCCGCTCGTCTTAGCTGCGGAGCCAGATACTCCTGTAGTCCGGGGCCCTTGCTCCGGTAGCCACTGTGCGCGCCTCTCCTGTTGCCTGTGTGTCTGCGGCTTCACCCGTCGCCTTCTATCTCCACTCCTCTCACAGTCCCGCCTCCTCCTCCTCACTTGCTCTCTCTTTCTGCTGCGCTTGGTGTACCCCTTCAGGGGGTGTCTCTGCATTGGCTTCCTGCTGCAAGCAGTTTAGGGGGTGTGTTGAAATACATTTCTTATATAAACTGCTTGTAGCAATAGTTAGTGTAGTGTTACATTGTTGGTGGTGCACCTTGCTAGCTTTGTTTGCTATATGTACCCTTGAGCCTATAGTCAACACATCACTTCTCCTTCACAACTCTCTCGACTTTCTCTTGGCCTAGGCTACTAAGCCTAGGTCCTACTTAAAACTCAACTATCACTCATGCTCCTATCTTAACAAAGACCCGGGTACTATACATTTCTAAGCCTTTGATAAGACCCCCCCCCCCCCCTTTTTTTCTCCGAATTTTCCATAAGACCCTAGGATCTTATATCCGGGAGAATACAGTATAAGCGCACCCCCCTAAAAATCAATGTTTAATTATAAGCGCACCTACGCTTATATTCGGGGTGATACGGTACAGGCTTTTATAAGAGAACAAGGGAATATGAAAGGTGTGAAAGTTTAGAAGAAAGAAGAGGGCTACACTAGCAAGAATGAGGATACAAATCGCAAACCCTAGAAGGGTTGTACTCGCTATAGAGCACCCCACTACATGCTAGAGCATAATATTCTGACACACCCCCATAGCCGAAGTGGGGTGTAATCAGCAGAGCAAGCAAAGCAATACAAGCTCAGGGTGGATCACAATGTCACCACACATTCTGAGCACAAGTTCAAGAAGCAATAGTTTAAGTTCACAATTATGAGCAAAGCTAGGGGCTATCGCATAGGGCAAGTGAGGAGGAGGAGAGAGAGTGAGAGGAGAGGAGATAGGAGGCGACGGCTGAAGCTGCAGACACACGGGCAACAGGAGGCACACTGGCACAGTGGCTACCGGAACAACGCTCCGGAATACTGGAGTAACTGGCCCCGCGGCTAAAGTAGCGGCAGACGAGCAACGGACCCACGGGCGGCTGGCACAGCTGGCTACGACTAGGCTACCGGAGCAATTCCCCGGAATACAGGTGCTGCTGGCGACACGACGGCAACCTCCATTCAGCTTCCCAAACGATCCCACTCCCCCTGACACACACCCGCTGCTACACCCCTAGCTCCATTCCCACCCCACCCCCTAGCACCACTCCGTCGAATCCCACACACCCACCCCCCTCAGCGGTAGCTGCAGCAGTGGGAGACAGAGGAGGAGGAGGAGCAGGGGAGACCACACACCCGCCACCCCACGCGGCCCCCTCAGGTCGCCTCGACAGGCGACGGGAAAAGGGGGGGAAGGGGGGGGGGGGGGGGGGGGGGGGGGGGGGGGGGGAGGCGGTGCCGTAGGTAGGGCGACGGGGCCGGGGCCAGAGCCGCAGGTAGGGTCGCCCGAGCCGCGCGCAGGCGGCCCGAGCCGCGCGCGGGCCTGGCGCCGCACGTACGGGCCGCGCGCGGGCCTGGCGCAGCCCGTACGGGTGGTGCGCGGGCCTGGCGCAGCCCGTACGGGCCGCGCGCTGCCGGTACGCGCCGCGCGCAGGCCAGGCACAGCCCGTACGGGCCGCGCGCTGCCTGTACGGGCCGCGCTCAGGCCACGACGGGGCCGAAGCCCGCCGCGCGCCTCGGGGCGCACAGCGGGCAGAGAACCGCCGTGCGCCCCGAGAAAACCGCCACGCGCCTCGGGGCGCACGGCGGGAAGAAAAACTGCCACACGCCACTGGGCGTGCGGCACCGAGTGTAGTGGTAGTAGTTGCAGCGGAAGCAAGGAGGTGGTAAGCCCACCCACAGGATCGATCCAAGGGGATCGACCTGCTCTGATTGCATGTGAAAGTTTAGAAGAAAGAAGAGGGCTGCACTAGCAAGAATGAGGATACAAATAGCAAACCCTAGAAGGGTTGTACTCGCTATAAAGCACCCCACTACAGGCTAGAGCATAATATTCTGACAAAAGGTTATAGCTAATAACGCTTTTACTGTTGCTGTTGCGGTTCAATACAGTGACGACTCGGGCAACTGCTCAATAACGAGTCAGTTGTTTATCCTTGGTGCCACGCTGTACTTGTCAGGTCAAAGGTCGCTAACCTTTGACTTTCGCGTAACCTCCAGCAGTTGTTCAACCTCCGAGGGTTGACTCCCCGATGCTTTGCCATGCTTCACTTCGTTTACGACTTAGTGCTTCGACACGACAGAGGCGCTTAAATTACCATATTCTCCCGGATAAAACACCCTAGTGTCAGAATTTATATGTAACTGCCTGTAGCTGTAGTTTAGTGTAGTTATTATAAAGTGTTGGTGGTGCACCTTCTTTGCATGCTCTGTTTACTATATGTACACTAGCACTATAGTGAACATTCACCTTTCCAATTCTCTCGACACTCTCACCTTGGCACAAACTCCTTGTCTTCCTCTTGGCCTAGGCTACTAAGCCTAGGCCCGCCTTAAATCTCAACTACCACTCATTCTCGTTTCTTAACATGGCATTAGAGCGTGTTTCGTCCTGGCCTGTGGGCCCGCCTTATGCTTCCGCTGCTGTTTTTCCGGTCGCGCGCCTCGGGCGCGTGGCGATTTTCGTCCTGTCCCGCCCCCGGGTGGCGAGTGACATCTTCTCTGCCCGTCGCGCGCCCCGTGGCACGCGACGGTGCCCTGCGCGTCGTGCGCCCCGTGGCATACGACGGTGCTCTAAACTTGCCAGTCGAGCGCCCCGTGGCACGCGACGGTGCCCTGCTCGTCGTGCGCCCCGTGGCATGCGACGGTGCCCTAAACTGCCCGTCAAGTGCCCCGTGGTGCGCGACGGTGCCCTTGAGCCGCCGCGGAACGGCCCCTGGCGCCTGCGACGGTGTCCTGAACCGCCAAGTACCCGCCCCTGGCGCACTCGGCGGTGCCTCTGCCTCACCCCGCGCCTGCACTCCCTGCAGCCGCCCCTGACCTACCTGCGCCGACCCTCTGTAGCCGCTCTGCGGCTTTCTCCCCGCCCACCCCCTCCTCCTTTGTCTCCCTGCAGCCGTGGGGGGGAGGGTATGGGGGTGGCGGTGTTGGAGTGATGGGTAGTGTGCTTCCCTTCCCCTCCTCCTCCTTTCGTTCCCACTACTGCAGCTGCCGCTGGGGGGGAGGGTGTGAGGGTGTGGGGGAGCCGGGGGAGTGGGACTGGGGTGGCGGGTGTGAGACCAACCAGCAGCCGTCCCTCCACCTTTCCTCTCTTCCCCCCTCTGCTGCTCCTGCAGCAGTGTGGGGGGGAGGGGGAGGGGGAGGGTGAGGAGATGGAGGGGGTGACCAGCCAGAGCCAGCACGCCTCCTCACTCTCCCTGCTGCCCCTCCTGTGGTTGGGGGGAAGAGAGTAAGGGGGTGGCAGGAATTTCTTGCTGTCGCCTATCCCTTTGTTGCTGTACCTGCTTTGTTACCGTACCTGCTGTTGCTGTTGCTTGTGTACCCCTATAGGTTGTGTTCTGCACAAACTCCTACTGCAGGCAGTTATGGGGGAGTGTCAGAATTTATATGTAACTGCTTGTAGTTGTAGTTTAGTGTAGTTATTATTAACTGTTGGTGGTGCACCTTCTTTGCATGCTCTGTTTACTATATGTACCCTAGCACTATAGTGAACATTCATCTTTCCAATTCTCTCGTCACTCTCACCTTGGCACAAACTCCTCGTCTTCCTCTTGGCCTAGGCTACTAAGCCTAGGCCCGCCTTAAATCTCAACTACCACTCATTCTCGTTTCTTAACACCTAGGGTATTATCAAAACCACTGGAAAAAAATGGGGGGGGTCTCCTCAAAGGATAATACTATATAATACTCGGGTCTTATGATATGGTATATTTTTTATAAATCAGAAAAGATAAACAAAATCAGGGGTCTGACTTCACTTCAAGATTGTTGATCAATGCCGCAAAACCGAGTACGAGGATATTGTGGGCCACTTGGCAGGCCCTACGATATAAGGAATTTTACCCTGAAATTCCTGATTTTCAGGGTTTTTTTTTTACCTACCCTGAAAATCCAGTGTTCAGCTTTTCCTAGGGCTGATTTTTCAGCCTTCACATGCCACATGACTCTGAACTTTCAGCAATTTTTTTGAAGTGACACTGATGCCTTTACGTTGTAACGAGTTTGACACTGAAAGCGAATCCTACTAGGTACGAGTGTACTTGACCGGAAGTACTGGGAAAATCAGATTCCCGCGGTGTCAGCAGGGCCTGTCGTTGACTATCGGACAATTTTGCCCACATTGATGGCCCCTTAGTTGGCGCGCCTGGTCCGTTCATTGGCCACATTTGCAACATTAAGTGACTTGACCAATTACAAGGTTGCAGCACAGAGATGCTGGCAGGCTGCGCTGCGAGGGATTCTAGCGGTCTAGGTCGTGCTGGCAAGCACTGATGCATCCACGCCTCCCAGCCGTGCTACCTCCCATCCAGCCTCACATCCCGTTCTGCTGTTTGCTTCCTTCCTAGTGTTTTTACTACTAGTAAAATAAAGACTACCGTACTAGTATCAGCCTTTTTCTGTAGGGAACACTGATGTATCAGACTTTTTTTTAAAGTAACACTGAACTTTCAGGCTTTTTTTTTAGGCGACCCTGACGATCAGGGTCTAGGGGCAGAGGGACCCTGATACCCTTACGTGCCTAAAAGTGAATCTGAGGGCCTGCCACTTGGGCCACTTGGGCCACTTCACCTCTTGGACCACTTGCAATGGAAGATTCGTCAGCGTGCCGACAGCGAGATTTTGGGATCCACCAGCGTGGCGACAGCGAGATTGTGGCAGGGGGGATATCTCGGCTGATTCTAAGTGAAAGTACATGCGAAATTTCTTCTAGGGAGTGATTTTCGCGATATCCTCCCGTAAGGAATCGGACTCGATAACAGCTATAATAGGAATCTACAAGTAAAGGGGGGTGTTATAGAGAATCACCCCAAAAAGGGGGGTATAGTACTAACGGGGTCGGACATAACACCCACCCCGTATTAGCTACCCGGGGGTGTACAATTACGGGGGGGAGGGGGAGGGGGGGGGGGTTATCCGGGAGAATACGGTACTTGTTTCCAACACCCATAACCTATAACATGCACCTCACTACAGCCTAACAGACCTACGGTAACACATTTATGTTACCGGCATATATTTTGACATAAACATATTACAACTATGTCAAGCTCAGTAACATCATTAATGTGAGTACAATGCATACGGTACATTTTATTTTTACAGCATTTAATTGTCACTGAGCCTGTTGCAACCATGACCTTCCAGTCTCTCATGAGAGACGTTGAAAGGCCTATCACTATGAATGGAGCCTGGCTGCAGAGTATTACGAAGAGCGTAACACCAGCGCTACACTTCTTACACTCACAACCGTATGCCCCTGAGAACCCTCAGGACCCGTATACCCTGCCGTCCCCACCACCTCAGAAGGAGGCACACCCGGAACCATTCTTGCAGCGACTCCCAATTCGATCAGTTTGACGCTTTCAGGAGATTCGGACGATTCTGGACACATGCAGAACATGGCTCCTGGGACGTCCTCGTTATAAGCAGTGTCATATAAACAGGTCTCCCCCTTCACAGAGCTCCATGAGCATGCGCACGTGCTGGGGGGTGGGAAGGGAGTGGCAATAAGAGACGGGGGGGGATGGAAAGAGACAAGGGAAAAGAAAGGGAAGCAAGGGTGAGCGTGGTAGGAGTGTGCGAGCTATGCCAGCTATTTTCCGCACAGCTAGGAGTGTGCGAGAAACGTTTACAGGACAAGAACAAAGGGCGAGGGTAGTGGGTGATTGTAGTGGGGAATGGTCAGCAATGGCAACAGAAGGGCGAGGGTATTGGAGGGTCAAATTGGAAGGACTGGAAAGAGTCAGACGCGGCAACACAGGTAAGGGTAATGGGTGAGGGTAATGGGTGAGTGTAATGGGGATTTGTCAGCAATGGCAACAGAAGGTCCTGACTTGGAGGGTCGAGTTGGAAGGATTGGAATGATTCAGACGCGGCAACACATGTTTGAGCACCAGACAATATTACTCGTACAATTTCAACGGGGTAGAGGGTAACACAAAAGGGTAACTTACCCTGTGCGTCTGGCGTCATCAGGCGCAGGCCTCATTCAGTATGGTCACTGGCAGATCGCATGGACTGGCAGATCGCATGGACTGGCAGATCGCATGGCAGAGGGGTTGTTGCCATATGAAGTGAGTTGACCGCATTGACTGCATTCGCTGCATTGACCGCATGGACTCCATTGACTGCATTGCATGCATTGAAGGCGTTGACTCAGTTGACTCGGTTGACTTGGCTCAGCCAACGAGGCTCGTTCGGTTGACTTGAGGGAATGCGGGCGAAACGAGCTTATGAGGAGCATCATCAAACCACTCCCGCATCAGCCGCTGCCGCTGCTTCTGCCCCACCAACCTTGGTGCCTTTCCAACTCCTAACGCCGCTACTTCGCAGAACCAATCCTCAATCGCCACGTCATCCGCGGTACCGTTAGCAGCCCCTCCGTCAATGAAGGCCCCGGGGGGAAATGTGGGTTCTCCGTCGATTGTGGTGAATCGACCTGCATCGGACGACCAAAGAATGGACTCGGCGAAAGGAAAGGCGAATGGGGACGGGGAAGAGAGCGCGGAAGGTGAGGCGAAAGGGAAGGGCGGAAGTGCCGTACGCGGAAGGAAAACGGAAGAGAACGCGGAAGGGGAGGCGGGGAAGTCGACTTCTCGATCGAGAGCGGTCGCGGGGCTGCGGCTCGAGGCGACATCCGTTGAGGCGAATGCAAAGGTGACATCCATGGCGGATGTGATACCTGCTAGATGTGATGTGGTGACGCCGCCGCAGTAAGCGCCGACACAGTCGGACGCGCTGAGGTGAATCTCCAAGAACCTTCTCGAACTCAGCGGCAATGGCACGCCGCCGCCGCCAGGACTAGGGTTTGCGCCGCGAGCTCGCCGCGTCGTGGCGCCGAAGCCAATCGATGACGGCGCGGACGACATGATTCCAAACGCTAGACCAGATCGTTCGTCGAAGCTACGTGCGGTCGCTACTGGTGGTCGAAACGGCGAGAAACACGGCCGTGTGAAGCGGTGAATGGGTGATTGCTGAACTCCAAAGAGGCCACCATTCGAATGTTTTCCAGTCGGAAAGCGGGATTCGGGAAATGACTTGAGCTGCGACTCTGACAGGCCTTCTGAAATTTGCGTTCGCGGCGAGCGTTTCATAGTAGTACCGATCGGAGGTAGTAGCTGATGCGTTGGGTGGAAGGAGGGAATGCGGCGGAAGGGGGTCGATCGAGGGCGCTGACTCATCAAAGGGCCACATTGACACACTCAGCGCCGCTACCGGCCCCGGCGGTTCCAACCCTAGGGGGCGCCTCGAGGGGGACTCGATGAGTTTGGCATCCATGATGGGATGCGATGGGAGCCAAGCCAATGAGGGGCGCAAGCTTGGTGGACAGCGTATTAGCTTACGCAGCAAGCGTAACGAGAGTACTCGCTATTGGGAGTAGAAGAACACGCGTGGCTGCTAAGAGCTGACAAAGCTCCGTACTAAACGCGGAACTTAGAGCCCGTGCAGCTAAGGGCTCTGAAATGTGAATACCTAAACGGCTGTACACACTGCTTTCGGCGAAAGTGCTTGTACTCGGAGTGGCGCGTGGGAGAAAAGCTGACTACGCTTCTTGAGAGCCAACGCGGATGAGGAAAGGATTCTTTCGGTCTGCTCGGAGGAGGAGAGCAGCTCTGCAAGAAGCGCCCGAAGCGGTATCTGCGGAGTAAGCCACGGGCAAACACGTGCCTAGCTGTTCCACGTGCACTGTGCATGGTGACGCACTGTACCGTACTGTTGTGTCAGTCTGTGACTGTTTTTTGGACGGATCTAAAGAGTATGAACGATGACAAACTATCTTCTCTTGTGTGTAATTCCTATTGAGGCGTGCAGCTCGTCTGCTCAGCAGTAGCAATGCTGCTGCTTGCCTGCCTAAAAGCAGAGAAAGTGAGTACCTGCAGTTGAGCACAGCAGGATGGAGAATGGGGAAGGGACAGGCGGAGAGTTTACTGGGTTGGCTCGGTTTGAGCTAGTTTAATTTGGGTTGGGTTGGTTTTGGCCAATACTTCGCGCCACACACACCTACCACCAGCTTTGGGGATGGGATGGGAGCAATGAGACTGCGGATTTGCGACGTACACAGCGCACAGTTTCGGGAGTTTCGTCTGAAATTTCCAATGGCAAAAACAGAACCAGTTCGTGAAACGCACGCGGCTCGAGTGCTGATGTGTCTGCCACCAGTTGGTCAGAAACGGAAATCTCTAGCCTTTCCGAAAAGCGTGGACTTCGCAGGACATTGCTCCACAGCATGGCCTGTCTTCTTGGTGAAGTCAGCCAATCGGAAAGCCAGCCAGCGTGTCGTGGCTGAAGTTTACGTGGCAGAAGTTTACTATATGCTCAATGAGATACTCCAGATGCAACACGGAGACTGAATTCATTCCTTTGAAATGTTGATGATACGACATCATTTGCCTAGATAACCATTGGGGCATGAAAACTTCACAAAATCAGGTACCGGTATTTTACAATACAGAAGTGCTAAAAACGGCAAACATGAGACTAACAAGCTAGAATATTAATAAATTACATCATCTGTTCAGTGTTCTTCAATATTTGATTGTTAGTGAGCCAGTTCCAACCATGTCCTTCCTCTCCCCTCTGAGGCCACAACCCATTCATGCTCTGCAAAACAGCCATACATCGCATCCCAACTGTCAGTCTCACTACCAAATCAGACAAAAACCACGAAATTCAATAACATGGACCATGCGAAAAAATAGGGCGTGTTCCTATGCCTCATATCAGGCAACCTCATATCAGACTTGCCTGGTAAAACTAGCGAAAGATTCTGGATTTGGGGGGGTTTCAGTGTGAGCCTGACATGAGGTTCCCTAAATATGAACATCCTTTGCCTCTTCCTCATCCCTCCTCCCCGACAGAAGTCACATTGCTCACATTATTTAGTTCATAAGGAAACAAAAATTGAAGTTACAACTCACAGAGAATCTCGTCCACAATGATTCGGGTGGTGGGATCAGCAGAGATATGTCACTCACATCAAAAGACAGAAAATTGAATAGAGCCGACAACTGACCAAGAATGTCGTCCACGGTGATTCGGGTGGTGGGTTCAGCAGAGAGCATGTGAATGATGAGATGCTTGGCTGGTGACGACAGCTCCTGCCACCTCCGGCTGTGGCTGAACCCCCTCCTCTTCGCCTCCACCACCCTCCGCCACACACCCTCTTCAGCTTCCGCTCCCTCCTCCCCACTGCTGCTGCCCCTGCTGCCCTTTCTGCTGCTGCTGCTGCTGCTAGAGTTGACAGGTCTATCACGTAGGTAAGGAGTCTGGCCGCAGAGCATAATGAAGAGCGTGACACCGGCGCTCCACACATCGCACTCCCGGCCGTACGCCCCTGAAAACACCTCGGGGGCCATGTATTCCGCGGTCCCCACCTCCTCAGAAAGAGGAACACCGGGAACCATTCTGGCAGCAACTCCAAAATCAATCAATTTTACGCTTTCAGGCGATTCCGGGCACATGGTGAACAGAGCTCCTGGGACATCCTCGATATAAGCCGTGGTGTCCGATACAAGAACGTTTTCGGGTTTGATGTCGCGGTGCACGATGGCGTGCGAGTGGCAGTGCTGCAAGGCCAGCATGAGCGATCGGAAGATGCGCGCTGCAGAAGGTTCCGAGAGCCTTCCTTGCGAGTCAATGTGGTCAAACAGGTCTCCCCCCTCACAGAGTTCCATCACCACGTGCACGTGCTGCAAGGAAGGGAAAGGGGGAAAAGTAAATGGGGGTGGGGGGAAAAGAAGGTTTGGAGGGGTGGAGAGAAAAGACGGGCAAAAGGGCAGGGATGAGTGTCACAGAATGAACATGTATTCTACGTGAGAAGGGAATAGTGGATGGGAATCAGAATGGGTAAAAAAAGCAAAAGATACACACACACACACACACACACACACACACACACACACACACACACACACACACACACACACACACACACACACACACCCATGATAGAAAAAAACAACAAAGTGTTGATTGGCCTGGATTTCTTAAACCAAGAAGTGACATGAAGCACATTCGTGACTGCATGCAGAAGAAGCAAGATTATCAACATTAATGAAATAGCGGGAAATTCTATCGGAAATTTTACCTTGTTCGTCTCGGCAGCCTGCTTGATCTGAATGATATTGGGATGGCCCTCGAGTTCCTCCATGAATGCCACCTCATTCCGCACTGCCTCCACGTCAGCAGCACTCTGCACAATGGGAACGACAAAAGTCAGGGGCGAGGCTAATACGAGGACATACACGACGTGGGAGACACGGGCTGTCCTGGCAGCAAGAGATGCTAGGATGGGTTCGGGTCAAGGAGGGCAGAGCAAGGAGGGCAGAGCAAGGAGGGCAGAGCAAGGAGGGCAGAGCAAAGGAAGTCAGGGCAGGGAAGTTCAGCGCCATCACCTGAATGGCGGACTTTCGGATGCTCTTGCACGCAGCGTGTTCCCCGGTGCTGCGGTGCACGCATCTCCGAATCACGCCGTACTGCCCCCTGCCTATCTCTTTCCTCAGCAGAAGCCACTCCCGCCGAATGTCCTCCACTGGCCGCCCCAACACCTCCCCCACTTGCACGTTCCCTATCTCCCCCTCCCCCGCTTGCACCTTCCCCACCTGCATCTCTGTTTGAGTGGCCGTCCGTTGCTCGGCCCTGGTTGCAAGGCAACAGGCCGAGTTCGAACCCGATCCTGCAGCTATCGAGCCGCATTGCACGGCTGCCAACGAGTCGTTGACTGGAGCGACTCGGTTCGCTGCATTGAGATCGTTGACTGCGTTGACCCGAGTGAGTAGGTCAACGGAGGACGAGACGAGTCCATCAGGAGCATCGCGGAACCACTGCCACAGCAGTGACCGCCGCTGCTGCCGCCCCACGCCCCACGCCCCCCAGCGCACTGCTGCTGCTCTCTCAAATGACACCTCGTCATGCTGACGCGTCTCAGAGAAATTCGGACTCTCGCGTCGCATGTGGTGCGGCAGCTGCTGCGATTCGAGCTCTCGCAGGCCCACGGCGCGCGGCTGCACGTTACTATCAACCGCCGCGCCGCACATTGGTAAGCACGGGGGTGCGGATGACGATGATGGTGAAAATGAGGATAATGACGCCGAGAGGGTCTCATCTGCGGCGGCGGCTGATCTCCGCGCACCAGCGCTGCTGGCGGCGGAGGCGGAGGTGGCTGCGGCGGGCGCGGGTGCGGGTGAGAGGCGGCGCGCAGCGCAGCGGGAACGCGGAGAGTGGAAGAGGGAGAGGGGAGTGGACGGGGATGCGGAGAGAGCGGGCGAAGATTCGAAATGAGCGGGCGGAGATGCGGAGAGTGAGGGCGGGGATGCGGGGAAGTCAAAGGTCGTCGTGGGACTTCCGCCGTGCTGCTGGTACTGACTCTCACGCTGCTGCTGCCGATTCCGGTGCTGATGGTGATGACGATGTACGCGGCGAGATGTTACCATCACAAAATGTTTTTCGTCGTGATGGTAACCGGGTTTTTCGTTGGGCTGGTCATGGTGGTGGAGCAACCGAGTGGCTGCGGCATTGGCGGCCGCGCAGGGACCATCGTGCTGGCTCATAACGATCAGGTCGTGCCAGTCATTACGAATAGTGGCACTATTAGTAGCACTTGTACTTGCGGCTTGACGTGCGCGCTCACTGCATTCCGCATCCGCGCGATATCCTCCGCCCCGCCGGAAATTCCCGCGCACGATCATCCCGCCGCGGGATTTAGGGTCGCCGTTACTAATGATACTTGGAGGCGTTTCGTCTGAACTGACTGGAAGCATATTTACTGAAAATCAGTGACTGTCGGCTTCACAGCGCGTTCGCTAGTTCTCGTAGTGAACCAAACAGTGCTTCAGTTGAAGCGGCGAATTCGATCGCAGCAAGCCAGATGGATACCCTTCGCTTATTACAGGGTGAAGCGCTCGTAGCAGATTCAGCTAGCCGGTAGTGAGAAACGGCGAAGGTGGGGTATTAGGAGCCAGGCACGGTGGGAGCTTTCCTGTCTTTCAGAGTTTCTGCTTTGCCTTGCTCCGACGCGTCGGCTTTATACGAACCTAAATCCTAAGCTGGCTTGGGTTGGGACAGGGGGACCCGTCGAACTCAGATAAGCCACTTCGCGAATGACGTAAGGGCCCCGCTCTTACTGAGGTATCTCGAATATGCTTCTGCTACTGCTGTACTGTGGCAGTCTGTTGTACTGTACAGCGTAGACTCTGTAGTGCTGTCGGCCACGCGAGCACCGAGGTTGGCGCAAGGCAACGCAACGCGGTGCGCGTGGAGCGGCAGGACTGCTGCTCGTCGCTTGGATAGCAGCGCCCGCCCTGCTGTCGTGTGAGCGTGGGTCGCGTCGTCGCGACGTTGCGAGCCCATTTTTTGCCAACAGAGCGAAACCGCGACAACTTGGAAGTCACCACTTGTGAGCAGCGAGCCCGCAATGGATCTCCAACGAGGCGAGGAAAGCGTTCTAGAGTTCTAGAATCACCCAATACGCAGAGTAACGACATTGTGTTACGGACCGATCCACGGACGGATATGACAAGGCTGGTGTGTCACCGAAATAGCTCCGTAGTACAAAACAGAGACATCGGGGTGGGTTGGAAACGTTTTCCAGGATTTGCGTTCGGTACAAAAGCAAAACGCCTCGTACTAATATTGGTTTGAGGCCTCCTGGAGAGGGATGTGGATTCAGATGACCGGGGGGTGGATCATCCAGCCTGGATGCTTGGCTAGTTGGGAATTGGTGTTACGACGGGGAAGATAGGGCAGCCTGGACTGGATACTACCGTTGAGATGGAAAGCGATGCGGCGAATTTCGATGGTAACCGGCATGTTGGGCTTGCTTGCTGTGGAAGGTGGGGAAATGGGCGGGGTAGCTTCGTATTGCACGGCTGGGACCGGGCATGGGCGAACTGTTGACGATGCCAGATTCCGCTTCGCAATTGGCTGTGAGGGTGCTTTGGTCATGTTGCTATTTGTTCGCAGAACAAATAGATGAGCTCCGTGATCAAGACGCGAGCTGTCGCTAGCCGATACCAACACGGATTGGTGGATAGAAACTAGGGCGAAAAGTAGGTTACCGAATCAGAAAGCATCTTGCCCCAAGATGCTGACTGGGCACGTGTACACAACCAAAAAGCATAGCTGCAGTTCTGTAGCCGCACCAGCAAGTCCATCCATCCACGCACGGAAGGGACCTTTTGTCGTCATTACGCGTCAGCAAGGTTTGGGCCAACCAGACAGATTTTGCGGGGAAAGATCCCGCACCTTTGTGCAGACGTGTCTTGGCGTCTGCATGCATGTTGGATCAACGATCCTGGATAAAATGTTCCAACAATTGTGGTTCACTAAAAGGGTAGTCCATAATATATATGATACCATAGCAAGAAATTACTTGGAAGAGCATATCTCGTTAATCAATGTGTACAACATGCTAACACCCAATGGCGTTTGTTTCCCTCTGGCATGTAAAAAGGAGTGATAAGGGCTACCACCTCCACTCTTCAAAGGCCTGTCACAACGACACATTAATCACAGCATATATGAACGCACACTCATACATTCATCTTCGAGCATTGTTTAACGCACTGATTGATGACTCTCACGGTATTCAGTTCAACAACACCCAGATTTCGCCTTCTCTACGGTAGCAGACCACCAGGCACCAGCCACTGACGCTGGAAACCGTGCCAACCCAGTGAAGGGACCCTGGTGAGCCCCCTTCTCAGTCACAGTGAATGCACTGCTGTAGCGCGACACAGTCAGCATGGCAGCAGTTGTAGCATCCACAGGCGTGGGCACACCCGCCTTGAAAATTCTCACATCGTCCAGGGTGAATTCCCCTGCTTGTCCTGGAATAGAACCGGAATATGTAGCCGTCTGCCCGTAATTCTCGGGCAGGTCCTCGCCTTCCCCGTCACCCGCCCCTGAGGGCAGCTTCACTGCCCGAACGGTCAAGCTGTAGAATTTAATCGGCCCGACACGGGCGGCCATCTCTGGATTTTCCACGTCGAGCTCTCGAGCCTCCACCACTCCCCACCCGCCCAGACCCACAGAAGCCATGAGGCGGCGGAAATCCTCCAGGTAAAGCGCTCCACTGAGACACTCACCGAAAAGAACCTGCCAGAACAAACACATCACAGGGGGTGATTGGGAAAGCATGAGTAGGGATTAACGACCCCCCAGTCCAGACACCCAGACCCACAGAGGCCATGAGGCGGCGGAAATCCTCCAGGTAAAGCGCTCCACTGAGACACTCACCAAAGAGAACCTGATCTCTGTTGGGAAAAAAAGGAGATGGAAGTGAGGTGATGGGAAGGAGATGAGATGACAGAAACGTGATGGAATTTGGGTGATGAAAGGGAGGTGATGGAAATTGGGTGATGGAAAGGATGTGAGATGCCGTGAGGCGTGACATCATACCAAGAAGAGAATGCAGCTGAGACACTCGCCAAGGTGATCCCGCAAAAGCAAGGTGACAACTCAGGTAGGTGAGCGTGACAAGAGTGCCTTTTGAGAGGGAAATTGAAAGGGATGTCTCATTCCCGCTCTTCTCTCACTTCCCCACCTCCCCCAACCCCCCCAAGAGAGGGCCGAAGTAAGCAATGAGGAAAGCAGTGATGGGTTGAGCCAGCCCCCACTTGCTCACCTTGTCCTGTCGCAGGTGCTTTGGGATACTTTGGTCGGAATTTTTTTAAATAGGCGATGGGTTGACCCCAACCCTCCCCCCTCTCTCTCTTTTCCCCTCTTCTTCCCCCTCCCCCCCTCACCTTGTCCTGTTGCAGGTGCTTTGGGATTCTACGTTGGGCAAACACGTTTGAGAAGTAGAAATCGTCATTGAGGCACTCGCCTGCTAAGCCTGCCCGCCTGCCCCCCTGCCCCACTGCCCCGCTGCCCCGCTGCTCCCCTGCCCCCCTGCATTCGTGCCTCCCCTACTCCTAATTCTCACCTTGTCCTGTTGCAGGTGCTTGGGGATTCTGCGGTCGGCGAACACGTCTGAGAAGTAGAGCTCGCCGCCCGTCTTGAGCACGCGGGCGATCTCGGCAATCACTGGCACCTTGCTGGGGGCGAGGTTGATGACGCAGTTGGACACCACCACGTCCACCGAGCTGATAGGGGAGAGGAGAGGGGGAACAAAGAGAATTGACTTTTTAAGCCAATTCAAAAGTCAACGAGGTTAATGTCACAGTTGATTGGATACCACCACGCCCACCTTGCTGTGTATGAGAAGGGAGACAAGGACGGGTGCAGGGGGAGAAGGGGAAAAGGGGGGGGCAAGGTTGAAGAAAGAAAAACGTGGTGCGGGTGAGGGGATGGACGGCGAGGTGCACTGATGACAGGCATCTTGCGAGAAATACTCACACATGTTCCCAACCCCATCCACCCACCCAGACACACACACAGACACACACACACACACACACACACACACACACACACACACACACACACACACACACACACACACACCTGTCCTCAACATTAGCAGCCCTGAGATCCTCTATATACCCCTTCCTGAGTTGGACCAACCATCCACCCAAGCACCCAGCCACCCACCCACTCACCCACTCATTCACACAACCAACCACACACACCACCCACCCACCAACCACCCATTCACCCACCCACCTGTCCTCGACATTAGCAGCCTTGAGATCCTCGATAAACCCCTTTCTGAACGACACATTGGACTTCTCAAAACCAAACTTCTCCCGGTGGTACTCCTCATGCTTGCGCGCCACTGCCAGCTGCTCGTCTGCAGTTGAAAGAAAAAGCGGGCGAAGGGATGGGGAGAAGGGAAGGGGGAGGGAGAAGGGATGGGTCGAAAGGGGCGAGGAAAGGGAGAGGAGGGGAGGAGAGGGAAGGGAGAGGGGGAGCAGAGGAAGAGCAATATAATTGAGAAAAATGTGCATACTGGCAATGCCTGCTCGTAATGACTATGGGGCTGTGGGGTCGAGATTGAAGGGCGGAGGAGGAGGAGGAGGAGGAGGAGGAGGAGGAGGAGGAGGAGGGGGAGGAGGAGGAGGAGGAGGAGGAGGAGGAGGAGGAGGAGGAGGAGGAGGAGGAGGAGGAGGAGGAGGAGGAGGAGGAGGAGGAGGAGGAGGAGGAGGAGGAGGAGGAGTGGTAGGTGAAGGGGTTGTTGGGAACGTTTCCTAGGCACGTACCCACCCAGCACTTATGTTTTCAATCATTAGCTCGCGCTCAGTGTCGCTCCCTCCACCTACCCTCTCCCTCCCTCGTCCACCTACCCTCTCCCTCCCTCGTCCACCTACCCTCTCCCTCCCTCGTCCACCTACCCTCTCCCTCCCTCGTCCACCTACCCTCTCCCTCCCTCGTCCACCTACCCTCTCCCTCCCTCGTCCCAGCATCTCCCTCCCTCGTCACACTTGCTGACCTGTCATGTCGATCCCGATGACCTGGCCTGTGGGCCCCACCAGCTGAGCTGCCACGTAGACATCCCTCCCTGTTCCGCACCCCAGATCCAACACCGTGCAGCCCTGCAGGAGCGGATGAGAGGGGAGGAGAGGGGAAGGGAGGAGAGGGGAGGGGAGGGGAGGGGAGGGAAGAGGATAGGAGGGAGGGGAGGGGAGGGGAGGGGAGGGGAGGGAAGAGGATAGGAGGGAGGGGAGGGGAGGGGAGGGGAGGGGAGGGGAGGGGAGGGAAGAGGATAGGAGGGAGGGGAGGGAAGAGGAGGGACCTCTTAAGCACAGTGAATCGAAACATGAAGACGGTGGGAGCGAGAAGAGGAGAGGAAAGGAAGTGGAGAACGAGGGGAGCCAGGGGATGCAGGAGGTGGGAGGGAGCGAGAGAAAAGGGGAGGACAGGCGAACATGAGCTACGGTGGAATACAAACGAGGAAAACGGGGGTGCGAAGGGGGGGGAGAACAAAGGGAGCCAGAGGAGCCACCAGGGAGAATAATGACCATGCTGGCTGGCGCCGAGGCGAAAAGTGAAATTTAGAATGTGTAGTAACGGAGCGATAAAAAAAACCAGCTCAAATGTTTTCTGACGAAGAGAAACTGCCGTTAGGGAAGAGATGAGATGGGAAGAATGTTCGGGCCTAACGAACGGCTAAGATCACTTGACATCACAGTACCTTGAGCAGGGGAGGGATCGGTGAGCCACAGCCGTAGAATTTTGACAAGATCTCGTCGTGGACGTTGCTGAGCAGGCGGCGAATGTCCTCCCCCAAGCCGCCCTTCACCAGGCACGCTGACGTCTGCAGATCCGTCTGCTGCTGCACCGTCTTCCCGTAATACTCGCTCACGTCAGCATGCGTCACGTCGCTTCCAGCGCCGGTTCCAGCGGCGGGAGACGCGGCGGATTTAGGGCCGCAGCAGCTGCTCTTAGTAGGCTCAGTCGGAGCGGGAGCAGTCTTAGGCCCGCAGCACGATGAAGTCGCCGCCTTGGCTTCCGACGGAGCGGCGGAAGCTTTCGGCCCGCAGCACGACGTCGGCTTGGCGACGGAAGCGGTGGTTGTCTTGTTACAGCACGACATGACGAATGATGTGGCTAAAGGACGGCGGATGAAGGATGATTGAAGAGAACGAATCAACATCGGTAGAGGCTTGTAGGCAGCAAGCAAGAAAATGGATCGCCTTGTATTGTGCTGCTCCTTGGGTCTGTTTAAGTCAAGACGAGAGACGTTCCCAAGGGCGTACCTACAGCATGCATGGAAGCGCAACGGAAACCCAGCTTCACCTCTGAACAGATGTTGCGCTGGAGAAACCAATTGCCCCTGTGGGTTTCGAGCAGGTCACACAAACACCCCTGCGGATATGGAGTTTAGGTTGGCGAAATATTGGGCTGACACCGACGCTACACTGATTGACACGCAAAATCACGCGCGCTTCGTGTATGACACGCATACGCGGTGAAAGCGGAGAATTGATCCCCTAAGGATCGTTTTTTCGCGCGGTCATAAAAGTTGTCCTTTCGTATGCAAAACGCGGGGTTTCAGTGTGGTGACCGAATCGATATCCCCCTGATCGAGCACTTTCACCGCGTCAACCTCGGACACGAACTTGCAGTTGAAATTCAATACACCCACCTTGTGTCTGGTTTGCATCCGAAGCAGTCTGAGAATACACCCAACATTTCGAGAATACAGACCGAAGTAGTTCGGGCTCGTGTGGAGGGTTCTAGAAGTGCAAATATCAAAACGCAATTTCCAGGAATTCAAGGTTGGGGAATCTTTCACGGGAGATTCCGGATGAGTGAACATGTACGCACTTGTAACTGTTTTTATTCAAAGCTACTACTCTCATAAGCTGTTTAGGAGAGTTCCCGAATAACGAATACGCAAAATGAAGCTCTAATTACAAGTAAAATATCAGGGAACTGAAATATTTTGAAGAAACTCTTAAGAGATTCGGGCCGAGACTCCTTATGAAGGTTTGGTCACCCGGCATGCCATGCAGTAAAGTGTGGCACCGTAAGTGTTCTATCGGGATAAGTCCGCATTTGCAGCAATATTAACTCCTCAAATACCATACAGAAATATTTTTTTCTCCTCTCTAATGCAACCTCGCCCGCAACTTCTACCAGGAGCTCAGGGTAGGATTGGGCCACCTCAAGTCGCATCCCAAGATTTCTCGTTCTTGCCTGTCCCCTTTTGAGTGACACGGTATTTGCAGTTCCACCGAATACGCAGGTTTCTGTTCAGTACTCCAATCTCAGCAAGAAACACATAGCGCACAGCACTACAGTAATGATCACTCGATATCAATCAATCTAACAGCAACCAGATTTCACCTTCTCAACAGTAGCAGACCACCAAGCACCAGCAACCGAAGCCGGAAACCTTGGCCAACCAGTAAAGACCCCCTGGTGAGCACCCTTCTCAGTGACAGTAAACACACTGTTGTAGCGTGACTTTTCCAGCACGGCAGCAGTTGTAGCATCCACAGGCGTGGGCACACCTGTCTTGAACACCCTCACATCATCCAGGGCAAATTCCCCCGCTTTCTCGGGAATAGACCCGGAATATGTCGCCGTCTGCCCGTAATTCTCGGGCAGGTCCACGCCTTCCCCTTCGGGCAGCTTCACCGCCCGAACAGTGAAGCTGTAATATTTGATCGGGCCGATCTGGGCGGCAATCTTGGGGTTATCCACGTGGAGTTGTCGAGCCTCCACCACTCCCCACCCACCCAAACCCACCGAGGCCATGAGGCGCCGGAAATCTTCCAAGTAATGGGCACCGCTGAAACCCTCGCCAAAGAGAACCTGATGCCGATGCGAAGAGGGTGAGATGCAAATAGAGGTGATGGGAAGCCATGAGATGCTGAATGCTGAAAGTTAAGAATTCCCGAAAGTGATCCAGGTAAAGTGCACTGGTTAGGTGATCGTTGGTTAAAGAGGAATGTTGGTTGGGGACGAGGCACAGTGATTGGTATGGGAAAAAAAAAAAAAAAACCCAGCAATGAATTATATCCAGTCCTCTTCTGCAACAACTGATAACCAGTCCTCGGCCTCACCTTGTCCTGTCGCAGGTGCTGGGGGATTCTCCGGTCGGCAAACACGTCCGAGAAGTAGAGCTCGCCGCCCGGTTTGAGCACGCGGGCGATCTCGGAAAAGACAGGCAACTTGACGGGCGTGAGGTTGATGGTGCAGTTTGACACAACCACATCCACTGAGCTGTTTGGGGGAGAGGGAAAGGGGAAGGGGGTGGGGGGGAGGGACTTGAGGTGGGTGGGGTCGTGAGTTGGCGAGGGAAAGGGGAAGGGTGTGGGGGGACGTGAGGTGGGTGGGATCGTGAGTTGGCCGTGCTGGGAGTGAGGTTGATGGTGCAGTTTGATACAACCACATCCACTGAGCTGTTCGGGGTCGGGGGAGAGGAGAGAAGAAGGATGGACGAAGAGAGGGACAAGATAAGGGAGAAAGATGGCATGAAGTAGGGATTATAGGCAATTTGCTGGGCGTGAGATGAATGCCGCAGTTGGGCGCATTTGAAAGGAGAGTGAGGGGAAGGGAGGGAGGGAAGGGCGGGAGGTGTGGGAACGGGGTACAGCCTAACTTTATTCCATCTCCTCTGCAACAGCCAAACCCCAACCTTGCTACCGTGCTAGAGTTGACATTTGAGTCGACTCAAAAGTCATTTGGGTGAGTTTTGAGTTGACCCAAAACCCAGTTGGACGCATTTGAGAGGAGAGAGAGGAGAAGGGAGGGACAAGGAAGGGGGGGGGGGGGGGGGGGGGGGGAGGAGGGGGGGAGAGAGGTTGGGGAACGGGGTAAAGCCCAACTTTATTCCATCTCCTCTACAACACCCGAATTCCAGCCTAGCTACTGTGTTACCCACTCAAAACCAAACCATTGAACCCCCCTCAACCCCTTTCAACCTCCCCCAACCCCTAACCACCCACACACCCAACAACCACACACACAGCCACCCACCTGTCCTCGACATTAGCAGCCTTGAGATCCTCTATAAACCCCTTCCTGAACGACACGTTGGACTCGGCGAATCCGAACTTCTCCCGGTGGTACTCCTCGTGCTTCCGTGCCACTGCCAGCTGCTCGTCTGTGTATGAGAGGGACGATGCAGGAGGAGGAATGGGTGAAGACGAACGGAAATGAAGAGGAAAGGAAGAAGGGGAGGGGGGGAGGGAGAGGAAGGCGTTGGTTAGGGATGCGGAGAAAAGAGAGAACAAAACATGGATTCAAGAATGCATGCCCTCAGGGTTTGTTGAAAAACATGGGTGGCATAAATGAACGACAATCATGGTCATGGGTGACGAACATGGACATGGGTGACGAACATGGATGGACATGGGTGACGAACATGCATGGACATGGGTGACGAACATGCATGGACATGGGTGACGAACATGCATGGACATGGGTGACGAACATGGATGCAAATTAGGGATCGTGAATGGGAAGGAGGAGGAGGCGGGAGGTGAAGAGAAGAGGCTGTCAGGAATGGCTGGCTGCGGCACTAACATCCTCACGCCTTCGTTCCCGCTTCCTTTCGCGGCTTATCCCCCCACTAATATCCTTGCTGACCTGTCATGTCGACACCGATGACCTGGCCTGTGGGCCCCACAAGCTGAGCTGCCACGTAGACATCCCTCCCTGTTCCGCACCCCAGATCCAGCACCGTGCAGCCCTGCGGGGAGGAGGGAGAAGATGGGAAGGTTGGGGGAGAGGGGAGAGGAGTGGGAGGAGAGGGGAGATGAGAGTGTACTCAAATCCAACACCGTGCAGCATTGCGGTGAGGAGGGAGGGGAGTGGGGAGGGATGCCCTCTTGTTGACTGTCATCCTAGTTCCAGCACAGTGCAGCCTTGCGGCGAGGAGGGAGGGGAGAAGGGAGAGGGGTCCGTTTGAGTTGACTCGCACGCAGATCAGCACCGTACATTGCTACGAGAAGACGACGAGAGGGAGATGAGGCAAGAAATGCGTAGAGGGGGAAAGGGAACGGGAGTGAGGAGGGAGCGGGGGGAAGCGAGTGGGAGGAGGGGGGGGGGAAGGCGGGGGGAAGCAGGGGGATGGAGGAGGGGAGGGGATGAGATGTGGGAGAAACTAAGAGAGAAAGGCGAGGAACCAGTTATGGGATGAGAAGAGTTCCTGCGTGTTGGAATCCAACAGAGAAAAAAGAGAGCCAGAGAGGTTCAAGAGCATGCTGGCACCAGAAGCAAGTATGGATTCGACGAGAAGCTAAGATAAAACAACCACATCAAATGTGTAACGGTGGGAGATCAAACAACCAGCTCGAACGTCTTATAACGGAGCAAGGTGCGGGAACGGGATGTGAGGAGAGGAGATCGGGGCCGATGAACGGCTAAGATCATTTTCACACCACTGTACCTTGAGCAGGGGAGGGATCGGTGAACCACAGCCGTAGAATTTCGACAAGATCTCATCGTGGACGTTGCTGAGCAGGCGGCGAATGTCCTCGCCCAAGCCGCCCTTCACCAAGCATGCTGACGTCTGCAGATCCGACTGCTTCTGCACCGTCTTCCCGTAATACTCGCTGATGTCAGCATGCGTCACGTCGCTCCCGCCGCCGCCGATCGCAGCGGCGGTGGAAGCGGCGCAGGTGCTATTAGATTCCATGGGTCTGCAGCAACCGCTCTTCGCCTCAGTCGGGGCAGGGACAGCCTTAGGCCCGCAGCATGACGACATTGTGACTCTCGGAGTGCGGTGATAACGGGACGGCTGACAGCTCGATAGATTGAAGAGAATGAAGCAACAGCAGTCCACTGAGTGGACTTTGTAGGCGTCAGGCGGAGAAACGGTTGCGGTGTGCTCCAGGATCTTGTCATAATCAATCTTAGGGCGGGTTTTCGACCGGTGTCAATCATCCTGACACAAGGCTATCGACAGCATCGATTGTTCCACGTCATCATCAATCAAATCCAAACCCTTCACGCCTCATGTCCGCCTGCCTGACGCTAGCAGAGAACGCGGCCTTAGGTGTCTCCCCAGGAACCTTGGGCCGAGGTTCCAGAAACGGGAACCCAGGTTGGCCTAAAAAAAAAAAAAAAACAAACAAAGTTTGTCTGTGGCAAGCCGCCTTGTCGGAACACCACGCGGATGTACACCCCCCCCGACAGCTGTTGTTCTTGGAGGTGAAACCCAATCACTAAGCATGATTGTGGATTGTACGGAAGTCACACTGTGCGCGGAGGTGGGCAGAACCCTTGAGTTCGTCGTGGTAGTGGAGGTATTACAGGGTGAGCACAGACTCTCGCGATTCTCAAGCGCAAGCGGAGGGCGTGTCCAGCGTACATTCACAGTTCATAAACCTGTTAGGTTACCACATATTCTTTTGTAACACTGCATTTTACAAAAAGGTTGGACAAGATCAGCTTCCGTACACAAGACGGCACGCCCGCTGCACGTACGACGAATCGTCTAACACACGTTACTGGAATCAGTTTACGCGCGAACAATGATACAGCATTGCGTCCTGCCCGCTTCAGTAATTTTCGTTCAAGCGATGAATTTTCGCTTGTGCGTGAATTTCTGTGCGACGATAGACGAGGCAAACAGTTACCTCGTTTTCCATGAATTGTAGAAATCTGAGTGCAGAGGGTTGTGTCCGCGCGCAGGAAGGCCCACTCCTTCGGACTCGACTCGCCTTATATTCGTTTTTTGGTACAGCGAGATATTTTGAGCCGGGAACGTGTGAAGGTACTAATATTCCCAAACTGTACGCGCTGGACACGCCCTAAACAATTTTGCGGAGAGTTCTAGGAACACAGGCATCACAAAGAAACTCCCATGAACTCACGACGGAGATTTTTGTTTTGGTCAGGGGCGGAATCTTCTCGAGTTTTAAAGATTCTAAATCGACAGCTGTAAATCCTCGAATCGATGGGCAGAAAGTTACATCGGATGGTGAGTGTAAGGAAAATTCCTTTTCCTTACTTGGCATCTCCGCTCAACGCGTACATCACTGTAGCACCACAATCAGCACCGTTACCACTCGCAACCCTCGCATCAACAATCCGCCCGCCACCTTCGCACGTCGCACCCCGACCTCACGGCTCGGTGGGTAACCCGCGCTCTGGGCCTCCGCTTCGACACTTTTCCCAACCTCAGTCCCAGGCCCGTTGCGCGACAACCACAGTCCATTACCGTTACCACTGTAGTTTCGCTATATATTCTTCGCTCATGCCTTCGCTCATTGGACTCTTGCTTCGATAGTACAATTCTCGTTCGTTCACTGAATTGCACTCGTAACACTTGGTATTCAGAGCCTACGATCTTTTCTCGGACCGCACCCACACCTTCGCTTCCCCACTATCTCAATTTTTGGGGGGGCCTCACGTCTCTCATCGACACAGCACCGCCGCTCGTAGTGCTCTCTCGTAAGCACACACGGCCACGACTGAGGCTCTCGCTGAGCTCGCCCGACGCCCCCGCCATGGCCGAATTCACACTCGCCACATTGACGCAGCAGCAACTCGACCGTCTGGTGCGCCAACTTGAAGATTCGGCGCTCGAAATTGCGACGCTCACGGCGGAACGTGACTCCGCGCGTCAGCAATCAACGATGAACACTCCAGCGCCACCACACGCACCGACAAATGCATCTGCACAATCAGACGAGCCGATCGTCATCTCGTCCGGCACACCAACACAAAACAACAGCGTGGGACAGTGCTTAGGCGCAGCCAGCGATGGCACCGCCCAGCCGATGCCTGGCATGGGAGGAAACAGGGTCGCACCAAGCCCGCGGGAGCCTCGCGAAGCCCGTCGGCACGTGGAGTTCATGGCGACAAGTGGCGAACAAGCCATTATGGCACCAATGCCACTCAAGCCGCAACGCCCGCCCTGCTTCGACGCGAGCCAGTGCGGATGTCCGACGGTTCAATCGTGGGTCTTCACGATGAACGTCTTCTTCGACGCGAATTACGTCGAGTCGGACGCAGCGAAGATTCGGTATGCCGTTTCGGTGCTAAGGGGCCCCGCCATGGACAGGTGGCGAGTCATCGTGACGTCGCCACGCGCCTACGAGCCACCATCGCAAGAGGAATGGCCCAAGGGCCCAGCTATCACCTGGAGTTCATTCTGCGAGACCGCCCAATACAGCACGTGGGATGCGTGGTGCGCAGGGCTTCGGGTGCGCTTCGAGCCGATCGCGGCTTCTATTTCGGCGCGTCAGAGATTGCGCACTTGGCGGCAGCTCGGATCGGTTCAAGTCTGTACGAGTGGTTTTCTCGCATTATGCGAGCAAGTCGGCTACATGCACAAAGCAGAGCGGGTGGACCGTTACGTCAGAGGGCTGAAGCCGGAAATCTCGCACGAAATCATGCTACGCGGGCTCTCGAACTTCAACGAGATTCTCGCGCTCGCCGAGAAAATCGACATTTTACGCCGTCCGAGACCGGGGTCCTACTATGGACATCGTCCTCGGGGACCGATCGAGCACGCCACTGTACACGCTATTGCGACAAATGCAGCTGCCGCGCCGTTTAAGGGGCGCTGCTTTGCTTGCATTAGGTTGGGCCATCGCAAGAGCGAATTCCCAGAGGAGCTAAGGCGCTGCAGAGCAGAGCAGGGGAGGGAGTTTCCAAGGCAGAGAAACGCCAGCAGTCAGTAGGAATCGGGCCAACTACTGACGAGACTGCCTGCTCGCCCAGCCTCACCGACCCTCACCGACTCACAGTCTCGATTCATGCTATCGATCGGACTCGGTCGAATAAGGAGGGTACAGCGTCGGATTGCCCAGTACTGATCCATGGGAAAATACACGGAGCAGCAGTGAAGATTTTTATCGACGAAGGAGCAAGCCACAGTTTAGTAAATACCGCAACCGTACGAAAATTGCAGCTGACACTTAGTGTGAGAATTGAGGAATGAAAAAGAACTAGCACAAAGTTGGGTACAAGTAGGAAACCCTAGGAAACTGTACCCCATAGTGTCTACCCCACTATAGCCTACACAAGCTATACAATATGAGTTTGACACACCCCCATAGGCAAAGTGGGGGAGAACAAGAGGTCACAAGACCAGTCAAGCAAAGCAAAGCAAGCTCAGGGTGGATCACAAAGTCACCACACAATCCGAGCACAAGAGCAAGGCCAAAAGGCCAGTTCACATGCAAGATCATATATGTGAGAGTACGACGGCTTATGCCAGCTATGCTTGCTTGCCTTTACTTAATCATGCTATTTCTAGCATAGGATAATCATATGCATGCATGAATTGCTTGATTTCCTAGGCTAGGCGCTTTCCTATATTTTATTAAAGTTATAGCACCGAGCTAGGTTGCGTGCACCGAATTCTGGCTTTTCGGTTGCCACCGAATTGCCTTCTACCGAATTCGGTAAGGATCTGTTCGGGACGCTTCGCGACCCGCGGAACCTTCGCGTAACACCTGGTTACGGGGCCTTGTGTCGAGCCTATATATAGCCTCGTGCTGTACCCAGGTGATCATTCAATTCAATTTGAATCATCTTTTCTGAGCTCGATCCCAGATCCTCACACTTGGTAATCAGAGCGGGTTTACACGCGAGGTCTTCAACCGCTTAGTTCCGGCCTTTAAAAACCGCGGGGGCGACGATGAAAGCGCCGATACGGGTATGTAAAACCAGTTCCGCGCAATTTTTCTAAGTTCCCCTCGATTCGGTTTTCGAACACCCCTCAGATTTACTGGTGGAAAGGTTGGAGTTTCGACCGTTCGATCGAGTTTCATCTCAACGGCCCTGAGAATTTCGCCCAAAAAAGTTGGAATTTGGAGCGTCGGATCGATTTTCTCCTCAACGGCCAAGATCGGACGCGAATTTTGCTTAAGGGAGATTTACGCAACCTACAGAAATCGCGCTCGTCGATTCTACAGTCAATTTGACTCGCAGTAAGTCGACCAACACCTAGAATTCGATTATTTTCGTCGCGCATCTTCCTGTAAATCACCAAATGGAGGGAAAAGGAGATATTTCAGTACAGAAAATCGCGGAGTTACGTGCTGAACATAAGCAAATACGTGCCGCTCCCACGACTCGAAAAACTCCTTGCGAACCAGTCGGCAACCGCCACAGCAGCAGCGACAATAGTAGCAGCAGCAGCAGCGGCTACACCGACAATTCTACATGCGACAACGACAGCAGCTATAGTTAGCCTCGAAGCAGTGAAGCTGAGGCTAGCGGAGGCGTTCGATCCTACAGTAAAAAGGAACGACGTTCGTCGATTTGTAGCTGAACTCGAAATTTACTTCGAAGCCGTTGGATGCACGACCCCGACAAAAGACGCAATGCGCATACGGCTCGCAGCAACACTGTTACGAGGCCCAGCTCTAGAGTGGATCAACAACAGAATAGTCTAAGGCGAGGGGACGTGGGCGCAGGTTCCGGCAGCACTGATCGAATAGTTCGACACGTTGAACAGTAGCTACTACGGAACACGACGCAACAAGCCAACTAGTGGCATGGGGCGATTGGCACCACCCACGACTGCCGACCCGATGGAGAACGACGAGGGCGATGTGGAGCAGCGGCTAGCAAATAATGAGACGTGCATATTTTGCGGCGCTACAGGACATCGTATCTTGGCGTGTTGGAAAATGAAGAGAAGGTGTGCGGAGCTGAAGGACAAGAACAGTCCGGCACCCCCGAAGCAGAAAACGGACAACGTGGCAACTTCGGAGAGGGCGAAAAAAGGAGAATATGGTGGCGCAAATTTAAAACGTCACGACCAGCCGGCACCAGGGGAAATCGCCGAGACTAATGGAGGATCCGTGAAACAAGACCCTGCACCGACCGGGAAACTCCAGCCGTATACCTCGACAAGTAAGAATATTACTTCTCGTGGGTTTCAAGCCTTTATTAAGGGAGAGTCAGAAATCAAACCGGTACCGGGTATTATGGGGACCCTACTCCAGAGCGCTAATACGGGTCGAGCGTTCCGAGGAGTTAATATTCTCTCCCAGCAGCACTGTTTAAAGGCTCCCTGTTCCCCACAGATGAAGCCTACACAGCTGCAAAGGCTTAGTGGAAGGTTCCAGGCCCAAGAGAAGCCGAATCGGCCTCGGATAAATCCTTCTAACCTTTCTCAGTTGAAATCTGATACTGAAGCTGCATCTTTGAGCGCAGGACCTAGGGATAACATATTCGACGTACCCTACGATCCTATAAGCGATACCATCTACGGATACTCAGAGCAGCAACAACCACTAGTACTCGAGGTGATCTGCAACGGGCGTCGCCTCCAGGCCCTGATGGATAGTGGTGCGTCCCACTCGGTGTGCGACCGCGGGACGTTGGAGAACATTGGAGAATCCTAAGAAGAAACCCAGTTTACAGCAACGATGGTGGACGGTACGAAGCTTCCCATCCACGGAAAGTCAACACTGCAACTGCAGATAGGGGCGTTGAGGTGGAAGCCGGCGTTGCCGATCACGAACATCAAGGGATTAGATTTTATCTTGGGGCGAGATTTCCTGAAGCAGTTCAACCCCGAGATCGATTGGGTCAACAGCAAGGTGTGCATCTACAACAACGGGAAACGAGTGGAGCTGCGAAGCTTGACGAATACAGGGAGCGTACCTGAAACGACACTGGCACGGTTCGAACAGACGGTGAACGGGAGTAACACGGGTTACTTAGCACTGGTTATAGCAGTAGCAGAGGAGGAGGTCTTGGAGCAGTACAAGGATATAATGCCCGACGACCTACCCACAGGCGTATCTCCAGCACGCACCCACGAGCACGAGATCGTGGAGGAGCCAGGTGCGAAACCCGTCTCACGTGCACCATACCGACTGAGTCCAACTGACTGACAGACATGAAAAATAGATAGAGTATCTACTAGACAGACAACTGATCCGCCCATCCACCTCTCCCTACGGTGCACCAGTTCTCTTCACTCCAAAGCCAGACGGTAGTTTACGGATGTGCATCGACTACCGCGCACTGAACAAACAGACAGCACTGACTACAGCGCCAGTACTCATCCTACCGGATCCAGACAAGGACTACGTGGTGGAAGCAGACGCTAGTGACCAAGCAGTCGGAGCAGTACTGATGCAGCATCACGAACGCAGTTTGCAGCCCATCGCCTACCTCACTAAGAAGCTACACGGAGCAAAACTAAACTACCCCATTCACGACAAGGAAGCCTTAGCGATAGTCATAGCCTTCAAGGCGTGGAGGTGTTACCTAGAGGGAGCCAAGACTACAGTCTATACTGACCACTGCAGTCTCAAATACCTGAAGTCACAGCCGCCACTCTCACGACGACAGGTGCGGTGGGTGGACTTCCTGGAAACTCACTTCCACTACGACATCGTCTACAAGCCCGGGCTACACAACAAGGCAGACGCGTTGAGCCGCCCCGGACATGTAGCAGGCATCCAGCTCGACGGGATGAACCCTCTGCTCAAGGGTCTATTCCAACATGGGTACTCCGTGGACGTAGAGATTGCTACAGCACAGACCAAGAAGCTATTACAGTGGAAGAAGGACTTAGCTGTAAGGAAGGGTTCAGGAAAGATTTGGGTACCGAATTACGCCCCGCTACGGCAGATCCTATTAGAGGAGTTTCACGACGTACCTTACGCGGGACATTTCGGGAGCAACAAGACGTTAGCAGGGATAGCGAAGTATTACTACTGGTCCGAGATGGCAGCAGACGTGCAGCAGTTCGTCACCTCTTGCGACACGTGCCAGCGGATGAAGAGTAGCAAGCAGAAAAAAGCAGGGTTACTTCAGCCTCTACCCGTACCGGAGCAGCCATGGGAGGTCGTTAGCCTCGACTTCATCAAAGGACTTCCTTCGACCTCACGGGGACATGATTCCATCCTCGTGGTGATCGATAAGTTCTCCAAAATGGGTCACTTCATACCGACCAACGCCACAGCTACAGCTGAAGCAACTGCTCGACTCTTCTTCGACCGCATCATCACCATCCACGGCATCCCCGCTACACTCATCTCAGACAGAGACCCCAAATTCACGAGTAAGTTCTGGAAGGAGCTCATGGGACTGTTGGGGACAAAGCTTGCAATGTCTTCAGCATACCACCCCCAGACTGACGGACAGACAGAGCGACTCAATCAAGTGGTTGAACAGTTACTCCGCACAGCTTGCAAGGACGACGTCAGCCACTGGGACACACAGTTACCAACCCTAGAGTTCGCTTACAACAACGCATCACATGCGGCCACAGGGAAAACTCCTTTCTTCCTGTGTTACGGACGGGACCCACTCACACCACAGCAGCCAACCACACCGGCATACGTCCATGTCAGAACATTATAGCTTACTTATTTGTGTAGGCTATAGTGGGGTATCCCATAGGGGGTACAACCCAATTAGGGTTTCCTATTTGTACTCACTTCATTCATAGTCATTTCATTCTTGTTCACTTCTTCTCATGGTATCGAGCAGGTTCCCCTGTGGGAACTGTGCTTAGGGCCCACCACCACTACCTTGAGTTTTTTTTTCCTACCCTAGCATCTAGCGCGTCGCCCGCCCTAGCAGCCCGAGCGCCACCTTAGCGCCCGCGCCCCGCTGCCCGCCCTAGCGCCCTAGCGCCCTAGCGCCCGCGCGCTGCCCGCCCTAGCGCCCTAGCGCCCTAGCGCCCCGCGCGCTGCCCTACGCAGAGCGTGAGCGGCTCGCGTGAGCCGCCCGTGCGCCGCCCAGAGCCGCCCATCAGCTGCCTGCCCGTGCGCTAGCCGCTCGACGCGCCAGTCGCCCGACGCCCGCTAGCCGCCCGACGCCCGCTAGCTGCCCGACGCCCGCTAGCCGCCCGGCGCCCGCTAGCCACCCGACGCCCGCGCGCCGCCCGACGCCCGCTAGCCGCCCGTCGGCCGCCCGTGCGTCGCCCTCAGCAGCCCGACGCGCCACCCGTGCAGCCGCCCGTGCAGCTGCCCGTGCAACCGCCCGTGCAGCCGCCCGTGCATCCGCCCGTGCAGCCGCCCAACGTGCCGCCCGTGAGCCGCCCCACCCGCCCGTGCCGCCGCCCGTGAGCCGCCCGAGAGCCGCCCGTGAGCCGCGCGCCACGACGCCCGCGCCGCCCATGAGCCCCCGCGTCACCCGAGCCGCGCAGGCCACCCGAGCAGCGGAGGCGCCCGAGTCGCCCGTGCCGCTGCGTGCCCGAGCCGCCCAAGCCGCCCGAGCCGCCCGAGCCGCCCGAGCCGCCCGAGCCGCACGACCCGCCCGAGCCACCTGGGGAGCCGAGCTGCTGGTCCTGTGGGGCTGCTGTTGCTACTGGGCCGGCAGCTGCTGTGTTACCGTGTTCCTGTGCTGCTGAGCTGCCCGACCTGTCCTGTCTGGTGAGCACAGCTCCACTGCTACTGCGTGCCCCTCTCCGCACTGCTTGCACTGCTAGTCTGTCGTCATGGCTACCCCTAGTGTCCTAGCTTTTGACGCTGAGGGTCGCGCCATTGACTTTGAGGTCTGGGTCGACGACCTGCAGCTGTTCTTACAGTGCGATAGGGCAGACGGTCTTTCTCTCTTTGACCTCACCTCTGGTGCTGATGCTGACGCCACTGTTCGCTCACAGTGGGCCACGCGCAATGCTGCTGCACGTCTTGCTGTGCGTCGCCACCTGCCTACCGCTGAGCGCGCGCACTTTAGCCAGTACAAGAGTGCCCAGACCTTGTACGACGCTGTAGTTGCGTGCTACTCCTCCCCTGCCACTGCTGCACTGAGCCGCCTCATGCTCCCCTTCCTCTTCCCTGACCTTGCCGCCTTTCCCACTGTCGCTGACCTCATTACGCACCTCCGCACTAGTGACACCCGCTACCGCACTGCGCTTCCTGCTGACTTCTGCGCCAAGAAACCCCCCCCCCCATGTACATCACTCTCTACTTTTTAGTCACTCGCCTCCCTGACTCCCTTCGTGTAGTCCGGGACCACTTCCTCGCGGTCTGTCCCACCACCCTCACAGTCGACAGCCTCGAGAAGGCCCTCCTAGCGGCCGAGAAGAGCATAGTTGCTGTAGGAGCCTCTCGAGGTGACCCCCGCGCCCCCATCTTTGAGGGGTGTTCTCCTTCCCCCCTTTGCCCTCTGACGCCTCTGCCGCTGCGGCCGACCTCGTTGGTCTTGAGTCGGTCGGTGCGGCGTCTGCCCCTAGCGGGAGACGCCGCTCTGGCAAGGGCAAGGGGGGCAAGGGAGCGGGTGGGGCCAGCGGGGGCGGTGGAGGTGGCGGTGGAGGCGGCGGAGGGAGTGGGGGTGGCGGTGGAGGTGGTGGCGGGGGTGGGGGTACTAGTGGCGGCAGTGGAAACGGGGGTGGCGGCGGCGGTGGCGGTGGGAGCGGAGGTGGCGGAGGCGGCGGCGGTGGAGGCGGAGGTGGGGGTGGCGGTGGCGGTGGCGGTGGCGGTGGTGCAGGTGGTCGGAGTGGCACTTCGTAGCGGAGCAGCACTGGGGGTGGTCAGCGCCAGCAGCAGCAGCAGCAGCGTTCTCGCGACCTCCTGACGCCTCAGCAGCTCCATGAGTGGTGCATGCAGCGTCAGCGTGGTGGGGGTTTTGGTCCCTGCACCTACGTCCTTCGCACTGGCGACCGTGCTGGAGAGCAGTGTGGGGGTACCCACACCGCCCAGCGCTGCTTTGGCCGCCTGATGGACGCTTAGCGCCAGCAGTTCCCGGAGGCCACGGAGATCCCCCGCTGGGGAGAGCTGTCTAGGGCTTGTGTAGCTATCTTTGATCTTGACTTTGATGCTATCCTTGCAGCCATGTACGCTGTGACCATTAGTGATGAGAGTGACTGTTACCTGTGTTTCCCGCCCGACCCGGGCATTGGTACTGCTGCTCTAGGTGTCAGTGAGGCTTCTGCTCTAGGTGCTAGTGCGTCTGTGCTCTCAGGTACTTGTGAGGCTGCTCTCTCAGGTACTAGTGAGTCTGCGCTCTCAGGTATTGTGTTGGCCTCGGCCTCCCACACCTTCACTCTTGACTCTGGAGCGTCTCGCTCCTTCTTTCGGGACCGCACCACACTCACGCCGCTTAGTCGGCCGGTTGCGGTGTCCCTGGCTGACCCCTCTGGAGGTCCTGTCCTGTCTCGCTTCTCCATAGTCCTCCAGTGTCCGGCGGCTCCCTCTGGCACCCTGTCTGGTCTCTACCTCCCCTCGTTCTCTACGAACTTGGTGAATGGTGCTGACCTACAGGATGCGGGAGTCCACCAGTTCACCCCTACTCGTCAGCGGGTGACGCACTGCACAGAGGCTAGCACAGGTCGTCACTTGGCTACGTTTTCACGTCAGCAAGGGCCGAGCCTGTACACACTGACCACTACTTCTCCTCCAGTTCCTGAGTCTGGTAGGGTCCCCTTGTCTGGTCAGGTGTTTGCTGCAGCGTCCAGGTCTGGTCCTGAGTCTGCCCCCTGTTCGTGTCGTCGCCTGTCTCACGAGACTCTCCTCTGGCACCACCGCCTGGGTCACCCCTCCCTGCTTCGGCTCAGAGGCATGGCCTCCCGTCTTCTTGTGTCTGGTCTTCCCCGGTCCCTCCCTCCCCTTCCTAAAGGCCCTGGCCCTGCGTGTGTCCCCTATGTCGAGGGGCGCCAGCGTGCTGCCCCTCACTCCTCCCAGTTTCCTCCGACAGAGGCTCCGTTGCAGACGCTTCACATGGACGTGTGGGGCCCTGCCCGCGTCGGTGGATTCGGTCACGAGCGCTACTTCCTGTTGGTGGTTGACGACTACTCGCGTTACACCACAGTCTTCCCCTTGCGCAGCAAGGGTGATGTTACTGAGGTGCTGATCGACTGGATCCGCGCAGCTCGTCTCCAGCTGAGGCCGAGCTTTGGCTCGGACTTTCCTGTTCTGCGTCTGCACTCGGTCAGAGGCGGAGAGTTTTCCTCTGGCCTTCTGCGTGCCTACTGCCGTGCGCGAGGCATTCGTGAGACCTTCACTCTTCAGGACTCACCACAGCAAAATGGGATTGTAGAGTGCCGCATTGGCATGGTCATGGACGTCGCTCGTACGTCCATGATGCATGCGGCTGCCCCCCATTTTCTGTGGCCGTTTGCGGTCAGGTACGCGGCGCATCAGATCAACCTTCACCCCAGGGTCTCCAGGCCGGAGACCTCCCCAGCCCTGCTGTGGACGGGGAAGGTTGGCGATGCGTCGGCGTTCAGGGTCTGGGGATCTCGGGCGTTTGTCCACGACTTGTCTGCGGACAAGCTGTCCCCTCGCGCTGCTCCCTGCGTCTTCGTGGGGTTCCCCCCCGACGCCCCTGGGTGGCAATTCTACCACCCCACCTCTCGACGTGTTCTGTCCTCCCAGGACGTCACGTTCGACGAGTCGGTACCCTACTACCGCCTCTTCCCCTACCGCACTCCGTCCCTCCCCCCACCCCCGCTCTTCTTGGTACCAGGTCCTCCCCCGGTCGACCCCCTTCCCCCTCAGGGTCTTGCCCCTTCAGGTGTGTCCCAGGTAGACGCGGTCGAGCCTGTCGAGGTCACTGGTGACTCTGATGCTGCTGTGGTGGCTGAGCCTAGGGGTGCTGTGCCTGGGGGTGCTGTTCCTGGGGGTGCTGAGTCTGGGGGTGCTGAGCCTAGGGGTGCTGAGCCTGGGGGTGCTAAGCCTGGGGGTGCTGAGCCTGGGGGTGCTGAGCCTGGGGGTGCTGAGCCTGGGGGTGCTGAGCCTGGGGGTACTGAGACTAGAGGTGCTTCGCCTGGAGGTTCTCCGGGTGCTTCGTCTCGCCGAGAGCCACTCTCCCCGCAGGAGCTGCGTGAGTGGTTTGCCCGGCGCTCGAGGCGTGCTGCTGGTGCTGGAGGTTCTTCGGCTGCTCAGGGTGCTGCTGCCGCGGGTCCCGGAGGTGCTCGTACTGGGAGTACTGGAGCTGCTGGGCCTGCGGGTTGTACTGGAGCTGGTACTGCTGAGAGTGTTGGCGCTGAGACTACAGCTGACAGTCCGGCTGGCAGTGCTCCTGGTGCTGCTGGAGGTTCTGGAGCTACTGGAGGTGCTACTGGAGGTGCTACTGGAGGTGCTACTGGGGGTTCTGGAGCTACTGGAGGTGCTGCTGGAGGTGCTACTGGAGCGGGTACTCCTGTTGGGGGTACTGGTGCTGTCCCTGCTGTTTCTGGCGTCGCCTCGCGACCCAGACCGTACTTCCTTCCCCTCCTGCAGCAGGTTCTTGGTCTTACACCTTCTCCTAGTCCTTCTCCTCCTCCCTTAGAGGGTCCACAGCCTGTCCAGTCACAGTCACAGCTACAGCCTGCCTCCCCTTTGCCTGCTCCTTGTCCCTAAGCTGGTCCGACTGGAGGTCTTACTGAGCGTCGTGAGCCTGCGTCTCGTCCTGCGTCGCCTGTTTGTACTCTGCGCACTAGTGGTCGCGGTTCGCGTCAGCGTCCTCCTCCTGTCCCTGGCACGCACCGGATGTCTCTGTGTCTGTCTACTGCTCCTCTGCATGCCCCTTTGCCTTCTCCTCCTGCTTCCTCTCTTCCTGCTCTTGCTGACCCGGAGTCGGACTCTCTTCGTGCTACCAGTCCTACTGTCACGCGTCTCCTTGCTACTGCCGTCACTGACCCTTCTTTCGAGTCTTCTGTTGCGTCTGCCCTTGTCACTGAGCTTGTCGACTTTGCTGCGCGCTGTCGTCTAGACTACGCTGCTAGTCTTGTCGCTGAGTCCGAGTCTGCCTGTCCTCCGTCCGTCGGGGGTGAGTGTGCCCTTCGCACGGACGTCCTTGAGGACAGGCAGGAGGAGTTCCAGTGTCTGGCCGCCGCTTCACCTCATCTCGCGTCTTTACTGCTCGCCCCTGAGGGAGACCCAGATGCACTAGATATCCCGACTACGCGCTCTTACGCGGAGGCGATAGAGGGTCCCTACTCCTCTTAGTGGCAGGCAGCTATGGATGCAGAGATGGCTTCCTCAAGGTCCACAGGCACCTACGTTGACGCTGTTCCCCCTCCTGGGGCGAACATCGTCAGTGGCATGTGGATCTTCAGGGTGAAGCGGCCGCCGGGTTCTTCGCCTGTCTTCAAGGCGCGTTACGTGGCTCGTGGCTTCAATCAGCGGCAGGGAGTGGACTACTTTCAGACCTTCTCTCCCACCCCGAAGATGACCTCTCTTCGGGTACTGCTGCACGTTGCTGCTCACCGTGACTACGAGCTGCACTCTCTCGACTTCAGCACTACTTTCTTGCAGGGCAGCCAGCACGAGGAGATCTGGCTGCGTCGCCCACCTGGCTTCACTGGGTCTTTCCCTCCTGGTACCCAGTGGAGTCTCTGGCGTCCAGTCTACGGTCTCTGCCAGGCGCCACGTGAGTGGCACGACACACTGAGGACTACGCTTGCGGTTCTTGGGTTTGCTCCTTCTACTGCCGACCCGTCGCTGTTTCTGCGCACCGACACCTCTCTGCCGCCGTTCTACATCCTCGTGTACGTCGACGACTTGGTCTTTGCCACAGCTGACACTGCTGGACTCGCCTACGTGAAGTCCGAGCTACAGAAGCGACACACGTGCACTGACCTGGGTGAACTGCGCAGCTACCTTGGCTTGCAGATCACCCGGGACAAAGCACGCCGCACCATTACCCTGACTCAGTCACACATGGTGCAGCAGGTCCTTCAGCGCTTCGGCTACACGTACTCCTCGCCTCAGGCCACTCCTCTGCCTACTCTCCACTCGCTCTCAGCTCTGCCTTCGGATGAGTCCGTAGAGTCGAGTGGCCCGTATGCAGAGCTTGTTGGCTGCCTCATGTACCTGATGAACTGCACACGACCTGACCTTGCATACCCTCTTAGCATTCTTGCACGCTATGTTGCTCCTGGGAGACACCGACCAGAGCACATGGCTGCAGCGAAGAGGGTGTTGCGCTACTTGTGCAGTACGTCGGGCATGGGGCAAGTGCTTGGAGGGCGCAGTCCAGTGGTCCTCACTGGGCACGCAGACGCTTCTTGGGCTGACGACCAGGCTACGCAGCGGTCATCACAGGGTTACACCTTCAGCCTTGGTTCCGGCTCTGTTTCGTGGCGGGCTACCCGCTCGTCTTCTGTCCTCGGCTCCAGTTGTGAGGCTGTGATCTACGCTGGGGCTATGGCTGCCCAGGAGCTTCGCTGGCTCACCTACCTGCTGACCGACCTTGGAGAGCCGCCTCGTTCCCCTCCAGTCCTGTACGTAGACAACAAGGCCATGCTGGCCTTGTGTCGAGAGCAGCGACTGGAGCACAGGACAAAGCACATTGCTCTCCGCTACTTTCTTGCTCGTGAGCTACAGCAGCGTGGACAGTTGCAACTTGCGTACGTGGCCTCTGAGGCCAACACTGCTGATGTCTTCACCAAGGCACTTGCGCCTTGTGATCATCAGCGCTGCTGCACGCAGCTGGGTCTTGTGCCTATCTTACCTCACTTGCTCACTTCTTGACCTTGCTTGTACCTTCACCTATATATACTCTTGCCCTTACTTGCTTGACTCTTGTATATCTCTTTATATGATCTTGCATGTGGACTGGCCTTCTGGCCTTTGAACTTGTGCTCGGAATGTGTGGTGACTTTGTGATCCACCCTGAGCTTTGCTTTGCTTTGCTTGACTGGTCTTGTGGCCCCTTGTTCTCCCCCACTTTGCCTATGGGGGTGTGTCAGAACATTATAGCTTACTTATTTGTGTAGGCTATAGTGGGGTATCCCATAGGGGGTACAACCCAATTAGGGTTTCCTATTTGTACTCACTTCATTCATAGTCATTTCATTCTCGTTCACTTCTTCTCAGTCCAAGCCGCACATGACTTCGTCACCACCATGCAGCAGCTATGGGAGAAGGCTCAGCGACGTCTCACAACGATGCAAAACTCCCAGAAGCAATATGCCGATCGTCAGCGACGTGATCACTCAGTAGCAGTCGGAGATCAGGTGCTTCTTGACACGCGCAACTTGAACCTGTCTCACTTCCCATCCAAACTCCGGCCTCGCTTCTGTGGTCCTTTTCTCGTTGAGGCACAGGTGACACCAGTTACATTCCCCTTGCGCTTACCAGATACATGGAAGCTTCACAACGCTTTCCATGTCCAGCTACTGAAGCCCTACAAGGACCCCAACCAACAGTTCCAGGGACGGCGGCTACCGCCACCACCACCTGTTCTTGTGCAGGATGAACCTGAGTACGAGATCGAGCGCATTCTCTCTCATCAGCGCCGCGGCGGCAACACCCTCGAGTTCCTGATACGCTGGAAGGGATACGACCCCACTGAGGACAGTTGGGTTGCAGAAGCTGATATGGGCAACGCACGCCGTGCTCTCAAGGACTATCTTGTCAAGCAGGGTGTATCTCACTCCACCCAGCTTTGAGGGGGGGACGTGTGAGAGTACGACGGCTTATGCCAGCTATGCTTGCTTGCCTTTAATTTATCATGCTATTTCTAGCATAGGATAATCATATGCATGCATGAATTGCTTGATTTCCTAGGCTAGGTGCTTTCCTATATTTTATTAAAGTTATAGCACCGAGCTAGGTTGCGTGCACCGAATTCTGGCTTTTCGGTTGCCACCGAATTGCCTTCTACCGAATTCGGTAAGGATCTGTTCGAGACGCTTCGCGACCCGCAGAACCTTCGCGTAACACCTGGTTGCGGGGCCTTGTGTCGAGCCTATATATAGCCTCGTGTTGTACCTAGGTGATCATTCAATTCAATTTGAATCATCTTTTCTGAGCTCGATCCCTAATCCTCACAATATATAAAGGCAAACAAGCAATTGCAGGTATAGAAAGATCACAGTACAAGTAAGGTGAAGAAATGAGCAAGTGAGGCCAAGTAGGCACAAGACCTAACATCGTACAGAAGCGCTGATGATCACAAGGCAGAAGTGCCTTGGTAAAGATATCTGCAGTGTTGGCCTCAGAGGCCACGTAAGCAAGGCGCAGCAGACCACGCTGCTGCAGCTCACGAGCAAGGAAGTAGCGAAGAGCAATGTGCTTCGTTCTGTGCTCCAGTCTGTGCTCTCGACACAAGGCCAACATGGCCTTGTTGTCTACGTACAGAACTGGAGGAGAACGAGGCGACTCTCCTAGGTCAGTCACCAGGTACGTGAGCCAGCGTAGATCCTGTGCAGTCATGGCCCCTGCGTAGATTTCCGCCTCACAGCTGGAGCTGAGAACAGAAGACGAGTGGGTAGACCGCCACGAAACAGAGCCGGAGCCAAGGCTGAAGGTGTAACCCTGTAACGACCGCTGCAGAGCGTGTTCGTCAGCCCAAGAAGGGTCTGCGTGACCTGTGAGAACCACACGACGTCGCCCTCCAAGCACTAGCCCCATCCCCAACGTACTGCACAAGTAGCACAACACCCTCGTCGCTGCAGCCATGCGCTCTGGCCTGTGTCTTCCAGGAGCAACATAGCGTGCCAAGATGCTACGAGGGTATGCAAGGTCAGGTCGTCTGCAGGTCATCAGGTACATGAGGCAGCCAACAAGCTCTGGGTACGGGCCACTCGGCTCTACGGACTCATCCGAAGGCAGAGCTGAGAGCGAGTGGAGAGTAGACAGAGGACTGGCCTGAGGCGAGGAGTATGTGAAGTCGAAGCGCTGAAGGACCTGCTGCACCATGTGTGACTGAGTCAGGGTAATGGTGCACTGTGCTCTGTCTTGGGTGATTTGCAAGCCAAGTTAGCTGCACAGTTCACCCATGTCTGTGCACGTGTGTCTCTTCTGCAGCTCGGACTTCACGTGGGCGAGTCCAGCAGTGTCAGCAGTGGCTAAGACCAAGTCGTCGATGTACACGAGGATGTAGAACGGCGGCAAAGAGGTGTCGGTGCGCAGAAACAGCGACGGTTCGGCAGTAGAAGGAGCAAACCCAAGAGCTGCAAGTGTAGTCCTCAGTGTGGCGTGCCACTCACGAGGTGCCTGGCGGAGACCGTAGACTGGCCACCGGAGGCTCCACTGGGTACCAGGAGGAAACGACCCAGTGAAGCCAGGTGGGCGGCGCAACCAGATCTCCTCGTGCAGGCCGCCCTACAGGAAGGCTGTTCAGAATTCAAGAGAGTGAAGCTCGTAGTCGCGCTGAGCGGCTATGTGCCGCAGCACCCGAAGAGTGGTCATCTTCGGGGTGGGAGAGAAGGTCTGAAAGTAGTCAACTCCCTGCCGCTGACTGAAGCCTCGAACCACGTAACGCACCTTGAAGACAGGCGGAGAGCCCGGAGGCCACTTCACCCTGAAAATCCACATGCCACTGACTATGTTCGCCCTAGGTGGGGGAACCTAATCGACGTAGGTGCCTGTGGACTTCCAGGAAGCCATCTCTGCGTCCATGGCCGACTGCCACTAAGAGGTGTACGGACCCTCGATTGCCTCAGCGTACAATCGAGGAGTCGGGATGTCTGGTGCATCCGGGTCTCCCTCACGGACTAGTGTGAGGAGCACGAATAGGCGACGCAGGACGAGACGCAGGCTCACGACGCTCAGCAAGACCTCCAGAAGGACCAGTGTAGGGAAAAGGAGCAGGTAGGGGGGAGGCGGGCTGTAACTGTGACTGCGACTGGACAGGCTGTGGACACTCTAAGGGAGGAGCAGGACCAGTAGAGGGCGGGAGACCAAGAACCTGCTCCTGGAGCGGAAGGAAGTACGGCCTCGGCCGCGCAGCGCCTCCAGAACCAGCAAGGACAGCACCACTGCCCCCAGCAGCAGCACCAGCGCCAGCAGCACCTCCAGCTCCAACATCGCCAACTCCAGCACCCCCAGACGCATCAGCGCTAGCAGAACCACCAGCGCCAACACCCCGAGCAGCTCCAGCTGCAGCAGCACCAGCACCGCCTGCAGCTCCAGCAGGACCAACTCTAGTAGCCCCAACAGCACCCCCAGTCCAAGCAGCAACAGTAGTACCTCCAGCTCCAGCGGCACGGCTCCAGCGGCGGGCAAACCACCCGCACAGCTCCTGTGGAGAGAGTGGCTCCAGCCTTGACGAAGCACCGCCGGCGGCCACACGAGCAGACCCAGCGCCCCTAGGCTCCGTACCCCCAGACCCAGCACCCCCAGGCTCAGCACCCCCAGACCCAGCACCCCCAGGCTCAGCACCCCCAAACTCAGCACCCCCAGTCTCAGCACCCCCACACTCAGCACCTCCAGACCCGGCACCCGCAGGCTCAGCACCTCTAGAAGCATTAGAGTCAACACCTACCTCGACAGGCTCGACTGCATCTACCTGGGACACACCTGACGGGGCAAGACCCTGAGGAGGGAGGGGGTCTATCGGGGGAGGAGCTGGCGCAAGGAAGAGCGGCGGCGGGTGGAGGGGCGTAGTGCGGTAGGGGAAAAGACGGTAGTAAGGCACCGACTTGTCAAAGGTGACGTCCTGGGAGGACAGAACACGGCGCGAGGTGGGGTGGTAAAACTGCCAGCCAGGCGCGTCAGGGGGGAAGCCAAGGAAGACGCAGGGAACAGCACCGGGGGACAGCTTGTCCGCAGACAAGTCGCGGACAAACGCCCGAGATCCCCAGACCCGAAACGCAGACGCATCGCCAACTTTCCCCGTCCACCGCAAGGTGGGGGAGGTCTCTGGCAAGGAGACCCGGGGCTGAAGGTTGAGCTGATGCGCAGCGTACTGAACCGCAAACGGCCACAGAAAATGGGGGGGCAGCCGCATGGATCATGGACGTACGAGCGACGTCCATGACCATGCCAATGCGGCGCTCAGCAATCCCATTTTGCTGTGGAGAGGCCGGAAGCGTGAAGGTCTGGCGGATGCCCTGTGCCCGACAGAAGGCTCCCAGACGGGCAGAGGAAAACTCCCCTTCTCTGTCCGAGTGCAGACGCAGAACAGGAAAGTCCGAGCCGAAACTCTCTCTGAGCTGGAGACGAGCTGAGCGGATCCAGTCGATCAACACCTCAGTGACGTCACCCTTGCTGCGCAAGGGGAAGACTGTGGTGTAACGCGAGTAGTTGTCAACGACCAGCAGAAATTACTGCTCTCTCCCCTGCCCACTGACGCGGGCTGGGCCCCACACGTCCATGTGTAGAGTCTGCAGCGGAGCCTGTGTCGGAGGAAACTCGGAGGAGTGAGGGGCGGCGCGCTGTCGCCCCTCGACGCAGGGGACGCAGGTAGGGCCAGGCCCCGGAGAAAGGGGAGGGAGAGACCGAGGAAGACTAGAGACAAGGACACGGGAGGCCATGCCTCGGAGACGAGGCAAGGAGGGGTGACCAAGGCGGTGGTGCCAAAGGAGAGTCTGGTGGGACAGCAGACGACACGAGCAGGGGGCAGACTCAGGACCAGACCTGGACGCCGCAGCAAACACCTGACTCGACGCAGCTACCTGGCCAGACTCTGTCAGATTTATATGACATAGATACTGTAGGCTATAGTGGGGTAGCACATATGGTGTGAAGAGGCCAGAACCGTGAAGGTGTGGCGGATGCCCTGTGCACAACAGAGGCTCCCAGACGGGCAGAGGAAACCCCCCGCCTCTCTCGGAGTGTAGACGCAGAACAGGAAAGTCCGAGCCGAAACTCTCTCTGAGCTGGAGACGAGCTGGGCGGATCTAGTCGATCAACACCTCAGTGACGTCACCCTTGCTGCGCAAGGGGAAGACTGTGGTGTAACGCGAGTAGTCAACAACTACCAGCAGGAAGTAACGCTCGTGCCCCTAGCCACGGACGCGGGCGGGCCCCCACACGTCCATGTGGAGGGTCTGTAGCGGAGCCGCTGTCGGAGCAAACTCGGAGGAGTGAGGGGTGGCGCGCTGTCGCCCCTCGACGTAGGGGACGCAGGTAGGGCCAGGCCCCAGAGGTAGGGGAGGGAGAGACCGAGGGAGACCGGAGACAAAGACACGGGAGGCTATGCCTCGGAGACGAGGCAGAGAGGGGTGACCAAGGCGGTGGTGCCAAAGGAAAGTCTGGTGGGACAGTAGACGACACGAGTAGGGAGTAGACTCAGGACCAGACCTGGACGCTGCAGCAAACACCTGACTTGACGCAGCTACCTGGCCAGACTCAACAGTCGGAGGAGACTCAGTAGTAAGGGTGTACAGGCTCGACCCTGGCCAAGTGTCGGCCTATCCGAGCACACGTGCAGTGGGTCACTCGCCGACTCGCAGGAGTGAACTGGTCAACCCCCCTATCCTGTAGGTCGGCTCCACTCACCAAGTTTGTAGAGAACGAGGGGAGGTAGAGACCTGACAGGGTGCTAGAGGGGGCTTCAGGGCACGGTAAGACAGTGGAGAAGCTAGCAAGGAGAGGATCCGCTGAGGGGTTCGTCAGGGAGACTGCAATCTGCCGACTGAGCGACGTAAGAGTGGTGCGGTCTCGAAAGAAAGAGCGGGACGCACCCGAGTCAAGGGTGAAGGTGTGTAAGGCCTGAGCCGACGTAGTACCTGAGAGAGCAGACTCACCAGCACCTGGGCAGTAGACGCACTAGCACCTGGGGCAGCTGACGCACTAGCACCTAGAGCAGCAGTCTCACCAGCACCTAGAGGAGTGGTCTCAATGCCCGGGTCAGGCGATACACACAGGTAACAGTCACCCTCAACACTAGTAGTCACAGAATACATGGCAGCAAGGATAGCATCATAGTCAAGATCAAAGATGGCAACCCCCACCCTAGACAGATCTCCCCAGCGAGGGATCTCTGACGCCTCAGGGAACTGGTGACGCCACGCTTCCGTTAGGCGGTCGAAGCAGCGCTGGGTGGAGTGCGGGCCCCCGCACTGCTCACCAGCTCGGTGGCCAGTACGGAGGACGTAGGTGCAGGGACCAGTACCCCCACCGCGCTGACGCGCAGCGTACCACTCACGAAGCTGTTGAGGGGACAGGGTCCCACCACTCCACTGCCGCTGGCGCGGACAACCACCTGACCCACTCCTCTGCGCAGAGTCGCGACCCGCTCCACCACTGCCGCCGCTGCCGCCGCCGCCTCCGCCGCCTCCTCCACCTCCGCCTCCTCCGCCACTTCCACCGCCTCAGCTCCCTTCGCCACCACCACCGCCTCCACTGCTGCTGCCGCCGCCGCCACCCCCGCCACCACTCCCACCACCACCCCCACCCCCTCCACTGCCTCCACCACCACCTCCACCGCCCCCGCCAGCCCCTCCAGCGCCCTTGTCCCCCTTGCCTTTGCCGATGCGGCGTCTCCCGCTAGGGGCAGATGCAGCGCTGATCGACTCGAAACCAACGAATTCGGCCGCAGCAGCAGAAGCAAGAGAGGGCAAGAGGGGGGAGGGGGAACACCCTTCAAAGACGGGGGTGCGAGGGTCACCACGAGAGGCTCCTACAGCGACTATGCTCTTCTGTGCTGCTAGGAGGCCCTTCTCGAGGATGTCAACGGTGAGTGTGGTGGGGCAAACTGAGAGGAAGTGGTCCCTGACTACGCGAAGAGAGTCAGGGAGCCGGGTGACTATGTAGTGGAGGTTGATGTACATGGGGGGGGGTTTCTTGGCGCAGAACTCAGCAGGAAGCGCAGCGCGGTAGCGAGTGTCACAAGTGCGGAGGTGCGTAATGAGGTCAGCGACTGTGGGAAAGGCAGCAAGGTCAGGGAAGAGGTACGGTAGCGTGAGGCGGCTCAGTGCAGCATTGGCAGGGGAAGAGTAGCGTGCAACTATAGCGTCGTACAAGGTCTGAGCACTCTTGTACTGGCTAAAGTGTGCACGCTCAGTGGTCGGTAAGTGGCAACGCACAGCAAGACGGGCAGCAGCATCGCGTGTCGCCTACTGTGAGCGAACAGTGCTGTCAGCAGTAGCAGGCGGGGCAGGGGAGGCACCAGAGGTGAGGTCGAACAGAGAGAGGCCGTCTGCCCTATCGCACTGGAGGAACAACTGGAGGTCATCAACAGCACGGCCCTCAGTGTCAAATGTAAGAACACTGGGGGTAGCCATGACTGTAGAGGTCTAGCAAGTAGTGGGCTCACCAGTACGAGTAAGTAGGGCCGGGGCGCGTCGGTAGGACTGGTAGCGGCTAAGCGGCTTGGCTACTGGGCGGCTCGGCGACTAGGCGGCTCAGGTGCTAGGCGGCTCGGCTGCTAGGCGGCTCGGCGGTCGGGCGGCTCGGCGAATCGGCTGTTGGGCGGCTCGGCTGCTGGGCGGCTCAGCGGCTCTGCTGCTGGGCGGCTCGGCGGCTCCGCTGCTGGGCGGCTCGGTAGAGGCGGCGTCGAGGCCGCGTAGGAGGCGGCGTCGGGGCCGCTTAGGAGCGGTAGCGGGGCCGCGGAGGGGCGGCGACGGGTCCCTAAGGGGAGGGCGACACACTGGGCGCGCCTCAGTCAGGAGCGACTCGATCTCAGGGCAGAAAAAAAATCGAAGTTCAGTGGTGGGCCCTAGGAAGTTCCCACGAGGGAACTTGCTCTACACCATGTGAGAATTGAGGAATGAAGAAGAACTAGCACAAAGTTGGGTACTAGTAGGAAACCCTAGGAAACTGTACCCCATAGTGTCTACCCCACTATAGCCTACACAAGCTTTATAATATGAGTTTGACACTTAGCCGTTGCTTACCGGAGATAGACGCACGCTTAGTCGACGGCACGCCACTTGCCATACGGGAAAAGGTAGAGAGAGTCAAAGTCCGCTGCGGGGGGAATTTCGGGTTTACACAGGAAATGCTCGCAACGACACTGGATGGGCACAATATTTTACTGGGACGTGATTGGCTGCGACGGTATAACCCGCGAATTGACTGGACGACGGGTAGCTGCACCGTGCGAAGTAGTGGTAACTGGGTCGAGCTACCTCGCTCGCAGTCGCCCGAGTCTTCAACGGTACACGTCATTGCCATCACAATGAAACGGGCTGTCGCTGCTGGAGCTGACATGTACGCAGTAGACATCGCAGTAGTAGAGGAAGCAGAGCAGCCGAGCGATTTCAAGAAACTGCTGGCACCCGTACCACTCGAATTACAGGAACTGTTGAAATGATACCTCGGGATTTTCCCCGACGACTTACCGGAAGGACTGCCACCTCAGCGAGCACATGACCACCGAATCGAATTAGAACCGGGGGCACAGCCAACCGTCCAGCGCCAGTTCAGACTGACACAGCCCGAGCTCGACGAACTAAAGAAGCAGTTAGATTTCCTGTTAGAGAAAAAAATCATCCGACCGAGCTCGTCACCGTTCGCCGCACCGATATTGTTCACGCCGAAAAAAGACGGGGGTTTTCGCATGTGTATCGACTACAGAGCACTGAACACGGTAACATTCAAGTCACGATACCCCATTCCCCGCGCCGACGAACTGATCGACCAAATGCGAACAGCACGGGCTTTTTCGAAAATAGATTGACGGGGAGGTTACCATCAGATTAGGGTCGAACCGTCGGACTGCGCCAAAACAACTTTCAGGACTAGGTACGGGTCGTTCGAGTACATTGTGATGCCATTCGGGCTGACCAACGCACCGGCGACTTTTCAGATGACCATGAACGAGGCATTTAGGCCGCTCTTAGATAAATGTGTAATAGTTTACCTCGACAACATCCTAGTTTACAGTCGGGATAAGCAGCAGCACTTAGCAGATCTAGAAGCAGTGTTTAAGGTTTTAGACGAGCACAGATTACTAACCAAGGGTTCCAAGTGCGAGTTCTTCCGGGATAGGCTAGAAGTTTTGGGGCACGTTATTTCGGGGGCTGGAGTTGAAATCGACCCAAAGAAGCTGGATACGGTAAAAGCGTGGCATCCCCCGACGAACATCACGGAGTTGCAGAGCTTTTTAGGGTTCATTAATTATGTGCGTCGGTTCGTCCCCGATATGGCGCGATTAACTGCCCCACTGACGGATTTACTGCGGAAGGGGGTCGCTTTTTCGTGGGGGGAGAAAGAGCATGCTGCCTTCTCTGCCCTGAAAAATGTTCTCTGTTCACCACCCGTCCTGCGCATCGCCGACCCACACCGCCCATTTGAAGTAGTTACCGAGGCAAGCGATATCGCGAGCAAGGAAGTAGCGGAGAGCAATGTGCTTTGTTCTGTGCTCAAGTCTCTACTCTCGACACAAGGCCAGCATGGCCTTGTTGTCTACGTACAGAACTAGAGGAGAACAAGGCGGCTCTCCAAGGCCGGTCAGCAGGTAGCTGAGCCAGCGAAGCTCCTGAGCAGCCATGGCCCCTGCGTAGATCTCAGCCTCACAACTGAAGCCAAGAACAAACGACGAGCGAGTAGCCCGCCACGAAACAGAGCCGGAGCCAAGGCTGAAGGTGTAACCCTATGACGACCGCTGCGTAGCCTGGTCGTCAGCCCAAGAAGCGTCTGCGTGACCAGTGAGGACCACTAGACTCCGCCCTCCAAGCACTAGCCCCATGCCCGACGTACTGCACAAATAGCGCAACACCCTCTTCGCTGCAGCCATGTGCTCTGGTCGGTGTCTCCCAGGAGCAACATAGCGTGCGAGAATGCTAAGAGGGTATGCAAGGTCAGGTCGTGTGCAGGTCATCAGGTACATGAGGCAGCCAACAAGCTCTGGGTACGGGCCACTCGACTCTACGGACTCATCCGAAGGCAGAGCTGAGAGCGAGAGGTTAGTAGGCAGAGGAGTGGCCTAAGGCGAGGAGTACGTGAAGCCGAAGCACTGAAGGACCTGCTGCACCATGTGTGACTGAGTCAGGGTAATGGTGCGCTGTGCTCTGTCCCGGGTGATCTGCAAGCCAAGGTAGCTGCGTAGTTCACCCAGGTCTGTGCACGTGTGTCTCTTCTGCAGCTCGGACTTCACGTGGGCGAGTCCAGCAGTGTCAGCAGTGGCAAAGACCAAGTCGTTGACGTACACGAGGATGTAGAGCGGCGGCAAAGAGGTGTCGGTGCGCAGAAACAGCGACGGGTCGGCAGTAGAGGGAGCAAACCCAAGAGCTGCAAGCGTAGTCCTCAGTGTGTCGTGCCACTCATGTGGTGCGTGGCGGAGACCGTAGACTGGTCGCCGGAGGCTCCACTGGGTGCCCGGAGGAAAAGTCCCAGTGAAGCCAGGTGGACGGCGCAGCCAGATCTCCTCGTGCAGGCTACCCTGCAAGAAAGCAGTGCTGAAGTCAAGAGAGTGAAGCTCGTAGTCGCGCTGAGCGGCTATGTGCAGCAGCACCCGAAGAGTGGTCATCTTCGGGGTGGGAGAGAAGGTCTGAAAGTAGTCAACTCCCAACCGCTAACTGAAGCCACGAGCCACGTAACGCGCCTTGAAGACAGGCGGAGAACCCGGCGGCCGCTTCACCCTGAAAATCCACATGCCACTGACGATGTTCGCCCCAGGAGGGGGGACAGCGTCAACGTAGGTGCCTGTGGACTTCCAGGAAGCCATCTCTGCATCCATAGCTGCCTGCCACTGAGAAGAGTAGGGACCCTCTATCGCCTCCGCGTAAGAGCGCGGAGTCGGGATGTCAAGTGCATCCGGGTCTCCCTCAGGGGTAAGCAGTACGGACACGAGATGAGGTGAAGAAGCAACCAAGCACTGGAACTCCTCCTGCCTGTCCTCAAGGACGTCCGTGCCAAGGGCACACTCACCCCCGACGGACGGAGGACAGACAGCCTCAGACTCTGCGACAAGACTAGCAGCGTAGTCTAGACGACAGCGAGCAGCAAAGTCGATGAGCTCAGTAACTAGGGCAGACGCAGCAGTGGACTCGAAAGAAGGGTCAGTGACGACAGTAGCAAGGAGACGCGTGACAGTAGGACTGGCAGCACGAAGAGAGTCCGACTCCGGGTCGGGAAGAGCAGGAAGAGAGGACTCAGGAGGAGAAGGCAAAGGGGCACGCAGAGGAGCAGTGCACGGACGCAGAGACATCCGGTGCGTGCCAGGGTCAGGAGGAGGACGCTGACGCGAACCGCAACCACTAGTGCGCGCAGTACGGACACGCGACGCAGGGCAAGACGCAGGCTCACGACGCTCAGCAAGACCTCCAGTAGGACCAGTGTAGGGAGAAGGAGCAGGTAGTGGGGAGGCGGGCTGTAACTGTAACCGTGACTGGACAGGCTGTGGACACTCTAAGGGAGGAGGAGGACCGAGAGAAGGCGAGAGACCAAGAACCTGCTGAAGGAGCGGAAGGAAGTACGGCCGCGGCCATGCAGCTACTCCAGAACCAGCAGAGACACCAGCGCCAGGGTCCTCAACAACAGCAGCAGCTCCAACTCCCGGGTCCTCAGCACCCGCAGCAGCTCCAACGCCCGACTCCACAGCACCAGCAGCAGCACCAGTGCCAGGGTCCTCAGCACCAGCAGCAGCTCCAACGCCCGGGTCTGCAGCACCTGCAGGAGCTCCAACGCCCGGGTCCTCAGCACCAGCAGCAGCTCCAACGCCCGGGTCCTCAGCACCAGCAGCAGCTCCAACGCCCGGGTCCTGAGCACCAGCAGCAGCTCCAACGCTCGGGTCCTCAGCACCAGCACGACCAGTAGAGTCTCCAGCACCAGCAGCACCCCAAGCAGCAGCGGGGTCCGGGACACCAGGCACACCACTCCGAAGAGTGCAGCGCCGCTTGTACCACTCACGGATCCGCTCACGGGAGGGGAGCTCCCGACCAGGAGAAGAAGCACTGGCACCAGTCCCAGTAGAACGCCTGGCTCCAGAGGTGCCTCTCTTGAGGCTGCAGTACTGTAAGTACCACTCACGCAGCTGCTCCGAGGAGAGGGCTCCTCCAGGTGTAATACTCCCAGGCTCAGCACCTCTAGACTCAGAACCCCCAGACTCCAGACTCAGCAGCTCAGCACCCCCAGGCTCAGCACCACCAGGCTCAGTACCCCCAGACTCCGCACCCCCAGGCCCCGCACCCCCAGGCTCCGCACCTCCAGGCTCCGCACCCCTAGGCTCCGCACCCCCAGGCTCCGCACCCCTAGGCTCCGCACCCACAGCAGGACGAGAGTCGACAGCTACCTCAACATGCTCAACCGGATCTACCTGAGACACACCTGAGGGAGCGGCACCCTGAGGGGGGAGGGGGTCTACGACAGCAGCACCTGGCGCGAGGAAGAGAGGCGGGGGGGGAAGCAGGGCAGTGCGATAGGGGAAGAGGCGGTAGTAGGAGACGGACTCGTCAAAAGTGACGTCCTGAGAGAGCAAGACTCGGCGTGAGGTGGCGTGGTAAAACTGCCAACCAGGCGCGTCCGGGACAAAGCCAAGGAAGACGCAGGGAACAGCACGGGAGGAGAGCTTGTCCGCAGACGTATCGCGGACAAAAGCTCGAGATCCCCAGACCCGGAAACGCGACGCATCGCCAACCTCCCCCGTCCACAGCAGTGTGGGTGAGGTCTCCGGCAAGGAGACACGGGGCCAGAGGTTGAGCTGATGCGCAGCGTACCGGACCGCAAACGGCCACAGAAAGTGGGGGGCAGCCGCATGGATCAAGGAGGTACGGGCGACCTCCATGACCAGGCCAATGCGGCGCTCCGCAACCCCATTCTGCTGTGGTGAGGCCGGAAGCGTGAACGACTGCTCAATGCCGTGCTCAGCACAGTAGGCTGCCAAGAGGTCGGAGGAGAACTCACCACCTCTGTAAGAGTGCAAGCGCAGGACAGGAAAGTCCGAGTGGAAACGCTCGCTGAGCTGGAGACGGGCTCTGCGGATCCAAGGGATCAAGACATCAGGGACCTCACCCTTGGTGCGCAAGGGGAAGACTGTGGTGTAGCGCGAGTAGTCGTCAACAATTATCAGGAAGTACCTCTCCTGACCCTGACCACGAACGCGGGCTGGGCCCCACACGTCCATGTGGCGCGTCTGCAAGGGAGCAGTCGTCAGGGGAAACGAGGAGGAGTGAGGAGCGGCGCGCTGCTGACCCTCGACGCAGGGAAAACAGGGAGGAGCAGGCGAGGGTGGGAGGGGAGGGAGGACTCTGGGAAGACCGGAGACAAGGTATCGGGAGTGCATGGCACGAAGGCGCTGCACACACGGGTGGCCAAGTCGGTGGTGCCAGAGGACAGTCTCGTGCGCCAGAGAGCGACACGAGCAGGGGGCAGACAGCTGACCTGACGCGGACGCAGACGCAGACGCAGTGACCTGAGGGGACTCAGTGGTCAGTGTGTACAGGTCCGACTCCGGTTGCCGAGTGAAGGTAGCCAAGTGGCGGCCCGTTCGAGCACACGTGCAGTGTGTCACGCGCTCGTAGGCAGGGCTGAACTGGTGAACACCCCCGTCCTGGAGTGCACTACCTGCCACCAAGTTCGTAGAGAACGAGGGGAGGTGGAGACCTGACAGTGTGCCCGACGGGACCGCAGGACAGGGAAGGACAGTGGAGGAGGTCGCAATGACTGGACCCCCAGAGGGGTCAGCGAGGGAGACAGCAACTGGCCGAGCAAGCGGCTCAAGGGCAGTGCGGTCACGAAAGAAGCAGCGAGAAGCACATGAGTCCAGTGTGAAGGTGTGCAGTGCTGTCGTCGACTCAGTACCAGGGGGGGCAGACGCACAAGCACCTAGAGCAGCTGCCTCACCAGCACCTGGGGTAGCAGACACGCGAGTACCTGGAGCGGCAGACGCACTAGTCCTAATGCCCGGGTCGGGCGGCACACACAGGTACTCAGCACCCTCTCCACTAGTAGACATCACATACATAGCAGTGAGAATAGCATCAAAGTCTAGAGCATAGATATCAATCCCCTTCTTCAGGAGATCAACCCAGCGGGGCAGCTCAGTGGCCTGAGGGAACTGAACACGCCAAGCGTCGTTGAGACGAGCGAAGTAGCGCTGTGTGGCGTGCGGTCCCCCACACGGCTGACCAGTGCGGTCACCAGTGCGAATGACGTACGTGCAGCTAAAGCCACCCCCCCCCCCCCCCCCCCCCCCTGTGCTGAGAGTACCACTCACGGACCTCCTGGGGCGACGGAGTGTGCTGCTGGCTCTGGCCACCGCCAGTGCCTCCAGGACCACCACCACCGCCGCCACCTCCTCGACCACCCCAACCCCTGTCGCCGCCGCGTCCACCGCCACCCCCACCACTGCCTCCGCCCCTGCCACCTCCCCCACCGCTGCCGCCACCACCCCCACCGCTGCCACTAGCCCCTCCAGTCGCGCCACCACCCCCACCGCCGCCACCGCCCCCACTACCGCCTACCCCGCTATCACCGCCACCGCCCTTGCCCCCTTTGCCCTTGCCGCTGCGGCGCCCGCTCGAAGCAGACGCAGTCCCGACCTTCTCAGCACCAAGGAGGTCAACAGCAGCAGCAGAGGCGACAGAGGGAAGAAGGGGGGAAGGAGAACACCCCTCAAAGAACGCGGTACGGGGGTCGCCACGAGAGGCACCTACAGCGACTATGCTAGCCTCAGCTACAAGCAGTTCCTTCTCGAGGAGGGCAATGGTGAGCTCAGTGGGGCAGCGAGCTAGGAAGTGGTCCCTGACAGCACGAAGTGTGTCAGGGAGGCGGGTGACTAGGTGGTAGAGAGTGAGCCAGAGTGGGGGTGGGTTCTTGGCAAGGAACTCATCAGGCATGGCGGCGCGGAAGCGAGCCTCACTAGTGCAGAGGTGCGTAATGAGGTCAGCGACTGTGTGGAAAGAGGCTAAGTCGGGGAACAGGTAGGGAAGAGAGAGACGGCCTAGTGCGGCAGAGGCCGGTGAGGAGTAGCGGGCAACGACAGCAGTTTACAGTGCCTGTGCAGTCTTGTGCTGCCTAAAGTGCTCGCGCTCATCTATCGGCAGGGAGTTGCGAATAGCGAAGCGAGCGTGGGCGTCACGAGTCTGCCACTGTGAGCGGGCAATGCTGTCAGCAGTAGCAGCAGGAGTAGGAGCATGGCCTAGGGCGTGATCGTACAGTGAGATGTCCTCCTTGGCAGTGAGCTGTAGGAAGAGGTGTAGATCATCTAGCCAGGTTTCGAACTTCACTGGGCGGCCCTCAGCATCGAAAGAAAGTACAGGAGGGCTAGCCATAGCAGTAGTAGGAGTAATAGCAGTAGGGACACCCCAAAAACAGTAGGCACTGCGACTCAGGTAGGGCGGCTCGGTCCAGTACGGACGGCGCAGCTCGGTTCAGGTAGGGCGGCGCGGCCCGGTTCGGGCGGCGCGGCTCGGTTTGGGCTGGGCGGCTCGGTTCGGGCGGCTTGGTTCGGGCGGCTCGGTTCGGGCTGGGCGGCTCGGTTCGGGCGGCTCGGTTCGGGCTACTCGGGTCGGGCGGCTCGTTCTGGGAGGGGGGGGCCGTTCAGGGCCTCTAGGGGCAAGCGCGGGGCCGTAGGGGGCCGCTAAGGGCGAGCGCGGGGCCGATCGGGGCCTCTAGGGGCGAGCGCGGGGCCGTACGGGGCCTCTAGGGGCAAGCGCGGGGCCGTAAGGGGGGCCCGCTAAGGGCGAGCGCGGGGCCGTAACGGGCCGCTAAGGGCGACCGCTGGGCCGTTCGGGGCCTCTAGGGGCGAGCGCGGGGCCGTAAGTGGGGGCCGCTAAGAGCGAGCGCGGGGCTGACGGGGGCCTCTAGAGAGGAGAGCGCGGGGCCAACGGGGCCGTTACAACCGAGGCGCCCTAGGGCGCAGGTAGGTAGGTAGGTAGGTAGGTAGTGGTGGGCCCTAAAATTCGGTCCTAGGAAAGACCTGCTCTATACCATGTTGAAATGAATGAACAGGAATGAGTGAACTAACAGTGAAATGAGTACAAGTACCTAACCCTAGAATTGTGTACCCCCTATAGGCTAACCCACTGTAGCCTAAACAAGCACAATGTATATAATGTTTGATAGGTGACGATGGACTTCGTCACGGGGTTACCGGCGGGGGCGAGTGGGAACGACGCGATCCTGGTCGTCGTCGATCGACTGACGAAAATGGCACATTTCGCAGCCTGCAAAAAAACAATCACAGCCGAAGAAACAGCACGCCTCTTCATCCCCACCGTCGTTCGACTGCACGGGATACCAGCCGCGATCATCAGCGATGGCGGCACGAAATTCACCAGCAACTTCTGGCGGAACCTGTGGCAGCAGTTTGGCACGCGACTGCAGTTCAGTTCATCATACCACCCCGAAACCAACGGACAGACCATGGAACAGCTCATCAGGGCCACGTGTGACGACCCGACCACGTGGGAACAGCAACTGCCACTAATCGAATTTGCGTACAACAACTCGCCATCCGCCACGACCCAACAGTCACCATTTTACCTAAACTACGGACAAGACCCGACAGTACCCATGACCCCGAATCCCGACAACCCAGTACTGTGAAACAGTGAACGTGAATGAAGAAGAGAAGGGGGATTGAACTAGCAAGAATGAGGATACAAATAGCAAACCCTAGAAGGGTTGTACTCGCTATAGAGCACCCCACTACAGGCTAGAGCATAAGATAACATTCTGACAAGTACCACGAGCACAACAGTTCGCCAAAATATTACAAGTAGCACGGACCCGGGCAGCAGACGCAATAAAAAAATCGAACATCATCGCTAAACGCAACGCCGACCGCCACCGCAGACCTGTCACTTACCAGCCAAACGACTTAGTTTTACTTGACACTCAGAACCTCCGACTGCCCATCACCCCGAAACTCCGCCCCCAATACTGCGGGCCATTTCGCATAAGCCACATGCTTACACCCGTCACCGCCCACCTCCTCCTCCCTGCTGACTGGTACGTCAGCCCCTCATTCCACGTCAGCCTGCTTTGCCTTTACGTCTCGTCCACAAGCCAACTGCCACGCAATCGCCCAGCCAGCATAACAAGACCACCAACTGAACCAGTCATCACCCCCGAGAAAATTCTGAGTCACAGAGTTCGCGACCATCGAGGAGCCCGAAGGATCAAGTTCTTACTCCGCTGGAAGGACCGTACACCCACCGAAGACAATTGGGTTCCCCTATATAGAATCGAAAACCACCCCGTCCTCACCGAGTATCTGCGCAACCGAAATTTCAGTGATGTACACGCACTTTCGTAAGGAGGACCTCCTTTGGGGGGGGGGGCGGTAGTGTAAGGAAAATTCCTTTTCCTTGCTTGGCATCCCCGCTCAACGCGTACATCACTGTAGTGTCAGAATGTTATTGTTCTCTAGCCTGCAGTGGGGTACTCTATAGCGAGCACAACCCCTTTAGGATTTCTTATATGTATCCTGCTGCTTTCTAGTGAACCTCCTTCCTCTCTTTTGCCCAATTCTCTCTTGCCTAGCTAGGTAAACCCTAGCTATGGCTCCTTTGTTCTAGCTACTATTGTGACATGCTATCAGAGCTAGTACGCTCCTGGCCTGTGGGCCCACCTGCTTCCGCTGCTATCCTGTCTGTCGCGCGCCCCGTGGCGTGCGACGTTTATTTTCTTCCCGCCACGTGCTCGAAGCGCATGGCGGTTTTCTGCCCACCGCGCGCTCGGGGCGCGCGGCGGTTTTCTGCCTCACGCGTCACCCCGAGGACCCGCGGGTCCCTCCCTGTCGACCTTCGTGTCACCCCACAGACCCGCGCATCCCTCGTCGTCGACCGTCGCACCACCCCCGGAGAACCGCGCGTCCACCCCGTCGACCGTCGCGTCGCCCCTGGGGACCTGCGCGCGCCCCCCGCGATCCCGTTGCGTCGCCCTAGGGACCCGCGCGCGGCCCCCGCCATCCCGGCGCGCCACCCCGTGGGACCCGTGCGCCGCCTCGTGGACCCGCGTGTCGCCCTGCGGCCCCCCCTCCCCGCACACCTGAGTTCGCTTACCGCACATCCGAGTTCGCTTCCTGCACACTTGTGCACGATTCGCGCACACGTGAGGTCGCTTACCGCACACTCAGGGTATGAGGGTGACGGGTATGGGGGTGGCGGGTATGTGAGCCGTCACCTGCTCCTCCTCCTCCTCCGTCTCCCACTGCTGCAGCTGCCGCTGAGGGGGGTGGGTGTGTGGAAGCCGAAGGAGTGGTGCTAGGGGGGTGCTGTGGGAGTGGAGTTAGGGGTGAAGCAGGGGGTATGTGTCAGGGGGGGTGGGACTGTTTGGGGAGGTTGCACGGAGGTTGCCGTCGTGTCGCCAGCAGCACCTGTATTCCGGGGAGTTGCTCCGGTAGCCCAGTCGCAGCCAGCTGTGCCAGTTGCCCGTGGGTCCGTTGCTCGTCTGCCGCTACTTTTAGCCGCGGGGCCAGTTACTCCAGTAGTCCGGAGCGTTGTTCCGGTAGCCGCTGTGCCAGTGTGACTCCTGTTGCCCGTGTGTCTGCAGCTGCAGCCGTCGCCTCCTATCTCCTCTCCTCTTACAGTCCCTCCTCCTCCTCCCTTGCCTGCTGTGACTACCACTAGCTTTGCTCATAATTGTGAACTTTAAAGTATTTCTTCTTGTACTTGTGCTCAAAATGTGTGGTGACATTGTGATCCACCCTGAGCTTGTTCTGCTTTGCTTGCTCTGCTGATTACACCCCACTTTGGCTATGGGGGTGTGTCAGAATGTTATTGTTCTCTAGCCTGCAGTGGGGTACTCTATAGCGAGCACAACCCTTTTAGGATTTCTTATATGTATCCTGCTGCTTTCTAGTGAACCTCCTTCCTCTCTTTTGCCCAATTCTCTCTTGCCTAGCTAGGTAAACCCTAGCTATGGCTCCTTTGTTCTAGCTACTATTGTGACATGTAGCACCACAGTCAGCACCGTTACCACTCGCAACCCTCGCATCGACAACCCACCCGCCACCTTCGCACGTCGCACCCCGACCTCACGGCTCGGCGAGTAACCCGCGCTCCGGGCCTCCGCTTCGACACTTTTCCCAACCTCAGTCCCAGGCCCGTTGCGCGACAACCACAGTCCATTACCGTTGTTGGGCTGAAAAAGCCCTTAAGGATCTTTGCAGAGGATAACTCTGGGTAGGATATTTGTAATAGCGGAAGCGTTTAATGAATTTTGTGAACCGACCTTGCACTAGTGTGTGAGAGCAAAGTGGATTGAATTAAACAAGCAAATACAAGGTTTTATATAAGAGTACAGGGAATACGAATGGATAGATAACTGTATTTGCTGTTGTGATTCGATACAGTGCGACTCGGGCAACTGCTCTGTAACGAGTCAGTTATGTGTCCTTAACTGTCGCACTGTAATTGTCGAGTCAAAGGTCGCTGACCTTTGACTTTCCTGTAACCTCCAGGCGGTTACCCTAACCTCCGAGGTTTGACTCGATGCTTCGATTCGGACTGCTTCGCTAGTGTCTTGGGTTTTGACACGACAGAAGCGCACTAAGACTTATTGTTTCCAACACTCCCCTTCGCTTCTGGAGTGTCGCCGCAGGTGACGTGGCTTTGTCCAGTCAGCAGCATGCAGTATTCGAACTTCTGCTTTCCGAGCTTCTTGGTCAAGTAATCGGCTGCCATCTCAGACGTGGGACAGTATGACAGATCGAGTTTCCCCTTTTCGATCTCGTCCTTCACGAAGAAATAGCGCAGGGCGATGTGTTTCGTCCTGTTTGCGAAGCCGTTCTTGTTGGCGATGCGAATTGCTCGCAGAACACGGTGAAGCTGGGTAACTCGGCTAACTTCGCTTCTTCCAGCAGTTCGCGAAGGTAAAGTCCCTCCTTGGTGTCTGAGCAGAGTGCAATATATTCTGCTTCAGCTGAAGACAGTGCGATTAACTCCTGCTTACTCGACTGCCAGGAGATAGGACCGATAGTCTCGAGGCGGTAGACATAGCCGGTGCGTGAGCGCCTGTTATCGGTGTTGCCGGCGTGATCGGCGTCGACGTAGCCGATTAGCTTGGTCGGTGTAGTTGCGTTTTTGTGATAAGTTAATCCGATCGTCGCGGTGCTAACGAAATAGTGGAGAGCGCGTTCGAGTTCCGCCAGATGCTCTGCTTTAGGCTTCTTGAGATAGGTGGCGAGCTGGCTCGCGGAGTAGGATAAGTCGGGACGGCATGTGACTGCTGCGAAGAGAAGACATCCGAGCTTCTTCTGATAGTCGCGTATGCCGGCGGGCTTGAGTAGGGTAGATCGTCCCTTTTCGGTTCCTGACGTGTAGCGGTAAGGCGTGGAGATGGCGCTTGGTGTGAGGCTGAAGCGTTTCGCGATGGTGTCGGCGTACTTCTCGGCGCTTAGATAGATTGCGTTTTCTTCCTCGCGGATGTTGAGCCCGAGGTACTGCGTAACGGTAGAAGAGACCGTGAGCGTGAGGTCTTTCTGAAGCTCCCCTTCGAACCACGTGGCGATGCCGTCGGTTGACCCAATGTAGAGGAGATCGTCCACGTAGACGATTAGGAGAACGTAGTCACTTCCCTTTGTGAGGCGATACATGCCCTGGTCGTGCGGGAGTTGTTTGAAACCGATGCGAATGAGGCGGGCGTGTAGGTACTGCTGCCACAGTCGCGGTGCCTGCTTGATCCCGTAGAGCGACTTAAGCAGTTGACAGACTCGGTTGGGTTCGCCGTGGGAGCCGTGCGGGAGCTCGACGAAGATTTCTGCATCCACAGGTGCGTAGAGAAATGCGTTTGCGACGTCGATTTGTCGCAGTTTCTTTTTCTTCATGGCGGCGACGGCGATGAGGATTCGGAGTGAGGTGTGACGGCTGACCGGAGCGAAGGTTTCGGTGTAATCTCTTCCGTGCTCCAGGTCAAAGCCGCGTACGACCCAGCGAGCTTTGAATTTGTCGATGGTGCCGTCAGCTTTCGTCTTCACACGGAAGACCCACTTCCCGGTAAGGATAGTTTTGTTTTGTGCTACGCCGATAGGAACGATTTTCCAGGTGTTGCGCTCCTCCAGTGCCTTCAGCTCTTTGTCCATGGCTTCACGCCATTTCCCCCTATGTTCCCCCTCCAGAGCCTGTTGAACCGTCGCAGGCTCCTTAGGAATGGCGGCGCCATGGACTGCGGTGACGAGACCAAGGATTTGCAGTCCAGTCTGTGAGTATCGAGGGAGTTCTGGATCCTCGGGATAAGCTGCTTCGTCTCCCACTTCTGGGTCGGGTATGAAATTTGGCCCTACCCTTTCTGCTTCGTTGGTGTTGACTGTCGCAGGTGTTACGTAACCATTGTCGGCGAAATGGTAGAAGACTTCGGCGTTGTTACTGTCGCGAGGATTTTCCTCATCCATGGGCACGTCGACGGAGCAGTACGGAAGAGGTCCGGCTTCCTCCGATGCGTTGTCAACGTTCTGCTCATCCCAGTCTGCTTCATCCGCTGCTGACACGAAGGCTCGGTCACCACGAAAGCCACTGGTGAGGTCCCGATTCTCGTGCAAGTTGGCGAGGTACGTTTGAAGGGTGAGTCGTTCGTAGAAGATCACATCACGTGCTGCTACTGTTTCTTTTGTGTGGATGTCGAAGATTCTCCACGCGTTGTAATTTTTCTCGATGCCGAGGTGTAGTCCCCACTGTGCCCGTTGTGAAAATCTTCCCGCTCGTGCTTCTGGGGGTCTGTACAGTACCATGCACCCGAAAACTCGTAACATTTTTGTGCTGCCCTGCTTCCCTGTCCACAGCAGATGCGGTGATGCGTTGTTCGGGAGTGACGACGACGACAACAAGTTGTGCAGTATGACAGCATGGTCCATTGCTGCTGGCCACTGGTGGTTGGGTAGCCGCATGCCACGTAACAGTTTGCGCATGCTGTTCTTTCTTTCTGCAACACCTTGCTGCTGATGTGCGTAGGGAAGGGAGAGGAGTTGCTTGATCCCCCTTTCCGCCAGGAACTGCTTGAAGCGCTGAGAGGTGTACTCGCCACCTCCGTCTGACTGGAAGCTTTTTAGTTGCGTTCCAGACTCTCTCTTTGCTATCGGTAGCCAGGCGGCGAATGCTGCGAGCGCCATGTCGCGGCTGGGTAGGTTACGATGCCAGACGTATCGAGTGGCGGCATCGATGAAGGTGATGGTGTAGTTGTAGTTGACTTGTCCTGGTTCGCGATTGTAGAGGATGTCGATGTAAACCTTTTCAAGTGGTGCGTACGCTGGAGCGCTCGGGTTGTGATGTGGAGCGAACGGTCGATGAGGTAAGTCAGCTTCGGGGCATATAAGGCAAGTCCCTCGTGCCTTTTGGAGTTCTCTGCCGTCGGGTAGAAGTAGAGAGTCTTTGTCAAGAACTCCTGCTCTTATCGTGTTATTTAAAACCGTGTTGCTTGGATGTCATGTGCGTGCGTGCCAGATTTTTTCAGAGGCGCGGTGTCCGGGTGAACGTTGGTATGCGTCGGAGTTGGAGTAAAAACTGGCGACAAAGTTGGCGCTTCGGTGGACTTCACGTTGAGTCGGATTCAGCTGTTGCGCGGGTGTTGGTGGTGCTTCGTCGACTGTGACTGGTGTCGTTGTTCCTGCTGCTGCTAATGTTGTCTCTGCTGCTGCCGATGTTGTTGCTGCTGCCGATGTTGTTGCTGCTGCCGATGTTGTTGCTGCTGCCGATGTTGTCTCTGCTTCTGGTGTTTGTTGAATCGTTGCTAACGCTCGTGTTCGTTCTGCTTCAGGGATAGTGTGGGAGTACCAAAAACCTCCCGGGCTGAAGTCGGGGTCGAGATCTGGAGGGTGTGTCCAGTCAGTAAAATTCACGATGGCGTCGCTGTCTGCAGTGCCCAGGTCAGGAACGAAGTCGAGGACGAAGACATTGTTCTTCAATACTGCTTTCCCGATGTAGAAACCGCCTCTCCCGTGGTATAGCTTGAACTCTTGGGTGGTGCTGTCGGCTTCCAGGTGAATCCCCTTCGCCATCAACAAGCTAACACTCAGTAAGTTGTAACCGAGTCCTTCAGCGATGAGTACCTTTGACATGTGCAGTATGACATTTGTTTCTCTTGACTGAAGCTGTACCACTCCTTGTCGTCGTGTGCGCAGGTTTTGATTGTTGGCGACTGTGATGACAACTTCTCGTTGGAGTCGGTGTTCGCGTTGTACGAAGCGTCCGGACGAGCACATGTGTTGCCCGCAGCAACTATCCAAGAACCAAGTGTCTTGGCCGGACGGTTCACTTTGAGCGATGGCGGCGTAAGTCGGATTCGGGTGGAGTGATTCGCGGCGGGGCGTCCTGTTGTCGAGCTCCTCTTCTGGTGAGTAGTGGGGTGGTGACTCTGTTATGCAAGAACCGTTTATCTTGACCATGCAGTTGACTATGTTTCTTGCTCCTTGTGCAGGTTGTCCAGTTGAAGTCGTTGAAGCTTGAATCGTGTTTGTCGGACTTGCTTGTGTCGAAGCAACTTGGGAGCTTGAAGGCCGCAGTTGTCGCTGTGGTGTTATCTGACGGGACGGGCAATGCGTGCGTGGATGTCCTGATGTTTTGCAAATGTGACAAAACGGAGGTACTGGCTTCGGCTGCTGCTGTCGGTTGTTGTAGTAGTTGTGTCGTCGCTGAGTATGGAAAGCGAACTCCGGTGCTAATGCCTTTTTCTTGTGCCTTTCTTCTTGCAGGTCCATGTCCTGCTGCTCGGCGTGGATTTCGGCGCAAAGTGCTGCTTCAGAGATTCTTCCGTGGGCTCGAAGAATTGCTTTGGTGGCGCGCCACTGAGGACCAAGGCCACCGATGATGACTGGCACGAAGGCGTCTTCAGAGATTGATCCTCCGCATCGAAGAAGCTTGTCGCGCAATTCGCGACATCGAGTGATATACGCCAGTCCCTTTTCTCCTGGTTTCATTTCAACTGTTGTCAATTGCGCCATTAACCTGCTCTGGCTTATATTGTCTGTTGCCTGATACAGGTTCTTCAGATGGCCGTACGCGAGTTCCGCCGAGTTGCCGAAGTTCCGGTAAGAGCGAATGTTCTGCTGCTGAGTTGGTGTGATGTTTCTCAGTAGAATAGTATACGCCATCATCGATTGATAAGTATACTGCTGCTTCTCATACTGTGTGCCGTTTGCTGGATACTGCAGGGATCCGTCGAAGAAGCCGAGTATCTGCGCGCCCTCTATCATCAGCTCGAATTCAAAGGACCAGGTGAAGAAGTCCTTTCCGTCGAAGGGTCTTGATGTTTGCAGTTTCAGGACATGCGCGAATTGTGACTGAACTTGTAAAGCGTCCATTGGTTTGTCTTGCGCAGGTGAAGGTTGAGGCAGGAAGCTGATCAACCCGCGCTCGTACGGGGCAAAGGTGGGTTGCTGCTGTTGATTCCCTCGCGCATATGACGATCCGTCAAGGCTCATGGGTGTCGCTCCGTTGTTGCTGTTGTGTGTCTGTGCAGGTCCTGACTGCTGGTGTTGCTCGTAGAAGGACATGAAGGAGAAAAATTTCTCCATCATGCTCTGGTCGAAGTCAGAAGGATGGTTCGTGGGGGTCTCGGTTGACGTTCCCCTTGGTCTTGCTGCCGTGCCTTCCTCTGTCTGCAGGCCAGAGGCTGGCGGTGGAGTAGGAGTAGTGCCCGAGGAGCCATTAGGGGAGCTCCTTTCCTTGTTTGTTGCCATGTCTTGTAATGATAAAAAAGTTAGAGTTTTCCCCTGTCAGCTCTCATACCATGTTGGGCTGAAAAAGCCCTTAAGGATCTTTGCAGAGGATAACTCTAGGTAGGATATTTGTAATAGCGAAAGCGTTTAATGAAGTTTGTGAACCGACCTTGCACTAGTGTGTGAGAGCAAAGTGTGTGAAACAATTGAACAGGAATGGAATGACTAAGTCAGAGTTGGGTACAAATACAACCCTAGAAAGCTGTACCCCATATGTACTACCCCACTATAGCCTACAAAAAAGCATCGGCTATAATACTCTGACACACCCCCATAGGCTAAGTGGGGGAGAACAAGGGGTCACAAGACCAGTCAAGCAAAGCAAAGCAAAGCAAGCTCAGGGTGGATCACAAAGTCACCACACAGTCCGAGCACAAGAGCAGGGCCAGAGGCCAGTTCACATGCAGGAGTACAGACATATATATAAAACTAGACAAGCAAGAGCAGGTATATATATATGTCACAGCACAAGTGAAGTCAAGAGGAGAGCAAGTGAGGCAAGACAGGTACAAGACCCAGCTGGGTGCAAAAGCGCTGATGGTCACAAGGCGCGAGTGCCTTGGTGAACACATCAGCAGTGTTGGCCTCAGAGGCCACGTACGCAAGTCGCAACTGACCACGCTGCTGCAGCTCACGAGCAAGGAAGTAGCGGAGAGCAATGTGCTTCGTTCTGTGCTCCAAGCGCTGCTCTCGACACAAGGCCAGCATGGCCTTGTTGTCTACGTACAGCACTGGAGGAGAACGAGGCGGCTCTCCAAGGTCAGTCAGCAGGTAGGTGAGCCAGCGAAGCTCCTGTGCAGCCATGGCCCCGGCGTAGATCTCAGCCTCACAACTGGAGCCGAGAACCGAAGACGAGCGAGTAGACCGCCACGAGACAGAGCCGGAACCAAGGCTGAAGGTGTAACCCTGTGACGACCGCTGCGTAGCCTGGTCGTCAGCCCAAGAAGCGTCCGCGTGGCCGGTAAGGACCACTGGACTCCGCCCTCCAAGCACTAGCCCCATGCCCGACGTACTGCACAGGTAGCGCAATACCCTCTTCGCTGCAGCCATGTGCTCCGGTCTGTGTCTCCCAGGAGCAACATAGCGTGCAAGAATGCTCAGAGGGTATGCAAGGTCAGGTCGTGTGCAGGTCATCAGGTACATGAGGCAGCCAACAAGCTCTGCATACGGACCACTCGACTCTACGGACTCATCCGAAGGCTGAGCTGAGAGTGAGTGGCGAGTAGGCAGAGGAGTGGCCTGAGGCGAGGAGTACGTGAAGCCGAAGCGCTGAAGGACCTGCTGCACCATGTGTGACTGAGTCAAGGTAATGGTGCGGCGTGCTCTGTCCCGAGTGATCTGCAAGCCAAGGTAGCTGCGCAGTTCACCCAGGTCTGTGCACGTGTGTCCAGCAGCTCGGACTTCACGTAGGCGAGTCCAGCAGTGTCCGCTGTGGCAAAGACCAAGTCGTCGACGTACACGAGGATGTAGAACGGCGGCAGGGAAGTGTCGGTGCGAAGAAACAGCGACGGGTCAGCAGTAGAAGGAGCAAACCCAAGAGCCGCAAGCGTAGTCCTCAGTGTGTCGTGCCACTCACGCGGTGCCTGGCGGAGACCGTAGACTGGCCGTCGGAGGCTCCACTGGGTGCCAGGAGGGAAAGTCCCAGTGAAGCCAGGTGGACGGCGAAGCCAGATCTCCTCGTGCAGGCTACCCTGCAAGAACGCAGTGCTGAAGTCGAGAGAGTGAAGCTCGTAGTCGCGCTGAGCGGCTATGTGCAGCAGCACCCGAAGAGTAGTCATCTTCGGGGTGGGAGAGAAGGTCTGAAAGTAGTCAACTCCCTGCCGCTGACTGAAGCCACGAGCAACGTACCGTGCCTTGAAGACAGGTGGAGAGCCCAGCGGCCGCTTCACCCTGAAGATCCACATGCCACTGACGATGTTCGCCCCAGGAGGGGGAACCGCGTCAACGTAGGTGCCTGTGGACTTCCAGGAAGCCATCTCTGCATCCATAGCTGCCTGCCACTGAGAGGAGTAGGGACCCTCTACGGCCTCCGCGTAAGAACGCGGAGCCGGGATGTCTAGTGCATCCGGGTCTCCCTCAGGGGCAAGCAGTACAGACGCGAGATGAGGTGAAGCAGCCGCTAGACACTGTAACTCCTCCTACCTGTCCTCTAGGACGTCCGTGCCAAGAGCACACTCACCCCCGACGGACGGAGGACAGACAGACGCAGACTCAGCAACAAGACTAGCAGCGTAGTCGAGACGACAGCGAGCAGCAAAGTCGACGAGCTCAGCGACAAGGGCAGACGCAGCAGTGGACTCAAACGAGGGGTCAATGACGACAGTAGCAAGGAGACGCGTGACAGTAGGACTGGCAGCACGAAGAGAGTCCGACTCAGGGTCGGCAAGCGCAGGAAGAGAGGACTCAGGAGGAGAAGGCAAAGGGGCACGCAGAGGAGCAGTAGACGGACGCAAAGACATCCGGTGCGTGCCAGGGACAAGAGGAGGACGCTGACGCGAACTGCGACCACTAGCGCGAGCAGCACGAACAGGCAACGCGAGACGAGACGCAGGCTCACGACGCTCAGCAAGACCTCCAGTAGGACCAGTGTAAGGAGAGGGAGCAGGCAGTGGAGAGGAAGGCTCCAGTAGGGACCGCGACTGGACAGGTGGTGGACCCTCTACTAGAGGAGAAAGACCAAGAACCTGCTGCAGGAGCGGAACGAAGTACGGCCGAGGCCGCGCGGCAGCTCCAGACTCAGCAGGGACAGCACCACCACCCTCAGCGACAGCACCAGCGCCACCCACACCTCCAGCAGCAGGACCAACAGCAGTAGGCTCAGCACCAACGCCCTCAGCAGCTCCAGCTCTAGGAGGACCCGCAGGTCCAGCAGCTCCGGGACCGGCAGCACCCGCACCCTCGACGGTCGAAGAAGCTCCAGCTCCAGCTCCAGCAGCACCTCCAGACGCAGCAGCACGCCTCCAGCGGCGAGCGAACCACTCGCGCAGCTCCTGTGGAGAGAGGGGCTCCCGGCGAGACGCAGCAGCAGGAGAAACCCCAGGCTCAGCAGCTCCTGACGCAGCACCCCCAGGCTCAGCAGCTCCCAGCACAGCACCCCCAGGCTCAGCAGCTCCCGACCCAGCACCCCCAGACCCAGCACCTCCAGGCACAGCACCCCCCGGCTCAGCACCCCCAGGCTCCGCACCCTCCGCAGTAGCACCCTCAGGCCCAGCACCCCCAGCAGTAGCACCCCCAGGCTCAGCACCCCCGCGCACAGCACCCCCAGAGTCAGCACCCCGAGGCTCAGCACCCGCAGCAGCACCAGAGTCACCAGTAACCTCGACCGGGTCAACGGCGTCTACCTGGGACACACCTGAGGGGGCAGGAACCTGAGGGGGGAGGGGGTCTACCGGGGGGGGAACCGGCACAAGGAAGTCCGGGGGAGGGGGGAGGGAAGGAGTGCGGTAGGGGAAGAGACGGTAGAAGGGGACTGACTCCTCGAACGTGACGTCATGGGAGGACAGAACACGACGAGAGGAGGGGTGGTAAAACTGCCACCCTGGGGCGTCAGTGGGGAAGCCAAGGAAGACACAGGGAGCAGCACGAGGGGACAGCTTGTCCGCAGACAAGTCGCGGACAAACGCCCGAGATCCCCAGACACGGAACACAGACGCATCGCCAACCTTCCCCGTCCACAGCAAGGCTGGGGACATCGCAGGCCGAGAGACCCGGGGGTGAAGGTTGAGCTGATGCGCCGCGTACCTCACCGCAAACGGCCACAGAAAATGGGGGGCAGCCGCATGCATCATGGACGTACGAGCGACATCCATGACCATGCCAATGCGGCGCTCAGCAATCCCATTTTGCTGTGGTGAGTCCGGAAGCGTGAAGGTCTGGCGGATCCCCCGTGCACGACAGTAGTCCCGCAGAAGGCGAGAAGAGAACTCTCCGCCTCTGTCCGAGTGCAGACGCAGAACAGGAAAGTCCGAGCCGAAGCTCTTCCTGAGCTGGAGACGAGCCGCGCGGATCCAGTCGATCAGCACCTCAGTGACCGCACCCTTGCTGCGCAAGGGGAGGACTGTGGTGTAACGCGAGTAGTCGTCAACCACCAACAGGAAGTAGCGCTCGTGACCCTGCCCACGGACGGGGGCTGGGCCCCACACATCCATGTGAAGCGTCTGCAGGGGAGCCTCTGTCGGGGGGAAGTGGGAGGAGTGAGGAGTAGCCCGGAGGCGACCCTCGACATAGGGGACACAGGAAGGTCCTGGCCCGGAGGGGAGAGGAGGGAGAGACTGGGGAAGACCAGAGACAAGGACACGGGAAGCCATGCTCCGAAGACGGGGCAAGGAGGGGTGGCCAAGACGGTGGTGCCACAGGAGAGTCTCGTGAGACAGGAGGCGACAAGAACAGGGGGCAGACTCAGGACCTGACCGGGACGCAGCAGCAAGCACCTGACCCGACGCAGCCACCTGACCAGACGCAGGGACAGGAGGAGACTCAACGGTCAGAGTGTAGAGACTCGACCCCGGCCGACGCGAGAAGGTGGCCAGGTGTCGGCCTGTGCGTGCGTCCGTGCAGTGGGTCACCCGCTGACTCGCAGGAGTGAACTGGTGAACCCCCACATCCTGCAGGTCCGCTCCACTCACCAAGTTCGTAGAGAACGAGGGAAGGTACAGACCAGACAGGGTGCCCGAAGGGGCAGCCGGACACGGGAGGACAGTGGAGAAGTGAGACAGGACAGGACCCCCAGAGGGGTCAGCAAGGGAGACCGCAACCGGCCGGCCGAGCGGCGTAAGGGTAGTGCGGTCTCGAAAGAAGGAGCGAGAAGCCCCGGAGTCAAGTGTGAAAGTGAGGGAGGACGAGGACGACGCAGTACCTGAGAGCGCAGTCTCACCAGTACCTGAGAGCACAGACGCACTGGCACCTAGAGCAGCAGCCTCACAAGCACCTAGCGCAGCAGTACCAATGCCCGGGTCGGGCTGGAAACACCGGTAACCCTCATTCTAATCCACAGCATACATAGCAGCAAGGATAGCATCAAAATCAAGATCAAAGATCGCTACACCAGCCCTTAGAAGCTCATCCCAGCGAGGGATCTCACTAGCCCCAGGGAACTGCTGACGCCAAGCGTCCGTCAGGCGGCCAAAGCAGCGCTGGGTGGCGTGGGCACCCCCACACTGCTCACCCGCGCGGTCGCCGGAACGAAGAACGTAGGTGCAAGGACCAGTACCCCCACCCCTCTGACGCCCAGCGTACCACTCACGAAGCTGCTAAGGCGGAGGGATGTCCCGCGAGCGCTGCTGCTGCTGCCGCTGCGAGCGCTGGCCACCACCACCGCCGCTACGCTGCTGGGTACCACCTCGACCAGCTCCACCTCCTCCACCACCACCGCCTCCTCCGCTGCCGCCTCCACCGCCTCCACCTCCGCCGCCTCCACCTCCGCCGCTGCCTCCACCACCACCGCTGGCACCACCACCACCGTCTCCGCCGCTGCTGCCACCACCACCACCACCCCCGCCACTAGTCCCGCCGCCACCCCCACTCCCTCCGCCGCCACCGCCGCCACCGCCACCGCCCCCTCCAGCTCCACCCGCGCCCTTGCCCCCCTTGCCCTTGCTGGAGCGACGTCTCCCACTAGGGGTAGACGCCGCGCCGACCGACTCAAGACCAAGCAGGTCGGCAGCAGCAGCAGAGGCAACAGAGGGCAGCAAGGGGGAAGGAGAGCACCCCTCAAAGATGGGGGTGCGAGGGTCACCACGAGAAGCACCTACAGCGACTATGCTCTTCTCCGCTGCGAGGAGGGCCTTCTCGAGGAGGTCGACGGTGAGGGTGGTGGGACAGACTGCGAGAAAGTGGTCCCTGACGACGCGAAGGGAGTCAGGGAGGCGCGCGACTACGTAGTAGAGAGCGATGTACATGGGGGGTAGGTTCTTAGCGCAGAACTCAGCAGGAAGGGCGGCGCGGTAGCGAGTGTCACTAGTGCGGAGGTGCGTAATGAGGTCAGCAACAGTGGGAAAGGCAGAGAGGTCAGGAAAGAGGTAGGGAAGCATGAGACGGCTCAGTGCAGCAGTGGCAGGGGAGGAGTAGCGCGCAACTACAGCGTCGTACAAGGTCTAAGCACTCTTATACTGACTAAAGTGCGCACGCTCAGAGGTAGGGAGGTGGCGTCGCACAGCAAGACGTGCAGCAGCATCGCGGGTGGCCCACTGAGAGCGGACAGTGGGATCAGCATCAGCAGCAGGAGCAGGAGAGGCGCCAGAGGTGAGGTCAAAGAGAGAAAGGTCGTCAGCCCTGTCGCAGTGTAAGAACAGCTGCAGGTCGTCTAACCAGACCTCAAAATCAATGGCGCTTCCCTCAGCGTCAAAAGCTAGGACACTAGGGGTAGCCATGGCGACGACAGCGACGCAGTGCAAGCAGTAGGGAAAGAGCTCGCAGTGTCAGTGGGACTGTGCTCACCAGGCAGGGCAGGTCGTGCAGCTCTGCAGAAAGGCGGCTCAGCGACCGGGCGGCTCGGGTGCACAGCGGCTCGGCTCCCGGGCGGCTCGGCGGCTGGGCGGCTCGGGCGCAGGGCGGCTCGGCTCCCGGGCGGCTCGGCGGCAGGGCGGCTCGGCGTTGGGCGGCTCGGCTCCCGGGCGGTTGGGCTGCTGGGGCTGCTCTGCTGCTGGGGCGGCTCGGCCGGGAGATGTAGGGGCGGGGCCGTCAGGTGCAGCGGCGGGTCGACCGGTGCAGCGGCGGGCCGGCAGGTGCAGCGGCGGGGCCGTAGGGTGCAGCGGCGGGCCGACCAGGTGGGGCGGCGGGCCGTAGGGTGCAGCGGCGGGCCGTAGGGTGCAGCGGCGGGCCGGCAGGTGCAGCGGCGGGGCCGTCAGGTGAAGCGGCGGGCCGCTGGGTGCAGCGGCGGGCCGGCAGGTGCAGCGGCGGGCCGGCAGGTGCAGCGGCGGGGCCGTCAGGTGAGGCGGCGGGCCGTAGGGTGCAGCGGCGGGCCGTAGGGTGCAGCGGCGGAGCCGGCGGTGGGGCCGCGTCAGTGGAGGCGGCGGGGCCGCGTCAAGCAGGCGGCGGGGCCGCGACGAAGCGGGCGGCAGGGCCGCGTCAGAGCCGCCGGCGGGGCCGCGTCAGTGGAGGCGGCGGGGCCGCGTCAAGCAGGCGGCGGGGCCGCGACGAAGCGGGCGGCAGGGCCGCGTCAGAGCCGGCGGCGGGGCCGCGCCAAGCAGGCGGCGGGGCCGCGATCAGGAGGGGTGGCGGGGCCGCGTCTGAGGGATAGCGGGGCCGCGAGGGAAATGGCGACCCGAGGGGTCGCTAAAAAAAAAGGCGCGCCTCGGGGCGCGCTTCGATGGGCCCTAAAAAAAACGGTCCTAAGGAAGGACCCGCTCTATACCATGTGAAACAATTGAACAGGAATGGAATGACTAAGTCAGAGTTGGGTACAAATACAACCCTAGAAAGCTGTACCCCATATGTGCTACCCCACTATAGCCTACAAACATGCATCAGCTATAATACTCTGACAAAGTGGACTAAATTAAACAAGCAAATACAAGGTTTTATATAAGAGTACAGGGAATACGAATGGATAGATAACTGTATTTGCTGTTGCGATTCGATACAGTGCGACTCGGGCAACTGCTCTGTAACGAGTCAGTTGTGTGTCTTTAACTGTCGCGCTGTAATTGTCGAGTCAAAGGTCGCTGACCTTTGACTTTCCCGTAACCTCCAGGCGGTTACCCTAACCTCCGAGGTTTGACTCGATGCTTCGATTCGGACTGCTTCGCTAGTGTCTTGGGTTTTGACACGACAGAAGCGCACTAAGACTTATTGTTTCCAACAACCGTTACCACTGTAGTTTCGCTATATATTCTTTGCTCATGCCTTCGCTCATTGGACTCTTGCTTCGTTAGTACAATTCGCGTTCGTTCACTCAATTGCACTCGAAACAGTGAGCATGTGTGAACCGTTTGCACGCTCTCGATATCTTTTCATTTGAAAGCTCTAAGTCCAAAAAGAAGGTTCTAGGTGTTTCGCAAATATGTTTTGATCAAGGCCTTCATTACCCATTCCCACCAGGCCTAGTGTCACATGAATGTGCTGCATCACTAAACCTTTGCATGGATATGGAGTAATTTTAACAAGAGGTACGTTACTCACCATTTCCAGTTTCTTTCACAGACAAAACTTTCAGCCTCTGTTCTTTAATTGCTCAAGTTTCCCAAACAACTGCTCAAGCTCCATTCCCCACTCCTCCTTCACCACTATCGGTTCCAGGTCATCCAGCTCCACTGAGCTCAAAGAATTTCGACCACTGCCTCTCCCTCGTCCCCTCACACCCTTCACCTTCTTCCGCTCCTCATCCTCATCCTCACTACCAGAAGAAGCAGCAGCAGCAGCAGCGGCTGCGGCAGAGGCAGCAGCTCGTTCCTCAGCCATTCTCTGCATGCCAGCAAGAACCATCTCGCCTGTGATTGGTGGCAGCTGTCGCCGAGGCCGAGACGAGGACGAACCCTCCGAAAGCCCACCATCACCATTGCTATTCACCTCAGTGTCTATTGAAGACCAGACCTCCTTCCAGTCCTTCTCTTCAGTGCCTGGTAAAGTGCTTGACACAACGCCCTTCCTTGCATCATCCCCATCCCCTTCACTGCTGCTTTCACTGTCGCTATCGCTGTCACTCCCACTGGCATTGCCGAACTTGCTTTTCCTGCTCCAACTCCTCCTGGTGCTTATGCTGCCAGAAGCACCAGCGGCAACAGTGCCTGATACAGCCTTACTACCACCAGTACTGCTGCCGTTCTGATTGCTGCTGCTGGTTCTCTGCTTCTGCTTCAACTTCTGCTTCTCCAGCTGCTGCTGCTGCTGCTTACCCTGCTGCTTCTCCTGCTCCTGCTGACTCTCAATTTCCATCTTGGTCCCTGTTCTCACCTCCGTTTTGCTACCTCTTTCCCATCTGGATGCACTGCTTTGCCCACTCTGCTTTTTCTCACCCATCCTATCCTTATTGCCACCCCCATTCTCGTTGCCTTTCCTTCCACGTCCCGCATGGTTCTTTCCACTCTCCTCTCTCCCCATCTCCTCACGCCGCTCATTCCTGCCTCCTTTGCTGCCAGCCCCTGCTCCCGTTGCGTCCACCCTCGACCCGTTCCCCTTCTTAACCTGGACCTTATCCCCCTTCACCTCCTCTTCCTTTCCCCCCTCTAGTCTGTCCGCCCCTCCACTCTCTGCCTCTCTTCTCTCTGCCTCTCTTCTCTCCGCCTCTCTTCTTCTGCTTCTGCCATCACCGGCACGCCCCGCACCACCATTTCCGACGCCGCTCTCAGCACTCTCAACCCTGCGACCTTTTCCTATCTCTCCCTCCTCCTCCCCCAATTCACCCTGCTCCTCGGGATCATCCCACGGGTATCGCGTCTCAGTTTCCTGCACCTGCATCTTCCGACTTGTTCCTACTCCGTTTCTTACATTTCTCCCCTTCGGCTCTCCTCGTTCCCCAGCAGCACGGCTCACTGGCACTGCGGCCTGCTGCTGCGCCTCTGCTGCTGCTTTACCCCCCTGCACTTCCACTTCATTGCCTTCTGATCCATTTCTCATCTGCGTTGACTCAAAAGGCGCTTCGGCGTCCAAGCCCTGCCTCCTCCTCCACTCGACGCTTTCTTCAAACTGACTCTCTCGTGGTGCTGCTTGCTGCTGCCGCTGCTTCTCCGCTGCTTTGAGCTCTGCTACTTTAATCTCTGCTCGTTTACTCTCTGCGCCTTGCATCTGAGCCTGCAGCGCCCGCAGCTGATCCACATACCCTAACCCGCTAGCCTGATCCAATCTCTTCTCCTTCTGACCCGACTTCGACCCTCGCTCCTGCCCCTCTGCTCCCACCCCTCCCTGACTGCTCCCTGCTGCCACTCCTCCTCGCTGCTGTCGCTTCTGACGATTCCCAGGGAGCCTACCGTTTGTACCACCTTCGGCACCTGTCGTTCCTCCATTGCCATTCCCCCGCACTCCTTCTAGCATTGAACCCCCTCTCACCCCCGTCGAGGCTCGTTCTCCTTCCACGTGCTGCTGCTGTTTCTGCTGATGTTTCTGCTGCTGCTTCGGTTGCTGCTGTGTCCGCTTCGTCCCCTGCTCCCCCGGTCTCCTCTCCTCCTCCTGCTGCCGCTGCTCTTGGTGCTGCTGCAGCTCGTTTCTACCAGAATCCCTCCCAGCACTCGCCCCGCCGTCGAGCCCTGTATCAGAAGCATCCACAGCCCGCTTGTCCACCTGCTTCTCTGCCTCTCCTGCCGTACTTTCGTCTGTCACTCTCTTCCCCTTCTTCGTGTTACTAGAAGATTCGCGTGTCGTCGTGGAGGGAGATTTCGGAGTCGGGATCAGAGAAGCTAGCTTAGCGAAAGGTCCTGACGCATCGTCTCCGGAGCCGAACCGCGCTGAAATCGCGGGAGCCAATCGCCTCCTGGAATGCGCAAAATTCCCGTTATACGCAGGCCACTCCATGCCAATCGCCCGTCTGGGGGAGGAACCCGTTCGACCGGTCCAAGCCATTTGACCTGTAAACTTCTCGGAGACTCCATCAGACAGGCGATGCCTGAAAAATAGCCTCTGAGAAGTTGGAAACAAGGGTGGATTTGAATATAACCTCTGAGAGCGGAAGGGGTCGTGCAGTGAAAATACTCGCAAATGCCTATCCTGCCAAGCAGATAGTTCCAAATTCGGGCGATTGCTCGACGCAGAATGTCGCACACGCGATCGTGGGAAATCCGCAGTATGTCGCACACGCGATCGTGGGAAATCCGCAGTATGTCGCACACGCGATCGTGGAAAATCCGCAGCTAGTTGATTTCGCACGATGACTGTGATCGACGAATCCAAGCGTGATTGCACGGCAGCGCGCTGCTGCCAGGGACATGCTGCGCTTTTCACGGAGAGTGGAGCCATGCGCGCGCACACTGTCGACTTACTGAAGCTACGAAGATTGTGCGGGAACTAAAACTGTGTACTAGTAAGGCGTACGGAGTGCGTAGGTGATGAAAGGTTGTTGGGAGTGACGTGTGCTGTTCTGGTCCACAACGGCACTGGCCGACATTTTTCGCGATTAAGGGAGGCTTCCGCCAAAAGAAGTGTGATACAGAACCAAGAAACTCGCCGCTTGGTGATAAAACGGAAGATCTGTAGGAATTTCACATTACGGTATTCATGTTATCTACATTTCTAGTTTAGCATTGTACTTCGCTACATCCTAAGCTTGGCCTTCTCTGTACAGCATCTCCATTTGCAGGAGGAGGATTTGTGGGCATTGAAACCGACCCTCCCCTCCCATCAACACCAATTTCCACCACTGAGCCACCATATCTGGCTGGCAATGTTTCACCTGAATAACCCATTTTGAAGTTCTGATGATACCCTACACCTGGAATGGACTCTGGCAACGCCCCAACTGGTTTAGTGTACGGGTGTACACTAAACGAACCTCCATAAGAGGACATTGTCATGCGGGTCACCTCAGACCTCATCTCCTCCATAGCCTTCCTCTCAGCTCGCCTCTGCCGCCACATGCACACCCCACACACCGCACAGCCGCAGCAAACAAGCACGATCACCACAACCACAACCACAATAATCGCAATCATTCCAGCTCCCAAACCAGGAGTGCCATTTTTGCTCGCACTTTGTCCCTCATTCCCCTTTGAGCTTGCGAAAGTGCTGGGACCCTTTACAACGCCAGCACCATCATTCCCAACGCTGCCTGGAGGTCCGGAATCTGATGGAAATGGCGACGGAAATGAAGTCGCACCTTCAGGTAGGGTGCACCACTGGAAGGTTCGGCCAAGGCTCTGGTTTGGGTCGGTACTCCAGCCTTGGGAACAGATGCACTGGCTGCTGCCAGGTGCTGCTGGCGTTCCGTGGGGCCCACAATCAGAAGGCTGAGGAGGGGGTGGTGGTGCTGAGGCCTGTGCTTGTGGCGGGGGTGGTTGTAACGGGTATGTGGGTGTAGCTGGTGAGAATGGTGAGCCTGATAAAGGAGGTTGAAAGGAACTACCAGGAGGAAGGGGAGAGGTGGGAAGGGGGGATGGAGACGGATAGGAGGGAACTGCAGGGGGGACGGAAGGAGGAATTTGCGGTTGGAGCCAGGGGGAAGGCGGAAGGGAAGGGGACGGGGGGCTAGGCGGGGGAGGGGACGTGCAGATGAACCCGGGGAGGCAGGAAGTTGAATAAGGGGAGGGCGGAAGGGGAGTCTCGCATAAATTCTTGATGGTGTTCCAGATGGGCCTGAAAGGACCGTATTTGGTGCTGCAGTCGACTGCACGGCACCAGGGGAAATCGTCTCCCGTTATAAGCTCCTGATCTACAGTGCATGTGATGCAATAGAGGCGGTAGTTGTACGCGATTAGAACGCCTGGCGGTGGACATGGAGAGGCCGCGGCGGATTGAAGTATTCTCCTCCCGTGATTATTTTCCATAGCTGCTGGCAAGAAAAAAACAGGATTGAAGGGCGATGGCACTGCCGACACCATTCTTCCAAAATACTGCTGTTGGAGTCTGAAACGGCGAGATTGGCGCGATTAGGTATCAGAAAAGAGGAACTACCCGAGAGGAATGACAAACCTTAGGCCTAACTATCAAACTATTCATGCCGTACAGGATGAGAAGAAATGCGATATGACACGTTGCCCATACTGGGAACTTCATCTCTTTTTCAACCATATTTTTGAGCCTGGAACAGTGAAGCCATTAGAAAACATACTTACCACGCATTCCCATGGCTTAAGGGAGGCCGCGCACCTGAGAGCGTGAACGTAAGGGTCGACGCGCGAGAGGTGCAAGGTTACCTACTTCGCTGCTCACGCTGCTGAAGCTAGTTGTCTTGTGACTGGATTAGTGAAATGAGAAAGGAGAGTTCGAATGAGGCAGGTGGTGGAGGGGATTAGCTGAGTGGGTCGTCGACTCGTCGTCGCAGGTGGCTCAAATTCGCGCGCGACGTCGCGGCAATCGCAATTTTTTTATGCTCTAGCATTGGCGAGGCAAACATGTGGGAAGCGATGGAGCTTGTCAGCAAACGGGCGACATGCGACGAAGATGAACCGGCAGGTTTGCGAGGCAGATTTGAGCATTTGAAGGAGTGGGATGTTCCGTCGATCGGTTGAAGGTCTCGTTTCGACCACTTTTTGCTTTTGATGTGGGGTTGCGATGTACCCGTTTGTGAGCTAATATCTCGGAACGGCTGCTGGTTATGGAATTTAAAAGCCAGATGAAGTATCAAAACAGGTTCTAACGTGACTCCTGTTCGTTTTGGGGGTGGCGTGGCACACCCCTTCATCCATTGTTTGTCTAGTGCGGTTTGGCTAGTTTTTGCAAGGTAAGAAACGGTTCCCGCACTTGCCTACTGGATAATTAGGTCAGGGAATCTTGCACTGGGGAAAAGTTTCACCATCCAATCCAGCAGCTATCTTCTCGTTGCATGGCAGCCATGCAAGGGATTCTAGCGTTTTTCCTAGTGTAGAGATAAGTTAATGCAGGCCGTAATCAATGTCGGGCGACATTGGTCACGTCGTCCATGTATAGCACCTCTTTCATCGACTGAGTAACATTTGCAAGCCACTTTACCGTACTTACCGGTAGTACTTTTTGTTTCCAGGAGAACCTGGGCGAAACAGGGAATATAATTCTGCTAGTTCACAATCTTCAAGTGGTCTCTATATTAAGGGCTCCATCTCAAGGATAGAGACCACTTTGGAGACTAGTACTGGAGTCCATGCCTCAAATAAACATCGGGAGTCACTGGATCTGGGCCAAGCAGCTTGCAGCCATGAACATCCAGCACTCGCTACATTGTCATGTATCGCAGCTCTTGTGATGGACGGGACCGAAGTTCCTCACAGTCCCTCAGGTTCAACTCTCTAAGTCTTCTCAAATGGTGGAAGTTGGGAGGGAGGACTTGAAGTGATGTGCCGCTGACATCTAACTTGTGCAGGTAAGTGAGGGCGGTGAAAGAGCAGGGCAGGCTTGTCAAGAAGGAGCAATTCCGCAGGCTGAGGTCACCCAATCTCGACAAGGAAGAGATGGTCTCAGGAAGGTGGGTCAGATTCGAAGCTTCAATATGAAGAGATATGAGTTGCACAAGCTGGCCCACACTTCTTGGAATCTCCTAAAAAAATTCCGCCCATTCCACGTGCAGCTCCCGCAGCTGAGACAGAGAGCCAAGATCACGAGGCAGGTGTTGCATGGACCTGGCACATGAGATGTGAAGAACGCAGAGGCATGAAAGGAACCCGAGCAACAGTGGGAATTCTCTTTGTTCAGTGCCCAGGCGCATCTCCAGGTGCTCTAACTGAGAGAGGCAACAGCTCCTAGCTGGTGCATCCATGATAGCAACCTGATTCAACAACAGCTTCCTAAGATTTGGAGCCGTTGACATGTCAGGAAGAATGATGCTACTGATGCCGTTTCCCAACCGCAAGGTTTCCAGAAACCTTGGTAGAGTTTCTTTAGTTTCCGTTAGCGGATAACAGTGAGAAAGATCCAGCTCCCGCAGGCTCGAGAGGTTTCCCATGGATCTAGGTGCAGATGCGAGATCAAGACACATGTCAGCCTTGAGAGCCTCCAGGCGGCTCAGCTGAGTGATGGATGCTGGCAGTTCTGTCAGATGACTACAGCTCAAGGTCAGCTCTCGCAGGCCACCCAACTGGCCTGTACCCTCTGGAAGGCTTCTTATGGGACAGTTGCTGAGATCGAGCTGTGCTAGAGAGGAGAGACGACTGAGTGATGGCGGCAGCTTCTGCAGGACACGATTCCCGCTCAGCACCAAAGTGTGGAGATTGGTCAGCTCGCCTATCTCCTCCGGGATCGACGTCAGCCTTGAATACATGATTGTCAATGATTCGAGAGCAGACAGGCATGAAACTGCTGCAGGGAGGATCTCAATGTTCATACCCTTCATGGAGAGCTTCTGAAGCCCGGTGAGTAACCCAATGGAATCGGGAAATTTCTTCAGCGAACAGCCTCTCAACAGTAAGTTCTTCAGCCTTAACAAATTTCCAAGCTTCTCAGGCAGGCTGGATATACCGCAGTTGGAAATGTTAAGAACTTCCAAGGTGCTGATGCTAGTGAGGGAATCTGGCAGCTCAGTCAAATCCACGAATCCGGAAAGAGAGAGTTCGAAAAGAGCCGGGAACCGCTCGCCAAGATTCTCAGGCAAGGAGTTGGTAAGCAGTAAACGTTGAATACGGAATAGCGGTGATTCTGACGGAAAATCTGAAGAAAGTACTGTCGACCCTCGCATAAATCCAAGCGAACGAAGTGCTGTCAGATGATCGAATGAAAAATCCTCCTCTACATCATGGAACCATGTCCTTTCTCGAAAAAACAGGCTGGCCAGGTTCGGAATGCGAGTTAACGGCGTCAGCTGATGTAATCGCATGTCCCGTTTCAGAATCGAAAGATTTGTGAGCGAAGACAGATTGCCGAAGTTTGGGTCCTTCAGAGGCGATATCTTCCCAAGGGACAGAGTGTGCAGGTGTGTCAGATGGAATAACAAAATTGGGAACTTTGTTTTTCGATGCAGGCACTGAAGTGACAGCTGCTCCAAGCGGCGACATCGGCGGAAAAGACTGTTCAGCCCAGCTGCTGTGACAGGGTGCTCCGAAATATCAAAGTCGTCCACCTCCTCCTCATCATACGCCTCGTCATCCTCTGGAGCTATACCTGAATCGACATGAAGAGCGGTTAGGTTTGGAGACGAAGAGCTGAGAAATGCGAGAAAATCGTCATCGATCGTTTCCATGCTCCCGTCGCTCAGGTGCAGTTGAGTGAGATTCGGGAAGGACGCCAAAACGCGTTTCAGATCCCGGCGAGACACCAGACGATTTGGTGAAACGTGAAGCGTTGTGACGGACTGTGCGAGCTCCCGCCAGCGATGGCAGACCGAGGCGATGCGGAGAACGTGGGCGACATTGGCAGAGACAGGAGGCAACGAGAAATGCGGTTCAGGCTCTCGATCTAGTTCGATCCCATTACAGACGTAATTGGAGAGTGACTATGAAGACGTGGGCTGACAAAGATCAGAATTCCAGAAGATCCTGAGAAGCGCATCGTCGGGAAGAGAGTGGATGCGTGCGGAATGACTCATGTCCTAAAACTGGCCTTGCAAAGGCTTCAATGTCTGAGATGACTATGCGATACTAAACACTTAGCTTGAGGACAAAACGCTACCCTTGTTAGCAGAGAAATCCGATGAAACAGGCAAGGGCCAAACAAGAGATTACAGCTGATCTGATCCTGCTTCTTGGTGCAAGTTGCAGCTCCCTGCCGTTTGTATCAATGAAGTCACGTCACCATCAACCAGAGAGCTGTACTTCTAAAGTAAACTTGGGACTAAATTTGAGAAATGTTTGAAACTATGGAGCTGGGATGTACTTTCCCGAGGAAAATCTGTACCGCTCTTGGTGGGGTTTTGCCATGCTTGCACCAGGCCAAGCTCCAAGCCTGAGACGGACGCGAACACATCAGAAGGGTCACGATGTCTGATGAAAGTGGTTACCGTGAGCATAACGTCGCAAAACTTACATACTCGTTATGGATAAGAATATGAAGGCGGTGATTAGAATTACAGATAACAACTTAATCTAGACTACAATGAAGAACACTGTTCAGGAAAGATGAAAGAAAAACCTTAAAAAATTATACCACTTTATCTTAGAAAGGGATGCACATGTATAAAAATGCTATTGGACAACTAAATCACCACAGACTTCTCCATTGTTTCTAAATGTGTTGCGAAGTCACTGAGCTCAACCACCGGGTTTTCCAGACCTAGCCATAGGACACGTGAAATATTGATATGGGTGCAAAGAAGCGCAAGTTGGAAGCAATGGGGACATTCAAAAGAACGGTGGAGAGAGTTAGGGCGATAACAACAGCCATATGGAATTAGAGGATATATGATGGGGCTGACACATCATGGACGGCATGAGTTAGGATGGATGGCATGAAATGGATGGATAGCATTATATGCATGGATTGCATGAGATGGGATGGGTGGCATGAAATGGGTCTGATGGCATGCAATGTGATGGGATGGATGGCAAGAGCTGGGATGGGTGACAAGAGATGGGATGGATGGCATGAGATGGGATGGATGGCATGCGATGAGCTGGGTGGCATGAGATGGGATGGGTGGCATGAAATGGGATGGGTGGCATTAGATGGGATGGATGGCATGAGATGGGACGGATGAGATAGGATGGATACGATGAGATGGGATTGATGGCATGAGATAGAATGGATCCCATGAGATTAGATGAGATGATGGCATGAGATGGGATGCATGAGATGGGATGGATGTCATGAGATGGGATGAGTGGCATGATATGGGATGGCATGGATGGCATGAGATGGGATGGATGGCATGGCATGGGATGGCATGGATGACATGAGATGGGATGGATGGCATGACATGGGATGGATGGCATGAGATTGGAAGGATGGCATGAGATAGAATGGATGGGATGAGATGGGAATGATGGGATGGAATGGGATATAGATGGGATGGACGGAGTGGAATGCAATGGGATAGGTGGCATGGGATGGAATTAATTCTCATGAAATGGGATGGATGGCGTAAGATAGGACTCAGTGCATATGATGGGATGGATGGCATCAGCTGGGATGAATGGCATGAGATAGGATGGATGTCATGAGATGGGATGGGATGGAGTGATGGGATTGATTGCATAGATGGGACGTATGACATGATATTGTATGGATGCCATGGGATGAGACGATTAATGGCATGACATGTAAACAATATGATATGTAAACGAATGGATGTCATGAGATGGAATAGATGGCATAAAACACGATGGATGGCATGAGGTGGGATGAATCGAATGTGGTGTGAGAAGGGATGGATGGCATGATATGGGATGGACTTAGGTGAGATATGTTGTCAAACTATATATGTGTTAGTTCTGTGTAGGCTATAGTGGGGTAGCCCATATGGGGTACAACCCAAAGTTAGGGTTAGTACTTGTACCCACATTTCATTCAATGCAACCATTCCTCCTTGCTATCTTGACATGGTATCAGAGCAGTAGGTCCGTAGGATCGTTTTTTTTTTTTTTTCGGCCCACCATAGTTAGCTTCTGACTACGGTTACCACGTTACCCCACTACCCTGCGTTGCCCTGCCCTGCGCTAGCGCCCTGCCCTGCGCCAGCGCCCTCCCCTACGCCAGCGCCCTGCCCTGCGCCATCGCCCAGCCCTGCGCCGGCGCCCAGCCCTACGCCAGCGCCCTGCCCTGCGCCAGCGCCCTGTCCTGCGCCAGCGCCCTGCCCTGCGCCAGCGCCCTGCCCTGCGCCTGCGCCCAGCCCTACGCCCGTGCTGCGGCCCTGCGCGTCGCACCCTACGGCAGCCTGCGCGTCGCGCGCTGCTGCCCCGCGCATTGCGCTCTGCTGCAGCCCGCACGTCGCGCCCTAAGGCAGCCCACGAGTCGCGCGCTACTGCCTCGCGCGTCGCGCTCTGCTGCAGCCCGCGCGTCGCGCCCTAAGGCAGCCCGTCGCGTCGCGCTCTGCTGCCCCTCGCGTCACTCACTGCTGCAACCTCCGCCAGCGCCTTACCCTGCGCCAGCGCCCTGCCCTGCGCGCTGGCGCCCTGCCCTGCGCCAGCGCCCTGCCCTGCGCCCGCGCCCTGCCCTGCGCCAGCGCCCTGCCCTACGCCAGCGCCCTGCTAAACCCTAAAAAAAATTGAAATAATTATTAAAAAGAACAAAGGCCCTAGGTGCTTCTGCCCTAGGAGCTATTACCTGCTACTGCCCTGTTGTGGCCGCGCACCGCCCTGCTCTGGCCGCGTGCCGCCCTGCTGCTCTTACTGCTGTTGCTCCTGCTACTCGTGCTACTACCTTCACTCCATACTGCCCTAGAGGTCGCGCTCCTCCTAGCTTGCCCGCCATGACTTCCCTTTGTCGTACCGGTGGGTGTGGTGACGGCGGTGGTGGCAGCAGTGGGAGTGGTGGCGGCCGTAGTAGCAGTCACTGTGGCGCTGTTTGGTGCGGAGTGTCTGGCGGTGGCCAGATGCAGCTACAGCGGCGTCCGACCCTTACGCCCCGGCAGCTTCGTGTGTGGCTTTACCAGCGTGGGCCGTCTCCGAGTCCAGGTCGCTGCCCGTACGTCATTCGCACAGGTCGTCGAGCTGGTGAGACCTGTGGGACACTTGGACACGCACAGTCTTGCTGCTTCGCCTATTTGACTGACGTCTGGCGCACAGAGTTTGGCGACGAGGCTGAGATCCCCCCCTGGCTTGAGCTGCTTAGGTCGGGCATTGCTGTCTTTGCTTTAGACTATGACGCCATCCTTACTGCCATGTCTGCTTTGCCTGGTGGTGCTGAGCGTGACTGTCACCTGTGCGTGCAGTACGACCCCGGTATAGAGTTTGCTGCTCTAGGTGCTAGTGAGGCTGCTGCTTTAGGTGCTAGCGAGTCTGCTTCCTCAGGTACTGCGTCTGCTGAGGCCTTGCACACCTTCACGCTTGACTCAGGTGCTTCCCGCTGTTTCTTTCGTGACAGTTTTGCACTCACACCACTCAATGCACCTGTTGCACTCTCTCTGGCTGACCCCTCAGGGGGCCCAGTTCTTACACGGCCCACCACTGTGCTTCCGTGCCCGGCGGTTCCGCCTAGCTCACTAACAGGCTTCCACCTCCCCTCGTTCTCTACGAACTTGGTGAGCAACGCAGTTCTCCAGGACCAGTGGGTTGACACCTTCACTCCTGGAGGACTGCGTGAAGCGATCTGTTCGTGCTCCCGGACCGGCCGCCACCTGGCCATGTTTACCCGTCGGCCAGGGTCGAGTCTTTACACACTGATGACTGCGCCTCCTCAGGTAGCTGCTACTGGTCAGGTGTCTGCGTCCGGTCAGGTAGCCTCCCCTTGTGAGTGTCACTCCCTGTCGCACCAGACTCTTCTCTGGCACCACCGTCTGGGTCACCCCTCCTTGCCACATCTACGTGGCATGCACCGTTGCCTCCTTGTGTCTGGTCTTCCCAGGTCTCTCCCTCCCCTCCCTGTCTCGCCTGCGCCGCCCTGCCTTCCTTGCGTCGAGGGGCGGCAGCGCGCCGCTCCTCACTCCTCCTCGTTTCCCTCGACAGGGGCTCCTCTGCAGACCCTCCACTTGGACGTGTGGGGCGCAGCCCGCGTTCGTGGACAGGGCGGTGAGCGGTACTTTCTGCTGGTTGTCGACGACTACTCGCGGTACACCACGGTCTTCCTCTTGCGCACCAAGGGTGAGGTCCATGCTGTCCTGATCCCTTGGATCCGAGCAGTTCGTCTCCGGCTCCGCCGCAGGTTCCGCCATCCCTTCCTATCTTGCGTCTGCACTCTGACAGAGGTGGTGAGTTCACCTCCAAACTCTTGCGGGCCTTCTGTTAGGGGGAGGGCATCGAGCAGTCGTTCACGCTTCCGGGCTCACTACAGCAAAATGGGGCTGCTGAGCGCCGCATTGGCTTAGTCATGGAGGCTGCTCGTACCTCCTTGATTCATGCGGCGGTTCCCCATTTTATGTGGACGTTTGCGGTCCGGTTAGCCGCACAGCAGCTCAACCTCTGGCCCCGTGTCTCCTTGCCGGAGACCTCGTCCACACTGCGTTGGACGGGGGAGGTTGGCGATGCGTCGTGTTTTCGGGTCTGGGGTGCTCGTGCCCTTGTCCGCGATACGTCCGCGGACAAGCTCTCCTCCCGCACCATTCCCTGTGTCTTCCTTGGCTTTGTCCCTGATGCGCCTGGCTGGCAGTTTAACCACCCCACCTCGCACCGTGTCTTCCCCTCTCAGGACGTCACCTTTGACGAGTCGGTTACTTTCTACCGTCTCTTCCCCTACCGCACTGCCCCTCTCCCTCCCCCGCCGCTTTTCCTCGCTGCAGGTCCCCCTCCGGTAGACCCCCCCCCCCCTCAGGGTCCTGCTTTTTCAGGTGTGTCTCAGGTAGACCCGCCCCCCTTGGCTGAGCCTGTAGAGGTCACTAGCGACTCTGGTGCTTCTGCGGGAGGTACTGCTGGGGGTGCTGCTTTTGAGGGTGCTGAGCCTGCGCGTGAGGTGCTGGGGAGTGCGGAGCATGGGGGTGCTGAGCCTGCTTCTGCGGAGTCTGGGGGTGCTGAGCCAGTCCGTGAGGTGCCTGGGGGTGCTGGGTCTGTTGGCGTTCCTTTGGGTCTCGTTTCACGACGCGGGCTTGTCTCACCACAGTAGGCACGAGAGTGGCTTGCGTCGCGTACCCGCCTGAGGAGTCGTGCTGATGGAGCTGCTCGTCGTGGAGGCGCTGGGAGTGCTGGTGTCTCTGGTCCTGGAGGTGCTCGTACTGGAGGCACTGGAGCTGCCGGGACTAGTGCTGCTCCTGGAGCTGTAGGTGTCGGTTCCCGGGGTGCTATTGCTGGAGGTACTGGGGATGGAGGCCCTGGAGCTGGTGCTGTCGACCCTGGAGTTGGAGACCTTGGAGCTGGAGGTGCCGGTTCTGGGGGTGTAGCGGCTGGAGGTACTAGGGCTGGAGGCCCTGGAGCTGGTGCTGTCGACCCTGGAGCTGGGGGTGCTGAGTCTGCAGGCGTTCCTCTGGGTCTCGTTTCACGACGCGGGCCTGTCTCACCACAGCAGGCACAAGAGTGGCTTGCGTCGCGTACCCTCCTGAGGAGTCGTGCTGCTGGAGCTGCTTGTTGTGGAGGCGTTGGGAGTGCTGGTGTTTCTGCTCCTGGAGGTGCTCGTGCTGGAGGTACTGGAGCTGCCGAGTCTGGTACTGCTCTTGGAGCTGGAGGTGTCAGCTCTGGGGGTGCTGCTGCTGGAGGTCTGGGGCTGGAGACCCTAGAGATGGTGCTGTCAACCCTGGCGTTGGAGACCCTGGAGCTGGAGGTGCTGGTTCTGGGGGTGCTGCTGCTGGAGGCCCTAGCGCTGGTCCTGTCGACCCTGGAGTTGGGGACCGCGAGGCTGGAGGTGCCGGTTCTGGGGGTGCTGCTACTGGTGGCGCTGGAGCTGTTCTGGAGCTGCTGGAGGCGCTGGAGCTAGAGCTACTGGAGTCCCTGGAGCTCGAGGTACTGCTGCTGGAGGTGCTGGAGCTGAAGGTGCTGCTGCTGGAGTCGCTGGAGCTGGAGGTTCTGGAGCTGCTTGAGGCGCTGGAGCTGCTGGAGGCGCTAGAGCTGCTGGAGGCGCTGGAGCTGGAGGTGCTGCTACTGGAGTCATTGGAGCTAGAGGTGCTGTTGCTGTAGGTGCTGGAGCTGGAGGTTCTGGAGCTGTTGGAAGCACTGGAGCTACTGGTACTTGTGGCCATGCACCGTCGTGACTGTTTTTCGCTCCGCCGTCACCGTCGTCTCTGCCACCGCCTGACTCCATGCTTCGCCAGGTTCTTAGGCTCCCGTCTTCCACCGGCCTCCCATTACAGCCCGGAGCACTACTGCCTGCTCCTTCTCCTTACACTGAGCAGACAGACTTGCTTACAGAGCGTCGTGAGCCTGCGTCTCGTCCTGCCTCGCCTGCTCGCGCTGGTCGCACTGGTCGTCGTGTTCCTCGTGAGCGTCCGCCTCCTGTCCTTGGCATGCACACTATGGCACTTCATCCTTCCCCTATTTCATAGCGTGTTCCCCTACTGTCTCCTCCTGCGTCTTCTCTACCTGGCGTTGAGGACCCTGAGTCTGAATTGGTTCGTGCTGGTCATCCTACTGTCACGCGTCTGCTAGCCTCTGTTGTCACTGACACGTCGTTTGAGTCTGCTGCTGCGTCTGCCTTAGTCTCTAAGCTTGCTGACTTTGCTGCTGCCTGTCGTCTCGACTTCGCTGCTAGTCTTGTTGCTCAGTCTGAGTCTGTCTGTCCTCCGTCCGTCGGGGGTGAGTGGGCTCTTGGCATGGACGTCCTTGACGACACGTAGGAGGACTTTGAGTGTCTTGCAGGCGCTGCCCCTCATCTTGTGGCCATGCTGCTTGCCCCTGAGGAAGACCCGGATGCTCCAGACATCCCGACCCCGCGCTCTTACGCTGAGGTGATCGCGGGTGAGTACTCCTCTCAGTGGCAGACAGTCATGGACGCAGAGATGGCATCCTGGAAGTCCACAGGCACTTACGTCGATGAGGATCCCCCTCCTTGGGCGAACATCGTCGATGGCATGTGGATTTTCAGGGTGAAGCGGCCGCCGGGTTCTCCGCCTGTCTTCAAGGCTCGTTACGTTGCACGAGGCTTCAGTCAGTGATAGGGAGTTGACTTCTTCCATACCTTCTCCCCCACCCCAAAGATGACCACTCTTCGGGTGTTGCTGCACGTCGCCGCTCAGCATAACTACGAGCTTCACTCTCTTGACTTCAGCACAGCGTTCTTACAGGGCAGTCTATAGAGGAGATCTGGCTGCGCCGCCCACCTGGCTCCACTGGGTCGTTCCCTCCTGGTACCTAGTGGAGCCTCCATCGGCCAGTCTACGGTCTCCGTCAGGCGCCTCTTGGGTGGTACGACACACTGAGGACGACACTTGCGACTCTTGGGTTTGCTCCTTCCACTGCTGACCCGTCGCTGTTTCTGCGCACCGACACTTCGCTGCCGCCGCTCTACATCCTCGTGTACGTTGACGACTTGGTCTTTGCCATTGCTGACACTGAGGCTATCGCCCTAGTGAAGTCGGAGCTATAGAAGAGACACATGTGCACAGACTTGGGTGAGCTGCATAGTTACCTTGGCTTGCAGATCACCCGAGACAGAGCACGCCGCACCATCTTACTGACTCAGTCACACATGGTGCAGTAGGTCCTTCAGCGGTTCGGCTTCACCTGGTCCTCAGCACAGGCCACTCCTCTGGCTACAGGTCACTCGCTCTCAGCTCCACCCTCGGACGAGTCCGTAGAGTCGAGTGGTCCTTACCTAGAGCTAGTGGGCTGCCTCATGTAGCTGATGACATGCACTCGTCTTGACCTTGCGTGCCCTCTTTGCCTTCTGGCTCGCTACGTGGCTCCTTGTCAGCACCGAAAGGTGCACATGGATGCTTCTAAGAGGGTACTGCGCTACTTGTGCAGTATATCGGGCATGGAGCTCGTGCTTGGAGGACGGGGCGACGTTGTCCTTACTGGGCACTCGGACGCTTCTTGGGTTGACGACCTGGCTACGCAGCGGTCGTCACAGGGTTACACCTTCAGTCTTGGCTCTGGCACTGTTTCTTGGCGGTCTACACGCTCGTCTTCTGTTCTTAGCTCCAGTTGTGAGGTTGGGATCTACGCCACAGCCATGGCTGCACAGGAGTTACGCTGGCTTACCTACCTGCTGACCGACTTGGGAGAGAGGCCTCGTTCTCCTCCAATTCTGTACGTCGACAACAAGTTTGCTATTGCCTTGTGTCAGAATCACAGACTAGAGCACAAAACAAAGCACATCGCTCTGCATTACTTCCTTGCTCAAGAGTTACAGCAGCGTGGTCAGCTTCGTGTCGCTCACGTGCCCACCTGTGACAACACTGCTAATGTATCCACCAAGGCCCTTCCGGCTGGTGATCATCAGCGCTTCTGCACTGCTCTAGGCCTGGTGCCTACGTTTCCTCACTTGTTGTAGACTCTGGTTGTACTGTGATCTATATATGTATACCTGCATGTTTACTCTTGCTAGGTAGTGATCACTGTACTGTTGTTGTTGCATATATACCTTTGCATGTGAACTGGCCTTGTGGCCCCTTTGCTTGTGCTTGAGTGTGTAGTGACGTTGTGATCCACCCCGAGCTTGCTTTGCTTTGTTTTTCTTGACTGGTCTTATGACCCCTTGTTCTCCCCTACTTTGCCTATGGGGGTGTGTCAAACTAAATATGTGTTACTTCTGTGTAGGCTGTAGTGGGGTAGCTGATATGAGGTACAACCCGAAGTTAGGGTTAGTACTTGTACCCACATTTCATTCAATGCAACCATTCCTGCTTGCTATCTTGACATATGTTGCATTAGGCGGTTTGACGCTATCATGATACGACGGATGGACGGGACCAGATGGTATGGATGGCTTGAGGCTCTGTGACACGAACAAAACAGCTACCGTCAGCATCTTGCCTCGTCACCAATACAAAGGCAATGTGGGCCTTGTGCTGCTTCTTTAGTCAATCTAACAATGTAAAAAGCTACCACAGAGAAAAGCCTCACATAGAAATGAGATAATTGCCTGTACCTTACTACTTTCTACTGTCATGCCACATGAGCCTAAATAAACCAGCGAGTGAATCACCACCAACTCTTTTGTATCTTCTTTTTTAGTTGTACTACCAAGTCACTAAACGCAATGTGTTCGTTTTTAGCTCATTCGCCATGTTGTTCATTTTCTATTATGCAAGCACCGAATGGCATAAAAATAACTGAGGTGAGTGCAAAAAGGCCAGAGTCAGAAGCTAAGGGGACAATCAACTCGTAATTAGCGAGAAAAAACATAAGCGATGGAGCAAAGAGTTAAAAGTGAGTTAGTGGGGTAACAACAGGCATGTGGGGGTAGTGCATATAGTATGGAAAGAGATGGTGTGGATGGCAGAAGGTATTATGGTAATGAGTAGGATGGATGACATGAAATACGATGGATGTCATGATGTAGGATGGGTGCCATGAGATGCCATGGACGGCATTAGATATGATTGATGGCATGAGATGAAAATGATGACATGTGATGGAATGGAGGCCACGAGATGGGATGCTTGGCAAGAGATGAGACCTAAAAGCATGCAATGGGATAGGATGGCATGAGATGGGATGAATGGCAAGAGATAATATGGGTGGCATAAGATGGGATGGCATAAGATGTTATGTGTAGCATGAGCCTAGATGGGTTCCATGAGATGTGATAAAATGGTAGGCATGAAATGAAATGAATGGCATGATATCGGATAGATGAAATGAAATCGGCTGCATGGAATGAGACGGGACGAATTGCACGAGATGTGCATGATCACTTGATTGGCTGCATAGCATTCAAAAGGATGTATTGCGTGAGATGGGATGAAATTGTGCATGAGATAGGATGGATGCTATGAGATGCCATGGAGGGCATGGGCTGGGATGGATCGCATGAGATGAGATGGATGGCATGAGATGGTACGATGTTACGTTGAGCTAGAAATATAATGAATGGGTGGCATGAAATGGAATGGATAGAAGGAGATGGAAATGGGCTAGATTGAAACAGACGGGATGCATATGCAATGGGATGAATGACACGAGATGTAATTCATGGTACATGATGGGATGGATGGCATGAGATGTGATGCATAGCACGAGATGGGTTGGAAAACATTGGTATGTCCTGAGATGGGTTGGGACGGATGTCTTATGACGGGATGGGCAGCATGAGATTGGATAGATATTATGTGTCTTAATTGGATGGATTGCATGGGATGAAATGGATTGTGGCAGGAGATGAGATGGATGGCATGATTTGGGATGGATTGCGCGAGATGGGACGGGTTGGATGGCATGAGATGAATCGGATTGGATGAGATGGGCTGCCATAAGATGAAATGGTTGGGATGAAAACGAAAGGATGCGTTGAAAGCTTCGGATGGCATGAAATGGGTTGGATGGAAAGCGATGGCATGGATGGTATGAAATGGGAAGAAAGACATGATTTAATATCGATGGGATGAATGGCTTGCGATATGGAGGATTGCAAGAGATGAGGTGTTCGGGATGAGACAGGATGAACGGAATGAAAAGGGATGAATGATGTGTCATGGATTGGATGGATGGTATGAGATGGAATGGATGGAATGTGATGGGATGGATGGTATGAGAAGGGAGGGATGGTATGGGATGGGAAGGATGGCATGAGATTGTATGGTTGGAGTACAATGGGATGGTTTGGATGGGAAGAATTGCTTGAGCTGGGATGGGTCACATGAGATGGAATGTATATTGGATGGCATGAGTTCACATCACTTGCTGCTTCCTCACATCACTTGCTGCTTCCTCACATCACTTGCTGCTTCCTCACATCACTTGCTGCTTCCTCACATCACTTGCTGCTTCCTCACATCACTTGCTGCTTCCTCACATCACTTGCTGCTTCCTCACATCACTTGCTGCTTCCTCACATCACTTGTTGCTTCCTCACATCACTTTCTGCTTCCACACATCACTTGCTGCTTCCTCATATCACTTGCTGCTTCCACACATCAATTTCTGCAGACTTTCTTCTAACGATGTTTCTTGAGTAAGACACACATAACATCTTTCTTCTAAAGATGTTGCTTGGCTTGAGTAAGGCACACACATGATATTGACAAATCCTGCCAATTTGGTTGGGAATTGTAAGAGGCATGAGTGAACCACCACATTGCTGATCAGCGGGTGGCTGCAACTTGTAAGGGGGGTCAAACAGGTAAGACTTGCAGGTGAGCAGCGAGGCACCCAGTCTTTAGCATGGGATGCGATCCTGTAGTTTTCATGGCATGGGGTAGGATGGCCATGAAATACAATGGCTGTTATGAGATATGATGGGTCTATGGATGGCATAAGATGACAAGGGATGGTATGTATAATCTGAGTCAGAACAGGTGTGAAACGGAAATAGAATGGATGGCGTGAGATGAATTGAAAGCATGACATCGGATGGATGAAACGGAATGGCCTGGATGGAATGTGTTGGGATGGATGGCATCAGTTTGGGACGGATGACATGACATAGTATGGTTAGCATGATATGAGCGCATTTCTGGGATGGATGACATGAGAGGGGCCAGATTTGTAGAAAATTGGATGGATGGCTAAGATGACATGTATTGTATGAGATGGGATGGGTGGCGTGAGATGGGACGGCTCGCATGATATGGGATGGATGACATGAGAGGGGCCAGGTTTGTGGGATGGATGGTATCACATGAGATGTGTTCTATGAGATGGGATGGGCGGCATGAGATAGCAGGCATGAATGTCAGTCTTGGTGGGGGGGGATGTGGAAGGGAAGGGCGATGGGAAGGCTGAATGATGCTAGATGATACAGAGAAGAGGGTGAGTGGCAAGTGTGCCAGTGGTTGGGTGACCAGATTCATGTGAGAGATGGGTGTGATGGTGTGGGGGGCTGTAAGTGGAGGCAGAGATATCTGAAACAAAAAACACAGGTAGAAAGTTTCAGGTGCACCGGTATTTACTTTCAGACCAACTAATTGAAGGACTAAAAAAATCAGATTATAAGAACATGGTTTGAGAACTTTTCTGTACCACTTACTTGATCTCTGACAAATCAGGTGAAATGAATTGCATCCAAAATCAGACAACTACAGTAGACTTATCCTAATTGGAAGATGAAAACAGTGAAAATGCTTGCTGTCTCCCCAACACTCACATGTATACATCTACAAAGATCAGCAAGACATATTCTCATGCCTACCTAGTACATTACTACCATACAAATCTGCACACCAAAACAACCTAGACATCCCAGCTGCTGGTTTGACGACCTAGTCATCTAACACCGGATCTGAGCCAAGCATCTTGCAGCCACGGAGGTGGAGATCTCGCAGCATCGTCAAGCAACAAAGGTCTTGCGGCAGAAACTGAAGCTGCTCACAGTCACGCAGGTCCAGCTCTCTGAGTCTCCCCCAGCGGTGGAAGTTGGGAGGGAGGACGTGAAGTGGTGTCCTGCTGAGGTCCAATTTGTGCAGGTAGGTGAGGGCGGTGAAAGAACAGGGCACGGCTGTGAGGGAGGAGCAATTCCGTAGGCTGAGGTCACCAAACTTAATAAGGAAGAGAGGGTCTCGGGAAGGTGGGTCAGATTTGGAGCTTCGACCTGGAGAGACCTGAGTTGAACAAGCTCAGCCACACTTTCTGGAATCTCTTGCAAAGATTCTTCTCCTTCCAAACGCATCTGCCGCAACTGAGGAAGGGATCCGATGTCATGAGGCAGGTGTTGCAGGGACTTGGCGTTCGAGATGCGCAGGTCACGGAGGCATGATAGGAACCCGAGCAGGAGAGGAATCTCTGCTTGTTCAGCGCCCAGCTGCATCTCCAGTTGCTTGATCCCAGAAAGGCTACGGGTGGTTGCTGGTGCGTCCATGAAAGTGACATTAATCAGCTTCAGCTTTTTGAGATTCGGAGCCGTTGACATGTCAGGAAGAATGATGCTGCTGGTGTCATTCCCCAACCTCAAGGTCTCCAGAGACCTAGGCAAGGATTGTAGAGTCTCCGTTAAGAGAACACACCCAGTCAGATCCAGCTCCTTCAGGCATAAAAGGTTTTCCATGACTCGGGGTGCAGAAGCGAGCTTGATGCACATGCGGACTTTGAGATTCTCTAGGCGGCTCACCTGAGTGATGGATTCCGGCAGCTCTGTCAACTCCTTGCACCTGCTCAAGGTCAGCTCTCGCAGGCCACCCAGCTGGCCTGTACCCTCTGGAAGGCTAACGATGGGACAATTGGTGATACTCAACCGTGTTAGAGAGGAGAGACGACCGAGTGACGGCGGCAGCTGCTGCAGATCGGCACAGCTACTCAGCACCAAAGTGTGGAGATTGGTCAGCTTGCCTATCTCCTCTGGGTTCGGCAGCCTTGATCGCCTGATGGTCAACAATTCAAGGGCAGACAAGGAAGAGATTGCTGCAGGGACGATGTCAGTGAACATACAGTCAATGAACAGCTTCTGAAGCCCTGTGAGCAACCCAATAGAATCAGGGAGTTTCTCCAGTGGCAACATACTCAACACTAAGGACGTCAGCCGTGACATATTTCCAAACTTCTCAGGCAGGCTGTCTAAACCGCAGTTGGAAATAGTTAGAATCTCCAAGGTGCTGATGCTTGTGATGGAATCTGGCAGCTCAGTCAAAAAACGGCTCTCTGAAATGCAGAGTTCGCAAAGCGCCGGGAACTGCGCACCAAGGTCCTCAGGCGGGATGTTTCGAACATGGGCTAGCAGGAGACGCTGAAGACGGAAACACGGTACGGCTGACGGAAACATGGAATGGAAGTTTGTTGGCGCCCGCACAAATCCCAGCGACTCAAGAGTTGTCAGTTGAGCAAATGAGAAATCTCCGATGAACTCGCGGAACCATGTCCTTCCTGGAAAAAACAGGCTGGTCAAGTTTGAAAGGCTAGTTAACGGCGACAGCTGATGTAACCGCATGCCCCGTTTCTGAATTGAAAAATTCATGAGCGAAGACAGATTGGCGAAGTTAGGGTCCTTCAAAGGCGACATTTCCCCGAGGGACAGAGTGTGTAGGCGCGTCAGCTGCAAGAACGAGAGCGGAAGCTTCGTTGCCTGATGGAGGCACTGGAGTGACAGCTGCTCCAAGCGGCGACATCGGCGGAAGAGATTATCCAGGCCGGCTGGCGTGACGGGGTATCCTAATGCGACATCGATGAAGACTTCCATCTCCTCTCCGTCATACACTTCGTTATCCTTTGGAGCAATGCGTTCGCCGACATGAAGAGCGGTTAGGTTTTGAAAGGACGAGCCGGGAAATGCCAGGAAATCGTCGTCGATCGTTTCCATGCTCCCATCGCTTAGGTGCAGGCGAGTGAGATTCGGGAAGGACGCCAAAAAGCGTTTGAGATCCCGGCGAGACAAGAAACGATTTTGTAGCACCTGAAGCGCTGTGACGGATTCGTGTGCGAGTTCCCGCCAGCGACGGCAGAGGGAGGCGATGAGGAGAACGTGTGAGACATTGGTAGAGGCAAGAGGCATCGAGACATGCGGATCAGGTACTGGATCTACATTTTCGCCGGTACTAGCATAACGCGAGAGAGATCATGACGAGGCTGACCGGAATGGGTCTGAACGCCAGAAGATCCTGATGAAAACTTCATCAGGGAGACAGCAGATGCTCGTCGCAGCACTCATGTCCTTGTACGATTGACGTGCTAAGCTCTGGCTCCTGCGACGTTTATTTCACAACGAACACTAAGTTGGGGAAGCACAACCTTTGTTAGACAACCTTAGGAGAGGATGCTACTGGTTCGACAAGCAAGATAACAGCAGTCAGATTTACTAGATGAGAGCCATGCCAGTTATACTGCAGAGATCTTGGCAAACAAAGCGAAGTTGAAACGTAGGGCTCGACCAGACTGGAGCTTCCTATCGTCATGGCTGCCAGATTTACGCAGGAGCAAAATACCACCATGCAATGTAGGATGCCTCACAGTTGTCATATTGACACGCAGAGGGAAGGAAAGCACAAACATGGAGCATGTCTCATCTCACAATTGTCATATCTTCGTGGGAGTGAAATTCCACCATCCCATCCCTCTCCATCCGCTCTCCGCTTTCACCTTCACGAAGTTCAACCCATCACGTCGCCGTTCGTCTCGCCAGCCAACCGAGAGCTTCGACCTCCTGTTGTTCTTGCTGGGGCTATACTTCAGAACGTACCCTTTACTAACTTTCCGCTATGTTCCACTTCATCATACAGCGCAGTGATTTGAAATGCAACATTAGGGTGTTCACGTTACCTTTAAAGAAGTGTACTTCCTCAACAATGCTTCTGTACAAGCAGGAAGTGTCAAGCTCTGACAGTGACGCCCTAATGTAGGGCGTCTGAAAGTAGCAATAATAAAATGTTTGGAGATGTGTTTTGAATTAACATAACGAGGGTTACATTGCCCTTTGATGGACAGCTCCTCGTATAACGCAACGCTTCTAACACAACAGTAGAGGCGTAAGGACCAATTTCATATATGCTAAGTCACCACCACCACATATTTTCCATTATTTTTTAGCTGTGCTGCCAAGTCACTGAACTCATCTGTATCCGTCTCTAGCTTGTCCTCCATGTCATTCAGTTTCTGCCATGCATGTGGTGCAGTCAGACATGAGTGAAAATTGGATGATGTGATATGCGAGAAAAGAAATTTGGAAGTGAATGGAATAGTGGGAAAAAAACAGAAGCGATAGAGGGGCTGGAATAGGCAATGGAGTTGCTTCAGGCATGAGGAAGTACGGTGTATGGATGGCATGAGATAGGGATGGGTGGCATGAAGTTGAATGAATGACATGAGACAGCTGGCATGAGATAGTATGCATGAGAGAACGTACACTGATCTTCTCTCCTCGTTCCATCAGCCTGTTCCTCGCATTAGCGGCTGCAGATGCTGGTGAGCCTGCAGGGGGTCATGTGGGACACATGAGGAAGCATGAGAGACATGAAGAGCAGGCCAGAAACATGTGCAAGAGGGGAGAGATACAGCAAATAAGCAACCAATGGGGATGTTATCGACATGGCAGAAGCCACCAATGGGCAACCGCAGAAACGTTAAAATGTTCAAGGTAGCAGCATGATTATGGATGTGGGGCGAAGTCCGTTAAAAATAGATAAATAGCAAGAAGCAAGCACCCTCCGGTGTTGTGTTGATGTTGTGCACTGCTTCGGCGCCACGTGGTCGGGCTCTTGGGTTGAATCAAAGTCACCACTGGCTCAGGCAACTTGGCTGCTTAGGAGAGAGTGAGAGAGGTGAGGCAAATAAGAATGTGGAAAGGCAAGGCAAATGGAGATGTGCGACAGGAGAGGCTGAATCGGCAGTGGCACCACTCGCTCAGGCTCCTTAGCTGCAAAGGGGACGTGTGAGAGGCAAAGCAAAGGCGGAAGAGTCAGAGGAAAGGGTAGAAGGGGCAAATGAGAAAAGTAGCTTCTTTAGCACCACTGTCTCGGGCTCCTTGGCTGCACAGGAAGGCGTGTGAGAGGCAAGGCAAAGGGAAATGTGCAAATGGATGTGTGGCAGGAGAAGATGCTTTGACACCACTATCCCAGGTCCCTTAGCTGCACATGAAGGCGTGAGAGAGGCAAGAGTTTACTGAAAAAGCACCTACCACTGTTTAAAGTTAATTAGTTTCATACAAACTGTATCCTGGTTTCCAGATACTGTAGTGCTGTGAACATATGAGGGGAGGTAATATGAGTGAGAAATCAGCTGAAGAGAATGTTTGATGGTGGATTAAGGGTCTGGTGATTGAGATGAAAGTGAGAGAGAGAAAAAGATGGGGGTGAAGAAGAGAGGAGGGAGGAGGATGAGGAGAGGGAGAAGATTGCTGCTCACAGAAAGGAGTTTGCGATCATATAGTCAGGATGGGGGAGGAGAGGGGGTGAGCAATGTGGAGGGTGTTGCTGGAACTTATAGAAGTCAGTTGAGGGAATAAAGGGGTTTGTGTGAGTTTAAGAAAGGAAGGGAGGAGCAACGGAAGTACTCAGGTGTCTCAGTTCATGCAAATGCTAGGTGCATGGGAAAGAAAGTGCACAGATTGACAAGGCGCCAAACAGGGAAGGGATGGTAGACTCCATTTGATGCGTTGCACCTTTGTCTACCCAAGTGCTCGTGTATTTTGTAAATTGTACTCTAGTGGATACTGAACTTAGCAAACATACTGTATCATCCCGTCCATCCCACTTCATCCATCCTATCTCCATGCCTTCCTTAACATCACATGCCATCCAGAGTATTGCATACCATCCAAAAAAAAAAAATGCCAGCGGTCCCATCTCATATCATGCGGATTGTCTCATGCCATTCAGATACTCACTTGCCGTTCCATTTATCTGATGCATATAATCTTACGCCATTTAGGCTGGACACTCCTCTCTTCTGGTCTTGTCATTCAAATCTTCCAAACGGTTCACACTTGTTTGGCGGTTACAGTTCTGATTGAACAGTATGGCATATGGTCTTTTGTTGCTAGGGATTGCAGAGAAGAAGAAGAAGAAGAAGAAAAAAAAGTTAAGAAAAAAAATCATGGTGGCACAAGCTCATTCAGACATGTTTCCAACTTGCCAAACATGTGAAATCCATTTTAGGGTTTTCAGCAATTCCAGGAGCACGCTATGTCCCCATTTCCCAAGGAGTGTTGGTAGAGATGCAGAATAACAGTACCCATTAGTGGCAGATACGTTAACAAATGGTGGCTGAACAGAGATCGAGGTGCGAATGGGTACAGCTTGGAGCGATGTTGCAACATTCAGATAGTGGTGGATTCAAAGCACAATCTACCAGCATCAGTTCAAAACGAAACCAGCAAAATCTGAGACATTGCACGTAAATGATCTACAGAAACTCCTTAAGCCTTAGCCTGAAGCTTCACACCACAGTTCGTAACTCATTCTCCAGCCAGCGCCCTGTCCAACGTTTTCGGACTCATCATCCAACACACCATAGCTGATATGCAAACTGCGCAGTAGCTTCAGCTACAACAGCTCCTGCATCACCTTTTGTGGCGTAAGAAGTCTAAACAAGTGACATCCTACCAAATCCAAGTCCCTCAGCCTTGTCAATCGACTGAAACTGGAAGGGATGCTGCATATCGGCTTTTTAAAAAGGTCCAGCTTATGCAGGCAGGAGAGGTGACCGAAGGAATCTGGAAGGTGTTTAATGGCAGAGCACTTGCGCAGGCACAGTTCCCGTAAATGTGACAGGGCACCAATCCCATCAGGAAGGTGAGCCAACTTTGGAGCTTCAACATGAAGAGAGGTGAGGTGCAGCAGCCACGTCACACTGTCTGGTACACTCTCCAAACAGCTCGCTCCTTCCACATGCAGCTGGCGCAGCTGAGGCAGCGCTGAGCCTATTTTACCTGGGAGCCTTCGCAAACATGGAGCATGTGAAATGTGGAGAGTGCGGAGGCGTGAGAGGAAAGTCAGTGGAAGTGGGAGATTCTCTTGATCCGGACCGAGAAGCAACTCCAGATGCTCCAGCTGAGAGAGGCTGCTGCTGGTGGCTAACCCGTCCCTCAGCATAACCCTATTCAAGTGCAGCTGCGTAAGACCAGGCGGCATTAGCACAACTGGGAGAATGATGCTCCCTGTCATTGCCCACACTGAAGATCTTCATTGAATGAGGCAAACACATTGGAGCTTCTCGAAGCGGACATCCCTTCAGACACAGCTGCTGCAAGCGTGAGAGGCTCTCCATGGTTCTCGGTGTAGATGCAAGCTTGACACACATCTCCACTTTGAGAGTCTCAAGGCGGGTCAGCTGAGTGATGGACTGGGGCAGCTCAAGCATCTCGTTGCGCTGGCTCAAAATCAGATGCCGCAGGCAAGAAAGCTGCTCCATACCCCGTGGAAGACTGATAACTCCAACCTTGCTGATTTCCAGCCGCTTCAGAGATGGAAGCTGAGTAAACGACAAAGGGAGCTGCTGCAACGTCTTCATCTTGCTCAGAACCAAGGTCTGGAGATTTTTCAGCTCGCTTATTTCCTCCGGAAACGATGTCAAGCCAACTTCTTCAATTGTTAGAGACTTGAGAGAAATCATGCAGGAAATTGAATCTGGGAGAATGACAATGGCAGAACACCCCATTATCGACAGTGCAGACAGCCCTGTGAGCAATCCAAGGGAATCAGGCAGTCTTAATAACTCCGACTCCCTAATCACCAAGATTTTCAGCATCGGCAAATTTCCAATGTCTTCAAGCAGGCTAAATAAACTGTAGCAGCAGGCGACAATGAGCACCTCCAAGCAGCTGAGAGAAGTGAGTGAACTTGGCAGCTCTGTCAGATCGACGCTCGCGAAAATCATGAGCTCTTGGAGGCATGGGAATAGCCTGCCAAAATCACCTCTTAGACCTGTATCTGTACAGCCGCTTAGCAACAAGCGTTTCAGATGCACGCATGGCAATCCAGATGCGAAAAGCACATTGAAGATGATAGAATGTCCGTTGAACTCCAACGAGTGGAGAGATGTCAACTGCGAGAATGAAAAACCCTCTTCGTCTTCATCCATGTCAAGCGAGCTATCAGCAGGAAAGTATACGCTGGTGAGGTTGGGGAGATGGGCCAAAGGTGCCAACTGGCGAAGCTTCATACTGCTATATGGGGCTTCAATCCTAAGTTCAACAAGAGAGGTCAGATCCGTGAAGTTGTCATTCCCAATTGCAGATGCATCACGCAGAGTCAGCGTCTGTAGACAGGTCAGTCGGAAGAAAGAGCTGGGAATCTTGGTTTTGTGATGCAGACAGTAAAGAGAGAGCTGTTCCAGATGGCTGCAGTGTCGAACGAAATAATCCAGTCCATCTTCAGTGATGGGGTGCAGTGATTTTCCCAAAAGGAAGTCACCTAGGGCAACGCCTGTACCAACATAGAAAGTAATCAGATTTGGACACGAAGAGGCGAGAGCTGCCAGAAAATCATCATCGATGGTTTCCATGCCCCTGTTGCTCAAGTGCAGATGAGTGAGATCCGGGAAGGACACGATCACACGCTTGAGATCCTGGCGGGAAACCACGCGATTCTCCAACACTTGAAGGCTCGTAACGGACTGACGTGCGATGCGACGCCAGCGACGACAGACAGAAGCAATAAGGAGAACATGAGCGACATTGGCGGATGGCGGAGAATACGGAACAGGGTCCGGTAAAAAATTATCATCACGGACAGAAGTCGACCAACGAGCAGCGGTTTCGGGTCTGGGGATGGTTACGTCTGAATTCCATAAAATTCTTATCAAAACATCGTCAGGAAGGCAACTAATGTCTGAGGAGCTCATGTCTCGAGCGATTAACTGGCAGGTAAGAGCACGAATTCGTCTTACACAAAAAAGACCCGAGCTAGAAACTGGAAAGCCACGCTTACAGATTTTGGTCTTAACAGTTCTTACAGGCCAGGCTAGAACCTGGGGGAGGCTCCTATATGCTGGAATTGTGTGGATGCGTCGGACTATCGAACAGCAGTTCTTGCAGAATGATCCCATGTAATGCACATTGAGAGTCTCAATCACGACTCGCGAACCATCATCATTCATGCATGCATGCAGGTTCCTAAACGAGGTTCCGCGCTTCAGGTTCGGAATCTCATGGAGCCTATGCTTCGTTTGAATCACACCGAACCACCTAGCAGAGCCTGGTTGCGTCACCTCAGGCAGCCAGGAACAAGGGAGCGTTACCTCAGGCGACGAAGCATCATCACTCCAGAGAGGTTTCACACGGGGTCACCCACCTCGTCGCGAATCGAGTCATGCACGAAGGTCCCCTCCCCCGCACGGAATGCTCTGCGTGCCTCGCTCAGGCCATTCGTGGAAAATCGTAAACCGGCGGAATTCAGTGCCCACCAAACAGTGCCTAGAAATCAACTATATGTTCAGGATGCAGAGCTGAATTTGGTTTGGGCCGAAGAGCAAATGCCGAGGCTGTCGAGGCTGTCGAAGCCGTCATGTTGCCGAGACTACCGGTTCGGCCGTCGATTCGACGCTATTGACGCTACCGAGGCTGTGGAGTGGAGGCTGTGGAGGCTGTCATCGACACTCTCGAGTCTCGACGCTCTCGAGGCCGTGGACGCTCTCCACATTGTTGAGTGGAGGTTCCAGATTATGCATGTGCGGATTCTGGTCAGTGTACCCTCTAGTAAGTTGCCGCAGTTAATCCTTTTACCTTGAAGAAAGTATTTTGATTCGAAAAGCACGCATTAGGGTATTCAGTTCACCACCAAACGATTTGTGTACTTCTCCAGCAATGCTTAGGCTACGTGGGTTCGCGCAATGGGTTTCTGCTACAGAGAGGAAGTGTGAGCTCTTTATAAAATGAACAATCAACTGCAAGATTCAGTCAGAGACGAAGCAATGCACCAACCTGGTGAAGAGACTCAACAGCAACAACTTCACTAGCCACCACCTACAGCACCCGATGTGTCAGATTTATATGACATAGTTTCTGTAGGCTTTAGTGGGGTAGCACATATGGGGTACAGGGTTTCTAGGGTTGTATTTGTACCCAATCTTCCATAGTCATTTCATTCCTGTTTTTCCTTGTTTCACATGGTATAGAGCGGGTCCTACCTTAGGACCGTTTTTTTAGGGCCCACCGAAGCGCGCCCCGAGGCGCGCCTTTTTTTTAGTGACCCCTCGGGTCGCCTTTTCCCTCGCGGCCCCGCTGTCCCTCAGACGCGGCCCCGCCACCTCTCCTGATCGCGGCCCCGCCGCCTGTTTGACGCGGCCCCGCCGCCTCCCCTGACGCGGCCCCGCCGCCTCCCCTGACGCGGCTCCGCCGCCTCCCCTGACGCGGCCCCGCCGCCTGTTTGACGCGGCCCCGCCGCCTTCCCTGACGCGGCCCCGCCGCCTCCCCTGACGCGGCTCCGCCGCCTCCCCTGACGCGGCACCGCCGCCTCCCCTGACGCGGCTCCGCCGCCTCCCCTAACGCGGCCCTGCCGCCTCCCCTGACTCGGCTCCGCCGCCTTCCCTACCGGCCCGCCGCTGCTCCTGTCGGCCCGCCACTGCACCTACCGGCCCGCCGCTGCACCCAGCGGCCCGCCGCCTCTGACGGCCTCGCCGCTGCACCTGCCGGCCCGCCGCCTCTGACGGCCTCGCCGCTGCACCTGCCGGCCCGCCACTGCACCCTACGGCCCGCCGCCTGCACCTGCCGGCCCGCCACTGCACCTGCCGGCCCGCCGCTGCACCTGCCGGCCCGCCGCTGCACCTGCCGGCCCGCCACTGCACCGGTCAACCCGCCGCTGCACCTGACGGCCCCGCCCCTGCATCTCCTGGCCGAGCCGCCCCAGCAGCCGAACCGCCCATGAGCCGAGCCGCCCGACGCCGAGCCGCCCGGGAGCCGAGCCGCTCTGCACCCGAGCCGCCCAACCGCCGAGCCGCCCGGAAGCCGAGCCGCCCGGGAGCCGAGCCGCCCGGGAGCCGAGCCGCCCTGCGCCCGAGCCGCCCAGCACCCGAGCCGCCAGGTCGCTGAGCCGCCTTTCTGCATACCTACTCGACCTGCCCTACCTGGTGAGCACAGTCCCACTGCCACTGCGAGCTCTTTCCCTGCTGCTTGCACTGCGTCGCTGTCGTCGCCATGGCTACCCCTAGTGTCCTAGCTTTTGACGCTGAGGGTCGCGCCATTGATTTTGAGGTCTGGTTAGACGACTTGCAGCTGTTCTTACAGTGCGACAGGGCTGACGACCTTTCTCTCTTTGATCTCACCTTTGGCGCCTCTCCTGCTCCTGCTGCTGATGCTGATCCCGCTGTCCGCTCTAAGTGGGCCACCCGCGATGCTGCTGCACGTCTTGCTGTGCGTCGCCACCTCCCTACCTCTGAGCGTGCGCACTTTAGTCAGTACAAGAGTGCTCAGACCTTGTACGACGCTGTAGTTGCGCGCTACTCCTCCCCTGCCACTGCTGCACTGAGCCGTCTCATGCTTCCCTACCTCTTTCCTGACCTCTCTGCCTTTCCCACTGTCGCTGACCTCATTACGCACCTCCGCACTAGTGACACTCGCTACCGCGCCGCCCTTCCTGCTGAGTTCTGCGCTAAGAACCCCCCCCCCATGTACATCGCTCTCTACTACGTAGTCGCGCGCCTCCCTGACTCCCTTCGCGTCGTCAGGGACCACTTTCTCGCAGTCTGTCCCACCACCCTCACCGTCGACCTCCTCGAGAAGGCCCTCCTTGCAGCGGAGAAGAGCATAGTCGCTGTAGGTGCTTCTCGTGGTGACCCTCGCACCCCCATCTTTGAGGGGTGCTCTCCTTCCCCCTTGCTGCCCTCTGTTGCCTCTGCTGCTGCTGCCGACCTGCTTGGTCTTGAGTCGGTCGGCGCGGCGTCTGCCCCTAGTGGGAGACGTCGCTCCAGCAAGGGCAAGGGGGGCAAGGGCGCGGGTGGAGCTGGAGGGGGCGGTGGCGGTGGCGGCGGTGGCGGCGGAGGGAGTGGGGGTGGCGGCGGGACTAGTGGCGGGGGTGGTGATGGTGGTGGTGGCAGCAGCGGCGGAGACGGTGGTGGTGGTGCCAGCGGTGGTGGTGGAGGCAGCGGCGGAGGTGGAGGCGGCGGAGGTGGAGGCGGTGGAGGCGGCAGCGGAGGAGGCAGTAGTGGTGGAGGAGGTGGAGCTGGTCGGGGTGGTACCCAGCAGCGTAGCGGCGGTGGTGGTGGCCAGCGCTCGCACCGGCAGCAGCAGCAGTGCTCGCGGGACATCCCTTCGCCTCAGCAGCTTCGTGAGTGGTACGCTGGGCGTCAGAGGGTTGGTACTGGTCCCTGCACCTACGTTCTTCGTTCCAGCGACCGCGCGGGTGAGCAGTGTGGGGGTGCCCACGCCACCCAGCGCTGCTTTGGCCGCCTGACGGACGCCTGGCGTCAGCAGTTCCCTGGGGCTAGTGAGATCCCTCGCTGGGATGAGCTTCTCAGGGCTGGTGTAGCGATCTTTGATCTTGATTTTGATGCTATCCTTACTGCTATGTATGTTGTGGATTATAGTGAGGAGAATGAGGGTTACCGTTGTTTCCAGCCCGACCCGGGCATTGGTACTGTTGCGCTAGGTGCTTGTGAGGCTGCTGCTCTAGGTGCCAGTGCGTCTGCGCTCTCAGGTACTGGTGAGACTGCGCTCTCAGGTACTGCGTCGTCCTCGTCCTCCCTCACTTTCACACTTGACTCCGGAGCTTCTCGCTCCTTCTTTCGAGACCGCACTACCCTTACGCCGCTCGGCCGGCCGGTTGCAGTCTCCCTTGCTGACCCCTCTGGAGGTCCTGTCCTGTCTCACTTCTCCACTGTCCTCCCGTGTCCGGCTGCCCCTTCGGGCACCCTATCGGGTCTGTACCTTCCCTCGTTCTCCACGAACTTGGTGAGTGGAGCGGACCTGCAGGATGGGGGTGTTCACTAGTTCACTCCTGCGAGCCAGCGGGTGACCCACTGCACGGAGGCACGCACAGGCCGACACCTGGCCACGTTCTCACGTCGGCCGGGGTCGAGTCTCTACACCCTGACCGTTGAGTCTCCTCCTGTCCCTGCGTCTGGTCAGGTGGCTGCGTCGGGTCAGGTACTTGCTGCTGCGTCCCGGTCAGGTCCTGAGTCTGCCCCCTGTTCGTGTCGCCTCCTGTCTCACGAGACTCTCCTGTGGCACCACCGTCTTGGCCACCCCTCCTTGCCCCATCTTCGGAGCATGGCTTCCCGTGTCCTTGTCTCTGGTCTTCCCCAGTCTCTCCCTCCTCTCCCCTCCGGGCCAGGACCTTCCTGTGTCCCCTGTGTCGAGGGTCGCCTCCGGGCTACTCCTCACTCCTCCCACTTCCCCCCGACAGAGGCTCCCCTGCAGACGCTTCACATGGATGTGTGGGGCCCAGCCCCCGTCCGTGGGCAGGGTTACGAGCGCTACTTCCTGTTGGTGGTTGACGACTACTCGCGTTACACCACAGTCCTCCCCTTGCGCAGCAAGGGTGAGGTCACTGAGGTGCTGATCGACTGGATCCGCGAGGCTCGTCTCCAGCTCAGGAAGAGCTTCGGCTCGGACTTTCCTGTTCTGCGTCTGCACTCTGACAGAGGCGGAGAGTTCTCTTCTCGCCTTCTGCGAGACTACTGTCGCGCACGGGGGATCCGCCAGACCTTCACGCTTCCGGACTCACCACAGCAAAATGGGATTGCTGAGCGCCGCATTGGCATGGTCATGGATGTCGCTCGTACGTCCATGATGCATGCGGCTGCCCCCCATTTTCTGTGGCCGTTTGCGGTGAGGTACGCGGCGCATCAGCTCAACCTTCACCCCCGGGTCTCTCGGTCTGCGATGTCCCCAGCCTTGCTGTGGACGGGGAAGGTTGGCGATGCGTCTGTGTTCCGTGTCTGGGGATCTCGGGCGTTTGTCCGCGACTTGTTTGCGGACAAGCTGTCCCCTCGTGCTGCTCCCTGTGTCTTCCTTGGCTTCCCCACTGACGCCCCAGGGTGGCAGTTTTACCACCCCTCCTCTCGTCGTGTTCTGTCCTCCCAGGACGTCACGTTCGACGAGTCAGTCCCCTTCTACCGTCTCTTCCCCTACCGCACTCCTTCCCTCCCCCCTCCCCCGGACTTCCTTGTGCCGGTTTCCCCCCCGGTAGACCCCCTCCCCCCTCAGGTTCCTGCCCCCTCAGGTGTGTCCCAGGTAGACGCCGTTGACCCGGTCGAGGTTACTGGTGACTCTGGTGCTGCTGCGGGTGCTGAGCCTGGGGGTGCTGACTCTGGGGGTGCTGTGCGCGGGGGTGCTGAGCCTGGGGATGCTACTGCTGGGGGTGCTGAGCCTGAGGGTGCTACTGCGGAGGGTGCGGAGCCTGGGGGTGCTGAGCCGGGGGGTGCTGTGCCTGGATGTGCTGGGTCTGGGGGTGCTGGGTCGGGAGCTGCTGAGCCTGGGGGTGCTGAGCTGAGGGCTGCTGAGCCTGGGGGTGCTGCGTCTGGAGCTGCTGAGCCTGGGGTTTCTCCTGCTGCTGCGTCTCGCCGGGAGCCCCTCTCTCCGCAGGAGCTGCGCGAGTGGTTCGCTCGCCGCTGGAGGCGTGCTGCTGAGCCAGGAGGTGCTGCTGGAGCTGGAGCTGGAGCTTCTTCGACCGTCGAGGGTGCGGGTGCTGCCGGTCCCGGAGCTGCTGGACCTACTGGTCCTCCTGGAGCTGGAGCTGCTGAGGGCGTTGGTGCTGAGCCTACTGCTGTTGGACCTGCCGCTGGAGGTGTGGGTGGCGCTGGTGCTGTCGCTGAGGGTGCTGGTGCTGTCCCTGCTGAGTCTGGAGCTGCCGCGCGGCCTCGGCCGTACTTCGTTCCGCTCCTACAGCAGGTTCTTGGTCTTTCTCCTCTAGTAGAGGGTCCACCGCCTGTCCAGTCGCAGTCCCTGCTGGAGCCTTCCTCTCCACTGCCTGCTCCCTCTCCTTACACTGGTCCTACTGGGGGTCTTGCTGAGCGTCGTGAGCCTGCGTCTCGTCCCGCGTCGCCTGTTCGTGCTGCTCGCGCTAGTGGTCGCAGTTCGCGTCAGCGTCCTCCTCCTGTCCCTGGCACGCACCGGATGTCTTTGCGTCCGTCCACTGCTCCTCTGCGTGCCTCTTTGCCTTCTCCTCCTGAGTCCTCTCTTCCTGCGCTTGCCGACCCTGAGTCGGACTCTCTTCGTGCTGCCAGTCTTACTGTCACGCGTCTGCTTGCTACTGTCGTCACTGACCCCTCTTTTGAGTCCACTGCTGCGTCTGCTCTAGTCGCTGAGCTCGTCGACTTTGCTGCTCGCTATCGTCTCGACTACGCTGCTAGTCTTGTTGCTGAGTCTGCGTCTGTCTGTCCTCCGTCCGTCGCGGGTGAGTGTGCTCTTGGCACGGACGTCCTAGAGGACAGGCAGGAGGAGTTACAGTGTCTAGCGGCTGCTTCACCTCATCTCGCGTCTGTACTGCTTGCCCCTGAGGGAGACCCGGATGCACTAGACATCCCGACTCCGCGTTCTTACGCGGAGGCCGTAGAGGGTCCCTACTCCTCTCAGTGGCAGGCAGCTATGGATGCAGAGATGGCTTCCTGGAAGTCCACAGGCACCTACGTTGACGCGGTTCCCCCTCCTGGGGCGAACATCGTCAGTGGCATGTGGATCTTCAGGGTGAAGCGGCCGCCGGGCTCTCCACCTGTCTTCAAGGCACGGTACGTTGCTCGTGGCTTCAGTCAGCGGCAAGGAGTTGACTACTTTCAGACCTTCTCTCCCACCCCAAAGATGACTACTCTTCGGGTGCTGCTGCACATAGCCGCTCAGCGCGACTACGAGCTTCACTCTCTCGACTTCAGCACTGCGTTCTTGCAGGGTAGCCTGCACGAGGAGATCTGGCTTCGCCGTCCACCTGGCTTCACTGGGACTTTCCCTCCTGGCACCCAGTGGAGCCTCCGACGGCCAGTCTACGGTCTCCGCCAGGCACCGCGTGAGTGGCACGACACACTGAGGACTACGCTTGCGGCTCTTGGGTTTGCTCCTTCTACTGCTGACCCGTCGCTGTTTCTTCGCACCGACACTTCCCTGCCGCCGTTCTACATCCTCGTGTACGTCGACGACTTGGTCTTTGCCACAGCGGACACTGCTGGACTCGCCTACGTGAAGTCCGAGCTGCTGAAGAGACACACGTGCACAGACCTGGGTGAACTGCGCAGCTACCTTGGCTTGCAGATCACTCGGGACAGAGCACGCCGCACCATTACCTTGACTCAGTCACACATGGTGCAGCAGGTCCTTCAGCGCTTCGGCTTCACGTACTCCTCGCCTCAGGCCACTCCTCTGCCTACTCGCCACTCACTCTCAGCTCTGCCTTCGGATGAGTCCGTAGAGTCGAGTGGCCCGTATGCAGAGCTTGTTGGCTGACTCATGTACCTGATGACCTGCACACGACCTGACCTTGCATACCCTCTGAGCACTCTTGCTCGCTATGTTGCTCCTGGGAGACACAGACCAGAGCACATGGCTGCAGCGAAGAGGGTATTGCGCTACCTGTGCAGCACGTCGGGCATGGGGCTAGTGCTTGGAGGGCGGAGTCTAGTGGTCCTTACCGGCCACGCGGACGCTTCTTGGGCTGACGACCAGGCTACGCAGCGGTCGTCACAGGGTTACACCTTCAGCCTTGGTTCCGGCTCTGTCTCGTGGCGGTCTACTCGCTCGTCTTCGGTTCTCGGCTCCAGTTGTGAGGCTGAGATCTACGCCGGGGCCATGGCTGCACAGGAGCTTCGCTGGCTCACCTACCTGCTGACTGACCTTGGAGAGCCGTCTCGTTCTCCTCTAGTGCTGTACGTAGACAACAAGGCCATGCTGGCCTTGTGTTGAGAGCAGCGCTTGGAGCACAGAACGAAGCACATTGCTCTCCGCTACTTCCTTGCTCGTGAGCTGCAGCAGCGTGGTCAGTTGCGACTTGCGTACGTGGCGGCTGAGGCCAACACTGCTGATGTGTTCACCAAGGCACTCGCGCCTTGTGACCATCAGCGCTTTTGCACCCAGCTGGGTCTTGTGCCTGTCTTGCCTCACTTGCTCTCCTCTTGACTTCACTTGTACTGTTACATATATTTATACCTGCTCTTGCTTGTCTAGTTCTATATATATATGTGTCAGTACTCCTGCATGTGAACTGGCCTCTGGCCCTGCTCTTGTGCTCGGACTGTGTGGTGACGTTGTGATCCACCCTGAGCTTGCTCTGCTTTGCTTTACCTGACTGGTCTTGTGACCCCTTGTTCTCCCCCAATTTGCCTATGGGGGTGTGTCAGATTTATATGACATAGTTTCTGCAGGCTTTAGTGGGGTAGCACATATGGGGTACAGGGTTTCTAGGGTTGTATTTGTACCCAATCTTCCATAGTCATTTCATTCCTGTTTTTCCTTGTTTCACACGATGGCACGCAGAGGAATCACCTGCAAGCCTCTTGATCAGCTGGACGGGTATTGGCTCCTTCTCCTGCACCACCTACGCTCCCTACTGGCACACTGAGAGGAATCACCTCACCCTGCAGCTGCAGCAGCAGGAGCAGCTGCAGGTTAATTTACACCGTGCTGCATGTTAACAACGGCACCAGCAGCAGCAGAACTGACACTCTCAATCGCCTCCCCAGCACCCATGAGGCGCCAGCACTCTCATGTTGCGTGAGAGTGCAGGACGCCAGGGCCATTGCCACCTGAACCACCTGGATTCCCCGATGACACACCCTGCAGCTGCAACAACCAAGAGCAATCACCCTGCAGCTGCAGCAACCGCTGGGGTTGGGACCACAGCCTTGTATTCATTGTTACAATTGGCAACAGTAGTAGCGATGTCACTCTCACTCGCCTCCCCAGCACCCACGAGGCACCATGCAATGGCATGCAGAGCACTCTCATGCTGCCGGAGAGTGCAGCACGCCAGGGCCAATGCCTCCTGCACCACCTGCAGGACTGTTCAAAAAGGGTCTCACCCTGCAGCAGCTGGATGCACAGCCTTGTGTTGTGTGTTCACACTGGCACCAGCAACAACAGCACAACCAGCAGCAGCAGCGATCTCACTCGCCTCCCCAGCATCCACAAGGCACCATGCAATGGCGTGCAGGGCACTCTCATGCTGCCGTAGAGTGCAGCACGCCTATGTTGGAATTTACGCGTTTAGCGTATATTTGCGTTTCGTATATACGCTAACGTGTATACGCCATACGCGTAAGGGTCAGATTGGGCATACGCTTTTCCGGGCAGGGAAAACACCTTCCCAGGCAGGGTGAAAAAAACTGCGTGCTCAACATCCGGGAAGGTAGGTACTCCCTACCCAATTCCCAGTAAGACTCGCTAGCCTTTTCCCAAGTCTGAACGGTGGTTGCGGTGGGATGCGGAGTAGATCGCTAGAAGTAGGAATTGGAAGGAAAGTTGTTGGGAAGCGGGAATGTAAAGTAGAAATCTCGAGTGCAGTTGGGCTGGCTGGCTGGCTGGTAAGGGCGCTTCACCTGTCGGTTCGAACAACACACTCGTTCGAACAGGCGAAACGTTACTCGTTTCGCCTATGTTCGTAGTGGTGATCGTGACGTCGCGAAGCACAATTTCGCCAATTTGAACAGAGCTGTCACCTCAAGCACGATTTTCATCATCCCGCACGTTCGAACACGTTTGTTCGAACAGGTTGGGATAGGTGACACACAATTCCGCACAAACGACTGATATGATTGGTCCACAGTCTTCCGGGTCGCCCATGAACGTTTGCGACCCGGCCAGACGTCGCCATGAACGAGAATGTGCTCGCACGTTCAGCACGAATCGCATGCCTCTTGCCCAAAGGCCAATTCGTGTCGCCAATTCAACCCACCAATACAAATGGAGCCCACTCAATGGCATACGACTGAATTATTTTCTTGCGACGTTTTGCGAAGCCGTCCAACACTTGGCGACGTCGCATGTTCGAACAGGCTGTCACCTCTAGTCTCGAGCTGTCACATTCACCAGGGTGTTCAAATTTGTGTTCGGATCTCGTCGGGAAACTGTTCGTACAGTGAATTCGTTACGTATGTTCGGATTTGGGCCTTCCAGCCCCGAGGTGATGCGCCCTAAGTAGCGTGAGTGTGAGGTGGTTGGGGGAACACTTTTGACAGGTTGGAGTTTGTAGGTAGGATGGGTTTCAATGCGGTACAAATCGAAAGGTCAAGTTGGAACTACCAGAATACTTCAAAAGCACATTCTCGCTCCCCTAGACCGCCGAATTGCATTTCGACTTCGGCGAAATGCTCACCAGGAGAATCCGCATCTTCTCGTACACTTTCGATTTTTTTCCCGGGCAGCCCCAAAAAAATTCTGAGTGCGTATAGCGTATTAGCGTGCGTATAGCGTTTTGTGTATATACGCAAGCGTATATACGCATACGCTTATGGGTCTGAGCGTATATTCCAACATAGCAGCACGCCAGCCAGGGCCATTGCCTCCTGCACCAACTGCAACACTGCCTTCAAGGAGTCATCCTGCAGCAGCTGGATGTACAGCCTTGTGGTGTGTGTTCACACTGGCACTACCGGTAGCAACAACAGCACCAGCGACAGCAGCAGCGATCTCGCCCTCACTCGCCTCCCCAGCATCCACAAGGCACCATGCAATGGCGTGCAGGGCACTCTCATGCTGCCGGAGAGTGGAAGATGCCAGTGTCATTGCCTCCTGCACCACCTGCAGCACCCTCTGCTCATGAGCTCCCACCCCTGGCATCTCCAGGCCCCTCCCTACTCGTCTCACTGCTGCCGCTGCTGCTGCTCCTGCTGTTTCTCCTGCTCCTGCTCCTGCTGCTGCTTCTGCTTTGCCTTCCTCCATCCCTCCCCTCAGACCCTCCTGTCCACCTCTCATCTCCAGGGGTTCAGGCCAGGCTCTAAGGTCGTCCGGCCCGGCACCAAAGAGGTCAGGGAAGGCAGCGGAGGAGGGCACACGCCAGCCTGTGATGCGCGGCGTGTGGATGGCACTCTGCAGCAGCAGCTGCAGCAGCTGTTCTTGATGCTGTTGCTGTTGTTGCTGCTGCTGTTGTTGCTGGAACTCGGTTTCAGATTGACTGCTTGCTTGATTCTTTCCCACCTGTGGTGCCTTTGCCTGTATCGCCTCCCCCTGTGGTGCGGTGGGTGCAGCACCCCACACCTCTGGAGCGCGGCAGATGAGAGCAAAGGCCGTGGCGAGCGCAGCAGCTGATGGCGTGGGCAAGGGGGCAGATGGGAGGGCAAAAGAGCGCAGGCGCAGGAACGGAGCAGATGTGATGGGACAAGGAGACGGGGGGAAGAGGAGAGAGGAAAGGAGGGAAAGCAAGATACGTAGGGTAGGGGTGCTTAGGAAAAATGTTTCGCAAGAGTAAAGGGGGAGAAAAGCGGGAGAAACAATTGGAGGGGGGTTGAGGGGGAAACAAAGATGGAACATGAGATGCAACGCAAATGCAACAATGAAACTAATAAAAGTACATACCATTTGCAAGATCATCTGAGAATGAGTACCAGCCGTCGGATCGAGTGAAATAATCAACTCGGCCAAACATTAACTCCTCTGCTGCCTGGTGTGGAGAGAAGGAGAGAGGAGAAACATTGCCGAGTGCTGAGGCATGAAGGAGTTGAACGAGCAGTAAAATAGGGAGAATAGAAGTGCAAGGATAAAAGAAAAGAAACGAATTCAGGCAAGCACACAATTATTACGACGCTTTAAAGCTCTGCCAGTGCATGCATGCATGCCCAAACCAATTCTCGACGCAAGGGACGTGGGGCAAAGACAACGTGTTGCATTGTATACAAAACATTTGTGAACAAGCCGCTAGGCTTGGAGACGATTCCTCCAACGGTAACATTTTGAGTCGCTTCAAAAGTCACAGGGGCATGCTGCGAATGTGTATACAGTCATGCATGTACATGCCTATCCATCTGCCTTTTGAGAAGTCTCAAAAATCCATATGCCTGCCACTTGCAGCCACTCCTCACCATGCCAGCTAGCCACACAGCCGTGGTGTGAACCACAACTTGTCACCACAGCATGCATGCATGTATATGCGTAAGTGTGTCCTATCTATATGCCTGCCACTTTCCGGCCACTCCTCACGATGCCAGCTAGCCACACAGCCATAGCATGAACCACCACCTGTCGCATGCCGGCATGCATGCATGTGTACGCGCGGCGCATGTGCCTGCTACTTATGCACATGCCGCCTACAGCCAGGCCTTAACATGCACGTGCCTGGCTGGGCACTCAGGGCACGGGCCCTCACCACTCGTCGCCAGCTAGCCACACAGCCATGGCGTCGGTCAACCACTTGTCGCACGCTGGCATGCTTGCATGTGTACGCGTATGTGGGTGCATGCATGTGTGTGCGTGCGTGCTATCTGTAGGCCTGCCTGCCACCTCAAGCCAACCCTTACCATGCCAGCCAGCCACACGGCCATGGCGTGAACAACCACTTGTCGCAACGGGATTGGCTCAATCTCCCCTCGCCACACGATGTCCGTTCCCCCCCAGTACTTGATTGGCCGGTAGGGCCCTCCCGGCGCTGCTGATTGGCCCTCGTCCTCCAGATACACCCCCTCCACCTGATTGGCCGATGGAGGTATGGGGTGGAACGGGGTGGCACGGGGTGGGATGGGTTGGGATGGGATGGGATGAGATGGGATGGGATGGGATGGGATGGGATGGGATGGGATGGGATGGGATGGGATGGGATGGGATGGGATGGGATGGCATGGCATGGCATGGCATGGGATGAGATGAAATGAAATGCTCTCACCCTTGCAAAAAGTATGGAGCCAGGCTCACACAGATCTGGGCATGCAAGAGGTGCCTTCCACAGATCTGGGCATGCAAGAGGTTAGGGCGTGTTACATTTTTCGAAGTCGCTGAAAGTCCGGACGACTGTCCGGACGCGTGCGAAGATTGCGACGTCGCTCGGTCACGTTGCGACTAATACGATGTCGTAAGGATGCAATACGAAGAAAGCGACGTCGTTTAGACCCTGACGAACTCACTGCCGAGATTTAACGAGTTTCGTAACCACACAATCGTCCGGACGTTTGGCCGTCCGGACGAAAACAATGAAAAATGTAACACGCCCTTATTTTTGAGTCGACTCTAAAACATGCCCAAAGTATGGAGCCAGGCTCACACAGATCTGGGCATGCAAGAGGTGCCTTCCACAGCCTCAAGACGCCACTTACTCACTCCTTCACTCTCACTCACTCGAGCAAGGGGACTCAGAGCCTCATGGTATCAGAGCCTCATGGACTCAGAGCCTCATGGTATCAGAGCCTCATGGTATGCCTCATGGACTCAGAGCCTCATGGTATGCTGCAACGCAGCGACCGCTGTCTATGCGGGTAAGGGTGGATTCGTACCGCACTCTCTCACTCTCTCTTGCACCCACTCATTATTTCACCCACCCGAGCAAGCGGACTCAGCGCCCCCACAAGAGCATGCCCTGCCTCATGGTACGCTGCGAAGCAGCGATCGCTGTCCATGCGGGGAGGGACGGCTCTGGGCATGCAACTGGTGGTGCCTTCAGCAGCCTCAAGCCTCCGCAGCTGCTGCTGCTGTTCCTCTGGCTGTTGCTGCTGTTTCAGGCGCTGCTGCTGCTGCTGCTGCTGCTGACGGCGATGGGGAGCAGAGAGAGGTGACTGCACGTCCAGCAGCAGCTTGCCGTGACAGTGGTCCATGGCTCGAAGAATGGACCAGGCTGCTGCTCCCTTGAACTGCAGGGCGGTTGAGGGCGGTTAAGGGCGGTGAGCAGGGTGAGGGGAATGAGGGAGGTAGGCGGGGGTGATTGCACGTCCAGCAGCAGCCTGCCGTGAGAGTGGTCCATGGCCCGAAGCACAAAGCATGCTGCTGCTCCCTTGAACTGCCGGGGTGGTTAAGGGCGGTTCATGGGAGTGAGGAAGGCGAGGGGAGTGAGGAAGTGAGTGAGGGAGGTGACTGCACGTCAAGCAGCAGCCTGCCGTGACAGTGGTCCATGGCCCGAAGAACCGAGCGCTGCTGCTCCCTTGAACTGCCGGGGTGGATGAATGCACCTGCTGCTGCTCCCTTGAACTGCCAGGGTGGATACAAGGGGATGAATGAATGCACGCACGTCCAGCAGCCGCCTGCCGTGGCAGTGGTCCATGGCTCGAAGCACCAAGCGCGCTGCTGCTCCCCTAAACTGCACAGGGAGTAAGGGGGTTGCGGAGTGGGAAGCAAGAGGATGGATGGGACAGGCTGAGGGGAGGGAGCGGAGGGGGGTCTAAGGCGTTGAAAGGGGTGACAACAGGATGATCGTAGGGTGGGATATATATTACAGGTGACTTTTGAGAATTCTCAAAAGTCGCACCAATATGTACGCAAGGCTATGGTGCATTGCGAGGTACACAGGCTACATGCATCGCCATGCCACACCTGGTAGGTACCATGCATGGAGCATATACACTGCGCACATGCTCTCATGTGTTGCTTGCTGCATGTATGTATAGCATGTATGTACTACACACACGTGTCTTGAGGCGCCTCAATAGACGTTCATGTTCAAACGTGCTGCGGGTCTCATCCTGATCCTCCCTTTGTCTTCTGACATTATTCTGACGGCTGGTGGGTCGGCGGTGGGTCTCATCCTGATCCTCCCTTTTTGAGGATTCTCAACCCTCCATACCTTGCTGCTGCTCGATACTCACCCAAAGTACGCGTGCTGCATACATACCACATGCTACAGCTCAATTGATACTTATTACACGTACCAGGAACACATGCTGCTGCTGCAGAGGTGACTTTTGAGTCGACTCAAAAGTCGCTGCATACCGCATGCTACAGCTCAATTCATACTGTTTACACATACCAGATACACATGCTGCTGTTGGTTCTCGTCGTGTGCCATCACACGCACCCACGGGGGTCTCTGTTGCAGGATAGGAGAGGGGGAGAGGAGAGGGGAGGGAAGAAGAGGGGAGGTACAAGAGGGGGGGAAAAAAGGGGACGGCGAAAGTGGATGGGGGGAAGAGGGGTGTGGGAGGGAGCAAGAGAGACACGCACTGAGGGTACTTTTTACTCTCTTTCTTTCTTGATAAAGCTTTTCTCTGGCACTGCTGCCCTTCCAACCATGAGTGACGAGGAGTAGGTTCACATGATGAGGCATGACACGCACACAGTGAGAGGGTAACGGAAGGGATGCGAGGGCCAGGATTAGATTCTGAGTTGGGCTAACATGTGTAGTTGGAGGCAATTGAAAGGGGACAATGGAGGCGGAGTTGAAAGTGGCTGGTCCATCTTGAAATCACTCTCGAGAATTCTCAAAAGTATAGACACCAGCCAACAATTCCGCCTCCATACGTGATGGACTAACCAGTGCCTACCACTGCAGCACTACCCATACTACCTACCTACTGTGATAGGGAGCGTTATCCCAGGCAAGAAAGGGCACGTCTCAAGTTGCTCCACTCACTCCCTCGGCATCTGAACGACACGTATGTTGCACAAATGCACCCATTCACTAGCAGGTGTAGCACACACATAGCACCTACAGGGTACTCACCATGACAAGTACACCTATCCCTGGCAGGCAACTTTTGAGACGTCTCAAAAGTCACCTACAGGGTACTAACCATGACAGGTACGGCTATTCCCGGCAGGCAGGGGCACGTCTCAAGCTGCTCCACTCGCTCCCTCGGCATCTGCACCACACGTGCGTTGCACAGCACGTGCACGCGCGGCCCATTAGTAGGACGAAGAATGCCGTCCAGCTCCTTGCCCCGACTACTGCTGCTGCCACTGCTGCTGCCACCGCCACCTGTACTGCTGCTGTTGCTGTCAGCCCCATTTACCCCTCCTCTTCTACTGCGCACCGACTTACCAGCAGGAACAGCAGCCCGCCTTCCCCCCATCAATCCCCCCAACGCTCCCCCCAGCGCTCCCCCCAATGTCCCCCCCAGTCCCCCAACCCCTTCCCCCACCTTCCCCCCCATCATCTTCCCCACAGCGCCCCCCACTGCTCCCCCCACAGCTCCAGCAGAAGCTGGAAGCTTCTCAGAAGGTTCCTCAGTGGTGAGGATGACGTCATGCAGGGCCCCCAGCTGGGGGGCCACCACTGCAGTGATGCTGCCGGTGCCGTCAGTGAGTTTGCCGGCCATATCCGCCACTAGATCCAAACTCACGCTGCCCAGGAGCTTTTCTGTGACAGGCGAGCAGTCCCGAGTGCGGTGAATAAGCCGAATCAGTGGATACTGCACGAAATCGTATCTCTTCTTCGCAGCATCGCTCCTATTATTTTCATTGCTCCCATCACTCCTCCCACCCCCATCACCCCCTCTGCTGCTCCCATAAGCATCATCCATCCTCGTTCCCCCATGGCCATTATTAATCTTCCCACCTGCTCCTGTCCCCTCTGCTGCTCTGTGCTTCTGCTGCAGCCTCAGCTTCAGCGCCTGCAGCCTCTCCGCAGCACTCAGGTTGTCGCTGTCTAATGTGCCACTTGACATTTCACCTGAAGAATCACCTGAAGAGCCATCTGCGCCTGGAGCAGGCGTGTGGAATGCCAACGGCATCTAGCGCAAGGAGAGGAGCAGGGGAGATCGAGACAAAGGGGGGGGATTGGGGAAGGCAGGGGCGATTGAGTAAAAGGGGGGGGGGGTGTTGGGGGGAGCAGGGGGGATCGAGAACAAGGGGGGGACTGGGGGGAGCAGGGGGGATCGAGAAAAAAGGGGGAGATTTGGAGGAGCAGGGGGGATTGGGGGGGAGCAGGGGTGATCGGGCGGAACAGTGGTGATTGTGGGGAGCAGGGGGGTTGAGAAGAGAAAAGGAATTGAGGGGAGCAGGAGTAAATCTACGAGAACATGGAAAGAATTGGTGGAAGGAAGATGGGGAGGAATTCCGAGGGAAATGAGTTCAGTACTTGCATACGACAGACAGAGTGCGTTTCAACCAAATGCCTCCTTACCAGGTGCCTCACTATAAGCCAAAAGTCCTCGCAGTGCTGCACTGTAGCGAAATCGTGCTTCCGCCCATCCGGAAGCTCCTCAACCACCCTCCGCGCCAACCCTAATCCGCCATCCGCCTTTCCCCCTCCCCTTCCCCTTCCCCCACCTCCCCTTTCTCCTCCTGTCCGCTCTCCGTCCCCTGCCGTCGCGGCCGCCTGCCATTCTCCCCGGCGACAGCGATGGCGACGGCTGCGACACAGTGGCTGCGACTTATTCAGTAATCGCGAGGTCTGCGATCTCCATCCGAGAAACGACGTGGGACGCTTTTCGCCGTTGAACAGCCGCCTCTCCGCGTTCGGTGCCGATCGTCGCTGCGGCGTCGATTCTTGGCCGCAAGAGCAGCGGCATGTGCGCTGCGGTTCGATGAATCGTAACGGTTTTTGAGACGTCTCATAACGAGATTGTAACGGCGAGAGCGAGTGTAACGCCACGTGACACCGTATCGTGGTCAAATTCATCGGAATGCGATGTGATGTTAAAAAGGGGGGTTGTTCCACAGCCAGGAGTGCTTGAAGAGCGCCGGCGACATTGTCGGGCCAGTGAAGGGGTGTCACAGAATCTGCTGAAGAAGAGGTGATAGGGATTGCGGACCGCGATACATGTGGTGGACTGAAGTGAACGGCGAGGGTTTTTTTCTGAAGTCCCTGCATCTCACTGCACTACTCGAAACCACGAGAATGTACAGCATACCGTTCTGAACCCCGTGAAATGGTGTCACTGTCACCATCTCACATTGTTGGCGTTCAGTTTTGTGCTAAGCATCGACGATTTTGCTGTGACAGGAATGTAGCGGAATGATCTCCTACTGGAAGAAAATAAGCTTTATAAAGCGTATGATTTTAAATTCTGGCATATCCAACCACTGAGGAGGACTGGCCTACAAATGTCATGTCAAGCACCCAAAATGCGCTTCCGCTAGCAGAATAGTAGACCGTATGGTGCCAGCATGACATGGCTGGCATGGCCCCTTGGGACCACAGGCCATGATGTAGGGGCACCCGAAAAGGACAAAAAGCTCGCGTGGCACCTATTACTTCACACGGCTGACAGACCTGGCAAGCATCCATTGGCTAACACCTGGGCACTTGACCTCCTTGGCTGAAGGTGTGTGGCCTAACAGCGCAAGTGATTGAGAAGCTACGTCAGCAAGTACTCTGGTTAAGATGGTTGAGAATACCCTGGTATGGTTACGCTTTGTTTTGAGTGGTTGAGTACGGTGTGAAGTCGACATGGCCACCGGCTTTTGCACCTTTGGAGCTCGTCACCGTTTAGGACATTGCTGCCTTCCACATTTCTCGGCAACATCGAGATTTCCAGTCCAGCAGGCGTCCCCCGGCCAGTCGAGATTTACCTCGGTTTCGTCGGGTGCGTTACGGTCCAGAGAGTGCAGGAGTATGAACCGCGTTTTACCGTGTGGAAACTTGCTGAATCGTACTGAACCAGAAAAAGCCTGTACGGTGCCATGTCACACATATTTAGTTCTACCTTCAGTTCTGATAATAACGTTCAGTCTGCCTGATTACTTCCATGTACAGATTCGAGGTGCTTTCTCCCTAATCTGACGCTTCATCGCGCTGTTTTTTAAGAGCGGTCTCCCTCTCACTACCCTCTCCTTCACTCTCGGTTGTCGCCATGAAGGCATTCAAAAAGCCAGCGTTCTTACAGCGATCATTGTCAAAAGGAAGCTATCTCGATGGGAAGAAGATTAAGAAGCTACTCAACGACGAGACGGCATTTAGCGCATTTTTGAACAAGTACTTCGATCTCCTGGATGACGACAAGAGCGGGAAGCTCTCCCGCGCGGAGCTTAAACCCGCATTAGTGCGATTCGGGACGCTCCTAGGACTACCGCCTGCGGGAACGACGGCGGAAGGAGACGAGTTAGTGGATCGATTGTTCACGACGCTAATGGCGGACAACTTAACGGAGGAGGTCGACCGAGAGTCGTTCATCACGATTTCCAAAGAGTTCTTAAAATCCGTCTCTCAGGAGCTCGAAAGTAAGCACCACCGGTCTCTCCTTCCCACTTCTTCCCACCGTGACATTCATCGACATTTTCATATTTTTTTCTGATAATCGCATCAAAACGAGACAGCGCCAATGTGACGCATATCGAATGCGAGGTAAATCAAATGTGCATCGAGCGTTTATTGACTTCTGCACCAAGACCAAATTAAACGTTCTCGTATGCCCCAGGAAACGACGAGCATACGGCGACGTGACGTATGTTGACGTGGCGCGTGCCCGTGCAGTGGCGTACGGTGGCTGTTCCTATTGTGATTCGTGCATCAGGAACAACATTTCACCATCTCACTCTCACACTCCTCACAGCAATCGACCCGATATGCATTTTCTTCGTGCAAAATTCGCTGATCAGGATTTACGGAAGGTGAGTGGAGACTCGTTCCAGGGATCGCCCCCCAAAGATCCACCCCCCTCCCCCTTTGCCTTAGTAGTACCCGAGGGCCTCGCTTCAGAAAGCAAGAAGCAGTTCAAGTGCCTGAGAGGCGTTCACGAAGCATGGATCTGGTCGGAAGGAGACGGCAAGCGACATCTTGAAAAGAACCACAAGGAATTCACTTCGTGCTCCGTGCTCCTTTCTCCTTGCTCCTTGCTCCCTGTTCCCTCCTCCCCACCCCCATGTTCGCCCGTCCCCTCCTCGTCTCCTCTCTGCCAGCCAAGCCGGTGGTGGTGGAGGTGTACGAGGGGGGTTGCTGAGGGAACTAGCAGACAGCGGGAGAGGCGAGCAGCTGACATTCTCACTTCCCTCCCCATTCTCTCACTTCTCACTAGCAGGAAGGGACACCCCTTCCTTGATGAGCCAAGCCGGTGGTGGTGGAAGTGTGCGACGGCGGGTGCTGAAACACCTGGGAGACAACTCGGTGAGGTGATCTGTGCAAGGATTTCACTTCCCCCCCATCCCCCCGCTTCCCTGCTTCATCAGCCAAGCCCGTGGTGGTGGAGGTGCACAACTGGGGGGTGATGCGGGAGCTAGCGGACAACCCTCAGCGCCAGGCGATCAGGTGAAGGACTTTATTTCCCTCCCCATGCTCCCCTCCCCCTCCTTGATCAGCCAAACCCGTGGTGGTGGAGGTGTACGATGGCGGGGTGCTGCGGGAACTGGCTGACAACCCGCAGCAGTTCAAGGAGATCGCGTGTGACATCTTCAAGGAGTTTGACGAGGACGGCAGCGGCACACTCTCTCGCCTCGAGCTCAAGCCCGCCTTCGTCTCCCTCGGCCTCGTGCCGCCCTCAGGTGAGACAAAGAAGGCTTTTCTCGTTACTTTGTGAGCGATCTTTCTGGCTTTCTCAACAGCCACTCGAGCAACGGAGTCCAAATCCTCCCCTCTCGCCACCACTTTCCATTTTCATTCTCCCCCCTTCACATCACAGCCCACATGGAAGTGGACGCGCTGCTGTCAAGAGTGATAGGCAAGTACGGAGGCAGCGACCTGCAGGTGGACGAGGGGGAGTTTGAGCTGATGCTGAGGGACATGGTGAAGGAGCTCTCAGAGGAGCTTGCGTGCCGCCCCATCATCCTCTCCGCCGAGAAGAAACCCGTCTTCACCGGCTCCTTCGTGCGCCAGGTGGGTCAATGGAGAGGCTCCTGCTTACCAGCGTGGCTAGTGTGTGATTTGGGGCGCCAACTACCTTGCAGTACGGCAAACGTGGTGTTAGCGCCCCATCATTCTGTCAGCCGAGAAGAAACCCGTCTTCACCGGCTCCTTCGTGCGCCAGGTGGGTCGATCGAGGGGTGGGTGGGCGGGTGGGTGGGGACCAAAGAGACTGACCCAACCATAGAAAAAAAGAACCAAGAACCCAACAAATACATCTTCTGTCGACTTGAAGAACCACCTGATGATGAGGGCCAAGGAGACCGACAGAGGGGCTGACCCAGCCATTGAAACAAGACAAACTAAAGGCAGACGATTACAATCCGCTCCGCTTGCTCCATGTCCCCCGTCCTCCCCTCCCATCCTCTCCCCTTCTGATCCCATCCTCCCCCGCAGCTCACGGGCGATCGCAACCGCTTTGACGCCGTGGCAAACCAGCTGTTCATGGAGTGGGACATCCTAAAACGAGGACGGCTCTCTCGCTCCGAGATCACCCTGGGGTTCAAGAAATACGCGTCTTCATTCGAGGTTCAGCTGCTGACGCCAGGGGAGGCGGAGGAGCTGTGTGCGCGGGTGTTCAGCAAGGCGGACGAGGACCAGAGTGGGTTTGTGGAGTTTGACGAGTTTGACGGCGTGCTCAAGGAGCTGCTCAATGGCATGGCCAAGAAACTCGACCGCAACCCTGTGGTTACCACGTCAGGTGAGAGAGAAGGAGCTAGGGGTGCCTGGGTAACAGCGTGGCTATGTGTTTGGTGGTGAGATGGAAAGTGGCGTGTGTGTGGGCTGTCTGGGAAGTGGGCTCGGACGCTCAGGTGAGAAGAGCTAACTAGCAAAAGCTGGAGCAGCAGCAGCATCAGCAGCAAAAGCACACTCCACATTTCCCGTTTTTCTTTAAGAAGTAGTCTCTCATCATCTCTTTCAATCGCTCTCCGCCCTTTCTCTCCCCACTCACACCCCTCCATCCCATCTCCAGTCTCCTATTCTTCCCAGCAGCACTTTCTACATCCGGCTTTTTCCTCTCTTCTTCCCCCCTGCTTATTCGCCCCCTCTCTCTTGCACTCATCCTTGTCATCCTGCCATCCCTCTCATCCTGCCGTCCCACTCGTCCTACCATCCCACTACCAGACTCCTTCAAATCCAGCAGTGGTCTCTTCGGCTGGTTCTCAGGCAGCAGCACCAGCAGCAGCGCCTCTTCTAGTGGTCAGTGCTCGTCCTAGGCCTCGTTCTCGGTATCCCGTCTCTCGTTCTAAGTCCTCGAACAGTCAGTGCTGGCTCTCGTTTACAATTCGTGTATGTCCACCTTTTCTCCTCGCCTCTCAAGCACCCCCATTCGCCCTTGCCCCTCACACGTTGCATCTCCTACACAGCCTCCCCTCTAACACGTAGCCCTTTTGCAATTCCCGTAGCACATCCTCGTTCACCATTTTCCCGTTACTCCACGTTCCCTATCACCCTTCCCTCTCACATGTCCTCCTGTGCAGTGCAGCCAAGGAACCCAAGCCACAGGGCAATCAAAGTGGTGCCAACGCAGCATCTCCTCTCACATATCCACTTACACGTCCCCCTTTGCCCTCTCCTCTCACACGTTCCTCTTGTCCGTGCCTCCCACACACCAACCCGTGCAGCCAAGGAGCCCGAGCCAGTGGTGCCAAAGCAGCGATCAGTGGCCGATATCAAAGCAGCACACAACTACAAATCGAAGCTCGTGAGTGCTAGGCACTTTCCACACAGATTTGGCTTCACCGTGATATCCATTTTGACAGTGCTATCTCGCACCTTGTAACATTTCTGTGTTTCCCTTGGGGGTCTTCTTCCAGGGCAATGCCATCTTAATTTGTTGCTCCACGTTTTGCTCATGTCTCTGGCCTACTCCTCATCGCTCTCACCTGCTCCTCATGTCTCTCTCACCTTCCTCAGATGTCTCACATGTTCTTCATGTGTCCCACGTGTGTCTCATGCAGCCATCTGCTGGCTCAGCAGGGGCTGCAGCAGCTGATGCAAGGAACAAGCTGGTGGAACGAGGAGAGAAGATCAGTGTACGTTGTTTCATGCCATCCATCCTATCTCATGCTATCCACAACATGTAGGGCGCTCTACTTTTGTTTGCCTGTAGTTATTCCCTAGCTCTCTCTTCCAATTCCCTCCACCGCTTCTGTTTTTCTACATTCCCTTCACTTTCCAGCTCTCACTCACGTCTCTCATCCCACGTCAAATTCGCTCATGTCTTGCTCCAATGCTTGCATGGCAGAAACTGAACGACATGGCGGATGAGCTGGAGGCAGATACAGCTGAGTTCAGTGACTTGGCAGCACAGCTCAAAAAGAAGATGGAGAAGAGGTGGTGGTGACTTGCTGTTTTTGAAGATATGCCTTATGTTTTCACGGTTGCGTTGCTCCTGGTTCGAAGAGGTGGAAAATGTTGCTTTGTATAGATGCCCTAAATTAGGGGGTCATTCATTATGGAACGTGACACTTCCTGGATGTTGCAGCAACTCATTTATGGTGAACTGGGCAGCCTGATTTTTCACGTGTCCCATCACTAGAACGTGTGAGAGAAGGCTACAATGTTGGGAAAATACCAGTAGGTTGTTCCAAATTCCCAAGTCATTCTTCACAATACCAATCTGTTCTGAATGAACTTGCAGAGTGCGCAGAATATCGAATAACGAGAATGAACTGATTACCGAATTACTGAATGACGATACCGGTACAATGGAAGTGACGAAGCCTAAATAGGGGAAGTCCTAGCAAGGCGGGGAGGTTGGGCGAGGATGGCTCGGTGATGGATGCGATTGGTGCGGAGGCGACTCGGGGGTGGTTCGGTGCGACGAAATAGGAAGGACAGGTTCGTCGTGTGACCCTCGGGATGGCCTCGCTAACGAGTGCCTCAGTAAGGATTCTGGAAATCCTTACACAATCAATGTGCTCACTATGAAATCGTACAATGCAGTCGTTTCGTCGCTCTCACAGTGTCAGGAGGACAGGAGCATGACGTGGTGCCAGGATGGCGGAGTCCCACCGAAATCTCGAGAACAGCGGGTTACAAACAACTTACAACGGTTCGACTCCCCCTCCCTACACGCACATTCGACCCAGGTGAAGCAAAGTACGCAGCCCTGCTCCGTTGATTGCTTGCTCGCGTTCCTGCTCTCTGGCCTTCCGTCACACAAACGGGATTTAGCGGGTTACACTATGCTCTCTGCTCTCTGCTCTTGCTCTGTACATGCTGGATTGATTCAGACAACATTGGTCCTAACAGTAAGAAGCTGCATTGTCCAGAAAAGCAGGCCTGAAATCTCCCGTTGTGTTCTTATCTTGATTCCTTGTCTTATAGATTCCTCTCCTAAGGTGGTCTCACAAGAGTAGGGAGTTGTTTCCGAGATTCGAAATCCGAGCCCTCGCAGGTCAACTATAGGACATGTCTTCCACAAGCATCCATTGTCTTCCTGACGATGCTCTTGTCAGGATCTTCTGGTATTCTGATGCTTTCCGGCCGACGACTTCATTGTCTCTCTCCGAGTACGCTTATCCATGGAACGGACCAGATCCAGGCCCTGATCCACATTTTACGACGCCTCCAGCATCTGCCAATGTCGCTCACGCTCTCCTCATCGCCTCCGTTTGCCGTCGCTGGCGGGAGCTCACACACGAATCCGTCACCACGCTTCACATTTTACAAGATCGGCTGGTTTCTCGCCAGGATCTGAAACGCGTTTTGGTGACCTTTCCGCATCTCACTCACCTGCACTTGAGTCAAGGAAGCATGGAAATGATCGACAACGATTTTCTAGCCTTTCTCGCCTCTTCCTTTCCGAAGCTAACTGTTCTTTATGTCGGCACAGGCATTGCTTTCGACGAAGTCCTCAAGTATGACGAGGAACCGACGACTTCCATTGAAGATTCGGACCACCCCGTCACTGCACCTCGCCTGGATAGTCTCTTCCGCCATTGTCGCCGCTTGGAGCAGCTGACACTGCAGTGTCTTCATCGGACAACGAATCTTCCTTCTTCCTTCTTCCAGTTGACGCGCCTGCACACGCTCTCACTGGGGGGAATACTGCCTCTGGAGGATCCCAACTTCGCCAATCTATCTTCTCTCACGAAGCTTTCGATTCAAAAGTTGGACATGCGACTGCATCAGATGTCGCCATTAACCAGCCTTCCAAATCTGACCAGTCTGTTCTTTCCAGGAGAGACATCGTTCCACGATTTTGAAGGGAATTTCTCATTTGGCCAACTGTCGACGCTTCGTTCGCTGGGATTCGTGCACGGGTCGACGGATTTCCCTTCAATGTTTCCGTCGGAATTACCGTTCTTCCGCCTTCAACGTCTGCTGCTAACCCATGTCCCGGACATCTTACCTGAAGATCTTGGCGAACGATTTCCGACGCTTCTCGAACTCTGCCTTTCCGAAAGCCGAGATTTGACTGAGCTGCGAGATTCCCTCACAAGCATCAGCACCTTGGAGATTCTCACAATTTCCTACTGCGGTATATCCAGCCTACCTGAAAATCTTGGAAATCTTTCAAGGCTGAAGTCCATAGTGTTGAGAAGCTAGACGCTGAGGAAACTTCCAGATTCTATTGGGTTACTCACCGGGCTTCGGAAGCTGGTCATGGACTGTGGGGGCATTGACATCCTCCCTGCAGCAATTTCCAGCTTAACTGCTCTTCACTCGTTGAGCATCAGGGAAGCAATGATGACTTCAATCCCAGAGGAGATAGGCAAGTTGAGCAGCCTCCGCATTTTGGTGCTGAGCAGATGTGCCTCCCTGCAACTGCTGGCGTCGTCATTCAGTCGTCTCTCTTCTCTAACACGGATTGATATCTCAGACTGTCCCATCTTTCACCTTCCAGAGGGTACAGGCCAGCTGAGTGACCTGCGAGAGTTGACATTGAGCTGGTGCAAGGAGTTGTCAGAACTGTTAGAATCCATCACTCAGCTGAGCCGCCTACAGACTCTCAAGGCTAAAAAATGTTACAAACTCGCTTCTGCACCGCGAGCCATGGGATACCTTTCATGCCTGCGGGAGCTGGATCTGACGGGTTGTGATCTCTCAAAGGAACCTTTGGAAACTTTGCCACGGTCGCTGGAAACCTTGAGATTGGGAAATGACACCAGCAGCGTCATTCTGCCTGACATGTCAACGACCCCAAATCTGAGGATTTTGAGGTTAACTCAGGTTACTGTCATGGACGCACTAGCCAGCAGCCGTTGCCTCTCTCGGATTGAGCACCTGGAGATGCGCCTCAGCTCTGAACAAACCGAGTTTCCACTCCTTCTCCGGTTCCTTTCATCCCTCCGCGTTCTTCACATCTCACGTGCCAAGTCCTTGCAGCACCTGCCTCATGATATCGGCTTTTCTCTGCCTCAGCTGCGGCAGCTGCATGTGGAAGGGGCAAAATCGCTGCTGGAGATTCCAGAGAGTGTATCATGCCTTGCGCAACTCAGATCTCTTCATCTTGAAACTCCTAGTCCGACCCATCTTCCGGAAAACCTTTCTCTCTTATCACGACTGGGTGATCTCAGCCTTCACAATTGCTCCTCCCTGACAAGTCTGCCTTCTTCTATCACCGACCTCGCTTACTTGCACAGAATGGATGTTAGCAATACATCGCTTCACTTCCTCCCTCCCAGCCTCCACCATTTGACGAGGCTTAGGGAGCTGGATCTGAGTGGCTGTGAGCAGCTTCAGTCCCTGCCATCACAAGAGCTGCGGTACATGACGCTGCTGCGAGAGCTGAATGTCCACGGCTGCACGACGCTGTCAAACATCATACATGTTATGCTTGTGTAGGCTACAGTGGGTTAGCCTATAGGGGGTACACAATTCTAGGGTTTACTACTTGTACTCATTTCACTTCTAGTTCATTCATTCCTGTTCGCTTATTCTCACATGGTATAGAGCGGGTCCTTCTACGGACCGTTTTTTTGGGCCCACCGAAGCGCCCCCCGAGGCGCGATTTTTTTTTTTTTAGCGACCCCTCGGGTCGTCATTTCCCCTGCGGCCCCGCCGCCTTCACTGACGCGGCCCCGCCGCCCTCTCTGACGGGGCCCCGCCGCCCTCTCTGACGAGGCCCCGCCGCCGGCCCTTACGCGGCCCCGTCGCCGGCTCTCACGCGGCCCCGCAGCCGGATGTCGCGGCCCCGCCCCGGCCTTTACGCGGCCCCGCCGCCTGCTCTCACGCGGCCCCGCAGCTGGCTCTGTCGCGGCCCCGCCCCGGCCTTAACGCGGCCCCGCCGCCTGCTCTCACGCGGCCCCGCCCCGGCTCCTTCGCGGCCCCGCCGCCTGCTCTCGCGCGGCCCCGCCCCGGCTTCTACGCGGCCCCGCCCCGGCTTTCACGCGGCCCCGCCGACGGCTCTGTCGCGGCCCCGCCCAGGCCCTTACGCGGCCCCGCCGCCTGCCCCCGTCGCGGCCCGGTCGCCTCCTGACGGCCCCGCCGTCCCTTCGTGACGGCCCCGCCGTCCCTTCCTGATGGCCCCGCCGTCCCCTCCTGACGGCTCCTGCCGTCCCCTTCTACCGGCCCCGCAACTGCACCTGCTGGCCCCGCCACTGCACCTACCGGCCCCCACCACCCCCCCCCCCTTTTCCCGTCGCCCGTCGCGGCTCCTTCGGGGGCCGCTAGCAGAGGGGTGGCAGGTGTGTGGCCTCCCCTGCTTCTCCTCCTCCTTCATCTCCCACTGCAGCAGCCGAGCCGCTCACCTGCAGCAGCCGAGCCGCCCCACCGCCGAGCCGCCCTGCACCCGAGCCGCCCAGCAGCCGAGCCGCCCTGCCGCCGAGCCGCCGGGTCGCTGAGCTGCTGAGCTGCAGTTGCTGCCGAGCCGCCCTGCCGCCGAGCCGCCGAGTCACCGAGCTGCTGAGCTGCAGTTGCTGCCGAGCCGCCTTGCCGCCGAGCCGCCCGAGTCGCCCGAGCCGCCGAGCCGCCGAGCTGCCGAGCCGCTGAGTCGCCGAGCCTACTCTTCCCACCAATGGTGAGCTCTTGCCCTGCTAGCACGCTGCGCGTCGCCTGCTTGCCTGCCTGCCTGCCTTTTGGCTTGCCTGGCTGCCTGCCTTCCTGCTGCTAGTCCTGCTCCTGCTTCTACTTGCGGAGCCAGATGCAGCCCCAGCGACGCCTGCGTGAGTCCCTCACGCCCCAGCAGCTGCGTGAGTGGTACGCTGGTTGGGGCTGTAGGGGTGGCGACGCTACTCCTACTACCACTCCTGCTGCTTCTACTCGTGGTGGCGGCCAGATGCAGCTCCCGCGACCCTCTCGCGTGTCTCTCACGCCTCGCCAGCTTCGTGAGTGGTACGCTCAGAGTGGAGGGTCTCTCACTGCTGTTCGCTGCTCTTACGTGATTCGCACTGGTACTCGGACTGGTCAGCCTTGTGGGACACATAGTCATACACAGTCCCGCTGCTTCGCCCGTCTGAGCGACGCCTGGCGTACCGTGTTTGGCGACGAGGCTGAGCTTCCCGACTGGGTGGAGTTGCTTAGGCAGAGGGTAGATATATATGCTCTTGACTATGATGCTATTCTCACTGCCATGTATGCATTGCCAACTAGTGCTGACCGTGCCGGTCACCTGTGCGTCCCGCATGACCCAGGTATAGGACCTGCTGCTCTAGCTACTGGTGAGGCTGCTGCTCTGGGTGCTAGTGAGTCTCCTGCTCCAGGTACAGGTGCGGCTGCTGCTCTAGGTGCTAGTGAGTCTGCTTCCTCAGGTGCGGGTGAGGCTGCGCTCTCAGGTACCGCGTTGGCTTCGGCCTCCCTCACCTTTACACTTGACTCTGGGGCTTCTCGCTCCTTCTTTCGGGACCGCACCACACTCACGCCGCTTGGTCGGCCGGTTGCTGTCTCCCTGGCTGACCCCTCTGGGGGTCCTGTCCTCGCTCACTTCTCCACTGTCCTCCCGTGTCCGGCTGCCCCCTCGGGCACCCTGTCTGGCCTGTACCTCCCCTCGTTCTCGACGAACTTAGTGAGTGGTGCAGACCTACAGGATGCGGGGGTTCACCAGTTCACTCCTGCGAGTCAGCGGGTGACCCACTGCACGGACGCACGCACAGGCCGGCACCTGGCCACGTTCTCGCGTCGGCCGGGGTCGAGCCTCTACACCCTGACCACTGAGTCTCCTCCTTTCCCCGTGTCCGGTCAGGTAGCAGCGTCGGGTCAGGTGTTTGCTGCTGCGTCCAGGTCTGGTCCTGAGTCTGCCCCCTGTTCGTGTCGCCTCCTGTCTCACGAGACTCTTCTGTGGCACCACCGTCTAGGCCACCCCTCCTTGCCCCGTCTTCGGGGCATGGCTTCCCGTGTCCTTGTCTCTGGTCTTCCCCAGTCTCTCCCTCCCCTTCCTTCGAGACCAGGACCTTCCTGTGCCCCCTGTGTCGAGGGGCGCCTCAGGGCTGCTCCTCACTCCTCCCAGTTTCCCCCGACAGAGGCTCCTCTGCAGACGCTTCACATGGACGTGTGGGGCCCGGCCCCCGTCCGTGGGCAGGGTCACGAGCGCTACTTCCTGTTGGTGGTTGACGACTACTCGCGTTACACCTCAGTCTTCCCCTTGCGCAGCAAGGGTGCTGTCACTGAGGTGCTGATCGACTGGATCCGCGAGGCTCGTCTCCAGCTCAGGAGGAGCTTCGGCTCGGACTTTCCTATTCTGCGTCTGCACTCTGACCGAGGTGGGGAGTTCTCCTCTCGCCTTCTGCGAGACTACTGTCGTGCACACGGGATCCGCCAGACCTTTACGCTTCCGGACTCTCCACAGCAAAATGGGATTGCTGAGCGCCGCATTGGCATGGTCATGGATGTCACTCGTACGTCCATGATGCATGCGGCTGCCCCCCATTTTCTGTGGCCGTTTGCGGTTCGGTACGCGGCGCATCAGCTCAACCTTCACCCCAGGGTCTCTCGGCCCGCGATGTCCCCAGTGTTACTGTGGACGGGGAAGGTCGGCGATGCGTCTGCGTTCCGTGTCTGGGGATCTCGGGCGTTTGTCCGCGACTTGTCTGCGGACAAGCTGTCCCCCCGTGCTGCTCCCTGTGTCTTCCTTGGCTTCCCCCCTGACGCTCCAGGGTGGCAGTTCTACCACCCCTCCTCTCGTCGTGTTCTGTCCTCCCAGGACGTCACGTTCGACGAGTCAGTCCCCTTCTACCGCCTCTTCCCCTACCGTACTCCTTCCCTCCCCCCCCCACCGGACTTCCTGGTACCAGTTCCCCCCCCGGTAGACCCCCTCCCCCCTCAGGTTCCTGCCCCTTCAGGTGTGTCCCAGGTAGGCACGGTCGAGCCAGTCGAGGTTACTGCTGAGTCTGGTCCTGCTGCGGGTGCTGAGCCTGGGGGTGCTGCTGCTGGGGGTGCTGAGCCTGGGGGTGCTGAGCCTGGGGGTGCGAGGCCGGGGGGTGCTGTGTCTGGGGGTGCTGAGCCGGGGGGTGCTGAGCCGGAGGGTGCTACGTCAGGAGCTGCTGAGCCTGGGGGTGCTGGGCCTGGAGGTGCGGAGCCTGCGCCTGCTGGACCTGGGGGCTCTCCGGTTCTTCCGTCTCGGCGGGAGCCGCTCTCTCCACAGGAGCTGCGCGAGTGGTTTGCTCGCCGCTGGAGGCGTGCTGCTGGAGCTGGAGCTTCTTCGCCTGCTGAGGGTGCTGCCGGTCCCGGAGCTGCTGGGCCTGCGGGTCCTACTGGAGCTGGAGCTACTGAGTCTGGGTGTGCTGAGTCTGGAGCTGCTGAGCCTGGAGGTGCTGAGTCTGGAGCTGCTGAGCCTGGGGGTGCTACGTCTGGAGCTGCTGTGCCTGGGGGTGCTGAGTCTGGACCTGCTGAGCCTGGGGTTTCTCCTGCTGCTGCGTCTCGCCGGGAGCCCCTCTCTCCACAGGAGCTGCGCGAGTGGTTTGCTCGCCGCTGGAGGCGTACTGCTGGAGCGCGAGCTTCGTAGACCGTCGAGGGTGCTGGTGCTGCCGGTCCCGGAGCTGCTGGGCCTGCGGGTCCTACTGGAGCTGGAGCTGCTGAGGGTGTTGGTGCTAAGATTACTGCTGTCTGTCCTGGCGGTGGTTCTGCTGCTGGTGCTGCTGGAGGTCCTGCCGCTGGAGGTGTTGGTGGCGCTAGTGCTGTCGCTGAGGGTGCTGGTGCTGTCCCTGCTGAGTCTGGAGCTGCCGCGCGGCCTCGGCCGTACTTCGTTCCGCTCCTACAGCAGGTTCTTGGTCTTTCTCCTTCGGTAGAGTGTCCACAGCCTGTCCAGTCGCAATCACTGTTGGAGCCTTCCTCTCCTCTGCCTGCTCCCTCTCCTTACACTGGTCCTACTGGAGGTCTTGCTGAGCGTCGTGAGCCTGCGTCTTGTCCCGCGTCGCCGGTTCGTGCTGTTCGTGCTAGTGGTCGCGGTTCGCGTCAGCGTCCTCCTCCTGTCCCTGGCACGCACTGGATGTCTCTGCGTCCGTCCACTGCTCCTCTGCGTGCCCCTTTGCCTTCTCCTCCTGAGTCCTCTCTTCCTGCGCTTGCCGACCCTGAGTCAGACTCTCTTCGTGCTGCCAGTCCTACTGTCACGCGTCTGCTTGCTACTGTCGTCACTGACCCCTCTTTTGAGTCCACTGCTGCGTCTGCTCTAGTCGCTGAGCTCGTTGACTTTGCTGCTCGCTGTCGTCTCGACTACGCTGCTAGTCTTGTTGCTGAGTCTGCGTCTGTCTGTCCTCCGTCCGTCGCGGGTGAGTGTGCTCTTGGCACGGACGTCCTAGAGGACAGGCAGGAGGAGTTACAGTGTCTAGCGGCTGCTTCACCTCATCTCGCGTCTGTACTGCTTGCCCCTGAGGGAGACCCGGATGCACTAGACATCCCGACTCCGCGTTCTTACGCGGAGGCCGTAGAGGGTCCCTACTCCTCTCAGTGGCAGGCAGCTATGGATGCAGAGATGGCTTCCTGGAAGTCCACAGGCACCTACGTTGACGCGGTTCCCCCTCCTGGGGCGAACATCGTTAGTGGCATGTGGATCTTCAGGGTGAAGCGGCCGCCGGGCTCTCCACTTGTCTTCAAGGCGCGGTACGTTGCTCGTGGCTTCAGTCAGCGGCAGGGAGTTGACTACTTTCAGACCTTCTCTCCCACCCCGAAGATGACTACTCTTCGGGTGCTGCTGCACATAGCCGCACAGCGTGACTACGAGCTTCACTCTCTTGACTTCAGCACTGCTTTCTTGCAGGGCAGCCTGCACGAGGAGATCTGGCTGCATCGTCCGCCTGGCTTCACTGGGACTTTCCCTCCTTGCACCCAGTGGAGCCTCCGACGGCCAGTCTACTGTCTCCGCCAAGCACCGTGTGAGTGGCACGACACACTGAGGACTACGCTTGCGGCTCTTGGGTTTGCTCCCTCTACTGCTGACCCGTCGTTGTTTCTGCGCACCGACACTTCTCTGCCGCCGTTCTACATCCTCGTGTACGTCGACGACTTGGTCATTGCCACTGCTGACACTGCTGGACTCGCCTACGTGAAGTCCGAGTTGCAGAAGAGACACACGTGCACAGACCTGGGTGAACTGCGCAGCTACCTTGGCTTGCAGATCATTCGGGACAGAGCACGCCTCACCATTTCCTTGACTCAGTCACACATGGTGCAGCAGGTCCTTCAGCGCTTCGGCTTCACGTACTCCTCGCCTCAGGCCACTCCTCTGCCTACTCGCCACTCACTCTCAGCTCTGCCTTCGGATGAGTCCGTAGAGTCGAGTGGTCCATATGCAGAGCTTGTTGGCTGCCTCATGTACCTGATGACCTGCACTCGACCTGACCTTGCATACCCTCTGAGCATCCTTGCACGCTATGTTGCTCCTGGGAGACACCGACCAGAGCACATGGCTGCAGCGAAGAGGGTATTGCGCTACCTGTGTAGTACGTCGGGCATGGGGCTAGTACTTGGAGGGCGGAGTCCAGTGGTCCTTACAGGCCACGCGGACGCTTCTTGGGCTGACGACCAGGCTACGCAGCGGTCGTCACAGGGTTACACCTTCAGCCTTGGTTCCGGCTCTGTCTCGTGGCGGTCTACTCGCTCGTCTTCAGTTCTCGGCTCCAGTTGTGAGGCTGAGATCTACGCCGGGGCCATGGCTGCACAGGAGCTTCGCTGGCTCACCTACCTGCTGACTGACCTTGGAGAGCCGCCTCGTTCTCCTCCAGTGCTGTACGTAGACAACAAGGCCATGCTGGTCTTGTGTCGAGAGCAGCGCTTGGAGCACAGAACGAAGCACATTGCTCTCCGCTACTTCCTTGCTCGTGAGCTGCAGCAGCGTGGTCAGTTGCGACTTGCGTACGTGGCCTCTGAGGCCAACACTGCTGATGTGTTCACCAAGGCACTCGCGCCTTGTGATCATCAGCGCTTTTGCACCCAGCTGGGTCTTGTGCCTGTCTTGCCTCACTTGCTCTCCTCTTGACTTTACTTGTACTGTGACATATATATATACCTGCTCTTGCTTGTCTAGTTTTATATATATGTCTGTACTCCTGCATGTGAACTGGCCTCTGGCCCTGCTCTTGTGCTCGGACTGTGTGGTGACTTTGTGATCCACCCTGAGCTTGCTTTGCTTTGCTTGACTGGTCTTGTGACCCCTTGTTCTCCCCCACTTTGCCTATGGGGGTGTGTCAAACATTATACATGTTATGCTTGTGTAGGCTACAGTGGGTTAGCCTATAGGGGGTACACAATTCTAGGGTTTACTTCTTGTACTCATTTCACTTCTAGTTCATTCATTCCTGTTCGCTTATTCTCACAGACGCTTGGGCCAGAACCAGTTCCGGGCGATCTTGACGTGAAGCATGGCCTCATGTCGCACCAGGACTTCCATCCCGATACATGGTGGTAGGCTCCATCAGGTTGTTTGAGGGTGCAGCTTTGTAGATAGCTGTTATATTTAGCCATAAGCGTAGGCCATGCAGCAGTTGTGCATAAGTGTCCTTTGTGTAGGTCATGGACGTGCAGTGAATTTGGAATATGTACTAAATAACGTTTCAGTTTCTTTTCAGATATGCGAATTACAGGTATTGTACTGTATATTGAATATGTTGGAAAATCCATTGAGGCATTTTGTTGCAACATGTTGGTCTTCCAGAGCAGGGCGGAGTGAAAACTACTAGAAACTGCCTTTGTGTCAGGAGGATATAACTTGCATGCTGGCAAAATATTATGGTACCGTCATCGCCCGGATACAAGACAGTGTTGAACAGTAGACAGGGGTTGTCTACTATACGGGTGTCTCTTATAAACAGGCTAGCCTTTTTATACGACACCTATTTATGTGTACGAGTTAAGACATATATGTCTTATAATCAGAACCGGTGTTTAGGGGTTTTCTTATAAACAGGGGGTGTCTTCTAAACGAGCCTTCTCTACTTTAGGGGGGTACATGCATACATTCATGAATCTCTACTTCTACCTAACCCCCCTCAGTCACCGCCTCCTCGCCTGCGCTAACAACAGGCTCTACACCCAGGTTTGGCACTCACCAGGCATGCCTAGCCGTCTCCCTAGGCTCGATCATGCGGTCAGCCTCGGCCGCCGCCCCACGGTAGTTGGGGGTCTCCTGGTACAGCACCTCCAGGCCGGTTGCCACTGCCACCTCCCGCACGCCCTCCGCCTGCATCGCCTCCTCCTCCTCCTCCTCCTCCTCCTCCTCCTCCTCCTCCTCCTCCTCCTCCTCCTCCTCCTCCTCCTCCTCCTCCTCCTCCTCCTCCTCCTCCTCCTCCTTTGGAGCCCGACCAAGCAGGCGCGTGTTGTCGCCTGTGGTCCCCACGAGGGACATGTCCGCTGAGACATCAGTGGTGCTCCTGGCGCGCAGGTGAGACATCACCAGGTGGTTCTCCGTTCCGTCTAGCTTGCTTGAGATCCCACACTGGCGGAATGCGTGGATGATGATCTGCTTGGGGACTTGATCCCAAGCCTCCGCGATCCACTGCAGCACCACGGGGTGGGGCGGCCTCCGCAGGTTCCCTGCGGGTGGGTTTGAGGACGGGGCAGCGAGATGTTAGAGACACGGACATGAAGGAGCATGTTTAAGACAAGGACAGGAAACAGAATAGGAATAATACCATAAATGAAGGACCAACTCACCCTTCTTTGTCTTCAGGTGAATCCCCTCACGCATGAACCACCTGGCGTAGCGCGCTCGCACAACAGCCTTGAAGCACCGGTTGATTGAGACGTCCAGGGGTTGAATCTGGCTCGTACAACCCGCTGGGATGACTGCAGGGGTGATACTGTGCGTGCGGTATGACTGAAGCATGGTCTGGGTGATGTGACCGCGGTAGGAGTCCAACACCAGCCTTGCACGCCTCGCGTTCTAGCCGCGCTGGGGGTTCAGATGGGGCAGCACCTCCTTGGACAGCCAGGTCTGCACAGCGCTCTCGTCCATCCACCCTTGTCCTGTGCTTGGACCACGATTCCTGCCAGGCACACAAGGGACAGACGGGCTTCAGCACAGTGGGGCACGCTCATCAGGCACTCGCACGGTTGAATTCATTACGCTTACCTTCCGGAATCTCACAGTTGGGGACGTTCTTCATCTTGAACCACACCCACGGCCGCAGCTTCTTCCCGGATGCAGTGCACGCGAGCATCACCGTCAAGCGTGTTTTCTGGTAGTCTGCAGTGCGGATTAGGACCGAGCGCGCGCCGCGGTGCTCGATCGTCCGTTCGGCTGGCATCTCCACGAATAGTGGAGTCTCGTCCGCGTTGATGATGCGGGCCAGGTCGATGTTGTGCCGCGCCCTGTTGATGCGCACGAACTTCCAGAAGGACTCGCAGTCCTTCGTGCACTCTGCAAACGGTACACGCGCAACGGAAACACGGGATGGTTAGACACTGGGTGAGGGACATGCATTCAATAGCCCGCGCGCGACACGAATTCCTTCAACACGCACCTGCTGACAGTCGTTGGCCGACCTTGGTCTTCAGCCGCATCAACAGGTTCCAGCGGTCATGGAAACGCTGGCTCCAGTGAGAGCTTGCATTCCAGTTCTTGCCGGCGTGATGCTTCTTCATCCACTCGCGGCTCCAGATCTGGGTGTCCTTCACCGAGATGGCCAACCCGTTAGCGCGCTGAAGGCAGATGTAGCGGTACAACGCTGCCTCCATGTCGGGGTAGTGTGAGTGGCGCCCCCCCCCCCCCGGTGCATCCGCTTGCGGCAGTTAGCCGCGCCCTTGTAAACGCCTGCAGCCGCCTTCGCACTCCAGCGTCTGATGCAAGCGATGGACGCGGTTGACTCCTCGCTCGTCTTCTTCAAGGAGCCGAGCTCCGGATAGCGGCGCGCCCACTTAAGCTTCTCACGCACGGTCCAACTGCGGCGCTTCCTCGTAGTGTCCTTGCTGCGAGGGGAAGGTGGGCGGGTGTTGGGATTATGGAGGGTGGGGTCCTTCGGCGTGACCTTCTGAGGGAACATGGGAATCGGGCCCGCCGCCGCCGCGTACTCATCGTCGCTGCCCAGAGTCTCGTTCACGACGATGTCGTCAGGATTCGGCGCCTTCTTTGCCTTCTTCTTAGCCGCACCTTGCTAGATCCCGGGTCTCCGTCGGATGTCCGCTTCTTGTTGCTTGTGCGGTGACGAGCAGGGGCCTTAGCAGGGGCTTCCGCGACCTTGGCTTTTCCCTTCTCCGCAGCGGTGAGTTTCAGGCGACGCTCCTCCCCCGGACTGTCGTCGTCAGAGAGCACCACGCGGGCCCGCTTTGACTTGGACTGTAGGCGATGGCGCAGCCTCCGCTTCAGTAGCGGAACGTCGTCGTCTGTCCCAAGGCTCCATGGGTCGTCGTTGCCGCTTTCACCGTCAAATAAGACGGCATCCGCAGCAACCGTGTCCAACTCTGCCACAGCATCCGCATCCGCAACTGCGACCGCGCCGTCTTCAGCCTCCTCATTCGCATCCATTGCCGCTTCCTGTGCATCCGTCGCTGCCTCCGCGTTGTCACCATTCGCATTTTCACCTCCGTCGTTGTCCCAATCTCCAGCCCGCCACTCTTCCACCTCGTCGTCGCTCCCGACCGGCCGATTCCACCATTCGTCCTCCTCGATGTCGGCAGGACCTAATTCGTCGCCCGAAGCGCTGTCGTCCTGGCCGTTCTCCGGTCAATCCTCCTCGGCGTCGTCGCCGTTCGCTTCTTCTCCGTCGTCCCCGTCACAGCTCGCACCGGAGGCCACGGTAGGACTTCCCACCTTGCTCGCGTTCTTCGCCAAGGCTACACGGATGTCATCGCTGGGCGAGTTAATTCGCCCGTAGTTATCCACCTGCACGTGAGGACGAGGAGAGGACGAGCCTGGGGGTACTTTGCTGCGCATGGTTAGAAAGCCTGCCGAGAGCAAGGTTGAGACAAGTATTCCTGTCAGAACATTATAGCTTATGCTTTTGTGTAGGCTGTAGTGGGGTAGCCCATATGGGGTACAACCTTATTAGGGTTAGTACTTGTACCCAACTGTTTCATAGTTCATTCATTCTCGTTTCAATTTTCACATGGTATCGAGCAAGTTCCCTCGTGGGAACTGTTCCTAGGGCCCACCAAGTCGAATTATTTTTTCCTGCCCGGAGCGCGCTCAGCCTTAGCCCAAGTCACGCTCCCCCTTTTCTCGACCCCGTCGCGCCGCCCTAGCGGCCCCGTCACCTGCCTTGCGGCCCTCGCGCCGCCCTTCCTGGCCCCGACCCGTCGCCCTGCGGCCTCGTTGCCTACCCCGCGGCCATCGCGCTGCCCTTTCCCGGCCCCGATCCGCCGCCCTGCGGCGTCGTCGCCTACCCCGCGGCCCTCGCGCCGCCCTGCGGCCCTGACGCCGCCCTTTACCGGCCCCGGCGCCTACCTGCGGCTTCGACGCCTACCTGTGCGGCCCCGGCGCCTACCTGCTGGCCCCGCCACCTAACCGCGGCCCCGCCACCTACCTGTGCAGCCCCGGCGCCTACCTGCTGGCCCCGCCACCTACCTGCGGCCCCGCCACCAACCAGCGGCCCCGCCACCTAACTGCGGCTCCGCCACCTACCTGTGCGGCCCCGGCACCTACCTGCTGGCCCCGCCACCTACCAGCGGCCCCCCCACCTACCAGCGGCCCCGCCACCTACCAGCGGCCCCGCCACCCATCTGCGACCGCGCCACCTATTTGCGGCCCCGCCACCTACCTGCTGCCCCGCCACCTACCAGCGGCCCTGCCACCTATCTGCGGCCCCGCCACCTACCTCAGCGGCCCCGCCGCCTCCTCTCAGCGGCCCCACCGAGCCGCCCAGCAGCCGAGCCGCCCAACAGCCGAGCCGCCCAGCAGCCGAGCCGCCCAGCCGCCGAGCCGCCCAGCAGCCGAGCCGCCCACAGCCGAGCCGCCCAGCCGCCGAGCCGCCCAGCAGCCGAGCAGCCGAGCCGCCGAGCCGCCCAGCAGTCGAGCCGCCGAGCCGCCCAGCAGCCGAGCCGCCGAGCCGCCCAGCTGCCGAGCCGCCGAGTCGCCCTGCAGCCGAACCGCCCGAGCCGCCCTGTCTGGTAAGAGCAGCGCCTCTTTCTCAGAACTGCCCTCACCCTACTGTTTGCGCTGCTAGTCTACTGCTGTCATGGCTACCCCTAGTGTCCTCGCTTTTGACGCAGAGGGTCGGGCCATTGACTTTGACGTCTCTCCCTCTTTGACCTCACCTCTGGTGCCTCTCCTGCCCCTGCTGCTGATGCTGACGCCACTGTTCGCTCACAGTGGGCCACGCGCGATGCTGCTGCACGTCTTGCTGTGCGTCGCCACCTGCCTACCTCTGAGCGTGCGCACTTTAGTCAGTACAAGAGTGCTCAGACCTTGTACGACGCTGTAGTTGCACGCTGCTCCACCCCTCCCACTGGCACTGAGCCGCCTCATGCTACCGTACCTCTTTCCTGGCCTTGCTGCCTTTCCCACAGTCGCTGACCTCATTACGCACCTCCGCACTAGTGACACTCGCTACCGCGCTGCGCTTCCTGCTGAGTTCTGCGCCAAGAACCCCCCCCTAGTGCTCCCGACTCCGCCCCAAGTGGGGGAACCTCGTCAACGTAGGTGCATGTGGACTTCCAGGAAGCCATCTCTGCGTCCATAGCTGCCTGCCACTGAGAGGAGTAGGGACCCTCTATCGCCTCCGCATAAGAGCGCGGAGTCGGGATGTCAAGTGCACCCGGGTCTCCCTCAGGGGTAAGCAGTACGGACACGAGATGAGGTGAAGCAGTAGCCAGACACTGGAACTCCTCCTGCCAGTCCTCAAGGACGTCCGTGCCAAAGGCACACTAGAGCAGCAGCCTCGCTAGCACCTAGAGCAGCAGCCTCAACAGTACCTAGAGCAGCAGTCTCAATGCCTGGGTCGAGCGGGAAACACCGGTAACAGTCACTCTCATCACTAATAGTCACAGCATACATGGCAGCAAGAATAGCATCAAAGTCAAGATCAAAGATAGCTACTCCCGCCCTAGACAGCTCACCCTAGCGGGGGATCTCCGTGGCCTCCGGAAACTGGTGACGCCAAGCGTCCGTCAGGCGGCCAAAGCAGCGCTAGGTGGGGTGCGCACCCCCACACTGCTCACCCGTGCGGTCGCCGGTGCGTAGGACGTAGGTGCACGGACCACTACCCCCACCCCGCTGGCGTGCAGTGTACCACTCACGGAGCTGCTGAGGGGGGGGGGATGTCACGAGTGCGCTGCTGCTGCTGCTGGCGCTGACCACCATCGGAGCCGACCCTCTGCGCAGCGCCACCCCGACCAGCTCCACCTCCTCCGCCACCGCCTCATCCACCGCCGCCACCCCCGCCTCCTCCGCCCCTCCACCGCAGCCTCCACCGCCCCCGCTAGCTCCTCCAGCGCCCCTGCCCCCCTTGCCCTTGCCAGGGCGGCGTCTCCTGCTAGGGGTAGACGCCGCACCGACCGACTCAAGCCCAACGAGGTCGGCCGCAGCAGAAGAGGCAACAGAGGGCAAAAGGGGGGAGGGGGAACACCCCTCAAAGATGGGGGTGCGCGGGTCACCACAAGAGGCTCCTACAACGACTATGATCTTCTCCGCTGCTAAGAGGGGCCTTCTCGAGGAGGTCAACTGTGAGAGTGGTGGGACAGACTGAGAGGAAGTGGTCCCTGACTACGCGAAGGGAGTCAGGGAGGCAGGTGAAGAGACTAGGGGTGCTGGGCCTGGGGGTGCTGAGCCTGGGGGTGCTTCGCCTGGGGGTGCTGAGCCTGGGGGTACTACGCCTGGGGGTGCTTAGCCTGGGGGTGCTACGACTGGAGGTGCTGAGCCTGAGGGAGCTGGGCCTACTTGTGAGGCGTCCGGCGGTGCTGGGCCTGGAGGTTCTCCGGGTGCTTCGTCTCGGCGGGAGCCACTCTCTCCACAGGAGCTGCGCGAGTGGTTTGCCTAGCGCTGGAGGTGTACTGCTGGAGCTGGAGGTTCTTCGGCTGCTGAGGGTGCTGGTGCCGCCGGTCCCGGAGGTGCTCGTACGGGAGGTACAGGAGTTGCTGGGGCGGCGGGTGCGTCTGGAGCTGAAGCTGCTGAGGGTCCTGGCGGCGGTGCTGCTGGAGTTACTGGAGCTGGAGGTGCTGCTGGCGCTGGTGCTGCCGTTGGGGGTGCTGGTGCTGTCCCTGCTGTGTCTGGAGTCGCCGCGCGGCCTCGGCCATACTTCGTTCCGTTCCTTCAGCAGGTTCTTGGTCTCCCGCCTTCTACTGGTCCTCCTCCTCCCTTAGAGTGTCCACAGCCTGTCCTGTCACAGTTAAAGTTACAGACCGCCTCCCCACTACCTGCTCCTTCTCCCTACACTGGTCCTACTGGAGGTCTTGCTGAGCGTCGTGAGCCTGCATCTCGCCCTGCGTCGCCTGTCCGTCCTGCCCGCGCTAGTGGTCGTAGTTCGCGTGAGCGTCCTCCTCCTGTCCCTGGCACGCACCGGATGTCTCTGCGTCCGTCCAAAGCTCCTCTGCGTGCCCCGTTGCCTTCTCCTCCTGAGTCCTCTCTTCCTGCGCTTGCCGACCCTGAGTCGGACTCTCTTCGTGCTGCCAGTCCTACTGTCACGCGTCTCCTTGCTACTGTCGTCACTGACCCTTCTTTTGAGTCCACTGCTGCGTCTTCCCTAGTTGCTGAGCTCGTCGACTTTGGTGCTCGCTGTCGTCTAGACTACGATGCAAGTCTTGTCGCTGAGTCTGAGTCTGTCTGGGGTGAGTGTGCCCTTGGCACGGACGTCCTTGAGGACAAGCAGGAGGAGTTCCAGTATCTTAGTGCTGCTTCACCATCTCGTGTCCGTACTGCTTACCTCTGAGGGAGACCCGGATGCAGTTGACATCCCGACTCTGCGCTCTTACGCGGGGGCGATAGAGGGTCCCTACTCCTCTCAGTGGCAGGCAGTTATGGACGCAGAGATGGCTTCCTTGAAGTCCACAGGCACCTACGTTGACGAGGTTCCCCCACCTGGGGCGAACATCGTCAGTGGCATGTGGATTTTCAAGGTGAAGCGGCCGCCCGATTCCCCGCCTGTCTTCAGGGCGCGGTACGTGGCTCGTGGCTTCAGTCTGCGGCAGGGAGTTGACTACTTTCAGACCTTCTCTCCCACCCCGAAGATGACCACTCTTCGGGTGCTGCTGCACATTGCCGCTCAGCGCGACTACGAGCTTCACTCTCTTGACTTCAGCACTGCTTTCTTTCAGGGTAGCCTGCACGAGGAGATCTGGCTGCGCCGCCCACCTGGCTTCATTGGGACTTTTCCTCCTGGCACCCAGTGGAGCCTCCGGCGGCCAGTCTACGGTCTTCGCCAGGCACCACGCGAGTGGCACGACACAGTGAGGACTACGCTTGCGGCTCTTGGGTTTGCTCCCTCTACTGCTGACCCGTTGCTGTTTCTGCGCACCGACACTTCTTTGCCTCCGTTCTACATCCTCGTGTACGTCGACGACTTGGTCTTTGCCACAGCTGACACTGCTGGACTCGCCCACGTGAAGTCCGAGCTGCAGAAGAGACACACGTGCACAGACCTGGGTGAACTGCGCAGCTAGCTTGGCTTGCAGATCACCCGGGACAGAGCACGCCGCACCATTACTCTGACTCAGTCACACATGGTGAGGCAGGTCCTTCAGCACTTCGGCTTCACGTACTCCTCGCCTCAAGCTACTCCTCTGCCTACTCGCCACTCGCTCTCAGCTCTGCCTTCGGATGAGTCCGTAGAGTCGAGTGGCCCGTACCCAGAGCTTGTTGGCTGCCTCATGTACCTGATGACCTGCACTCGACCTGACCTTGCATACCCTCTTAGCATTCTCGCACACTATGTTGCTCCTGGGAGACACCGACCAGAGCACATGGCTGCAGCGAAGAGGGTGTTGCGCTACTTGTGCAGTACGTCGGGCATGGGGCTTGTGCTTGGAGGGCGCAGTCCAGTGGTCCTCACTGGGCACGCAGACGCTTCTTGGGCGGACAACCAGGCTACGCAGCGGTCGTCACAGGGTTACACCTTCAGCCTTGGTTCCGACTCTGTTTCGTTGCGGGCTACCCGCTTGTCTTCTGTTCTCGGCTCCAGTTGTGAGGCTGAGATCTACGCCGGGGCCATGGCTGCACAGGAGCTTCGCTGGCTCACCTACCTGCTGTCTGACTTTGGAGAGGTGCCTCGTTCTCCTCCAGTGCTGTACGTAGACAACAAGGCCATGCCGGCCTTGTGTCGAGAGCAGAGACTGGAGCACAGAACGAAGCACATTGCTCTTCGCTACTTCCTTGCTCGTAAGGTGCAGCAGCGTGGTCAGCTGCGTCTTGCGTACGTGGCCTCTGAGGCCAACACTGCTGATATCTTCACCAAGGCACTTGCGCCTTGTGATCATCAGCGCTTCTGTACTCAGCTTGGTCTTGTGCCTGTCTTACCTCACTTGCTCACCTCTTGACCTTGCTTGTACAGTTACATATATACACCTGCTCTTGCTTGTTTAGCTTTCTATATATATGTACTCCTGCATGTGAACTGGCCTTGTGGCCTTGAACTTATGCTCGGAATGTGTGGTGACTTTGTGATCCACCCTGAGCTTGCTTTGCTTTGCTTTGCTGGACTGGTCTTGTGACCGCTTTTTCTCCCCCACTTTGCCTATGGGGGTGTGTCAGAACATTATAGCTTATGCTTTTGTGTAGGCTGTAGTGGGGTAGCCCATATGGGGTACAACCCAATTAGGGTTAGTACTTGTACCCAACTGTTTCATAGTTCATTCATTCTCTTTTCAATTTTCACAATTCCTAAACCCTTGAGCACTAGTTGAAGTGAGAGGTTGACTACCCCCCCAAGCCAGAGTGCCCCATCCATAGGTGTCGAGCCGCTCCTCTACGAGGCATCTCCTTGTAGAGGACAGCCCTCACGCTGCCAACGTGCTGCCAGCAGCGTTCTGGAAGCATCCCTGCGCTGCTGGCAGCACAGAGGAATATTGCCAGCAGTGGCAGCTCCCTCACGTGGCAAGTGTGGGCGCTGCATGCATCACCACCGAGGTCGGCATGTTTCAATGAATCTGGCCTCTGGGTGTTTTCTACACACTTTGCAAGTGTTACAGTCAACTTAAAAAAAAATCCATTTATAAGACTTATAAGACACCCTAAACCATCCCGTTTACAAGATAACTCAAGCATTTTTGCCTGTGTACGAGATAAGACATATATGTCTTATATCCGGGCGATGACGGATCAACCAAGGAAAGAAAGTTGTAGCCCCAACTCCAATTGCAGCTGCGGCTGCAGGGTGATTCCTCCTGTGCTGCGGCTGCAGGGTGTGCCATCAGGGAGTGCAGGGCTGCTGGTGGTGTTGGAAGCAAACAGGCACTCGTGTGGGTGGGATAAACACGCTCTGCGGCAGCATGAGAGTTCTCTGCTCGCAGTTGCATGATGCCTTGTGAATGCTGTTGGAAACAATCGGTCGTAAGCGCTTCTGTTGTGTCGAAACACTAAGGCTCAATCGAAGCAAAGCATACCGAGGCACCAGCGAGTCAACCCTCGGAGGTTGAAGTAACCGCTGGAGGTTACGCGAAAGTCAAAGGTCAGCGACCTTTGACCTGACAAGTACAGTGCAACAGCAAGGACACACAACTCACTCGCTACAGAGCAGTTGCCCGAGTCGTCATTGTATCGAACCGCAATAGCAACAAGTAAAACAGGTATAACCGTATCCTTTCATATTCCTTGTACTCTTATATAATCTTGTATCTCTTTGTTTTAATCAACTTACTTTGCCCTCACATACTAGCGCAAGGTGGTTCACAACTCTTTATTAACGCTTCCGCTACTACACCAACTCTACCCAGAGTTCACCCCTGCAAAGATCCTAAGGGCCTTTTTCAGGCTAACATGGTATGAGAGCTATCAGGGGGAATTCAACTTCTATACCAACAACACCAACAAGCATGGCTACACAAAAGGAAAGGAGCAACTCCAACGGCTCCCAGAGCACTACTCCTACTCCACCTCCTGCCTCTGGCCTACAGACAGAGGAGGGCACGGCAACAAAACCCAGAGCAACATCTACCGAGACTCCCGCGAATCAATTTGCAGACTTCGACCAGAGCATGATGGAGAAGTTTTTCTCCTTCATGTCCCTCTACGAGCAACACCAGCAATCGGCACCTGTGCAGTCACACAACAGCAACAACAACGGAGCAACACCCATGAGTCTTGACGGCTCATCATATGCACGAGGAAATCAACAACAGCAGCCTACCTTTGCTCCGTACGAGCGCGGGTCCATCAGCTTTATGCCACACCCATAGCCTTCACCTGGACAAGAAAAATCACTGGACGCATTACAAGTTCAGTCCCAGTTCGCACACGTCCTGAAGATGCAGACGTCAAGACCCTTCAATAGAAAGGACTTCTTCACCTGGTCGTTCGAGTTCGAGCTGATGATGGAAGGCGCGCAGGTACTCGGGTTCTTCGACGGGTCTCTGCCATACCCAACAAACGGCACACAGTACGAGAAGCAGCAGTACACCTATAAGTCAATGATGGCGTACACGATCCTACTGAGGAATATCACCCCGACTCAACAGCAGAACATAAGGTCTTACCGAGGTTACGGCAACTCCGCGGAGCTCGCGTACAGCCACCTGAAGAGCCTGTATCAAGCAACAGACAGCGTAAGCCAAAGTCGGTTAATGGTGCAACTGACAACGGTTGAAATGAAACCAGGGGAGAAAGGAATGGCATATATCGGTCGATGTCGCGAGTTGCGCGACAAGCTTCTTCGATGCGGAGGGTCGATTTCTGAAGACGCCTTCGTGACAGTCCTCATCGGTGGCCTCGGTTCTCAATGGCGCGCCACAAAGGCCATTCTCCGAGCTCACGGAAGAATCTCCGAAGCAGCGCTCTGCGCCGAAATCCACGCCGAGCAGCAAGACATGGACCTGCAAGAAGAACGACACAAAAAGAAGACATCAGCACCGGAATTCGCGTTCCACACTCAGCAACGCTACAACAACAACAACAACCGGCAGCAACAACCGAAGCCAGTACCTCCGTTTTGCCACATTTGCAAAACTTCAGGACACCCGCGTACACACTGCCCGAACCGTCAACAGTCAACAACTCCACAGCGGCAACTTCGACCTTCAAGTAGCCAAATCACCTCAACGCAAGCAAATCCCACGACTCAGATTCAAGCCTCAACGACTTCAACGGGACAAACTGCACAAGGAGCAAAAAACATCGTCAGCTGCATGGCAAAGCTGAGTGACTCCTGCATCACCGAGTCACCACCACACTACTCACCGGAAGAACAACTTGACGAAACCACACCCCGCCGCGAGTCACTTCAGCCGAACCCGACATACGCCGCCATCGCCCAAAGCGAACCATCCGGAAAGGACACATGGTTCTTGGACAGTTGCTGCGGACAGCACATGTGCTCCTCGGGACGCTTCGTTCAACGAGAACACCAACTTCAACGCGAAGTTGTCATTACAGTCGCCAACAATCAAAACCTGCGAACACGACGACAAGGCGTAGTCCAACTTCAGTCAAGGGAAACAAACGTTATACTGCAGATGTCAAAAGTACTAGTCGCGGAGGGACTTGGCTACAACTTAATGAGCGTCAGTCAACTAATGGCGAAAGGGATTCACCTCGAAGCAGACAGCACCACCCAAGAATTCAAGCTGTATCACGGGAGAGGAGGATTTTACATCGGCAAGGCGGTCCTTAAAAACGTCTTCGTTCTTGACTTCGTTCCTGATCTTGGCACTGCCGACAGCAACGCCATCGTTAACTTCACCAACTGGACACACCCTCTAGACCTTGATCCAGACTTCAGTCCAGAAGGCTTCTGGTATTCACACACCATCCCGGAAGCAGAAAGAACAAGGGCGTTAGCAACAATTCAGACAACATCGGCAGCAGCAGAGACAACATCGGCAGCAGCAGAGACAATATCGGCAGCAGCAGAGACAACATCAGCAGCAGCAGAGACAACATCAGCAGCAGCAGAGACAACATCGGCAGCAGCAGAGACAACATCGGCAGCAGCAGAACCATCAACAGCAGCAGCAGGAACGTCAACACCAATTGCTGGTCCTTCAACGACACCAAACCTCATCGACGACACACCACCGACACCCTCACAACAATTTCACCCAGCACCACGAGAAGTTCATCGCAGCGCCAACTTCACCGCCAACTTCACCGCCAACTTCACCGCCAACTTCTACTCCAACTCCGATATGTACCGACGATCACCCGGACATCGCGCCGACGAAAGCACCTGGCATGCAAGGATGGGACACCTAAGCAACACAGTATTAAACAATACGATAAGAGCAGGAGTACTTGACAAGGACTCACTCCTACTGACCGAAGGACGAGAATTTCAACGAGTACGCGGAACGTGCATCACCTGCCCTGAAGGTGACTTACCACATCGACCGTTTGCGTCTCATCACGACCCAAGCGCACCCGCGTACGCACCACTCGAGAAGGTGTACAGAAACGTCCTGTACAATCGGGAACCAGGACAAGTAATATACAACTATACAATCACCTTCATCGACGCCGCCACCCGTTACGTCTGGCACCTAAACCTCCCTAGCCGTGACATGGCATTCGCAACCTTCGTGGCCTGGCTACCAGTAGCAGAGAGAGAGGCGGGCATGAAACTGAAAAGCTTCCAGTCAGACGGAGGAGGAGAATACACCTCTCAGCGGTTCAAGCAGTACCTGGCGGAAAGGGGAATCAAGTGGCTCATCTCCCTTCCCTACGCCCATCAACAGTAGGGTGTAGCAGAAAGAATGAACAGGACCTTGCAGAACAGCATGCGCAAACTATTACATGGCATGCGGCTACCCAACCACCAGTGGCCTGCAGCAATGGACCAGGCCGTCATGCTGCACAACTTGTTGTCGTCGTCATCGCTTCCGAACAACGCATCACCGCATCTGCTATGGACAGAGAAACAGGGCAGCACAAAACTGTTACGAGTATTCGGATGCATGGTACAGTACCGACCCCCAGCAGCACGAGCGGGCCGATTTTCTCAACGAGCACAGTGGGGACTACACCTGGGAATCGAAAAGAACTGCAACGCGTGGAAAATCTTCGACGTCCACTCCAAGGAAACAGTAGCAGCACGTGATGTAATTTTCTACGAACGACTCACGCTCCAGACATACCTTGCCAACCTGCACGAAGACCAGGATCCCACAGGTGGTTTTCGTGGAGACCGAGCCTTCGCCTCAGCAGCGGACGAAGCTGACTGGGACGAGCAGAATGTGGACAACGCATTAGAAGAAGCCGGACCTCTTCCGTTCTGCTCCGTCGACGTTCCCATGGACGAAGACAGCCCTCGCGAAAGTGCCAACGCCGAAACCTTCTACCATTTCGCCGACAACGGTTACGTAACACATGCGACGGTCAACACCAACGAAGCAGAACGAGTAGGACCGAACTTCATACCTGATCCAGAAGCGGGAGATGAAGCAGCTTATCCCGAGGACGTAAATCTTCCCCGCTACTTACAGAGTGGACTGCAGATTCTCGGACTCGTCACCGCAGTCCACGGCACCGCCACTCCTAAAGAGCCTGCGACGGTTCAGCAGGCTCTGGGGGGAGAACATAAGGAAAAATGGCGCGAAGCCATGGACAAGGAACTGAAGGCACTGGAGGAACGCAACACATGGAAAGTGGTTCCTATCGGCGTGGCACAGAACAAGACAGTGCTCACCGGGAAGTGGGTCTTCCGTGTGAAGACAAAGGCTGACGGCACCATCGACAAATTTAAGGCACGCTGGGTCGTACGCGGCTTCGACCAAGAGCACGGACGCGATTTCACCGAAAAATTCGCTCCGGTCAGCCGACACACCTCGCTACGCATCCTTCTCGCGATCGCCGCCATGAAGAAGAAGAAGCTGCGGCAAATCGACGTCGCTAACGCATTCCTCTACGTACCTGTTGACGCAAAGATCTTCGTAGCGCTACCATACGGCTCCAGCACGGACTCGAACCACGTCTGTCAACTACTCAAGTCGCTCTACGGCATTAAGCAAGCTCCGCGACTATGGCAACAATACCTACACGCTCGCCTCATTCGCATCGGCTTCAAGCAATTGCCGCATGACCAGGGCATGTACCGGCTCACGAAGGGTACCGACTACATCCTGCTAATCGTCTATGTAGACGATCTGCTCTACATCGGCTCAACTGACGGCATTATAACCTGGTTCGAAGGGGAGCTACAGCAAGACCTCACACTCACGGTCTCATCTACCGTCACACAGTACCTCGGCCTCAACATCCGGGAAGAGGAACACGCTATCTACCTCAGCGCCGCGAAATACGCCGATACCATCGCCAAGCGTTTCGCACTCCCACCGACTGTCATCTCCACACCGTACCGCAACACGACAGCAAACAACAAGGGAGGCTCCGCTCTACTCAAGCCCGCCGGCATACGCTGTGAAAGAAAGAACGAGAATGAATTGACTATGAACGAAGTGAGTACAAATAGGAAACCCTAATTGGGTTGTACCCCCTATTGGATACCCCACTATAGCCTACACAAATAAGTATGCTATAATGTTCTGACACACCCCCATAGGCAAAGTGGGGGAGAACAAGGGGTCACAAGACCAGTCAAGCAAAGCAAAGCAAAGCTCAGGGTGGATCACAAAGTCACCACACATTCCGAGCACAAGTTCAAACGCCACAAGGCCAGTTCACATGCAAGATCATATATAGAGATATACAAGAGTCAAGCAAGCAAGAGCAAGAGTATATATAGGTGAAGGTACAAGCAAGGTCAAGAAGTGAGCAAGTGAGGCAAGACAGGCACAAGACCCAGCTGCGTGCAGCAACGCTGATGATCACAAGGCGCAAGTGCCTTGGTGAAGACATCAGCAGTGTTGGCCTCAGAGGCCACGTACGCAAGTCGCAACTGTCCACGCTGTTGTAGCTCACGAGCAAGAAAGTAGCGGAGAGCAATGTGCTTTGTCCTGTGCTCCAGTCGCTGCTCTCGACACAAGGCCAGCATGGCCTTGTTGTCTACGTACAGGACTGGAGGAGAACGAGGCGGCTCTCCAAGGTCGGTCAGCAGGTAGGTGAGCCAGCGTAACTCCTGTGCAGCCATAGCCCCGGCGTAGATCTCAGCCTCACAACTGGAGCCGAGAACAGAAGACGAGCGGGTAGCCCGCCACGAAACAGAGCCGGAACCAAGGCCGAAGGTGTAACCCTGTGACGACCGCTGCGTAGCCTGGTTGTCAGCCCAAGAAGCGTCCGCGTGCCCAGTGAGGACCACTGGACTGCGCCCTCCAAGCACTAGCCCCATGCCCGACGTACTGCACAAGTAGCGCAACACCCTCTTCGCTGCAGCCATGTGCTCTGGTCGGTGTCTCCCAGGAGCAACATAGTGTGCGAGAATGCTAAGAGGGTATGCAAGGTCAGGTCGTGTGCAGGTAATCAGGTACATGAGGCAGCCAACAAGCTCTGCATACGGGCCACTCGACTCTACGGACTCATCCGAAGGCAGAGCTGAGAGTGAGTGGCGAGTAGGCAGAGGAGTGGCCTGAGGCGAGGAGTACGTGAAGCCGAAGCGCTGAAGGACCTGTTGCACCATGTGTGACTGAGTCAGGGTAATGGTGCGACGTGCTCTGTCCCGGGTGATCTGCAAGCCAAGGTAGCTGCGCAGTTCACCCAGGTCAGTGCACGTGTGTCTCTTCTGCAGCTCGGACTTCACGTAGGCGAGTCCAGCAGTGTCAGCTGTGGCAAAGATCAAGTCGTCGACGTACACGAGGATGTAGAACGGCGGCAGTGAGGTGTCGGTGCGCAGAAACAGCGACGGGTCGGCAGTAGAAGGAGCAAACCCGAGTGCCGCCAGCGTAGTCCTCAGTGTGTCGTGCCACTCACGTGGCGCCTGGCGGAGACCATAGAGTGGACGACGGAGACTCCACTGGGTACCAGGAGGGAAAGACCCAGTGAAGCCAGGTGGGCGACGCAGCCAGATCTCCTCGTGCAGGCTGCCCTGCAAGAAAGCAGTGCTGAAGTCGAGGGAGTGCAGCTCGTAGTCACGGTGAGCAGCAACGTGCAGCATTACCCGAAGAGTGGTCATCTTCGGGGTTGGGGAGAAGGTCTGAAAGTAGTCAACTCCCTGCCGCTGACTGAAGCCACGAGCCACGTAACGCGCCTTGAAGACAGGCGGAGAACCCGGCGGCCGCTTCACCCTGAAGATCCACATGCCACTGACTATGTTCGCCCCAGGAGGGGGAACAGCGTCAACGTAGGTGCCTGTGGACTTCCAGGAAGCCATCTCTGCATCCATAGCTGCCTGCCACTGAGAGGAGTAGGGACCCTCTATCGCCTCCGCGTAAGAGCGCGGAGTCGGGATGTCTAGTGCATCCGGGTCTCCCTCAGGGGCGAGCAGTACAGACGCGAGATGAGGTGAAGCAGCGGCCAGACATTGGAACTCCTCCTGCCTGTCCTCAAGGACGTCCGTGCCAAGGGCACACTCACCCCCGACGGACGGAGAACAGGCAGACTCAGACTCAGCGACAAGACTAGCAGCGTAGTCTAGACGACAGCGCGCAGCAAAGTCGACGAGCTCAGTGACAAGGGCAGACGCAGCAGAAGACTCGAAAGAAGGGTCAGTGATAGCAGTAACAAGAAGACGCGTGACAGTAGGACTGGCAGCACGAAGAGAGTCCGACTCCGGGTCGGCAAGAGCAGGAAGAGAGGAAGCAGGAGGAGAAGGCAAAGGGGCACGCAGGGGAGCAGTGGACGGACGCAGAGACATCCAGTGCGTGCCGGGGACAGGAGGAGGACGCTGACGCGAACCGCGACCACTAGTGCGCGCAGTACGAACAGGCGACGCAGATCGAGACGCAGGCTCACGACGCTCAGTAAGACCTCCAGTCGGACCAGCGTAGGGAGAAGGAGCAGGCAAAGGGGAGGCAGGCTGTAGCTGCGAGTGGACAGGCTGTGGACGCTCTAAGGGAGGAGGAGGAGGACCAGAAGAAGGTGGAAGACCAAGAACCTGCTAAAGGAGGGGAACGAAGTACGGTCGGGGCCGCGTGGCGACGCCAGGAACAGCAGGGACAGCACCAGTACCCCCAGCAGGAGAACCCGCTCTAGCAGTACCTCCAGCAGCACCTCCAGCAGCTCCAGATACCCCAGCAGCACCTCCAGTGGCCCCAGAACCCCCAGCAGCCCCAGGAGCACCGCTAGCCGGACTGCCAGTGGTAGTCTCAGCGCCAACACCCTCAGCAATACCAGCTCCAGAAGAACCCTCAGGTCCAGCAGCTCCAGGACCACCAGTACTAGCACCTCCGGGACCCATGGCAGCAGCACCCTCCGCAGCCGAAGAACCTCCAGCACCCGCAGCACGCCTCCAGCGCCGGGCAAACCACTCACGCAACTCCTGTGGGGAGAGTGGCTCTCGGCGAGACGAAGCACCTCCAGGCGGAGCACCCTCAGTCGCAGCATCCCCAGGCTCAGCACCCCCACGCTCAGCACCCCCAGACTCAGTACCCCCAGGCTCAGTACCCACACGCTCAGCACCCCCAGGCTCAGCACCCCCAGACTCAGTACCCCCAGGCTCAGCACCCCCAGGCTCAGCACCCCCAGGCTGAGCACCCCCAGGCTCAGCACCCCCAGGCTCAGCACCCCCAGGCTCAGCACCCGCAGCAGCACCAGAGTCACCAGTGGCCTCGACAGGCTCGACCGCGTCTACCTGGGACACACCTGAAGGGGCAGGACCCTGAGGGGGGAGGGGGTCTACCGGGGGGGGACCTGGTACCAAGAAGAGCGGGGGCGGGGGAAGGGACGGAGTGCGGTAGGGGAAGAGGCGGTAGTAGGGTACCGACTCGTCGAACGTGACGTCGTGGGAGGACAGAACACGTTGAGAGGTGGGGTGGTAGAACTGCCACCCAGGGGCGACAGGGGGGAACCCCAGGAAGACGCAGGGAGCAGCGCGAGGGGACAGCTTGTCCGCAGACAAGTCGCGGACAAACGCCCGAGATCCCCAGACCCGGAATGCCGACGCATCGCCAACCTTCCCCGTCCACAGCAGGGCTGGGGAGGTCTCCGGCCTGGAGACCCTGGGGTGGAGGTTGATCTGATGCGCCGCGTACCTGACCGCAAACGGCCACAGAAAATGGGGGGCAGCCGCATGCATCATAGACGTACGAGCGACGTCCATGACCATGCCAATGCGGCGCTCTGCAATCCCATTTTGCTGCGGTGAGTCTGGAAGCGTGAAGGTCTGGCGGATGCCTCGTGCACGACAGAAGGCACGCAGAAGGCCAGAGGAGAACTCTCCGCCTCTGTCCGAGTGCAGACGCAACACAGGAAAGTCCGAGCCAAAGCTCTGCCTGAGCTGGAGACGAGCTGCGCGGATCCAGTCGATCAGCACCTCAGTGACATCACCCTTGCTGCGCAAAGGGAAGACTGTGGTGTAACGCGAATAGTCGTCAACCACCAACAGAAAGTAGCGCTCGTGACCGATTCCACGGACGCGGGCAGGGCCCCACACGTCCATGTGAAGCGTCTGCAACGGAGCCTCTGTCGGAGGAAACTGGGAGGAGTGAGGGGCAGCACGCTGGCGCCCCTCGACACAGGGGACACAGGCAGGGCCAGGGCCCTGAGGAAGGGGAGGGAGAGACCGGGGAAGACCAGACACAAGAAGACGGGAGGCCATGTCTCTGAGCCGAAGCAGAGAGGGGTGACCAAGGCGGTGGTGCCAGAGGAGAGTCTCGTGAGACAGGCGACGACACGAACAAGGGGCAGACTCAGGGCCAGACCTGGACGCTGCAGCAAACACCTGACCTGAGGAAGGGACCCTACCAAACTCAGGAACTGGAGGAGAAGCAGTGGTCAGTGTGTACAGGCTCGACCCTGGCTGACGTGTAAACGTAGCCAGGTGACGACCCGTGCTAGCCTCTGTGCAGTGCGTCACTCGTTGACGAGCAGGGGTGAACTGGTGGACTCCCGCATCCTGTAGGTTAGCACCACTCACCAAGTTCGTAGAGAACGAGGGGAGGTAGAGACCAGACAGGGTGCCAGAGGGAGCCGCCGGACACGGGAGGACTGTGGAGAAGCGAGACAGGACAGGACCCCTAGAGGGGTCAGCCAGGGAAACCGCAACCGGCCGACTAAGCGGCGTAAGTGTGGTGCGGTCCCGAAAGAAAGAGCGAGACGCTTCAGAGTCAAGGGTGAAGGTGTAGGAGGCCGAAGCCGACGCAGTACCTGAGAGCGCAGACGCACTAGTACCTGAGAGAGCAGCCTCACCAGCACCTGAGAGCACAGACGCACTGGTACCTAGAGCAGAAGCCTCAACGGCACCTAGAGCAGCAGTACCAATGCCCGGGTCGGGCGGGAAACACCGGTAACAGTCACCCTCATCACTAATAGACACAGCATACATGGCAGCAAGGATAGCATCAAAATCAAGATCAAAGATAGCTACACCAGCCCTAGACAGCTCTCCCCAGCGGGGGATCTCCGCGGCCTCCGGGAACTGCTGGCGCCAAGTGTCCGTCAGGCGGCCAAAGCAGCGCTGGGCGGTGTGGGTACCCCCACACTGCTCTCCAGCGCGGTCGCCAGTGCAGAGAACGTAGGTGCAGGGACCAAAACCCCCACCGCGCTGACGCTGCGTGTACCATTCACGGAGCTGCTGAGGGGTGGGGACGTCGCGAGAACGCTGCTGCTGCTACTGCTGCTGCTGGCGCTGACCGCCCCCAGTGCTGCTCCGCTGCGAAGCTCCACTCCGACCACCTCCACCTCCGCCACCCCCGCCTCCGCCTCCACCGCCCCCGCCTCCGCCTCCACCGCCGCCACCTCCGCCACCTCCGCTACCACCGCCACCGCCGCCGCCACCCCCGCCTCCACTGCCGCCACTAGCACCCCCACCCCCGCTACCACCTCCACCGCCACCCCCACCCCCGCTACCACCTCCACCGCCACCCCCACTCCCTCCGCCGCCTCCACCTCCACCTCCACCGCCCCCACTGGCCCCACCCGCTCCCTTGCCCCCCTTGCCCTTGCCAGAGCGGCGTCTCCCGCTAGGGGCAGACGCCGCACCGACCGACTCAAGACCAACGAGGTCGGCCGCAGCGGCAGAGGCAACAGAGGGCAGCAAGGGGAAAGAGAACACCCCTCAAAGATGGGGGCGCGGGGGTCACCTCGAGAGGCTCCTACAGCGACTATGCTCTTCTCTGCTGCAAGGAGGGCCTTCTTGAGGCTGTCGACTGTGAGGGTGGTGGGACAAACCGCGAGGAAGTGGTCCCGGACTACACGAAGGGAGTCAGGGAGGCGAGTGACTAAGAAGTAGAGAGTGATGTACATGGGGGGGGGGGTTCTTGGCGCAGAAGTCAGCAGGAAGCGCAGCGCGGTAGCGAGTGTCACTAGTGCGGAGGTGCGTGATGAGATCAGCGACAGTGGGAAAGGCGGCAAGGTCAGGGAAGAGGAAGGGGAGCATGAGGCGACTCAGTGCAGCAGTGGCAGGGGAGGAGTAGCGCGCAACTAAAGCGTCGTACAAGGTCTGGGCACTCTTGTACTGACTAAAGTGCGCGCGCTCAGTGGTGGGCAAGTGGCGATGCACAGCAAGACGTGCAGCAGCATCGCGAGTGGCCCACTGAGAGCGAACAGTGGGGTCAGCATCAGCAGCAGGGGCAGGAGAGGCGCCAGAGGTGAGGTCAAAGAGGGAAAGGTCGTCAGCTCTATCGCACTGTAAGAACAGCTGCAGGTCGTCGACCCAGACCTCAAAGTCAACGGCTCGACCCTCAGCGTCAAAAGCGAGGACACTAGGGGTAGCCATGACGACGACAGTGGAGCAGTGCAAGCAGTAGGGGAAGGGTACGCAGTGAGAGCGGTACGGTGCTCACCGGGCAGGGCAGGTCGGGCGGCTCGGCGGTTGCTGGGCGGCTCGGCGGCTCCTGGGCGGCTCGGCTGCTCCTGGGCGGCTCGGCTGCTCCAGGAAGGGTGCCCGGCGGCTCGGCGGCTCCAGGGCGGCCCGGGTGCTGCTGGGCGGCTCGGCTGCTGCTGGGCTGCTCGGCGGCTCCCGAGCTGTTCGGCTTCTGCCGAGCGGCTCGGCTGCGACTGGGCGGCTCGGCTGATGCTGGGCCGCTCGGCTGCGGTTGGGCGGCTCGGCTGATGCTGGGCCGCTCAGCTGCGGCTGGGCGGCTCGGCTAATGCTGTCAACGGGAGTTGGGTATTGGCCCCGTCCTCGCTTGGGCGGAGCCGACTTCGTGGTCGGGTGTGAGGGGAGCAGCCGGCCTTCAGCAGTGGGTGAGCTGGTCGACGAGGAGGTCGACCTGCACGGGGGACCACTGCACGGGCGCCGACTTCAGGGTGGCGCCGACTTCAGGGAGGTCGACTTGGGTGTCGACCTGCGGAGGACGTCAACTTGGTGACGTCAACTTGGGGAAGCCGACTTCGGCAGTCGGCTAATGGACTTCTGGTCGACCTATTAAGTGGTCGACTGGACCTGGTGGTCGACGAAGGAGGGGCCGACGTCGGCCTCGACTCAGGACGCCGAGCAGTTGGGCGTCGAGTAGCGGGGCGTCAACTTCGTGACGCCAGCTTCGGGTGGCCGACGTGGGTGGTCGGCCGACGACTGTGCTGGTCGACGAGGAGCAGGTCGACCAGGAGTGCTGGTCGACGTGGAGCTGGTCAACAAGAGGGGATGTCGACCTGGAGGAGGTCGACCGATGGTGTCGTCGACCTGGTGAGGTCGACGTGGAGGTGGTCGTCAACTTGGGAGGTCGACGGGCACGTACGGGAGCTGCTGGTCGACGTGGTTGCCTGGTCGACTAGGTTACCAGGGTGACGAAGTGCTGCGGAGGAGAGCGACGGTCGCCCAGGCGAAGTTGGCGAGCCCGACCTCGGTGGTGGTATCCCGAGGTCGTCGTGGCGGATCAGAGGCGGTCGTCAGCTCGAGGTTGACGTGGTGTGTGCGTTGTGCAGGTGACAAGCACCAATCATCTGCACACAACTGCGAAGCAGGGTGCACTGCTGTTCTGCGTCAGCAACGCTGTCACGCCGTCAACCTGCGACGTTGGCACGCCATCGACCTTACCTTGCTGGAGCGCGGTCGACGAAGTCGTGCTGGAACGCGGTCGACCAAGCTGCGTTGGCAGTTGGCCGACCTGAATGCTTGCTCTGATGTAGTCTTGCTGTGCCAACTTCATTGTACCATTGTTGCTACCAATTGTTCTGAACTTTTCCTAGTGAAACTCTTGCCAATTTTCCCCTTGAACTAGCAAGTAGTGTGTGCACAAGGAAAACGACTAAGGACTAACGAACGCAGAGATCACACGAGCACACGTGCCTGGCCCGTAGCCTAGCTCCCGTTGCTGCAATCATCTTCGCATGGTGCGGTGAGCGTGGACGGCACACGACTTACCTTTCAGTCAGGTCGACGTAGACACCACTTACCTATTTCGTAGTTGCAGGCCGGCAACTGTGCGGTAGTCACTATGGTAGGAGCCGTAGGTGACGCGGGGGTGGTGGACACCCTAGAGGCACGGTTGGAGAACGCGAGGAGGAAGCACAAGGCCAACGAGTACGGCGACTTGCCCTGGGCGGTCGTCGAGGCTGGACTCCGCTCCATGTGGGCGACGGAGCACCCGTCTCGACCTGCCTCTCCTCGTCCGGTGAACAACGAAGGCGGCGTCGACGTGGGCGTCAACGCTGGTGGTGGACAAGTCGGCAGCAGTGCTGGAGGCACGTCGAGGCAGAGAGGTGTGATACACACCGGTGAAGTCGGCGGCGTTCAGGCGCGAGGGATGCAGTCGTCGGCGACTGCAGGCTCTTCGCGGGGTGACGTCGGAGGTCGACGGAGTGGGGTGTCGCCGATGTTGGCGTCCCAGGTGACGGCAGGTGGGATTGCGCCGAGCTACGGCTACTTCAAGTTTACGCCGGATAGGATCTCGGTTACCCCTCCGCTGGTCGGTCGACCCGACATTCTCACCTGGAAGGAAGCCATCGAGCCCCAGCTGGAGATGGCCGGGCTGATCGGCTTCGCCCGAGGGACCGTGGCGACGCCGGGGGAGCACCACCCCGACCTGCGTGCGGAGTTTCGCGCCGTGCAGCTGACCTTCACGGTCATCTCGCGATGCTGCTCGCCGGGCGTGCAGATCGCCTTGAAGTGGTGCCGGGAGTACATCGACGCTGGCCACCGGGCGTGGCACTTCATTGAGTCGACGTACCAGGTCACCAACGACCTGTTCATCGCCCAGCTGGAGGGACAGCTGACGCAGCTGCGTATGGGCGACGAGGAGAGTGCGACCGACTACTGCAACCGAGCCAGGCGAATTCTCGCCACCATCAGGATGGCCGGCGCGCAGTACTCCACGGCGTCGTACATCACCCATGTCATGCAGGGACTGTCTAGCCGCTATAACCTGCTGAAGCGGCTGTCTATGGCGCCGAGCACAAGGGCGACGCTCAACGAGGACAACCTGACCTCGTACATCCTGCAGGACGAGGCGATGCAGGAGGCTGAGCGATCGCAGGAGCTCTTGGCGCAGGCCAGCTTTGTCGCCCCGACGAAGCAAGGAGGCCGACCAGGACAGCGCGGACAGCCTGGTGGCGGCGGGAGCGGTGGCTGGAAGTCGACCAAGGAGGTCGAGAAGAAGTCGACCAAGGACGGCGGTCGAGGAGGAGGAGGTCGACGTCGGGACTGCTGGATCTGCCACAGCCCTGATCACCTCTCCTTCGAGTGTCCTGACCGCAGTGGATCCGACGACGACGACGCCAAGGGAGGTCGCGGGAGGTCTGGCAGCCGTCGTCCTCGTCAAGGAGGAAACAAGCCGCGCAAGGAGAACCAGTCGACGACATCGACCTCGGCGAAGGACGCCGACTCCGTTGTACGCGGCAAGGGGCGAGACGACAAGGTGGCGTCGTGCTCGCTGGTCGGCGACGTGGAGCCGACCATCTCTCTGGCACCGGAGGCCGGAGAGGACTTCCAGGCGGTGGCGACAGCTGTGCAGGCGAACCCGGCGGTGGTCCTGCTCGACAGCGGTTGCTCCCACCACCTGATGGGAACGAAGGAAGCCTTCGTCGACCTGCAGCCGAGTGGTTCCATCAAGCACGTGCCCGGCTTTAATGGGGCGCTGCAGGACGTTCAGGGCCGTGGCACCGTCTCCCTGCAAGGAGAGGCCGAGAAGGAGGTGCTCATCCCCGACGTGCTGTACGTCCCGGGTGTGCGGGCCAACCTGCTGTCGGCCGGCCAGCTGAAGGAGCACGGCGTGAAGCTGCAGGAGGACGACGACGGCATGCTGCTCGTCTCGGCAGCAGGGGAGGTGCTCGGGCGGGCGACGTACTCCGGGCGAGTCCTCTGCACCGACCTGCGTCCCTGCGCAACGAGGTCGACGCCGCCCACGACGGAGGTGGTGGCTCTGCGGGCGATCGTCTCGAAGACGAAGTCAACGCCGGACCGGATGCATGCGAGGCTTGCGCATGTCGGCATGGACACCATACGGAGCTCGGCGAAGAACGAGGTCGCCATTGGGCTGGACCTCAAGTCGGCGACGGACGCCGACTCCCCGTGTGTCTCGTGCGTCGGCGGAAAGCTGGCGCGACACACCTTCCCCGACCACGGCTCCGACGCCGACGACGTGCTGGCCGTCGTGCACATCGACCTGTGGGGGCCGTTTCGCGTGGCTGCCAAGGATGGCAGCCTGTACTTCTTGCTGCTGAAGGACCGCAAGACCCGTTACGTGTGGGTGAAGCCGGTCGCCAAGAAGTCAGACGCTTTGTCGGCGTTCGTACAGTGGCTGGCGGTGGCTGAGCGGCAGACGAAGAAGTCAGTGTTGATACTACGCTCAGACAGGGGAGGGGAGTTCCTCGGGAAGCAGTTCACCGACTTCGTGAATGGCAAGGGGATCGTCCACGACCTGACCTGCCCATACACCCCGCAGCAGAACGGCATGGCGGAACGGGAAATGAGGACGGTGGTGGAGTCGGTGCGGACAATGCTGCTGCACATGGGTGTGCAGCACCACTGGTGGCACCTCGCTCTGAGGCAGGCCGTCTGGGTCCGCAACTGCCTTGAGAGGTCGACGCTGCCGCCGGGGACGACGCCGTACCAGCTGCTGACCGGGAAGAAGCCCGACTTGTCGCTGGCGCGGGTGTGGGGCTGCATGGCGCAGTTCCTTGTCCCTGAGCAGCAGCGTGGTGGGAAGCTGCAGCCGAAGGCCAAATGGGGCCTGCACCTTGGCGTGTCGGCGGCAAGCAAGGGCTGGGAGCTCCTCGACGTCAACACCGACCGAGTGGTCACCACGTCGGACGTGGTGTTCTACGAGGAGATGTCGCTGACCGAGTGGAAGACGGAGCACGGGCCGGGGTCCGGCCGCTTGTCTTCCGCCCCGCCCTCTGACACCTCGTCGGCGACGCTACCGCTGCTTGCCGAGGTTGGTGAGCTTGCTACTGAGGACGTCAAGGATGTCCGCCCCCCTACCCCTCCCCCTCCGACCCCTGCCCCTCCCATCGTGGCCGACCTGCGTGGGCTGACCACGATGTCGGCCTCCGGCGATGAGGGGAGTAGTGGGACGCCGCCTTCGGCGTCGGCCAAGTGCATCGCCGGTGGCCGACGTGACGAGCGGCAGGTCGACGTGGGATTGCAGTCGACGTCAACACAGGAGGAGCAGGTCGAGGAGCAGGTCAAGGAGCAGCAGCCAACAAGGGAGCAGGCTGCCGTGAAACCGACCACGGAGCAGTCGGCGACCGGGCCGTCGGCAGAGGAGCCGACCACAGGGGAGAAGTCGGCTGGGACGCCGACTGAGGAACAGCAGGACGCCGAGGGCAGCGACGACAGCGACGATGGAAGGGACGCCGAGGAGGTCCAGCAGGGACCACGACGTTCAGGTCGACTTCGGAGGCCGCCTGACTTCTTCGTCCCCGCTGCCTTCACCACGGTGTACGACGTGTACGATGAGGCCGACGACCTGCTGTACGAAGACGCCGAGGAGGATGAGGAGTTTCCAGAGCTCGACCCCGACATGCTAGCCGACCCCGAGCACTGTTGGGACATCTCGACGATGACGGTGAAGGAGGCGTTGGCGAGCTGGAAGGGCCCGGCGGTGAAGGCCGCCATGGAGGAGGAGATTTGCAGCCTCCTCAACATGGGAACGTGGGAGTTGGTCGAACGTCCGCCGAGAGTGAACGTCATGAAGAACCGGTGGGTGTTGACGACGAAGTACCACGTCGACGACACCGTCGAGCGCGAGAAGGCGAGGCTGGTTGTGAAGGGCTTCACGCAGGTGTACGGCGCCGACTACGACGAGACGTTCGCGCCGGTGGGCAGCTACGTCACGCTGAGGATCTTCCTCAGCATCGTCGCCGTCCGCAACCTCAACCTGATGCAGCTCGACATGAAGAACGCCTTCTTGCAGAGCAAGCTCGACAGGGTGCTCTACATGTCCCAGCCGGACTACTTCAACGACGGGACCGGCCGGGTGTGCAAGCTGCTGAAGAGCCTATACGGGCTAAAGCAGTCGCCGCTGCTGTGGTACTTGGCGCTCAATAACGTGCTGGTCGGCGCCGGGTGGAAGAAGAGCCAGGTCGACGAGGCTCTCTACTTCAAGGACGGAAAGGACGGAGTGGCCTGCTGGGTGCTGGTCTACGTCGACGACCTACTTGCCGCCAGCAGTAGCGCCGCGATGTTGAAGGAGTTGAAGGAGCTTCTGGAAGCCGCCTTCGAGCTGCGTGAGATCTCGCCGGTGCAGAAGTACCTCGGGCTGGAGATCGTCCGCGACAGGTCGGCGGGGAAGCTGTGGCTGCACCAGCAGGGCTACGCCGACAAGCTTCGTAGGCGCTTCATCGACGAGGAGCAGACCGGGCGCACCCCGAAGACGCCGGTCTCGGTCGATGCCTACGCCGAGCTCACGTTCGATGACGAGGAGGCACAGGAGCGGCAGGAAGAGGAGTACCGGCAGAAGGTCGGCTCGCTGCAGTTCGCGGCGACGACGACGAGGCCGGACACCGCCTTCGCCTGCAGCAAGCTGGGGAGCGGCCTCACGGTGAGGAGCGACCAGCACTGGCGCGAGGCCGACCGCTGCCTCGCCTACCTCGCCAATACGCGCGACACTGCCCTGGAGTTCGGCGGTGGACCTGAGTCACTGGAGCTGGTCGGCTACGTGGACGCCGACGACGCTGGTGATAAACAGAACAGGACGAGCACGGGTGGCTACGTGTTCGTCTACGGAGGGGCTGCAGTCTCCTGGTCGAGCCAGCGCATTAAGTGCGCGACGTTGTCGTCGACCGAGTCGGAGTACGTGGCGGCCACTGAAGCTGGCAAGGAGGGACGCCGCCTTCGCTTCCTCCTCGCAGAATTCCGGCAACTTGACGCCGGGAAGCCGACTGTCCTGCGAGTGGACAACAAGTCGGCCATCACGGTCGCCGAGGGCATGGGGTTGACGGGCAACCTCAAGCACATGGAGCGGCGACAGGCCTGGCTGCAGCACATGGTGAAGCGCGGGAAGTTCTCGCTGCAGTACATCCCAACCGCTGAGCAGCCGGCCGATTTCCTGACGAAGGCACTGCACTATCCGGCCTTCAACCGGTGCTCCGTCGCAATCGGTCAGGTGCGCTTGGCCGACGTGAGCGACGGCGACAACGACGTGCAGCAGTAGGTGCCATGCCCTCTTGCATGGCTGGTGCGGTGACCAGCGTGCTAAGTGTTGGGTGCACGCTGACGGGCTATTCTCAGAGCTGTACTGCCGTGTGGGCTGGGTGCCCAAGCGTGAACGCGGCAGGGGAGTGTCAACGGGAGTTGGGTATTGGCCCCGTCCTCGCTTGGGCGGAGCCGACTTCGTGGTCGGGTGTGAGGGGAGCAGCCGGCCTTCAGCAGTGGGTGAGCTGGTCGACGAGGAGGTCGACCTGCACGGGGGACCACTGCACGGGCGCCGACTTCAGGGTGGCGCCGACTTCAGGGAGGTCGACTTGGGTGTCGACCTGCGGAGGACGTCAACTTGGTGACGTCAACTTGGGGAAGCCGACTTCGGCAGTCGGCTAATGGACTTCTGGTCGACCTGTTAAGTGGTCGACTGGACCTGGTGGTCGACGAAGGAGGGGCCGACGTCGACCTCGACTCAGGACGCCGAGCAGTTGGGCGTCGAGTAGCGGGGCGTCAACTTCGTGACGCCAGCTTCGGGTGGCCGACGTGGGTGGTCGGCCGACGACTGTGCTGGTCGACGAGGAGCAGGTCGACCAGGAGTGCTGGTCGACGTGGAGCTGGTCGACCAGAGGGGATGTCGACCTGGAGGAGGTCGACCGATGGTGTCGTCGACCTCGTGAGGTCAACGTGGAGGTGGTCGTCGACTTGGGAGGTCGACGGGCACGTACGGGAGCTGCTGGTCGACGTGGTTGCCTGGTCGACTAGGTTACCAGGGTGACGAAGTGCTGCGGAGGAGAGCGACGGTCGCCCAGGCGAAGTTGGCGAGCCCGACCTCGGTGGTGGTATCCCGAGGTCGTCGTGGCGGATCAGAGGCAGTCGTCAGCTCGAGGTTGACGTGGTGTGTGCGTTGTGCAGGTGACAAGCACCAATCATCTGCACACAACTGCGAAGCAGGGTGCACTGCTGTTCTGCGTGAGCAACGCTGTCACGCCGTCAACCTGCGACGTTGGCACGCCGTCGACCTTGCCTTGCTGGAGCGCGGTCGACGAAGTCGTGCTGGAACGCGGTCGACCAAGCTGCGTTGGCAGTTGGCCGACCTGAATGCTTGCTCTGATGTAGTCTTGCTGTGCCAACTTCATTGTACCATTGTTGCTACCAATTGTTCTGAACTTTTCCTAGTGAAACTCTTGCCAATTTTCCCCTTGAACTAGCAACTAGTGTGTGCACAAGGAAAACGACTAAGGACTAACGAACGCAGAGATCACACGAGCACACGTGCCTGGCCCGTAGCCTAGCTCCCGTTGCTGCAGTTATCTCCGCAGATGCTGGGCCGTGTAGGTAGGGCGGCGGAGCCGCAAAGGAAGGGCGGCGGGGCCGCTAAGGGAGGGCGGCGGGGCCGCTTAGCAGAGGGCGGCGGGGCCGCGAGAGCAGAGCGGCGGGACCGCGAAGGAAGGGCGGCGGGGCCGCGTAGAAGAGGGCGGCGGGGCCGCGTAACAGAGGGCGGCGGGGCCGCGTGAGTAAGGCGGCGAGGCCGCTTAGCAGAGGGCAGCGGGGCCGCTTAGCAGAGGGCGGCGGGGCCGCTTAGTAGAGGGCGGCGGGGCCGCTTAGCAGAGGGCGGCGGGGCCGCGATCGAAGGGCGGCGGGGCCGCTTAGCAGAGTGCGGCGGGGCCGCTTAGCAGAGGGCGGCGGGGCCGCTTAACAGAGGGCGGCGGGGCCGCTTAGCAGAGGGCGGCGGGGCCGCGATCGAAGGGCGGCGGGGCCGCTAAGGAAGGGCGGCGGAGCCGCGATCGAAGGGCGGCGGGGCCGCTAAGGGAAGGGCGGCGCGACGGGCCGCTAGGGGCGACACGACGAGTCGCTAAAAAAAAGGAAAACGCGCCTCGGGGCGCGGTTCGGTGGGCCCTAGAAGCAGTCCCTAGGAGGGAACCTGCTCTGATTCCATGTGAAAGAAAGAACGAGAATGAATTGACTATGAACGAAGTGAGTACAAATAGGAAACCCTAATTGGGTTGTACCCCCTATGGGATACCCCACTATAGCCTACACAAATAAGTAAGCTATAATGTTCTGACATACGCGACTACCAGAGAAAGCTGGGCTGCCTTCTCTTCGCAGCTGTCACCTGCCGCCCAGATCTATCCTACTCTGCAAGCCAGCTCGCCACCCACCTCAAAAGGCCTGAAGCGGAACACCTGGCGGAGCTCGACCGCGCTCTTCACTACCTTGTCAGTACCCCGATGGTCGGCCTGACTTACCATAAGAACGAAACTACAACGCCTAAGCAAATCGGTTACGTCGACGCAGATCACGCGGGCGACTCCGACAACAGACGATCGCGCACCGACTACATCTACCGCTTCGAGCCTATCGGACCTATCTCTGTTAAATTTCTAAGCATAGGTTGGCTTAGGAGCCATAGTTTAGGTTCTTAGTAGATCGAGTTCTAGGGTAAGGAGAATGTCGAGAAAGTTGAGAGAGGAGAAAGAGAGCTTCACTATAGGTTGACAACAACATATAGCAAAGAAACAAAGAAGGTGCACCACCAAACAAAGTTTATAATAACTACACTAACTACAGCTACAGGCAGTTACAGATGTATTCTGACACTCCCCCATAACTGCCTGCAGCAGAAGCTAATGCAGAGATACCCCCTGAAGGGGTACACCAAGCGCAGCAGAAGGAGAGGGCAAGTGAGGAGGAGGGACTATGTGAGGAGAGGCTGCTGGCAGGTGAAGCTGCTGGCTCCAAGGCGGCTGTTTCCTGGAACCTTCCTCAGTCCTCCAACTCCCCCTTCCACACTCCTTGACAACCCTAGCACCTCTCTCCCAGCTCCCCCACACCCTCACACCCACCCCCCCCCAGCAGCACCTGCAGCAGTGGGAGAGAAAGGAGGAGGAGGGGAAGGGGATTACACACACCCATCACCCCCATACCCGCCACCCCCATAGCCTCCGTTCCACGGCTGCACGCGCAGCAAGGAGACGAAGAAGGGGGGGGGGGGGGGGCGGGGCAGGGGCGACAGAGCAGAACAGAGCGCACGAGGGCGCGGGTAGCAGCAGGGCGCACGAGGGCGCGGGCAGCTGAGCGCACAAGGGCGCGGATAGCAGCAGAGCGGCAATTGGCAGCACAGGCACGGGCAGCAACGGGCAGCAATAGGCAGCACAGGCTCGGGCAGAAACGGCCGGCAACAGGCAGCACAGGCACGGGCAGCAACGGGCAGCAACGGGCAGCAACGGGCAGCACAGGCACGGGCAGCAACGGGCAGCACAGGCACGGGCAGCAACAGGCAGCAATAGGCAGCACAGGCTCGGGCAGCAACGGGCGGCAACAGGCAGCACAGGCACGGGCAGCAACAGGCAGCATAGGCACGGGCAGCAACGGGCGGCAACAGGCAGCACAGGCACGGGCAGCAACGGGCGGCAACGGGCAGCACAGGCACGGGCAGCAACGGGCGGCAACGGGCAGCAATACCGAGTCCAGGAGCGGCGGCGCATACAGCTGTGGGGTCGGCGCCGTGGGCTGCTGCTGGGGCAGCTCGCGGGGTCCAGAGGCGGCTGCTATTGCTGCTCCAGGGGCTGCTGTTGCTGGGGCGGCTGCTCCAGGCGCTACTGCGGCTGGGGCGGCTGCTCCAGGCGCTACTGCGGCTGGGGCGGCCGCTGCAGTGGCGGCGGCTCCAGGGGCTGCTGCTGTTGCGGCGGCGGCTCCAGGGGCTGCTGCTGCTGGGGCGGCTGCTCCAGGCGCTGCTGCTGCTGGGGCGGCCGCTGCAGTGGCGGCGGCTCCAGGGGCTGCTGCTATTGGGGCGGCGGCTCCAGGGGCTGCTGCTGCTGGGGCGGCTGCTCCAGGGGCTGCTGCTGAGGTCCGGGGGCGGTGTTGGTGCAAGGTAGGCCCGCGCTCGGCTGCAACGCTGGCGCGGGCGCAGGTGAGGCAGAGGAGGTGGCCAGGGCGGAGGGCGCCGCGACGAGCAGGGACGGCGCCCAAGGAGTGCCGCTACGAGCAGGGGCGACGCCCCAGGGGCGCCGCGACGAGTAGGGGCGGCGTCCAGGGGGCGCCGCGACGAGCAATGGCGACGCCCCGCGGGTCCCGCAGTGGCGTTGCGACGAGCAAGGCGACGCCTTGCGGGTCCTGCAGGGGCGTCGCGATGAGCAGGAGCGGCGACGCCCGGGTCCCGCAGGTGCGTCTCGTCGAGCAGCGAGGGCCGCGCGCGACTCCCCAGGGCGCCGGGACGGGATAGCGGGGGCCGCGCGCGGCTCCCCAGGGCACGGCGACGGGGCAGCGGGGGGCCGCGAGCGGCTCCCCAGGGCGTCGTGACAGGGCAGCGAGGGCCGCGCTCGGGTTGTGGGGCGACACGACAGGCAGAAAAACGTCACGCGCCACCCGAGCGCGGGACAGAACGAAAATCGCCACGCGCCCGAGGCGCCCGACCGGGAAAACAGCAGCGAAAGCGAGAGGCTGGCCCACAGGCCAGGACTTAATAGGCTCTAATACCACGTTAAATTTCTAAGCATAGGTTGGCTTAGGAGCCATAGTTTAGGTTCTTAGTAGATCGAGTTCTAGGGTAAGGAGAATGTCGAGAAAGTTGAGAGAGGAGAAAAAGAGCTTCACGTTAGGTTGACAACAACGTACAGCAAAGAAACAAAGAAGGTGCACCACCAAACAAAGTTTATAATAACTACACTAACTACAGCTACAGGCACTTACAGATATATTCTAACAATCTTCTGGCAATCGAGCAAGCAGGAATTAATTGCTCTCTCGTCAGCTGAAGCAGAATATATTGCACTCTGCTCAGCCACCAAGGAAGGACTCTATCTTCGCGAGCTGCTGGAAGAAGCGAAGTTAGCCGAGTTACCCAACTTTACCCTGTTCTGCGACAACCAATCGGCAATTCGCATTGCCAACAAGAACGGCTTCGCGAACAGGACGAAACACATCGCCCTGCGATATTTCTTCGTGAAGGACGAGATCGAGAAGGGAAGGCTCGAGCTGTCCTACTGCCCCACGTCCGAGATGGCAGCTGACTACCTGACCAAGAAGCTCGGAAAGCAGAAGTTCGAATACTGCATGCTGCTGACTGGACAGAGCCACGTCAGCGACACTCCAGAAGCGAAGGGGAGTGTTGGAAACAATCGGTCGTAAGCGCTTCTGTCGTGTCGAAACACTAAAGCACAAGCGAAGCAAAGCATACCGAGGCACCAGCGAGTCAACCCTCGGAGGTTGAAGTAACCGCTGGAGGTTACGCGAAAGTCAAAGGTCAGCGACCTTTGACCAGACAAGTACAGCGCGACAGCAAGGACACATAACCGACTCGCTACAGAGCAGTTGCCCGAGTCGTCACTGTATCGAACCGCAACAGCAACAAGTAAAACAGTTATAACCGTATCCTTTCATATTCCTTGTACTCTTATACCGTAAGCCCCCGGATAGAAGCGCATGCCTCGGATAAGCGCCGGCGCTTATAAAAGGATGAGGGCGCTTATATCCGGTCCTCGATTATAAGCGCACCCCTGAAGGCTTACGGATTATAAGCGCCACCCTTTTTTTTCTAGCTATAATTTTACTGAATTCATCGTAACGAAACTCAACATCTCCATTCCCACATTTTGAATTTCGATGCCCTTCACCCTCGCTCGGCTCACTGCCAGCGCGTCCAGTCAGAATGAGCTGTCAGGGGTGCACGTTGACTCATTCTGACTGTGTGTGTTGGCAGGGAATCAATCCCTGCCAACTTGCAAGCGAGATTCTCAATCGCAACCCTGTATAGTTCAGACTCGATTCAATTTGTGAGAACGGGATCTACAGTTTGGTGTACAAACGAAATATTTTTATATATGCTATTATATAAGCCCCGGCGCTTATAAAAATCCCCGATTATAAGCCCAACCCCTAAAAAAACGTGTTTTTTTATAACCCCAGGGGCGCTTCTATCCGGGGGCTGACGGTATAATCTTGTATCTCTTTGTTTTAATCAACTTACTTTGCCCTCACATACTAGCGCAAAGTGGTTCACAACTCTTTATTAACGCTTCCGTTACTACACCAACTCTACCCAGAGTTCACCCCTGCAAAGATCCTAAGGGCCTTTTTCAGCTTAACAAATGCTGGGGAGGCGAGTGAGAGTGTATCCACTGCTGCTGTCTGTGCCGCTGCCGGTGCATGTCGCACTGCTGTTTCTGTGCTGCTGGTTCTAGCATACAACATGAGGCTGTACGCCCTCCTCCACCTTCAACACCAGCTGCTGCATACAACACTGCTGCTGCTGCTGCTGCTCCAGCTGTTGTAGGGTGATTCCTCTCGTGTTGTGCAATAATGTGCCGCAGACTGATGAGATTGTTGCTGCTATCATTGATCTACTAGCCGCAGTCAGAGGGACGGGGCGTGGCGTGCCTCTGATGACTCTGTTGTTGAGAGGTAGTTTGACCTGTTGCATTGCAACTCCAGATGCTTGGTGCTTGATTGGACGTTTGGTGCTGATTTTATGAATAAAAACCTTGCTGTACGCTAGTTGTGATGTTAATATAACGAATACGGACGAGAAGGCACAGCGGATGGGAGTTCCTTATAACAGACCCCCCGGTAAGAAGGCACGTGACATGCCATGCCCATCACAATCACAAGAGCTTTTCCAGACCAAACACAAGACCCTGCAGTTTTGCAGAGAAGAAAAAGGCCAAGAGGGTTGAGGTGGGAGGGAGGAAGTGAGAGGTGGGGAAAGGGCATTGTCATGCATTGAGGAATGCGTCAATGAGAGAAAAAGGGACAGGGGTGGAGAGAAAGAGCGACAGGGGTGGAGAGAAAGAGAAACGATTTAAGAATTTAAGAATACATGAGCGAGCTCCTAGAACCAGAGTAAAGGGAATTGTGAGACAGAATGGTTGGCATGTTGAGAGGTAAGGTTGGGGGCGGGGGTTGGGGTGAAGTGGGGTGGGGTGGGGTGCGGATGCACGTTGAGAAAAGAAAGCACCAACTTCATGGAAGAGAGGTGCGAGGTACACATTTTTGGGGCGCCTCAAAACGAGGTACAAGGTAAACGAGGTACAAGGTAAATGAGGTACAAGTTAAACGAGGTACAAGGTAAATGAGGTACAAGGTAAACGAGGTACAAGGTAAATGAGGTACAAGGTAAACGAGGTACAAGGTAAACGAGGTACAAGGTAAATGAGGTACAAGGTAAACGAGGTACAAGGTAAAGGAGGTACAAGGTAAACGAGGTACAAGGTAAACGAGGTACAAGGTAAATGAGGTACAAGGTAAACGAGGTACAAGGTAAACGAGGTACAAGGTAAACGAGGTACAAGGTAAACGAGGTACAAGGTAAACGAGGTACAAGGTAAACGAGGTACAAGGTAAACGAGGTACAAGGCAAACGAGGTACAAGGTAAACGAGGTACAAGGGAAACGAGGGACAAGGTAAACGAGGTACAAGGTGAACGAGGTGGATGCGGGAAAGCAGCAGCAGTGCAGAAGAGGCGGGATAAGAGGCAGGTTCTGACCTTCAACCTGGGAGCTCGTCTGATGGCGAGCAGTAGACCCGGCATGTATGCTGCATGTGATGTGATGTCCAACCGGAGAGATGCTGTCTGTGTTCGCCATGCCACATACCATGCCACATGCCATGCCATGCCACATGCCATGCCACATGCCATGCCATGCCACATGCCATGCCACATTCCATGCCATGCCACATGCCATGCCATGTCACATGCCATGCCACATGCCATGCCACATGCCATGCCATGCCACATGCCATGCCACATGCCATGCCATGCCACATGCCATGCCACATTCCATGCCATGCCACATGCCATGCCATGTCACATGCCATGCCACATGCCATGCCACATGCCATGCCATGCCACATGCCATTCCACATGCCATGCCACATGCCATGCCACATGCCATGCCATTCCACACGCAGCATCACAGAATGAGCATGAGATAAAGAGTGTGGCATGTGTGCAAGAGTGGTCATGAGTGGTCATGAGTGGTCATGAGTGGCATGTCTGTCATGGGCACCATGTGTAGCATGTATAACACACAGCAGCACAGTAACTCACCTGCCCGTTGCTCCCAAACCGCACGTCTGTGCTCTGCAGCAGGCCTGGCTGCTGCATGCTGTGCACCCTCACCCCCTCCTCCATAAGCAAGCCCCGAGCCTGCAGAGCAGGGAGTGGCATCAGATCGAGAGGAGAAGCATGATGGGAGTGTGAGTGTGAGAAAGGATGGGCTGCTGCATGCTGTGCACCCTCACCCCCTCCTCCATTAGCGAGCCCCTAGCCTGCTCAAACAAGACAAGACATGCACAGGAGAATGGCATAGTGAGTCAGCATGCATGAAGCCAACGCATGGCATGGCATGTGGGGTATGAATGTGGGGTACGGCATGTGGGGTACGGCATGTGGGGTACGGCATGTAGGGTATGGCATGTGGGGTATGGCATGTGGGGTATGGCATGTGGGGTATGGCCATGTGGGGTATGGCATGTGGGGTATGGCATGTGGGGTATGGCATGTGGGGTATGGCATGTGGGGTATGGCATGTGGGGTATGGCATGTGGGGTATGGCATGTGGGGAATGGCATGTGGGGTATGGCATGTGGGGTACAGCATGTGGCATGACAAACTCACCGGGTCCTCGGATGAGTCATTGCCATTGAAGGTGCGACCCACTTGAGCCAGCTGCTGGGCCAGGCGAACAGCGTCCTCTGATGGTGCCTGTGTGCGGGCAGGTGAGTGAGCGTGCATGAGAAGCCATGTCATGAGTATGCCATGCCATGTTATGAGTATGCCATGCTATGTCATGAGTATGACATGCTATGTCATGAGTATGCCATGCCATGTGATGAGTATGCCGTGCCATGTCATGAGCATGTCATGCATACCGGCGCGTGCTTCACGTGTGACTTGAGGGATGAGGGTGATGCAAATCACGTGGCACCTGAGCAAATGATTACGTCATGCCCATCACCTGGGCCAAGTCGGCGCGTAACTCCATGATTTGGGCATGGGACCAATGGAAGGCGAACTGAGTGGCAGCCGAGCACGTGGTTATGTTATGTGTACCTCACTCACAGCCACCACCCTCGTGCCCAGCACCCTCACCTGCATCAGCACCCTCACCTGCATCAGCACCCTCACCTGCATCAGCACCCTCACCTGCGTCAGCTCTGCTCGCGACTCAATGATGTGTGCATGCGAGCAATGGAAGGCGAACTGCGTGGCAGCTCGTTCCAAGAGGATGGAGAGGATGCTGAGGGTGGGGGCGACGATGCATCCCTGGGGATGTACGGGAAGGAGAGGAAGGGAGAGAGGCACGTGCAGGGAGGGAGAGCAAAAGATCGTGTCACGGGGCAACAGCAGTGAGAGAGACTGGAAGGCGAACTGAGTGCAGCTCGTTCCAGGAGGATGGAGAGGATGCTGAGGGTGGGGGCGATGATGCATCCCTGGGGGTGGAAGGGAAAGGAGGAGAAGGCACAGGCAGGGGGGAGGTGGGCTGTGCACGCCAACACTGAGGCCACGAAGCTCGTTCCAAAAGGTGCAGCCAGGGTGGGAGAATGGAGAGGATGCTGAGTGTGGGGGCGATGATGCAGCCCCGGGGGGGAAAAAGGGGGCACAGGCAGGGAGGGAAGCTGTGTGAAGGTCAATACAAGAAGCACAGGCTCGCGAGGATGCTGAGCGTGGGGGCGATGATGCAGCCGTGGGGAAAGTCAAGAGGGAAAAGGGGATATAATACAGAATGTGAAGTGAACATTGTGCATGTGGAAAGCTGTGGTCTATGCTAGAGCTCCTGTTCGTGCCTGGGATTTCTTACATTCTTTAGACGCATTCTCAGAGCGTTGCCGCACAAGGAATAAAGGAGAAAACAGTGTGGTTGAATCGTGAATAGGGATTCTCTGGTGGGTGGGTGGGGGCATCCTCTGATAGCGTGGATGTCCCCACCCACCACCACAGCACTCGCCTCAATGCTGTAGCTTGATTTCCATTTCCCTTCAACGTGTAATAAGTCGAGTGTTGAGTCGACTCAAAACTCGACTCATTACAGGTGGGTGGGGGCATCCTCTGATGGCGTGGGTGTGTGGGGATGCCCCCACCCACCACCACAGCACTCGCCTCAATGCTGTTGCCTGATTTCCCTACAAATTGGCTGCACTGACTGCATTGACTGGAGTTAACTGCATGCATGCCCTACCATCGATGCTTTGTCGCAAAACTCATAGAGACCACTGAGCTCATCCTCTGGTATGTGCGCCCCCACCACCACACTGCTGAGACCGAATGCTGTTGCCTGGGGACATGGGGTAGCGGGGAGAGAGGCGGAGGAAGGCAGGAAGGGAAGAGGGCAGAAGAACAGTGGGTATTAGAGCTCATCCTCTGGTATGTGCGCCCCCACCACCACACTGCTGAGACCGAATGCTGTTGCCTGTGGCCATTTGGTAGTGGTGGGAAAGAGGAGAGGGGGAGGGATAGGAGGGAGGGGAGGGGAGGGGGAGGGGAGATAAGGGTGGCTGCATGCATGACGTCATTCGCTGTTATGCTCGCTTCGCTCCCACCACCACACTACTGAGACCTTTCTTTTGCAAGGGGGAATCCACATAGCAAAGGCTTTAACAGGGAAATCCACATACACAACATCCCACTTACACACACACACACGTGCATGCAAGCATGCACAAAACCCCGTCAAAGCATTCACGGACTCACACTTCCTCTCTCCATCTCACCTCACCTTTCCCACGTTCTCACACCCCCAGTGATATCCACATGGACACCAAACCACCCACCTACACAAACACACACATGCACAAGACTATGCAAACGCGCGTGCATTTGCACACACGCACACGTCAACGCACGCACTCACATACTCCCACCACCTCCCTCCATCTCACCCTCACCTGTCGCACGTTCTCGCATGCAGCAGACGCATCCCCAGAGAAATCCACGTATACGCCTGTAGACCGCGACTGGGGGAGACGAGAGGGAGGGAGTGGGGAGAGAGTGAGTAGAGGAAGAGTGAGCAACAGAGAGCGCACCTGAGCAACACAAAGAGCACCTGAGCAACACAAAGAGCACCTGAGCAACACAAAGAGCACCTGAGCAACACAAAAAGCACCTGAGCAGCACAAAGAGCACCTGAGCAACGGAGGCCAGGACCATGATGACGTCAGCCACCACTGGCAGCTCGAGAGGCTCAGGTAGACCCGCCACCTGCGACAACAGAGACAGGAGTAGTGCGAGATGGGGGACAAGGAGGAAAAATGGGGAGAGGGAGTGGGGGAGAGCAGAGGGGTGGACTTGCAGTGGGGAGTGAGGCAACAGAGGCAAGGGGGACGGATGGAGAGAATGATGGTGAGAAGGAGGCGCCCATGCACGCCTGTCTTTTTAATGCTGTGCAGGCGCCCATGCACGCCTGTCTCGCTCTCTCGTTTTTTAATGCTGTGCAGGCGGAGGGAGAACGAGAGCACGCAGCTTGCTCTCCCTCTTATCCTCAATTCCTCTCCCTCCTCCCATCCCTGCTTCTCTCACCTCCCCCGCGTCTCGCCCGTTGGCCTCGGGATTGCCGTGCACCACAGCAGCTAGTTGCAACCTGCGAGGGACAACCAAAGGCCTCTGTCTCCCCCTCATCCCTCAATCCTCTCTCAACCCTACCCTATCCCTCCCCTCTCCCCTCTCCCCACTACCCTCTACCCAAACCCTTCTGACCTCCCCCGCGTCTCGCCCGTTGGCCTCGGGATTGCCGTCCACCACAGCAGCTAGTTGCAGCCCCCAAGACTAGCACCTTCCATCTTTCTCGCACCTATCCACTCCTCTCCCCTTTCCCGTCTCACCTCCCCCGCGTCTCGCCCGTTGGCCTCAGGATTGCCGTCCACCACAGCAGCTAGTTGCATTCCGCGAGGGACTAGCACAGGCCCTGTCTGTCTCCCCCTCATCTCTACATCCTCTCAATCCTTCCCCCACCCACCCTCTCCCCTCACTCCTCTCCCCTCTCCCGTCTCACCTCCCCTGCGTCCCGCCCGTTGGCCTCGGGATTGCCGTCCACCACAGCAGCTAGTTGCAGCCCGCGAGCAGAGGAGAGCGTAGAGAGAATGGTGGCGCCGAGAGGCGAGGCTACAGGACCGCTCACCACCAGCTGTGGGGAGGGAAGGAATAAGGGGGCACACTTGTCTTATATGAGTTTGCAGCTGCCAGTTGCAGCTCGCGGGCAGAGGAGAGGGTCGAGAGGATGGTGGCGCCGAGAGGGGACGCCACAGGACCGCTCACCACCAGCTGGGGGGGGGAGATAAGGGACAGATAAGGGGAGGAGGGAAGAAAAGTGCTTATTCATGGAGCAGCCAGTTGCAGCCCGCGGGCAGAGGAGGGGGTCGAGAGGATGGTGGCGCCGAGAGGGGACGCCACAGGACCGCTCACCACCAGCTGGGGGGGGGAGATAAGGGACAGATAAGGGGAGGAGGGAAGAAAAGTGCTTATTCAAGGAGCAGCCAGTTGCAGCCCGCGGGCAGAGGAGAGGGTCGAGAGGATGGTGGCGCCGAGAGGCGAGGCCACAGGGTCGCCAGCACCAGCTGAATGGGGGAAGGGAAGGGACGGGACGGGACGGGACGGGAATGGAAGGGCGCAGATTCACCGTTGCCAGGACCGGATTGTTCATGAGTTAAGGCAATATGAATTGGGCAGACTGACCACGTTACCGCGTTGCTGCGCGCGCGGCAATGCGGCGGGTTGATTTGCTCAGCGCCTCACCTGTGAGGCCACAGGAGGGCACGTGTCATCACTTTACTGCCGCATTGCCGGCGGAGGGCACGTGGCAGCACGTTACCGTTGGTCACCGCGAAGGCTAAGGAGATTTCGCGAGGAATATTCCGTTTAAGGGCACCTTGAGAACGTTTCCGCCTTGCTGCGGGCGCGGGAATGCGCCCATTCCTGGCGGCTCTCCGATCGCGCGGATCCCGGCTCGCCGTTCGATCTGCTGATGAAAATTCGATCCTACGGCTGGGATCAGATGAACCCCCCGTTGCTGGCGAAAAGTATCTATTGATTCCCCGGAAAACGCGGACTTCGAGTACGTGGGAAGTAGGCGAGGTGAGTGATAGTCGCGGGTGGTGAAGGAGGAATGGAGAAGCGAGTGCGGAACGGAAGCCATGGCTGCCTGGTTCCGCGGCCTCAAAAAAATAATTCTATCCTGTCGGAATTCAAGAATGAATTTTGTTGCTAAATTGTGAAGGTACCGTGATGTGAAGCGAACTCAAGTTGGCGATTGTACGCGATAAAATGCTTCTCGGTACGATAGCTGTCTGTTTCGTGATGAATGCGTTTGTTCCATCCTCCAACAGCTTCAGTAAGCGCATTTCACAAACCAGAGATTGCTACACCCAGCACCTCGAAAACTCCGCAAAAGCTACCAGGAATGAGTCGCCATCGCACTGCATCACTACTATAGCAGCTTAGACCCCACTGAACCGCGTCTGGCCCCGTCAGGGGGTAGCCTCCCCAGCGTTCCAGACAACCTTGCATCCCGAATTCGAGGAAATAGCCTCCCCAGCATTTCTCAATGAGTAGAACTGCTTCTTAACGCGTTCAAACGCACTGCACCGCACTGAACGAGCATTGGTTCGCCAAACTGGCAGTCAAACTACTCCTGTCACCCAGTCAGCAGTCATCAGTCACCAGTCGTAGGTCACCAGTCATCAGACCCAACTTAGTAGAAGAGTCCGTTTGGAAGTAGCAGGAATGTCAACGATGCTTGAGCATAGGAATCCGATACGCACACAGCAAGCTCGACCTCGATTCTGTCGGAGCTTGCTCTACCACCACACATTGATAGCGACCGACTCTTTGCGACGCATCGAGGCTCGTTGCGACTGATTGCGACATGGAATCCACATTCTTTACGTTGTTCTTCCGAATCGAAATGACGGGTCGGTCGCTGTCAAAGCGTGGTGATCGCGACTGGCTCACTGCGGGACGTAGTCGTCGTTCCATCCCAGTCCTCGCACTGCAATGTCGCGTTCCACGATCATCATGTTTATCCTTTAAAAAAAAAAATCTCGATCCTACTTCCATCGTTTCGACTCCGACTCCAAACGAATTACACGGCTGATGCTACTGGCACAGCGCTATGTCTTACAGAAAAGAATGCTCGTTGTCGCCACCACTTGTGGCATTAGTCGCTGTGTGTTTATATTTCGCGATTGCCGTCGTTGAAGCGTCGCCTACTCTGAACCCAGGGAGCGAAAGCAAATGCGAAATCCCCGCCGAAACCGGCACGGCTCTTCGAGCCCGTAATGTTGGGTCGCGAACCATTGCGCGAACCCCGCCTCTCGGGTAACACCGCTGGCGAAACCGATTATGACAAACGCTCGTGTCGCATCGCCGTGCATGTAACATGCTTTACCTGATTCCGTGACGTGCCGCGTCTGACGTACCTTGTGACGTGGCATTCGTGGCAGGTGGAACAGCTGGAACCATTTCGGATGCAATGTCACTGAAGAGATCGTGAAAACCCAAGGTAGTTCTGCAAACGATAGGCCCTTCTTCTCATGCCGTATCATCGTGTGACTTGGGTGTGTATCTTGCCCTTCTTCTTGACATGAGTCTCTGAGTCAGGATCAACGTTGTTGGGATTAGCAGTACAGTACGGTACCAGTATGCAGTCATTGTTGTTTCCCAGTGTCCCTTATGTTATTCTACGCAGATATGCGTGCTGTTTCTGCAACTGTTACCGTTTCAGTGCCAGTTATGACAGTGCATGAAACGGAGAGCCACAGAGATTGCATTGCACAGCATTGTCACCTTAGAGGCATAAGGCCCGCTGTTGCTTTCACGGCTGATCATTCCTGCTATCTTGCTGTCTTCTGCTGTGTGTTGATGGGTGCTGCTGTGTGCTGGCAACCTCGTGATGCCAACATGCTCTCTGTCACAGCGGACATGCTCGTATCCTCAGGACTCGCAGCCCTTGGCTACATCTATGTCAACATCGGTGAGATGAAACTTCATTAAATACTTGCAGTGCTTGCTTGCTTGCGCATGTAGATAGCAATAAGTGGATATGATGAATATTGTGATTGAATCAATCTTCGTCGTAGTTCCAGGCATGTTAAAACAGGAGTAAAAAGGCAACCACCTGCAGACAGGGCTATGTTGAGATTGGGGCTTGCCTGAACGCATTGCCAGCATGATCATGTCGCCTTGTTGCATACTTTTGCTCATTGGGTTTATTTGGCATGTAGTTGCCTGACCTCTGCCTTGTGTCACTTGCATCCTGCTAACATCGTGACTTGACCCCTCTCTTTTTCACAGATGATTGCTGGCAAGCAGACTCTCGAGACTCTGAGGTGGGTAAATTATCCTCCCATCCCATGCATCCGAGTCCAATGTGTCCCATGCATTAAAACCCCCATCCATTTCCTCTCTCTGCACTGTCCGTCCACTGTGTGTTCAGAGAGAGGAAGGGCACTGTTCAGAGGAACAGAGTGCACTTTCAGAGGAACAGAGTACACTGTTCAGAGGAACAGAGTGCACTGTTCAGAGGAACAGTGTGCACTGTTCAGAGGAACAGAGTGCACTGTTCAGAGGAACAGAGTGCACTGTTCGGGCCGCCTGGCGCCATCCCCAGTCTTGAGACGTCTCAAACCCAGTTTGCATTTCCTCAAGGATGGCTCGCATTTCCGCGCAGTCCGCTGTGTGTTCAGGGTCCCATGGGCCATTCGTTCAAATGTATGACGTCTCAAAAGCCCCATGCATTCCATCGCAACAACCATCCCTTGTTGTCTTTTTGTCCACTGTGTTCAGGGCCGCCTGGCACCATCCCCGGACGCATTCCCTTCGGGCATCAAGGCGCTAGCAGATTATGTGCACAGCAAGGGGCTCAAGCTGGGCATCTACTCCGACGCTGGGTGAGTCAGTGCGTCGATATGGTCTGAAGGGGCTACAATGGAGAGGGGTTGGGGAACGAAGTGAGGGGGTTGGGAGTGGTGCTGCAGACTATGTGCACAGCAAGGGGCTCAGGCTGGGCATATACTCCGATACTGGGTGAGAGCATGATGCATCTAGCTGGTTGGGAATGCTATGCAACAGCAAGTGGGGAAGAAGATGGAGGAGAGGAGAGAGTGTGCATATTTTCTGAGCTGGTCCTTTTGTCTGAGAGTGTGCATTTAGAAAATTCCTGGAACCAGGTAGATATGTCAAATTCTCCATGCTTATGAATGTATGTATGTATGTACCTGTCTGGGTTGTATGGTACCTCCACCCCCGCACCAGCATTCGCACGTGCGCACTCAAGCCGGGCTCACTGTGGCATGAAGCAGTGGATGCTGCCACCTTTGCTGAATGGGTGAGTGAGTGAGTCATGATGCACACGTGCGAACCTGCTCTCTGCTGCGTGCGCACATGCCCTCACGCACGCACTAGCAACTGTGGCACATTCTTGCGGCGGTTGATCCCGTGTCTGTGGCATGTGCATGTGACAGGGAGCGGATTATCTCAAGTACGGCAACTGTTACAATGACCTCTGAGTCGACCCAAAATCCGTCTTCCTTGCTTGTCGCATGTGCATGTGACAGGGAGTGGATTATCTCAAGTACGACAACTGTTCCAATGATGGAAGTCCCAGCAAGAAGCGGTACGTATGTGCTCCCTGCAGTCATGCTTGTGTGCCACTACTCTCATTTAGTCCACCCTTTAAGACTAATCCGTTGACTTTGGAAACGTCTTTGAGTGAATGATTTGTATCCATGCCACCCATCCCATCCCTGTCATCCCTCCATACCCCCCATGCCTCAACCAATGCCCTCCATCCCTCCCTCCCATCTCTCCCATACCCCCCGCTGCCATCAGCTATACGACCATGCGCAATGCGTTAGAGGCCACTGGGAGGGACATTTTCTTCTCGATGTGCGAATGGTGAGCTCACATGGATGCATGCTGAATGAGGTTATTGCTGGGAGGGACATTTTCATCTGGGGATGCACCATGTGCGACCGCTTGCAAATGTCCCAAGAACTCAGCATGCACCCAATATGAGCTCACCATTCGCACATGGAGAAGAAAATATCCCTCCCCAGTGGTGTTCTGCAAGGGACATTTTCTTCTCCATTTGCGAATGGTTAGAGGATTCCATTTGGGGATGCGCCATGTGCGACGGCTTGCAAATTGCTGCGTGTGGACTCTAAAGCCAAGCCCGTCAGTTGCTCCATTGCCTCGATTATTGCTGTCTACAGGGGGCAGGATCTCCCTGCTCTGTGGGCACATGGCGTGGCAGACACGTTTTGAGACGTCTCAAAACAATTCTAGTTTCAGTCACTCCATCATCTCCGTTATTGCTGTCTGCAGGGGACAGGATCTCCCTGCTCTGTGGGCGTATGGCGTGGCAGACACGTGGCGCACCACCCGTGACATCGAGGACACGTGGAGCAGGTGAGGTAACGTGGAGTGGAGGAGGTGAGGACATGTGGAGGAGGTGAGGACACGTGGAGGAGAGGAGGTGAGGACATGTGGAGGAGGTGAGGACACGTGGAGGAGAGGAGGTGAGGACATGTGGAGGAGGTGAGGACATGTAGAGCAGGTGAGGACATGTGGAGCAGGTGAGGACATGTGGAGCAGGTGAGGACATGTGGAGCAGGTGAGGACATGTGGAGCAGGTGAGGACACGTGGAGGAGAGGAGGTGAGGACATGTGGAGGAGGTGAGGACATCTGGAGCAGGTGAGGACATGTGGAGCAGGTGAGGACATGTGGAGCAGCTTAGGAGGGTCACGTGGAGGGGAGAGGAGAGGAAAGGGTGAGGGGTGGAGATGGTCAACGGAGTGGAAGAGAGGGATGAGAAGGGAAGGAAGGAGAGGTGGGGGGAGTGTGAAGTAGGAGTAAACAGGGGGGAGGTAATTGGAGAGGGAGAAGGGTGAGAACGAATGCATGGTAGAGATTGGGGAGGTTGGTAGCCAAGGGAGAGATGAGTCGAAAGGACCTGTTTCAAGACACACCTCAGAACTTACTGCTACCATCTTGCCTCCCTGCCTGTGTGCATGCTTGTGGCGTGTGGCACGTATCACATGCAGCATGATTCGCATTGCAGACAAGAACAACAAGTGGGTGTGCCATCAGTAACGATACCTTGCCTCCCTTCTTTTGTGCATGCATGTGCCATGTGGCACGTGGCATGTGGCATTTGGCAGGTGGCCCTCTTGCAGCATGATGCGCATTGCAGACATCAACAACAAGTGCATGTGCCATCAGTAACGGTGCCTTACCTTCCTGTCTTTGTGCATACATGTGCCCGTGTGGCACGTATCACATGCAGCATGATGCGCATTGCAGACATCAACAACAAGTGGGCCAAATACGCCAAGCCAGGCGGGTGGAACGGTGCGTACCAGTGGGACATTTGAATATGCCCAGCACAGGAGGTGGCTATATTCACCGTGATTTAATCAAATTCACGTTGGAATGGGCGGCGATTCTCTTCAACTTGGTTGAATCGAAGCCGCATCAAGCTCCTATAGTCTGCCGCTTTTTCTGCCATGCTTGCACCGCTTTTGAGAATTCTCAGAAATGGCCGCTTTTGCTGTCCCTCCCTCCTTCTGCTGTTGAAAGATGAATCCATCTCACAGGGTGAAAAGTGATTCTTGTCTCACTCATGCATCAGCCAGTGTTGTTGCCTCCCACCCTTCCTCTCCAACATCCCCCCAACCCCCCCAACCTTCAGACCCGGACATGCTGCAGGTGGGGAATGGACACTCCCTCATTCCCCCTATCCCCAACCCGTATCATGACCCTGCCTTTGCTCTCCCTCCCCGACCTTTGAGGCGCCTCAAAAGCCAACCCGTATCATGACCCTGCCTTTGCTCTCCCTCCCCAACCTTTGAGGCGCCTCAAAAGCCAACCCGTATCATGACCCTGCCTTTGCTCTCCCTCCCCGACCCCCCTCTCCCCCATCAGACCTGGACATGCTGCAGGTGGGGAACTGACTTCCCCTCTAACATACCTCCCCCGTTTCCTCCCAACTCTGCCGTTGCTCTTCGTCCCCCACCCACCACCCTTGACAGACCCGGACATGCTGCAGGTGGGGAATGGCGGCATGAGGGATTCAGAGTATCGTGTGCACTTCAGCCTCTGGGCCATCATGAAGGTACGATGGGCCATCATGAAGGTGAGGCGAGGCCATCATGAAGGTGATGATGCACGTTGCTTTTTCCAGGTCCTTGGCTCCAACTAATCTCCCTACACAAACACTGCAACGTGAAAACATGATTTCAGTTCTGGGCCATCATGAAGGTAAGGCAGGGCCTTCACAGAGTTGCTTGCGGATACGTCTTTTCAGGTGTACCTACATGAATGCTTGTGGTTGTGCTCATGAAGGTGAACCTTTTCTAGGCTCCACTCACAGGCTCCACTCACAGGCTCCACTCACAGGCTCCACTCACAGGCTCCACTCACAGGCTCCACTCACAGGCTCCACTCACAGGCTCCACTCACAGGCTCCACTCACAGGCTCCACTCACAGGCTCCACTCACAGGCTCCACTCACAGGCTCCACTCACAGGCTCCACTCACAGGCTCCACTCACAGGCTCCACTCACAGGCTCCACTCACAGGCTCCACTCACAGGCTCCACTCACAGGCTCCACTCACAGGCTCCACTCACAGGCTCCACTCACAGGCTCCACTCACAGGCTCCACTCACAGGCTCCACTCACAGGCTCCACTCACAGGCTCCACTCACAGGCTCCACTCACAGGCTCCACTCACAGGCTCCACTCACAGGCTCCCACCCACCCGCCTATCTGCCACCAGGCGCCTCTCCTCATTGGCTACGCCTTCCGCTTACGTCCTCCCACCAGGCACCCCTCCTGATTGGCTGCGATCTCTCTGCTGCCTCGAATGACACCATGAGCATTCTGAGCAACAAAGAAGTGATTGCCGTCAACCAGGGTAAGCGCTCTGAGTCGACTCTAAGCGTGTGTTCTGATCTGAGGAGGGGTGTGTTTACAGTGTGTTAAGAACACGGCTGCGAGAGCTCTGACCCCTCGGACGAGACCATGAGCATCCTGAGCAGCGACCAAGTGATTGCGGTAAACCAGGGTGCATGCTCTGCTCATCCTGATGTGTCGCGCTATGTTAAAACGTTGCCTGTTTTGGGGAGCTTCAGAGCTCATTGCTGTGAACCAGGGTAACATAGAGCTACACAATAGCAGCAAGTGCTCATGCTGCTGAATAGCTCGGTATCGACAAGCTGCCTGTGCCAGGCGTCTCAAAACGTTGCCTGTATATGTGCGTGTGTTCAAGCAAAAGGGGCACCCAAGCAAGGGATTTGCAGAGGTGAACAACCCTACTTGCACAAGAGGTGCAGATGTGGTTTGAGCAGACTATGGTACATGCACTCGCCATTCCTCTGACACGTGTTGCGCTGTGATTGGTGCGATGCAGATCCACTGGGAGTACAGGCACGGAAGGTACAATTCTCCATTGACTACCCGGTGGAGGTGAGATCATTAAACACCCTCTTGCGAGCCAAGACTTGGATAAGCGTCACCATGGCTTGGATAAGTACGAAAGTCACCCTCTCCCCACCACGGTGGTGTGCCTGTTAGTTTGCTGACAAAGTAGACTTTCAGTCAATTTTGTTTTATAACTCAAGTCAGATGCTTCCAACTTACACTTGATACTCGTGTCCTTCCTCCACCTGTAGGTCTGGTCCGGGCCTCTCTTTGAGGGTCGGCAAGTAGTGGCATTGGTGAATCGTGGTGAGAGGAGCGAGAATGTTACGGTCAGCTGGAAATCAATAGGGCTGAATCCGGTGCAGCAGATGTATGCGCAAGACCTCTGGGAGGTGAGTGACTTCAAGACCTTTGTAGCAAATCTGTTTCTTAGTTGACTCGAAAATCCGGTGCAGCAGACGTATGCTCGAGACCTCTGGGATGTGAGTAACTGAGTATCAGCAGCTGTTTCCTCTCATTTTCACTCTCTCCTACCCCTTCTTCACTTCTTCTCGTAAGTACACAAATTCTCTTTCAAAATACACTTCCCAACCTCTGGGAGGTCGGTGCATGGCTCTCAAATTCCCTCTATCATCCAGCTCCCCTGTCCCCACCCCCCTCTTCCCTCCATCCTCACTCTCCCAGCCTCTCATCCGCCAACCTCCCACTCATTTCAAAGTCGTATGTGTGTGCACACACACACATACGTGCATTTGCAAGGCACACACGCACACGCACATGCATACACATGCACTCATGCACGTTCGCACACACACACACACACACACACACACACACACACACACACACACACACACACACACATACACACAACCTGAGCCTCTTCCACTCACAAATTTTGAAACTCCTTACCCCCTTTGAAACCTCTTCCTCGCCTCCTCCTCCCCTTCCCAATGACATGTGTGTAAACACATACCTGAAGCACACACTCATGCAGAGGCTTGCTCGTTTTCACACAACCAGCATGATCTCTGTTATGTGTCTCCACCCATGCTGCTTCTTCTGTGCTGCAGAAATCCACCTTGGATTCTGCCGTGTCTGGAGAGCTGAGTTCTCGAGTTGAGAGCCATGGCGTGAGGCTGTTTGTTCTCTCACCCACACCAGATGTCTAAAGCTTGCTATCTCACCCGTATCAGATGCCTAGTCTAACTAAATCCAATCATTTCGCATTACTGGTGGTGATGCAGCAAGTCAAATTTTGAAGACACGCTGTTGTCTTCCATTCTTTCATGTATATTTTGGATATTACATTGTAGGGTTTGCAGATAGAAAAGACTGTTTTATTTTTTTGCCTCTAGTACTTAGGGAACCTCTTTTTCAGAGTGTGCTGGTACTCACCATATCTTTAGCATAAGGATAGTTTGCTACACCTATAAGAGTGTGTGTTTGTGTGTGTGTGTGTTTTTTTTTTTCTTTTCTTTTTCTTTTTTCTTTCTACATCACTCACTATCCACTTCCTGGGGTTGAGGCTGGTGAGTAGTGATAGTGGTGAAGGAGGGAACCGCTCCAGATTGCACGACATCGTACTCAACCGTTTATTATGAGCGAAAAGTCCTCTCTGGTCACCTGCTGTCCGTGTGTACGATTGCACAACATCGTTCTCAACCGGTTGGACGATCATCAGACAAACGTGTGGCACACTCTCCCTTCAACCCCAAGAACGCAGAACAGCTGTCAAACTCCAGAATTGACGACCAGACCAGACAGACTGTCGGTCAGTCACGCGACAATCAGCAGAATCGGTCAACGATTGTTGACGGTCCGAGACGAGGTGCAGGAAGGATTCCAGGAACCCTCTCTCCACCTTCGTGCCTACCACCAGCGTTACCATCGCCTGGGGGATGTCGCTGCGCCTTCGCTTCCGTCGCCCTTGGGATCATCGCCTTTCCTCCGAGTGGCTGATGACAGATAGGTAGCAGTTTGCATCAGCGGATGGAGGAATGGAGGGATGTGATAATAAAATCGTAAATCTCGTACTGCAAGGGTAACCCACCCAGCTTCAGAAAACGAAACTTGAGAGTAGAATTCTAGAGCCTTTGCAAGGCGCCATACTTGCACAGTCTCCGACGGCGTTGACCAATCGCTTGACTTTCTTCTTGCTCGCAGGATTTTTTTTGTTTTGTAGGACATCGTACTGGCGAGGCCTGCTAAATTTTGGGATCCGTGCCCGGAGGGGTGTCGTTTCTTGCGTAGTTGTTTTAGGAACTTCGGCTTTCTAGTCTATAGTTCTAACCTTGGCTGAACGGCCGTCAGATCTCGTCAATCATGGTTCGGACGTTAAGTTTTCATTGTAGGGTGCTTGCCGCTGTCCTCCTGGCTGCCGTCATTGTCGCGGATGCCAGTGCAAGCGACCATAGATATGGCCAAGGGGACAGCGTGCCTTTGTACGTGAACAAAGTCGGTCCCTTCAGCAACCCTAGGTGAGATTCTGTGTTGATGATTTGACTCCAAGTATTCTGTGTCTAGTGGCGACTGACGCTGGGTGGACGCTCGAAGAAGTAATTTATTTGCTACTCTTCATTTCAGAATGTTCCGTGCTTCTTTTATATTCTGTTATTTTTCACTTGTGAAGCTTACATATGCGCCTTCCGTGTTCACCGGTTTGGCTCCAAACTCGTTTTCCGCAGTGAAACGTACAAGTTCTTCGATCTGCCGTTTTGCCAGCCAGGTTCGTTCAACAGCAAGTTGCTCAGTCTTAGAATTCTGCAAGATTCGCTTTCTTTGTGTCTTTCTCTCGCTAAAAACTGCTCAGCCTAAGCTTGCGTTTCTTTACGTTGTACGAACCTGCTACAAACCTCTCTTTCCAACTTAGATGTTTCACTCCCATGATTCGCGACCTTTCAACCCAGCGTCGTCATTTCACGCAAGTCAATCCGCTTCGTGTGTGTGTTCAGGAAAGCTTGAAGAGAAGCATCAATCCCTCGGCGAAGTGCTGAACGGCGATCACATGGTGCAGGCCCCTTACGACCTAAAATTCCGCGTAGATCACGAGCGAACGACGCTCTGCAAGCGCACGCTCGGCGTTAAGGACGTCCAGAAGTTCCGCAACGCGGTCCTGAACGACTACTATTTCCAAATGTACTTGGACGAAATCCCGATCTGGGGTTTCATCGGGAAGGTTGACAGTGGCACGTACAAGGTTGAGAGTGACACGTACAAGGTTGAGAGTGACACGTACAAGGTTGAGAGTGACACGTATGACACGAACCAGCACATCTCTATTTTCACGCACATAGATTTCGACGTAGCGTATAATAGCGACCGCGTGGTGGAAATCAGCGTGGCGACCGATCCGTATAGCACGGTGGAGATGGACAGTAGCGAGGATACGGAGATGGAGGTGGAATTCACGTTTTCCGTCTCGTGGACGCGGACGGATAAGGCGTTTGAGACGCGCATGGACAAGTACGCGCGGTACGCGTTCCTTCCGCAGCATGTGGAGGTCCACTGGTTCTCGATCCTCAACTCGTGCTTCACGGTGCTGCTGCTCGGCGTCTTTATCGCGACCAGACTCACGCACGTCCTCAAGAGCAACTTAATCAGGTACGTCAAGGCAAATTCACTAAGCTTCTTGAACGATTTCGACCAGCATGTAACCGTTTCGCGCGTGTTCGTCAACCCTTCATTCACTGCAGTAGGACAATCAAGAGATGCCATTTTGTCGATTCCTGTGTTGATAGTCGGTGACTCGGTGGTGTATGGGTGTTGTTGCAAGAGGGTGGTGAACGGTATGACCAAGACAGTGTTGCTGTAGCATGTCTTATGGCAACTTACGAATAAAGGATTTCGCCCGCTTGTTTTTTTTTCTTTCTTTCTTTTTTTTGATAATTTAGGTACTCGCATGATGCGGATCCGTTAGAAGAGACGGAGGAGGCTGGGTGGAAGTCCATCCATGGCGACGTTTTCCGCTTCCCCAAGAACAAGGAGCTTTTTTGCGCCGTTCTTGGCAGCGGCACTCAATTGCTCTTCCTGTGAGTTTGGTTGCCTGTTCATTAGTAGTACACTCTCGCTTATTGGTGCAATCTAGTTTAGGTTGGTTCGGTTCATACTCAGTGCATGATAACAGCATGCACGCAATGCATACGTCATTAGGATCATAAAGCTGCTTCTCTCCTGATCTCATCAAAGCCCATATCCGCATCTATTTCCGTGCTTGCTCTCTTTCCGTCAGGGTCCTTCTCATGTTTATTCTCACTCTAGTGGGGGTGTTATACCCCTACAATCACGGTGCTTCGTGGACGGCGCTGGTGGTGATTTATGCGATGACCTCTGCAATCGCTGGGTACACGTCTGCGTCTCTCTACAAGCAGATGGAGGGGACCAATTGGGTGAGTGCAATGCAGTGAGTGCAATGCATATGCAGTGGGTGCAATGCAGTGGGTGCGATGCAGTGGGTGCATTGCATTGCAATGAGTGCAATGCAGTGAGTGTGAATGCATTGCAATAAAAGAGAAACCCGGCAATGCGTTTTCACTCAGATGAGAAACCTGTCCTGTCTGTAAGGCGCTTCAATTCAAGCTTCTAAGTGATCTTATCCGCTTATTCTGTTCCCCACCCTCCCTTCACCACCCCCTCTACCCTTCTACCCTCCTCTTCACTTCCTTCCCCTTCTCTTCCGTCCCCTCCCATCCGTCATTTCAGGCGCACAACATTGTGCTGACGGGGTGCATGTTCGGCGGGCCGGTGGTCATCTCCTTGTGCTGCCTCAACATCATCGCTGCTGTCAACGACTCCACCAACGCCAAGCCCCTCACCACCATCCTCACCCTCACCCTCATCTGGACCCTCATCGCCTTACCCCTCCTCGTGGCCTGCGCCATTGCCGGCAAGAAAAGCACTGCTGCAGAGTTCCAAGCACCCTGTCGGGATTCCCAGACTTCAAATTACCCGAGGGCGATTCCGGTGCTGCCGTGGTACCGCCATACAGCCCCTCAGATGGCCCTGGCTGGGTTTCTGCCGTTCAGCGCGATTTTTTTCGAGCTGCATTACATCTGTGCGGACTGGTGGGGGTATAAGGTCTACACGGTCTACAGCATCCTCTTTATAGTGTTCATCAATTTCATCCTTGTGACGGCGCTTATGGCGATTGTGCTCACGTACTATCAGCTTGCATCAGGGGACCACGAGTGGTGGTGGAGGTACGATTTCCTCAACCCCTCAACCTCTCAACCTCTCAAACTTTCAACCTTTCCGGATTTTCACTGCCTTGTCTGTATTCTGGTGACGCATGAGGTTATTTTTGAGATTTCTCAAGAATACCCTGCGACTTCAAAGTCACCTCAACCTTTTCCACCTTTTCACCGCCTCATTTGTATCTTGCTTCCTCCTTGCTTTCTAACACCTGCTCCCCATCCTAGAGTGCATGTCTTGTCGGTGTCTTACTCAACTGGCTGGCATGTGTCATTTTGATTCCCCTCCATCTCTTCCCCCCTCCGTCATCCCCTTTCCCACCCACTCAGGTCGGTGCTGTGCAGTGGCTCCCCCGCGCTCTTCATATTCGGCTACTGTTGCTACTACTACCACGCGCTATCCCACATGACCGGCTTCATGCAGGCGTCTTTCTACTTTTGCTTGATGGTGTGCGTCTGCTACGGCCTCTTCCTCATACTCGCCACTGTGGGGTTCTGTGCCTCGCTGGCCCTTGTGCGCCGCCTCTACCGCTCCATTGGGCGCGAGTAAGTGGAGGGAGAGGGCGAGTGGGGCACGGGGATTGGGAACAGGGAGAGATGAGGGGAGGGAGAGGGGGAATGGGGCACGGGGATTCATGCAGGGGGCTTTCTACTTTGCCTGCATGGCGTGTGTCTGCTACGGCCTCTTCCTCATGCTCGCCACCGTGGGCTTCCGCGCCTCGCTGTTCCTTGTGCGCCGCCTCCACCGCTCCATTGGATGCGAGTAAGTGCTTCTTAGGGCAGGAGGGAAGGGAGGAGAGGGGGGGAGGAGGGGGGGGGGGGGTGGGGGTTTGAGAGGAGGGGGAGGGGGGTGGGGGGGTAAGCTGTGGAGAGGAGGAGGATGAGGAGGGAAGAAAGGGGGGCGCAGGTGGTTTGAGCAGACTATGATGGACACACTTGACACGTGTGTTGCATTGTGATTGGTGCAGATTCACTGGGAGTGCAGGCACGGAAGGTGCAACTCTCCCTTTACTCCCCAGTGGAGGTGAGATTATTAGACCCTCTCTTTTGTATCGTGGTTTCGATAAGCATCATTATGGCTTGAAGATGTGTCACAGTGGCTTGGATAACTGTCACTACAGTACCGTTTTTGCTAGCTCACTGACAAAGCTGATTATCATTGATTCTCTTCACACAACACATCTGAAATGCCTCCAACTCACATGAAACAAATGTGTGTCCTTGCCCAGCCAACAGGTCTGGTCCGGGCCTCTTTCTAAGTGTCGGGAAGTAGTGGCATTGGTGAATCATGGTGAGAGGAATGAGAATGTGATCGTCAGCAGGAGATCAATAGGGCTGATTCCGGTGCAGCAGATGTATGCTCGAAACCTAAAGGAGGTGAGTGATTGAGCTGCAGGACAACCGTTTGAATCTTCTTGCTCTCTCCCGCACCTCCTTCGCTCTTTGCGATGCAGTGGATGTGTGCTTGAGACCCCTGGGAGGTGTGCGTTGCATACCTCTCATAGACTTATTTATCATCCCCCTCCCCCCATCCTCACCCCCCTCTTCCTCGCTCCCAAAGCCTCTCATTCGCCAACTTCCCCCTTCATTTCGAAGTCATACTTGTGTACACACGAGCATGCACACATGCACAAACACACGCACGTTTGCACGCACGCACGTGCACACACACACACACACACACACACACACACACACACACACACACACACACACACAAACACAACCCGTGCTCTGTTCCGCTCACAATTATCAAACCTTCCCACCCTCTTTGTTTCACTCTCCTTCGCTGTCCCTTTTCCTCCCCCTACCCAATAACGTGTGTGTACACACATGCACACATACGTGCAGACACCTACTCTTTCACACACAACCAGCACGATCTCTCTTCTCATGTATCTTCTCTGCTCCCCTTGTTGCTTCTTCTATGGTGCAGAAATTCTCATATGCTGTCTCTCGAGAGCTGAGTGCTCGTGTTGCGAGCCATGACGTGCGACTGTTTGTTCTCTGGCCGGTACCAGATGCCTAATTCATGTTATATGGCCCGTAATATAAGCCCGACTCGTGACATCTGGGGCAGACCAGAGGCATAACCCAACTGGAGTTGGGCTGTTACTGCATCTTCTCAAATGATGAGTGTGGTGCATATTTTATTGTTGGTGGTGCGTGTATCAAATCCCCGTTTTGTTCATATCTTCCTTTCGGGACAGTTCTTGTTGAATCTGTTTTGGACTCGGGGCTGGATTAATTCATGGTGACGTGGTGCTATGTCACAGAACGGGCTTCACACCTCATCTACGGCTGGATTCTGGTTCGTGGATAATGAATCCGTGTTTGACGAAATCGATCAGCTGTTGATTCAGCTGCAGATTGCAGTTACTGTGCTCGACACAACAGCTTGGTGCCTTGTAGGTGGCGTTTCTTTTCTGGTTCTACGGTGCGTTTTAAACAGGGTCTACATGCTACCGTGCCAAATCTGCGTTCCCGAAACACGACCTACCACCTTCTGTCAGTTGTTCGGTCCACGCACCCCTCGTACACCCATCACCGTGCACCCCTTCAAAACCTGTATCCGTCAATCTCGCTGATCGACTCATTGAACCGCCCTTCAAAATCTGGCTCGGTTTTCCCAAGGGAAGTCAAACCAAACCAAGGGATCACGTTCACCTGGAGGTCTCCCTTTGGGGACTTCCGCTCCGGTCCTCCCATGTCCTCTGAAAGCTCACGCGAATATGCAGACAGGGAGAAGTTGAAGAGACAGCCGAGCAAGCTGGCACGCTTGACGGGCCAACAGCCAGTTCACTGAGCTCTCTTGCGTCGGCTAGGAGTCTGCCACATTACCTAGAATGCCCAACATTGAGATTTCAAAACCAGTGAAGCTCAGCAATCTGTACAAACTTTGAATGGGCTTTTGAGGGATCATGAACGACTACGGGAGAGGCTAGTGACTGAATGCGACGCGTAGCGGCTCCCAGCTTCCTCATATATCAATTACTAATCATACATCGCCGTTCGGGCATTATCTGGGGTTTATAAACAAATTTCTGCTCCTTCTGTTTGCCTCGACACGCATTTCAGCTTCTCGTGTCAGCGCAATGTCAGACCGAAAGATGGAGGCCTCGTTCTTATCCATGTGCTTCTGTCTCGCTATAATCTTCCATCAAGCCTCGGCCATAAGCGAAGAGGCATCCGTTCCGAACGTTCTGAGCCTTGGCCGGAAAGAGAAGCTGGACTTTTCTGGAATTGTGCATCGCGATCGGAAGTTCTCGCGAACTCCGCCGCTCGGGTAACCATACAAGCTCAAATTAACGGAGTACTTAAATCTCTTCGTCACGCTCACGAAACCGGTTACATACGTAGTACTTCATGAGCTAGCATCTGTTCCTGAGCCGTCGGAACGTAGCTTATGTCGTCCAGTGTCTCCGTTTTATAGATAAGAAACATATGTTTATCTAGCCTGTTAGATCTGTTGTTGTACAACGGGGCTGCAATGTCCGTGTGGGATGATGCGACAGATGGAACTAAGATGTTTCTGATGTCATCTCCGTGTGTCATGATGTGGCAGATGGAACAGCTGGAACCATTTCCAGTGCAATGTTAATGAGCACATTGTGAAAGCTGCGGGTAAATGCTCTCACCGTGCTCTTTTTTTGAATCCTTCAATTGAAAGCCTTGGAATCCAGCTCCAGTTGATAAAAAGACTTGAAACGAGCCATCATTGCAGCAAGTTTAACCAGTTGTCATGTCCTACCCTTGTGTTGTTCGTGTTCCTTGCAGCGGACAAGCTCGTGTCATCTGGGTTAGCAGCCCTTGGCTACGTCTATGTCAACATAGGTGAAACACGTTATCCCTCGTCCATCCTTCTTTTGTTGAATTCGTGAATCTGAAGCCAATTGGCTCGTGCTGTACATGCGGCTTCAGCCGCGTTATACGTCAGTTCTGTATTAACATGGATACCCCTTGTTCCTGAAGTGTTTCAACCTTTTCTTCCTTTGGTTTCGCTACTTCATTCATAAGGCGTCATCTCTTGTGGTTGTGCCTGATGTTCTCCTGCATTTGCAGATGATTGCTGGCAGGCTGACTCACGTGATTCGGAGGTGGGTGATTTATAATGAGACCCATGTAATAACAAGTATCTTTACTGCACATGAATTGAGCACACACACAGAAGCATTCACCAGCCGAGGCATCATTGTCCTGAGTGCTCGCACCTAGCAGCGTCATGTTGTCAACTAGGTTACCATCTTGCATCTCAGCAATCTTTTGAGCGAACTATTGAGCAGACTCAAAGGCACATGGCATCATGCAGCAGCACGCCAGGTGCTGCGTTGTTTAGCCGAGTGTGGTTTTCTGTCGAACGCCCCATACAATCGGCAAGCACATGCCAATGCTCTTAGTCAAACTTTCTCGTGTTCCTCTGCCACTTGCTATTCGCGTGTTCAGGGTCGCTTGGCACCGTCTCCTCACTTCTTCCCTTCGGGCATCAAGGCAATTGCGGACTATGTGCACAGCAAGGGGCTCAAGCTGGGCATTTACTCCGACTCTGGGTGAGAGGGGAGTGGATAGAGCTGGTGACATGGGAGCTGGAAACATGGGGGGGATGGACGGAGAGGGAAAGGGGGGGGGGAGGGGCAGGATTCGTCTGCAAAGGCTACTCTCAAATCCATATTATGCTGCCCTATTTTCCCTCCCCTCTCCCCCCGACCCCCTCCCAACAGGAGGCTCACGTGTGAAGGCAAGCCAGGGTCACTTGGGCATGAGGCGATAGACGCCCTCACCTTCGCTGAATGGGTGAGGCATGAGTCTGGGATGAGGCGCTGCCTGGGTGAGGCACGAGATTGGGAAGCAGGAGGTTGTATGAAGCACGAGGTTTCATACAAACTACAACCTTCTACAAGGAGGTGAGGCATGAGCTTGCATGAGGCACAAGGCTGGGTCACGCTACTACAATTGCTGGATCAAGCTGTCCCGAACACTGCATGTCCTCTGAAGTTTCGCATAAGCCTGTCGTGGTAGCTGATGCTTGAAATCTCACATTTGCGTGTCATGGTGTGCCTGGTCACTGGCCATGCGATGTCGAGGAATAGACTACGTCACATGTGCTTGCCATGATGACTGGTGCTTGAAATCTCATTCTTGTGTGCCACGCTGCGCCTGGCATGCTGTGCCTCGTCACTGCCCCATGCGATGTCAGGAAGTGGATTACCTCAAATACGATAGCTGCTATGTGATGAAAATTTAGCTCTGAGAAGTTTTGAATCCAATTGGTTACTATGTACATGCTGTGCCTCGTCACTGTCCCGTGCGATGTTCAGGAAGTGGACTACCTCAAATACGATAACTGCTTCAACGACGGCACTCCAAACAAGATACGGTGTGTGCCCTGTCTGTCTGCCTCGCTCCTGCCGTCCTCTGCTGTCAAATTTACCGCCGCTCATGATTGTGTGTTCTGCTCCTATTCAGTTCCGACGCTGCTGTTCTCGCTTCTCGTCCTAATTATCTATTCTGATCCATTTTCATCCCCTTCCCCTCCCCCCTCCCCCTCATCCATCCCCCTACCTCATCCTCTGCTAATCAATGCCTGTCTATCGACCCTCCCTAGCTACACGACCATGCGCAATGCACTGGAGGCTACTGGGAGGGACATATTCTTCTCCATGTGCGAATGGTGAGTCGAGGCAACCCCACTTAGTCCTCTGCCTGTGCGAATGGTGCATGCATACATGCAGGCAGGCAGGCAGGCAGGCAGGCAGGCAGGCTGCTGTGTTAGACATGCATGCCCACAGCTACGGTGACTACCCACCCATTCACTTGCCTTTACCCACCCACAAGAGCCGTCTCTCTGTGGCTTGCCTTGTGTTATTTAGAATTCTAGAAAACCAGGCTTTTGTGCTGGGTATGCATGCTCAGAGCTACAAGGGCTGCCATGTGTGGAAAGGACCGTGTGTGTGTGGCTTGCCTTGCAACTCCACGTGTCACCTGCCGGTTTTTGAGAATTCTCAAAAACCATCTCACAGCTACAATGGCTGCCCATGCCTTTACCCATCCACAACAAGGGCCGTGTGTGTGTGGCTTGCCTTGCAACTCCACTTGTTGCCTGCCCACCTTTCCACGTGGATTTCGAGATGCAGGGGGCAGGACGACCCTTCCCTGTGGGCGTATGACGTGGCAGACTCCTGGCGCACCACGGTTGACATTGGGGACTCGTGGCGGAGGTGAGGGGGGACACGTGGATGGGGTGTGACGGGACAGGTGCATGAGGTGAGAAGTGACACGTGGATGCAGGGAGGAGAAGGACTCGTGAAGAATGAGGAGAAAAGTGTGTGGAGCAGGATAGGAGAGGAATAAGAACGGGAGAACACTGGTGAGGGGATGGAGAAGGGAATGGCAGGGAGGGGGGAGTGAGAGGGAGTAGTATTGACTGGGGAGCAGAGACTGGGAAAGGACAGGGGAATGTGAGGGAGGAAAAGGTGACTTTATTTCCGTATTTGTGCACTTGTACTGCCTCCAAACTTCTATCCGTGTTTCATGTAACCTCCCTCCCTCCCACCCTCCCTCCCCTCGCACCCTCCCTCCCTGTATGCATGCTCGTGGCACGTGCAGCATGATGCGCATTGCAGACAAAAACAACAAGTGCATGTGCCATCGGTAATGACGCCTTGCCTCCCTGCCTGTGTGCATGCATGTCATACCTGCCTCTTTGCAGCATGATGCGCATTGCAGACAAGAACAACAAGTGGGCCAAATACGCCAGGCCAGGCGGGTGGAACGGTGAGTGCCATTGGAAGGCTCAGTCAAAGGGAGGGATGCTCGACGCCTTTCAAGAGCCAAGGGCCATAATGTGTTCGACAAAAGAAACGTGCCATATAAAGTAGGAGTTTGGAAGCGTGAAGCTGCCAAGAACATCTAACTGCGACTCTTCTCTTACGTCAACCCATGCTTGCTAGTCGGACCCCATTACAGCTACGAATTCCCCCCTGTTTGATCTCTCATCATGTTCTCCTACTTGCATACGTGCTTGAATTGGCGTCACACAAGTATTTTGCTCCTGGCTCCACCCCCCCTCTGCTCCTGCTCTCCCCGCCCTCCACCCACTCCTGACCCTTCAACCCCGGTTTTCAGACCCGGACATGCTGCAGATGGGGAACGGATACTCTCTCATTCCTCCTATCCCAACTCTGCCGTTGCTCTTCCTCACCCACCACCCTTGACAGACCCGGACATGCTACAGGTGGGGAATGGCGGCATGAGGGATTCGGAGTATCGTGTGCACTTCAGCCTCTGGGCCATCATGAAGGTGATTAACGTTTCTTCATTTTTGTATATATATGTATATATATGTATATGTATGTATATGTATGCATGTATGTATGTATATGTGTGTATATATGTAGACATGTATATTTGTCTGCACGCATGTATGCATGCATCCATGCATACATACATACATACATACATACATACATACATACATACATACATACATACATACATACATACATACATACATACATACATACATACATACATACATACATACATTCATACATTCATACATACATACATACATACATACATACATACATACATACATACATACATACATACATACATACATACATACATACATACATACATACATACATACATACATACATACATACAAACATACATACATACATACATACATAATCGATTCACCAGTCATCTTACAGTCGACCCAACAGTCACCTCCCAGATCTTGCATGTGCGCTTCTTTTTCATTTCTGGTCTCCAGTTCCGACAGTTGACATGCGCAGAGAATCTAGTTTGAATTTATTCCTCTATTCAAACCTCACACCCTCCCACCAGGCACCACTCCTGATTGGCTGCGATCTCTCGGTTGTATCAAATAAGACGTTGGCCATTCTGGGAAATGAAGAGGTTATTGCTCTCAACCAGGGTATGTTCTCTTGCCGCTGCTTGTGCATGCTACCGCGTCACTCAATTCATGCAATTTATGTCCTGCCTGCTGATGTCATGCAACTTAGCGGGCCTGCCAATGGTACCCCATCATAAGCTCAGCGATGGTGTTTCACCAACTCCTGTACTTGCTCACACGTCTCATGCTCTGATTGGTGCAGACCCACTGGGCGTTCAGGCAAGGAAGGTGCAAGTCTCTGAAGATTCTTTCATGGAGGTTAGTAAATCAGATCCGAGCGTATCACATCGGACTAGGTTAAAGCAAATCAAATTAAAGCGAATGAAATCAGATCAGAACAAGTCCCCTGCAGCAAGTATGTGGGCTCGGATGGGTATGGCCCATCAGAAGCGGTCAGGTGCCTCCCTAGTTAGCAGGTGCTTCCATTTGAGGCACCAAGTAAACAACCAGCAGCTGTTGTAGCCACTCACAGCATCACGGTTCATATTACTGCCCTTCCCCCATGCGTCCTGGTTTGGTCTTGGAACCTGCAGGTTTGGTCCGGGCCTCTGTCGGAGGGTCGGCTGGTGGTAGCTCTGGTGAATCGCAGCCCAATCAGCTTGAAGATCACTGCCCGATGGAAAGCCATGGGGCTGAATCCTGTGCAGCGGATGTATGCACGAGACCTGTGGAAGGTACGTGGCTTGATAAAAGGTGTGGCTTTCGGTTGACTACAAACTCCAGTGCAGTGGATGCATGCACGAGACCTGTGGAAGGTACGTGACTTGATAAAGGGATTGGTTCTAGGTCGACTAAAGAATCTGGTGCAGCTGATGTACGCATGAGATCTTAGGAAGATGGATGTCTCCATAGCAAGTCTCTCTGGAAGACCTTCCCTGCCTGTTTCCCTCCCTTCTCCATCCACACTCTTGCGCTTCTGTGCATAACTGCACTTGGTGAGGGTGGGTACTTGCATTTGCATACACACTTGCTCATGCACGCATGGAGTCGTGCTTGCGCTCACACAAACACATGCACACAAAGACATACACACTCGCTCATTCTCTCGCACACACACACACGTACATGCACACATATACACATACATGTGTGCAAGCAGATGCGCAAGTGCACACACGCACATACACTCACACACACATATACTCACACACATACATGCAGACTTACAAGTTACATCCCATGATGCATCTACCACACTGCAGAAGGCAACTATGGACTATGTCGTTTCAGTGTAGCTGAGCACATGAGCGTGTGCACAGCTCACACACACACGCTCACTCACGCGCACACACACTCTTACACTAACTCACACACGCACGAACACTTTCACTCACGCACGCACCCACGCACGCACACTCACACTCACTCACTCACACACACACACACACACACACACACACACACACACACGCACACCCACACCCACACCCACACCCAGAGTCATTTCTCTCCATCCCATCCTGTGTTGCATCTCCCACACTGCAGAAGGCAACTATGGACTCGGTCATTCCAGGGGAGCTGAATACCCCCACACCCCCAATTCCCTCCCCTTTCCCCCTCCCCTTCCCCCTTCCCCTTTCCCCTCCCCCCACAACCCCCACACACGTGTCAACTATCATTTGTCCCCACCCCGTGCTGCATCGCCCACACTGCAGAAGGCAACTATGGACTCGGTCATCTCAGGGGAGCTGAGTGCGCCAGTTCCAAGCCACGATGTGGGGCTCTTCCTCCTCTGGCCCGCAGTCTAGCGCAGAACTCAATGCAGTGCAAGCCACAATGTGGGGCTCTTCCTCCTCTGGCCCGCAGTCTAGCGCAGAACTCAATGCAGTGCAAGCCACAATGTGGGGCTAGTTCTTCCTTTTCCTGCGGTGTAGATTCACGTGGTGCTGGGAAAAAAATTATGGGGAGAATATCTTATTTCTGTATGCTGCCAGTACTCTCTACTGCACACAGTTATTAGATTGCGTTGCGTTTCATTCAACATTTAAGAGGCATTGTTCAAACAAGGTTGTAACACGTCGTCTAACGAAGACATCGAGATTTTGAAGGCGGGTTGGTCATACACTGGTCTGCAGTGAAAAGTTTGCAGCCAATCACATATTGCCACCAAAACTGACGAGTCGTCCATGCTGTTTTGTCTCGACATTTGGTTACTTTCAAACCTAAAATCTGCCCGCATGAACTCCTGGTTCTCCCAGGTTTGGGGGCACCACAACTACTACAGCTCAATGTAAGGATTTCCGTGAGGAGCTTCAGAGCCGTCGATTTCCGCTTCGGAACCTACCAGACACTCTGCGCCTCCCGTCCCGCTGCTTATTCCACAAACTTCGAGACGGGAAAGCAGTGCCGCATGCTACCCTCGATTGGGCAGGACAAGCTATCGGTACCGTCCATCTCCGCCTGGATCAGGTTGAAACCCCCCAAACAGTGGAGTCGCGACAACTGCCGACTCAGTAACCTGATGACACGAGTCGCCAATGAAAAGTAACTCACATTTTTGCGTTTATAAGTCTTTCGTCAAACTATTTCGCGCATACTCGTTTTCGCGCAACAACACCCTCGAAATCTCCTCCCCCACGACCACCACCTTCTCCACCGCTTCCATGGCCGCCCTTCCCCCGTCTGTCCCCTGTACCACTTGCTTGCATCCGTGCCAGCTTCAGCATCCTCCCTCTGCGGTCCCCGCTTCTGTCTGCTTATGCCGTTTTTTCAGTGCACCACGAGACACTTCACGCGACCTCACTCACTCGTGCAGAGCGTGTTCTAGTAGCCGAGATTTGAGTGATCGGTTCTCAGCTTCCCTCCTTGCCGTTTCTGGTTAGTAGGTTGCCGTATTCGAGCCGTCCTCGTTTTGGTGTCTTCTTACAGTAAAAGCATCTTGTTACTTCTTAGTGTTCAGGCCGTCGCGATTCCTCCCTCCCCCCCCCCTCCCCCCCCACCCCCCTTCCTTTTTTCTCGAGCGAATTTGTCCTAGAACAGTTCCGTTGAACAGCTTAGCCGTTGAACCCTTTTAGACTGCATCGTTCTCCGACAATGGATGATCAAAGGAGCTCCCGACAACTCATCGCACTCCTTCCCCTCGGACTCAAGGGTTCAGTCTAGCTTGAGTATGTGTTCCGCCTAGAGAAGCAGTCAGTCCCAACAAATTCGCCGGAACGTAGTTGTTTCTGACGCTTCACGCCAGCGTAGTCCAAACAGCTTTCGTGTGTAGATTTGCGAAGCAGTTACTCACCTCGACAGCCGCCTTTCGTTTCTCTCAGGAGTTGCCACGTCGTTCTAGCCATGCGAAACTCAAATCGATCGCGACCACTCTGACGGACAAGCTGGCGTGTTTCCCGGATCATGAGTCCGGGCTTGCCGCTTGCTGATCCGCACGTTGGCGGCGGCGGCGGCAGTGGCTGCGGTGCGGCTGCTTCGTCTGGAGGTGCCGCGGTTCGCGCCGCGATTCCCGGCGCAATTTCTGGCGTAGGAAACGGCGGTTTGGGTGCGGAAGCAGCCGCTCTGGAGCAGCACGACGGGAGTCAAGCAGCGGCTGCGGCGGTTGCTGCTGCGGCTGCTGCCGCTGCGGCGGCGGCGGCGGCTGGGGGATGGATGTTGCTCCCTTCAGCGGGTTCTCTTCATAATCACCCCGCGTTACTATCACCTGCTGCAGCGTCCGTGCAGCACAATCACTTACTCGCCTCGTTAAAGTCAATCGCAGGAATCCCTGGACTCTCGCCTGTCGGTGCATCTCAACCGTCCATCTCCCTATCGCACGGTCACTTGCCGTTCCCATCCCCTTACGCTGGTAACGCCGCGGCGTTAATTCCGTTTCTACCTCCCGGCGCTCATCATCCAATAAGCAACCTCCACATCAGCGGCGGCGCGCAAGGGTTGAATCACAGCGCTTTAGGTAACCCACTATTTGCGTCGTTAGGAGGCTCTAGCGCTTCGACCGCATCTGGACAGGCTTTAATTCCCATGCAAGCCCCTGTCATGCCCACACATCCCGGTTTCCCGAGCAACGGTTTTGTCTCGTCTCACTTCGACCCTGCTGCCGCCGCCGCCGCCGCCGCAGCCGCCGCTGCCGCCGCCGCTGCAGCAGCGACATACCCGCAACCAGTTTCCGCGTCGCTCCCCGTCGCAGGTGCCGTTTCCGCCGCCGCCGCTAACGGCGCAGGCGGTTTAATCCCTTCTGCGGCCATCGCCGCCCCCGCCACCGCCGCGTCCGCCGCCGCCGCCGCCGCAGCCGCGGCGGCGGGACGGCTTAGTGCCGTGAAGGATCCGTTAGGGTATGCGGCTATGCTTAGGTCTCGGGGGAAAGTTAACGAAGCGCTCGCGATATACGAGGCGATTATAGCGGAGAGAATAGGAGCAGCTGTGACTATGACGAGGGGAAATGGAACGGGCAGCGGAGCGGGGACATTAGGAGGGGCCGCGAGCGCGGGGGAAGGGGGAGCGGGAGCGGGCGGGGGAGGGGCGGGCGGGGCCGCGGCCGCCGCGACGGCGGAGGCGCTAGTGGGGAAGGGGCAGTGTTTGCAGGCGCAGGGGAAGCTTAGCGCGGCGTTTGAGGCGTACGTGTCCGCGTTACAGCTGAATCCGACACACGCTGTAGCGTTGACGCAGTGCGGAGTGCTGTACAAAGAGGAGGGGCACTTGCTAGAGGCTATAGAGGTGCGTGGGGGGAGGGGGAGGGGAAAGAGGAGCGGGGAAAGGTGGGGGGAGAGGAGTTGGGGTGGTGGTTGAGGTGAGAGGAGAGATGGGGAGGGGAGTGGAGAGGTGATAGAGGTGCATGGGGGGAGGGGGAGGGGCAGCTGTGAGAGGTGATAGAGGTGCGTGAGGGGGAGAAGGGGAAAGCGGAGCGTGGAGAGGTGAGGGGAGAGAAGTGAAATTGTGATTGAGGTAAGTGGGGGGAGCGGGAGGAGGGGACGAGGTGATCAAGGTGAGTGGGGGGATGTGAGGGAGAGGGGAGAGGGGATTGAGTTGAGTGGGTGAGGAGGAAAAGGAGGGAGGAGAGGAGGGGAGAGGAGGGGAGAGGAGGGTGATAAGAGGGAAGAGGAGGCGGAGAGGAGGGGAAGGGGAGGAGAGGTTTTAGGTGAGTGGGTGAGGAGGGAGAGGGGAGTGAGGGGGGAGAGGGGAGTGAGGGGGGAGAAGGAGAGAGTCGTGGAGAGAGAAAGGACGGGGAGAGGAGGAGCGGAGGGAGAGGTGGGAAGGGAAAGGAGGGGGAGAGGAGGGTGTGAGAAGGGGGAGAGGAGGAAGAGGAGGAAGGGGAGAGGAGGAGGGTAGGAGAGAGTGGGGGAGAGGTGGGAACGAGGGCGGCTTTGCTGCTTGCAGACCTGGGCACGCACACGCCTCAAGCTGCAAGCGATCGTGCCTGCTTGTGATGCTCCCACCCACCCACCCACTGTAGATCAGCGATCGTGCCTGCTTGAGACGTCTCCAAAATCACTTATCTACACGTGGCTTGTGATGCTCCCACGTGATTGAAGAAGTGTTTTATGACGTCTCAAAACACTTCTTCAATCACGTCACTTATCTACACGTGGCTTGTGATGCTCCCACGTGATTGAAGAAGTGTTTTGTGACGTCTCAAAACACTTCTTCAATCACGTCACTTATCTACACGTGGCTTGTGATGCTCCCACGTGACTGAAGAAGTGTTTTGACACGTCTCAAAACACTTTTTTAATCACGTCACTTATCTACACGTGGCTTGTGATGCTCCCACGTGATTGAAGAAGTGTTTTGTGACGTCTCAAAACACTTCTTCAATCACGTCACTTATCTACACGTGGCTTGTGATGCTCCCACGTGACTGAAGAAGTGTTTTGTGACGTCTCAAAACACTTCTTCAATCACGTCACTTATCTACACGTGGCTTGTGATGCTCCCACGTGACTGAAGAAGTGTTTTGTGACGTCTCAAAACACTTCTTCAATCACGTCACTTATCTACACGTGGCTTGTGATGCTCCCACCCACCCATCCACTGTTCCTTCCTCTCCCACCACCCCACAACCCCCCTCGTCTCAACCCCCCTTCTCCTCCTCCTAACTTCCCGCCTCCCTCTTCCCCACCTCCATTTACCCCCCTCAGGCGTACAGAAAGGCGCTAGAGGCGGATGCGGGGTGCAAGGAGGCACAGGAGCAGCTGGCGGTGGTGCTCACAGACCTGGGCACGCGCCTTAAGAGGCTGCAAGGGAGCCTGCTGCTGCTGACACGATACCCCACTGCCCTTTCCCCCATTCCCCCAGGCGTACAGAAAGGCGCTAGAGGCGGATCCGGGGTGCAAGGAGGCACAGGAGCAGCTGGCAGTGGTGCTCACAGACCTGGGCACGCGCCTCAAGCTGGGGGGTTCCGTGCAGGAGGGCATAGCGAAATATTATGAGGCTATTGCTGCCGACCAGAGATATGCGGTAAGATGCGGTTCAGTGCGGTTGTGTGCGGTTCAGTGCATTGGTATGCGGTGGAAAATGGTGGTAAGGAGGCACAGTAGCAGCTTCCAGTGGTGCTCACAGACCTGGGCACGCGCCTCAAGCTGGGGGGTCCGTGCAGGAGGGGATTGCCAAGTACTACGAGGCCATTGCTGCCGACCAGAGATACGCGGTAAGATGCGGTTCAGCGGGGTGGTATGTGGTGGATTTTGGTGGGTGGTATGCAGTGGTATGGGGTGGTATGCGGTGTGTGACATTTCAATCAGCGCCTCAAGTTGGGGGTGTCCGTGCAGGAGGGCATAGCCAAGTATTATGAGGCTGCTGCTTTTACTGACCAGAGATACGCAATGAGATGCAGTTCAGTGCGGTGGTATGGGGTGGTGTATGGTAAGGCGTTTTAATTAGCGCCTCAAGCTGGGGGGTTCCGTTCAGCAGGGCATAGCCAAGCAAGCACCACTAGGCCATTGCTTCCAACCAGAGATACGCGGTGAGGAGAGGTTGTTTTCACAGCGGTGAGGAGAGGTTGTTTTCACAGCGGTGAGGAGAGGTTGTTTTCACAGCGGTGAGGAGAGGTTGTTTTCACAGCGGTGAGGAGAGGTTGTTTTCACAGCGGTGAGGAGAGGTTGTTTTCACGGCGCTGCATTCTCCCCCACCCACCCCTGTCCCTAGACTCGTTCTCTCACTCCCCACCCTTCTCTCGCCCTTCCCCCCCATCCAGCCGGCGTACTGCAACCTAGGGGTGGTGTATTGGAAGACGGGGCAGTGCGAGGCAAGCATGCATTCACAGTGCGAGGCAAGCATGCATTCACAGTGCGAGGCAAGCATGCATTCACAGTGCGAGGCAAGCATGCATTCACAGTGCGAGGCAAGCATGCATTCACAGTGCGAGGCAAGCATGCATTCACAGTGCGAGGCAAGCATGCATTCACAGTGCGAGGCAAGCATGCATTCACAGTGCGAGGCAAGCATGCATTCACAGTGCGAGGCAAGCATGCATTCACAGTGCGAGGCAAGCATGCATTCACAGTGCTGCATTCTCCCACCCACGCCCCTGTCCCCTGCTGCCCACACATGTCGCCCTCCACCCGTGTCCCCGGCATACTACAACCTAGGGGTGGTGTATTCGGAGATGGGGCAGTACGGGGTGGCCCTTCAGTTCTACCACAAGGCAGTGGCGCTCAGGCCGCTCTATGCAGAGGGGTGCCCTGTCCCCCCCGTCCCGCCTGTTCCCCAATCCCTTGTCCCCTGTCCTTGACCCCTATCCCCCCAATCCCTTGTCCCCTGTCCTTGACCCCTATCCCCCCAATCCCTTGTCCCCTGTCCTTGACCCCTATCCCCCCAATCCAGCCGGCATACTACAACCTAGGGGTGGTGTATTCAGAGATGGGGCAGTACGAGGCGGCTCTGCAGTTCTATGACAAGGCAGTGGCGCTCAGGCCGCTCTATGCAGAGGCGCATTGCAACATGGGCGTGATCTATAAGAACTGCGGCGATTTACACTCGGCTATCGCCTGTTATGAGCGGTGGGTGGTTGGTGTCTAAGGGGGCGTGGCGTGGGTACCAGTGGGCGGGCATGCATGCAATGTAAGGGGGGCGCTTTTTGAGACGTCTCAAAACACATTTACACTCGGCTGTTGCCTGTTATGAGCGGTAAGTGGGTGGTGTCTAAGGGGGTGTGGCGTGGGTACCAGTGGGCGGGCATGCATGCATGCAAGGGGGCCGCTCAGGCTGCTCTATGCGGAGGCGCAGTGCAACATGGGCGTGATCTACAAGAACTGCGGCGATTCACACTCTGCTATCGCCTGTTATGAGCGGTGGGTGCCTGGTTTGGGGGGGCGTGGCGTGTGTACCAGTGGGCGGGCATGCATGCAATGGGGCCGCTCAGGCCGCTCTATGCGGAGGCACATTGCAACATGGGTGCCATTTACAAGAACTGCGGCGATTTACATTCAGCTATTGCTTGCTACGAGTGGTAAGTGGGTGGGGGGATACCAGGGGATGCGTGCAGAGGAGGCGCATCCCAGGGGATACCTCTGCACGCATCCCCCCACCCACTCGCATCCCAGGGGATACCTCTGCACGCATCCCCCCACCCACTCGCATCCCAGGGGATACGTTCAGAGGAGGCGCTCAGGCCGCTCTATGCCGAGGCGCATTGCAACATGGGGAGAGTGAGTGGTAATACCACTCTCTCAACCTCACGTTCCGTTCACCCCCACACGTTCCAATAAAACCCCCACATTCTATTCACCCCCCCTCGTTCCTATCACCGCCTGACACTCCCCCACCCATCCACATTCCCTCAACCCTCCACGTCCTCCCCGCCGCCCCCTGCATTCTCCCATCCACCTCCATCATGGCAGGAGCTGCCTCCCTGGTGCTCTTTTCCCATTCCCCTACTTCTTTGCGTTTCCCCTGCTTCCCTCCCCCCTTTCCCCCCTCTTTCCTCGCCATCAGGTGTCTCGCAATGGCTCCCAACTTCACCATTGCGCGCATCAGCATGGCCATTGCTCTCACCTAACCCTTTGCCGTCCCCCACCGCCCTGCTGTTCCCGCCTTCCCTCCCCCTCCTCCCTTCCCACGACCACCCATTCCTTCCTGGCGCAACTTTTGAGTCGACTCAAAAAGTCACCTCCTTCCCACGACCACCCATTCCTTCCTGGCGCAACCAGGTGTCTGGCAGTGGCGCCCAACTTCACCATCGCGCGCATCAACATGGCCATTGCTCTCACTGACCCCTCTGCTGTTCCCCACCCCCTTGTTGTGCCCACCTCCCCCCCCCCCACACTCTCTTCCCCCACCACCTCTGCCGCCACCAGGTGTCTGGCGGTGGCGCCTAATTTCACCATTGCGCGCAACAACATGGCCATCGCTCTCACCCTCACCAAACCCCTTGCTCCCCCCCCCCCTCTCTTCCCCACACCACCTCCCCTTTCTTGCCGCAACCAGGTGTTTGGCAGTGGCGCCTAATTTCACCATCGCGCGCAACAACATGGCTATTGCTCTCACTGACCTGGGAACCAAGGTATGGTGGGTAGGGAGGGCCGAGATGTAGGTGGGGGGGAGGGGGGTGGAGGAAGGGATTTTGGAGGGAAGATCAAGTGGCATGAACAGCCACAGGGAGCAACCTTGCCATTGCTCTCACCGACCTGGGCACCAAGGTATGGGGCCGGGAGGGAAGGTGGACGTTGACATGTGGACAGGTGTACGTAGCATTTGATTCGACTCAAAAGCAGACTTTTGAGTCAACTCAAAAGCCACAGGGAGCAACATTGCCTTCGCCCTCACCGACCTGGGCACCAAGGTACGGCGGGAGGGAAGGTGGACGTTGACAGGTGAACAGGTTTACGTAGCAGCAGCACTACGAGCATGGTATCTCGTTCACATATTTCCCCTCAAAACCCCCTCTCCCTCCCCCCCACCCCGTTCTTCCCACAGGTGAAGCTCGAGGGCGACATATCAGCGGGCGTGGCGCACTACAAGCGGGCGCTGCTGTTCAACTCTCATTACGCCGATGCCATGTACAACCTGGGGGTGGCTTACGGGGAGATGCTCAAGTTCGACATGGTGAGTGAGTGAGTGAGCGAGTGAGTGAGTGAGCGAGTGAGTGAGTGAGTGAGTGAGTGAGACCACGTGCAAGTGCATATGCGCGCAGACGAATTTGCATGTTTGCACACGCATACAACCCTCATGTATTGCCTGGGCGCACTACAAGCGGGCGATGCTGTTCAACTCGCACTACGCCGATGCCATGTACAACCTGGGGGTGGCCTATGGCGAGATGCTCAAGTTCGACATGGTGAGACCACATGCACATGAATGCACACATATTCATGTGCACAGACAGGCGTGCATGCCTGCACACACATACAACCCCTGTACTGCCTGGCTGCACTACAAGCGGGCGCCGCTGTTCAACTCGCACTACGCCGATGCCATGTACAACCTATGTACAACCTAGGGGTGGCCTATGGGCAGATGCTCAAGTTTGATATGGTAAGTGAGACCACATGTGCCATTCACATGAGCATGCACATACACATGTGCAGCCTGGGCACTTGGATGGGATACATGTAAAATCTGGCTGGAGTGGCGCACTACGAGCGAGCACTGCTCGCACTACGCCGATGCCATGTACAACCTGGGGGTGGCTTACGGGGAGATGCTCAAGTTTGACATGGTGAGTGAGAACACATGAATATGTATGCACATATGTACACGTATGCATATGTGCACACACAGCGCAGGTACACCCTGGGCTTGGCTTATGGTGAGATGCTGAAGTTCGAATTTGTGAGTGAGACGTGAACACACACACACACTTGAGTCCTCTTTAGCTGTGCAATTCAATCCACAGTGCACGGAGGCATGCAACATCTTGATAGTCGTCTACAATGACTCAGAGTGGCTCCCGAGGATCAACTCAACCTGACAGACAACCCTTTTACCACGTACGTACACACCCCTTTCCCCCTGGCTCCCTCCTTTGCCCTGTCCGCCACCTGCCCTATTCCAGGCAGTGGTGATTTACGAGCTAGCCCTGCACGTTCATTCTGGGGGTGATATACAAGGACAGAGACAACCTGGACAAGGCGGTGGTATGCTACCAGGAGGCGCTGCTCATACCATCCAAACCTCTCCCTCCTGCTCTTCCCTTGGTTCCTCCCCTCTGTGCTTTCCAATGCCTCTCCCACTCCAGGCAGTGGTGATGTACGAGTTAGCGCTGCATTTCAACCCACAGTGCGCCGAAGCGTGCAACAACCTGGGGGTGATATACAAGGACAGAGACAACCTGGACAAGGCCGTGGAGTGGAGTGCTACCAGAAGGCTCAACCTCTGTGCATACCCACTCCCCACTCCCCACTCCCCACTCCCCACTCCCCACTCCCCACTCCCCACTCCCCACTCCACCCGATTCCAGGCAGTGGTGATGTACGAGTTGGCCCTACACTTTAATCCGCAATGCGCCGAGGCGTGCAACAACCTGGGGGTGATATACAAGGACCGTGATAATCTAGACAAGGCGGTGGAGTGCTACCAGAAGGCGCTGCGCATCAAACCCTCCTTCTCCCAGTCGCTCAACAACCTGGGGGTTGTTTACACCGTGCAGGTGGGTGGGTGGGTGGGTGGGTGGGTGTGTGGTTGTTAGCAGCAGCAGCAGAAGCAGCAGAAGCAGTGGCAGCAGTGGCAGCACGAGCAAGGGCGGGAGAACAAGGAGTGAGGTGCATGGTGGCAGCAAGCGACCTAGACAAGGCGGTGGAGTGCTATCAGAAGGCGCTGCGCATCAAGCCCAGCTTCTCCCAGTCGCTCAACAACCTGGGGGTTGTTTACACCGTGCAGGTGAGAGTGCTGGTGTGTGGCTTGTGATTGGTCGTTAGCAGCAACAGCAGCACCTGCTGCAGCCATCACATCAGCAGCACCTGCTGCAGCCATCACATCAGCAGCACCTGCTGCAGCCATCACATCAGCAGCGCACCTGCTGCAGCCATCACATCAGCAGCACCTGCTGCAGCCATCACATCAGCAGCACCTGCTGCAGCCATCACATCAGCAGCACCTGCTGCAGCCATCACATCAGCAGCAGCACCTGCTGCAGCCATCACATCAGCAGCACCTGCTGCAGCCATCACATCAGCAGCACCTGCTGCAGCCATCACATCAGCAGCACCTGCTGCAGCCATCACATCAGCAGCACCTGCTGTTGTCCTCTGCGTGCCGTGCCGTGCCGTGCCGTGGGTGCCCCCATGCACACCTCTCCCATCCCTCCACTTTCTGAACATGATTCAAGCCCCCCCCCTTAGTTCCATGCTTTTCACACCTTCCCACCTCTCCCTCTCGACCTCGAGAGAACTCCTTTCCCATCTTCCCTCTTCCTCTCTCCTCCACTTTCCTCCTCAGCACAAATTAGACCAGCCGCTGAGCATCATTCAATCCGCCTCACTTTAACCTCTCCCACCCATCCCTCATCACCTTGACCAAGATGGATCTAGCACTCTACATGATTCAAGCCGTTATGGCTCCCAACCTCCCCCATCCACACCTCCCTCTCCTCCCCCCTTTGCACCCAGGGTAAGATGGATCTAGCACTCTACATGATTCAAGCCGTTATGGCTCCCAACCTCCCCCATCCACACCTCCCTCTCCTCCCCCCTTTGCACCCAGGGTAAGATGGATCTAGCACTCTACATGATTCAAGCCGTTATGTTTTCCAACCTCCCCCACACCCCATCCCCCCTTCCCGCCTCCCCCCTCCCTCCCTTTCAGGGCAAGATGGACCTAGCGCTCAACATGATTCAAGGTGTAATGGTTCCCACTCTCACCCACTTTTGAGGCGCCTCAAAAGGCGCTCAACATGATTCAAGGTGCAATGGTTCCCACTCTCACCCACACTCCCCCTTCCTCCACCCCCATTCCCACCCACAACACACCACCCACACCCCCTCGCAGGGCAAGATGGACCTAGCACTCAACATGATTCAAGCCGCTGATGATTCCCAATCTTCCCACCACTCCCCCTTCCTCCCCCCCCACCCCCACAACACATCACCCACCCCCAATCGCAGGGCAAGATGGACCTAGCACTCAACATGATTCAAGCCGCCATTCTCGCCAACCCCGCATATGCAGAGGCATACAACAACCTGGGTGAGGGGTTGAGAGGGAAAGAGGGAGGGTTTGAGAGGAAGGGGGGCCGAGGGGGTGTGTGCGGGGTTAGTTTAGGCGGGTAACAGGCGTCGGGCGCATGTGGGGAGCGTTCAGTGCAGAGGCGCCTTAAAAGTATCCTGCTCGGAGCCCTGTGAGTCAATTTTAGAGGCGAATTTCCTGTCATACTACCCAACAAGAAATGTAAATGTTTTTCTAGAGACAAATTTAGGGGATTTCTCGTGAGTCAGTTATGTATGTTGTTTGTATTGTGGTCGTCCCCTCCTTTGCTATCCACGCAGGTGTGTTGCATTTTTGAGTCGACTCAAAAGTCAACTCGGTATAATGTCACACGGTATTTTCTCGTGAGTCAGTCATGTGTGTTGTTTGTGTTGTGGTCGTCCCCTGCTATCCACGCAGGTGTGTTGCACAGGGACGCGGGCAACATCCCAGCAGCCATAGAGGCGTACCAGCAGTGCCTTGCCATCGATCCCGACTCTAGAAATGCCGGGCAGGTGAGTGTCAATGTCTTACGGGCCATGTCCCTGCTTACTCGGCTGTGCTGTGCTGCCCAGAAGAAGGTGGTTCCGTGCTCCTCCTTTGTTGCTGCAGCCATAGAGGCGTACCAGCAGTGCCTAGCCATTGATCCCGACTCTGGAAATGCCGGCCAGGTGAGATATATTTTCGAATTCTGTGGAAAAAACTCACAGTTACCAACTTAGGTGTGCCAGGCCTTCTGCTCGCTTAGCAGTGCTGCACTGCCTGCCGTTTCTGGAGCCCTTATCTTTGTTGCTGCTGCCGTTTGTACCCTTCACCCTTATCCAGATTTCTTCTGCTTCCCTTAGTTGCTGCTGTCCCCACTCCTCCCTCTCCCCTCCCCCCCTCTTTCTTTCCCTCACCAGAAGTGTCTACTGGCAATGAACTATATTCACGATGGGCTGGATGACTCACTGTTTCCTCCCCTGTGTTGCTGTTGTCGCCATTCGTTCCCCCCTCACCCCACTTACCCTTTTCCTTTTGCTCCCCCTCTCCCCCCTACCCTTTTCCTTTTGCTCCCCCTCCCCCTTCTACATCAGAACCGTCTACTAGCAATGAACTATATTCACGATGGGCTGGACGACTCACTGTTCGCTGCTCACCGGTAAGGAGCGGTTGTTAGCGGTTGAGAGGTTGACAGTCGAGAGGTCGATGGAGGGAGGGAGGGAGGAAGGGGGAGAGGAGGGACGGGGAGAGGAGGGAGGGGAGAGGAGGGAGGGGGAAACGGATTGCTCATGGCTTCGTGCTCTCTTCACCGTTTTCTATGTATGTGATGCCATCCTACCTTCCTCCCATCCTCCTTCCTTCCCCCCCACCCTCCGCGTCTTCCCCCACCCACTGTTCTCTCTTCCCCCACCCACTGTTCTCTCTTCACACCTCTGTCATGCCCCACCCAAACCCTTACTTTCCCCCACCTCGAGTCGAGCCCATCCCTTTCCTCCCCCCACCTCCTCCCCAACCGCCATCATCCCTGGGACTGGGGCGAGCACTTCTCACGTGTAGGGAGGGTGTTTTTGAGACGTCGCAAAAGCACCGTCATCCCAGGGACTGGGGCGAGCGCTTCTCACGCCTCTTTCCCCGATTCTCCTCGTGGCCCAACTCGTGCCCGGCGAGCTCTGTTCTCCTTTGAACCTGAAACTTGTCCCTCTCCTTCCTCTTCACCCCTCCTGTGACTTATTCCAGGGACTGGGGCGAGCGCTTCTCGCGCCTCTTCCCGCGCTTCTCCTCGTGGCCCAACTTGTGCCGGCCGGACCGGAGGTTGGTGGTGGGGTACATATCGCCTGACTACTTCACGCACTCCGTCTCCTACTTCATTGAAGCCCCCTTGACTTACCATGACCCGAATGTGGTCAAAGTGGTGGTTTACTCTGCTGTGGTGAAGGTGAGTGAGTCAACGCGAGTCAGTGGGCTGGGCTTAATGGGATGAACGGGATCGCAGGCTGGTGGTGGGGTACATATCGCCCGACTACTTCACCCACTCCGTCTCCTACTTCATTGAGGCGCCCTTGACTTACCACGACCCGAATGTGGTCAAAGTGGCGTGTGGCGGGGCATATTCGGGGTGGACGAGCGGCGGGTGGCAGCCATGGTGCGGGAAGATGGAGTAGGTATTCTCGTGGAGCTCACAGGGGCACACACCGCCTCACTCACACGCCTCCCTGCCCTTTCTTCTCTGCTTCCTTCCCCTCCTCCCCACCTCCTTCCCCTCCCCCCCACCTCCTTCCCCTCCCCCCCGCCTCCTTCCCCTCCCCCCCGCCTCCTTCCCCCCCCCCCCACCTCCTTCCCCTCCCCCCCACCTCCTTCCCCTCCCCCCCGCCTCCTTCCCCTCCCCCCCGCCTCCTCCGCTTCCCTTCTCCTCCCATTCCCTTCCTTCCTGTCAGGCGGACGGCAAGACGAGTCGGTTCAAGGAAGCAGTGCAGAGCAAGGGCGGGGTGTGGCGGGACATATTCGGGGTGGACGAGCGCCGCGTGGCAGCCATGGTGCGGGAGGACGGCGTGGACATTCTCGTGGAGCTGACAGGGCACACGGCCAACAACCGGCTGGGCGTGATGGCATGCAAGGCAGCGCCCATCCAGGCCACGTGGATTGGGTATCCGAATACCACCGGGCTGCGAGCGATTGACTACCGCCTGACTGACGCCTTGGCTGATCCCCCCAGCAGCAGCCAGAGGTAGAGTCCTTCTTCTCCCTACTAGCACCATCCAGGCCACGTGGATCAGTCGGATATCCCAACACCACCACCGGGCTGCGGGCTATTGACTACCGGCTGACTGACGGCCTCGCCGACCCTCGTAGCAGCTCCCAGAGGTAGGGTTAAGACCCGCACTCTCCCGCTCAGCACCCATCCAGGCCACATAGATCAGTCGGGTATCCCAACACCACGAAGCTAAGATCGATTGACTACCGGCCGACTGATGCATTGGCTAATCCCCCCAGCAGCACCCAGAGGTAGGGGTCTTGGGTTGGGTCCACTTCCCTCTCCCAGCAGCACCCAGAGGTAGGAATCCGCTCTCCCCATCCAGGCCACGTGGATCGGATTGGTTAACCCACCCCAACCAACACCACCAGGCTGAGAGCCGTTGGCTACCGCTTCCCATTCACTGATTCCCTTGCGGATTCCTCCCCCCTCCAGCACCCAGCGGTAGGAAAGGAACCAACCCCCCGCTTCCCCCATTCCAGCATCATACAACAAAGGCTTCCCTGGCTCGGGAAGCCTGGATGGGCATTCACCCCCAAGACCAAGGCACCCCTCCCACCCCTGGCCAGCCTTCGTTTGTTGCCCACAGACCGTGCAGGAGTTGTTGCCCCTTTTGAGATGCTTCCTCTGCCTCACATTCTCATCACCCCTATGGCCCTCCCTTACCTCTCCCCGTTTTCTTCTTTCCCTACATCCCTCCCCCCTCTCCCCATCTCCCCCCTCTCCCCCTCTCCCCCTCTCCCCCTCTCCCCCTCTCCCCCTCTCCCCTCTCTCTCCCCCTCTCCCCCTCTCCCCCTCTCCCCCCCTCTCCCCCTCTCCCCCTCTCCCCTCTCTCTCCCCCTCTCCCCCTCTCCCCCCTTCTCCCCTTTTCCCCTCCTCTCCCCCTCTCCCCCTCTCCCATCCTCTCCCCCTCCTCCCCTTTTCCACTCACAGGCATGTAGAGGAGTTGGTGCGCCTTCCAGGATGCTTCCTCTGCTACACCCCATCATCTGAAGCGGGGCCGGTGTCCCCCTCGCCTGCGGTGGCCAATGGCTTTGTGACGTTTGGCAGCTTCAACAACCTTGCCAAGGTACAACGAAGTGCAGCGGTGCAGTGCAGGGCAGTGCAGTGCGGTGCAGTGCAGGGCAGGGCAGTGCAGTGCGGTGCGGTGCAGTGCACTACAGTGCAGTGGTGTGCAGTGTCGTGCTGTGTGTGTGTGTGTGTGTCTGTGGTGTTCGCACTGTTGTGGGCGAACCTGTCACCGCTCGTGCTGCTGCTGCTACTGCTTGCGCCACCAACGACAGCAGCGACTCTCCTCACCCTCCTTTTCTCGCGCACCCCCTCCTTCCACCCGCTCCTCCCACAAACTGCCTTCCTCTCCCACTCCCACAGATCACCCCAGCGGGCGTCCGTCTATGGGCGCGAATCCTCCTGGAAGTCCCCGGCTCGCGTGCATCAGTTAGCAGCTCATGTCCCACCTCGAGTCCCACCGCGTCTCCCCCCTCCCAGTCCACCGCGTCTCCCCCCTCCCAGTCCACCGCGTCTCCCCCCTCCCAGTCCACCGCGTCTCCCCCCTCCCAGTCCACCTGCTGCCGCTCTTGCTGCTGCTGCTGCTCCTGGTGGTGTTGGTGTTGCTGTCGCTTCTCACTCCCGTTTTCTCACTCCCTCCCTCCTCGCTCCTTCTCACTCCCACAGATCACCCCAGCAGTGGTCTGTCTATGGGCGCGAATCCTCCTCGCAGTCCCCGGGTCGTGCCTCATGCTCAAGTGCAAGCCCTTCACATGCCATTGCCCCCATTCCCCCCATCCGCGCATCCCCCCCATCCTTACAATCACAGATCACACCAGTAGTCGTCCGTCTATGGGCACGCACGCATTCTCCCAGCAGTCCATCAGCCAGCAGCTCATGGCTCAGCTTGAGTCCCACGGCATCTCCCCTCTGCGCGTCCACCTGCTGCCGCTCGTGCTGCCGCTGGCGCTGCTGCTGCTGCTGCTGCTGCTACTGGTGCTGCTGGTGTTGGTTCCGCCGTCCCTTCTCACTCTCCTTCTCTCACTTCCTCCCTCCCCCCTCTCCTTCCTTCCCGGCCCACCCCTCCTCTCCCGCTCCCACAGATCACCCCAGCAGTGGTGCGTCTGTGGGCCCGAATCCTCCTAGCAGTCCCTGGTTCCCGCCTGATGCTCAAGTGCAAGCCATTCACATGCGTGTCCATCAGCCAGCAGCTCATGGCGCAACTCGAGTCCCACGGCATCTCCCCTCTGCGCGTCGACTTGCTGCCGCTCGTGCTGCTGAATCACGAGCACATGCAGAGCTATGCCGTGATGGATATCAGCCTCGACTCGTTCCCCTATGCCGGCACCACCACCACATGCGAGTCTCTCTTCATGGGCGTGCCGTGTGTCACCATGGCTGGCCGAGTGCATGCCAATAACGTAGGCGTGTCGCTGCTCACGAATATGGGTGAGTGGGTTCTCCTTGCCTTGCCGTTCCCCTATGCCGGCGTCACCACCACGTGCGAGTCGTTGTTCATGGGCGTGCCGTGCGCTACCATGGCTGGGAGAGTGCATGCGAACAACGTTGGTGTGTCGCTGCTTACAAACATGGGTGAGTGAGTATTTGCTGGTTGCTCGACTCGTTCCCCTATGCCGGCACCACCTTGCTCGACTCGTTCCCCTATGCCGGCACCACCTTGCTCGACTCGTTCCCCTATGCCGGCACCACCTTGCTCGACTCGTTCCCCTATGCCGGCACCACCTTGCTCGACTCGTTCCCCTATGCGGGAACAAGGACTAGCACGTTGTATTTGTTGGTTGGGAATATGGGGGGTTGAGTGCGGTTAGGTTGTCTGCGGTGGATAGACACGGGGGTTGGGTCGCTCTTCATCGGTGTGCCGTGCGTCACCATGGCTGGGAGAGTGCGAATCCGGAAGTGTTGAGAGCGGTTGAATTGGCATGTGGTGTGGTGTGAGTCGCTCTTCATCGGTGTGCGCTGTGTCTGCGGCAGCGTGCAGTAACGCCGGCATCTCGCCGCTGACAAACATGGGTGAGTGGATTTGGTCGGGGCGAGACAGGTACAAGCACAGGCGCTCTTCCTTCTCCTCCTCCTGGTTTTTTTGGATTTCTCAAAAACCATTTTCAAAAACCATTCTCAAAAACCAGTAAGTGGATTTGGTCGGGGAGACAGGTACAAAAGCAGTGCTCTTGCTTCTCCTCCTCCTCCCCTTGCCACGCCCCCTGCCGCTTCCCCTGCCATTCTTTTAATAAACACAGAGTGTTACCACCTCCACTTCGCCCACCCTTTCGCTCTCCCCAGTTCCCCTTCCCCCTTTTTGAAACGTCTTAAAAGTCTTCCCCATCCCCCCTTCCTCAAGGCCTGCCGAATCTGGTGGCTCGGAAAGAGGACGAGTATGCAGCAGAAGCCAACTAATCGTTATCATGCCTACTCACCCAACCCCGTATCTCCCTTCCTCAAACCCACCCCCACACCTCCCCACCTCCTCCAGGCCTGCCGAACCTGGTGGCTCGGAACGAGGACGAGTACGTGGCCATAGCAACGCAGCTAGCCTCGGACATCCCGCAGCTGGCGTCGCTCCGAGCCTCCATGCGTCCGCGCATGCTCGCATCACGCCTCTGTGACGGTCCTGCTTTCACCCGAGACTTGGAAACCACGTATCGCTCTCTGTGGCGCCGCCACTGCCGCGAGCACTCTACGCCTGCTGCTGCTGGTGGTGCTGCTGCTGGTGCTGCTGGTGGTGCTGCTGCTGGTGCTGCTGCTGGTGCTGCTGCTGGTGCGGCGTGTGTTGCTGAGCCTAGGAGTATGCGTGTTGCTGTTGCTGGGGATGGCAGTGGGGGTAGTGGAGGTTCTGGTGGTGCTGCTGCTGATGCTGGTGTTGCTGCTGGTGGGGGTTCAGCTGATGGTGCTGGTGCCACTGGTATTGCCGGTGTTGGTGGGCGCGGTGGGAGTGACACGGATGGTTTTGCTGATGCTGTTGGTGCTCTCTCGGGTGCTGGTGGTGCTACTGCGGCTGGTGCTGGTGCTGGTGCTGGTGCTGGTGCTGGTGCTGGTGCTGGTGCTGGTGCTGGTGCTGGTGCTGGTGCTGGTGCTGCGGTTGCTACACTGGCTGCTGATGGTGGTGTGGGGCAGGGAGGCGTGGGTGCGAGTGGGGGTGAGGGAAGTCAAAGCAGAGGAGGAGGGAGGACAAGCAAGAAGAAGCAAGGAGAGGAAGGGGTGGTGGGAAAACGAGAAAAATCACCAGCAGGAGCAGGAGCTGGAGGAGCTGGAGGAGCAGGAGGAGGAGGGGGAGGAGGAGGGGGGTGCACGCGAACAGCAGAGGGGGTATCCGAGGCAGTGGCATCTGTGGGGTCTAAAGCAGCACCTGTGGAGGATAGCCGTGGGGGAGGCAGCAGCAGCAGGCGGGGGGAGGGTGGGACTGGGGGAGGGTTTGACGGACTGGGGGGCAGTGGTGTCTCAACAGCGGAAGCAGCAGCAGCAGCAGCAGCAGCAGCAGCAGCAGCAGCAGTGGAGGGGGCTTCAGGTGCTGCTGGGACAGACTCTCTGAGTGCTGGCCTCAGGTAGCTTCAGGTGCCTCAGGCAGCTTCAGGTGCCTCAGGTAGCTTCAGGTGCCTCAGGCAGCTTCAGGTGCCTCAGGTAGCTTCAGGTGCCTCAGGTGGCTTCAGGTGCCTCAGGTGGCTTCAGGTGCCTCAGGTAGCTTCAGGTGCCTCGGGAGGTAGCTTCAGGTGCCTCTGGTGGCTTCAGGTGCCTCAGGTGGCTTCAGGTGCCTCAGGTAGCTTCAGGTGCCTCAGATAGCTTCAGTTGCCTTGGGTTCCACAGAAGGTAGCTTTCAGGTGCGTCAGGAAACTTGGGATTGCTGGCAGCGTAATCCTGTTCAACCTGTACAAGCACCAGAACTGGCAAGGGCAGGCGTACTGGCAAGGGCAGGCGTACTGGCAAGGGCAGGCGTACTGGCAAGGGCAGGCGTACTGGCAAGGGCAGGCGTACTGGCAAGGGCAGGCGTACTGGCGAGGGCAGGGGTTGTGGCGAGGGCAGGGGTTGTGGCGAGGGCAGGGGTTGTGGCGAGGGCAGGGGTTGTGGGAAGGGCAGGAGTTGTAGGAAGTGCAGCTGCAGCAACTGCTGCGGTGCTGCTCCAAAATTCCGGATACAGTGGGTCCTTTGTCTTTGTGGGGTGCGTGTTGGGGGTGTCTTATGCTAGTGCGTTAGGGGAGAGGAGGGATGCGAAAGTGATGTGTGTTGAAATGGTGTCAATCTGCGTGGCGCGAGTCTCAGTGGTGCACTTTCCGGGAGCTTTATGTGTTTCGGCGTGCGTACGTGTGAGTCGACCCGATGTGGTGGCATGGGCAACAGCAGCAGCAGCAGCAACCGCTGTGGTTTTTACGGAAACCAAAACACAAAAATGTAGGTTTCCAGTAGGTAGAAAACAGTTTCAAGAGCAGAGGGAGGAGGCGCGAGGGGGAGTGCATGGTGGGGGTGGGAGAGCTGGGAGGAGAGGGGAGGAGCAGTTAGGAGCTTCCTTTCCATCCCAATCCATGGCTGCCAAAAGGGTGGTGGTGAAGGGAGGGGAGGGGGTGTAGGTTGTCCAGTGGGGAGGAAGCAGTTCCAGGAAGCAGGGAAGAGGGGAGGAGCAGTTAGGAGCCTCCTTTCCATCCCAAACCACAGATGCCAAAAGGGTGGTGGTGAGGGAAAGGGGCAGGGCAGAGAGTTCAGGAGGTGAAGGGAACTTAGAATCTGCTTGTGTAGGGAGGAGCTTTGACGTGTCTCATGGCTTCCAGGAAAATGATGCGGCAGGTTCTAAATGGTGGGGCTGGTTCTAAATGGCGGGGCAGGTTCTATTCTAAGGCGGCACGTATTTCGAATCTGCTTGTGGAGGGGGTGTGGATGTGGGGATGGGTGAGGCGAGGGATGGGTGTGGGGATGGAAGCCAAGGCTTGCTCACTTCTGGTTGGATGAAAGTTCACAAGAAAGATGGATGCACTTCTTCATACCGGTATTTGGGCTGCACTGCACTCCTGTTTGTTCAAAAAGAAAACTAGGCAGGTGTTAGGGTTTCAAATAGGGAGCGTGTTCTGCTTGCGTGAGTGTCCCGCTTGTGTTGGTTTGAGTTGATTCAGAAGCCACTTGGGATGGGATGCATCGCTGCAGCTTGGCTCTGCTTGTTCTGTGCTGAGGTTAGCCCTACATTCTGCATGCACATACCGTATTCTACCGTATTTTTTTTTTTGCCCGAAGCGCGCTCCCCCCCCCGAGTCGCGCCTCGGGCTTTCACCTCGTCGAGCCGCCCTAGTGGCCACTACGCCCTAGCGGCCCTCCCTCTCCTGTGGCCCCGCCGCCCTACGTCGCGGCCCCGCCGCCTTTCTCGACGGCCCCGCCGCCTTGCTCCTGCGGCCCCACCGCCCTACGTCGCGGCCCCACCGCCCTACTCCTGCGGCCCCGCCGCCCTACGTCGCGGCCCCGCCGCCTTTCTCGGCGGCCCCGCCGCCTTGCTCCTGCAGCCCCACCGCCCTACGTCGCGGCCCCGCCGCCCTACTCCTGCGGCCCCGCCGCCCTACGTCGCGGCCCCGCCGCCTTTCTCGGCGGCCCCGCCGCCTTTCTCAGCGGCCCCGCCGCCTTGCTCCCGCGGCCCCGCCGCCCTACTCACGCGGCCCCGCCGCCCTACATCAGCGGCCCCGCCGCCCTACCCCGGCGGCCCCGCTGCCCTACGTCGCGGCCCCGCCGCCCTACGTCGCGGCCCCGCCGCCCTATGTCGCGGCCCCGCCGCCCTACTCACGCGGCCCCGCCGCCCTACTCACGCGGCCCCGCCGCCCTACCCTTGCGGCCCCGCCGCCCTATGTCGCGGCCCCGCCGCCCTACTCACGCGGCCCCGCCGCCCTACATCAGCGGCCCCGCCGCCCTACCCCTGCGGCCCCGCCGCCCTACGTCGCGGCCCCGCCGCCCTACGTCGCGGCCCCGCCGCCCTACTCCTGCGGCCCCGCCGTCGTATCGCAGCGGCCCCGCCGCTTCCTGCTCCTGCCGCGCCGCCCTACAGCGGCACTACCGAGCCGCCCAGCAGAAGAGGAGCCGAGCCGCCCTGCTGCCGAGTCGCACTGCAGCCGAGCCGCCCGGCCGCCCACCAGTCGAGCCGCCGTGCAGCCGAGCCACACAGCAGCCGAGCCGCCGAGCCGCCCTAGCAGCCGAGCCGCAGAGCCGCCGAGCCGCCCTACAGCCGAGCCGCCCGAGCAGCCTTGTCCGATGAGCACAGCCCCTCTGTCACTGCGTGCCCTCACCCTACTGTTTGCACTGCTAGGTGTCTGCCGTCATGGCTACCCCCAGTGTCCTCACTTTTGACGCTGAGGGTAGGGCCATTGACTTTGAGATCTGGGTAGACGACCTGCAGCTGTTCTTACAGTGCGATAGCGCAGACGGCCTCTCTCTCTTTGACCTTACCTCTGGCGCTTCCCCTGCCCCTGTTGCTAATGCTGACGCCACTGTTCGCTCCCAGTGGGCCACGCGCGACGCTGCTGCACGTCTTGCTGTACGTCGCCACCTCCCTACCTCCGAGCGTGCGCACTTTAGTCCGTACAAGAGTGCTCAGACCTTGTACGACGCTGTAGTCGCGCGCTACTCCTCCCCTGCCACTGCTGCACTGAGCCGTCTCATGCTACCGTACCTCTTCCCTGACCTTGCTGCCTTTCCCACCGTGGCTGACCTCATTACGCACCTCCGCACTACTGACACTCGCTACCGCGCTGCACTCCCTGCTGACTTCTGCGCCAAGAACCCCCCCCCATGTACATCACTCTGTACTTCCTAGTCACTCGCCTTCCTGACTCCTTTCGAGTAGTCAGGGACCAGTTTCTCTCAGTCTGTCCCACCACCCTCACCGTAGACCTCCTCGAGAAGGCCCTTTTTGCAGCGGAGAAGAGTATAGTCGCTGTAGGAGCCTCTCGAGGTGACCCGCGCACCCCCATCTTCGAGGGGTGTTCTCCCTCCTCCTTGCTGCCCTCTGTTGCCTCTGCTGCTGCGGCCGACCTCCTTGGTCTTGAGTCGGTCGGTGCGGCGTCTGCCCCTAGCAGGAGACGCCGCCCTGGCAAGGGCAAGGGGGGCAGGGGAGCTAGAGGAGCGGGCGGTGGAGGTGGAGGTGGAGGCGGTGGGGGGAGTGGGGGTGGCGGTGGGAGTGGAGGTGGGGGTGGGGGGGTCGGTGGCGGCAGTGGAGGCGGAGGCGGCGGCGGCGGTGGCGGTGGGAGCGGAGGTGGCAGAGGAGGCGGCGGTGGAGGCGGCGGCGGAGGCGGCGGCAGCAGCGGAGGCGGCGGAGGCGGCGGAGGCGGTGGGGGTGGCGGTGGAGCTGGTCGCGGGTCTTCGCAGAGGAGTGGCTCCGATGGTGGCTCGCGCCAGCAGCAGCAGCGCGGTCGTGAGACCCTGTCCCCTCAGCAGCTCCGTGAGTGGTACACTGCACGCCAGCGGGGTGGGGGTTTTGGTCAGTGCACCTACGTCCTGCGCACCGGCGACCGTGCGGGTGAGCACTGTGGGGGCGCGCACCCCACCCAGCGCTACTTTGGCCGCCTGACGGACGCGTGGCGTCACGAGTTCCCGGAGGCCTCAGAGATCCTTCGCTGGGGCGAGCTGTCTAGGGCGGGTGTTGCCATCTTTGATCTTGACTTTGATGTTATTCTCTCTGCCATGTATGCTCTGTCTATTAGTGATGAGGGTGACTGTTACCGCTGTTTCCCGCCCGATCCGGGCATTGAGTCTGCTGCTCTAGGTACTGGTGCGGCTGCTGCCCTAGGTGCTTGCGACGCTGCTGCTCTAGGTGCTAGTGTGTCTGTGTCCTCAGGTACTGGTGAGTCTGCGCTCTCAGGTACTACGTCGGCTTCGGCCTCCCTCACCTTCACCCTTGACTCTGGGGCGTCTCGCTCCTTCTTTCGGGAGCGCACCACACTCACGCCGCTCAGTCGGCCAGTAGCGGTGTCTCTGGCTGACCCCTCCGGGGGTCCTGTACTGTCTCGCTTCTCCACAGTCCTCCCGTGTCCAGCGGCTCCCTCTGGCACCCTGTCTGGTCTTTACCTTCCCTCGTTCTCATCGAACTTGGTGAGTGGTGCTGACCTACAGGATGCAGGTGTCCACCAGTTCACTCCTGCGCGTCAGCGAGTGACACACTGCACAGAGGCTAGCACAGGCCGACACCTGGCTACGTTCACCCGTCAGCCGGGGTCGAGCCTGTACACTCTGACCACTGCGTCTCCTCCACTTGCTGAGTCTGGCAGGGTAGCTGCGTCGGGTCAGGTGTTTGCTGCGGCGTCCAGGTCTGATCCTGAGTCTTCCCCCTGTTCGTGTTGTCTCCTGTCTCACGAGACTCTCCTCTGGCACCACCGCCTTGGCCACCCCTCTCTGCTTCGGCTCAGAGGCATGGCCTCTCGTCATCTTGTGTCTGGTCTCCCTCGGTCCCTCCCTCCCCTTCCTCAGGGCCCTGGCCGTGCCTGTGTCCCCTGTGTCGAGGGGCGCCAGCGTGCTGCCCCTCACTCCTCCCAGTTTCCTCCGACAGAGGCCCCGTTGCAGACGCTTCACATGGACGTGTGGGGCCCAGCCCGCGTCCGTGGACAGGGTCACGAGCGCTACTTCCTGCTCGTTGTTGACGACTACTCGCGTTACACCACAGTCTTTCCATTGCACAGCAAGGGTGATGTCACTGAGGTACTGATCGACTGGATCCGCGCTGCTCGTCTCCAGCTCCGGCAGAGCTTTGGCTCGGACTTCCCTGTTCTACGTCTACACTCGGACAGAGGCGAAGAGTTCTCCTCTGACCTTCTGCGAGCCTACTGTCGTGCGCGAGGCATCCGCCAGACCTTTACGCTTCCGAACTCTCCACAGCAAAATGGGATTGCTGAGCGCCGCATTGGCATGGTCATGGACGTCGCTCGTACGTCTATGATGCATGCGGCTGCACCCCATTTTCTGTGGCCGTTTGCGGTTCGGTACGCAGCGCATCAGATCAACCTTCACCCCACGGTCTCCATGCCGGAGACCTCGCCAGCTTTGCTGTGGACGGGGAAGGTAGGCGATGCGTCTGCGTTCAGGGTCTGGGGACCTCAGGCGTTTGTCCGCGACTTCTCTGCAAACAAGCTGTCCCCTCGTGCTGCTCCTTGCGTCTTCCTTGGCTTCCCCCCTGACGCGCCTGGGTGGCAGTTCTACCACCCCACCTCTCAACGTGTTCTGTCCTCCCAGGACGTCACGTTTGACGAGTCGGTCCCCTACTACCGCCTCTTCCCCTACCGCACTCCGTCCCTCCCCCCACCCCCACTCTTCCTTGTACCAGGTCCCCCCCAGGTAGACCCCCTTCCCCCTCAGGGTCCTGCCCCTTCTGGTGTGTCCCAGGTAGACGCAGTCGAGCCTTTCGAGGTCACTAGTGACTCTGGTGCTGCTGGGGGTGCTGAGCCTGGGGGTGTTGGACCTAGGGGTGCGGAGTCTGGTGGTGCTAAGCCTGGGGGTGCTGCGTCTTGGGGTGCTGAGCCTGGGGGTGCTGAGCCTGGGGGTGCTGCGTCTGGGGGTGCTGAGACTGGGGGTGCTGAGCCTGAGGGTGCTGCGTCTGGGGGTGCTGAGCCTGGGGGTGCTACGCCTGGGGGTGCTGAGCCTGATGGTGCTGAGCGTGGAGGTGCTCCGCCTGGAGGTTCTCCGAGAGCTTCTTCTCGCCGGGAGCCACTCTCTCCACAGGAGTTGCGCGAGTGATTTGCCCGGCGCTGGCGCCGTTCTGCTGGTGCTGAAGGTTCTTTGGCTACTGAGGGTGCTGCGGTCGCGGTTCTCGGAGGTGCTCGTACTCGGAGTACTAGAGCTGCTGGGCCTGCGGGTTCGACTGGAGCTGGTGCTGCTGAGGGTGTTGGTGCTGAGACTACTGCTAGCGGTCCTACTGGGGTTGCTCCTGGTACTGCTGGAGGTTCTCGAACTGTTGGAGGTTCTGCTGGGGCGGGTGCTCCTGCTGGAGGTTCTCGAACTGCTGTCCCTGCTGCTTCTGGCGTCGCCACGCGGCCTCAACCATACTTTGTTCCACTCCTGCAGCAGGTTCTTGGTCTTCCACTCTCCACCGGTCCGCCTCCTACCTTAGAGTGTCCACAGCCTGTCCCGTCACAGTCACAGCTCCAGCCTGCCTCCCCTTTGCCTGCTCCTTCTCCCTACACTGGTCCTACTGGAGGTCTTACTGAGCGTCGTAAGCCTGCGTCTTGTCCTGCGTCGCCTGTTCGTGCTGCTCGCACTAGTGGTCGCAGTTCGCGCTAGCGTCCTCCTCCTGTCCCTGGCACGCACTGGATGTCTCTGCGTCCGTCTACTGCTCCTCTGCGTGCCCCTTTGCCTTCCCCTCCTGAGTCCTCTCTTCCTGCTCTTGCCGACTCTGAGTTGGACTCTCTTCGTGCTGCCAGTCCTACTGTCACGCGTCTCTTTACTACTGTTGTCACTGACCCTTCTTTCGAGTCTAGTGCTGCGCCTGCTCTCGTTACTGAGCTCGTCGACTTTGCTGCTTGCTGTCGCTTAGACTACGCTACTAGTCTTGTCGCTGAGTCTGAGTCTGTCTGTCCTCCGTCCGTCGGGGGTGAGTGTGCTCTTGGCACGGACGTCCTTGATGACAGGCAGGAGGAGTTCCAGTGTCTGGCGGCTGCTTCACCTCATCTCGTGTCCGTACTGCTTACCCCTGAGGGAGACCCGGATGCACTTGACATCCCGACTCCGCGCTCTTACGCGGAGGCGATAGAGGGTCCCTACTCCTCTCAGTGGCAGGCAGCTATGGATGCAGAGATGGCATCCTGGAAGTCCACAGGCACCTACGTTGACGCTGTCCCCCCTCCTGGGGCGAACATCGTCAGTGGCATGTGGATCTTTAGGGTGAAGCGGCCGCCGGGTTCTCCGCCTGTCTTCAAGGCGCGTTACGTGGCTCGTGGTTTCAGTCAGCGGCAGGGAGTTGACTACTTTCATACCTTCTCCCCCACCCCGAAGATGACCACTCTTTGGGTACTGCAGCACGTTGCTGCTCACCGTGACTACGAGCTGCACTCTCTCGACTTCACCACAGCTTTCTTGCAGGACAGCCTGCACGAGGAGATCTGGCTGCGCCGCCCACCTGGCTTCACTGGGTCTTTCCCTCTTGGTACCCAGTGGAGTCTCCGGCGTCCAGTCTACGGTCTCCGCCAGGCGCCACGAGATTGGCACGACACACTGAGGACTACACTTGCGGCTCTTGGGTTTGCTCCTTCTACTGCTGACCCGTCGTTGTTTCTGCGCACCGACACCTCTCTGCCGCCGTTCTACATCCTCGTGTACGTCGACGACTTGGTCTTTGCCACAGCTGATACTGCTGGACTCGCCTACGTGAAGTCTGAGCTGCAGAAGAGACACACGTGCACTGACCTGGGTGAACTGCGTAGCTACCTTGGCTTGCAGATCACCCGGGACAGAACACGCCGCACCATTACCCTGACTCAGTCACACATGGTGCAGCAGGTCTTTCAGCGCTTCGGCTTCACGTACTCCTCGCCTCAGGCCACTCCTCTGCCTACTCGCCACTCACTCTCAGCTCTGCGTTCGGATGAGTCCGTAGAGTCGAGTGGCCCGTATCCAGAGCTTGTTGGCTGCCTCATGTACCTGATGACCTGCACACGACCTGACCTTGCATACCCTCTTAGCATTCTCGCACGCTATGTTGCTCCTGGGAGACACCGACCAGAGCACATGGCTGCAGCGAAGAGGGTGTTGTGCTACTGGTGCAGTACGTCGGGCATGGGGCTAGTGCTTGGAGGGCGGAGTCCAGTGGTCCTCACTGGGCACGCGGACGCTTCTTGGGCTGACGACCAGGCTACGCAGCGGTCGTCACAGGGTTACACCTTCAGCCTTGGTTCCGGTTCTGGTTCGTGGCGGGCTACTCGCTCGTCTTCTGTTCTCGGCTCCAGTTGTGAGGCTGAGATCTACGCCACGGCCATGGCTGCACAGGAGCTTCGCTGGCTCACCTACCTGCTGACTGACCTTGGAGAGCCGCCTCGTTCTCCTCCAGTGCTGTACGTAGACAACAAGGCCATGCTGGCCTTGTGTCGAGAGCAGCGACTAGAGCGCAGAACAAAGCACATTGCTCTCCGCTACTTCCTTGCTCGTGAGCTACAGCAGCGTGGACAGTTGCGGCTTGCGTACGTGGCCTCTGCGGCCAACACTGCTGATGTCTTCACCAAGGCGCTTGCGCCTTGTGATCATCAGCGCTTCTGCACTCAGCTTGGTCTTGTGCGTGTCTTGCCTCACTTGCTTGTTACTTGACCTTGCTTGTACTGTCACTTTTATATACTCTTGCTCTTGCTTGTTTAGCCTCTTATATATATACATGCTCCTGTATGTGAACTGACCTTCTGGCCTTTGAACTTGTGCTCGGAATGTGTGGTGACTTTGTGATCCACCCTGAGCTTTGCTTGCTTTGCTTGACTGGTCTTGTGACCCCTTGTTCTCCCCCACTTTGCCTATGGGGGTGTGTCTGAACATTATAGCTTATGCTGTTGTGTAGGCTATAGTGGGGTATCCCATAGGGGGTACAACCAATCATGGTTTCATATTTGTAATCACTTCATTCATAGTTCATCCATTCTCGTTCGACTTTCCTCAGACTTCACCGAGACATTCGCCCCGGTTAGCCGACATACCTCACTCAGAATTCTCCTCGCGATCGCCGCCATGAAGAAAAGAAAACTACGGCAAATTGACGTTGCTGACGCCTTCCTCTTCGCACCCGTCGACGCCGAAATCTTCGTTTAGCTCCCACATGGTACCCACGGAGAACCTAATAAGGTTTGCCAGCTACTGAAATCGCTCTACGGAATCAAACAAGCCCCACGGCTGTGGCAACAGCACCTACACACCCGCCTCACCCGCATCAGATTCCGTCAACTGCCTCACGACCAAGGCATGTACCGACTCACCAAAGACGCCAACTACATTCTGCTTATCGTCTACGTCGACGATTGTGAAAGAGAGAACGAGGATGGAATGACTATGAAAGAAGTGAGTACAAATAGGAAACCCTAATTGGGTTGTACCCCCTATGGGATACCCCACTATAGCCTACACAATAGTATAAGCTATATAGTTCTGACACACCCCCATAGGCAAAGTGGGGGAGAACAAGGGGTCACAAGACCAGTCAAGCAAAGCAAAGCAAAGCTCAGGGTGGATCACAAAGTCACCACACATTCCGAGCACAAGTTCAAGGCCACATGGCCAGTTCACATGCAAGATCATATATAGAGATATACAAGAGTCAAGTAAGCAAGAGCAAGAGTATATATAGGCGAAGGTACAAGCAAGGTCAAGAGGAGAGCAAGTGAGGCAAGACAGGCACAAGACCCAACTGCGTGCAACAACGCTGATGATCACAAGGCGCAAGTGCCTTGGTGAAGACATCAGCAGTGTTGGCCTCAGAGGCCACGTACGCAAGTCGCAACTGTCCACGCTGCTGTGGCTCACGAGCAAGAAAGTAGCGGAGAGCAATGTGCTTCGTTCTGTGCTCCAGTCTCTGCTCTCGACACAAGGCCAGCATGGCCTTGTTGTCTACGTACAGGACTGGAGGAGAACGAGGCTGCTCTCCAAGGTCGGTCAACAGGTAGGTGAGCCAGCGTAACTCCTGTGCAGCCATAGCCCCGGCGTAGATCTCAGCCTCACAACTGGAGCCGAGAACAGAAGACGAGCGGGTAGCCCGCCACGAAACAGAGCCGGAACCAAGGCTGAAGGTGTAACCCTGTGACGACCGCTGCGTAGCCTGGTCGTCAGCCCAAGAAGCGTCCGCGTGCCCAGTGAGGACCACTGGACTGCGCCCTCCAAGCACTAGCCCCATGCCCGACGTACTGCACAAGTAGCGCAACACCCTCTTCGCTGCAGCCATGTGCTCTGGTCGGTGTCTCCCAGGAGCAACATAGCGTGCGAGAATGCTAAGAGGGTATGCAAGGTCAGGTCGTGTGCAGGTCATCAGGTACATGAGGCAGCCAACAAGCTCTGCATACGGGCCACTCGAATCTACGGACTCATCCGAAGGCAGAGCTGAGAGCGAGTGGCGAGTAGGCAGAGGAGTGGCCTGAGGCGAGGAGTACGTGAAGCCGAAGCGCTGAAGGACCTGCTGCACCATGTGTGACTGAGTCAGGGTAATGGTGCGGCGTGCTCTGTCCCGGGTGATCTGCAAGCCAAGATAGCTGCGCAGTTCACCCAGGTCAGTGCACGTGTGTCTCTTCTGCAGCTCGGACTTCACGTGGGCGAGTCCAGCAGTGTCAGCTGTGGCAAAGACCAAGTCGTCGACGTACACGAGGATGTAGAACGGCGGCAGAGAGGTGTCGGTGCGCAGAAACAGCGACGGGTCGGCAGTAGAAGGAGCAAACCCAAGTGCTGCGAGCGTAGTCCTCAGTGTGTCGTGCCACTCACGTGGCGCCTGGCGGAGACCGTAGACTGGACGCCGGAGACTCCACTGGGTACCAGGAGGGAAAGACCCAGTGAAGCCAGGTGGGCGACGCAGCCAGATCTCCTCGTGCAGGCTGCCCTGCAAGAAAGCTGTGCTGAAGTCGAGAGAGTGCAGCTCGTAGTCACGGTGAGCAGCAACGTGCAGCAGGACCCGAAGAGTGGTCATCTTCGGGGTGGGGGAGAAGGTCTGAAAGTAGTCAACCCCCTGCCGCTGACTGAAGCCACGAGCCACGTAACGCGCCTTGAAGACAGGCGGAGAACCCGGCGGCCGCTTCACCCTGAAAATCCACATGCCACTGACGATGTTCGCCCCAGGGGGGGGAATAGCGTCAACGTAGGTGCCTGTGGACTTCCAGGAAGCCATCTCTGCATCCATAGCTGCCTGCCACTGAGAGGAGTAGGGACCCTCTATCGCCTCCGCGTAAGAGCGCGGAGTCGGGATGTCTGGTGCATCCGGGTCTCCCTCAGGGGCTAGCAGTACAGACGCGAGACGAGGTGAAGCGGCGGCTAGACACTGGAACTCCTCCTGCCTGTCCTCAAGGACGTCCGTGCCAAGGGCACACTCACCCCCGACGGACGGAGGACAGGCGGACTCAGACTCAGTGACAAGACGGGCAGCGTAGTCTAGACGACAGCGCGCAGCAAAGTCGACAAGCTCAGTGACAAGGGCAGACGCAGCAGACGACTCGAAGGAAGGGTCAGTGACAGCTGTAGCAAGGAGACGCGTGACAGTAGGACTGGCAGCACGAAGAGAGTCCGACTCCGGGTCGGCAAGAGCAGGAAGAGAGGAAGCAGGTGAGAAGGCAAAGGGGCACGCAGAGGAGCAGTGGACGGACGCAGTGACATCCGGTGCGTGCCAGGAACAGGAGGAGGACGCTGACGCGACCCGCGACCACTAGCGCGCTCAGTACGAACAGGCGACACAGGACGAGACGCAGGCTCACGACGCTCAGTAAGACCTCCAGTCGGACCAGTGTAGGGAGACGGAGCAGGCAAAGGGGAGGCAGGCTGTAGCTGTGGCTGTGACCGGACAGGCTGCGGACCCTCTAAGGGAGGAGGAGGAGGAGGCGGAAGACCAAGAACCTGCTGCAGGAGTGGAACGAAGTAAGGTCGGGGCCGCGCGGCGACACCAGAAACAGCAGGAACAGTACCAGCAGCCCCGGCAGGAGTACCCACTCCAGCAGCACCTCCAGCAGCACCACCAGAAGCCCCAGAACCTCCAGCAGCAGCACCAGGAGCACTGTCAGTCGGACCGCCAACGGCAGGCTCAGCGCCAACACCCTCAGTAGCACCAGCTCCAGGAGAACTCTCAGACCCAGCAGCTCCAGCACCCACAGTACGAGCACCGGCGGGACGCGAGGCAGCAGTACCCTCTGCAGCCGAAGAACCACCAGCACCAGCAGCACACCTCCAGCGCCTGGCAAACCACTCACGCAGCTCCTGCGGGGAGAGTGGCTCCCGGCGAGACGAAGCACCCCCAGGCACAGCACCCCCAGGCTCAGCACCCCCAGGCACAGCACCCCCAGGCTCGGCACCTCCAGGCTCAGCACCCCCAGACGCAGCACCCCCAGGCTCAGCACCCCTAGGCACAGCACCCCAAGGCTCAGCACCCCCAGGCTCAGCACCCCCAGGCTCAGCACCCCCAGGCTCAGCACCCCCAGGCTCAGCACCCCCAAGCTCAGCACCCCCAGGCTCAGCACCCCCAGGCTCAGCACCCCCAGACTCCGCACCCCCAGGCTCAGCTCCCGCAGCAGCACCAGAGTCACCAGTGACCTCGAAAGGCTCGACCGCGTCTACCTGGGACACACCTGAAGGGGCAGGACCCTGAGGGGGGAGGGGGACTACCGGGGGGGGGACCTGGTACCAGGAAGAGCGGGGGTGGGGGGAGGGACGGAGTGCGGTAGGGGAAGAGGCGGTAGTAGGGTACCGACTCGTCGAACGTGACGTCCTGGGAGGACAGAACACGTCGAGAGGTGGGGTGGTAAAACTGCCACCCAGGGGCGTCGGGGGGGAACCCCAGGAAGACGCAGGGAGAAGCACGAGGGGACAGCTTGTCCGCAGACAGGTCGCGAACAAACGCCCGAGATCCCCAGACCCGGAACGCCGACGCATCGCCAACCTTCCCCGTCCACAGCAGGGCTGGGGAGGTCTCCGGTCGAGAGACCCTGGGGTGGAGGTTGATCTGGTGCGCAGCGTACCTGACCGCAAACGGCCACAGAAAATGGGGAGCAGCCGCATGCATCATGGACGTACGAGCGACGTCCATGACCATGCCAATGCGGCGCTCAGCAATCCCATTCTGCTGTGGTGAGTCCGGAAGCGTGAAGGTCTGACGGATGCCTCGTGCACGACAGTAGGCACTCAGGAGGCCAGAGGAGAACTCTCCGCCTCTGTCCGAGTGCAGACGCAAAACAGGGAAGTCAGAGCCAAAGCTCCTCCGAAGCTGGAGACGAGCTGCGCGGATCCAGTCGATCAACACCGCAGTGACCTCACCCTTGCTGCGCAAGGGGAAGACTGTGGTGTAACGCGAGTAGTCGTCAACCACCAGCAGGAAGTAGCGCTCCTGACCCTGTCCACGGACGCGGGCTGGGCCCCACACGTCCATGTGAAGCGTCTGCAACGGGGCCTCTGTCGGAGGAAACTGGGAGGAGTGAGGGGCAGCACGCTGGCGCCCCTCGACACAGGGGACACAGGTAGGGCCAGGGCCCGGAGGAAGGGGAGGGAGAGACCGGGGAAGACCAGACACAAGGACTCGCGAGGCCATGCCTCTGAGCCGAAGCAGAGAGGGGTGGCCAAGGCGGTGGTGCCAGAGGAGGGTCTCGTGAGACAGACGACGACACGAGCAAGGGGCAGACTCAGGACCAGACCTGGACGCTGCAGCAAACACCTGACCAGACGAAGGGACCCTACCAGACTCAGCACCTGGAGGAGAAGCAGTGGTCAGTGTGTACAGGCTCGACCCTGGCCGACGTGTAAACGTAGCCAGGTGGCGACCTGTATCCGCCTCCGTGCAGTGGGTCACCCGCTGACGAGCAGGGGTGAACTGGTGGACACCCGCATCCTGGAGGTCAGCACCACTCACCAAGTTCGTCGAGAACGAGGGGAGGTAGAGACCAGTCAGGGTGCCAGAGGGGGCCGCCGGACACGGGAGGACAGTGGAGAAGCGAGACAGGACAGGCCCCCCAGAGGGGTCAGCCAGAGACACCGCAACCGGCCGACTCAGCGGCGTGAGAGTGGTGCGGTCCCTAAAGAAGGAGCGAGACGCTCCAGAGTCAAGGGTGAAGGTGTGAGAGGCCGAAGCCGACACAGTACCTGAGAGGGCAGACTCACCAGCACCTGAGAGCACAGACGCACTGGCACCTAGAGCAGCAGCCTCACTAGTACCTGACGCGGCAGTACCAATGCCCGGGTCGGGCGGGAAACACCGGTAACAGTCATCCTCATCACTACCAGTCACAGCATACATAGCAGAGAGAATAGCATCAAAATCAAGATCATAAATAGCTACACCAGCCCTAGACAGCTCTCCCCAGCGGGGGATCTCAGCGGCCTCCGGAAACTGCTGACGCCAGGCGTCGGTCAGGCGGCCAAAGCAGCGGCGGGCTGTGTGGGCGCCTCCACACCTCTCCCCTGCACGGTCACCTGTGCGAAGAACGTAGGGGCAGGGACCAAGCGCACCACCACGCTGACGCTGCAAGTACCACTCACGGAGCTGCTGAGGGGCGGGGACGGTGCGAGAGCGCTGCTGCTGCTGTGGCTGCTGCTGCGGCTGCTGCTGTTGCTGCTGCTGCTGCTGGCGCTGACCACCCCCAGAGCTGCTCCGCTGGGACGAGCCACTCCGACCCCCGCCTCCACCGCCACCCCCGCCTCCACCGCCATCCCCGTCTCCACCGCCACCTCCCCCACCAGGACCGTCGCTCCCACCGCTCCCACCGCCTCCTCCGCTACCACCTCCGCCGCCACCTCCGCCTCCACCGCCGCCACCAGTACCTCCACTCCCGCCACCACCCCCACCGCCACCCCCACTCCCCCCGCCACCCCCACCGCCTCCTCCACCGCCCCCTCGAGCTCCACCCGCTCCCCTGCCCCCTTTGCTCTTGCCAGAGCGGCGTCTGCCGCTGGGGGCAGACGCCGCGCCGACCGACTCAAAACCAGTGAGGTCGGCCGCAGCGGCAGAGGCGACAGAGGGCAGCAGGGGGGAAGGACCACACCCCTCAAAGATGGGGGTGCGAGGGTCACCCCGAGAGGCCCCTACAGCGACAATACTCTTGTCAGCCGCTAGCAGGGACTCCTCAAGGAGGTCGACAGTGAGAGTGGTGGGACAGACAGAGAGAAACTGGTCCCTAACGACACGAAGGGACTCAGGGAGACGGGTGACGAGAAAGTAGAGGGTGATGTACATGGGAGGAGGGTTCGCAGCGCGGAACTCAGCAGGAAGGGCAGCGCGGTAGCGGGTGTCACTAGCACGGAGGTGGGTAACGAGGTCAGCGACAGTGGGAAAGGAAGCGAGGTCAGGGAAGAGAAACGGTAGCATGAGGCGGCTAAGGGTAGCGAAGGAAGGGGAGGAGTAGCGTGCAACTACAGCGTCGTACAAGGCCTGAGCGGACTTGCACTGACTAAAGTGGGCACGCTCAGAGGAAGGGAGGTGGCGACGCACAGCAAGACGTGCAGCAGCATCGCGGGTCGCCCACTTGGAGCGAACGGCAGAGTCAGCATCAGCAGGTGGGGCAGGAACAGCGCCAGAGACAAAGTCAAAAAGAGAGACCTCATCTATCGCATCACACAGTAAGTACAGCTGCAGGTCTTCAATCCAGACGGCAAAGTCAGTGGCCCTCCCCTCAGCGTCAAAAGTAAGAACATTGGGGGTGGCCATGGCAGCAGCTGGAAGTCTCACCGGGCTGGGAGAGTCGGGTAGGTCAGCAGCAGAAGAACACAGCTCAGGAACAGCAGCACGGCGGCTCGGGCGGCTCGGGCGGCTCGGGCGGCTCGGGCGGTTCGGGCGGCTCGGGCGGCGGCTCGGTCGCAGCTCAGCGGCGGCTCGGGCGGCGGCGGCTCGGCGGCGGCTCGGCTGCTGCTGGGCGGCTGGGCGGCGGCTCGGGCGGCTCCGGCTCGGCGGCGCAGGCGGCGGCGGCTCGGCGGCGGCCCGGGCGGCGGCTCAGGCGGCGGCGGCTCGGCGGCGGCTCGGCTGCTGCTGGGCGGCTCGGCGGGGCCGCGGAGCAGAGGGCGGCGGTGCCGCGTAGGAGAGGGCGGCGGGGCCGCGTAGCAGAGGGCGGCGGGGCCGCGTAGCAGAGGGCGGCGGAGCCGCGTAGCAGAGGGCGGCGGGGCCGCGATCGAGGGGCGGCGGGGCCGCGTAGCAGAGGGCGGCAGGGCCGCGTAGCAGAAGGCGGCGGGGCCGCGTAGCTGAGGGCGGCAGGGCCGCGACGTAGGGCGGCGGGCGGGCCTTCGAAGTAGGGCGGCGGGCGGGCCGGGACGTAGGGCGGCGGGGCCGCGACGTAGGGCGGCTGGCGGGCCGTCGAAGTAGGGCGGCGGGCGGGCCGGGACGTAGGGCGGCGGGGCCGCGACGTAGGGCGGCGGGCGGGCCGTCGAAGTAGGGCGGCGGGCCACGACGTAGGGCGGCGGGGCCGTCGAAGTAGGGCGGCGGGCAGGCCGCGACTTAGGGCGGCGAGGCCGCGCGATAGGGCGGCGGGGCCGCAAGGTAGGGCGGCTCGACAGGCCGCTAGGGAGGGCGACACGACGGGTCGCTAAAAAAAAGGACGCGCGCCTCGGGGCGCGCTTCGGTGGGCCCAAGAAACAGTCCCTAGTAGGGGACCTGCTCTGATTCCATGTGAAAGAGAGAACGAGGATGGAATGACTATGAAAGAAGTGAGTACAAATAGGAAACCCTAATTGGGTTGTACCCCCTATGGGATACCCCACTATAGCCTACACAATAGTATAAGCTATATAGTTCTGACAACGATTTACTCTACATCGGTTCTACTGACGACATAACTACTTGGTTCGAAGGGGAGCTGAAGAGGGACCTCACACTCACGGTCTCCACTACCGTCACTCAGTATCTCGGACTCAACATCCGCGAAGAAGAAAACGCGATCTACCTCAGCGCCGAAAAGTATGCCGGCACCATCGCCAAACGCTTCGCGCTCACACCCGCTACTATCTCCACGCCATACCGCTACACGGCAGGGAACGACAAGGGAAGCTCCGCCTTACTCAAAACCGCCGGAATACGCGACTACCAGCGAAAACTGGGCTGCCTCCTTTTCGCTGCCGTCACCTGCCGGCCAGACCTGTCCTACTCCGCAAGTCAACTTGCTACCTATCTCAAGAGGCCCGAAACAGAACACCTAGCGGAACTCGACCGCGTTCTTCACTATTTCGTGAGCACCGCAACGATCGGCCTGACGTACTACAAAAACACAACTACGCCGACGAAACTAATCGGCTACGTCGATGCCGATCACGCCGGCGACTCAGATAACAGGCGCTCCCGCACTGGCTACATCTACCGCCTCGAACCTATCGGACCTATCTCCTGGCAATTGAGCAAGCAGGAACTAATTGCTCTCTCTTCAGCTGAAGCAGAATATATCGCCCTCTGCTCAGCCACCAAGGAAGGACTCTACCTTCGCGAGCTGCTGGAAGAAGCGAAGTTAGCCGAGTTACCCAACTTCACTTTGTTCTGCGACAACCAATCTGCAATTCGCATCGCCAAAAAGAGCGGATTCGCGAACAGAACGAAGCATATCGCCCTGCGATACTTCTTCGTGAAGGACGAGATCGAGAAAGGGAAACTCAAACTATCCTACTGTCCCACGTCCGAGATGGCAGCTGACTACTTGATTAAGAAGCTCGGAAAACAGAAGTTCGAGTACTGCATGCTGCTGACTGGACAAAGCCACGTCACCATCAGCAACACTCCAGAAGCGAAGGGGAGTGTTGGGAACAAATAGTTTAAGCGCCTCTGTCGTGTCAGAACTCAAGACACAAGCGAAGCAGCTCAAATCGAAGCATCGCGAGTCAACCCTCGGAAGTTAACGTAACCGCTGGAGGTTACGAGAAAGTCAAAGGTCAGCGACCTTTGACCTGACGCAGCGCGACAGCAAGGACACACAACTGACTCGACATTGAGCAGTTGCCCGAGTTGCACTGTATCGAACCGCAACAGTGAAGTAGTTATAATATCTCTTCATATTCTTTGTACTCATATATTTATTCCTGTATCTCTTTGCTTTAATCAACTTACTTTGCCCTCACATACTAGCGCAAGGTGGTTCAAGGACTTTATTCAACGCTTCCGCTATTACATCACTTACTCAGACTTTAACTCTACAAAGATCCTAGGGCTTTTCAGCCCAACACCCATACAGCCTACACAACACAAGCAGCATTATAGTTTGACACACCCCCATAGGCGAAGTGGGGGAGAACAAGGGGTCACAAAACCAGTCAAGAAAAGCAAAGCAAGCTCAGTGTGGATCACAAATTCACCACACACTCTGAGCACAAGCAAATGGCCAAAAGGCCAGTTCACATGCAGAGTTATAGAAATGGGAACAAGCAGTACAGTGATCACAACCTAGCAAGTGCTAGCATGCAAGTACAAGTATATAGATCAAAGTGCAAACAAAGTCACGAAGTGAGCAAGTGAAAGAAAGTAGGCACAAGGCCTAACACAGTATAGAAACGCTGATGATCACGAGGCTGAAGTGCCTTGGTGAATATATCAGCAGTGTTGGCCCGAGTGGCCACGTAAGCAAGACAAAGCTGACCACGCTACTGCAACTCTCGAGCAATGAAGTAACGCACGGTGATGTGCTTCGTTTTGTGCTCCAGTCTGTGGTCCTAACACAAGGCAATTGCAGCCTTGTTGTCTACGTACAGAACTGGAGGAGAACGAGGCCGCTCTCCCAAGTCGGTCAGCAGGTTGGTGAGCCAGCGTAACTCCTGTGTAGGCATGGTTGTCGCGTAGATCTCAGCCTCACAACTGGAGCTGAGAACCGAAGACAAACGGGTAGACCGTCAAGAAACAGAGCCGGAGCCAAGGTTGAACGAGTAACCCTGAGACGACCGCTGCGTAGTCAGGTCGTCAACCCACGAAGCGTCTGAGGGTCCAGTGAGGACAACTGGACCCCGCCCTCCAAGCACTAGCCCCATGCCCGATGTATTGCACAAGTAACGCAGTACCCTCTTCGCAGCATCCCAGTGTATCTTTCGGTGCCTACAAGGAGCCACGTAGCGTGCCAAAAGGCTAAGAGGGTATGCAAGGTTAGGATGAGTGCAGGTTATCAAGTACATGAGGCAACCCGCTAGCTCCGGATATGGGCCACTCGTCTCTACAGACTCGTCCGAAGGTGGAGCTGAGAGCGACTGCCCAGTAGCCAGAGGAGTGGACTGTGGCGAGGACCAAGTGAAGCCGAAGCGTTGAAGAACCTGCTGCACCATGTGTGAATGAGTCAGGGTGATGGTGTGTCGTGCTCTGTCCCGGGTGATCTGCAAGCCAAGATAGTTGCGCAGCTCACCCAGGTCAGTGCACGTGTGTTTCTTCTGCAGCTCTGACTTCACGTGAGCGAAGGTATGGAAGTAGTCAACTCCCTAACGCTAACTGAAGCCTCGTGCAACGTAACGAGCCTTGAAGACAGGCGGAGAACCCGGCGGCCGCTTCACCCTGAAAATCCACATGCCATCGACTACGTTCGCTCTAGGAGGGGGAATTGCGTCGACGTAGGTACCTGTGCACTTCCATGATGCCATCTCTGCGTCCATGGCTGTCTGCCACTAAGAGGAGTACTCACCCGCGATCGCCTCAGCGTAAGAGCGCGGGGTCGGGATGTCTGGTGCATCCGGGTCTCCCTCAGGGGCAAGCAGCATGGCCACGAGATGAGGTGCAGCGGCTGCAAGACACTCAAAGTGCTCCTGCCTGTCCTCAAGGACGTCCGTGCTAAGAGCACACTCACCCACAACGGACGGAGGACAGACAGACTCAGACTCGGCAACAAGACTAGCGACATAGTCGAGACAACAAGCAGCAGCAAAGTCAGCAAGCTCAGCGACTAAAGCACATGCACTCGTAGACTCTAACGAAGGGTTAGTGACAGCAGTGGCTAAGAGATGCGTAGCAGTAGGACTGGCAGCACGAACCAGGTCAGAATCAGGGTCCGGATTGTGCGGAAGAGAGGACGCAGGAGAAGGCGGTTGGGGAACACGCTGTGGAACAGAGGAATGACGAAGTGCCATAGTGTGCATACCCGGGACAGGAGGAGGTCGCTCACAAGGAACACGGCGACTAAGGTGACCAGCGCGAACAGGTGAGGCAGGAAGAGACGCAGGCTTAAGATGCTCAGTAAGACCTCCTGTCTGCTCAGTGTAAGGAGAGGGAGCAGGCAGTGGGGTGCCTGGCTATAACGGAAGACCAGTAGAAGACGGGAAACTAAGAACCTGGCGAAGCACCGAGACAGGCGGCGGCGGAGACGACGGTGACGGCGGAGCGAAGAACAGACGCGACGGTGCAGCACCACCAGTACCAGCTCCTCTAGCACTAGCACCCCCAGTACTAGTACCAGCAGCTCCAGGGTCTCCAGCAGCTCCAAAAACTCCAGCTCCAGCACCTCTAGCTCCCGGGTCACGAGCTCCAGCGCCTACAGCTCCAGGGCCTCCAGCTCCAGAGTCCGCAGCACCACCACCACCAGCTCCAACACCTCCAGTACCTCCAGTATGAGCACCTCCGGGACTAGCAGCTCTAGCACCTCAAGCAGCACCACCACCACCAGCTCCAGTAGCTCAATAAACTCCACTACCTCTAGCACCTCCAGCACGAGAAGCACCACCAGCTCTGGCAGCTCCAGCGCCACCAACACGAGCACCGCCTGGGACCAACAGTGCCAGCACCACCAGCACCTCCAGGATCAGCAGCTCCAGGGCCTCCAACTCCAACAGAGCTACGCCAAAGGCTACAGTGCCGAGTGTACCACTCGCGCAACTGCTGTGGTGAGAGAGGCTCCCGTAGTGTAGAGACAGGACCCTTAGGCTCAGCACCCCTAGACTCAGCACCCCTAGGCTCCACACGCTCAAGCTCAGCACCCTTAGGCTCCCCACGCTCAGACGTAGCACCCCCGGGCTCCGTACTCGCAGGCTCAGCACCTCCAGGCTCCTCACGCTCAGGCTCCGCAACCACAGGCTCAGCACCCTTAGGCTCCTCGCGCACAGGCTCAGCACCCCTAGGCTCCTCACAGTCAGACTCAGGACCCGCAGGCTCAGCACCCCCAGCAGCACCAGAGTCACAAGTGACATCGACAGGCTCAACCAAGGGGAGTGTGTCTACCTGAGACACACCTTATGGAGCAGGACCCTGAGGGTGGAGGGGGTCTACAGGAGGGGGACCTAGAGCGAGGAAGAGCGGCGGGGGGGGGGGGGGGGGGGGGGGGGGGGGGGGGGGGGGAGAGAGGGGCAGTGCGGTAGGGGAAGAGACTATAAAGGGGAACTGACTCGTCACACGTGACATCCTGAGAGGTTTGAACATGGCGCGAGGTGGGGTGGTAAAACTGCCAGCCAAGTGCGTCAAGTGCGTCGGGTGGAAAACCAAGGAAGACGCACGGGACGACACGGGCGGAGAGCTTGTCCGCGGAGGTATCACGAACAAAGGCACGAGATCCCCAGACCCGGAACACTGACATATCGCCAACCTCTCCCGTCCAACGCAGTGTCGGCGAGGTCTCCGGCAAGGAGACACGGGGCCAGAGGTTGAGCTGATGCGTAGCGTACCAGGCCGTAAACGGTCACAGAAAAAGGGGGGCAGCCGCATGGATCATGGAGGTACGAGCGACCTCCATGACTAGGCCAATGCGGCGCTTGGCAACCCTTTTCTGCTGCGGAGAGGCTGGAAGTGTGAACGTCTGGCGAATGCCCTTCCCATGACAAAAGTCCCGCAAGAGGTCGGAGGAAAACTCACCACCTCTGTCAGAGTGCAGACGCAAGACAGGAAGGTCCGTGTTGAACCGCTCGCGAAGCTGGAGACGGACAACAAGGATCCAAGGGATCAAGACCTCAGTGACCTTACCCTTGCTGCGCAAGGGGAAGACCATGGTGTAACGCGAGTAGTCATCAACAACCAGCAAAAAGTATCGCTCGCGGCCCTTGCGGTGATAACTACTACAACGGGAGCTAGACTACGGGCTAGGCATGGATGCTCGTGTAATCTCTGCGTTCGTTGGTCCTTAGTCGTTTTGCTAGTGCACACACTGCTTGCTAGTTCACGAGGCAAGTTGGCAAGAGTTTTACCAGAGAAAGGTGACAACAATGGTACAATGAAGTTGGCATAGCAGGAATACATCAGAGCTAGTATTCAGGTCGGTCAACTGCCAGCACGGCATGGTCGACCGCGTTCCAGCACGACTTGGTCGACCGTGCTCCAGCAGTGCAAAGTCAACAGCGTGCAAATGCTGTAAGTTGACGGCGTGCCAGCGTTGCTTCCCACACAGTCTTCCCCTTGCACGGCAAGGGTGAGGTCACTGTGGTGTTGATCGACTGGATCCGCGCTGCCCGTCTCCAGCTCAGAGAGAGCTTCGGCTCGGACTTTCCTGTTCTGCGTCTGCACTCCAACAGAGGTGGAGAGTTTTCCTCCGACCTTTTGTGAGCCTTCTGACGAGCACGAGGCATCCGCCTGACGTTCAAGCTTCTGGCTTCTCCACAACAAAATGGGATTGCTGAGCGCCGCATTGGCATGGTCATGGACGTCGCTCGTACGTCCATGATCCATGCGGCTGCTCCCCATTTTCTATGGCGGTTCGTGGTTCAGTACGCGGCGCATCAGATCAACCTTCAGCCCCGGGTCTCCGTGCCAGAGACCTCCCCTACTCTGCGGTGGACGAAGAAGGTTGGCGATGCGTTTGCGTTCCGTGTCAGGGGATCTCGAGCTTTTGTCCGCGACTTGTCTGCGGACAAGCTGTCCTCCGGTGCTGTTCCCTGCGTCTTCCTTGGCTCCCCCCCTGACGCGCCTAGTTGGCAGTTTTACCAGCCCACCTCGTGACATGTTCTGTCCTCCCAGGACGTCACGTTTGACGAGTCGGTTCCTTACTACCGTCTCTTACCCTACCGTGCTGCCTTCCTCCCCCCCTCGCCGCTCTTCCTCGCGCCAGGTCCCCCCCTGGTAGACCCCCTCCCCCCTCAGGGTCCTGCCCCCTCAGGTGTGTCCCAGGTAGACGCAGTCAAGCCTGTCAAAGTAGCTGTTGACTCTGGTGCTGCTAGGGGTGCTGAGCCTGCGGGTGCCGGGCTTGGGGGTGCTGAGCCTGAGCGTGCGGAGCCTGGGGGTGCTGAGCCTGGGGGTGCTGAGCCTAGGGGTGCTGAGCCTGGGGTTGCTGAGTCTGGGGGTGCGGATCCTGAGGGTGCTGAGCCTACGCGTGTGGAGTCTAGCGGTGCTGGGCCAGGAGGTCCTTCGGGTGCTTTGTCCCGGCGAGAGCTACCCTCTCCACAGGAGCTGCGCGAGTGGTTTGCTCGACGCTGGAGCCATGCTGCTGGAGCTGGTGGTGCTGCCGGAGCTGGAGGGTCTACTACTACTGGGGGTGTTGGAGCCACGGGTCCCGGAGGAGCTCGTACTGGATGTACTAGAGCTGCTGGGCCTAGTGGTGCTCCTGGTGATGGAGCTGCTGCGTCTTCTGGTGGTCCTGCTAGAGCTGGAGCTGCTGGAGGTGCTGGAGCTGGAGGTGCTACTGGAGCCAGTGCTTCTGTGGGTGCTGGAGTTGGCGCTACTAAAGCGGCTGGTGGTGCTGCTGGAGCCGGTGGAGCTGCTGGGGTCGGAGCTGCTGCTGGGGGTGCTGCTGCTATCCCTGCTAGTTTTGGAGGTGCTGCGCGGCCACGACCGTACTTCGTTCCGCTCCTTGAGCAGGTTCTTGGTCTTCCGCCTTCTACTGGTCCTGCTCCTTCCTTAGAGTGTGCACCGCCTGTCCAGTCCAAATCACAGTTACAACTGTCCTCCCCACTGCCTGCTCCTTCTCCGTACACTGGTCCTACTGGAGGCCTTGCTGAGCATCGTGAGCCTGAGTCTCGTCCTGCGTCGCCTGTTCGTGCTGCTCGCACTAGTCGTCGTGTTCCGCGTCAGCGTCCTCCTGCAGTCCCGGGCACGCACCAGATGGCACTGCGTCCCTCCACTGCTCCACAGCGTCTCCCTTTGCTATCTCCTCCAGAGTCCTCTCTTCCTGCCCTTGCTGACCCGGAGTCTGACTCCCTTCGTGCTGCTAGTCCTATTGTCACGCCTCTCCTAGCTACTATTGCCATTGGCCCTTCCTTTGAGTCCACTACTGCGTCTGCCTTGGTTGTTGAGCTTGTCGACTTCGCTGCTCACTGTCGTCTAGACTACGCTGCTAGTCTTGTTGCTGACTCTGAGTCTGTCTGTCCTCCGTCCGTCAGGGGTGAGTGTGCTCTTAGCACGGACGTCCTTGAGGACGGGCAGGAGGAGTTCCACTGTTTTGTTGCTGTTTTACCTCATCTCGTGTCCATGCTAGTTGCCCCTGAGGGAGACCCGGATGCACCAGACATCCCGACCCCGCGCTCTTACGTAGAGGCGATAGAGGGTCCCTACTCCTCTCACTGGCAGTCAGCCATGGACACAGAGATGGCTTCCAGGAAGTCCACAGGCACCTACGTCGACGAAGTTCCCGCACCTGGGGCGAACATCGTCAGTGGCATGTGGATTTTCAGGGTGAAGCGGCCACCGGGTTCTCCGCGTGTCTTCAAGGCGCGTTACGTGGCTCGAGGCTTCAGTCAGCGAGAGGGGGTTTACTACTTTCAGACCTTCTCTCCCACCCTGAAGATGACCACTCTTCGGGTGCTGATGCATATAGCCGTTCAGCGCGACTACGAGCTTCACTCTCTTGACTTCAGCACAGCTTTCTTACAGGGCAGCCTGCACGAGGAGATTTGGTTGTGCCGCCCACCTTGCTTCACTGGGTCGTTTCCTCCTGGTACCCAGTGGAGCCTCCGGCGGCCAGTCTACGGTCTTCGCCAGGCACCCCGTGAGTGGCATGACACACTGAGGACTATACTTGCGGCTCTTGGGTTCGCGCCAGGCACCCGTCGTTGTTTCTGCGCACCGACACTTCGCTGCCGTCGTTCTACATCCTCGTGTACGTCGACGACTTGGTCTTTGCTACTGCTGACACTGCTCGACTCGCCCACGTGAAGTCCGAGCTGCAGAAGAGACACACGTGCACAGACCTGGGTGAACTGCGCAGCTATCTTGGCTTGCACGTCACCCAGGGCAGAGCACGGCGCACCATTACCCCGACTCAGTCACCGATGGTGTAGTAAGTCCTTCAGCGCTTCGAGTTCACGTGCTCCTTGCCTCAGGCCACTCCTTGTCTACTCGCCACTCGCTCTCAGCTCTACCTTCGGATGAGTCCCTAGAGCCGTGTGGCCCGTATCCAGAGCTTGTTGGCTGCCTCATGTACCTGATGACCTGCACACGACCTGACCTTGCATACCCTCTTAGCATCTTGGCACGCTATGTCGCTCCTGGGAGACACAGACCGGAGCACATGCCTGCAGCAAAGAGGGTTTTGCACTACTTGTGAAGTACGTTGGGCATGGGGCTCGTGCTTGGAGGGCGGAGTTCAGTGATCCTCACTGGTCACGCAGACGCGTCTTGGGTTGACGACTTGGCTACGTAGCGGTCGTCACAGGGTTACACCTTCAGCCTTGGTTCCGGCTCTGTTTCGTGGCGGTCTACCAGCTCGTCTTCTGTTCTCAGCTCCAGCTGCACGGCTAAGATCTACGCAGGGGCCATGGCTGCACAGGAGTTACGCTGGCTCACCTACCTGCTGACTGACCTCGGAGAGCCGCCTCGTTCTCCTCTAGTTTTGGATGTAGACAACAAGGCCATGCTGGCCTTGTGTCGGGAGCACAGGCTGGAGCACAGAACGAAGCACATTGCTCTTCGCTACTTCCTTGCCCGTGAGCTGCAGCAGCGTGGTCAGCTCCGTCTTGCTTAGGTGGCCTCTCGGGCCAACACCGCTCATATCTTTACCAAGGCACTTAAGCCTTGTGATCATCAGCGCTTTTGTACTATGCTAGGTCTTGTGCCTACTTGGCCTCACTTGCTCACTTCTTGACTTTGCTTGTACTGTGATTTATATATACCTGCACGTGCATGCTTACATTTGCTAGGTTGAGATCACTGCCTTGCATATTCACCTTGATGTATATCTCTGCTTGTGAACTGGCCTTGTGGCCTTGTGCTTGTGCTCAGAATGCGTGGTGACGTTGTGATCCACCCTGAGCTTGTTTTGCTTTATTTCTTCTCTTGAATGGTCTTGTGACCATTTCTTGTGTTGGCTATCCTCCACTTCGCCTATGGGGGTGTGTAAAATTATATGTTTAATGTTATCTAGGCTGTAGTGGGTTTAGCCTTAGGGGGTACAAAATTTCGCTCAACACTTCTTTGTATCCCCCTCCTTGCCCTAATCTCCATCACACCTTCATACTATTCTCGCAACTACAGCCGCCGCCACCACACCTACTGGTGTACCATTGACGAAGCTGCTGGGGCGTAAGGTTCTCGCGCGGATGTCGCAGCAGCTGCATCTGGCCACCGCTAGAAACTCCGCACCGAACAGCTCCACCGTGACTACCATGACGGGCGCCGCCACCACTTCAGTTGCTGTCACCACGCCGTCACCGTTTCGACCGCTACCACAAAAAGAAGTTATAGCGAGCCAAGTAAGGAGGCGTCCGACCAGTAGGGCAGTACGGAGGGAAGGCAGTAGCACGAGCAGCAGTAGTAGTAATAGCAGCAGAGCAGCTCGGTAAGGCTAGGCTGTAGCACCTCCAACATTCCTAGCAATGCCTCCACCACCACCAGCAGCAGCAGGGTGGATCGGGTTGGGTCGGGCTGGACGGCGCGACTCGGCCTGGGCGGCGCGGGCAGCAAGGCGCGCGCTGTGCAGGGCAGCAAAGCGCGACGCGCAGGCTGCAGCAGGGCACGACGCACGGGCAGCAGGGCGCGGCGCGCGAGCTGTAGGAGGGTGCGATGCGCGGGCTGCAGTAGGGCGTGACGCGCGGGCTGCAGCAGGGCGCGACGCCTGGGGTAGCAGGGCGCGACGCGCGGGCTCCATCAGGGCGCGATGCGCGGGGCAGCAGGGCGCGACGCGCTGGCTGCAGCAGGTCGCGACGCGCGGGGCAGACATAGGGCGCGACGTGCGAGGCAGCAAGGCGCGACACGCGAGCTGCAACAGGGCGCGACGCGCAGGGCAGCAGGGCGCGAGCTGCAGCAGGACGCGGGGCAGGGCAGGGTGCGTGCGGGGCAGAGCAGGGCGTGCGCGGGGCAGCGCGACGCAAGGCAGGGCAGGGCGTGCGCGGGGCAGCGCGACGCAAGGCAGGGTAGGGTGTGCGCAGGGCAGCACGACGCAAGGCAGGGCAGGGTTGGGCGCGCGCTATAGGCGCAGTGCAGTGGAGAGCGTGGGGTAACGCGGTAACCGTAGTCTATGACTAGATTATGGTGGGCCCGAAAAAAACGGTCCTACGGACCTACTGCTCCGAAACCATGCCAGAAACTAACGAGCAGGTAAATGATTGCATCGACATCAAACCGAGTACAAGTATAACCCTAATTGGGCTGTACCCCATATAGGCTACCCCACTACAGCCTACACAACACAAGTAGCATTATAGTTTGACATGGCACAGTTGAGTCGGGACCTGTGCAGTTTGGAGAGGGCAGCGGCGCCGTTGCAATGAACTAGTTAATCCATGGGTGTGTAAGTGATAGGCCGGTGATCATGTTTTGGGGGTTCAATTCACGAGTATTTGTGGTAGGTTATGACTGAAGGCACTTCAGGAGTTTCTTGGGTACCTTACAATGTCCCTCCCTCCCCCCCCCCCCCCCCCCCCCCCCCCCCCCCCCCTTTTCAGTTTGCGCCTTGTTCTGAATGTTGTATTGTTGCTTTGAATAGAAGCTCCGTCAGTTTATGTAAGTGTTTTGTACAGAAGCTCATTGATTCTCATACAGGTGTCCTCTGCTTTTATCATTTTGATTTTATTTCAAAGCTCCGTTTCTTTCTAGCAGTCCTCAGAATCTTTGGGACTTTCCGTCTGGCGGATACTGATTCTTCTTGTTTTCGGCGCTGTTCTGTACACCACCAAATCACAATCACCCGTCGTTCGTGCATTTTGTTGCCGTGCAACTTGCTGGTACACCCTCTATTCCGCCATTGTGGATCCGGTTATAGTTATATCGAGATGGGAAAAGCACGGTTAACGGTGATAAATAACGTTGAGATATGGTTCAATTAAGCAATTCGAAGATAACAATGCTTTTCACCTGCTCGGCACAGTTCAGTGTAGCGAGAAACAAGATGTACATTTCTGTTGGCCTGCAAGTGGAGAGTATCTTCTGATATGAGGACTGCCACGTAAGGTTAATTGGGTGGCTTGAAGCTGCTACGTAAATTCATGAGTGTCACCTCGCCCCGCAGATTTGTCGTCGACCGTTCATTTCTTCATTGAATGCCGACACCGTCCATTTCGTCCCACCCTTTCCAGTAGAATGCTTCCAGGGCTACCCAAATTGTTGAAGCGGCTGACATGGTGTTATGGAAGCGGAAGAGCAGGAGGTGTCCCTGGGTCTGCCCCCTCTCCTTCCTCAATTTACTCAACTCCGCCTTCCAACCCCCTCTCCCCTCTGCAGAAGTGTTTGTTGGGCTGCTTGTCGTATATCAACACTGCGAAGCAGAAATAGCCATATTGGGTGGCTTGCACTGATTTGGGGGCAGAACCTGGGCGCTCCGTTATCAGTGCAACTCTTTTTCTAATAAAAACAATAGAATCTTGATACCAATTCCGGGTCGTATTTTAGCTTGCCCCTGACTAGTCTGGGCAAATCGCACGACTTTCGTTGAAATATATGAGTAAATTACATGGAGCCTTCTCGATCACCAGCTCCTTCTCCCTACCTATTTTCCTGACTACTTTCCTTTCTTCCTGGAACTGCCGAGACAACCTGAAGTCTGTAACTCAACAGCTCGCGCACAGAATTTCATAGACTATCACTACTGCAAAAACTGGGAGCTAACATGCCGAAGAATATATCTCAGCGGACAAGCGAGTCCGCCCAGGGGAGCTCGCTGCCCGCGGGCAAAAACAAATAAACCCCAGAAGGGCATGCATCCAGTCAGGGAGGCATCAAGTGACCCTGACTCTCCATACATGCTTCTATTAACCTGTCCAGGGCGCGTAGTTTTTGCTTTAGAGCTCAGAAATACGGCCTAACTTATGCTGGTAACTAGGCTCGCGAATATCGCCAGACAGCTCGCCAGGACATTGTGTGTCCTAGCTCAAACCTTCTGAAAGAAGTTGGACACTGAACTATAGTCGACCTTGCATTCGGATTTTACGTTAACATTTATGCGATCGTGTGTTCTTCTGCGCACGCACGAAGAATCTGCGAGTCTCACGATCGTACTGAGGTTCATATAACCTGGTTACCGAAACCGGATAAGGTGACGAACTGCACCGCGAAGCCAGGTAACCTACGAAACCTTAGCGCGACTTGGAAATTTGATAGTCGAATTTTGTTGTTCCATGCGCGACTCGGGCTTGTTGACGCTGCTCCCCGACCACCAAAAGTCGAGATTGTCGAGCACAGGACGACCGAAGTTCAGCTGGAGAAAGCTGAACCAAAAACATGAACTTTCAACACCCTTCAAAAGACACGCGTCCTTATTGTGCAAGACAAACATGAGCCGCAGGCAGAAGTTTGTTGGCAGAGCAGCAGAATCACGGTGGGTCGGGCAATTATGCTTATGAATTTTGTTGTCATCATAAGCAGTAGGGACTTTCCGGACTTTCTACCAATAGTATTTCTTAAAAATGACAGAACAAATCCATCTAGATGCTCAATCCTGCCTGCTCCAACGATGAGTGGGCTGATGGCCCACTGCCTCAATCTTGGCGCTTTCGATGTCGCTTGGATGTCCCTTGTCTTGTTTTGCTTTGTGGCTGCTTCTGTCTCCGCGTTTTGTCCTTCCACTGATTCGCCCCTTTGATTTCCCTCCCAGCCAAATTCGGCTTGCAAAACAGATTCGGTGAATTTGCACTGAACTGTGACTCCTCCGTGTGACCGACGGTCAATTCTCCGCTTGAGCTCCGCAATTTTCGTTATCATTTCGTAGGCAAAGTGACGAAGCACAGCCACGATCTCAGAACAGATCGACGAGCAGCTCGACGACGGGTAACGATCAACACCAATATTTCCGTAACGCGACTATATCTTCCAAGATAACTTCCTCCCCCGTCCATTTCCGCATCTCCTCGTCTTTGTCAACCTCCTAACAGTGGTCCTCCCATCTCGGCTGCACTTGAACGGCTCTCCTTCGCTTTCCCCTCCACTCGTGCTTTTGATGAACGTCCTCTGCTCGACTCGAAATTGGAGGGCAAAAAATATCCTCCCTTCTTCCTTCCCTTCACTCAACATTCCGCTTTGGGGGAAGAATGCCTGCCGCTGCGCGGTCCTTTTTCTGCTGGTGGTCAAACCAACGGCGATCAGTGCTCTTTTCAATCCTCATTGGCACGCACATACAATCCTCATTGTACACTAACAGGCCACAATTGACAACTCCTTGCCATCCCACCATTCGTCTTCTCTCTTGGGCTTCCCCATCCCATACTCAAGTTGAGCACTATCAGATTCTGCAAGGACGTGATTCACCGGGCAGGAGTAGCTGTAATGTGTAATCGTCGTTCGTTTTTCCAGTTGGTAGGCGACGGCTGGAATCCGTAATCAAGTAGCTGGCTAGAATTGAACTTCGACAATTTACGTGTACGAGTGACCGCCATTCTTAGAGTTAGGTAAACCTTTCATGATCTCCGCGGCTATTTCATGCTTAGTTCCAGCTGTCTCGTCCAACGAGTTGCTCAGTTAGTCACTACGACGCAACCTTTGATTCGCTATTCTACACACTCTCTCATCGCGCTCGCTCGTGCTCGCGCTCGTGACCAGATTTTTCAATTAGCCTCACCAGAGCCGACTCGGCTCTCTACTGGTAGTCCTGAGACATCTCGAAACCCGACTCGGTTGTCAATCAGGAGGAACCAGCCCATTACTGGATTCGATGACGGCGTGATGGCCGAGCGCCATAATAGTAGCACTAACAATGTGTCAGACGAGAATCGAATCATGCCATTGGACGACGGACTACGTCAACGTCAACGTCTAGAAAGTGAGCTTCATCAGGCGGAACGACGGACGCCGTTATTGTTGCCGCTGCTACAAATCCCGGACGATGGCGTCGCGCCTTCAGCGTCGGCGGCGCCGCGTCACGCGGCGGACCAGCATCTACTAGAACAGCGGAGTCGCGAGATTGACGGTGGTACTGCTCATCAGGAACTCAGAAATCTCGACGACCGTTCACGCTTCATGTATAATGATCCGTTACCGGCGGCGCAAAATGCGCCGGATCATGGTGCTCAGCCGTGGTTGGGTGATGATCATCAGCGATTTGTAGAAGGGCGCCGCTGGGAGACGACCGGGACCGTAAGATCCATGATGATTGGTGCAGCGGACGGCGGTGACGATCAGCGTCATCTGATCCGCCTTGGAACTGATCAAGCCCACGACAGTCGCGAAAGCCGCGAAGATCGCAACAGTTGCGGCGACAATCGTCATAATTCCTCGCCAAAGAGTCGTGAGAGTCAACAACAACCCAATGATGCGACTCCCAGGTCGCCACCTTTCGCGCCACGGTCTAGCGGAATGCAACAAACTTGGCGCGCCTCCGCAGCCGGCGGAGACGCGGCCGCGGTTTTCACGCGAAATCCCCTGCATTTTGTTCAGCAGGCCGTCGCGCCGCCCGCCGCGATTCTCGGTGCGTCTCCCGCCACAATACCCGCTCCAATGCCGATTTCCACCGCTCAGGCCGCAGCCGCGGCCGGGTTTCGCACGGAAATGGCTCCCGCGGCGCCGTTTTCGTCGCCGGGTATCACGGCGGGCGTCGAGCCCGTGCCGTTTTCGTCTCTTGCCGCGTCGTCAGCACTGTGGAGCGCATTGGCGCAACAGCTCTCGTCGGCGCAACAGATCTTGTCGGCCCAGCAGCGGCAAATGTCGGCGGAACAACTGCTCACGTCGGCGGAACAGCGCTCGGCGGCGGAGCAGTTTCGGATGTCGTCCGCCATCGGCACAACTTCCGCTAGGAGAGGCGGCGGCGGCGGCGCCGGTGGCGGAGGCGGCGGAGACGGCGGCGGTCGCGTTGGCGACGACGCGACATCTCAGGTAGTCGCAGCGCTGCGACCGCCGCCCAGCGGGCGACCGCCGGACGACTCCGGCGAACCGTCGCTTGAGCTGAGCGACTGGCTTACGCGAATCACTCGAATCCCTGACCCTTTGGGTGGTCTGCGTAGCGGTAAGCCGGTTACCAGGCAAAGCCAGCATGATTATGCCGCCCGTGCCGTTACCACTGGTACTGGAACTGCCATATCTGCTGGCGTGGTTGATGCGAGATTGCCCAGTGGACGAAGCGCGTCACACGCCGACGGTGGCGGAAACGTACGGTTAAGCGGCGGAAACTGGCTGGGGGGGGAGAGCGGAAGCGGAACGAGAAGTGCTGCGGAAGGCGCAAGGGGCAGGGACGAAGGAGTTTTGTTCCCCCAATGGGAGCGAATGAACGACGCGCTTGCCTGGGGGTTTGGGTTCCGCGGCGGGAGTTTACGCGCGTCACCCACCGAGCGCGCAACGCCCCGCGGCGGGAAGGGGGACGGCGCGTCAGCGGAGTTTTTCTCGTCTCCGCGTGAGCCCCGCACCGCACAGGGGGACGCAGTGAACGCGGGCGGGTTTATCACGGGCGGCGGCGGAAGCGTGGGTGGCGCGGGTTTAGCGTGGGGTGCGGCGGTCGGCGGTTTCCGCCTGCATGGCGCAAGCGCGAGCGCGAGCGTGAGCGCGAGCGTGGGCGGAGAGAGCGCGGAGGTGATGGAACGAAGCCGCAGCGGCAGATCAACGGATGGGAGCGAACGACAGGTGCGGCTTGATAGTGTTACAGCAGCGGCGACAACGAGAGAAACACAGACAGCTAGGATCATGGCCAGACCGAAATCTACTCCGGCTCCTAGACCCGCACGGGAAGGATTCGCGGAGCTGCTTGATGCGTCAGGAACGCCACGGCGCGGAGGAGTGGCGAAAGCAGAGTCCTTGGGGATTCAAGAGGGGTTTGCGGGGTTTGGAGGTGGTGGAGAATCGTTTGAAGGGCGTGTTCCAACAGCAACCCTAGAACCAACTTCCCCTGCTGTTCAATTCGCTGCTGCAGGGGCTGCGGCTGCTGCCGCAGCTGCTGCTGCTGACGCTGCTGCTGCTGCTGACGCTGCTGCTGCTGCTGACGCTGCTGCTGCTGCTGCTGCTGCTGCTGCTGCTGCTGCTGCTGCTGCTGCTGCTGATGCCGCTGCTGTTACCAGCGCTGATCCCGTACCTCTTTCCGCAGCAGGCTCAGACTCGCTTGGTTCGGCAGAGGTTCGGTCACCACCCGGCCTCGCCCAGCAGCGGTTGTTCAGCCTTGGCGGGCCTTCCCTGTCCCCACTGCTTGACTCAACTGCCTGGCCACTTGCAGGCGCGGCGGAGAACCGACCCTGGATCCGAGGTTCGGGGCCGCACGAGTGCAAGGTTTGCCACATGCGGTTTCCAACCCTGCATGCACTGGGCGGGCACCAAAACGGGCACAGGGAATTACGGCTGCAGCGACAGAAGGAAAAGGCGGCAAAAGCAGCGGCCGCTGCTGCTGGTGCTGGTACTGCTGGTGGGAAGGGAGGTGGGGAGAGGAAGAGCAGGGCAAGGAAGCAGCAGAGCGACAGTGTTGCTGCTGTAGCACCAAGGCAGGGAGACGGTAAAGCCACAATGACCGCTGACTCGACACAGAAGTCACCTGGGAAGCAGCAGGGCAGCAGAGGCGTTGCTGCTGCTGCTGCTGCTGCTGCTGCTGTAGTGGCGAGGCAGGATAAGTCTGCATCCGTATCACAGAAGGAAGCAGAGGGAGGGGGAAGGGGTGGAGGAGGATCAAGAAAACAGCAAGACACGGGAGGGCGGCAAGACGCAGCAGGCCAGCAAGATCAAATGAGAGATCCACCTGAGAACCAAGACTCTCTGCTCAGGCAAGACACCAACCCGCGGAACCAAGGCACGCGGCATAAGAAAGGCACGCCGCAGGAGCAAGAGGTTTCTCGGAGGGAGCGAGAAACGTTCCAGAGCAGGGAGGGAATGGAGGGAAGGGAGGAGGAGGGTGTGCGTACGGATGCTGGTAGTGTTGGTGCTGGTGCTGGTGGTGCTGGTGCTGGCGGTGGTGACAGTGGTGGTGGCAGTGTTAGCAAGGGAAGGACCGCGGCCAGTGTCACTGTTCAATGCGATGTTGGCACTGCAGGCCCTGCTGCCGTACCATGGGCGGCACAGTCACACACGTTACAATCACGCATGTTACGAGGAGGCAGCAGCATGGGCACAGCGTCCCTCCCTTTCACCGTCATTCCACAGCCGGTTACCGTTACAATGGGCGAGGTGAAACCTGAGCCAGTAGATGCTGCCCATCCGACCGTTGGATGGAGGGGACGAGACATGGGAAGCGATCCTGGCCGTGTAATGGGAGAGGGAGGAGAGGGTGAGGGGAGTGTTCCGCAGTGGGAGGAGCGGTTGGGATGTAGACAAGATACGCTGACCAGGAGTGTGTTGGAGAGTATTTTTGGTGGGCTGACCTCCCGGTCTCACCCTGCTGGTGACTTCGAGCGGCTGCAACAAGAACCGGAGCAACAACACCAGCAGCTGCAGCAGCAGCAGCAGCAGCAGCAGAACGAACAACACGAGCAGATTCGGCAGCAGCAGCACCCCCGCCACCACCAAAACCAGGAGCAGCAGCAGCCACAACAGCAGGAGCAACTGATGCAGCAGGAGAATGAGACTCACCGTCGGGAGGAGTTTCTGCTAGCAGCAGCAGGACGAGGAGGAGGAGGGGGAGGAGGAGGAGGAGGAGGAGGAGGAGGAGGAGGAGGAGGAGGAGGAGGAGGAGGAGGAGGAGGAGGAGGAGGAGGAGGAGGAGGAGGAGGAGGAGGAGGAGGAGGAGGAGGAGGGGGAGAAGGAGGAGGAAGAGGGAGAGGAGAGGGGACAGGAAGAGGAGGAGGAGCAGGAGGAGCTGCAGAAGAAACGAGCCTGCCGGAAACTTCTGGAGGACACGCCACAGAACACCCAGAGCATCCAGGGCACTCGGTGTACCCAGGCCAGCCAGGGCAGCAGCACGGCCAGCACTTCAAGAATCCCAGGCAGCACTTTGCTCCTTGTTCAGAGCAGGGAGGCGCATCCCCCTTGCCTGTGCCTTCTGGAGGGGCCCTGCCAGTGCTGCTCCCAGAGCAGCATCCTCGTTATAGGGATGCTGCTGCATCGCAGCTAAGGCCGAAACGAGAAGCTTGTGAGGAAGGAGCAGCAGGAGGGGAGGAAGTTGCGTCTGGGGATGCGAGGAGGAGAAGGCTTTCCATGGATCGCGGTTTTGTGTCACCCAGGATTGCAGACCGTGCGACTTATAATGTGACTCAAAGCGCAACTCACCGCGCAATCCAAATCGCGACTCACAGCGCGATTCAAATCGCAACTCACAGCGCAATTCAGAGCCTGACTCGCAGCGCAATTCAAAGCATGACTTCCAACGCGACTCGCAGTGCGACTCACAGCACGTCCTCTCACAAGGCATTTGAATCTCCTCCTTCAAAGGGACCCTCGGAAATGTTTTTGGATCCTCCTGAGCCTTCCAGATTGTCTCTACAAGCACCCGCCCCAGTTTCAGCACCAGCAGCAGTCTCAGCATCAGCACCAGCATCAGCACCAGCAGCAGCATCAGGCCCCCAGCAAATGGCAGGCCCCCAGCAAATGGCAGGCCCCCAGCAAATGGCAGGCCCCTGCGCTACAGGATCACAGTGGTTCCCCACCTTCCAGGCGACTGTGTCCAAGTCATCAGCACACTACGCAGTCCTCTCAAAATGGGCAGCAGAATCTAGTGACGGGAGAGAGCCCAACTGGGCGGGAGCAGCAGGATCCTCTCGAGAGAATCAGCCACAGCAACGGCTGGCAGACGTCTCACCTGAAGGAGCAGGGCCAGATTGGATGCGCCGAGCTGCCGCCTCCTCCATCTCAGCTCTTGAAGCACCCCCGGAAAGACCATTTCATCTCGCACAAAGACCGCAAAAGCGTTTGGGAGAGGACTCATCGGATGGAGGGGGTCCGAGGTGGATGCGCCCGTCTGCTGGGTCGTCCTCTTCGGCTTTAACATCAGATTCCACCCCCAGCCAGCCGGCCCGTGCTGCTGAGAGCTCCATTGCAGCTCTGCTGTCGTCTCAGGGTCGGGGAGAGGTTCGGGGAGAGGGTGATTGGATTGCTGGTGGTTCGGTTGGTGGTGCCGTGGGGCGGTTGGAAGGGCAGTGGCAGCAGATTCAAGGGTACCAGGTGCAGCAGCAGTTGAAGCAGCAGCAGCAGCAGCAGCAGCGTCTAGCAGGGGAGATGCAGCAGCAGCATTCAGCACAGCTGCAGATAGCACAGCAGCAGATAGCACAGCAGCAGATACAGCATCACCAGCACCAAGAGACTGTTCGCCTGGCAACGCCAGAAAGGAACCAGCCCACAGCAGAAACCGCATATCCCCCGTTTAAGCTGTCTCCGCGAGAGATGCACGAGTTTGTACACTTGGGCGAACACCACAGCTATGCTCGCAGGGAGAATGAGCAGCTTCGCTATAAGACTCTCCAGCAACAGCAACCAGATCGAGGATTACGAATAGATATGCAGCAGCAAAAGCAACAGACCACTGTAGAGGAGAGTGAACAGGTGGAGAGAAGCCATAGTGCTGCAAAAGATCCAGTAGCAACAGAGCCTCTGAACAGAGAGGATGCAGTAGCTGATCCTGAAGCAGGTGGCAGGTTAGATTTGAGATTGTCCCTGTGACAGCACAGGAAAAATTTTGTAGTTCCTGCTTTGGTAGACATTCTCCTGTGAGCAGCACAGGAGAGCTTTTGGAGTTGTAACTGTTCTGATTTGACATCCAGATGATATGCGTTATGAATGGACTGGCAGAGTGCGCAGAATATTGAATAAAGAGAATACTGAAGTACTGAATTGACGTTAAAAGGTGTAAGGATTTTTCTCGATATTCCTTAGCGCGCCCTGCAACATCGCGTACAGCAGCAGCCATTGTTCGCCCGTTACTGCTAACGGGGCTTCGCCGACTTCGCGCGCACTGTTTCACCAAACCTCGCACTGCTGGCCTAGCCGTGTCGGCCTACGCTTCGGGACTAGCCCGAGCCTCACTTCCAGCGTAGCACTAGCTAGCTCGCACGCACCGCGTTACCGTTTGCATGTTTCGCATATAAATGTTTGCTCATGCCTTCGCTCACATTTTGTACTCGTTTTGACACCTTAGTGCAATTCTCGCTACTTCGATTCATTGCACCCGTAACACTTGGTATTCAGAGCCTCTTTCTCTTCGGACCGCGCATCTCCGCACCCCAGGAAATCCATTTTTATTTTTTTTTTCACTCGAAGGGACTCACGCACCTTAGCACCTAGGAGTTGCTGTCCTCGCGTTCTCTCGTAAACGCGTGCAGCCACGACTGCGCCTAGACTAAGACGAGCCGACGCCATTCGGAATGGCCGAACATATCGACGTCACTAGCCTCACGCAGGTTTGCATGGATGAGCTGCTGCGACAACTGCACGAAAACTCCGAAGAAATCGCGGCATTAACGGCGGAACGTACCTCCCTGCAAAATGACCTCGCACAAACACAATCCCAAGCACCTCGCACTCCAAATTCAGCCCGCACCACAGGCATCGCAACACGGAAGTGTGGGGCAACCCGCGAGCGCCGCAAGTGATGGCGTCGTCCGCCATGACGGAGACGACAACCACGGCACGACACACCCCGATGCGACGAATGCGGCCAGGAATCAGCCTCGATTCACGATTTCAGTGCCGGCCGGCGAATCAGCTTTACGGTACCGTCGCCAATGTCGCTGAAGCCGCAGCGTCCGCCATGCTTTGACCTGAGTCAGCGGGGTGGTCCTACCGTTCAGGCGTGGCTTTTCACGTTGAACGTCTTCTTTGACGCGAACTACGTCTCGGAGGATACGGCGAAGATTCGTTACGCCGTGTCGTTGCTGCGAGGACCTGCCATGGACTGGTGGCGTGTCATCGTCACGAAGCCGGTGGACTACGCGACTCTACCGGCACGGGAAGGACAAACCGGACCCTGGGCGCCGTCGTATTTCGTGGAAGTGCCCCAGTATCGCACGTGGGACGCATGGTGCGCAGGTCTGCGCGCTCGGTTTGAGCCAATCGCGGCTTCGATCGCAGCGCGACAGAAGCTCTGCACTTGGCGCCAACTCGGTTCCGTCCAGAACTACACGAGCGGGTTTCTAGCGCTATGCGAGCAAGTGGGATACATGCACGAGAGCGAACGCATCGACCGCTACATCGGCGGCCTGCAACAAGACATCGCTTAGGAAATCCAGCTTCGCGGCGTCACCGATTTCCAGGAGATTCTCGCCATGGCGGAGAAACTCGATTTCTTCCGCCGACCGAGGCCGGGGTCCTACGGAGGAAACAACTGGGGACATCAGTCTCGTGGGACGAACGAGGGCACTACGATACGTGCCGTCGCCGCGAATGCCGCTGCCGCACCGTTCAAAGGGTGCTGCTTCGCGTGCAAACGGCCGGGACACCGCAAGAGCGAATGCCCGGAAAACGCTAAGGGAAAGGGGGAAGCCGAGCAGCAGAAAGAGACCAAGCAGCAGGGAAACGCTAGGAGTCAGTAGCAGACGGGCCCTCTACTGACAGGTCACGCCGCTCGCCCGACCCAACCAACCCTCACTAAGTGATTGTGCCGGTTCACGCAATCGACCACACCCGGCAGAATAAGGAGGGTACTACAGTAGACAGCCCCATACTGCTTAGTGGGAAAATTGGGACAGACTTGGTTAAAATCCTTAGAGGGAGGGGCCAGCCACATCCTTATGAACACTGCCACAGCACAAAAACTGCGACTGCCACTGAACATATGTTTACCTGAGATCGACGCAAGACTGGTCGACGGCACGCCACTGGCGATACGGGAACGTGTGGACCGGGTTTGGATTCGATGCGGGGGTAACTTCACGTTTAGCCAGGAAATGCTCGCAACGACCCTCGACGGAACCGACATTTTACTCGGCCGTGATTGGCTGCGACGACACAACCCGCAAATCGACTGGTCGACGGGTGACTGCACCGTGCGAGTGAACAGTAACAACATCGCCTTACCTCGCTGGGGCTCGCCTGAGTCTTCGTCGGTACGTGTCAATGCGATCACGATGAAACGCGCCGTAGCGGCAGGAGCTGACGTGTACGCGGTTGACATACAGGAAGCCGAGGCAGCAAAAAAAAGGGGGGGATTTACAGAAACTGCTGACCGACATACCGGGTGATCTGGCAGCACTGTTGAAGCAGTACAGTGACATTTTCCAGGACGACCTACCGACGGGACTGCCACCTCAGCGACCGCACGACCACAGGATAGAACTAGAACCGAGAGCACATCCAACAGTACAGCGAAAGATCCGACTGGCCTAGCCCGAACTGGACGAACTGAGGAAGCAGCTGGATTACCTGCTCAAGAAAGAGTTCATTCGCCCTAGTTCGTCGCCCTTCGCTGAGAAAACTAGAACGAGAATGAATAAACTATGAAACGGTTGGGTACAAGTACTAACCCTAATTGAGTTGTACCCCTTATGGGCTACCCCACTACAGCCTACACAAATGTATAAGCTATAATGTTCCGACACACCCCCATAGGCAAAGTGGGGGAGAACAAGGGGTCACAAGACCAGTCAAGCAAAGCAAATCAAGCTCAGGGTGGATCACAAAGTCACCACACATTCCGAGCACAGGTTCAAGGCCACAAAGCCAGTTCACATGCAGGAGTACATATATATGAAAGGCTAGACAAGCAAGAGCAGGTGTATATATATATATGTAACAGTACAAACAAGGTCAAGAGGTGAGCAAGTGAGGCAAGGCAGGCTCAAGACCCAGCTGGGTAGAGAAGCGCTGATGATCACAAGGCGCAAGCACCTTATTGAAGATATCAGCACTGTTGGCCTCAGAGGCCACGTACGCAAGACGCAGCTGACCACGCTGCTGCAACTCACGAGCAAGGAAGTAGCGAAGAGCAATGTGCTTCGTTCTGTGCTCCAGTCTGTGCTCCCGACACAAGGCCAGCATGGCCTTATTGTCTACGTACAGCACTGGAGAAGAACGAGGCGGCTCTTCGAGGTCAGTCAGCAGGTAGGTGAGCCAGCGAAGCTCCTGTGCAGCCATGGCTCCTGCGTGGATCTCAGCCTCAGAAATGGAGCCGAGAACAGAAGACGAGCGAGTAGCCCACCACGAAACAGAGCCGGAACCAAGGCTGAAGGTGTAACCCTGTGACGACCGCTGCGTAGCCTGGTCGTCAGCCCAAGAAGCGTCTGCGTGCCCAGTGAGGACCACTGGACTGCGCACTCCAAGCACAAGCCCCATGGCCGACGTACTGCACAAGTAGCGCAACACCCTCTTCGTTGCAGCCATGTGCTCCGGTTTGTGTCTCCCAGGAGCAACATAGCGTGCGAGAATGCTAAGAGGGTATGCAAGGTCTGGTCGTGTGCAGGTCATCAGGTACATGAGGCAGCCAACAAGCTCAGGGTACGGGCGAGTCGACTCTACGAACTCATCCGAAGGCAGAGCTGAGAGCGAGTGGCGAGTAGACAGAGGAGTGGCCTGGGGTGAGGAGTACGTGAAGCTGAAGCGCTGAAGGACCTGCTGCACCATGTGTGACTAAGTCAGGGTAATGGTGCGGCGTGCTCTGTCCCGGGTGATCTGCAAGCCAAGGTAGCTGCGCAGTTCACCCAGGTCTGTGCACGTGTGTCTCTTCTGCAGCTCGGACTACACGTGGGCGACTCCAGTAGTGTCCGCTGTGGCAAAGACCAAGTCGTCGAAGAAGTGTCTGTGCGCAAAAACAGCGACGGGTCGGCAGTAGAGGGAGCAAACCCAAGAGACGCAAGTGTAGTCCTCAGTGTGTCGTGCCACTCACGCGGTGCTTGGCAGAGACCGTAGACTGGCCGCCGGAGGCTCCACTGGGTGCCAGGAGGAAAAGACCCAGTGAAGCCAGGTGGGCGACGCAGCCAGGTCTCCTCGTGCAGGCTGCCCTGCAAGAAAGCAATGCTGAAGTCAAGGAGAGTGTAGCTCGTAGTCACGGTGAGCAGCTACGTGCAGCAGTACCCGAAGAGTGGTCATCTTTGGGGTGGGAGAGAAGGTTTGAAAGTAGTCAACTCCCTGCCGCTGACTGAAGCCACGAGCCACGTAACGCGCCTTGAAGACAGGCGGAGAACCCGGCGGCCGCTTCACCCTGAAGATCCACATGCCACTGACGATGTTCGCCCCAGGAGGGGGAACGTCGCCAACGTAGGTGCCTGAGGACTTCCAGAAAGCCATCTCTGCGTCCATAGCTGCCTGCCACTGAGAGGAGTAGGGACCCTCTATCGCCTCCGCGTAAGAGCGCGGAGTCGGGGTGTCAAGTGCATCCGGGTCTCCCTCAGGGGTAAGCAGTACGGACACGAGATGAGGTGAAGAAGCAACCAAGCACTGGAACTCCTCCTGCCTGTCCTCAAGGACGTCCGTGCCAAGGGCACACTCACCCCCGACAGACGGAGGACAGACAGACTCAGAATCAGCAACAAGACTGGCAGCGTAGTCCAGATGACAGCGAGCAGCAAAGTCGACGAGCTCAACAACTAGGGCAGACGCAGCAGTGGACTCAAAGGAAGGGTCAGAAACAGCAGTAGCAAGGAGACGCGTGACAGTAGGACTGGCAGCATGAAGAGAGTCCGACTTCGGGTCGGCAAGAGCAGGAAGAGAGGACTCAGGAGGAGAAGGCAAAGGGGCACGCAGAGGAGCAGAGGACGGACGCAGAGACATCCGGTGCGTGCCAGGGACAAGAGGAGGACGCGGACGCGAACCACGACCACTAATGCGAGTAGTACGGAGAGGCGACGCAGGGCGAGACACAGGCTCACGACGCTTAGCAAGATCTCCAGTAGGACCAGTGTAGGGAGAAAAAGCAAGCAGTGGGAAGGCCGGCTATAACTGTAACTGTGATGGGACATGCTATGGACACTCTAAGGGAGGAGGAGGACCAGTAGAAGGCGGGAGACCAAGAACCTGCTGAAGGAGCGGAATGAAGTACGGCCGAGGCTGCGCGGCGACTCCGGACACAGCATGGATAGCACCAGTACTCCCAGCGGTAGCACCAGTGCCAGCAGCACCTCCAGCTCCAGTACCTTCAGCAGCACCAGTAGCACCCCCAGTAGGACCGCCTCCAGAACCGACAGCAGTAGCCTCAGCGCCAACACCCTCAGCAGCTCCTGCTCCAGAAGTACCCGCAGGCCCAGCAGCTCCTGTACTCCCAGGACGAGCACCTGCGGGACCCGCGGCACCAGCACCATTAGCAGCCGAAGAAACTCCAGCTCCAGCAGCACGCCTCCAGCGCCGGGCAAACCACTCGCGCAGCTCCTGTGGAGAGAGTGGCTCCCGCCGAGACAAAGCACTCGGAGAACGGCCAAGCACAACACCGCCAGACGGCACACGAGTAGGCCCAGCTTCCTCAGGCTCCGCAAACCCAGGCTCAGCACCTCCAGGCTCAGCACCCTCAGGCGTAGCACCCCTCGGCTCAGCACCCCCTGGCTCAGCACCCCCAGGCTGAGCACCCCCAGACTCAGCACCCCCAGGCTCACCACCCCCAGTCGCAGTACCCTCAGTCTCAGCACCCCCAAGTGTAGCACCAACATACTCAGCACCCCCAGTCTCAGTACCCCCAGGCTCAGCACCCCCAGTAGTAGCACCCCCAGGCTCAGCACCCCCAGGCTCAGCACCCCCAGAATCAGCATTCCCAGGCTCAGCACCCTCAGCAGCACCAGAGTCACCAGTAACCTCGACAGGCTCGACTACGTCTACCTGGGACACACCTGAAGGGGCTGGACCCTGAGGGGGGAGGGGGTCTACAGGGGGGGGACCTGGTACAAGGAAGAGTGGTGGCGGGGGGAGGGACAGAGTGCGGTAGGGGAAGAGGCGGTAGTAGGGGACCGACTTGTCAAACGTGACGTCCTGGGAGGACAGAACACAGCGAGAGGTGGGGTGGTAGAACTGCCACCCTGGCGCGTCAGGGGAGAAGCCAAGGAAGACGCAAGGAGCAGCACGAGGGGACAGCTTGTCCGCAGACAAGTCGCGGACAAACGCCCGAGATCCCCAGACATGGAACGCAGACGCATCGCCAACCTTCCCCGTCCACAGCAAAGCTGGGGAGGACTCCGGCATGGAGACCCTGGGCTGAAGGTTGATCTGATGCGCCGCGTACCGATTCGCAAACGGCCACAGAAAATGGGGGGCAGCCGCATGCATCATGGACGTACGAGCGACGTCCATGACCATGCCTATGCGGCGCTCAGCAATCCCATTTTGCTATGGAGAGTCCGGAAGCGTGAAGGTCTGGCGGATGCCTCGTGCACGACAGTAGGCTCGCAGAAGGTCAGAGGAGAACTCTCCGCCTCTGTCCGAGTGTAGACGCAGAACAGGAAAGTCCGAGCCGAAGCTCTGCCTGAGCTGGAGACGAGCTGCGCGGATCCAGTCGATCAACACCTCAGTGACATCACCCTTGCTGTGCAAGGGGAAGACTGTGGTGTAACGCGAGTAGTCGTCAACCACCAACAGGAAGTAGCGCTCGTGACCTTGTCCACTGATGCCGGCGGGGCCCCACACGTCCATGTGAAGCGTTTGCAGCGGGGTTTCTGTCGGAGGAAACTGGGAGGAGTGAGGGGCAGCCCGCTGCCGCCCCTCGACACAGGGGACGCAGGTAGGGGCAGGCCCCGGAGGAAGGGGAGGGAGGGACCGGGGAAGACCAGAGACAAGGACACGGGAGGCCATGCCTCAGAGACGAAGCAGGGAGGGGTGACCAAAGCGGTGGTGCCAGAGGAGAGTCTCGTGAGACAGGAGGCGACACGAGCAGGGGGTAGACTCAGGACCAGACCAGGACGCTGCAGCAAACACCTGACCCGACTTAGCTACCTCACCAGACGTAGTGGGAGGAGACGCAGTGGTTAGTGTGTACAGGCTCGACCCCGGCCGACGTGTAAACGTGGCTAGGTGTCGGCCTGTCTGAGTGTCCGAGCAGTGGGTCACCCGCTGACTCGCAGGAGTGAACTGGTGAACCCCCGCATCCTGCAGGTCAGCACCACTCACCAAGTTTGTAGAGAACGAGGGGAGGTAAAGACCCGAAAGGGTGCTAGAGGGGGCCGCCGGACACGGGAGGACAGTGGAGAAGTGAGCTAAGACAGGACCCCCAGAGGGGTCTGCTAGAGAGACTCCAACTGGCCGACCAAGCGGCGTGAGTGTGGTGCGGTCTTGAATGAAGGAGCGAGAAGCCCCCGAGTCAAGAGTGAAGGTATGGGAGGCCAAAGCCGACTCTGTACCTGAGAGTGCAGACTCACCAGCACTTGAGGAAGTAGACACACCAGCACCTAAAGTAGTAGCCTCGCTAGCACCTGGAGCAGCAGCCTCACCAGCACCTAGAGCAGCAGTCTCAATGCCCGAGTCGGGTGGGAAACTCCGCTAACAGTCACCCTCATCACTAATAGTCATAGCATGCATGGCAGCAAGGATAGCATCAAAGTCAAGATCAAAGATAGCTACTCCCGCCCTAGACAGCTCGCCCCAGCGAGGGATCTCAGTGGCCTCAGGGAATTGGTGACGCCAAGCGTCCGTCAGGCGGCTAAAGTAGCGCTGAGTGGAGTGCGCACCCCCGCACTGCTCACCAGCTCGGTCGCCGGTGCGGAGAACGTAGGTGCAGGGACCCGTACCCCCACCGCGCTGACGCGCCGCGTACCACTCACGAAGCTGCTGAGGGGACAAGGTCTCCCGACCGCGCTGCTGCTGCTGGCGCGTACCACCTCTGGAACCACTCCTCTGCAAAGAGCCGCGACCTCCTCCTTCTCCTCCTTCGCCGCTTCCTCCTTCACCGCCGCCACCTCCACCACCTCCGCTCCCACCGCCACCGCCGCCGCCGCCTCCGCCTCCATTGCCGCCACCGATACCTCCACCCCCGCCACCACTCCCACCACCACCCCCACCCCCTCCACTGCCTCCACCGCCACCTCTGCCACCCCCGCCAGCCCCTCCAGTGCCCTTGCCCCCCTTGCCCTTGCCGGTGCGGCGTTTCCCACTAGGGGCAAACGCAGCGCCGACCGACTCAAAACCAACGAGGTCGGCCGCAGCAGCAGAGGCAACAGAGGGCAAGAGGGAGGAGGGGGAACACCCCTCAAAGACGGGGTTGCGAGGGTCACCACGAGAGGCTCCTACAGCAACTATGCTTTTCTCTGCTGCTAGGAGGGCCTTCTCGAGTAGGTCAACGGTGAGAGTGGTGGGGCAAACTGAGAGGAAGTGGTCCCTGACTACGCGGAGAGAGTCAGGGAGCTGGGTGTGTGAGATTGAAACGAGAAAGTTGAAAGGAGAATGAGTGGTTTCACTAGCAAGAGTTGGGACACAAGTACAACACCCTAAATTGGGTTGTACTTATTATAGAGTACCCCACTACAGGCTAGACAGCAAATACATTCTGACACACCCCCATAGCCAAAGTGGGGAGGAATCAGCACAATGAGCAAGCATAGAGCAAGAGTTCACAATAGGTAAGTAAGGCTAGAGCTTATCACTTAGGGCAAGTGAGGAGGAGGAGAGATTGTGGGGGAGAGAAGATGGGAGGCAACTGCTGACGCTGCAGACACAGAGACGAGCTGCTGGCTTAGTGGCTACCGGAACAACGCTCCGGACTACAGGATTAACTGGCCCCGCGGCTTAAGTAGCGGCAGACGAGCAACGGACCCACGGGCGACTGGCGACTACCGGAGATTGTAGCCTCCGGACTGCTGCTGCTGTAGACGAAAAGACTGCTGCCTCCACTCAACCTCCCCCAGCTGCCCAACACCCCTCTCACACACCCCTTGCTCAAACCCTAGCCCTACACCCAGAGCACCCCCTTACACCCCAAACCCCAGACTCCCACACATCCACCCCCCTCAGCGAGAGCTGCAACAGTGGGAGACGAAGGAGGAGGAGGAGGAGGGGACGGCACGCACAACCGACACCCCCACAACTATCACCCCCACACCCACCCCCCCACGGCTGCACCGGGTCCAGGAGCGGCTGCTGCAGGGGCCAGGGGCGGCTGCTGCAGCGGCGGTTGCTCCAGGGGCTGCTGCTGCTGGGGCGGCTGCTCCGGTGGCTGCTGCTGCTGGGGCTGCTGCTCCAGGGGCTGCTGCTGGGGCGGGTGCTCCCGGGGCTGCTGCTGCTGAGGTGGCTCCGGGGGCTGCTGCTGCTGAGGTGGCTTCTCCAGGGGCTGCTGCTACTGGGGCGGCTGCTCTAGTGGCTGCTGCTCCTGGGGCTGCTGCTCCAGGGGCTACTGCTGGGGCGGCTGCTCCCGGGGCTACTGCTGCTGGGGCGGCTCCAAGGGCTGCTGCTGCTGGGGTGGCTGCTCCAAGGGCTGCTGTTGCTGGGGCGGTTGCTCCAGGGGCTGCTGCTGCTGGGGCGGTTGCTCCAGGGGCTGCTACTGCTGAGGCGGCTGCTCCCGGGGCTGCTGCTGCTGGGGCAGCTCCAGGGGCTGCTGCTGCTGGGGTGGCTGCTCCAGGGGCTGCTGCTGTTGGGGCGGCTGCTCCAGTGGCTGCTGCTGCTGGGGCTGCTGCTCCAGGGGCTGCTGCTGGGGCGGCTGCTCCCGGGGCTGCTGCTGCTCCAGAGGCTGCTGCTGCTGGGGTGGCTGCTGAAGTAGCGGCGGCTTCAGGGGCTGCTGCTGCTGGAGTGGCTGCTCCAGGGGCTGCTGCTGCTGGGGCGGCTGCTCCTGGGGCTGCTGCTGCTAGGGCGGCTCTAGGGGCTGCAACTGCTGGGGTGGCTGCTCCAAAGGCTGCTGCTGCTGGGGCGGCTGCTCCTGTGGCTGCTGCTGCTGGGGCTGCTGCTCCAGGGGCTGCTGCTGGGGCGGCTGCTCCCGGGGCTGCTGCTGCTGCTCCAGGGGCTGCTGCTGCTGGGGTGGCTGCTGCAGTAGCGGCGGCTCCAGGGGCTGCTGCTACTGGGGTGGCCGCTCCAGGGGCAGCTGCTGCTGGGGCGGCTGCTCCAGTGGCTGCTGCTGCTGGGGCTGCTGCTCCAGGGGCTGCTGCTGGGGCGGCTGCTCCCGGGGCTGCTGCTGTTGGGACGGCTCCAGGGGCTGCTGCTGCTGGGGCTGCTGCTCTAGAGGCTGCTGCTGCTGGGGCGGCTAGTCCCGGGGCTGCTGCTGCTGGGGCTGCTGCTGCTGCTCCAGGGGCTGCTGCTGCAGCGGCGGCTGCTCCAGGGGCGGCTACTGCAGCGGAAAGTAGGAGGGAGGGGAGGGGAAGGGCGCGGCCCCCATTGTGCCCTGAAGGGCGACGTGCTAGGGAGCCGCGTAGGTCCATGAAAGTGCCTCGACGGGCGACGAGAGGGGACCGCGCGCAGGCCCCCAAGGCGCCGCGACGAGGCAACGGGAGGGGCCGGCTCGCGGGGCCCGAAAGTGCCGCGACGAGGCGACGAGAGGGACCTGCGTGCGGGCCCCCAAAACGCCGCGACGAGGCGATGGTAGGGGCCAGTGCGCGGGCCCCCAAGACGCCGCGACGAGGTAGGAACCCGCCGCGCGCCTCGGGGCGCACGGCGGGCAGAAAACCGCCATGCGCCCCGAGCACACGGCGGGCAGAAAATCGCTGTGCGAAAAAATACGCCGCGCGCCTAGCGGAAGCAAGAAGGCAGCATGAAGGCACCTGCTCTGAATACCATGTTAAAATAACTAGCGTGACTTAGGCTTAGGAGCCAAGGAAGCTTAGGAGAGAGTTCGAGTTTTAGGGTAAAACTTCCATGGCTAAAACTTGAACTCTCTCCTAAACTTCCATGGCTAAAACAAACCATCCTACTCGCCCAAACCAACCCACCGTTAACAAGCCTATTCACCCACAAATACAGTACCGACCCATTTTTCACGACCGGAAATTCACAGCAACTGGCAGAGGCCAGGGGAGTCTATTACGTAAAAACACGCACCAACCGCACCTGGGTACCCACGTACTCGCTACTGAGGGAACTGTTACTGCAGGAGGCATACGATGGGATTACCTCGGGACATTTCGGGGTAGAAAAAACGCGACAGCAACTGCAGCGGTATTACTACCGGCCGGAGCTGTTGACCGACGTACAGCACCACGAGGGCTCGTGTCCGAAGTGTCAGATGATGAAGAGCTCGCGAAAAAGAAAGGCGGGTCAGTTGCAGCTGATTCCACCGCCTGAGCGCGCCTGGTTGCAGGCTACCATGGATTTCGTCACAGTGTTACCTTCGAACCCTGGGGGTAACGACGCAGTTATGGTCGTCGTTGACAGATTGACGAAAATGGCACACTTCGCTACGTGCAAGAAATCGATCTCAGCCGAAGAAATCGCTCGCCTAATCATCGCAGCCGTCGTTCGACTGCACGGGATACCAGCCGCAATAATGAGCGACCGCGACACGAAGTTCACCAGCAACTTCTGGAAAAACCTCTGCGAGAAGTTCGGGACAAGGCTCCAGTTCAGCTCGTCATACCACCCCGAGACCGACGGTCAAACGAAGCGGACGAATCAGACGATGGAGCAGTTGATTCGTGCCACGTGCGACGATCCGACAACTTGGGAGCAGCAGCTGCCGCTGATCGAGTTCGCGTATAACAACGCCACGTCAGCAACGACGCAGCAGCCCCCCTTCTACTTGAACTACGGGCAAAACCCTTTAGTGCCCATGACGCCGAGTCCGGACAACCCAACACCACGTGCACAGCAATTCGCCGAAATTCTGCAAGCTACCCGCACCAGAGCCGCAGAAACAATTGAAAAGGCCAATGTCATCGCTAAGCGCAACGCTGACCGCCACCGCCGCCCAGTTACGTACCAGTCAGGAGATTACGTACTGCTCGACACACAAAACTTAAGACTGTCCGTCGTACCGAAATTTCGACCCCGCTACTGTGGACCATTCCAAATCAGCCACATGATTACCCCAGTGACAGCCTACTTACTGTTGCCGATGGACTGGTACATCAGCCTTTCATTCTCCGTCAGCCTACTTCGCCCATACATCCCAACCACAAGCCAACTGCCTTGTCACCGCCCGCCATCCATGACTCGCCCTGCATCGGAGCCGATCATCGAGCCCGGAAAAAATCTGAGCCATCGGATTCGACACCCCACGGGAATCAGGAGGATTGAATTCCTCGTTCGCTGGAAGGACCGCACGCCAACTGAAGATAGCTGGGTGCCCCTGGCCAACATCGAAAACCACCCTGCCCTGCAAGTGTACCTGAGGAGCCGGGGTTTCCGCGATATACATGCACTCGCGTAGCGGAGGGGGCTTCTTGAGGGGGGGGGGGGGTAGTGTAAGGAATTTTCTCGATATTCCTTGGCGCGCCCTGCAACATAGCGTACAGCAGCAGCCGTGGTTCGCCCATTACTGCTAATGGGGCTTCGCCGACTTCGCGCGCACTGTTTCACCAAACCTCGCACTGCTGGCCTGGCCGTGTCGGCCTACGCTTCGGGACTAGCCTGAGCCTCACTTCCAGCGTAGCACTAGCTAGCTCGCACGCACCGCGTTATCGTTTGCATGTTTCGCATAAAAATGTTCGCTCATGCCTTCGCTCACATTTTGTACTCGTTTTGACACCTTAGTGCAATTCTCGCTAGTTTGATTCATTGCACCTGTAACAAAAGGAAAGGAAAGTGACGTGAATTTGGAAGGGGAATTATAGCTAGGCGAAGAGGTCAGGTGAAGATGGCACGGCAAGTGTTGCGACTATTGGGTTGAAAAGCCCTAGGATCTTTGTAGAGTTAAAGTCTGAGTAAGTGATGTAATAGCGGAAGCGTTGAATAAATTCCTTGAACCACCTTGCGCTAGTATGTGAGGGCAAAGTAAGTTGATTAAAGCAAAGAGATACAGGAATAAATATATGAGTACAAAGAATATGAAGAGACATTATAACTAATTTACTGTTGCGGTTCGATACAGTGCGATTCGGGCAACTGCTCAATGTCGAGTCAGTTGTGTGTCCTTACTATCGCGCTGCGTCAGGTCAAAGGTCGCTGACCTTTGACTTTCTCGTAACCTCCAGCGGTTACGTTAACTTCCGAGGGTTGACTCGCGATGCTTCGATTTGAGCTGCTTCGCTTGTGTCTTGAGTTCTGACACGACAGAGGCGCTTAAACTATTTGTTCCCAACACTCCCCTTCGCTTCTGGAGTGTTGCTGATGGTGACGTGGCTTTGTCCAGTCAGCAGCATGCAGTACTCGAACTTCTGTTTTCCGAGCTTCTTGGTCAAGTAGTCAGCTGCCATCTCGGACGTGGGACAGTAGGATAGTTTGAGTTTCCCTTTCTCGATCTCGTCCTTCACGAAGAAGTATCGCAGGGCGATATGCTTCATTCTGTTCGCGAATCCGCTCTTGTTGGCGATGCGAATTGCAGATTGGTTGTCGCAGAACAAAGTGAAGTTGGGTAACTCGGCTAACTTCGCTTCTTCCAGCAGCTCGCGAAGGTAGAGTTCTTCCTTGGTGGCTGAGCAGAGGGCGGTATATTCTGCTTCAGCTGAAGAGAGAGCAATTAGTTCCTGCTTGCTCGATTGCCAGGAGATAGGTCCGATAGGTTCGAGGCGGTAGATGTAGTCAGTGCGGGAGCGCCTGTTATCTGAGTCGCCGGCGTGATCGGCATCGACGTAGCCGATTAGTTTCGTCGACGTAGCCGATTAGTTTCGTCGGCGTAGTTGTGTTTTTGTAGTACGTCAGGCCGATCGTTGCGGTGCTCACGAAATAGTGAAGAGCGCGGTCGAGTTCCGCTAGGTGTTCTGTTTCGGGCCTCTTGAGATAGGTAGCAAGTTGACTTGCGGAGTAGGACAGGTCTGGCCGGCAGGTGACGGCTGCGAAGAGGAGGCAACCCAGTTTTCGTTGGTAGTCGCGTATTCCGGCGGTTTTGAGTAAGGCGGAGCTTCCCTTGCCGTTCCCTGCTCTGTAGCGGTATGGCGTGGAGATAGTAGCGGGTGTGAGCGCGAAGCGTTTGGTGATGGTGTCGGCATACTTTTCGGCGCTGAGGTAGATCGCGTTTTCTTCTTCGCGGATGTTGAGTCCGAGATACTGAGTGACGGTAGTGGAGACGGTGAGTGTGAGGTCCCTCTTCAGCTCCCCTTCGAACCAGGTAGTTATGTCGTCGGTAGAACCGATGTAGAGTAAATCGTCGACGTAGACGATAAGCAGAATGTAGTTGGCGTCTTTGGTGAGTCGGTACATGCCTTGGTCGTGAGGCAGTTGACGGAATCTGATGCGGGTGAGGCGGGTGTGTAGGTGCTGTTGCCACAGCCGTGGGGCTTGTTTGATTCCGTAGAGCGATTTCAGTAGCTGGCAAACCTGATTAGGTTCCCCGTGGGTACCATGTGGGAGCTCAACGAAGATTTTGGCGTCGACGGGTGCATAGAGGAAGGCGTTAGCAACGTCGATTTGCCGCAGTTTTCTTTTCTTCATGGCGGCGATCGCGAGGAGAATTAGGAGTGAGGTGTGTCGGCTAACCGGGGCGAATGTCTCGGTGAAGTCCCGTCCGTGTTCCTGATCGAATCCTCGCACGACCCAGCGTGCTTTGAACTTCTCGATTGTGCCGTCTGCCTTCGTTTTGATGCGGAAGACCCATTTCCTGGTGAGGATGGTCTTGTTCCTTGCCACGCTAACTCGAACGACTTTCCAAGTGTTCCGTTCCTCCAGGGCCTTTAATTCTCTGTCCATGGCTTCATGCCATTTCTCCCTGTGTTCCCCCCCCAGAGCCTGCTCAACTGTCGCAGGCTCTTTAGGAAGAGGATGGCCGTGGACTGCGGTGACGAGGCGGAGAATCTGCAGTCTAGTCTGTGAGTAACGGGGGAGTGTTGTGTCCTCGGGATAAGCTGCTTCATCTCCCGCTTCTGGGTCGGTTATGAATTTCGGTCCTATTTATCTGCTTCGTTGGTGTTGACTGTCGCAGGTGTTACGTAACCATTGTCGGGGAAGTGGTAGAAGACTTCGGCGTTGGCGCTTTCGCGAGGATTTTCTTCGTCCATGGGGACGTTGACGGAGCAGAACGGGAGAGGTCCGTCTTCTTCTGATGCGTTGTCGACGTTCTGCTCGTCCCAGTCTGCTTCGTCCGCTGCTGAGGTGAAGGCTCGGTCACCACGAAAGCCACCTGTGGGGTCCTGATTTTCGTGCAAGTTGGCGAGGTACGTCTGAAGCGTGAGCCGTTCGTAGAAGATCACATCACGTGCTACTACTGTTTCCTTGGAGTGGACGTCGAAGATTTTCCCCGCGTTGTAATTGTTTTCGATGCCGAGGTGTAGTCCCCACTGTGCGCGTTGTGAAAATCTTCCTGCTCGTGCCTCTGGGGGTCGGTACTGTACCATGCACCCGAAAACTCTTAACATTTTTGTGCTGCCCTGTTTCCCTGTCCACAGCAGATGCGGTGATGCGTTGTTCGGAAGTGAGGACGACGACATCAAGTTGTGCAGCATGACAGCATGGTCCATTGCTGCAGGCCACTGGTGGTTGGGTAGCCGCATGCCACGTAACAGTTTGCGCATGCTGTTCTGCAGAGTCCTGTTCATTCGTTCTGCGACACCTTGCTGCTGATGGGCGTAGGGAAGGGAGAGGAGTTGCTTGATTCCTTCCGCCAGGTACGGCTTGAATCGCTGAGAGGTGTATTCTCCTCCTCCGTCTGACTGGAAGCTTTTCAGCTGTGCTCGCGACTCTCTTTCTGCTACTGGTAGCCAGGCGGCGAACGCTGCGAGTGCCATGTCGCGGCTGGGTAGATTTAGATGCCAGACGTATCGAGTGGCGGCGTCGATGAAGGTAATCGTGTAGTTGTAGGTAACTTGTCCTGGTTCTCGATTGAAGAGAATATCGCTGTACACCTTCTCGAGTGGTGTGTACGCGGGTGCGCTCGGGTTGTGATGAGGAGTGAACGGTCGATGTGGTAAGTCGACTTCGGGGCAGGTAAGACAAGTCCCTCGTGCCCGTTGGAGTTCTCTGCCGTAGGGTAGTAATAATGAGTCCTTGTCTAGGACTCCTGCTCTTATCGTGTTATTTAACACTGTGTTGCTTGGATGTCCCATTCGTGCGTGCCATATGTCTTCGGAGGCGCGGTGTCCGGGTGAGCGTCGATACGCGTCGGAGTTGGAGTAAAAGCTGGCAACGAAGTTTGCACTTCTGTGGACTTCTCGTTGAGTTGGTTTCAACTGCTGTGCGGGTGTTGGTGGTGTTTCGTTGACGAGGACTGGTGTCGTTGGTCCTGCTGCTGCTGCCGATGTTGTCTCTGCTGCTGCCGATGATGTTTCTACTGCTGCCGATGATGTTTCTGCTGCTACCGATGACGTTTCTGCTGCTGCCGATGTTGTTTCTGCTGCTGCCGAATGTTGAATTGTTGCTAACGCGCATGTTCTTTCTGCTCCAGGGATGGTGTGCGAGTACCAGAAGCCTTCCGGGCTGAAGTCCGGATCAAGATCCGGAGGATGTGTCCAGTCGGCGAAGTTCACGATGGCGTCGCTGTCTGCAGTGCCCAGGTTTGGGACGAAGTCTAGGACGAAGACGTTGTTCTTCAAGACCGCCTTCCCGATGTAGAGGCCGCCTTTCCCATGGTATAATTTGAACTCCTGGGTGGTAATGTCGACTTCCAAGTGAATGCCTTTCGCCATCAACTGGCTGACGCTCAGTAAGTTGTAGCCGAGTCCCTCCGCGATTAGTACCTTTGACATATGCAGTATAACATTTGTCTCTCGTGACTGAAGTTGTACTACTCCTTGTCGTCGTGTGCGCAGGTTCTGGTTGTTGGCGACTGTGATGACGACCTCTTGTTGAAGTCGATGTTCGCGTTGGACGAAGCGTCCCGAAGAGCACATGTGCTGTCCGCAGCAACTGTCCAAGAACCATGTATCTTTCCCGGACGGTTCGCTTTGAGCAATGGCGGCGTACGTCGGGTTCGGTTGAAGGGACTCGCGGCGAGGCGTGCTGTTGTCGAGTTGCTCTTCTGGTGAGTAGTATGGTGGTGACTCGGTTGTGTAGGAATCTGTTATCTTCACCATGCAGTTGACGATGTTTCTTGCTTTTTGTGCAGGTTGTCCTGTTGGAGTCGTTGAAGCTTGGACTGAAGGTGTCGGGGTAGCTTGTGTTGAAGTGACTTGGCTGCTCGAAGGTCGAAGTTATCGCTGTGGTGTTGTCGATTGATGACGATACGGGCAGTGTGTACGAGGATGCCCTGAAGTCTTGCAGATGCGGCAAAACGGAGGTACTGGCTTCGGTTGTTGTTGCTGTCGACTGTTGTTGTTGTTGTAGCGTCGCTGGGTGTGAAACGCGAACTCTGGTACTGACGTTTTCTTCTTATGTCGTTCTTCTTGAAGGTCCATGTCCTGCTGCTCAGCATGGATTTCGGCGCAGAGTGCTGCTTCGGAGATTCTCCCGTGTGCTCGTAGTATGGCGCGAGTGGAGCGCCAGTGAGGGCCGAGACCGCCGATGCCAACCGTGACAAAGGCGTCTTCTGAGATTGATCCCCCACATCGAAGAAGCCTGTCGCGCAGTTCGCGGCAGCGACTGATATACTCCATGCCCTTCTCGCCTGGTTTCGTTTCTATTGTTGTCAGCTGCGCCATTAACCGACTTTGGTTTACACTGTCTGTTGCTTGATACAGGTTCTTCAAGTGGTTGTACGCGAGCTCCGCGGAGTTACCGTAACCTCGGTAAGTCCTTAATTCTGCTGTTGGGTCGGGGTGATGTTCCTCAGTAGTATTGTGTACGCCATCATCGATTGATAGGTGTACTGCTGCTTCTCATACTGTGTGCCGTTTGTTGGATATGGCAGGGACCCGTCGAAGAAGCCAAGGATCTGCGCTCCTTCCATCATCAGCTCGAATTCGAACGACCAGGTAAAGAAGTTCTTTCCGTCAAAAGGCTTTGTCGTTTGTAGTTTTAGAACATGCGCGAATTGCGACTGAACTTGTAATGCGTCCAACGCTCTCTCTTGTCCCGGTGCAGGTTGTGGTTGCGGCATGAAGCTGACAGAGCCGCGCTGGGGCTCGTAGGGAGCGAAGGTAGGTTGTTGATGTTGATTCCCGCGTGCGTAGGATGAGCCATCGAGACTCATGGGTGTCACGTTGTTGTTGTTGTTGCTGTTGTTTGATTGCGCAGGTACTCCTTGCTGGTGCTGCTCGTAGAAGGACATGAAGGAGAAGAATTTCTCCATCATGCTTGGATCGAAGCCCGCGCCTTGGTTTGCGGGTGTTTCCGTAGACCCAGCTGCTGGTCTCGTCGTTGTCCCTTCCTCTGTCTGTAGGCCAGAGGCAGGAGGTGGAGTAGGGGTAGTACCGGGAGAGCCGTTGGAGGAGCTCCTCTCCTTTCTAGCAGACATGTCTTCTTGATGTATTGAGTGTTGAAAAAATAGTAACTTTTAACTCTAACTGCTCTCATACCATGTTGGGCTGAAAAGCCCTAGGATCTTTGTAGAGTTAAAGTCTGAGTAAGTGATGTAATAGCGGAAGCGTTGAATAAAGTCCTTGAACCACCTTGCGCTAGTATGTGAGGGCAAAGTAAGTTGATTAAAGGAAAGAGATACAGGAATAAATATATGAGTACAAAGAATATGAAGAGACATTATAACTACTTTACTGTTGCGGTTCGATACAGTGCGACTCGGGCAACTGCTCAATGTCGAGTCAGTTGTGTGTCCTTGCTGTCGCGCTGCGTTAGGTCAAAGGTCACTGACCTTTGACTTTCTCGTAACCTCCAGCGGTTACGTTAACTTCCAAGGGTTGACTCGCGATGCTTCGATTTGAGCTGCTTCGCTTGTGTCTTGAGTTCTGACACGACAGAGGCGCTTAAACTATTTGTTCCCAACAGCGATTGGAGCAGGGGTGACTTGGGAGTGGTTTGGGGCGACGAAAGAGGCCGGACCGAACTGACACTGCACCTCGGGGTCGTACTCACTAAGAAGCAAGCACAGTAAGGAATTACAACATGGTACGGTATGAGTCAAGAAGTTAAAATATGAGTCAAGAAGTTAAAAGACTACGGTATCTTGGGATTGTCCGTCAACTGCTTAGGGTTAGGGTATGTTACGAGTGCAATTGAGTTAACGAACGAGAATTGCACTATCAAAGCAAAGAAGTACAATGAGCGAAGGCATGAGCGAAGGATTATATAGCGAAACAATAGTGGTAACGGTAATGGACTGTGGTTGTCGCGCGACGAGCCTGGGGCTGAGGTTGGGAAAGTGTCGAAGCGTAGGCCCGGAGCGCGGGTTACCAGCCGAGCCGTGAGGTCGGGATGCGATGTGCGAAGAGGGCGGGATAATGAATGATGCGATGGTCGTGAGTGGTAACGGTGCTGACTGAGGTGCTACAGTGACGTACGCGTTGAGCAGGGACGCGAAGTAAGGAAAAGGGAATTTCCTTACACTACCCCCCTCCCCAAGGAGGCCCCTCTTACGAGAGCGCATGGACGTCGCGGAAATTTCGGCTTCGCAGATACTCGGGGAAGACAGGGTGGTTCTCAATTTTATCCAGGGGGACTTAGTTGTCTTCTGTGGGCGTTCGGTCCTTCCAGCGAATTAGGAACTCTATCCTTCGGGCTCCCCGAGGGTCGCGGACTCGGTGGCTGAGGATTTTTTCAGGGGTGATGAGTGGTTCGGTTGGGGGACGTGTCATGCTGGCTGGGCGATTTCGTGGCAGTTGGCTTGTGGATGGGATGTAAGGGCGAAGTAGGCTGACGTGGAATGACGGGCTGACGTACCAGTCAGCAGGGAGGAGGAGGTGGGCGGTGACGGGTGTGATCATGTGGCTGATGCGAAATGGCCCACAATATCGGGGGCGAAGTTTTGGAGTGATGGGCAGGCGAAGATTCTGAGTGTCGAGTAACACGAGGTCGTCGGGCTGATAAGTAACGGGTCTGCGATGTCGATCGGCGTTACGTTTAGCGATGATGTTTGATTTTTTGATTGCTTCTGCTGCCCTGGTCCGTGCTGCTTGCAGAATCTCGGCGAACTGTTGTGCTCGTGGGACTGGGTTGTCGGGATTCGGTGTCATGGGTACTGTTGGGTCCTGTCCGTAATTCAAATAAAACGGCGACTGTTGCGTCGTGGCTGATGGTGCGTTATTGTATGCGAACTCGATGAGTGGCAGCTGCTGTTCCCACGTATTCGGGTCGTCGCACGTGGCTCGAATCAGCTGCTCCATGGTCTGATTTGTCCGTTCCGTCTGTCCGTCGGTTTCGGGGTGATAGGATGAACTGAACTGCTGCCACAGGTTCCGCCAGAAGTTGCAGGTAAATTTCGTGTCCCTGTCGCTGATGATCGACGCGGGTATCCCGTGCAGTCGTACGACGGTGGAGATGAATAGTCGGGCGGTTTCTTCGGCTGTGATGGATTTCCTGCATGCTGCGAAATGAGCCATTTTCGTTAGTCGATCGACGACGACCAGGATCGCGTCATTCCCACTCGCCCCAGCTGGTAACCCCGTGACGAAGTCCATCGTCACCTGCTGCCAAGCACGCTCTGGAGGCGGGATGGGTTGTAATTGCCCCGCTGGTCACTTCCTGCTTGACTTCATGAGCTGGCAAGTGGGACACGATGCTACGTGTCGTTGCACATCGGTCAACATTTCTGGCCAGTAGTAGTACCGCTGCAGCTGCTGCCGTGTTTTTTCTACCCCGAAATGTCCCGAGGTAACTCCGTCGTGTGCTTCCTGTAACAGTAGTTCCCGCAGTAGCGTGTATCCTGGTACCCAGATGCGGTCGGTTCCAGTTTTTACGTAATAGACTCCTCTTGCCGCTGCGAATTGCTGTGAGTTGCCTCCTGTAAAGAACGGGTCTGTTTGATATCCGTGGGTAAATAGGCCTGTAAGCAGTGGGCTGGTCTGGGCGATGTGAAAACAAAGAACGAGAATGAGATGACTATGAACGAAGTGAGTACAAATAGGAAACCCTAATTGGGTTGTACCCCCTATGGGATACCCCACTATAGCCTACAGAAACAAGTAAGCTATAAGTTCTGACACACCCCCATAGGCAAAGTGGGGGAGAACAAGGGGTCACAAGACCAGTCAAGCAAAGCAAAGCAAAGCTCAGGGTGGATCACAAAGTCACCACGCATTCCGAGCACAAGTTCAAAGGCCACAAGGCCAGTTCACATGCAAGATCATATATAGAGATATACAAGAGCAAGAGTATATATATGCGAAAGTACAAGCAAGGTCAAGAGGAGAGCAAGTGAGGCAAGACAGGCACAAGACCCAATTGCGTGCAGCAACGCTGATGATCACAAGGCGCAAGTGCCTTGGTGAAGACATCAGCAGTGTTGGCCTCAGAGGCCACGTACGCAAGTCGCAGCTGTCCACGCTGCTGTAGCTCACGAGCAAGAAAGTAGCGAAGAGCAATGTGCTTCGTTCTGTGCTCCAGTCGCTGCTCTCGACACAAGGCCAGCATGGCCTTGTTGTCTACGTACAGGACTGGAGGAGAACGAGGCTGCTCTCCAAGGTCGGTCAGCAGGTAGGTGAGCCAGCGTAACTCCTGTGCAGCCATAGCCCCAGCGTAGATCTCAGCCTCACAACTGGAGCCGAGAACAGAAGACGAGCGAGTAACCCGCCACGAGACAGAGCCGGAACCAAGGCCGAAGGTGTAACCCTTTGACGACCGCTGCGTAGCCTGGTCGTCAGCCCAAGAAGCGTCTGCGTGCCCAGTGAGGACCACTGGACTGCGCCCTCCAAGCACTAGCCCCATGCCCGACGTACTGCACAAGTAGCGCAACACCCTCTTCGCTGCAGCCATGTGCTCTGGTCGGTGTCTCCCAGGAGCAACAAAGCGTGCGAGAATGCTAAGAGGGTATGCAAGGTCAGGTCGTGTGCAGGTCATCAGGTACATGAGGCAGCCAACAAGCTCTGCAAACGGGCCACTCGACTCTACGGACTCATCCGAAGGCAGAGCTGAGAGCGAGTGGCGAGTAGGCAGAGGAGTGGCCTGAGGCGAGGAGTACGTGAAGCCGAAGCGCTGAAGGACCTGCTGCACCATGTGTGACTGAGTCAGGGTAATGGTGCGGCGTGCTCTGTCCCGGGTGATCTGCAAGCCAAGGTAGCTGCGCAGTTCACCCAGGTCAGTGCACGTGTGTCTCTTCTGCAGCTCGGACTTCACGTAGGCGAGTCCAGCAGTGTCAGCTGTGGCAAAGACCAAGTCGTCGACGTACACGAGGATGTAGAACGGCGGCAGAGAGGTGTCGGTGCGCAGAAACAGCGACGGGTCGGCAGTGGAAGGAGCAAACCCAAGTGCCGCGAGCGTAGTCCTCAGTGTGTCGTGCCACTCACGTGGAGCCTGGCGGAGACCGTAGACTGGACGCCGGAGACTCCACTGGGTACCAGGAGGGAAAGACCCAGTGAAGCCAGGTGGGCGACGCAGCCAGATCTCCTCGTGCAGGCTGCCCTGCAAGAAAGCTGTGCTGAAGTCGAGAGAGTGCAGCTCGTAGTCACGGTGAGCAGCAACGTGTAGCAGAACCCGAAGAGTGGTCATCTTCGGGGTGGGGGAGAAGGTCTGAAAGTAGTCAACCCCCTGCCGCTGACTGAAGCCACGAGCCACGTAACGCGCCTTGAAGACAGGCGGAGAACCCGGCGGCCGCTTCACCCTGAAAATCCACATGCCACTGACGATGTTCGCCCCAGAAGGGGGAACAGCGTCAACGTAGGTGCCTGTGGACTTCCAGGAAGCCATCTCTGCATCCATAGCTGCCTGCCACTGAGAGGAGTAGGGACCCTCTATCGCCTCCGCGTAAGAGCGCGAAGTCGGGATGTCTGGTGCATCCGGGTCTCCCTCAGGGGCTAGCAGTACAGACGCGAGACGAGGTGAAGCGGCGGCCAGACACTGGAACTCCTCCTGCCTGTCCTCAAGGACGTCCGTGCCAAGGGCACACTCACCCCCGACGGACGGAGGACAGGCAGACTCAGTGACAAGACGAGCAGCGTAGTCTAGACGACAGCGTGCAGCAAAGTCGACAAGCTCAGTGACAAGGGCAGACGCAGCAGACGACTCGAAGGAGGGGTCAGTGACAGCAGTAGCCAGGAGACGCGTGACAGTAGGACTGGCAGCACGAAGAGCGTCCGACTCCGGGTCGGCAAGAGCAGGAAGAGAGGAAGTAGGAGGAGAAGGCAAAGGGGCACGCAAAGGAGCAGTGGATGGACGCAGTGACATCCGGTGCGTGCCAGGGACAGGAGGAGGATGCTGACGCGACCCGCGACCACTAGCGCGCTCAGTACGATCAGGCGACGCAGGGCGAGACGCAGGCTCACGACGCTCAGTAAGACCTCCAGTCGGACCAGCGTAGGGAGAAGGAGCAGGCAAAGGGGAGGCAGGCTGTAGCTGTGGCTGTGACCGGACAGGCTGCGGACCCTCTAAGGGAGGAGGAGGAGGTGTAAGACCAAGAACCTGCTGCAGGAGCGGAACGAAGTACGGTCGGGGCCGCGCGGCGACGCTAGAAACAGCAGGAACAGCACCAGTAGCCCCGGCAGGAGCACCCACTCCAGCAGCACCTCCAGCAGCACCACCAGAAGCTCCAGAACCTCCAGCCGCAGCACCAACAGTACGAGCGCCGGCGGGGCGCGCAGCAGCAGTACCCTCTGCAGCCGAAGAACCACCAGCACCAGCAGCACGCCTTCAGCGCCCTGCAAACCACTCACGCAGCTCCTGTGGGGAGAGTGGCTCCCGGCGAGACGAAGCACCCCCAGGCACAGCACCTCCGAGCTCAGCACCCCTAGACACAGCACCCCCAGGCACAGCACCCCCAGGCTCAACACCCCCAGGCTCAGCACCCCCAGGCTCAGCACCCCCAGGCTCAGCACCCCCAGACTCGGCACCTCCAGTCTCAGCACCCCCAGACTCCGCACCCCCAGGCTCAGCTCCCGCAGCAGCACCAGAGTCACCAGTGACCTCGACAGGCTCGACCGCGTCTACCTGGGACACACCTGAAGGGGCAGGACCCTGAGGGGGGAGGGGGACTACCGGGGGGGGACCTGGTACCAAGAAGAGCGGGGGTGGGGGGAGGGACGGAGTGCGGTAGGGGAAGAGGCGGTAGTAGGGTACCAACTCGTTGAACGTGACGTCCTGGGAGGACAGAACACGTCGAGAGGTGGGGTGGTAAAACTGCCACCCAGGGGCGTCGGGGGGGAACCCCAGGAAGACGCAGGGAGAAGCACGAGGGGACAGCTTGTCCGCAGACAGGTCGCGAACAAACGCCCGAGATCCCCAGACCCGGAACGCCGACGCATCGCCAACCTTCCCCGTCCACAGCAGGGCTGGGGAGGTCTCCGGTCGAGAGACCCTGGGGTGGAGGTTGATCTGGTGCGCAGCGTACCTGACCGCAAACGGCCACAGAAAATGGGGAGCAGCCGCATGCATCATGGACGTACGAGCGACGTCCATGACCATGCCAATGCGGCGCTCAGCAATCCCATTCTGCTGCGGTGAGTCCGGAAGCGTGAAGGTCTGACGGATGCCTCGCGCACGACAGTAGGCACTCAAGAGGCCAGAGGAGAACTCTCCGCCTCTGTCCGAGTGCAGACGCAAAACAGGGAAGTCAGAGCCAAAGCTCCTCCGAAGCTGGAGACGAGCTGCGCGGATCCAGTCGATCAACACCGCAGTGACCTCACCCTTGCTGCGCAAGGGGAAGACTGTGGTGTAACGCGAGTAGTCGTCAACCACCAGCAGGAAGTAGCGCTCCTGACCCTGTCCACGGACGCGGGCTGGGCCCCACACATCCATGTGAAGCGTCTGCAACGGGGCCTCTGTCGGAGGAAACTGGGAGGAGTGAGGGGCAGCACGCTGGCGCCCCTCGACACAGGGGACACAGGTGGGGCCAGGGCCCGGAGGAAGGGGAGGGAGAGACCGGGGAAGACCAGACACAAGGACTCGCGAGGCCATGCCTCTGAGCCGAAGCAGAGAGGGGTGGCCAAGGCGGTGGTGCCAGAGGAGGGTCTCGTGAGACAGACGACGGCACGAGCAGGGGGCAGACTCAGGACCAGACCTGGACGCTGCAGCAAACACCTGACCAGACGAAGTGACCCTACCAGACTCAGCACCTGGAGGAGAAGTAGTGGTCAGAGTGTACAGGCTCGACCCTGGCCGACGTGTAAACGTAGCCAGGTGGCGACCTGTATCCGCCTCCGTGCAGTGGGTCACCCGCTGACGAGCAGGGGTGAACTGGTGGACACCCGCATCCTGGAGGTCAGCACCACTCACCAAGTTCGTCGAGAACGAGGGGAGGTAAAGACCAGTCAGGGTGCCAGAGGGGGCCGCCGGACACGTGAGGACAGTGGAGAAGCGAGACAGGACAGGCCCCCCAGAGGTGTCAGCCAGGGACACCGCAACCGGCCGACTCAGCGGCGTGAGAGTGGTGCGGTCCCGAAAGAAGGAGCGAGACGCTCCAGAGTCAAGGGTGAAGGTGTGAGAGGTCGAAGCCGACACAGTACCTGAGAGGGCAGACTCACCAGCACCTGAGAGCACAGACGCACTGGCACCTAGAGCAGCAGCCTCACTAGTACCTGACGCGGCAGTACCAATGCCCGGGTCGGGCGGGAAACACCGGTAACAGTCATCCTCATCACTACCAATCGCAGCATACATAGCAGAGAGAATAGCATCAAAGTCAAGATCATAAATAGCTACACCAGCCCTAGACAGCTCTCCCCAGCGGGGGATCTCAGCTGCCTCCGGAAACTGCTGACGCCAGGCGTCAGCTAGGCGGCCAAAGCAGCGGCGGGCAATGTGGGCGCCTCCACACCTCTCCCCTGCACGGTCACCGGTGCGGAGAACGTAGGGGCAAGGACCAAGCACACCACCACGCTAACGCTGCGAGTACCACTCACGGAGCTGCTGAGGGGCGGGGACGGTGCGAGAGCGCTGCTGCTGCTGTGGCTGCTGCTGCGGCTGCTGCTGCTGCTGCTGCTGGCGCTGACCACCCCCGGAGCTGCTCCGCTGGGACGAGCCACTCCGACCCCCGCCTCCACTGCCACCCCCGCCTCCACCGGCACCCCCGTCTCCACCTCCACCTCCCCCACCAGGACCGTCGCTCCCACCGCTCCCACCGCCTCCTCCGCTACCACCTCCGCCGCCTCCTCCGCCTCCACCGCCGCCACCAGTACCTCCACTCCCGCCACCACCCCCACCGTCACCCCCACTCCCCCCGCCACCCCCACCGCCTCCTCCACCGCCCCCTCTAGCTCCACCCGCTCCCTTGCCCCCTTTGCCCTTGCCAGCGCGGCGTCTGCCGCTGGGGGCAGACGCCGCGCCGACCGACTCAAAACCAGTGAGGTCGGCCGCAGCGGCAGAGGCGACAGAGGGCAGCAGGGGGGAAGGACCACACCCCTCAAAGATGGGGGTGCGAGGGTCACCCCGAGAGGCCCCTACAGCGACAATACTCTTCTCAGCCGCTAGCAGGGACTCCTCAAGGAGGTCGATAGTGAGAGTGGTGGGACAGACAGAGAGAAACTGGTCCCTAACGACACGAAGGGACTCAGGGAGACGGGTGACGAGAAAGTAGAGAGTGATGTACATGGGAGGAGGGTTCGCAGCGCGGAACTCAGCAGGAAGGGCAGCGCGGTAGCGGGTGTCACTAGCACGGAGGTGGGTAACGAGGTCAGTGACAGTGGGAAAGGAAGCGAGGTCAGGGAAGAGAAACGGTAGCATGAGGCGGCTAAGGGTAGCGGAGGAAGGGGAGGAGTAGCGTGCAACTACAGCGTCGTACAAGGCCTGAGCGGTCTTGCACTGACTAAAGTGGGCACGCTCAGAGGAAGGGAGGTGGCGACGCACAGCAAGACGTGCAGCAGCATCGCGGGTCGCCCACTTGGAGCGAACGGCAGAGTCAGCATCAGCAGGTGGGGCAGGGACAGCGCCAGAGACAAAGTCAAAGAGAGAGACCTCATCTATCGCATCACACAGTAAGTACAGCTGCAGGTCTTCAATCCAGACGGCAAAGTCAATGGCCCTCCCCTCAGCGTCAAAGGTAAGAACATTGGGTGTGGCCATGACAGCAGCTGAAAATCTCACCGGGCTGGGAGAGGCGGGTAGGTCAGCAGCAGAGGAACAGCAGCACGGCTCGGGCGGCGCGGGCGGCTCGGGCGGCACGGGCGGCTCGGCGGCGGCTCGGGCGGCGGCTCGGCGGCGGCTCGGCGGAGGCTCGGCGGCGGCTCAGGCGGCAGCGGCTCGGCGGCGGCTCGGCTGCTGCTGGGCGGCGCGGGCGGCTCGGGCGTCACGGGCGGCTCGGCGGCGGCTCGGGCGGCACGGGCGGCTCGGCGGCGGCTCGGGCGGCGGCTCGGCGGCGGCTCGGCGGCGGCTCGGCGGCGGCTCGGCGGCGGCTCGGCGGCGGCTCGGCGGCGGCTCAGGCGGCGGCGGCTGCTGCTGGGCGGATCGGCGGGGCCGCGTAGCAGAGTGGCGGCTGGGCCGCGACCGAGTAGAGCGGCGGGGCCGCGTAGCAGGGGGCGGCGGGGCCGCGTAGCAGAGGGCGGCGGGGCCGCGTAGCAGAGAGCGGCGGGGCCGCGATCGAAGGGCGGCGGGGCCGCGTAGCAGAGGGCGGCGGGGCCGCGTAGCAGAGGGCGGCGGGGCCGCGTGGCAAAGGGCGGCGGGGCCGCGATCAAAGGGCAGCGGGGCCGCGTAGCAGAGGGCGGCGGGGCCGCGTAGCAGAGGGTGGCGGGGCCGCGTAGCAGAGGGCGGCGGGGCCGCGAGGCAGAGGGCGGCGGGGCCGCGTAGCCGAGGGCGACGGGGCCGCGATCGAAGGGCGGCGGCGGGGCCGTGTAGCAGAGGGCGGCGGGGCCGCGATCGAAGGGCGGCGGGGCCGCTAGGGAAGGGCGGCGCAACGGTCCGCTAGGGGCGACACGACGGGTCGCTAAAAGAAAACGCGCCTCGCGGCGCGGTTCGGTGGGCCCTAGAAGCAGTCCCTAGGAGGGAACCTGCTCTGATTCCATGTGAAAACAAAGAACGAGAATGAGATGACTATGAACGAAGTGAGTACAAATAGGAAACCCTAATTGGGTTGTACCCCCTATGGGATACCCCACTATAGCCTACAGAAACAAGTAAGCTATAAGTTCTGACAGGCGAGTAGTATCGCGTGGATCTGGGCAGTGGGGCGGGTCAGTGCGTCGGCGATATTCGATGCTCCTTTTTTGTATGTGACCGTATAGTGAAAATTCGACTCGAGGAAATCGAGCCATCGAATCTGTCGTGGGTTGAGGTGGGGCTGTGCGCGGAGGTACTGTAGAGATCGGTGGTCTGTCCGTACTGTCACGTCTGCGCCGGTCAAGTAGCAGCGCCAAACTTTGAATGCATGCACGATCGCGAGCATTTCGCGGTCGTGTATCGGGTAATTTCGCTCAGGCGGATGTAGTTTGCGTGATTCGTAGGCGATGGGTTGGAGGCCGTTGCCGAAGTCCTGTAACAGTACAGCTCCGATGGCGATGTCACTTGCGTCGGTAACCACTTCGAAAGGGCGGTGGGGATCAGCGATACGTAGAACGGGTGGTGAACAGAGAACGTTTTTTAGGGCAGAGAAGGCAGCATGCTCTTTCTCCCCCCACGTAAAAGCGACCCCCTTACGCAGTAAATCAGTTAGTGGGACTGTTAAACGTGCCATGTCGGGCACGAACCGTCGAACGTAATTAACAAACCCTAAAAAACTCTGCAGTTCCGTGATGTTCGTCGGGGGGCGCCACGCTTTTACCGTATCCAGCTTCTTTGGGTCAATCTCAACCCCAGCCTCTGAAATGACGTGACCTAAAAACTCTAGCCTATCCCTAAAAAACTCGCACTTGGAGCACTTGGTGAGCAGCCGATGTTCCTCTAAAACCTTAAAAACTGCTTCAAGATCTGCTAAGTGTTGCTGCTTATCCCGACTCTAAACGAGAATATCATCGAGGTAAACGATCACGCATTTATCTAAAAGTGGTCTAAACGCCTCGTTCATGGTCATCTGAAAAGTCGCAGGCGCGTTCGTCAACCCGAAGGGCATTACTGTATACTCGAATTGTCAGATTATTATAGCTGATGCATGTTTGTAGGCTATAGTGGGGTAGCACATATGGGGTACAGTTTGCTAGGGTTGTATTTGTACCCAACTCTGACTTAGTCAATTCATTCCTCTGCTCATAGTTTCACATGGTATAGAGCTAGGTCCCTCCAGGACCGAATTTTTTTTTTTTTGGGCCCACCGAAGCGCGCCCCCCGAGGCGCGCCCTTTTTGTTTTAGCGACCCTTCGGGTCGCCCTCTCCCCTTACGCGGCCCCGCGCTGGCCCCTTACGCGGCCCTGCGCCGCCGGCTCCTACGCGGCCCCGCGCCGGCCTCTTACGCGGCTCCGAGCCGGCCCCTTACGCGGCCCTGGGCCGCCGGCTCCTACTCGGCCCCTTACGCGGCCCCGCGCCGGCCTCCTTCTCGGCCCCGCCGCCGGCCTCCTACACGGCCCGCCGCAGGCCTCCTACTCGGCCCGCCACCGGCCTCCTACACGGCCCGCCGCCGGCCTCCTACTCGGCCCGCCGCCGGCTCCTACACGGCCCCGCCGCCGGCTCCTACCCGGCTCCGCCGCCGGCCTCCTACACGGCCAGCCGCCGGCCTCCTACACGGCCCGGCCCCGGCTCCTACTCGGCCCGCCGCCGGCCCCCTACTCGGCCCGCCGCCGGCCTCCTACACGGCCCTGCCGCCGGCCTCCTACTCGGCCCGTCGCCGGCCTCCTACTCGGCCCACCGCCGGCCTCCTACTCGGCCCGCCGCCGGCCTCCTACACGGCCCTGCCGCCGGCCTCCTACACGGCCCTGCCACCGGCCTCCTACTCGGCCCGTCGCCGGCCTCCTACTCGGCCCGCCGCCGGCTCCTACCTGGCCCTACCGCCGGCCCTACCGCCGGCCTTGTCCCGGCCCCGCCACTGCACTGCAGCCGAGCCGCCCAGCAGCAGCCGAGCCGCCCAGCAGCAGCCGAGCCGCCCAGCAGCAGCCGAGCCGCCTAGCAGCAGCCGAGCCGCCCAGCAGCAGCCGAGCCGCCCCGCAGTAGCCGAGCCGCCCCGCAGTAGCCGAGCCGCCCGGTACCTGAGCAGCCCGAGCCGCCTGAGCTGCACGAGCAGCCCGAGCCGCCTGCTGCTGACCTACCCGACTCTCCCATCCCGGTGAGACTTTCAGCTGCTGCTATGGCCACCCCCAATGTTCTCACTTTTGACGCTGAGGGGAGGGCCATTGACTTTGCCGTCTGGATCGAGGATCTGCAGCTGTACTTACTGTGTGATGCGGTAGATGAGGTCTCTCTCTTTGACTTTGTCTCTGGCGCTGTCCCTGCCCCGCCTGCTGATGCTGACTCTGCCGTTCGCTCCAAGTGGGCGACCCGCGATGCTGCTGCACGTCTTGCTGTGCGTCGCCACCTCCCTTCCTCTGAGCGTGCCCACTTTAGTCAGTGCAAGACCGCTCAGGCCTTGTACGACGCTGTAGTTGCGCGCTACTCCTCCCCTTCCTCCGCTACCCTTAGCCGCCTCATGCTACCGTTTCTCTTCCCTGACCTCGCTTCCTTTCCCACTGTCGCTGACCTCGTTACCCACCTCCGCGCTAGTGACACCCGCTACCGCGCTGCCCTTCCTGCTGAGTTCCGCGCTGCGAACCCTCCTCCCATGTACATCACTCTCTACTTTCTCGTCACCCGTCTTCCTGAGTCCCTTCGTGTCGTTAGGGACCAGTTTCTCTCTGTCTGTCCCACCACTCTCACTGTCGACCTCCTTGAGGAGTCCCTGCTAGCGGCTGAGAAGAGTATTGTCGCTGTAGGGGCCTCTCGGGGTGACCCTCGCACCCCCCATCTTTGAGGGGTGTGGTCCCTCCCCCCTGCTGCCCTCTGTCGCCTCTGCCGCTGCGGCCGACCTCGTTGGTTTTTGAGTCGGTCGGCGCGGCGTCTGCCCCCAGTGGCAGACGCCGCACTGGCAAGGGCAAAGGGGGCAAGGGAGCGGGTGGAGCCAGAGGGGGCGGTGGAGGAGGCGGTGGGGGTGGAGGGGGGAGTGGGGGTGGCGGGGGGGGTGGTGGCGGGAGTGGAGGTAGTAGTGGCGGCGGTGGAGGCGGAGGTGGCGGCGGAGGTGGTAGCGGAGGAGGCGGTGGGAGCGGTGGGAGCGACGGTCCTGGTGGGGGAGGTGGCGGTGGCGACGGGGGTGGCGGTGGAGGCGGGGGTGGCGGTGGAGGAGGGGGTCGGAGTGGCTCGTCCCAGCGGAGCAGCTCTGGGGGTGGTCAGCGCCAGCAGCAGCAGCAGCAGCAGCCACAGCAGCAGCCGCAGCAGCAGCAGCGCTCTCGCACCGTCCCCGGCCCTCAGCAGCTCCGTGAGTGGTACTTGCAGCGTCAGCGCGGTGGTGCGCTTGGTCCCTGCCCCTACGTTCTTCGCACTGGTGACCGTGCAGGGGAGAGGTGTGGAGGCGCCCACACAGCCCGTCGCTGCTTTGGCCGCCTGACCGACGCCTGGCGTCAGCAGTTTCCGGAGGCCGCTGAGATCCCCCGCTGGGGAGAGCTGTCTAGGGCTGGTGTAGCTATTTATGATCTTGATTTTGATGCTATTCTCTCTGCTATGTATGCTGTGACTGGTAGTGATGAGGATGACTGTTACCGGTGTTTCCCGCCTGACCCGGGCATTGGTACTGCCGCGTCAGGTACTTGTGCAGCTGCTGCTCTAGGTGCCAGTGCGTCTGTGCTTTCAGGTACTGGTGAGTCCGCCCTCTCAGGTACTGTGTCGGCTTCGGCCTCTCACACCTTCACCCTTGACTCTGGAGCGTCTCGCTCCTTCTTTAGGGACCGCACCACTCTCACGCCGCTGAGTCGGCCGGTTGCGGTGTCCCTGGCGGACCCCTCTGGGGGGCCTGTCCTGTCTCGCTTCTCCACTGTCCTCCCGTGTCCGGCGGCCCCCTCTGGCACCCTGACTGGTCTCTACCTCCCCTCGTTCTCGACGAACTTGGTGAGTGGTGCTGACCTCCAGGATGCAGGTGTCCACCAGTTCACCCCTGCTCGTCAGCGGGTGACCCACTGTACGGAGGCGGATACAGGTCGCCACCTGGCTACGTTTACACGTCGGCCGGGATCGAGCCTGTACACACTGACCACTGCTTCTCCTCCAGGTACTGCGTCTGGTAGAGCCCCTTCGTCTGGTCAGGTGTTTGCTGCAGCGTCCAGGTCTGGTCCTGAGTCTGCCCCTTGTTCGTGTCGTCGTCTGTCTCACGAGACCCTCCTCTGGCACCACCGCCTTGGCCACCCCTCTCTGCTTCGGCTCAGAGGCATGGCCTCGCGGGTCCTTGTGTCTGGTCTTCCCCGGTCCCTCCCTCCCCTTCCTCCGGGCCCTGGCCCTGCCTGTGTCCCCTGTGTCGAGGGGCGCCAGCGTGCTGCCCCTCACTCCTCCCAGTTTCCTCCGACAGAGGCCCCGTTGCAGACGCTTCACATGGACGTGTGGGGCCCAGCCCGCGTCCGTGGACAGGGTCAGGAGCGCTACTTCCTGCTAGTGGTTGACGACTACTCGCGTTACACCACAGTCTTCCCCTTGCGCAGCAAGGGTGAGGTCACTCAGGTGTTGATCGACTGGATCCGCGCAGCTCGTCTTCAGCTTCGGAGAAGCTTTGGCTCTGACTTCCCTGTCTTGCGTCTGCACTCGGACAGAGGCGGAGAGTTCTCCTCGGCCCTCCTGAGTACCTACTGTCGTGTGCGAGGCATCCGTCAGACCTTCACGCTTCCGGACTCACCACAGCAGAATGGGATCGCTGAGCGCCGCATTGGCATGGTCATGGACGTCGCTCGTACGTCCATGATGCATGCGGCTGCTCCCCATTTTCTGTGGCCGTTTGCGGTCAGGTACGCTGCGCACCAGATCAACCTCCACCCCAGGGTCTCTCGACCGGAGACCTCCCCAGCTCTGTTGTGGACGGGGAAGGTTGGCGATGCGTCGGCGTTCCGGGTCTGGGGATCTCGGGCGTTTGTTCGCGACCTGTCTGCGGACAAGCTGTCCCCTCGTGCTTCTCCCTGCGTCTTCCTCGGGTTCCCCCCCGACGCCCCTGGGTGGCAGTTTTACCACCCCACCTCTCGACGTGTTCTGTCCTCCCAGGACGTCACGTTCGACGAGTCGGTACCCTACTACCGCCTCTTCCCCTACCGCACTCCGTCCCTCCCCCCACCCCCCCTCTTCTTGGTACCAGGTCCCCCCCCAGTAGTCCCCCTCCCCCCTCAGGGTCCTGCCCCTTCAGGTGTGTCTCAGGTAGACGCGGTCGAGCCTGTCGAGGTCCCTGGTGACTCCGGTGCTGCTGCGGGAGCTGAGCCTGGGGGTGCGGAGTCTAGGGGTGCTGAGCCTGGGGGTGCGGAGTCTGGGGGTGCTGAGCCTGGGGGTGCTGAGCCTGGGGGTACTGTGCCTGGGGGTGCTGTGTCTGGAGGTACTGAGCCTGGGGGTGCTGAGCCGGGAGGTGCCGAGCCTGGTGGTGCTGTGCCTGGGGGTGCTTCGTCTCACCGGGAGCCGCTCTCTCCACTAGAGCTGCGTGAGTGGTTTGCCCGGCGCTGGAGGCGTGCCGCTGGTGCTGGTGGTTCTTCGGCTGCGGAGGGCGCTGCTGCCACGCGACCTGGCGGTGCTCGTCCTGTGGGTGCTGGAGCTGCTGGGTCTGAGTGTTCTCCTGGAGCTGGTCCTGCTGAGGACGTTGGCGCTGAGCCTGCGGTTGGTGGTCCGACTGACGGTGCTCCTGGTGCTGCTGCTGGAGGTTCTGGAGCTTCTGGTGGTTCTGCTGGAGGTGCTGCTGGAGTGGGTGCTCCTGCCGGGGGTGCTGGTGCTGTCCCTGCTGTTTCTGGCGTCGCCGCGCGGCCCCGACCGTACTTCGTTCCGCTCCTGCAGCAGGTTCTTGGTCTTACACCTCCTCCTCCTTCCTTAGAGGGTCCGCAGCCTGTCCGGTCACAGCCACAGCTACAGCCTGCCTCCCCTTTGCCTGCTCCTTCTCCCTACGCTGGTCCGACTGGAGGTCTTACTGAGCGTCGTGAGCCTGCGTCTCGTCCTGCGTCGCCTGTTCGTACTGAGCGCGCTAGTGGTCGCGGGTCGCGTCAGCGTCCTCCTCCTGTCCCTGGCACGCACCGGATGTCACTGCGTCCGTCCACTGCTCCTCTGCGTGCCCCTTTGCCTTCTCCTCCTGCTTCCTCTCTTCCTGCTCTTGCCGACCCGGAGTCGGACTCTCTTCGTGCTGCCAGTCCTACTGTCACGCGTCTCCTTGCTACTGCTGTCACTGACCCTTCCTTCGAGTCGTCTGCTGCGTCTGCCCTTGTCACTGAGCTTGTCGACTTTGCTGCGCGCTGTCGTCTAGACTACGCTGCTCGTCTTGTCGCTGAGTCTGAGTCCGCCTGTCCTCCGTCCGTCGGGGGTGAGTGTGCCCTTGGCACGGACGTCCTAGAGGACAGGCAGGAGGAGTTCCAGTGTCTAGCCGCTGCTTCACCTCGTCTCGCGTCTGTACTGCTAGCCCCTGAGGGAGACCCGGATGCACTAGACATCCCGACTCCGCGTTCTTACGCGGAGGCCGTAGAGGGTCCCTACTCCTCTCAGTGGCAGGCAGCTATGGATGCAGAGATGGCTTCCTGGAAGTCCACAGGCACCTACGTTGACGCGGTTCCCCCTCCTGGGGCGAACATCGTCAGTGGCATGTGGATCTTCAGGGTGAAGCGGCCGCCGGGCTCGCCGCCTGTCTTCAAGGCGCGTTACGTGGCTCGTGGCTTCAGTCAGCGGCAGGGAGTTGACTACTTTCAGACCTTCTCTCCCACCCCGAAGATGACCACTCTTCGGGTGCTGCTGCACATTGCCGCTCAGCGCGACTACGAGCTTCACTCTCTCGACTTCAGCACTGCGTTCCTGCAGGGTAGCCTGCACGAGGAGATCTGGCTGCGCCGTCCGCCTGGCTTCACTGGGACTTTCCCTCCTGGTACCCAGTGGAGCCTCCGACGGCCAGTCTACGGTCTCCGCCAGGCACCGCGTGAGTGGCACGACACACTGAGGACTACGCTTGCGGCTCTTGGGTTTGCTCCTTCTACTGCTGACCCGTCGCTGTTTCTTCGCACCGACACTTCCCTGCCGCCGTTCTACATCCTCGTGTACGTCGACGACTTGGTCTTTGCCACAGCGGACACTGCTGGACTCGCCTACGTGAAGTCCGAGCTGCTGAAGAGACACACGTGCACAGACCTGGGTGAACTGCGCAGCTACCTTGGCTTGCAGATCACTCGGGACAGAGCACGCCGCACCATTACCCTGACTCAGTCACACATGGTGCAGCAGGTCCTTCAGCGCTTCGGCTTCACGTACTCCTCGCCTCAGGCCACTCCTCTGCCTACTCGCCACTCACTCTCAGCTCTGCCTTCGGATGAGTCCGTAGAGTCGAGTGGTCCGTATGCAGAGCTTGTTGGCTGCCTCATGTACCTGATGACCTGCACTCGACCTGACCTTGCATACCCTCTGAGCATCCTTGCACGCTATGTTGCTCCTGGGAGACACCGACCAGAGCACATGGCTGCAGCGAAGAGGGTATTGCGCTACCTGTGCAGTACGTCGGGCATGGGGCTAGTGCTTGGAGGGCGGAGTCCAGTGGTCCTTACTGGGCACGCAGACGCTTCTTGGGCTGACGACCAGGCTACGCAGCGGTCGTCACAGGGTTACACCTTCAGCCTTGGTTCCGGCTCTGTCTCGTGGCGGTCTACTCGCTCGTCTTCGGTTCTCGGCTCCAGTTGTGAGGCTGAGATCTACGCCGGGGCCATGGCTGCACAGGAGCTTCGCTGGCTCACCTACCTGCTGACTGACCTTGGAGAGCTGCCTCGTTCTCCTCCAGTGCTGTACGTAGACAACAAGGCCATGTTGGCCTTGTGTCGAGAGCAGCGCTTGGAGCACAGAACGAAGCACATTGCTCTCCGCTACTTCCTTGCTCGTGAGCTGCAGCAGCGTGGTCAGTTGCGACTTGCTTACGTGGCCTCTGAGGCCAACACTGCTGATGTGTTCACCAAGGCACTTGCGCCTTGCGACCATCAGCGCTTTTGTACCCAGCTGGGTCTTGTACCTGTCTTGCCTCACTTGCTCTCTTCTTGACTTTACTTGTACTTTGACATATATATACCTGCTCTTGCTTGTCTAGTTTTATATATATGTCTTTACTCCTGCATGTGAACTGGCCTCTGGCCTTGCTCTTGTGCTCGGACTGTGTGGTGACTTTGTGATCCACCCTGAGCTTGTTTTGCTTTGCTTGACTGGTCTTGTGACCCCTTGTTCTCCCCCACTTTGCCTATGGGGGTGTGTCAGATTATTATAGCTGATGCATGTTTGTAGGCTATAGTGGGGTAGCACATATGGGGTACAGTTTGCTAGGGTTGTATTTGTACCCAACTCTGACTTAGTCAATTCATTCCTCTGCTCATAGTTTCACACGAATGACCCGTACCTAGTCCTAAATGCTGTTTTTGCGCAGTCCGATGGTTCGACCCGAATCTGATGGTAACCTCCCCGTAAATCTATTTTCGAAAAGACACGTGCTGTTCGCAGTTGGTCAATCAGTTCGTCGGCGCGGGGGATGGGGTATCGCGATTTGACTGTTACCCGGTTAAGCGCTCGGTAGTCGATGCACATGCGAAAACCTCCGTCTTTTTTCGGTGTGAACAGTATGGGTGCGGCGAACGGTGACGAGCTTGGTCGAATAAACTGCTTCTCTAACAGGTAATCTAACTGCTTCCTTAACTCGTCGAGCTCAGGCTGTGTCAGTCGAAATTGCCGCTGTACTGTTGGCTGTGCCCCCGGTTCTAACTCGATCCTATGGTCGTGCGCTCGCTGAGGTGGCAGTCCCTGTGGTAAATCATCCGGAAATATCCCCGGGAACCGTTTCAGTAGTGCCTGTAATTCGGTCGGTACGGCTGCTAGTAGTTTCTTTAAATCATTCTGCTGCTCGCCGTCGTCCAGTCGATCCGTGGGTTGTACCGTCGCAGCCAATCACGTCCTAGTAAAATGTCGTGCCCATCCAGCGTCGTTGCGAGCATTTCCTGTGTAAACCCGAATTTTCCCCCGCAGCGGACTTTTACTCGCTCCACTTTTTCTCGTATGGCCAATGGCGTGCCGTCGACTAAGCGTGCATCTATCTCAGGTAAACATCGGTTAAGTATTAACTGTAATCTCCGTGCGGTTGCAGTATTAACTAAGCTGTGACTTGCCCCTCCGTCAATGAAGATTTTCACTGCTCCTCCCTGTATTTGTCAGAGTATTATAGCTGATGCATGTTTGTAGGCTATAGTGGGGTAGCACATATGGGGTACAGCTTTCTAGGGTTGTATTTGTACCCAACTCTGACTTAGTCATTCTCATTCCTGTTCACTTATTTCACATGGTATAGAGCGGGTCCTTCCTTAGGACCGTTTTTTTTAGGGCCCACCGAAGCGCGCCCCGAGGCGCGCCCTTTTTTTTTTAGCGACCCCTCGGGTCCCCATTTCCCTCGCGGCCCCGCTGTCCCTCAGACGCGGCCCCGCCACCTCTCCTGATCGCGACCCCGCCGCCTGCTTGACGCGGCCCCGCCGCCTCCACTGACGCGGCCCTGCCGCCGGCTCTGACGCGGCCCTGCCGCCCGCTTCGTCGCGGCCCCGCCGCCTGCTTGACGCGGCCCCGCCGCCTCCACTGACGCGGCCCCGCCGCCGGCTCTTACGCGGCCCTGCCGGCCCGCCGCTGCACCCTACGGCCCGCCGCTGCACCCTACGGCCCGCCGCCTCACCTGACGGCCCCGCCGCTGCACCTGCCGGCCCGCCACTGCACCTGCCGGCCCGCCGCTGCACCCAGCGGCCCGCCGCTTCACCTGACGGCCCCGCCGCTGCACCTGCCGGCCCGCCACTGCACCCTACGGCCCGCCGCTGCACCCTACGGCCCGCCGCCTCACCTGGTCGGCCCGCCGCTGCACCCTACGGCCCCGCCGCTGCACCTGCCGGCCCGCCGCTGCACCGGTCGACCCGCCGCTGCACCTGACGGCCCCGCCCCTGCATCTCCCGGCCGAGCCGCCCCATCGGCAGAGCCGCCCCAGCAGCCGAACCGCCCGAGAGCCGAGCCGCCCAACGCTGAGCCGCCCGGGACCCGAGCCGCCCTGCCGCCGAGCCGCCCGGGAGCCGAGCCGCCCTGCACCCGAGCCGCCCTGCCGCCGAGCCGCCCGGGAGCCGAGCCGCCCTGCGCCCAAGCCGCCCAGCCGCCGAGCCGCCCGGGAGCCGAGCCGCTGTGCACCCGAGCCGCCCGGTCGCTGAGCCGCCTTTCTGCAGAGCTGCACGACCTGCCCTGCCTGGTGAGCACAGTCCCACTGACACTGCGAGCTCTTTCCCTACTGCTTGCACTGCGTCGCTATCGTCGCCATGGCTACCCCTAGTGTCCTAGCTTTTGACGCTGAGGGTCGCGCCATTGATTTTGAGGTCTGGTTAGACGACCTGCAGCTGTTCTTACAGTGCGACAGGGCTGACGACCTTTCTCTCTTTGACCTCACCTCTGGCGCCTCTCCTGCTCCTGCTGCTGATGCTGATCCCGCTGTCCGCTCTCAATGGGCCACCCGCGATGCTGCTGCACGTCTTGCTGTGCGTCGCCACCTCCCTACCTCTGAGCGTGCGCACTTTAGTCAGTACAAGAGTGCTCAGACCTTGTACGACGCTGTAGTTGCGCGCTACTCCTCCCCTGCCACTGCTGCACTGAGCCGTCTCATGCTTCCCTACCTCTTTCCTGACCTCTCTGCCTTTCCCACTGTTGCTGACCTCATTACGCACCTCCGCACTAGTGACACTCGCTACCGCGCCGCCCTTCCTGCTGAGTTCTACGCTAAGAACCCACCCCCCATGTACATCGCTCTCTACTACGTAGTCGCGCGCCTCCCTGACTCCCTTCGCGTCGTCAGGGACCACTTTCTCGCAGTCTGTCCCACCACCCTCACCGTCGACCTCCTCGAGAAGGCCCTCCTCGCAGCGGAGATGAGCATAGTCGCTGTAGGTGCTTCTCGTGGTGACCCTCGCACCCCCATCTTTGAGGGGTGCTCTCCTTCCCCCTTGCTGCCCTCTGTTGCCTCTGCTGCTGCTGCCGACCTGCTTGGTCTTGAGTCGGTCGGCGCGGCGTCTACCCCTAGTGGGAGACGTCGCTCCAGCAAGGGCAAGGGGGGCAAGGGCGCGGGTGGAGCTGGAGGGAGCGGTGGAGGTGGCGGCGGTGGCGGCGGAGGGAGTGGGGGTGGCGGCGGGACTAGTGGCGGGGGTGGTGGTGGTGGTGGCAGCAGCGGCGGAGACGGTGGTGGTGGTGCCAGCGGTGGTGGTGGAGGCAGCGGCGGAGGTGGAGGCGGCGGAGGTGGAGGCGGTGGAGGCGGCAGCGGAGGAGGCGGTGGTGGTGGAGGAGGTGGAGCTGGTCGGGGTGGTACCCAGCAGCGTAGCGGCGGTGGTGGTGGCCAGCGCTCGCAGCGGCAGCAGCAGCAGCGCTCGCGGGACATCCCTCCGCCTCAGCAGCTTCGTGAGTGGTACGCTGGGCGTCAGAGGGGTGGGGGTACTGGTCCCTGCACCTACGTTCTTCGTTCCAGCGACCGCGCGGGTGAGCAGTGTGGGGGTGCCCACGCCACCCAGCGCTGCTTTGGCCGCCTGACGGACGCTTGGCGTCAGCAGTTCCCTGGGGCTAGTGAGATCCCTCGCTGGGATGAGCTTCTTAGGGCTGGTGTAGCGATCTTTGATCTTGATTTTGATGCTATCCTTGCTGCTATGTATGCTGTGGATTATAGTGAGGAGAATGAGGGTTACCGGTGTTTCCAGCCCGACCCGGGCATTGGTACTGCTGCGCTAGGTACTTGTGAGGCTGCTGCTCTAGGTGCCAGTGCGTTTGCGCTCTCAGGTACTAGTGAGACTGCGCTCTCAGGTGCTGGTGAGACTGCGCTCTCACGTACTGCGTCGCCCTCGTCCTCCCTCACTTTCACACTTGACTCTGGGGCTTCTCGCTCCTTCTTTCGAGACCGCACTACCCTTACGCCTCTTGGCCGGCCGGTTGCGGTCTCCCTTGCTGACCCCTCTGGGGGTCCTGTCCTGTCTCACTTCTCCACTGTCCTCCCGTGTCCGGCTGCCCCTTCGGGCACCCTGTCTGGTCTGTACCTTCCCTCGTTCTCTACGAACTTGGTGAGTGGTGCGGACCTACAGGATGCGGGGGTTCACCAGTTCACTCCCGCGAGGCGACGGGTGACCCACTGCACGGACGCAGACACAGGCCGACACCTGGCCACCTTTTCGCGTCGGCCGGGGTCGAGTCTCTACACCCTGACCACTTCGTCTCCTCCTGTCCCTGCGTCTGGTCGGGTAGCTGCGTCAGGTCAGGTGTTTGCTGCTGCTTCCAGGTCAGGTCCTGAGTCTGCCCCCTGTTCTTGTCGCCTCCTGTCTCACGAGACTCTCCTGTGGCACCACCGTCTTGGCCACCCCTCCTTGCCCCGTCTTCGGAGCATGGCTTCCCGTGTCCTTGTCTCTGGTCTTCCCCAGTCTCTCCCTCCTCTCCCCTCCGGGCCAGGACCTTCCTGTGTCCCCTGTGTCGAGGGTCGCCTCCGGGCTACTCCTCACTCCTCCCACTTCCCCCCGACAGAGGCTCCCCTGCAGACGCTTCACATGGATGTGTGGGGCCCAGCCCCCGTCCGTGGGCAGGGTCACGAGCGCTACTTCCTGTTGGTGGTTGACGACTACTCGCGTTACACCACAGTCCTCCCCTTGCGCAGCAAGGGTGCGGTCACTGAGGTGCTGATCGACTGGATCCGCGAGGCTCGTCTCCAGCTCAGAAAGAGCTTCGGCTCGAACTTTCCTGTTCTGCGTCTGCACTCGGACAGAGGCGGAGAGTTCTCTTCTCGCCTTCTGCGAGACTACTGTCGTGCACGGGGGATCCGCCAGACCTTCACGCTTTCGGACTCACCACAGCAAAATGGGATTGCTGAGCACCGCATTGGCATGGTCATGGATGTCGCTCGTACGTCCATGATGCATGCGGCTGCCCCCCATTTTCTGTGGCCGTTTGCGGTGAGGTACGCGGCGCATCAGCTCAACCTTCACCCCCGGGTCTCTCGGCCTGCGATGTCCCCAGCCTTGCTGTGGACGGGGAAGGTCGGCGATGCGTCTGTGTTCCGTGTCTGGGGATCTCGGGCGTTTGTCCGCGACTTGTTTGCGGACAAGCTGTCCCCTCGTGCTGCTCCCTGTGTCTTCCTTGGCTTCCCCACTGACGCCCCAGGGTGGCAGTTTTACCACCCCTCCTCTCGTCGTGTTCTGTCCTCCCAGGACGTCACGTTCGACGAGTCAGTCCCCTTCTACCGTCTCTTCCCCTACCGCACTCCTTCCCTCCCCCCTCCCCCGGACTTCCTTGTGCCGGTTCCCCCCCCGGTAGACCCCCTCCCCCCTCAGGTTCCTGCCCCCTCAGGTGTGTCCCGGGTAGACGCCGTTGACCCGGTCGAGGTTACTGGTGAGTCTGGTGCTGTGCGCGGGGGTGCTGAGCCTGGGGGTGCTACTGCTGGGGGTGCTGGGCCTGAGGGTGCTACTGCGGAGGGTGCGGAGCCTGGGGGTGCTGAGCCGGGGGGTGCTATGCCTGGAGGTGCTGGGTCTGGGGGTGCTGGGTCGGGAGCTGCTGAGCCTGGGGTTGCTGAGCTGGGAGCTGCTGAGCCTGGGGGTGCTGCGTCTGAAGCTGCTGAGCCTGGGGTTTCTCCTGCTGCTGCGTCTCGCCGGGAGCCCCTCTCTCCACAGGAGCTGCGCGAGTGGTTCGCTCGCCGCTGGAGGCGTGCTGCTGAGTCTGGAGGTGCTGCTGGAGCTGGAACTAGAGCTTCTTCGACCGTCGAGGGTGCGGGTGCTGCCGGTCCCGGAGCTGCTGGACCTGCGGGTCCTCCTGGAGCTGGAGCTGCTGAGGGCCTTGGTGCTGAGCCTACTGCTGTTCGTCCTGCCGCTGGAGGTGTGGGTGGCGCTGGTGCTGTCGCTGAGGGTGCTGGTGCTGTCCCTGCTGAGTCTGGAGCTGCCGCGCGGCCTCGGCCGTACTTCGTTCCGCTCCTGCAGCAGGTTCTTGGTCTTTCTCCTCCAGTAGAGGGTCCACCGCCTGTCCAGTCGCAGTCCCTGCTGGAGCCTTCCTCTCCACTGCCTGCTCCCTCTCCTTACACTGGTCCTACTGGAGGTCTTGCTGAGCGTCGTGAGCCTGCGTCTCGTCCCGCGTCGCCTGTTCGTGCTGCTCGCGCTAGTGGTCGCAGTTCGCGTCAGCGTCCTCCTCCTGTCCCTGGCACGCACCGGATGTCTTTGCGTCCGTCCACTGCTCCTCTGCGTGCCCCTTTGCCTTCTCCTCCTGAGTCCTCTCTTCCTGCGCTTGCCGACCCTGAGTCGGACTCTCTTCGTGCTGCGAGTCCTACTGTCACGCGTCTGCTTGCTACTGTCGTCACTGACCCCTCTTTTGAATCCACTGCTGCGTCTGCTCTGGTCGCTGAGCTCGTCGACTTTGCTGCTCGCTGTCGTCTCGACTACGCTGCTAGTCTTGTTGCTGAGTCTGCGTCTGTCTGTCCTCCGTCCGTCGGGGGTGAGTGTGCTCTTGGCACGGACGTCCTAGAGGACAGGCAGGAGGAGTTACAGTGTCTAGCGGCTGCTTCACCTCATCTCGCGTCTGTACTGCTTGCCCCTGAGGGAGACCCGGATGCACTAGACATCCCGACTCCGCGTTCTTACGCGGAGGCCGTAGAGGGTCCCTACTCCTCTCAGTGGCAGGCAACTATGGATGCAGAGATGGCTTCCTGGAAGTCCACAGGCACCTACGTTGACGCGGTTCCCCCTCCTGGGGCGAACATCGTCAGTGGCATGTGGATCTTCAGGGTGAAGCGGCCGCCGGGCTCTCCACCTGTCTTCAAGGCACGGTACGTTGCTCGTGGCTTCAGTCAGCAGCAGGGAGTTGACTACTTTTAGACCTTCTCTCCCACCCCGAAGATGACTACTCTTCGGGTGCTGCTGCACATAGCCGCTCAGCGCGACTACGAGCTTCACTCTCTCGACTTCAGCACTGCGTTCTTGCAGGGTAGCCTGCACGAGGAGATCTGGCTTCGCCGTCCACCTAGCTTCACTGGGACTTTTCCTCCTGGCACCCAGTGGAGCCTCCGACGGCCAGTCTACGGTCTCCGCCAGGCACCGCGTGAGTGGCACGACACACTGAGGACTACGCTTGCGGCTCTTGGGTTTGCTCCTTCTACTGCTGACCCGTCGCTGTTTCTTCGCACCGACACTTCTCTGCCGCCGTTCTACATCCTCGTGTACGTCGACGACTTGGTCTTTGCCACAGCGGACACTGCTGGACTCGCCTACGTGAAGTCCGAGCTGCTGAAGAGACACATGTGCACAGACCTCGGTGAACTGCGCAGCTACCTTGGCTTGCAGATCACTCGGGACAGAGCACGCCGCACCATTACCTTGACTCAGTCACACATGGTGCAGCAGGTCCTTCAGCGCTTCGGCTTCACGTACTCCTCGCCTCAGGCCACTCCTCTGCCTACTCGCCACTCACTCTCAGCTCTGCCTTCGGATGAGTCCGTAGAGTCGAGTGGTCCGTATGCAGAGCTTGTTGGCTGCCTCATGTACCTGATGACCTGCACACGACCTGACCTTGCATACCCTCTGAGCATTCTTGCACGCTATGTTGCTCCTGGGAGACACAGACCGGAGCACATGGCTGCAGCGAAGAGGGTATTGCGCTACCTGTGCAGTACGTCGGGCATGGGGCTAGTGCTTGGAGGGCGGAGTCCAGTGGTCCTTACCGGCCACGCGGCCGCTTCTTGGGCTGACGACCAGGCTACGCAGCGGTCGTCACAGGGTTACACCTTCAGCCTTGGTTCCGGCTCTGTCTCGTGGCGGTCTACTCGCTCGTCTTCGGTTCTCGGCTCCAGTTGTGAGGCTGAGATCTGCGCCGGGGCCATGGCTGTACAGGAGCTTCGCTGGCTCACCTACCTGCTGACTGACCTTGGAGAGCCGCCTCGTTCTCCTCCAGTGCTGTACGTAGACAACAAGGCCATGCTGGCCTTGTGTCGAGAGCAGCGCTTGGAGCACAGAACGAAGCACATTGCTCTCCGCTAGTTCCTTGCTCGTGAGCTGCAGCAGCGTGGTCAGTTGCGACTTGCGTACGTGGCCTCTGAGGCCAACACTGCTGATGTGTTCACCAAGGCACTCGCGCCTTGTGACCATCAGCGCTTTTGCACCCAGCTGGGTCTTGTACCTGTCTTTCCTCACATGCTCTCCTCTTGACTTCACTTGTACTGTGACATATATATATACCTGCTCTTGCTTGTCTAGTTTTATATATATGTCTGTACTCCTGCATGTGAACTGGCCTCTGGCCCTGCTCTTGTGCTCGGACTGTGTGGTGACTTTGTGATCCACCCTGAGCTTGCTTTGCTTTGCTTTGCTTGACTGGTCTTGTGACCCCTTGTTCTCCCCCACTTAGCCTATGGGGGTGTGTCAGAGTATTATAGCTGATGCATGTTTGTAGGCTATAGTGGGGTAGCACATATGGGGTACAGCTTTCTAGGGTTGTATTTGTACCCAACGCTTTACTGTTGGCTGTGCCCCCGGTTCTAACTCGATCCTATGGTCGTGCGCTCGCTGAGGTGGCAGTTCCTGTGGTAAATCATCCGGAAATATCCCCGGGAACCGTTTCAGTAGTGCTTGTAATTCGGTCGGTACGGCTGCTAGTAGTTTCTTTAAATCATTCTGCTGCTTGTCTTTTTCTACCACTGCGATATCCACTGCGTACACGTCAGCTCCAGCAGCGACAGCCCGTTTCATCGTGATGGCGTTGACCTGGACTGTCGAAGATTCGGGTGGCCGCCAGCGAGGTAGGACGACCCAGTTACCGCTACTTCGCACTCTGCAGCTCCCCGTCGTCCAGTCGATCCGTGGGTTGTACCGTCGCAGCCAATCACGTCCCTGTAAAATGTCGTGCCCATCCAGCGTCGTTGCGAGCATTTCCTGTGTAAACCCGAATTTTCCCCCGCAACGGACTTTTACTCGCTCCACTTTTTCTCGTATGGCCAATGGCGTGCCGTCGACTAAGCGTGCATCTATCTCAGGTAAACATCGGTTAAGTATTAACTGTAATCTCCGTGCGGTTGCAGTATTAACTAAGCTGTGACTTGCCCCTCCGTCAATGAAGATTTTCACTGCTGCTCCCTGTATTTTCCCGTAGATCAGTACCGGGCAATCCGTCGCTGTACCCTCTTTATTCATCCGAGCCCGATCGATGGCGTGAATCGGTACTGTGACTCGGTGAGGGTCGGTTTGGTTGGGCGAGCAGGCAGTCTCGTCAGTAGTTGGCCCAACTTCTACTGACTGCTAGCGTTTCCCTGCCTCTGAGACTCCTTCCCCTGCTCTGCTCCTCGACGCCTCAGCTCCTCTGGACATTCGCTCTTGCGATGGCCCGGCCGGTTGCAAGCAAAGCATCGCCCTCTAAATGGCGTGGCAGCTGCATTCGTTGCGACGGCATGTACAGTGGCGTGCTCGATCGATCCCCGAGGACGATGTCCGTAATAGGACCCCGGTCTCGGTCGGCGTAGTATATCGATTTTCTCGGCGAGTGCGAGGATTTCGTTGAAATTCGATAGCCCGCGTATCATTATCTCGTGCGATATGTCCGGCTTCAGCCCTCCGACGTAACGGTCCACCCGCTCCGCCTCGTGCATGTAGCCGACCTGTTCGCAAAGTGCGAGAAAACCGCTGGTGTAGTCTTGAACCGACCCGAGCTGGCGCCAAGTGCGCAGTTTCTGACGCGCCGAAATCGAAGCCGCGATCGGCTCAAAACGCGCCCGAAGCCCTGCGCACCACGCATCCCACGTGCTGTATTGGGCTGTTTCGCAGAACGAACTCCAGGTGACAGCTGGACCCGAGGGCCCTTCCTCGTGCGACGGTGGCTCGTAGGCGCGTGGCGACGTCACGATGACTCGCCACCAGTCCATGGCGGGGCCCCTGAGTAGTGAAACCGCATACCGAATCTTGGCGGCGTCCGACTCGACGTAGTTGGCGTCAAAAAACACATTCATCGTGAAGACCCACGATTGAACTGTCGGGCCGGCGCGTTGGCTTGGGTCGAAGCAGGGCGGGCGTTGCGGCTTGAGTGGCATTGGGGCCATCATGGCGTTTTCACCACTTGTCGCCGCAAACTCCACGTGCCGACGGGCTTCTCGGGGCTCCCGTGGGCTTAGCGTGCTCCTGTTCCCTCCCATGCCGGGCATCGGTTGGGCTGCGCCGTCACTGGCTGCGCCTGAGCGCTGTCCCGTGCTGTTGTGTTGCGTTGGTGTGCCGGATGAGATGACAATCGGCTCCTCCGAATGTACAGAAACATTGGTTGGTGCGTGGGATGTTGTCGAAGCATTCACCGTTGACTGTTGACGAGCGGAGTCACGTTCCGCCGTGAGCGTCGCGATTTCAAGCGCCGAATCCTCCAATTGTCGCACGAGACGATCGAGTTGCTCCTGCGTCAACGTGGCGAGATTGAGGTCGGCCATGGCGGGGGTGTCGGGCAAGCTCAGCGAGAGCCTCGGTCGTGGCCGTGCGTGCTTGCGAGAGAGCACTACGAGCGGCGGTGCTGTGTCGCTGAGAGACGTCTACCCCCCCCAAAAATTGAGATAGTGGGAAGCGAAGGTGTGGATGCGGTCCGAGATGAGATCGTAGGCTCTGATTACCAAGTGTTACGAGTGCAATTGAGTGAACGAACGAGAATTGCACTATCGAAGCAAAGAAGTACTATGAGCGAAGGCATGAGCGAAGGATTATATAGCGAAACAATAGTGGTAACGGTAATGGACTGTGGTTGTCGCGCGACGAGCCTGGGGCTGAGGTTGGGAAAGTGTCGAAGCGTAGGCCCGGAGCGCGGGTTACCAGCCGAGCCGTGAGGTCGGGATGCGATGTGCGAAGAGGGCGGGATAATGAATGATGCGATGGTCGTGAGTGGTAACGGTGCTGACTGAGGTGCTACAGTGACGTACGCGTTGAGCAGGGACGCGAAGTAAGGAAAAGGGAATTTCCTTACAGGGTACCTTTATTGTGATTTATTTCCTGATAACAACCTGAACAACAAACCACACAATTAGACATATTTACAAGAGAATAACAGATCTCCAGAAGCCTACCCTCAGGAGAACCTGACTTCCACACCAATCCTTCAGGACCAACAAGATAGAAGTGTCTTGGTAAGATATGCCAGCCAATTTGGCTGGCCGCACATCCAACTCACTTGCCGATCACCACCATAACCACCAGCGTCACTTGCCTTTCATGCTGCTTCTGCCCGAGAAGGACAGGTAGACGCAACACATCAGGCAACAAGCAACAAAGAACTTCACAAACATCTCAATCTCTCTTCTGGCAAAGGTACACCACTGTAGACACACCAGCTACTGCCACCGCAGCAACAGCAGCAGCAGCAATGGCACCACGCCCCGTCACGAGAAAGGACTCCCCCTGCCAGCTAGCCCACCCAGCTGAAGCGGTTTCCGCCTCTTGCTTCGCGAAGCTTTGGTGGAAACTGGTTACCCGGTTACAGCTGGGCAGTTTCGGCAACTGTCCCTGCGTCACTGGGCGAGAAGCGGAACTCTCAGAAGCAGAACCGAATCGCTGTGAAGGTGAGCCGCAGAGGTAACTATCCCACCGCGTCGAAGAGCTGGGGGACGCGGAGACGCAGGAGAGAGATGAGTCCGTTCTAAGAGACATGCCGCCGCTGACCTCACAGCGAACGTCGTTACCAGCGGGTTCGGCGGACGCGATTGATGTCGACGAATAGGAGGCCGACGAGCAGCTGTGGAAGCTCGCCGAGCGAAGCCGATTAACGGCGTCCAGCGTGGAAGACGGGCTGTGAGCCACGCCACCAGCGCCGCACTTGGAAAACTCGCAAGGGCTGTTATTCGATCCTTTTGACGCCTCGCTGCTGGAGCGAGAAGTCTGAGGAGAGATGTACTGAGCCGAGAAAGATCGCGTGACTGCAGCGGGAGCGCAGGAGCAGACTTCCGAACCAGCGTCAGAAAGAGCTGAACCGGAAGCCGAGCCGGGGATACGTTCGGAAGAGGCTTCAGGGTCGGCGGAAACACACCGCATTGAACCGAGACGATCAGCCTGCTCCTCGACCTGCTGCTGCGGCCAGAGCCCCATTCTCCCCCGCCAAAGGCGCTCCACCACGGAATCACCCATAACGTGGAGCTCCATGACATCTGCCACGTCATCAGGCATGACTTGGCCGTACCAATCGCCCCGAACCTCTCCAGTTTGCCCAGCGGAAGCAGCTGCTACCAATGCAGCGAGGGCTTCCGGAGGAAGCTGCTGCCTTCTCGCGCCAGACAGGAATCGATCCTCGGACCTTCTCCTTCCACAGTTATTGCACGAGGGTTTGCTCCGTTTGAATACAGACACGTTCCCAACACAAGCATCCATAGAGACATTCCGTGACAGATGACAGCACGGCCAGACGTGCACGTCGATCAATCCTCGCCGTTCTATCTCCTCGCGGAATTTCGCCACAACTTGAGGGCCGATCGCACCGCAGAGTGAGTCTCGGGTAACATGGCAGCACACGAAGATATGGCACCCGGTAAGGGGTTCCGGCCAGAGCAAGCGAGGCTGCTCCTGCACGAGAGCCTCATCCACGAAACACTCTACATCGAAACGAGTCAACGACCTGTAGGTGTGAAAATACGGCATGCAAGAAGACAGACGAAGACAAACGCGAGGGAGATAGAAGGTGACGAAGCATTCGACGAAAAATGCAAACAAATATAACACAGAAGAGGTGGCATTCTGGGAGCTGCAGACAAATATATTTCATAAGCCATAACGAACGAAGACTCTAACAACGATAACAATGCAAAAGGCCTTAAAAGCTTCACTAACCTGTAAATCAACATTTCAGGGAAGACCAGAATGTCCCCATTATAGGAACCGGGGACGTCCCTCCCTTCACAGACGGTGAACATAGTCTGAAATCATCAAAAGACAAGGGGGTACATTACGGCAGAGGAAGCAAGATAAGTAAACATTCAGGATAAGTCACGGCAGAACTGCGATGGAAGCTTGCTAGCAAGTAACGTAATCAGCACTACCCTGAATACATACAAACAATAAAGAAACTGAAAGAGAGAGGAAACATAGAGGATAACACGTAGCGTAGCTCACCTTTCTTTGCATCTCCTCCTCGCGAGCTTTAATACCAGCACGAAGTCTCCTCGGCATGCAGTCCCAGTCAAACGAAAACGGGTTCTCAGGCCAATTAGCGGGGCCCTTATGACACAAGAACACATGCCGGTCATGAAACGGCACACTACCGACCATGGAATCGTGAGTCTGAGCGTAACTCAACGGTATAAACGAATCTACACGTCTTGGAGGCGAGGAGTGCGACGAGCTCCTGGAACTTCCCGAATAAAGCGGATCGGACCAGGAATGCCTTCCCTTCAACATACACGCCTCCCTAGACTTCGCATCACAAACGAGGAAATCCATCTCCGGGTAAACTAACTGAACCTATGAAACGGTAGAGAACGCTACGTCGAACGGGAGGAACTACGCTGTGAGGGTGATCTTGGGATCACCGAATTGAGAGGACTTGGATAAGCAAGTCATGTGAGAAAGTGCATGGATGGGGGTCTAAATACTAGAAGTAGGCGACCCAGTGGGGTGGGGTTTGGTTTGGTTGGAGTTCCCAAAATTCAGCACCCAAGATTGTGTGGGAGGGGCTGAAGGGGGAAAAGGGTGGCGGGGAAGCGGGGAGTTGGGGGGGGGGGTGAGCAGTTCAGCTCCTCTTGCCACCGGGAATAGGGGAAGAATGAAGTGTGGGTAGAGGAGGGGAAGTGGTGCGAGGGGGAAGGAGGTGAGTGAGGAAGCGGAAGGAGGACGGGTGGACCGATGATGGAAAGGAGAAGCGCAAGAAAGCACGTGCCACGACCTATTGGGGGAATAAGGAGGGGTGGATGATGACGGGTGGGGGGAATACGGAGGTCGGTGTCCGAGGAGGGTCTGCGGGGTCCGAGTTTCGAGGGAACTCATCAGGGCAGCCGCCAGAATGAGGGCATTCGAGGCTGATCAAGACGAGACCACTTGCGGAGGGTTTGGGTTTGGCGAGTGTGCGGAGCGGAGGGGAGGCGGCGAGAGAGAGAGAGAGAGAGAGAGAGAGAGAGAGAGAGAGAGAGAGAGAGAGAGAGAGAGAGAGAGAGAGAGAGAGAGAGAGAGAGAGAGAGAGAGAGAGAGAGAGAGAGAGAGAGAGAGAGAGAGAGAGAGAGAGAGAGAGAGAGAGAGAGAGAGAGAGAGAGAGAGAGAGAGAGAGAGAGAGAGAGAGAGAGAGAGAGAGAGAGAGAGAGAGAGAGAGAGAGAGAGAGAGAGACAGAGAGACAGAGAGAGAGAGAGAGAGAGAGAGAGAGAGAGAGAGAGAGAGAGAGAGAGAGAGAGAGAGAGAGAGAGAGAGAGAGAGAGAGAGAGAGAGAGAGAGAGAGAGAGAGAGAGAGAGAGAGAGAGAGAGAGAGAGAGAGAGAGAGAGGGGCCAACTTCATACATACTCAGATAAGTTCCGAGCGGAATCTCAGGTGCAATCGATCTGGACTTTCTCAATGTTGATTGGTCGTTGCTGTTTAGTCACATTGCTTACACTGGCTAATATCTTTAGGAAGTGACAAAACCAGAACTATCTAGTTTACCCTCCCGACTTGGATTTGTTAAATTAATGTACGTAAATTTACGACAGGGCAGAAAAAACTAAACCCCTATAAAATCTGGACGCATTTTCGGGAGGGATCAACCCTAGACACGGGAAAGGGCATTGTTTTTAGGGCTGATGCCTCCCGAATCGCATCCCTTTCCGATTGGGTTTTTCTTTTGGGTCAAGAGGGTGCAATATATTTCTCCTGAAGTGGGCGGCTTCCCGTAGTTAGGGCTGATCTGTCTCGGAATTCATCTAGGTTCGCTACAAGTTCTTTTTTTTTCTTTTTTCAGGTGCTGCATTTTCTGTAGTGGCTGTATTCAGAAACATCAGGAAAACCCTACTACATCTGTTGGTGATTACACCTGAGAGCCTGCTCAGGAATACTTTGAGTGTCTATGATATTGGCCGGAGAGAGAGAGAGAGAGAGAGAGAGAGAGAGAGAGAGAGAGAGAGAGAGAGAGAGAGAGAGAGAGAGAGAGAGAGAGAGAGAGAGAGAGAGAGAGAGAGAGAGAGAGAGAGAGAGAGAGAGAGAGAGAGAGAGAGAGAGAGAGAGAGAGAGAGAGAGAGAGAGAGAGAGAGAGAGAGAGAGAGAGAGAGAGAGAGAGAGAGAGAGAGAGAGAGAGAGAGAGAGAGAGAGAGAGAGAGAGAGAGAGAGAGAGAGAGAGAGAGAGAGAGAGAGAGAGAGAGAGAGAGAGAGAGAGAGAGAGAGAGAGAGAGAGAGAGAGAGAGAGAGAGAGAGAGAGAGAGAGAGAGAGAGAGAGAGAGAGAGAGAGAGAGAGAGAGAGAGAGAGAGAGAGAGAGAGAGAGAGAGAGAGAGAGAGAGAGAGAGATATGGATTCGATTGTTTGGTTGGACATCGTTGGCTCGGCAGGTGACATGGTGTCTGTTTGCGCTTCCAGCAAGGAGAAGCCTCGGAAAGAGAGAGGCATCACAGATTCTGTGGGTGCGCCCCATGTCCGGTTCGGCAGGACAAGATTCAGTACGGGTTCTGCGGTGCACTGCTGCCGTAAGCTGCTGCACCACTGCACATACAATTTCATACCCTCGGGCAACTCGACTGGAAAATCTTTCTCCCATTCCCCCACCCCCGTTTTTTCGTGATCCCCTTTCCCTCGTGCCGCAATCGAGATCAGTGTGTAGGTTCGGTAGAATCATGAGGTGAGCAAGCTCGCGGGGATTTGGCGCGGGTTCTCGTCTGGGAAGCGCGTCTGGTCTGGAGTCTGGTTGCATTCGTGCCGAGAGCGACCGGGATGTGCATTGCTGTCAGCAGGAGATTCGCAACTGTCATGTGGGCCAAGCCTTCCCGGATTTTACTGAGCTACTTGGAAACTTTTGAGCCATTAATTGGATGGTAGTCTGGCTCCTCGCCTGATCGGGAGTCAACGGGAGGCGCAAAAGTGAACCCACCAACTGTGTGGACAATTCGCGCACCAAGATATGGTGTGTCATAAAATGCATTTGCTTGCAGCAGTGACGTTGTTCTGGCGCTTTGTGAGATGGACGCTGCGGCAACGCAGGACGCTCCCACGAAAGAGGGTAGGCTGGTGATGTGGCAGTCGTCCCTTGGAAATAGGAAAAGCCTCACACCGTGTGCTTCAATTGGTACGGACGTGGCGGTTTCGACAGATTTTATTCGTGGTGCACCACATCTGTTGGCACTCGTTTAAAGTCGATTCCTTTTGAACACAACGGTTCGCAGTATCATTGAATCCAGAACGGAAACAATTGCAGGAATCATTTCAATCTACAGAAACCAAGGCTGCAGATTGCTTTACAATGTTTTATCTTCAACGAGTGAAACTGAGAATTCCAATTTTGACAAAATCGAAAATGGCGCACAACCCCAATAACTAAGGTACCTACTTCCCATTTCTGATAAGTCTACAATACAAGTACGTGGAAGAGAAGACAGCGGCGCTCTTCAGGGAAGAGATTGTTTCTGTCCCCCTTGTTCAGATTGATGACACCACCATTAGGAGCCTTCAGCTGAACGCTGGCCAGTGGCAGGCGCACACAACAACCCTGAAATGCTTCTGTTGGAAGGTTCTTCTGAAAAGTCCGAGCGTAGACCCTTGCTGGCTGTAGAGGGCGCAAAGGAATGGGATGGGCGATGGGAAGGAAAGATGGTGAGATGGGGGGATGGATGATTACGGGGCGAGCGGGAGCAGGTAAAGAGCATTGTTCGAAGCATTCTGCGAAAAAAGCTGCTTTGCCTATTTTGTAGGTTTTTTAGCTCACCTCTCCAGTTGCATAGAATTGATCATCTGCGTGTGCCACGCTCGTTGCCAGCTCTCCTGCCTTGCAATTGCAGTACTCCGCTTTCCCAGTCGCATCCACCTCCACGTGGTAACCGTCAGCCTTCGTTTTGCCCTCGCCAATGTCGTCAACGCTGGGCGAAACGCTGGTGGCGATATTCAAGCTCACGGGGCGGTCCCCGTTGCGCTGGGAATCCAGCAGCACAAGTTGAGAGACGAAAGGGAGGCGAAGAGAGGGCAGACCGAGAGGACCCAGCAGGTCAAAATAGAAATCGCAGGCGGGCAGCGCGCCGAAATCCTCGCAAACTTTAGAAGCCCCCTTGGAAAAGTGTCCGCCAGGAAGTTGAGAAACGAAGCTTGCTATCGTGGCAGCTTCTAGAAGGACTGCTTTGAGCTTGGCTCCTGCCGCTGCGCCGAGAGCTGCAGCCACGGGGTTGGGAAGGGGTATGATTTGCTCCAAGGCCCGACGAGACCCGCGAAGTTCTGTAAGGTTACGACGCGGAGCGACGGTTCCCGACGAAATGGATGGACCTGCAGCAGTGGTAGCGGCGGCTCCAAAGAGGCAAACGACTGATACAAGGAGGGCACGCGGGACGGCCATGTCGCTGTGAATAAAATTTGAGGGTTCGAAGTGATTCACTCTTTGGAAAAAGGAAAAGCTTGCATATGATTTCAGCGAACGGTGTGACTATCTAGCGTGCGGAATTCAGGCGGACGAAGAATGGGTAGCCCAGACGGCGCCAAGAGCGCCACGATGCGCCATTGATCTTGCGAACATCCAATCCGAGCGAGTCCAGAATCGAATCGCGTAAATCGGATGACAGTGAAAGAGCTGATAAATCACGCAAAGGTTCCCGCACATTCGGTGGAACCAAGAAGAGCGCCATCATGACGTCTAACATTGGGGCAGACTACCACTAAATAAAGTGCAGTCTTCGTCGGGAAATTCTGAGTGACTAGACAGTTCGACAGGCAGTGACAGACAGTTCGCTCAGTGCGGAAGCTTGGAACTTGCTTGTCATTTCTGCACCATCATACGCGATTGTTGGTCTTTCGAGAACACACAACAGCTATTATAAGCCTGTCTATTAGTAGAGTTATGAACACGAAATATACTAGACTTTACTAGAACAAGCAAACCAAATTTATAACTCTGCCACTGACCGAACCATGAAAATTAGCGAAACATTTTATATTAGTTGGTCTTTGAAATGAGGCATCTTATTTCATCAATTCTGCTGCCTGGCTCATGGACTGTATAACACTTGTTTCTAGTATACGATACCATGAACATCACTTCTGTTGCAATTTGCTGATTAACGAGTTACTGCAAATTCATATGCTTTTAGCGAAAGAGCTTTTACCACCGCTTGCGATGCGGTGCGAACTGGTGGAGTAGTGACGGACGAATGAGTAACGGAAATGCACGTGTTACGAGTGCAATTGAGTGAACGAACGAGAATTGCACTATCCAAGCAAGAGTACAATGAGCAAAGGCATGAGCGAAGAATATATAGCGAAACTACAGTGGTAACGGTAATGGACTGTGGTTGTCGCGCGACGGGCCCAGGACTGAGGTTCAGAAAAGTATCGAAGCGGAGGCCCGTGGCGCGAGTTACCCGCCGAGCCATGAGGTCGGGGTGCGACGTGCGAAGGTGGCGGACAGATTGTCGATGCGAGGACTGCGAGTGGTAACGGTGCTGACTGTGGTGCTACAGTGATGTACGCGTTGAGCAGGGATGCGAAGTAAGGAAAAAGAGGTTTTCCTTACACTACCCCCCCCTTTAAGGAGGTCCTCCTTACGAAAGTGCGTGTATATCCCTGAAATTTCGGCTGCGCAGATACTCGGTGAGGACGGGGTTGTCAAAACATTATAGCTTATGCTTTTGTGTAGGCTGTAGTGGGGTATCCCATAGAGGGTACAACCCAATTAGGGTTGGTACTTGTACCCACTTTATTCATAGTTCATTCATCCTCGTTTCAGTTTTCTCATGGTATCAGAGCGAAGGTCTCGGGTTCGAATCCCGGTGTGTGCACTTCGGACATCCCAGTGCGGGGGGGTGTCAAAGGTCCACTGATGATCCCCGATTGATCCTAGGGAAGGGTTACGAGCACGTTGGCCTGGGGGGTTATGGGCGCACTTACCCGCTACACAAACAAGCCCTTTTATCCCAATGGTCTAGTGGTTGGGATTCTGACAGGGGTGGTTTTCGATTCTGTCCAGGGGAACCCAATTGTCTTCGGTGGGTGTACGGTCCTTCCAGCGGAGTAAGAGCTCGATCCTTCGGGCTCCTCGAGGGTCGCGAACTCTGTGACTCTGGATTTTCTCGGGGGTGATGATTGGTTAAGTCGGCGGTCTTGTCATCCTGGCTGGGCGATTGCGTGGCAGTTGGCTCGTGGACGGGACGTAAGGGCGAAGTAGGCTGACGTGGAACGAGGGGCTGACGTACCAGTCAGCAGGGAGGAGGAGGTGGGCGGTGACAGGTGTAAGCATGTGGCTTAAGCGAAATGGCCCGCAGTATCGGGGGCGGAGTTTCGGGGTGATGGGCAGTCAGAGATTTTGGGTGTCGAGCAAAACTAAGCCGTCAGGCTGGTAAGTGATAGGTCTGCGGTGGCGGTTGGCGTTGCGTTTAGTGATGATGTTAGCTTTTGTAATTGCATGTGCTGCCCTGGTCCGTGCTGCTTGCAAAATTTCGGCGAACTATTGCGCGCGTGGAACCGGGTTCTCGGGATTCGAGGTCATGGGTGTTGTTGGGTCTTGTCCGTAGTTCAGGTAAAACAGTGATTGTTGGGTCGTGGCGGATGGGGCGTTGTTGTATGCGAATTCAATGAGTGGCAGTTGCTGTTCCCACGCGTTTGGGTTGTCGCGAGTGGCCCGGATGAGCTGTTCCATGGTCTGATTTGTCCGTTCTGTCTGTCCGTCTGTTTCAGGGTGGTACGATAAACTAAACTGTAGTCGCGTACCGAACTGCTGCCACAGGTTCCGCCAGAAGTTGCTGGTCAATTTCGTGTCTCTGTCGCTGATGATTGATGCTGGTATCCCGTGCAGTCGAACGACGGTAGAGATGAAGAGGCGGGCTGTTTCTTCGGCTGTGATTGATTTTTTGTAGGCTGCGAAGTGTGCCATTTTCGTCAGTCGATCGACGACGACCAGGATCGCGTCATTCCCACTCGCCCCGCCCGGTAACCCCGTGACGAAGTCCATCGTTACCTGCTGCTAAGCACGCTCTGGAAAAGGGATTGGCTGCAACAGTCCCGCCGGCCGCTTCCGTGTTGACTTCATGATCTGGCAATTGGGACACGATGCCACGTGTCGCTGCACGTTGGTCAACATTTCGGGCCAGTAATAATACCGCTGCAGCTCCTGCCGTATTTTTTCTACCCCGAAATGTCCCGAGGTAACCCCGTCGTGTGCCTCCTGTAATAGTAATTTCCGTAGCAGTGTGTACCCTGGTATCCAGATGCGGTCGGTCCCAGCTTTTACGTAATAGACTCCCTTGGCTGCTGCGAATTGCTGTGAATTTCCTCCTGTGAAGAATGGGTCCGTTTGATATCCGTGGGTAAATAGTCTTGTAAGTAGCGGGCTGGTCTGGGCGAGTAGTATCGCGTGGATCTGGGCAGTGGGGCGGGTCAGTGCGTCGGCGATGTTCGAGGCTCCCTTTTTTGTAGGTGACTGTGAAGTGGAAATTGGATTCGAGGAAATCGAGCCAGCAATTCTGTCGTGGGCTGAGGTGGGGCTGTGCGCGGAGGTACTGTATTGATCGGTGGTCTGTCTGTACTGTCACGTCTGCGCCGGTCAAGTAGCAGCGCCACACTTTGAACGCATGAACGATCGCAAAAAATTGGCGGTCGTGTATCGGGTAATTTCGCTCGGGCGGATGCAGTTTTCGTGACTTGTATGCAATGGGCTGTAGGCCGTTGCCGAAGTCCTGTAGCAGTACGGCTCCAATGGCGATGTGGCTTGCGTCTGTAACAACCTCGAAGGGGCGATGTGGGTTGGCGATGCGCAGGACGGGCGGTGAACAAAGAACATTTTTCAGGGTAGAGAAGGCAGCATGCTCTTTCTCCCCCCACTTAAAAGCGAACCCCTTTCGTAGTAAATCCGTCTGCGGGGCAGTCAACTGTGCCATGTCGGGGACGAACCAACGAACATAATTAATGAACCCTAAAAAACTCTGCAGTTCCGTTATGTTCGTCGGGGGGTGCCATGCTTTGACCGTGTCCAACTTCTTTGGGTCGATTTCAACCCCAGCCTCCGAAATGACGTGCCCCAAAAATTCTAACCTATCCAGGAAGAACTCGCACTTGGAACCCTTGGTCAGTAGGCAATGCTCGTCTAAAACCTTAAAAACCGCTTCCAGATCCGCTAAGTGCTGCAGCTTATCCTGACTGTAAACTAGGATGTCGTCGAGGTAAACTATGACACATTTATCTAAGAGCAGCCTAAATGCCTCGTTCATGGTCATTCGAAAAGTCGCCGGTGTGTTGGTCAGCCCGTAAGGCATCACAGTGTACTCGAACGACCCGTACCTAGTCCTAAATGTTGTCTTGGCGCAGTCCGATGGTTCGACCCGAATCTGATGGTAATGAGAAGAAACGAGAATGAATGACTAAGGAATGGAAGTGATACAAGTATGCAACCCTGAAATTGTGTACCTACACTACAGCCTACACAACATTATAATTTGACACACACCCATAGGTAAAGTGGGGGAGAACAAGGGGTCACAAGACCAGTCAAGCAAAGCAAAGCAAGCACAGGGTGGATCACAAAGTCACCACACATTCCAAGCACAAGTTCAAGGCCACAAGGCCAGTTCACATGCAAGAGTACATATATATATAGTAGGCTAGACAAGCAAGAGCAGGGGTATATATATGTAACAGTACAAGCACGGTCAAGAGGTGAGCAAGTGAGGCAAGACAGGCACAAGACCAAGATGAGTAAAGAAGCGCTGATGATCACAAGGCGCAAGTGCCTTGGTGAAGATATCAGCAGTGTTGGCCTCAGAGGCCACGTACGCAAGACGTAGCTGACCACGCTGCTGCAGCTCACGAGCAAGGAAGTAGCGAAGAGCAATGTGCTTCGTTCTGTGCTCCAGTCTCTGCTCTCGACACAAGGCCAGCATGGCCTTGTTGTCTACGTACAACACCGGAGGAGAACGAGGCACCTCGCCAAGGTCAGTCAGCAGGTAGGTGAGCCAGCGAAGCTCCTGTGCAGCCATGGCTCCTGCGTAGATCTCAGCCTCACAACTGGAGCCGAGAACAGAAGATGAGCTGGTAGCCCGCCACGAAACAGAGCCGGAACCAAGGCTGAAGGTGTAACCCTGTGACGACCGCTGCGTAGCCTGGTCGTCAGCCCAAGAAGCGTCTGCGTGGCCAGAGAGGACCACTGGACTCTGCCCTCCAAGCACAAGCCCCATGCCCAACGTACTGCACAAGTAGCGCAACACCCTCTTTGCTGCAGCCATGTGCTTGTCAAACATTATATATGTTCTGCTTGTGTAGGCTACAGTGGGTTAGCCTATAGGGGGTACACAATTCTAGGGTTTCCTACTTGTACTCATTTCACTGCTAGTTCATCCATTCCTGTTCGTTTATTCTCACATGGTATAGAGCGGGTCCTTCTACGGACCGTTTTTTTTTGGGCCCACCGAAGCGCCCCCCGAGGCGCGATATTTTTTAGCGACCCCTCGGGTCGTCATTTTCCCTGCGGCCCCGCCGCTTTCACTGTCGCGGCCCCGCCCCGGCCTTTACGCGGCCCCGCCGCCTGCTCTCACGCGGCCCCGCCTCGGCTCCTTCGCGGCCCCGCCGCCTGCTCTCGCGCGGCCCCGCCCGGGCTTCTACGCGGCCCCGCCCCGGCTTTCACGCGGCCCCGCCGACGGCTTTGTCGCGGCCCCGCCCCGGCCTTTACGCGGCCCCGCCGCCTGCTCTCACGCGGCCCCGCCCCGGCTCCTTCACGGCCCCGCCGCCTGCTCTCGCGCGGCCCCGCCCCGGCTTCTATGCGGCCCCGCCCCGGCTTTCACGCGGCCCCGCCGACGGCTCTGTCGCGGCCCCGCCCAGGCCCTTACGCGGCCCCGCCGCCTGCCCCTGTCGCGGCCCGGTCGCCTCCTGACGGCCCCGCCGTCCCTTCGTGACGGCACCGCCGTCCCTTCCTGACGCCCCCGCTGTCCCCTCCTGACGGCTCCTGCCGTCCCCTTCTACCGGCCCCGCAACTGCACCTGCTGGCCCCGCCGCTGCACCTACCGGCCCCCACCACCCACCCCCCCTTTTCCCGTCGCCTGTCGAGGCGACCTGAGGGGTGGCAGGTGCGTGGCCTCCCCTGCTTCTCCTCCTCCTTCATCGCTCACCTGCAGCAGCCGAGCCGCCCCACCGCCGAGCCGCCCTGCACCCGAGCCGCCCAGCAGCCGAGCCGCCCTGCCGCCGAGCCGCCGGGTCGCTGAGCTGCTGAGCTGCAGTTGCTGCCGAGCCGCCCTGCCGCCGAGCCGCCGAGTCACCGAGCTGCTGAGCTGCAGTTGCTGCCAAGCCGCCTTGCCGCCGAGCCGCCCGAGTCGCCCGAGCCGCCGAGCCGCCGAGCTGCCGAGCCACTGAGTCGCCGAGCCTACTCTTCCCACCACTGGTGAGCTCTTGCCCTGCTAGCACGTTGCGCGTCGCCTGCTTGCCTGCCTGCCTGCCTTTTGGCTTGCCTGGCTGTCTGCCTTCTTGCTGCTAGTCCTGCTCCTACTGCTGTCTGCTCCTGCTCCAGATGCAGCCCCAGCGACGCCTGCGTGAGTCCCTCACGCCCCAGCAGCTGCGTGAGTGGTACGCTGGTTGGGGCTGTAGGGGTGGCGACGCTACTCCTACTTCCACTCCTGCTGCTTCTACTCTTGGTGGCGGCCAGATGCAGCTCCCGCGACCCTCTCGCGTGTCTCTCACGCCTCGCCAGCTTCGTGAGTGGTACGCTCAGAGTGGAGGGTCTCTCAGTGCTGTTCGCTGCTCTTACGTGATTCGCACTGGTACTCGGACTGGTCAGCCTTGTGGGACACGTAGTCATACACCGTCCCGCTGCTTCGCCCGTCTGAGCGACGCCTGGCGTACCGTGTTTGGCGACGAGGCTGAGCTTCCCGACTGGGTGGAGTTGCTTAGGCAGAGGGTAGATATATATGCTCTTGACTATGATGCTATTCTCACTGCCATGTATGCATTGCCTACTAGTGCTGACCGTGCAGGTCACCTGTGCGTCCCGCCTGGCCCAGGTATAGGACCTGCTGCTCTAGCTACTGGTGAGGGTGCTGCTCTGGGTGCTAGTGAGTCTCCTGCTCCAGGTACAGGTGCGGCTGCTGCTCTAGGTGCTAGTGAGTCTGCTTCCTCAGGTACGGGTGAGGCTGCGCTCTCAGGTACCGCGTTGGCTTCGGCCTCCCTCACCTTTACACTTGACTCTGGGGCTTCTCGCTCCTTCTTTCGGGACCACACCACACTCACGCCGCTTGGTCGGCCGGTTGCAGTCTCCCTGGCTGACCCCTCTGGGGGTCCTGTCCTCGCTCACTTCTCCACTGTCCTCCCGTGTCGGGCTGCCCCCTCGGGCACCCTGTCTGGCCTGTACCTCCCCTCGTTCTCGACGAACTTGGTGAGTGGTGCAGACCTACAGGATGCGGGGGTTCACCAGTTCACTCCTGCGAGTCAGCGGGTGACCCACTGCACGGACGCACGCACAGGCCGGCACCTGGCCACGTTCTCGCGTCGGCCGGGGTCGAGCCTCTACACCCTGACCACTGAGTCTCCTCCTCTCCCCGCGTCCGGTCAGGTAGCAGCGTCGCGTCAGGTGTTTGCTGCTGCGTCCAGGTCTGGTCCTGAGTCTGCCCCCTGTTCGTGTCGCCTCCTGTCTCACGAGACTCTTCTGTGGCACCACCGTCTAGGCCACCCCTCGTTGCCCCATCTTCGGGGCATGGCTTCCCGTGTCCTTGTCTCTGGTCTTCCCCAGTCTCTCCCTCCCCTTCCTTCGGGACCAGGACCTTCCTGTGTCCCCTGTGTCGAGGGGCGCCTCAGGGCTGCTCCTCACTCCTCCCACTTTCCCCCGACAGAGGCTCCTCTGCAGACACTTCACATGGACGTGTGGGGCCCGGCCCCCGTCCGTGGGCAGGGTCACGAGCGCTACTTCCTGTTGGTGGTTGACGACTACTCGCGTTACACCTCAGTCTTCCCCTTGCGCAGCAAGGGTGCTGTCACTGAGGTGCTGATCGACTGGATCCGCGAGGCTCGTCTCCAGCTCAGGAGGAGCTTCGGCTCGGACTTTCCTGTTCTGCGTCTGCACTCTGACCGAGGTGGGGAGTTCTCCTCTCGCCTTCTGCGAGACTACTGTCGTGCACAGGGGATCCGCCAGACCTTTACGCTTCCGGACTCTCCACAGCAAAATGGGATTGCTGAGCGCCGCATTGGCATGGTCATGGATGTCGCTCGTACGTCCATGATGCATGCGGCTGCCCCCCATTTTCTGTGGCCGTTTGCGGTTCGGTACGCGGCGCATCAGCTCAACCTTCACCCCAGGGTCTCTCGGCCCGATATGTCCCCAGTGTTACTGTGGACGGGGAAGGTCGGCGATGCGTCTGCGTTCCGTGTCTGGGGATCTCGGGCGTTTGTCCGCGACTTGTCTGCGGACAAGCTGTCCCCCCGTGCTGCTCCCTGTGTCTTCCTTGGCTTCCCCCCTGACGCTCCAGGGTGGCAGTTCTACCACCCCTCCTCTCGTCGTGTTCTGTCCTCCCAGGACGTCACGTTCGACGAGTCAGTCCCCTTCTACCGCCTCTTCCTTTACCGTACTCCTTCCCTCCCCCCCCCACCGGACTTCCTGGTACCAGTTCCCCCCCCGATAGACCCCCTCCCCCCTCAGGTTCCTGCCCCTTCAGGTGTGTCCCAGGTAGACACGGTCGAGCCAGTCGAGGTTGCTGCTGAGTCTGGTCCTGCTGCGGGTGCTGAGTCTGGGGGTGCTGAGCCTGGGGGTGCTGGGCCTGGAGGTGCGGAGCTTGCGCCTGCTGGACCTGGGGGCTCTCCGGTTCTTCCGTCTCGCCGGGAGCCGCTCTCTCCACAGGAGCTGCGCGAGTGGTTTGCTCGCCGCTGGAGGCGTGCTGCTGGAGCTGGAGCTTCTTCGCCTGCTGAGGGTGCTGCCGGTCCCGGAGCTGCTGGGCGTGCGGGTCCTACTGGAGCTGGAGCTACTGAGTCTGGGGGTGCTGAGTCTGGAGCTGCTGCGCCTGGAGGTGCTAGGTCTGGAGCTGCTGAGCTTGGGGGTGCTACGTCTGGAGCTGCTGTGCCTGGGGGTGCTGAGTCTGGAGCTGCTGAGCCTGGGGTTTCTCCTGCTGCTGCGTCTCGCCGGGAGCCCCTCTCTCCACAGGAGCTGTGCGAGTGGTTTGCTCGCCGCTGGAGGAGTGCTGCTGGAGCTAGAGCTTCGTCGACCTTCGAGGGTGCTGGTGCTGCCGGTCCCGGAGCTGCTGGGCCTGCGGGTCCTACTGGAGCTGGAGCTGCTGAGGGTGTTGGTGCTGAGACTACTGCTGTCTGTCCTGGCGGTGGTTCTGCTGCTGGTGCTGCTGGAGGTCCTGCCGCTGGAGGTGTTGGTGGCGCTGGTGCTGTTGCTGAGGGTGCTGGTGCTGTCCCTGCTGAGTCTGGAGCTGCCGCGCGGCCTCGGCCGTACTTCGTTCCGCTCCTACAGCAGGTTCTTGGTCTTTCTCCTTCGGTAGAGTGTCCACAGCCTGTCCAGTCGCAGTCACTGTTGGAGCCTTCCTCTCCTCTGCCTGCTCCCTCTCCTTACACTGGTCCTACTGGAGGTCTTGCTGAGCGTCGTGAGCCTGCGTCTCGTCCCGCGTCGCCGGTTCGTGCTGCTCGCGCTAGTGGTCGCGGTTCGCGTCAGCGTCCTCCTCCTGTCCCTGGCACGCACCGGATGTCTCTGCGTCCGTCCACTGCTCCTCTGCGTGCCCCTTTGCCTTCTCCTCCTGAGTCCTCTCTTCCTGCGCTTGCCGACCCTGAGTCGGACTCTCTTCGCGCTGCCAGTCCTACTGTCACGCGTCTGCTTGCTACTGTCGTCACTGACCCCTCTTTTGAGTCCACTGCTGCGTCTGCTCTAGTCGCTAAGCTCGTTGACTTTGCTGCTCGGTGTCGTCTCGACTACGCTGCTAGTCTTGTTGCTGAGTCTGCGTCTGTCTGTCCTCCGTCCGTCGGGGGTGAGTGTGCTCTTGGCACGGACGTCCTAGAGGACAGGCAGGAGGAGTTACAGTGTCTAGCGGCTGCTTCACCTCATCTCGCGTCTGTACTGCTTGCCCCTGAGGGAGACCCAGATGCACTAGACATCCCGACTCCGCGTTCTTACGCGGAGGCCGTAGAGGGTCCCTACTCCTCTCAGTGGCAGGCAGCTATGGATGCAGAGATGGCTTCCTGGAAGTCCACAGGCACCTACGTTGACGCGGTTCCCCCTCCTGGGGCGAACATCGTCAGTGGCATGTGGATCTTCAGGGTGAAGCGGCCGCCGGGCTCTCCACCTGTCTTCAAGGCACGGTACGTTGCTCGTGGCTTCAGTCAGCGGCAGGGAGTTGACTACTTTCAGACCTTCTCTCCCACCCCGAAGATGACTACTCTTCGGGTGCTGCTGCACATAGCCGCTCAGCGCGACTACGAGCTTCACTCTCTCGACTTCAGCACTGCGTTCTTGCAGGGTAGCCTGCACGAGGAGATCTGGGTGCGCCGTCCACCTGGCTTCACTAGGACTTTCCCTCCTGGCACCCGGTGGAGCCTCCGACGGCCAGTCTACGGTCTCCGCCAGGCACCGCGTGAGTGGCACGACACACTGAGGACTACGCTTGCGGCTCTTGAGTTTGCTCCTTCTACTGCTGACCCGTCGCTGTTTCTGCGCATTGACACTTCACTGCCGCCGTTCTACATCCTCGTGTACGTCGACGACTTGGTCTTGGCTACCGCGGACACTGCTGGACTCGCCTACGTGAAGTCCGAACTGCTGAAGAGACACACGTGCACAGACCTGGGTGAACTGCGCAGCTACCTTGGCTTGCAGATCACTCGGGACAGAGCACGCCGCACCATTACCTTGACTCAGTCACACATGGTGCAGCAGGTCCTTCAGCGCTTTGGCTTCACGTACTCCTCGCCTCAGGCCACTCCTCTGCCTACTCGCCACTCACTCTCAGCTCTGCCTTCGGATGAGTCCGTAGAGTCGAGTGGTCCGTATGCAGAGCTTGTTGGCTGCCTCATGTACCTGATGACCTGCACACGACCTGACCTTGCATACCCTCTGAGCATTCTTGCACGCTATGTTGCTCCTGGGAGACACAGACCAGAGCACATGGCTGCAGCGAAAAGGGTATTGCGCTACCTGTGCAGTACGTCGGGCATGGGGCTAGTGCTTGGAGGGCGGAGGCCAGTGGTCCTTACCGGCCACGCGGACGCTTCTTGGGCTGACGACCAGGCTACGCAGCGGTCGTCACAGGGTTACACCTTCAGCCTTGGTTCCGGCTCTAACTCGTGGCGGTCTACTCGCTCGTCTTCGGTTCTCGGCTCCAGTTTTGAGGCTGAGATCTACGCCGGGGCCATGGCTGCACAGGAGCTTCGCTGGCTCACCTACCTGCTGACTGACCTTGGAGAGCCACCTCGTTCTCCTCCAGTGCTGTACGTAGACAACAAGGCCATGCTGGCCTTGTGTCGAGAGCAGCGCTTGGAGCACAGAACGAAGCACATTGGTCTCCGCTACTTCCTTGCTCGTGAGCTGCAGCAGCGTGGTCAGTTGCGACTTGCGTACGTGGCCTCTGAGGCCAACACTGCTGATGTGTTCACCAAGGCACTCGCGCCTTGTGATCATCAGCACTTTTGCACCCAGCTGGGTCTTGTGCCTGTCTTGCCTCACTTGCTCTCCTCTTGACTTCACTTGTACTGTGACATATATATATATACCTGCTCTTGCTTGTCTAGTTTTATATATATGTCTGTACTCCTGCATGTGAACTGGCCTCTAGCCCTGCTCTTGTGCTCGGACTGTGTGGTGACTTTGTGATCCACCCTGAGCTTGCTTTGCTTTGCTTGACTGGTCTTGTGACCCCTTGTTCTCCCCCACTTTGCCTATGGGGGTGTGTCAAACATTATATATGTTATGCTTGTGTAGGCTACATTGGGTTAGCCTATAGGGGGTACACAATTCTAGGGTTTCCTACTTGTACTCATTTCACTGCTAGTTCATCCATTCCTGTTCGTTTATTCTCACAGTGCTCTGGTCTGTGTCTCCCAGGAGCAACATAGCGTGCGAGAATGCTAAGAGGGTATGCAAGGTCAGGTCGAGTGCAGGTCATCAGGTACATGAGGCAGCCAACAAGCTCTACTCATCCGAAGGCAGAGCTGAGAGTGAGTGGCGAGTAGACAGAGGAGTGGCCTGAGGCGAGGAGTACGTGAAGCCAAAGCGCTGAAGGACCTGCTGCACCATGTGTGACTGAGTCAAGGTAATGGTGCGGCGTGCTCTGTCCCGGGTAATCTGCAAGCCAAGGTAGCTGCGCAGTTCACCCAGATCTGTGCACGTGTGTGACTTCTGCAGCTCGGACTTAACGTAGGCGAGTCCAGCAGTGTCAGCCGTGGCAAATACCAAGTCGTCGACGTACACGAGGATGTAGAACGGCGGCAGAGAGGTGTCGGTGCGTAGAAACAGCCACGGGTCGGCAGTAGAAGGAGCAAACCCAAGAGCCGCAAGTGTAGTCCTCAGTGTGTCGTGCCACTCACGTGGCACCTCGCGGAGACCGTAAACTGGACGCCAGAGGCTCCACTGGGTACCAGGAGGGAACGACCCAGTGAAGCTTGGTGGGCGGCGCAGCCAGATCTCCTCGTGCAGGCTGCCCTGAAAGAAAGCTTTGCTGAAGTCGAGAGAGTGCAGCTCGTAGTCACGGTGAGCAGCAACGTGCAGCAGTACCCGAAGAGTGGTCATCTTCGGGGTGGGAGAGAAGGTCTGAAATTAGTCAACTCCCTGCCGCTGACTGAAGCCACGAGCCACGTAACGTGCCTTGAAGACAGGCGGAGAACCCGGCGGCCGCTTCACTTTGAAGATCCACATGCCACTGACGATCTTCGCCCTAGGAGGGGGAACGGCGTCAACGTAGGTGCCTGTGGACTTCCAGGAAGCCATCTTTGCGTCCATAGCTGCCTGCCACTGAGAGGAGTAGGGACCATCTATCGCCTCCGCGTAAGAGCGCGGAGTCGGGATGTCAAGTGCATCCGGGTCTCCCTCAGGGGTAAGCAGTACGGACACGAGATGAGGTGAAGCAGCGGCCAAGCTATGGAACTCCTCCTTGCTGCCCTCAAGGACGTCTGTGCCAAGGGCACACTCACCCCCGATGGAGGGAGGTCAGACAGACTCAGACTCAGCAACAAGACTGGCAGCGTAGTCTAGACGACAGCGAGCAGCAAAGTCGACGAGTTCAGCAACTAGGGCAGACGCAGTAGTGGACTCAAAGGAAGGGTCAGTGACAACAGTAGCCAGGAGATGCGTGACAGTAGGACTGGCAGCACGAAGAGAGTCCGACTCCGGGTTGGCAAGAGCAGGAAGAGAAGACTCAGGAGGAGAAGGCAGAGGGGCACGCAGAGGAGTAGTGGACAGACGCAGAGACATCCGGTGCGTGCCAGGGATAGGAGGAGGACGCTGACGCGAACCGCGACCACTAGTGCGAGCAGCACGGATAGGCGACGCAGGGCGAGACGCAGGCTCACGACGCTCAGCAAGACCTCCAGTAGGACCAGTATAGGGAGACGGAGCAGGTAGTGGGGAGGCCGGCTGTAACTGTAACAGTGACGGAACAGGCTGTGGATGCCTCGTTCATGACAGTATGCTCGCAGAAGGCCAGAGGAGAACTCTCCGCCTCTGTTAGAGTGCAGAAGCAGAACAGGAAAGTCCGAGCCGAAGCTTCGCCTGAGCTGGAGACGAGCTGCGTGGATCCAGTCAATCAACATCTCAGTGACATCACCCTTGCTGCGCAAGGGGAAGACTGTGGTGTAACGCGAGTAGTCGTCAACCACCAGCAGGAAGTAGCGCTCGTGACCCTGTCCACGGACGCGGGCCGGGCCCCACACGTCCAGCACGCTGGCGCCCCTCGACACAGGGGACGCAGGTAGGGCCAGGCCCCGGAGGAAGGGCGGCGACGGGCCGCTGAGAAGGGCGGCGACGGGGCCGCTGAAGAGGGCGGCGACAGAGCCGCAGGGAGGGCGGCGTCAGGGCCGAGCAAGGGCGGCGACGGGGCCGCTGGTGAAAGGGTGGCGAGGGGCCGCAGGGGGAGAGCAGCGACGGGCCGGGAAGGGCGGCGGATCGGGGCCGCAAGGGCAGCGGATCGGGGCCGCAAGAGGCCGCTAGGGGGCCGTGAGGGCGGCAAGGGCGACGCGACGCGGCCGTTAGGGCTGCGCGACGCGACCGCTAGGGCAGCGCGACGAGGCCGCGAGGTGCCGCTAAGGGCGACGCGACGGGGCCGTGAGGGGCCTAGCGAGGGCGCGACGGTAAGGAAAGCACACGAGGCGCGACTCGGGCCTAAGCGGAGCGCGCTCCAGGCAGGAAAAAAATTTCGTAGTGGTGGGCCCTAGGAATCGTTCCCGTTAGGGAACCTGCTCGATACCATGAGAAGAAACGAGAATGAATGACTAAGGAATGAAAGTGATACAAGTATGCAACCCTAGAATTGTGTACCCCATATAGGCTACCCCACTACAGCCTACACAACATTATAATTTGACAGGTGACCCCCCCCGTAAGTCTATTTTCGAAAACACCCGTGCTGTTCGCAGTTGGTCGATCAGTTCGTCGGCGCGGGGAATGGGGTATCGCGACTTGACAGTTACCCTGTTCAGTGCTCTGTAGTCGATACACATGTAAGAACCCCCGTCTTTTTTCGGCGTGAACAGTATCGGTGCGGCGAATGGTGACGAGCTTGGTCGGATGAACTTTTTCTCTAACAAGTAATCTAACTGCTTCCTTAGTTCGTCGAGCTCGGCCTATGTCAGTCGAAATTGGCGCTGTACGGTTGGCTGTGCCCCTGGTTCTAATTCGATTCGGTGGTCATGTGCTCGCTGAGGTGGCAATCCTTCCAGTAAGTCGTCGGGGAAAATCTCGGGGTACCGTTTCAACAGTTCCTGTAATTCGGGCGGAACATCTGCTAGCAGTTTCTTGAAATCGCTCGACTGCTCTGCTTCCTCTACTAATGCGATGTCTACTGCACTTTAGCGCAAGCACCGACAGCCCGTTTCATTGTGATGGCGTTGACGTGCACCGTTGAAGACTCGGGCGACTGCTAGAAAGGTTGTTAGACCCAGTTACCACCACTTTGCACGGTGCAGCTACCCGTCGTCCAGTCAAATCGCGGGTTATACCGTCACAGCCAATCGCGTCCCAGTAAAATATCGTGCCCATCCAGTGTCGTTGCGAGCATTTCCTGTGTAAATCCGAAATTCCCCCCGCAGCGGACTTTGACTCTCTCTACCTTTTTCCGTATGGCCAGCGGCGTGCCGTCGACTAAGCGTGCGTCTATCTCCAGGAAGCAACGACTAAGTGTCAGCTGCAGTTTTCGTGCGGTTGCCGTATTAACTAAGCTGTGGCTTGCTCCTCCGTCGATACAAATCTTCACTGCTGCTCCCTGTATTTTCCCGTGGATCAGTACTGGGCAATCCGTTGCTGTACCCTCCTTATTCATCCGAGCCCGATCAATGGCGTGAATCGGTACTGTGGCTCGGTGAGGGTCGGTGTGGTTGGGCAAGTAGGCAGTCCCGTCAGTAGTTGGCCCGATTCCTACTGACTGCTGGCGTTTCCCTGCCATGGAGATTCCCTCCCCTGCTCTGCTCCGCGGCGCTTTAGCTCCTCTAAGCATTCGCTCTTGCGATGGCCCGGCCTGTTGCAAGCAAAGCAGCGCCCCTTAAACGGCGCGGCAGCTGCATTCATTGCAACAGCGTGTACAGTGGTGTGCTCGATCGGTCCCCAAGGACGATGTCCATAGTAGGACCCCAGTCTCGGACGGCGTAAATTGTCGATTTTCTCAGCGAGCGCGAGTATCTCGTAGAAGTTCGAGAGCCCGCGTAGCATGATTTTGTGAAATGAGTTAGCAGGAATGAAATAACTAAGGAAAGATTGGGTACAAATACAACCCTAGAAACCCTGTACCCCATATGTGCTACCCCACTATAGCCTACAGCAACTATGTCATATAAATCTGACACACCCCCATAGGCAAAGTGGGGGAGAACAAGGGGTCACAAGACCAGTCAAGCAAAACAAAGCAAGCTCAGGGTGGATCACAAAGTCACCACACAGTCCGAGCGCAAGAGTAGGGCCAGAGGCCAGTTCACATGCAGGAGTACAGACATATATATAAAACTAGACAAACAAGAGCAGGCATATATATATGTCACAGTACAAGTGAAGTCAAGAGGAGAGCAAGTGAGGCAAGACAGGCACAAGACCCAGCTGGGTGCAAAAGCGCTGATGGTCACAAGGCGCGAGTGCCTTGGTGAACACATCAGTAGTGTTGGCCTCAGAGGCCACGTACGCAAGTCGCAACTGACCACGCTGCTGCAGCTCACGAGCAAGGAAGTAGCGGAGAGCAATGTGCTTCGTTCTGTGCTCCAAGCGCTGCTCTCGACACAAGGCCAGCATGGCCTTGTTGTCTACGTACAGCACTGGAGGAGAACGAGGCGGCTCTCCAAGGTCAGTCAGCAGGTAGGTGAGCCAGCGAAGCTCCTGTGCAGCCATGGCCCCGGCGTAGATCTCAGCCTCACAACTGGAGCCGAGAACCGAAGACGAGCGAGTAGACCGCCACGAGACAGAGCCGAAACCAAGGCTGAAGGTGTAACCCTGTGACGACCGCTGCGTAGCCTGGTCGTCAGCCCAAGAAGCGTCCGCGTGGCCGGTAAGGACCACTGGACTCCGCCCTCCAAGCACTAGCCCCATGCCCGACGTACTGCACAGGTAGCGCAATACCCTCTTCGCTGCAGCCATGTGCTCCGGTCTGTGTCTCCCAGGAGCAACATAGCGTGCAAGAATGCTCAGAGGGTATGCAAGGTCAGGTCGTGTGCAGGTCATCAGGTACATGAGGCAGCCAACAAGCTCTGCATACGGACCACTCGACTCTACGGACTCATCCAAAGGCAGAGCTGAGAGTGAGTGGCGAGTAGGCAGAGGAGTGGCCTGAGGCGAGGAGTACGTGAAGCCGAAGCGCTGAAGGACCTGCTGCACCATGTGTGACTGAGTCAAGGTAATGGTGCGGCGTGCTCTGTCCCGAGTGATCTGCAAGCCAAGGTAGCTGCGCAGTTCACCCAGGTCTGTGCACGTGTGTCTCTTCAGCAGCTCGGACTTCACGTAGGCGAGTCCAGCAGTGTCCGCTGTGGCAAAGACCAAGTCGTCAACGTAAACGAGGATGTAGAACGGCGGCAGGGAAGTGTCGGTGCGAAGAAACAGCGACGGGTCTGCAGTAGAAGGAGCAAACCCAAGAGCCGCAAGCGTAGTCCTCAGTGTGTCGTGCCACTCACGCGGTGCCTTGCAGAGACCGTAGACTGGCCGTCGGAGGCTCCACTGGGTGCCAGGAGGGAAAGTCCCAGTGAAGCCAGGTGGACGGCGAAGCCAGATCTCCTCGTGCAGGCTACCCTGCAAGAACGCAGTGCTGAAGTCGAGAGAGTGAAGCTCGTAGTCGCGCTGAGCGGCTATGTGCAGCAGCACCCGAAGAGTAGTCATCTTCGGGGTGGGAGAGAAGGTCTGAAAGTAGTCAACTCCCTGCCGCTGACTGAAGCCACGAGCAACGTACCGTGCCTTGAAGACAGGTGGAGAGCCCGGCGGCCGCTTCACCCTGAAGATCCACATGCCACTGACAATGTTCGCCCCAGGAGGGGGAACCGCGTCAACGTAGGTGCCTGTGGACTTCCAGGAAGCCATCTCTGCATCCATAGCTGCCTGCCACTGAGAGGAGTAGGGACCCTCTACGGCCTCCGCGTAAGAACGCGGAGTCGGGATGTCTAGTGCATCCGGGTCTCCCTCAGGGGCAAGCAGTACAGACGCGAGATGAGGTGAAGCAGCCGCTAGACACTGTAACTCCTCCTGCCTGTCCTCTAGGACGTCCGTGCCAAGAGCACACTCACCCCCGACGGACGGAGGACAGACAGACGCAGACTCAGCAACAAGACTAGCAGCGTAGTCGAGACGACAGCGAGCAGCAAAGTCGACGAGCTCAGCGACTAGAGCAGACGCAGCAGTGGACTCAAAAGAGGGGTCAGTGACGACAGTAGCAAGCAGACGCGTGACAGTGGGACTGGCAGCACGAAGAGAGTCCGACTCAGGGTCCGCAAGCGCAGGAAGAGAGGACTCAGGAGGAGAAGGCAAAGGGGCACGCAGAGGAGCAGTGGACGGACGTAAAGACATCCGGTGCGTGCCAGGGACAGGAGGAGGACGCTGACGCGAACTGCTACCACTAGCGCGAGCAGCACGAACAGGCGACGCGGGACAAGACGCAGGCTCACGACGCTCAGCAAGACCTCCAGTAGGACCAGTGTAAGGAGAGGGAGCAGGCAGTGGAGAGGAAGGCTCCAGTAGGGGCTGCGACTGGACAGGCGGTGGACCCTCTACTGGAGGAGAAAGACCAAGAACCTGCTGAAGGAGCGGAACGAAGTACGGCCGAGGCCGCGCGGCAGCTCCAGACTCAGCAGGGACAGCACCAGCACCCTCAGCGACAGCACCAGCGCCACCCACACCTCCAGCGGCAGGACCAACAGCAGCAGGCTCAGCACGAACGCCCTCAGCAGCTCCAGCTCCAGGAGGACCTGCAGGGCCAGCAGCTTCGGGACCGGCTGCACCCGCACCCTCGACGGTCGAAGAAGCTCCAGCTCCAGCTCGAGCAGCACCTCCAGACTCAGCAGCACGCCTCCAGCGGCGAGCGAACCACTCACGCAGCTCCTGTGGAGAGAGGGGCTCCCGGCGAGACGCAGCAGCAGGAGAAACCCCAGGCTCAGCAGCTCCAGACGCAGCACCCCCAGGCTCAGCAGCTCCCAGCTCAGCACCCCCACGCTCAGCAGCTCCCGACCCAGCACCCCCAGACCCAGCACCTCCAGGCACAGCACCCCCCGGCTCAGCACCCCCAGGCTCCGCACCCTCCGCAGTAGCACCCTCAGGCCCAGCACCCCCAGCAGTAGCACCCCCAGGCTCAGCACCCCCGCGCACAGCACCCCCAGAGTCAGCACCCCCAGGCTCAGCACCCGCAGCAGCACCAGAGTCACCAGTAACCTCGACCGGGTCAACGGCGTCTACCTGGGACACACCTGAGGGGGCAGGAACCTGAGGGGGGAGGGGGTCTACCGGGGGGGGAACCGGCACAAGGAAGTCCGGGGGAGGGGGGAGGGAAGGAGTGCGGTAGGGGAAGAGACGGTAGAAGGGGACTGACTCGTCGAACGTGACGTCCTGGGAGGACAGAACACGACGAGAGGAGGGGTGGTAAAACTGCCACCCTGGGGCGTCAGTGGGGAAGCCAAGGAAGACACAGGGAGCAGCACGAGGGGACAGCTTGTCCGCAGACAAGTCGCGGACAAACGCCCGAGATCCCCAGACACGGAACACAGACGCATTGCCAACCTTCCCCGTCCATAGCAAGGCTGGGGACATCGCTGGCCGAGAGACCCGGGGGTGAAGGTTGAGCTGATGCGCCGCGTACCTCACCGCAAACGGCCACAGAAAATGGGGGGCAGCCGCATGCATCATGGACGTACGAGCGACATCCATGACCATGCCAATGCGGCGCTCAGCAATCCCATTTTGCTGTGGTGAGTCCGGAAGCGTGAAGGTCTGGCGGATCCCCCGTGCACGACAGTAGTCTCGCAAAAGGCGAGAAGAGAACTCTCCGCCTCTGTCAGAGTGCAGACGCAGAACAGGAAAGTCCGAGCCGAAGCTCTTCCTGAGCTGGAGACGAGCCTCGCGGATCCAGTCGATCAGCACCTCAGTGACCGCACCCTTGCTGCGCAAGGGGAGGACTGTGGTGTAACGCGAGTAGTCGTCAACCACCAACAGGAAGTAGCGCTCGTAACCCTGCCCACGGACGGGGGCTGGGCCCCACACATCCATGTGAAGCGTCTGCAGGGGAGCCTCTGTCGGGGGGAAGTGGGAGGAGTGAGGAGTAGCCCGGAGGCGACCCTCGACACAGGGGACACAGGAAGGTCCTGGCCCGGAGGGGAGAGGAGGGAGAGACTGGGGAAGACCAGAGACAAGGACACGGGAAGCCATGCTCCGAAGACGGGGCAAGGAGGGGTGGCCAAGACGGTGGTGCCACAGGAGAGTCTCGTGAGACAGGAGGCGACAAGAACAGGGGGCAGACTCAGGACCTGACCGGGACGCAGCAGCAAGTACCTGACCCGACGCAGCCACCTGACCAGACGCAGGGACAGGAGGAGACTCAACGGTCAGGGTGTAGAGACTCGACCCCGGCCGACGTGAGAACGTGGCCAGGTGTCGGCTTGTGCGAGCCTCCGTGCAGTGGGTCACCCTCTGACGCGCAGGAGTGAACTGGTGAACACCCCCATCCTGCAGGTCCGCTCCACTCACCAAGTTCGTAGAGAACGAGGGAAGGTACAGACCCGACAGGGTGCCCGAAGGGGCAGCCGGACACGGGAGGACAATAGAGAAGTGAGACAGGACAGGACCCCCAGAGGGGTCAGCAAGGGAGACCGCAACCGGCCTGGCGAGCGGCGAAAGGGTAGTGCGGTCTCGAAAGAAGGAGCGAGAAGCTCCGGAGTCAAGTGTGAAAGTGAGGGAGGACGAGGACGACTCAGTACCTGAGAGCGCAGTCTCACCAGTACCTGAGAGCGCAGACGCACTGGCACCTAGAGCAGCAGCCTCACAAGCACCTAGCGCAGCAGTACCAATGCCCGGGTCGGGCTGAAAACACCGGTAACCCTCATTCTCCTCACTATAACCCACAACATACATAGCAGTAAGGATAGCATCAAAATCAAGATCAAAGATCGCTACACCAGCCCTGAGAAGCTCATCCCAGCGAGGGATCTCACTAGCCCCAGGGAACTGCTGACGCCAAGCGTCCGTCAGGCGGCCAAAGCAGCGCTGGGTGGCGTGGGCACCCCCACACTGCTCACCCGCGCGGTCGCCGGAACGAAGAACGTAGGTGCAGGGACCAGTACCCCCACCCCTCTGACGCCCAGCGTACCACTCACGAAGCTGCTGAGGCGAAGGGATGTCCCGCGAGCGCTGCTGCTGCTGCCGGTGCGAGCGCTGGCCACCACCACCGCCGCTACGCTGCTGGGTACCACCCCGACCAGCTCCACCGCCTCCACCACTACTGCCTCCTCCGCTGCCGCCTCCACTGCCTCCACCTCCGCCGCCTCCACCTCCGCCGCTGCCTCCACCACCACCGCTGGCACCACCACCACCGTCTCCGCCGCTGCTGCCGCCACCACCACCACCACCCCCGCCACTAGCCCCGCCGCCACTCCCACTCCCTCCGCCGCCACCGCCGCCACCGCCACCGCCCCCTCCAGCTCCACCCGCGCCCTTGCCCCCCTTGCCCTTGCTGGAGCGACGTCTCCCACTAGGGGCAGACGCCGCGCCGACCGACTCAAGACCAAGCAGGTCGGCAGCAGCAGCAGAGGCAACAGAGGGCAGCAAGGGGGAAGGAGAGCACCCCTCAAAGATGGGGGTGCGAGGGTCACCACGAGAAGCACCTACAGCGACTATGCTCTTCTCCGCTGCAAGGAGGGCCTTCTCGAGGAGGTCGACGGTGAGAGTGGTGGGACAGACTGCGAGAAAGTGGTCCCTGACGACGCGAAGGGAGTCAGGGAGGCGTGCGACTACGTAGTAGAGAGCGATGTACATGGGGGGGGGGTTCTTAGCGCAGAACTCAGCAGGAAGGGCGGCGCGGTAGCGAGTGTCACTAGTGCGGAGGTGCGTAATGAGGTCAGCGACAGTGGGAAAGGCAGAGAGGTCAGGAAAGAGGTAGGGAAGCATGAGACGACTCAGTGCAGCAGTGGCAGGGGAGGAGTAGCGCGCAACTACAGCGTCGTACAAGGTCTGAGCACTCTTGTACTGACTAAAGTGCGCACGCTCAGAGGTAGGGAGGTGGCGACGCACAGCAAGACGTGCAGCAGCATCGCGGGTGGCCCACTTAGAGCGGACAGCGGGATCAGCATCAGCAGCAGGGGCAGGAGAGGCGCCAGAGGTGAGGTCAAAGAGAGAAAGGTCGTCAGCCCTGTCGCACTGTAAGAACAGCTGCAGGTCGTCTAACCAGACCTCAAAATCAATGGCGCGACCCTCAGCGTCAAAAGCTAGGACACTAGGGGTAGCCATGGTGACGACAGCGACGCAGTGCAAGCAGTAGGGAAAGAGCTCACAGTGTTAGTGGGACAGTGCTCACCAGGCAGGGTAGGTCGTGCAGTCAGCAGAAAGGCGGCTCAGCGACCGGGCGGCTCGGGTGCACAGCTGCTCGGCTCCCGGGCGGCTCGGCGGCTGGGCGGCTCGGGCGCAGGGCGGCTCGGCTCCCGGGCGGCTCGGCGGCTGGGCGGCTCGGGTGCAGGGCGGCTCGGCTGCTGGGGCGGCTCGGCCGGGAGATGCAGCGTTGGGCCGGCAGGTGCAGCGTCGGGCCGGTAGGTGCAGCGGCGGGCCGGCAGGTGCAAGTGGCGGGCCGGCAGGAGCAGCGGCGGGCCGGCAGGGTGCAGCGGCGGGCCGGTAGGTGCAGCGACGGGCCGGCAGAGTGCAGCGGCGGGCCGGCAGGGTGCAGCGGCGGGCCGGCAGGAGCAGCGACGGGCCGGCAGAGTGCAGCGGCGGGCCGTAGAGTGCAGCGGCGGGGCCGTCGGCAGCAGAGGCGGGGCCGCGTCAGAGGAGGCGGCGTGGCCGCGTCAGGGGAGGCGGCGGGTCCGCGTCAATGGAGGCGGCGGGGCCGCGTCAGGGGAGGCGGCGGAGTCGCGTCAGGGGAGGCGGCGGGGCCTCGTCAGGGGAGGCGGCGGGGCCGCGTCAAGGGAGGCGGCGGGGCCGCGTCAAGGGAGGCGGCGAGGCCGCGTCAAGGGAGGCGGCAAGGCCGCGTCAGGGGAGGCGGCGGGGCCGCGTCAAGGGAGGCGGCGGGGCCGCGTCAAGGGAGGCGGCGGGGCCGCGTCAGGGGAGGCGGCGAGGCTGCGTCAAGGGAGGCGGCGGGGCCGCGTCAAGGGAGGCGGCGGGGCCGCGTTAAAAGAGGCGGCGGGGCCGCGTCAAGGGAGGCGGCAAAGCCGCGTCAGAGGAGGCGGCCGGGCCGCGAGTGAAAAGGCGACCCGAGGGGTCGCTAAAAAAAAGAGGGCGCGCCTCGGGGCGCGCGTCGGTGGGCCCAGACAACGGTCCTAAGGTAGGACCCGCTCTATACCATGTGAAAATAGGAAAACAGGAATGAATGAACTATGAATGAAAGCAGTACAAATATGAAACCCTAACTGGGTTGTACCCCCTATGGGATACCCCACTACAGCCTACACAGCAGTATAAGCTATAGATATGTTCTGACAAAGAGCACACTCACCCCCGACGGACGGAGGACAGACAGACGCAGACTCAGCAACAAGACCAGCAGCGTAGTCGAGACGACAGCGAGCAGCAAAGTCAACGAGCTCAGCGACTAGAGCAGACGCAGCAGTGGACTCAAAAGAGGGGTCAGTGACGACAGTAGCAAGCAGACGCGTGACAGTAGGACTGGCAGCGCGAAGAGAGTCCGACTCAGGGTCGACAAGCGCAGGAAGAGAGGACTCAGGAGGAGAAGGCAAAGGGGCACGCAGAGGAGCAGTGGACGGACGCAGAGACATCCGGTGCGTGCCAGGGACAGGAGGAGGACGCTGACGCAAACTGCGACCACTAGCGCGAGCAGCACGAACAGGCGACGCGGGACGAGACGCAGGCTCACGACGTTCAGCAAGACCTCCAGTAGGACCAGTGTAAGGAGAGGGAGCAGGCAGTGGAGAGGAAGGCTCTAGTAGGGACTGCGACTGGACAGGCGGTGGACCCTCTACTGGAGGAGAAAGACCAAGAACCTGCTGCAGGAGCGGAACGAAGTACGGCCGAGGCCGCGCGGCAGCTCCAGACTCAGCAGGGACAGCACCAGCACCCTCAGCGACAGCACCAGCGCCACCCACACCTCCAGCGGCAGGACCAACAGCAGCAGGCTCAGCACGAACGCCCTCAGCAGCTCCAGCTCCAGGCGGACCCGCAGGTCCAGCAGCTCCGGGACCGGCAGCACCCGCACCCTCGACGGTCGAAGAAGTTCCAGCTCCAGCTCCAGCAGCACCTCCAGACTCAGCAGCTCCCAGCTCAGCACCCCCACGCTCAGCAGCGCCCGACCCAGCACCCCCAGACCCAGCACCTCCAGGCACAGCACCCCCCGGCTCAGCACCCCCAGGCTCCGCACCCTCCGCAGTAGCACCCTCAGGCCCAGCACCCCCAGCAGTAGTACCCCCAGGCTCAGCACCCCCGCGCACAGCACCCCCAGAGTCAGCACCCCCAGGCTCAGCACCCGCAGCAGCACCAGAGTCACCAGTAACCTCGACCGGGTCAACGGCGTCTACCTGGGACACACCTGAGGGGGCAGGAACCTGAGGGGGGAGGGGGTCTACCGGGGGGGGAACCGGCACAAGGAATTCCGGGGGAGGGGGGAGGGAAGGAGTGCGGTAGGGGAAGAGACGGTAGAAGGGGACTGACTCGTCGAACGTGACGTCCTGGGAGGACAGAACACGACGAGAGGAGGGGTGGTAGAACTGCCACCCTGGGGCGTCAGTGGGGAAGCCAAGGAAGACACAGGGAGCAGCACGAGGGGACAGCTTGTCCGCAGACAAGTCGCGGACAAACGCCCGAGATCCCCAGACACGGAACACAGACGCATCGCCAACCTTCCCCGTCCACAGCAAGGCAGGGGACATCGCAGGCCGAGAGACCCGGGGGTGAAGGTTGAGCTGATGCGCCGCGTACCTCACCGCAAACGGCCACAGAAAATGGGGGGCAGCCGCATGCATCATGGACGTACGAGCGACATCCATGACCATGCCAATGCGGCGCTCAGCAATCCCATTTTGCTGTGGTGAGTCCGGAAGCGTGAAGGTCTGGCGGATCCCCTGTGCACGACAGTAGTCTCGCAGAAGGCGAGAAGAGAACTCTCCGCCTCTGTCAGAGTGCAGACGCAGAACAGGAAAGTCCGAGCCGAAGCTCTTCCTGAGCTGGAGACGAGCCTCGCGGATCCAGTCGATCAGCACCTCAGTGACCGCACCCTTGCTGCGCAAGGGGAGGACTGTGGTGTAACGCGAGTAGTCGTCAACCACCAACAGGAAGTAGCGCTCGTAACTCTGCCCACGGACGGGGGCTGGGCCCCACACATCCATGTGAAGCGTCTGCAGGGGAGCCTCTGTCGGGGGGAAGTGGGAGGAGTGAGGAGTAGCCCGGAGGCGACCCTCGACACAGGGGACACAGGAAGGTCCTGGCCCGGAGGGGAGAGGAGGGAGAGACTGGGGAAGACCAGAGACAAGGACACGGGAAGCCATGCTCCTAAGACGGGGCAAGGAGGGGTGGCCAAGACGGTGGTGCCACAGGAGAGTCTCGTGAGACAGGAGGCGACAAGAACAGGGGGCAGACTCAGGACCTGACCGGGACGCAGCAGCAAATACCTGACCCGACGCAGCCACCTGACCAGACGCAGGGACAGGAGGAGACTCAACGGTCAGGGTGTAGAGACTCGACCCCGGCCGACGCGAGAACGTGGCCAGGTGTCGGCCTGTGCGTGCCTCCGTGCAGTGGGTCACCCGCTGTCTCGCAGGAGTGAACTGGTGAACACCGCCATCCTGCAGGTCCGCTCCACTCACCAAGTTCGTAGAGAACGAGGGAAGGTACAGACCCGACAGGGTGCCCGAAGGGGCAGCCGGACACGGGAGGACAGTGGAGAAGTGAGACAGGACAGGACCTCCAGAGGGGTCAGCAAGGGAGACCGCAACCGGCCGGCCGAGCGGCGTAAGGGTAGTGCGGTCTCGAAAGAAGGAGCGAGAAGCTCCGGAGTCAAGTGTGAAAGTGAGGGAGGACGAGGACGAGGCAGTACCTGAGAGCGCAGTCTCACCAGTACCTGAGAGCGCAGACGCACTGGCACCTAGAGCAGCAGCCTCACAAGCACCTAGCGCAGCAGTACCAATGCCCGGGTCGGGCTGGAAACAACGGTAACCCTCATTCTCCTCACTATAATCCACAACATACATAGCAGTAAGGATAGCATCAAAATCCAGATCAAAGATCGCTACACCAGCCCTGAGAAGCTCATCCCAGCGAGGGATCTCACTAGCCCCAGGGAACTGCTGACGCCAGGCGTCCGTCAGGCGGCCAAAGCAGCGCTGGGTGGCGTGGGCACCCCCACACTGCTCACCCGCGCGGTCGCCGGAACGAAGAACGTAGGTGCAGGGACCAGTACCCCCACCCCTCTGACGCCCAGCGTACCACTCACGAAGCTGCTGAGGCGAAGGGATGTCCCGCGAGCGCTGCTGCTGCTGCCGGTGCGAGCGCTGGCCACCACCACCGCCGCTACGCTGCTGGGTACCACCTCGACCAGCTCCACCTCCTCCACCACCACTGCCTCCTCCGCTGCCGCCTCCACCGCCTCCACCTCCGCCGCCTCCACCGCCGCCGCTGCCTCCACCACCACCGCTGGCACCACCACCACCGTCTCCGCCGCTGCTGCCACCACCACCACCACCACCACCACTAGTCCCGCCGCCACCCCCACTTCCTCCGCCGCCACCGCCGCCACCGCCACCGCCCCCTCCAGCTCCACCCGCGCCCTTGCCCCCCTTGCCCTTGCTGGAGCGACGTCTCCCACTAGGGGCAGACGCCGCGCCGACCGACTCAAGACCAAGCAGGTCGGCAGCAGCAGCAGAGGCAACAGAGGGCAGCAAGGGGGAAGGAGAGCACCCCTCAAAGATGGGGGTGCGAGGGTCACCACGAGAAGCACCTACAGCGACTATGCTCTTCTCCGCTGCAAGGAGGGCCTTCTCGAGGAGGTCGACGGTGAGGGTGGTGGGACAGACTGCGAGAAAGTGGTCCCTGACGACGCGAAGGGAGTCAGGGAGGCGCGCGACTACGTAGTAGAGAGCGATGTACATGGGGGGGGGGGTTCTTAGCGCAGAACTCAGCAGGAAGGGCGGCGCGGTAGCGAGTGTCACTAGTGCGGAGGTGCGTAATGAGGTCAGCGACAGTGGGAAAGGCAGAGAGGTCAGGAAAGAGGTAGGGAAGCATGAGACGGCTCAGTGCAGCAGTGGCAGGGGAGGAGTAGCGCGCAACTACAGCGTCGTACAAGGTCTGAGCACTCTTGTACTGACTAAAGTGCGCACGCTCAGAGGTAGGGAGGTGGCGACGCACAGCAAGACGTGCAGCAGCATCGCGGGTGGCCCACTTAGAGCGGACAGCGGGATCAGCATCAGCAGTAGGAGCAGGAGAGGCGCCAGAGGTGAGGTCAAAGAGAGAAAGGTCGTCAGCCCTGTCGCACTGTAAGAACAGCTGCAGGTCGTCTAACCAGACCTCAAAATCAATGGCGCGACCCTCAGCGTCAAAAACTAGGACACTAGGGGTAGCCATGGCGACGACAGCGATACAGTGCAAGCAGTAGGGAAAGAGCTCGCAGTGGCAGTGGGACTGTGCTCACCAGGCAGGGCAGGTCGAGTAAGTATGCAGAAAGGCGGCTCAGCGACCTGGCGGCTCGGGTGCTGGGCGGCTCGGGCGCAGGGCGGCTCGGCTCCCGAGCGGCTCGGCGGCAGGGCAGCTCGGGGGCAGGGCGGCTCGGCTCCCGGGCGGCTCGGCGACAGGGCGGCTCGGGTGCAGGGCGGCTCGACTCCCGGGCGGCTCGGCTGCAGCGCGGCTCGGCTCCCGGTAGTAGGTGGGCGGCGGGGCCGCGCGAGAAGACGGCCGGGGCCGCTACGGAAGTAGGCGGCGGGGCCGCGGTCGAACAGGCGGTTGGCGCCGAGGTCGTAGCAGGCGGCGGGGCCGTGCAAGCAGGCAGCCGGGGCCGCGACAGGAGCGGGCGGTGGGGCCGCGGTCGAACGGGCGGCTGGGGCCGCGGTCGTAGCAAGCGGCCGGGGCCGCGATCGTAGTGGGCGGCGGCCGCGGCGTAGCGGGCGGCAGGGCCGCGTCGAGCAGGCGGCTGGGGGGGCCGCGTCGAGCAGGCGGCTGGGGGGCCGCGGCAGGAGCGGGCGGCGGGGCCGCGGTCGAACAGGCGGCTAGGGCCGCGGTCGTAGCAGGCGGCCGGGGCCGCGATTAGTGGGCGGCGGCCGCGGCGTAGCGGGCGGCAGGGCCGCGTCGAGCAGGCGGCTGGGGGGGGCCGCGTCGAGCAGGCGGCTGGGGGGCCGCGTCGAGGAGGCGGCTGGGGCCGCGATCGTAGCGGGCGGCTGGGGCCGCGACTTAGCGGGCGGCTGGGCCGCGTGTGGGAGGGAGGCGACACGGAGGGTCGCTCGATAGCGGAAAAAAAGTTGAGCGCGCCTCGGGGCGCGCTTCGGTGGGCCCTAGGCAGAGTTCCACAGGGAACCCGCTCTATACCATGTGAAATGAGTTAGCAGGAATGAAATGACTAAGGAAAGATTGGGTACAAATACAACCCTAGAAACCCTGTACCCCATATGTGCTACCCCACTATAGCCTACAGCAACTATGTCATATAAATCTGACAGATTTCGTGCGAGATGTCCGGCTTCAGCCCTCCGACGTAACGGTCCACCCGCTCCGCTTCGTGCATGTAGCCGACTTGCTCGCATAATGCGAGAAAACCACTCGTATAGTCTTGAACCGATCCGAGGTGCCGCCAAGTGCGCAATCTCTGACGCGCCGAAATAGAAGCTGCGATCGGCTCAAAGCGCGCCCGAAGCCCTGCGCACCACGCATCCCACATGTTGTATTGGGCGGTCTCGCAGAATGAACTCCTGGTGACAGCTGGACCCGTGGGCGCTTCCTCTTGCGACGGTGGCTCGTAGGCGCGTGGCGACGTCACGATGACTCGCCACTAGTCCATGACGGGGCCCCTTAGCAGCGAAACGGCATACCGAATCTTCGCTGCGTCCGACCCGACGTAATTCGCGTCGAAGAAGACGTTCATCGTGAAGACCCACGATTGAACCGTCGGACCTCCACGCTGGCTCTGGTCAAAGCAGGGCGGGCGTTGCTGCTTGAGTGGCATTGGTGTGAAACTGAATGAACAGGAATGATGAACTATGAAATGAAAACAGTACAAGTACCAACCCTAATTGGGTTGTACCCCTTATGTGCTACCCCACTACAACCTACAACATGCATAAGCTATAGTAATCTGACACACCCCCATAGGCAAAGTGGGGGAGAACAAGGGGTCACAAGACCAATCAAGCAAAGCAAAGCAAAGCTCAGGGTGGATCACAAAGTCACCACGCAATCCGAGCACAAGTTCAAAGGCCAGACGGCCAGTTCACATGCAAGATCATATATAGAGATATACAAGAGTCAAGCAAGCAAGAGCAAGAGTATATATAGGCGAAGGTACAAGCAAGGTCAAGAGGAGAGCAAGTGAGGCAAGACAGGCACAAGACCCAACTGCGTGCAACAACGCTGATGATCACAAGGCGTAAGTGCCTTGGTGAAGACATCAGCAGTGTTGGCCTCAGAGGCCACGTACGCAAGTCGCAACTGTCCACGCTGCTGTAGCTCACGAGCAAGAAAGTAGCGGAGAGCAATGTGCTTCGTTCTGTGCTCCAGCCGCTGCTCTTGACACAAGGCCAGCATGGCCTTGTTGTCTACGTACAGGACTGGAGGAGAACGAGGCTGCTCTCCAAGGTCGGTCAGCAGGTAGGTGAGCCAGCGTAACTCCTGCGCAGCCATAGCCCCAGCGTAGATCTCAGCCTCACAACTGGAGCCGAGAACAGAAGACGAGCGGGTAGCCCGCCACGAGACAGAGCCGGAACCAAGGCTGAAGGTGTAACCCTGTGACGACCGCTGCGTAGCCTGGTCGTCAGCCCAAGAAGCGTCTGCGTGCCCAGTGAGGACCACTGGACTGCGCCCTCCAAGCACTAGCCCCATGCCCGACGTACTGCACAAGTAACGCAACACCCTCTTCGCTGCAGCCATGTGCTCTGGTCGGTGTCTCCCAGGAGCAACAAAGCGTGCGAGAATGCTAAGAGGGTATGCGAGGTCAGGTCGTGTGCAGGTCATCAGGTACATGAGGCAGCCAACAAGCTCTGCAAACGGACCACTCGACTCTACGGACTCATCCGAAGGCAGAGCTGAGAGCGAGTGGCGAGTAGGCAGAGGAGTGGCCTGAGGCGAGGAGTACGTGAAGCCAAAGCGCTGAAGGACCTGCTGCACCATGTGTGACTGAGTCAGGGTAATGGTGCGGCGTGCTCTGTCCCGGGTGATCTGCAAGCCAAGGTAGCTACGCAGTTCACCCAGGTCAGTGCACGTGTGTCTCTTCTGCAGCTCGGACTTCACGTAGGCGAGTCCAGCAGTGTCAGCTGTGGCAAAGACCAAGTCGTCGACGTACACGAGGATGTAGAACGGCGGCAGAGAGGTGTCGGTGCGCAGAAACAGCGACGGGTCGGCAGTAGAAGGAGCAAACCCAAGTGCCGCGAGCGTAGTCCTCAGTGTGTCGTGCCACTCACCTGGCGCCTGACGGAGACCGTAGACTGGACGCCGGAGACTCCACTGGGTACCAGGAGGGAAAGACCCAGTGAAGCCAGGTGGGCGACGCAGCCAGATCTCCTCGTGCAGGCTGCCCTGCAAGAAAGCTGTGCTGAAGTCGAGAGAGTGCAGCTCGTAGTCGCGGTGAGCAGCAACGTGCAGCAGAACCCGAAGAGTGGTCATCTTCAGGGTGGGGGAGAAGGTCTGAAAGTAGTCAACCCCCTGCCGCTGACTGAAGCCACGAGCCACGTAACGCGCCTTGAAGACAGGCGGAGAACCCGGCGGCCGCTTCACCCTGAAAATCCACATGCCACTGACGATGTTCGCCCCAGGAGGGGGAACAGCGTCAACGTAGGTGCCTGTGGACTTCCAGGAAGCCATCTCTGCATCCATAGCTGCCTGCCACTGAGAGGAGTAGGGACCCTCTATCGCCTCCGCGTAAGAGCGCGGAGTCGGGATGTCTGGTGCATCCGGGTCTCCCTCAGGGGCTAGCAGTACAGACGCGAGACGAGGTGAAGCAGCGGCTAGACAGTGGAACTCCTCCTGCCTGTCCTCAAGGACGTCCGTGCCAAGGGCACACTCACCCCCGACGGACGGAGGACAGGCGGACTCAGACTCAGTGACAAGACGAGCAGCGTAGTCTAGACGACAGCGCGCAGCAAAGTCGACAAGCTCAGTGACAAGGGCAGACGCAGCAGACGACTCGAAGGAAGGGTCAGTGACTGCAGTAGCAAGGAGACGCGTGACAGTAGGACTGGCAGCACGAAGAGAGTCCGACTCCGGGTCGGCAAGAGCAGGAAGAGAGGAAGCTGGAGGAGAAGGCAAAGGGGCACGCAGAGGAGCAGTGGACGGACGCAGTGACATCCGGTGCGTGCCAGGGACAGGAGGAGGACGCTGACGCGACCCGCGACCACTAGCGCGCTCAGTACGAACAGGCGACGCAGGACGAGACGCAGGCTCACGACGCTCAGTAAGACCTCCAGTCGGACCAGCGTAGGGAGAAGGAGCAGGCAAAGGGGAGGCAGGCTGTAGCTGTGGCTGTGACCGGACAGGCTGCGGACCCTCTAAGGGAGGAGGAGGAGGTGCAAGACCAAGAACCTGCTGCAGGAGCGGAACGAAGTACGGTCCGGGCCGCGCGGCGACGCCAGAAACAGCAGGAACAGCACCAGCAGGCCCGTCAGGAGCACCCACTCCAGCAGCACCTCCAGCAGAACCACCAGAAGCTCCAGAACCTTCAGCAGCAGCACCAGGAGTACTGTCAGTCGGACCTCCAACCGCAGGCTCAGCGCCAACACCCTCAGCAGTACCAGCTCCAGGAGAGCTCTCAGACCCAGCAGCTCCAGCACCCACAGTACGAGCACCGCCAGGACGCGTGGCAGCAGTACCCTCCGCAGCCGAAGAACCACCAGCACCAGCAGCACACCTCCAGCGCCGGGCAAACCACTCACGCAGCTCCTGTGAGGAGAGTGGCTCCCGGCGAGACGAAGCACCCCCAGGCACAGCACCCCCAGGCTCAGCACCCCCAGGAACAGCACCCCTAGGCTCAGCACCCCCAGGCTCAGCACCCCCAGGCACAGCACCCCCAGGCGCAGCACCCCCAGGCTCAGCACCCCCAGGCACAGCACCCCCAGGCTCGACACCTCCAGGCTCAGCACCCCCAGGCACAGCACCCCGAGGCTCAGCACCCCCAGACTCCGCACCCCCAAGCTCAGCTCCCGGAGCAGCACCAGAGTCACCAGTGACCTCGACAGGCTCAACCGCGTCTACCTGGGACACACCTGAAGGGGCAGGACCCTGAGGGGGGAGGGGGACTACCGGGGGGGGACCTGGTACCAAGAAGAGCGGGGGTGGGGGGAGGGACGGAGTGCGGTAGGGGAAGAGGCGGTAGTAGGGTACCGACTCGTCGAACGTGACGTCCTGGGAGGACAGAACACGTCGAGAGGTGGGGTGGTAAAACTGCCACCCAGGGGCGTCGGGGGGGAACCCCAGGAAGACGCAGGGAGAAGCACGAGGGGACAGCTTGTCCGCAGACAGGTCGCGAACAAACGCCCGAGATCCCCAGACCCGGAACGCCGACGCATCGCCAACCTTCCCTGTCCACAGCAGAGCTGGGGAGGTCTCCGGTCGAGAGACCCTGGGGTGGAGGTTGATCTGGTGCGCAGCGTACCTGACCGCAAACGGCCACAGAAAATGGGGAGCAGCCGCATGCATCATGGACGTACGAGCGACGTCCATGACCATGCCAATGCGGCGCTCAGCAATCCCATTCTGCTGTGGTGAGTCCGGAAGCGTGAAGGTCTGACGGATGCCTCGCACACGACAGTAGGCACTCAGGAGGCCAGAGGAGAACTCTCCGCCTCTGTCCGAGTGCAGACGCAAAACAGGGAAGTCAGAGCCAAAGCTCCTCCGAAGTTGGAGACGAGCTGCGCGGATCCAGTCGATCAACACCTCTGTGACCTCACCCTTGCTGCGCAAGGGGAAGACTGTGGTGTAACGCGAGTAGTCGTCAACCACCAGCAGGAAGTAGCGCTCCTGACCCTGGCCACGTACGCGGGCTGGGCCCCACACGTCCATGTGAAGCGTCTGCAGCGGGGCCTCTGTCGGAGGAAACTGGGAGGAGTGAGGGGCAGCACGCTGGCGCCCCTCGACACAGGGGACACAGGCAGGGCCAGGGCCCGGAGGGAGGGGAGGGAGGGACCGGGGAAGACCAGACACAAGGACTCGCGAGGCCATGCCTCTGAGCCGAAGCAGAGAGGGGTGGCCAAGGCGGTGGTGCCAGAGGAGGGTCTCGTGAGACAGACGACGACACGAACAGGGGGCAGACTTAGGACCAGACCTGGACGCTGCAGCAAACACCTGACCAGACGAAGGGACCCTACCAGACGCAGTACCTGGAGGAGAAGCAGTGGTCAGTGTGTACAGGCTCGACCCTGGCCGACGTGTAAACGTAGCCAGGTGGCGACCTGTATCCGCCTCCGTGCAGTGGGTCACCCGCTGACGAGCAGGGGTGAACTGGTGGACACCCGCATCCTGAAGGTCAGCACCACTCACCAAGTTCGTCGAGAACGAGGGGAGGTAGAGACCAGTCAGGGTGCCAGAGGGGGCCGCCAGACACGGGAGGACAGTGGAGAAGCGAGACAGGACAGGCCCCCCAGAGGGGTCAGCCAGGGACACCGCAACAGGCCGACTCAGCGGCGTGAGAGTGGTGCGGTCCCTAAAGAAGGAGCGAGACGCTCCAGAGTCAAGGGTGAAGGTGTGAGAGGCCGAAGCCGACACAGTACCTGAGAGGGCGGACTCACCAGTACCTGAGAGCACAGACGCACTGGCACCTAGAGCAGCAGCCTCACTAGTACCTGACGCGGCAGTACCAATGCCCGGGTCGGGCGGGAAACACCGGTAACAGTCATCCTCATCACTACCAGTCACAGCATACATAGCAGAGAGAATAGCATCAAAGTCAAGATCATAAATAGCTACACCAGCCCTAGACAGCTCTCCCCAGCGGGGGATCTCAGCGGCCTCCGGAAACTGCTGACGCCAGGCGTCGGTCAGGCGGCCAAAGCAGCGACGGGCTGTGTGGGCGCCTCCACACCTCTCCCCTGCACGGTCACCAGTGCGAAGAACGTAGGGGCAGGGACCAAGCGCACCACCGCGCTGACGCTGCAAGTACCACTCACGGAGCTGTTGAGGGCCGGGGACGGTGCGAGAGCGCTGCTGCTGCTGCGGCTGCTGCTGCTGCTGCTGCTGCTGCTGCTGGCGCTGACCACCCCCAGAGCTGCTCCGCTGGGACGAGCCACTCCGACCCCCGCCTCCACCGCCACCCCCGCCTCCACCGCCACCCCCGTCTCCACCGCCACCTCCCCCACCAGGACCGTCGCTCCCACCGCTCCCAGCGCCTCCTCCGCTACCACCTCCGCCGCCACCTCCGCCTCCACCGCCGCCACTAGTACCCCCACTCCCGCCACCACCCCCACCGCCACCCCCACTCCCCCCTCCACCCCCACCGCCTCCTCCACCGCCCCCTCTAGCTCCACCCGCTCCCTTGCCCCCCTTGCCCTTGCCAGAGCGGCGTCTGCCGCTGGGGGCAGACGCCGCGCCGACCGACTCAAAACCAGCGAGGTCGGCCGCAGCGGCAGAGGCGACAGAGGGCAGCAGGGGGGAAGGACCACACCCCTCAAAGATGGGGGTGCGAGGGTCACCCCGAGAGGCCCCTACAGCGACAATACTCTTCTCAGCCGCTAGCAGGGACTCCTCAAGGAGGTCGACAGTGAGAGTGGTGGGACAGACAGAGAGAAACTGGTCCCTAACGACACGAAGGGACTCAGGGAGACGGGTGACGAGAAAGTAGAGAGTGATGTACATGGGAGGAGGGTTCGCAGCGCGGAACTCAGCAGGAAGGGCAGCACGGTAGCGGGTGTCACTAGCGCGGAGGTGGGTAACGAGGTCAGCAACAGTGGGAAAGGAAGCGAGGTCAGGGAAGAGAAACGGTAGCATGAGGCGGCTAAGGGTAGCGGAGGAAGGGGAGGAGTAGCGTGCAACTACAGTGTCGTACAAGGCCTGAGCGGTCTTGCACTGACTAAAGTGGGCACGCTCAGAGGAAGGGAGGTGGCGACGCACAGCAAGACGTGCAGCAGCATCGCGGGTCGCCCACTTGGAGCGAGCAGCAGAGTCAGCATCAGCAGGCGGGGCAGGGACAGCACCAGAGACAAAGTCAAAGAGAGAGACCTCATCTATCGCATCACACAGTAAGTACAGCTGCAGGTCTTCAATCCAGACGGCAAAGTCAATGGCCCTCCCCTCAGCGTCAAAAGTAAGAACATTGGGGGTGGCCATGGCAGCAGCTGAAAGTCTCACCGGGCTAGGAGAGTCGGGTAGGTCAGCAGCAGAGGAACACAGCGCAGGAACAGCAGCACGGCTCCTCAGGTGGCTCGGGCGGCTCGGGCTGCTGGGGCGGCTCGGGCGGCTCGGGCGGCTCGGGCGGCTCGGCTGCTGGGGCGGCTCGGCTGCTGGGGCGGCTCGGGCGGCTCGGGCGGCTCGGGCGGCTCGGGCGGCTCGGCTGCTGGGGCGGCTCGGCTGCTGGGGCGGCTCGGCAGCTAGGGCGGCTCGGCTGCTGGGAGATGCAGTTGCGGGGCCGTCAGGCGCAGCGGCGGGCCGGCAGGTGCAGTGGCGGGGCCGTCAGGCGAAGCGGCGGGCCGCCGGGTGCAGGGGCGGGCCGTAGGGTGCAGCGGCGGGCCGGTAGGTGCAGCGGCGGGGCCGGCAGGTGTAGCGGCGGGCCGTTGGGTGCAGCACCGGGCAGTAGGGTGCAGTGGCGGGCCGGCAGGTGCAGCAGCGGGGCCTTAGGGTGCAGCGGCGGGCCGTCAGGTGAGGCGGCGGGGCCGTCAGGTGAGGTGGCGGGCCAGCAGGCGAGGCGGCGGGCCGTCAGGTGAGGCGGCGGGGCCGTCAGGTGAGGTGGCGGGCCAGTAGGTGAGGCGGCGGGCCGCCAGGTGAGGCGGCGGGGCCGTCAGGTGAGGTGGTGGGCCAGCAGGCGAGGCGGCGGGCCGTCAGGTGATGCGGCGGGCCGGCAGGTGAGGCGGCGGGCTGTCAGGTGAGGCAGCGGGCCGTCAGGTGAGGCGGCGGGCCGGCAGGCACGGCGGCGAGGCCGTTAGGTGAGGCGGCCGGGCCGGCAGATGCGGCGGCGAGGCCGGTAGGGTGCAGCGGAGGGGCCGACAGAGGTGCAGCGGCGGGGCCGGCTGCAGCGACGAGGAGGCCGCGCGGCCGACGTGAGGGCGGCGCGGCGCGGCAGAGCCGAGAGGGCGGTGCGGCGCGGCCGTAAGGCCTGCGCGACGTGGGGCCCGGGCCGCGCGCGCGAAAAAAAAAAAGGAGTCGCGCGCGCGACTCTCGGGGCGCCACAAGGGCAGCGCGACACGCACTAGGGGGGAGCGCGCCTCGGGGAGAATAGGGCGCGCTCCGGGCAGAAAAAAAATCGTGGGTGGGCCCAAAAAAAACGGTCCTTAAGAGGGACCCGCTCTATACCATGTGAAACTGAATGAACAGGAATGATGAACTATGAAATGAAAACAGTACAAGTACCAACCCTAATTGGGTTGTACCCCTTATGTGCTACCCCACTACAGCCTACAACATGCATAAGCTATAGTAATCTGACACACCCCGCCATAATGACCTGTTGGCCACTTGTCGCCGCGAACTCCACGTGCCGACGGGCTTTGCGAGGCTCCCGCGGGCCTGGTGCGACCCTGTTTCCTCCCATGCCAGGCATCGGCTGGGCAGCGCCATCGCTGGCTGAGCCTGAGCGCTGTCCCACGCTGTTGTTTTGTGTTGGTGAGCAGGACGAGATGACGATCGGCTCGTCCGATTGCGCAGATGTATTTCTCCGTGCGTGTGGTGGCGCTGGAGTGTTCATCGTTGTTTGCTAACGCGCGGAGTCTCATTCCGCCGTGAGCGTCGCAATTTCGAAAGCAGAATCTTCAAGTTGGCGCAACAGACGGTCGAGCTGCTCCTGCGTCAATGTGGCGAGTGAGAATTCGGCCATGGCGGAGTTGTCGGGCGAGCTAAGCGAGAGCCTCAGTCGTGGCCGTGCGTGCTTACGAGAGAGCACTACGAGCGGTGGTGTTGTGTCGCTGAGAGACGTCTACCCCCTCCAAAAATTGACATAGTGGGGAAGTGAAGGTGTGGGTGCGGTCCGAGAGGAGATTGTAGGCTCTGATACCAAGTGTTAGGAGTGCAATTGAGTGAACAAACGAGAATTGCACTATCAAAGCAAGAGTACAATGAGCGAAGGCATGAGCGAAGTGTGAAGAATGAGGAATGGGATGCATTGAGCAGCATGAGGAGTACAAGTAGGAAACCCTAAAGTGTTGTACCCCATATTGACTACCCCACTACAGCCTAAACAGACTATAGCATATAAGTTCGATACACCCACATAGGCAAAGTGCGGGAGAACATGGGGTCACAAGACCAGGTCATGTACAAGTCATCAGGTACATGAGGCAGCCCACAAGCTTTGGGTACGGGCCACTCAGCTCTACGCACTCATCCGAAGGCAGAGCTGAGAGCGAGTGGCGAGTAGACAGAGGAGTGGCCTGAGGCGAGGAGTACGTGAAGTCAAAGCGCTGAAGGACCTGCTGCACCATGTGTGACTGAGTCAGGGTAATGGTGCGCTGTGCTCTATCCTAGGTGATCTGCAAGCCAAGGTAGCTACGCGGTTCACCCAGGTCTGTGCACGTGTGTCTCTTCTGCAGCTCGGAATTCACGTAGGCGAGTCCAGCAGTGTCAGCAGTGGCAAAGACCAAGTTGTCGACGTACACGAGGATGTAGAGCGGCGGCAGAGAGGTGTTGGTGCGCAGAAACAATGACCGGTCGGCAGTAGAAGGAGCAAACCCAAGAGCCGCAAGTGTAGTTCTCAGTGTGTCGTGCCACTCACGGGGCGCCTCGCGGCGACCGTAGACTGGCCGCCGGAGGCTCCACTGGGTACCAGGAGGGAGCGACCCAGTCAAACCAGGTGGGGGACGCAGCCAGATCTCCTCGTGCAGGCTGCCCTGCAAGAAAGTTGTGCTGAAGTCAAGAGAGTGAAGCTCGTAGTCGCGCTGAGCGGCTATGTGCAGCAGCACCCGAAGAGTGGTCATCTTCGAGGTAGGGGAGAAGGTCTCTAAGTAGTCAACTCCCTACCGCTAACTGAAGCCTCGAGCCACGTAACGCGCCTTGAAGACAGGCGGAGAACCTGGCGGCCGCTTCACCCTGAAAATCCACATGCCACTGACGATGTTCGCCCCAGGTGGGGGAACCTCGTCGACGTAGGTGCCTGTGGACTTCCAGGAAGCCATCTCTGCGTCCATGGCTGACCGCCACTATGAGGAGTAGGGACCCTCGATCGCCTCAGCGTACGATCGAGGAGTCGGGATGTCTGGTGCATCCGGGTCTCCCTCAGGGGCAATCAGCGTGGACACGAGATGAGGCAAAGCAGCAGCAATACACTGGAACTCCTCCTGCCTGTCCTCAAGGACGTCCGTGCTAAGAGCACACTCACCCCTGACGAACGGAGGACAGACAGACTTATACTCAGCAACAAGACTAGCAGCGTAGTCTATACAACAGCGAGCAGCAAAATCGACTAGCTCAGCCGCTAAGGCAGACGCAGCAGTGGACTCAAAAGAAGGGTTAGTGACAACAGTAGCCAGGAGACGTGTGAAAATAGGACTGGCAGCACTAAGATAGTCAGACTCAGGGTCAGCAAGAGTAGGAAGAGAGGACTCTGGAGGAGACGGCAACGGGACACGCAGAGGAGCAGTGGAAGGACGCAGTGCCATCTGGTGTGTGCCGGGGACCGCAGGAGGACGCGGACGCGAACCACGACCACTAGTGCGAGCAGCACGAACAGGCGACGCAGGACGAGACGCAGGCGCACGACGCTCAGCAAGACCTCCAGTAGGACTAGTGTAGGGAGAAGGAGCAAGTAGGGGGGAGGCGGGCTGTAACTGTGACCGTGACTGAACAGGCTGTGGACACTCTAAGGGAGGAGCAGGACCAGTAGAAGGCGGGAGATTAAGAACCTGCTCAAGGAGCGGAACGAAGTACGGCCGCGGCCGCGCAGCGCCTCCACAAACAGCATGGACGGCACCAGTACCCCCAGCGGTAGCACCAGCGCCACCAACACCTCCAGCTCCAACAGTGCCAATTCCAGCACCCTTAGACGCACCAGCGCCAGCAGAACCACCAGCGCCAACACCCCCAGCAGCTCCAGCTCCTGCAGCTCCAGCAGCAGCAGGACCGGCAGCTCCAGTACTGTCGGCAGCTCTAGCAGTACCTCCACCAGGACCAACTCCTGCAGCTCCAGCAGCACCCCTAGTCCCAGCAGCTCTAGTACCGCCGGTACAAGCACCTCCGGGACCAGCAGCAACAGTAGTACCTCCAGCTCCAGCAGCACGGCTCCAGCGCCGGGCTAACCACTCGCGCAGCTCATGCGGAGAGAGTGGCTCCTGCCTCGACGAAGCACCGCTGGCGACCACACGAGCAGACCCAGCGCCCCCAGGCTCCACACCCCCAGGCTCCGCACCCCCTGACTTAGCACCCCCAGGGTCTGCACCACCAGACTCAGCACCCCCAGGCTCAGCACCCCAAGACTCAGCACCCCAAGTCTCTGCACCTCCAGACCCGGCACCCGCAGGCTTAGCAACTCTAACAGCACCGGAGTCAACAGCTACCTCGACAAGCTCGACTGCGTCTACCTGAGAAACACCTGACGGGGCAGCACCCTGAGGGGGGAGGGGGTCTACCGGGGGAGGACCTGGCGCAAGGAAGAGCGGCGGCGGGGGAAGGGGCGCAGTGCTGTAGGGGAAGAGACGGTAGTAAGGTACCGAGTCGTCAAAGGTGACGTCCTGGGAGGACAGAACACGGCGCGAGGTGGGGTGGTAAAACTGCCAACCAGGCGCGTCAGGGGGGAAGCCAAGGAAGACGCAGGGAACAGCACGGGGGGACAGCTTGTCCGTAGACAAGTCGCTGACAAACGCCCGAGAACCCCAGACCCGAAACGCAGACGCATCGCCAACCTTCCCCGTCCACCGCAAGGTGGGGGAGGTCTCTGGCAAGGAGACCCGGGGGTGAAGGTTGAGCTGATGCGCGGCGTACTGAACCACAAACGGCCACAGAAAATGGGGGGCAGCCGTATGCATCATGGACGTACGAGCGACGTCCATGACCATGCCAATGCGGCGCTCAGCAATCCCATTTTGCTGTGGAGAGGCCAGAAGCGTGAAGGTCTGGCGGATGCCCTGTGTACGACAGAAGGCTCCTAGACAGGCAGAGGAAAACTCCCCGCCTCTGTCTGAGTGCAGACGCAGAACAGGAAAGTCCGAGCCGAAACTCTCTATGACCTGGAGACGAGCTGCGCGGATCCAGTCGATCAACACCTCAGTGACGTCACCCTTGCTGCGCAAGGGAAGGCTGTGGTGTAACGCGAGTAGTCGTCAACCACCAATAGGAAGTAACGCTCGTGCCCCTGTCCACGGACGCGGGCGAGGCCCCACACGTCCATGTGGAGAGTCTGCAGCGGAGCCTCTGTCGGAGGAAACTCGGAGGAGTGAGGGGCGGCGCGCTATCGCCCCTCGACGCAGGGGACGCAGGTAGGGCCAGGCCCCGGAGGTAGGGGAGGAAGATACCGGGGGAGACCAGAGACAAGGACACGGGAGGCCATGCCTCGGAGACGAGGCGTGGAGGGATGACCAAGGCGGTGGTGCCAAAGGAGAGTCTGGTGGGACAGGAGACGACACGAGCAGGGAGCAGACTCAAGACCAGACCTGGACGCTACAGCAAACACCTGACTCGACGCAGCCACCTGACCAGACGCAGCAACAGGAGGAGACTCAGTGGTCAGTGTGTACAGGCTCGACCCCTGCTGACGCGTAAACGTGGCCAAGTGTCGGCCCGTCCGAGCACACGTACAGTGGGTCACCCGCTGACTCGCAGGAGTGAACTGGTCAACCCCTCTATCCTGTAGGTCCGCTTCACACACCAAGTTCGTAGAGAACGAGGGGAGGTAGAGACCTGACAGGGTGCCAGAGGGGGCTGCCGGGCACGGTAAGACAGTGGAGAAGCTAGCAAGGACAGGACCCCCAGAGGGGTCCGCCAGGGAGACTGCAACGGGCCGACTGAGCGGCGTAAGAGTGGTGCGGTCTCGAAAGAAGGAGCGGGACGCACCCGAGTCAAGGGTGAAGGTGTGTAAGGCCTGAGCCGGCGTAGTACCTGAGAGAGCAGACTCTGCAGCACCTGGGGCAGCAGACGCACTAGCACCTGGGGCAGCAGACGCACTAGCATCTGGGGCAGCAGACGCATTAGCACCTGGGGCAGCAGACGCACTAGCACCTGGGGCAGTAGACGCACTAGCACCTAGAGCAGGAGCCTCACCAGAACCTAGAGCAGTGGCCTCAATGCGTGGGTCAGGCGGTACACATAGATAACAGTCACCCTCAACACTAGTAGTCACAACATACATGGCAGCAAGGATAGCATCATAGTCAAGATCAAAGATGGCAACCCCCGCCCTAGACAGATCTCCCCAGCGAGGGATCTCTGACGCCTCGGCTAGGCGGCTCGGCTGCTTGGCGGCTCGGCTGTCGGGCGGCTCGGCGGCTCTGCCGCGGAGCGGCTCGGCGGCTCTGCTGCTGGGCGGCTCGGTAGAGGCGGCGTCGAGGCCGCGTAGGAGGGGGCGTCGGGGCCGCTTAGGAGCGGTAGCGGGGCCGCTGAGGGGCGGCGACGATGCCGCAAGAGGGCGGCGACGGGGGCCGCTAGAGGGCGGCGACGCGGCCGCGAGAGGGCGGCGACGAGGCCGCGAGGGGCGGCTGCAGGGCCGCTACGGGCGGCGACGGGGCCGCGATAGGGTGGCAACTGGGCCGCGATAGGGCGGCGACAGGGCCGCGAGAGGGCGGCAACGAGGCCGCGATAGGGCGGCGACGGGGCCGTGGAGGAGGGGCCGCTGAGGGCGGCGCGACGGGCCGCTACGAGGGCAGCGACGGGGTCGCGAGGGGCCGTGAGAGAGGGGGAGGGCGGCTGAGGGCGGCGCGACGGGTCGCTAAGGGGAGGGCGGCACACAGGGCGCGCCTCGGTCAGGAGCGACTCGATCTCAGGGCAGGAAAAAAAAAATCGATGTTCAGTGGTGGGCCCTAGGAAGTTCCCACTAGGGAACCTGCTCTATACCATGTGAAGAATGAGGAATGGGATGCATTGAGCAGCATGAGGAGTACAAGTACCGTATTTGTCAGAATATTATCTTATTGTTCTAGCCTGTAGTGGGGTGCTCTATAGCGAGTACAACCCTTCTAGGGTTTGCTATTTGTATCCCCATTTCTGCTAGTTCATTCCTCTTTCTTTCTCCTAATTTTGTCATGCTATCAGAGCAGGTCGATCCCCTTGGATCGATCCTGTGGGTGGGTTTCCACCTCGCTTCCGCTGCTACCTTTCCTTCCCGCCGTGCGCCCCGAGGCGCGCGGCGGTTTTCTTCCCGCCGTGCGCCCCGAGGCGCGCGGCGGTTTTCTGCCCGCCGTGCGCCCCGAGGCGCGCGGCGGGCTTCTCCCCTACGTCGCGGCCCCGCCCCGATCGTCGCGGCCCCGCCCCTCGACGCGGCCCCGCTCTACGTCGCGGCCCCGCCCCGGCCCGTCGCCGCCCGTGCGCCTGCCCGGCTCGGCCCCGCCCTACCTTCGCGGCCCCGCCCTACGTCGCGGCCCCGCCCTATGTCGCGGCCCCGCCCCGACCGTCGCGGCCCCGCTCCTCGTCGCGGTCCCGGCCCCGTCCCCCCCCCCCCCCTTTCTCCCCTCCCCCCCATTTCCCGTCGCCCGTCGCGGCTCCTTCGGGGGCCGCGCGCTGTGGGGTGGCAGGTATGGGGGTGGCCAGTGTACTTTCCTCCCTTTGCTCCTCCTCCTCCTTCGTCTCCCACTGCTGCAGCTGTCGCTGAGGGGGGTGGTTGTGTGGGAGACTGGGTTTAGGGTTTAAGGGGGGTGCGTGGGAGTGGAGCTAGCGGTGTAGCAGTGGGTGTGTATCAGGGGGGTGGGACTGTTTGCGGGAGGTTGAGCGGAGGCTGCCGGCTTGTCGTCCGCAGCACCTGTAGTCCGGGGCGCTGTCCCGGTAGCCCAGTCGTAGCCAGCTGTGCCAGCCGCCCGTGGGTCCGTTGCCCGTCCGCCGCTATTTGAGCCGCGGGGCCTGTTACTCCTGTAGTCCGGGCGCTGTCCGGTAGCCGCTGTGCCAGTCTGCCTCCTGTTGCCCGTGTGTCTGCAGCTTCAGCCGTCGCCTCCTGTCTCCTCTCCCCTCACTCTCCCTTCTCCTCCTCACTTGCCCGTTGTGACTACCACTAGCTTTGCTTATAATTGTGAACTCTAAACTATTTCTTCTTGAACTTGTGCTCAGAATGTGTGGTGACATTGTGATCCACCCTGAGCTTGTTTTGCTTTACCTGCTCTGCTGATTACACCCCACTTTGGCTATGGGGGTGTGTCAGAATATTATCTTATTGTTCTAGCCTGTAGTGGGGTGCTCTATAGCGAGTACAACCCTTCTAGGGTTTGCTATTTGTATCCTCATTCTTGCTAGTTCAACTCTCTTTCTTTCTTCTAACTTTTGTCAGTATTACCCCGGACATACCACCCGCCGAAATAGAGCACCCCCCGGGTGGCTTGTGCGGGGGGGGTGCTATAGCGGGCCTCATTTCTACTATACCCCCCTTTTGGGGCGATCTGATATAGCACCCGGGGGGGTGGGTGTTATGTACGGGTAATATTGCAGTTTTTCCAAATATACACTGTGGTTGACGGCGAACGTGCACTGTACTTTGGGTGGCACATTGTAGGCGATATTCGTGGCTGTGTGGTGCCAAGTCACACTGACGTGTACTTTCGCGTACACCTGTCCAGATTTTATGGCAGGCGAACTTCAGAAGAACCGTGATCTGACCCAACAGTTTGTGTGACTTCAGTACAGTAAAATCACGACTGCCAGCTTGGTTGTGTGTTCTGTTTGATTTCGACCGGCCAGGGAAGTGAGGCGTGGGAGGGAAATGGGATGAATTTGCGTGATTGGCTGCAACACTGATTTCTTGCTCTGAACCCTGACAACTCTGAGTAAGTCGTTGTTGGACACTGACCAATCAGAGTAGCTAACCTACGAAATATGTGCCCTCATAATCCAGGGAGAATTGTTTTCCCGAAATCAGGGGGGCCCAAAATGAAACGTCAGCCCTAGGGGGTGTGTCTTCTTTCCAATCAGGGCTTGACTGTGGGCCTTGTTGGAGCTTGCAATGTGGCAGCTAACCCACGAGACTAACGTTATCGCCCAGTCCTCGGTTTTGCGCACCCAACCAACAATCTACCACCGCGTCAAACATGTACATTTTGTTCTCAACCTTTTGTGCTCTAAAAAAAATATACATTATGTAACGACCCGGGTGCAATGTAGCTTTTTCCGATGACAAGACCCCCCCCCCCCCCCCCCCCTTTTTTTTTTTTTTTTTTTTTTTTTTTTTTTTTTTTTGCAGTTATCATAGCACCCTAGGGTGGTATGTCTGGGGTAATACGGTAGGAAACTCTAAAGTGTTGTACCCCATATTGATTACCCCACTATAACCTAAACAGACCATAGCATATAAGTTCGACATGAAGAATATATAGCGAAACTACAGTGGTAACGGTAATGGACTGTGGTTGTCGTGCGACGGGCCTGGGACTGAGGTTGGGAAAAGTGTCGAAGCGGAGGCCCGGGGCGCGGGTTACCCGCCGAGCCGTGAGGTCGGGGTGCGACGTGCGAAGGTGGCGGGCAGATTGTCGATGCGAGGACTGCGAGTGGTAACGGTGCTGACTGTGGTGCTACAGTGATGTACGCGTTGAGCAGGGATGCGAAGTAAGGAAAAAGAGGGTTTCCTTATACTGCGAAAGAAATCCCCTTCATAGTGCACCGTGCCTAGTTGAGAGTGTGTAGTGGGATTGTGGCGGGATTGCAAGATGTAACCGAATCTCGCTGCCTCACGAGGATATGTCTTGCCTAAGAGTTTTTTTTTCTAATTTCCCTGGTTATAGCGCTTGTCTGCTAGCCATAGAAGTCCAATCGACATTTCCGCGTGTCAGTTACGAACGAGCTACGCGCGCCGAATATGACAGTGTTAACTGGCGCCGTGAAATTAGCTCGTTCCATTGGCTGGACATACCTGGCTCGCAGTCTGTCCGATGGGTTCTCTATGTTGGCGAAAAGAAACCGTGTCGGCTCTGGGTTTTTTGGGAACCACTTTGGAGGCGCAAGCGTACTAACCCATACTCCCTCAAAGCTGCGCGCACCGACACGTTCTGCACTGCCTGCGTAAATCTGTAGTGGCCTCACTGTTACCCGATTCTCGCGTCAATCCTGCAAATGGCTTCCGTTCCGACCTGGGTCGAGATCTCAGATTTTCTCGAAGTAGTTTCTCCGAAATGAAAGCGGCACCTTGGATGAATAAAACTGTCAACCACGGAGCCAGAAGCAGCCGCTTCGAGCCGATGTCGAGTCAAGGTCGCGCCAACAGCAGATGTAACCCCACACCGTCCAGCACCAGTTCTCCCCTTCCTCTTCTCCCTCTAACGGGAAACTGCACCAAACGAGGCGCTCATTCCTTGGTCCGACGGTGACCGTAGAGACACGCTTAAATTTGTGAAACTCAGCCGTGTTTCGTTAGCATGTTTTGTATAGTAGATCCTCAGACTCGCTGAACTTCGCATCCTTGGATCTCCTCATCCCTTCAGTGGTGAAATTTGATTCTCCGATCCCTTTAACGTTCTTTTCTCGTGGTCGCAATGAGGCTGTTTCTGACATCCCGTGCATTGAACCTCGCCATAGCCCTATCAACCATTCTGCTGCTGCTTGTGGTTCCGCATACCCTCGCGGTCAAAAGAGCACCGGCACAGAAGTCCCCATTGCGGGCCGAGCTGCTGAATCGGGAGCTCCTAACGGCGTTCAAGGACCTTGATAAGAAGTACCCGGTTTTCTCCGTCTTTGCGCAACGTTTCTTCACTGTGGGTAAGCTCTTTGAATACGAATTTCTTGCTGGGGACATGGCAGCCGCAGGACAAGCATAACTTTCCAGCATTCTTTGATATGAACAAGCTGAGTCAGTTACTGATTGCTTTTCTTTTTTACTCTCCAGCATTCTTTGATTTGAACAAGCTTAGTCAATTTCTTACTGCCTTCCGTTTTCCTTCTTGTTGCAGCTAGGGTCAAACTGATATCCCTGGATGGTCCCTCCACGATCCTTGTTCCGTCCGATATTGGCAATCAGTTTATGAAAAAGAAGTGGAGGTTTTCACTCCCCAGCGGAGGCTTCGCATCATGAAGAATCTGATCATAAAAGGGAAGTTCAGCAAGGATCGGCTGCTGTCAACTGTGCCCTTATGGCGGTTCCCCACCATGAATATGGGTCTGAAGCTGGTCAAGATGAACAGCTACTCAACAAGAGAATGCTATTTTAAAGCTGTAGGGGGTTCTGCGTTTGGCCCATTGAATATGGCGAATCTGAGCATCATGAGGAATATCCAGGTCCATGGCATATCTACCACAGTCCCTATTCCACCTAATGCGTAAAACACTTGCATGGAGGCTTCGGGTTGGCAATAAGCTGAGTCCAGGCACTTATTTTATATGCACAGTTATCTGGTCAGTTGATCAAGGAGGACAGTTGCTTGTTTCTTTGCTTTGAGAATCCTTGATGTACATGTTAGCAAATATGCATCAGCAGCTCTAGATAACGGTATGCAGCCACTCCGTACTAGAAATCTGAATGAATCGATACATCCGTTTTCTAGATGAATAGAATGCCCTCCTGGCTGATTTACCTCCAGTTTTATGTATTGGTGACTAACCTTTTTTTTTTGGTTTCTCTTCATGCCTTCAGAGGGATGTTGTTTGTAGATTAGGGAGGAGTGCTGAGGGTCTTGTAGTGGGGTCTCCCTGTGGAGTACAGGCCGATAGATCTCCCAAAGTTTTTTGCTTGGCACACATGCCGAAGGTGGTGGCACTCGCACGGATAAAAAATTGTATATCTCAGTAAATTCGGTAGGAACTTTCTCACCACGCGGGCAACGGGCAGAATGAGAAATTTGAACGTGCCAAACATAGGTAAAGGTTTGGCACGGACGGAAATGTCGACTTCAAAGGAATCACCGTCGACGAAAAACGCACCATCTATGGCTCGATAGTTTTGAAGGAGTTTATTGGGTAAAATCATGAAAGTCCATGTGTGTCTTTCTGAGATAGTAGGAATTTACTAGGGATGTACCCAACAAAGTAGGAAATGTGTGAAAATGGACAAGGAGATAGTGATTGAACTCTTATCTTAAGCGTTCTGACCACTCGGCTCAAGAGGTGGCGAGCACGGATCAGTAGAAGTAGAAGCGGCAATAAAACATAATCATATATGCGGTTAGGTACTCGGTAAGATTTGTCACTTAACAACTCACACGTTTCCACAGAAAACCGGCCATGACGAAGCCCTGGATATGCAGGTTGGAAAAAAAAAACGTCAAGAGGGGCGCGTCAAAGATACACTCGAGATCTGAGACTGCCGCTACACCTCGATGGCGTTCGCGGACGGAGGTAAACATCGAGGTTTGCCCACTTGAAAGGACAATCGTTTTGTGGTGTCGAACGAGAGTTAGCAGGAAAGAATCTGGACATCACACGTCCGGCGTGAGTTCACGGCTCTAAACGTGCGATCAACTCGCACGTCCAATTGGAGGAAGTCTTTAAGTAAAGTAAAGTGTGTCCGCGGGTGTCGATTGGACGCGTTTATTTCGCAGTTTCCCTTACGTCCCCCACTTCTGCCACGCTGGACTCAAGAAGTTGCATTTCCATTGCGCAAGTCGGGCCAAACATGGTTTTTGGTCCAATCCGCCGCCGCATGATCTTCCCTGCTGGCATACACTCTCTCCCTCGTTCTTCCCTCCCTCCCCCCCTTCCCTTTCATCCTTCGAGCCGACACGACATTAAGCGTCTCTTAGTTTCCTCTTCACCCTCACATTCCTCGTTGATCCCTCCGTAGCAAGTTCGCGATCCTTAGTGGAGTCCTGAAGTCAATCTGGATGTGCGGGTACTAAGAACGTGTTTTTCTTACCTTTTCAAGCATTTCGCTGCCTGGAGCATAACGTCGCGCATCATGTCATCACCGTTCACATGTTCGCGAGCACTCCTCGCGGTGCTGCTCGTCTCGACTGTTCTTCTCGCGCCGAGTCCTCACGCCGTGAGGGGCGTTGAAGCGCGGAAACAAGCCCCTAAGAAGCCGCCAACGAAGCTCACTGGCGTCCCGCAATGGGAGCTCGTAGCGGCGCTCAAGGACATAGATAAAAAGTTCAAGTTTCATTCTGTTTTCGCCGAACGATTCTACACCGCAGGTGAGCTTGACCGTGAAATGCAAACGATCCTTTCCTCGCGACTCCTGCGCAAAACTTTTATTGCATTGAATCTAGTAAATGTGTAAACCCCGCTTGAGATCCCAGACATCCAAGGCTTGATCACGTGCACGCGCTCTTCCGCGATATCCCTTTTTTTGGCGGAGGAAACGACAGCATCATCCTAGCTTATATCGTCGCACTGTGTATTGCCTTGGCTTAGTCGACATGTTCTGTTGCGTCCTTGACCTAATCTAGTCCCGACGTTCTTTGGTTGCGTGTGCAGCGAAGTACAAGCTCATCACCTTCGATGGCCCTTCCACATCCTCATTAACCTTTGAGTCGTCTCGAGAAGCATCACACTCTGTTGCGTCCTTAACCTAATCCATCTGCGATGTTTCTTGGTTGCGCGTGCAGCAAGGTATAAGCTCATCACCCTCGACGGCCCTTCCACCATCCTCATTCCGAGCAACATTGGCAACCAGTTCATGAAAAAGAAGTGGGAGGCGTACACTCCGCAGCAGCGCCTTCGCATAATGAAGAATCTGATCGTAAGGGGGATGTTCAGCAAAAATCGGCTGCTCGCTACAGTGCCGATGTGGCAGTTCCGCACAATGAACATGGGCCAGAAGTTGGTGAAGATGAATGCGTACGCCAAGAAGGAATGCTACTTCAAAGCCCCGGGAGCTAAATCGTTTGGCCCACTGAACCAGGTGAATATGAGTCTGACTAAGCACATTCAGGTGCACGGACTCTCAACGGTCCCCATTCCCCTGAATGTCTGGTGAATACAGGCAGTGGCGTTTATGGGGTTGAATTGGTGATTAATGATTTGGTGATGGAAGTAGTTATGTGTGCAGATGCAGGTGAGATAGAATGAGATGTGAGAATGGGGGTGGGGCGCAGGGGACAGATGGTCAGGGAGGAAGGAGAGGAAGGGGGAGGTAGGGGGGAGGTGAATGGGGAGGGATTAGGGGTATAGGAGAACGTGTCTTGCTGAGTTGATTACGTTGGCCAGTGGCCTTCCATATGTGTACCATTGTTACGGGTCAGGCCTCACGTTTTCAGAGTAAATTACTCTGTTTCTCTGAAAATCAGAGTCATTTTTGAAAGTAACTCTGTACCCGCTGGGTAATTTTTTTGGGACTTCCGATTTCTCTGATATGTCAGAGTTATGCTGTAGTTTACTCTGAGGCCTCTGGGTTTTTTTTTCGGGGACCGAATTTACTCTCTATAGGGAATACCTGCCGGCCCCCCCCTCCCCCGCCCCCCTCCCCTCACCACCCCCCCCTGCGTTTAGCGGGTTTTCCACGAATCGTCGAGATCATTCTCCTGATTTCTGTCGTGTGTTGGCGGCAATATGAGCGCTGATTGGCTACCGTTGTTTGACAACTTTCCCAACCAGCGCACGATGCCAACCAGTCCCCTCTCTCTTTATATCTGAAGTGAACGTCGACGTTTCCCGACGAAACTTTGAGGGACGTCGAGGAATCCTGACGGTCGGAACGCTCAATCCGAGGGTTGAGATTGGCCAGCATTCCCCGACGAAACTGTACATCCGTCGACATTTCACTTTAGACACGCTCTTAGTCAGATTATCGGTGCCGCCAACACCTCACTCTGAAACATCGCAGTGAGGGGGGAAACGTGGGCAGCGCGGAAATGAAACACAATGCAAGTACCGTATGGCCCCGGATAGTAGCGCATATGCGCTTATAATTTTTTTATTTTTTTTTTTAGGGGGGGCGCTTGTAATTGAGTAAAGGCCATAAGCGCCGGCGCTTATATAATGAAAGATAAGAGATTATATATTTAGAGCACCAAATTGCTCATTTTCTTCTTGTCATTTCCACCGAGTCGAAATGTTATAGCGTCGCAAAGCAGAATCTCGCGCAAGCGATATTCTGGGTTCACACAAAGGCGAAGACACGTCATGCCAGCACATCCTGACTGGACGCGAAGCCAGTCAGGTCTTCGCGAGTCAAACGAAGCGAAATTGAAATCTGACTCGCTGCAAAAATGCATTTCGTTACCGTTTTAAGCAAGAAATTAGATTAAAATTACATGTGCGCTTATAATATGTTAAGGTTTTCTAGGGGGGGCGCTTATAATCGAGGAACGGCCATAAGCGCCGTGCTCCAGATAGAGGCGCCGGCGCCTTTAATCGGACGGCGCCTATATCCGGGGCCATACGGTATAAAAGGCGTAGCAAAAACCTATTAAGGTCATGGTACACCAAACATAACTAACATCAGAGTAGAGAAAAATATTACTCTGACGCGCCTGGGTTTTTTTTTGAAAGTATAGGGTTACTCTGACAAATCTGAGTAAGGCGCAGGAACAACCCTATATTTCAGAGTTGGGAAAAAAAACTACTCTAGAAATCAGAGTACCCAAAATCCAAAAATAGGCCCTGTTACGAGTGCAATGAATCGAAGTAGCGAGAATTGCACTAAGGTGTCAAACGAGTGCAAAGATGTGAGCGAAGACGTGAGGGAACATTTATATGCGAACATGCAAACGGTAACGTGGTGCGTGCGAGCTATCTAGTGCTACGCTGGTTGCGAGGCTCGGGCTAGTCCCGAAGCGTAGGACGATACTGCCAGGGCCTCAGATTCGTTTTGGGTAACCCTGAGCAGTCAGGGTCCTTTGGGGCTGTAACACTGATCATCAGGGTTGTAAATGGAGAAACACTGATTTCTCAGGGTTAGGAAAAAAAAAAACCCTGACACATCAGCGTAAGTTAAAAAAAAAACACTGGCGGTGAGAATCCACAACTATCACAAGTATAATAAGTTAAGAAAAGTTCAAATATGGTTCTAATGAGCTTCTAATCTAACTACAGGCACAGACCAATTGACGCTCACACCGCACACACAATTCACATCACACACATGTCTTCATCTTCGTCACTACCACCACCATCGCTCATAGAACCGTGCCTGTGCAGGGGGGTCTCTGTCCCCCACCCAGAGCCAGCACCACCAGCATCATCCTCATCCACCTTCTCTTTCCCCTTAGCACGAGGTTGCTTCTTTGGTGCTGCCACTGTTGTGATGGGCTTGCGCTTCTTGTACGCCCTCGAGATATTCACCACCTCCGCCCAGTCGGGCTCGTATGGCAGCAATACCATGCACATGAGGTCCGACAGCCGCGCATCCTTGATGGCACCCCTCAGCCAGCTCTTGATGATGTTTTGATGCGAGAACCCCCGCTCGCACTCGACTGTGCTCAACGGTAGCACAGTGTCAGCCATCCACAGCTTCACCAGGTTGGGGTACGCGTCCTCCCAGTCAGGAGACTTCATCATCGCCGAGAGACCCGGGTAGAACTTTCTCTCGGACTTCGGGGCTCCAGCGAGAACCATGCAGAACGTGCGGAGCTCCTTGAACGCCTTCTTCTTGTTGACACCTGGAGGGAGTCAGGGAGTGCGCAAGCACAAGGAAAAGAACAAGGTAAGCAAGGCTCACTAGACAAGTGGTGCCAGTGTTTAGGTGCTACACAACAAAGCAGCACAAACAACGATGCACAGACCAAAGAGAAGTACGTATCTGGAACGATCTCGTCCCTCTCTTGGGCCCTGAAGAGCATCGTGAGGGACTCTAGGTGCTCCGTGCAGACCATGGAACGCTCCTGCCGTCCATGGGGCCTCTCGTCGGGCATGAACAGCTTCACACCGCTCAGCTTGTCGAGTGAACCCAATCGCTCATCCAGGTTATGCACGAGCGCCTCCGCCATCGCCGTGCACTGCTCCACGCATCGCTCATAGGTCCCTGCAATGGGGTAGCCTTCAAGGGGGGAATCATGCAGCACATAGCAGTGAGAAGTGGGCCGGCCGTCGGAGTCAACCCACTCGACCTCCACTCTCCGCACCCCATTCGGTCCATGTCGTGTAATGAAGGGCGACAGCTTCTCGCTCAGGCCGCCGCCGAAGTCGTCGCCACAATCCACATAACGGCTGTTGATGTGGGTTGTCGTGCGACGGATCTGGCCTTGAATCGCCAGCAGGTCAATCTGCCACACAAAAACAGTAGGGAAAGCACAGCCATGTTTCAATCATGAAGCATAACTAGCCGTAGCTAGCGGCCCTAAACCCACAGTCCTCACGGCACACAGGGATGCACAGGTAAAAGCAGGATCTCACCTGTCGATGCTGGAACGTCTTGCTGAGCACGTTCAGCTGTTCCAGCACGTCAGCGAGGAAGCGCAGCATGAACTGGAATCTGTAGCTGGTCACCATCTGGTACATGGGCATGTTTCCCAGCTTGTGCACCATCACGACGACCCCCGAAAGGACTGCAAGGAGTCGGCAGATTGCATCGCCGCGTGAGAGCCAACGCACATCATTGATTCCTTGGAGCTCCAGGTTAGTCTGAGTGAAGACTTCCTGAAGGTCCAGGAAGCGCTGGTGCGAGGGTCCTGATGAGCCGAGGTAGGTGGAGAGCCAGCGGATGAAGCTGTCGACCATGCCAAACTCCGGTAGGGACTCTGCCGCGTCCTTGGCCGCGAGTGCTTCCCTGCGATTAAAACAAAAAATAGTCGCATTTGGTTAAGTAGAAGGAAGGACACCATGTTCAAATAACAAATATCAGTCGTATCGGACACTGCATCAACCACCGTACCTGTGAGCGATGCAGTGGCAGGACACCAGATGCGGAACGCGCGTCCTCAGCCTCGCCACCAGCCCGTTTTTGGATCCGACCATGACGCTCGCCCCGTCGGTGCTGATGCCCGTGATTCGGCGCAGGTCAATGCCGACGGCATTGACATGGGATAAGAGCAACGCCACCAGCGATGCAGCGTCTGCCCTGTCCACGGTTAGGAGGGCAAAGAACTCGGTGACTACTGCCCTGTCGCGGATGAATGTGGCATAGATGATGAGATGCTTCCCATGGCATCTGTCCGTAGACTCGTCACAGCTGAGGCCGATGTAGTGGCTTTGTAGGACGTGTTCGAGTTGTGTTGTGTGCAGCCACACGGCCGTTGCCTGTGTTAGTTCCCCAAAGCCGTACATGCATAGACACCGAACATATTTGTTAGGCTTACGTGGTTGTGAATAGGAGAGGCTTTTAATGCATGCGCCCGTAAGCACTGACGTGGTGTAGTAAGTGCCGTATCCCTTTTTGGGAAAGCCGCGGACCTCGTTCTGAGCCATGTAGCGAACGAGGTGCACCCACGTCTCCATCGGCAGATGGTTCTGGGTGGTGAAGTGAAGGGAGTTCAGAAGGCTGATGACGCGGGTCGTCTCGTCATCTTTGGCGAGCGCATGCTTGTCAATTCGCGGCTGCTTCACAGCCTGAGCTAGCATCTGCTTCTGGTGATTGATGGCCAACTGGTGCTTGTTCGTCGCGGCATGCCGCTTGAAGGCTTGGGTCTGAAGATCGGTTGCACTGTGCCCACTCTTGCCACACTTGCCACCGTCACCTGCAAAGTCGATGCACAATCTGCACTTGAACGCAGGCATGCCAGCAGTGTTTTTTATGAGTATGAGCCATGGGTAGTCGGTCGACCACCTCGACTTGAACGTTTCAAGGGCCTCTTCGTAAATCAGAGTGGTTAGTGACGGTTTTTTAGAGTTAGATGGCGTGGGCGTAACGTGGTTTACCGACTCGCCGGCATCAGCGAGAGGACGTCCAGGATCTGTAGGATCGGCCCAACGCAGCACGGCATGCTTGTAACGAGGCGGAGGCTTCGACGACGACGCACGAGATGGCAAGTGGATGCTCGGTCCGGCTGCTGACGGCACGGCCGGCTTAGCAGTATGCGCGGGCTGGGGACGATCGTCTCCGCGGCAGAGGCCAGACGCTTCACCAGTGTTTGCTACTGAGGCGACAGGACCTGGCTTCTCTTTTTCATGGGAGAGCGCGGAAACTAGAAAATCTAGTCCCGTTCTAGCCTCTAGCATCTCGGTGGCGGCGTAAAGTGCATCGTCGTCATCATTACCGCAGCTGTTCTCACCGGTGATCGCCATGGCGCGTTCACGTCACCTTCCTGAATCGGTGAGTAGTAACGAGAAACCCTGGGAGAGAGAGAGCCTGCCGAGCAGGCTTCAGGGAGACTGCCGAGATTGATGTTTCGGAAAGGGATGGAGTCTGTGTCAGTAGATCTGCACTGTGGATGCCCGATTGATCCTGGAGAGGGTTACAGGCGCGTTCGCCTGGGGGGTTATGGGCGCACTGACCCGCTACTGAAACAAGCCCTTCTATCCCAATGGTCTAGTGGTTGGGATTCTGACATGGTATCAGAGCGGTCTCAGGTTCGTTTCCCGGTGTATGCACATGTAGGCCGTTGCCGCTGTGCTTAGTCCTGGGCCTCCCAGTGTGGGGGGGTGTCAGTAGATCTGCACTGTGGATGCCCGATTGATCCTGGAGAGGGTTACAGGCGCGTTCGCCTGGGGGATTATGGGCGCACTGACCCGCTACTGAAACAAGCCCTTCTATCCCAATGGTCTAGTGGTTGGGATTCTGACAGTCTGGAGAGCTGGAATGGCAGAATCACGAGACCCCCTGCGTGGGGTGCCTGAGCGGGCCGCCCCAGCACGCCCTGCCTTGGTGGAAAGAACAAGGCAGACCACTGGCCCACTGGGCCACTAGGCTTGGTTGTTTGTGCACATCAATGGAAAGTAATGACAAGTGTAGGTTATCCAACGTGACAACGGTACATTGCTTCAACTGGGACAGCCAATCTCTTTACGCCGTTTTGCCAACACAGCCCGAAATTAACCCGTTCAACTGTATCTGGGCGCGCCGCAGGGTGGCGTCGGTGCAGGGTGGGTTCATGCACGATGACGGCGCGCAAAACTGCGAGAATCACGGAGTTTCCGGTTTTAGGGTCGTCTCCGATACTGGAAAATCAGGATTAGGAAAAGAAAAACACTGATTCATCAGGGTTGTAAAAACAAAAAGGCTGATTCATCACGGTTACAATTAAAAACCGAGGTCAAACATCAGGAAATCAGGGTAAAATTCCTGGAATCTGAGGCCCTGGATACAGCTGGGCCAGCAGTGCGAGGTTTGGCAAAACAATGCGCGAGAAGTTGGCGAAGTCCCGTTAGCAATAACGGGCGAACAATGGCTGTTGCTGTACGCGATGTAGTCGGGCTCCGTAAGGGATGCCGAGAAAATTCCTTACACTACCACCCCCCCCCCTCAAGAAGCCCCCTCCGCTACGCGAGTGCGTGTATATCGCGGAATCCCCGGCTCCTCAGGTACACTTGCAGGGCAGGGTGGTTTTCAATGTTGGCCAGGGGCACCCAGCTATCTTCAGTTGGCGTGCGGTCCTTCCAGCGAACGAGGAATTCAATCCTCCTGATTCCCGTGGGGTGGTGAATCCGATGGCTCAGGATTTTTTCGGGCTCGATGATCGGCTCCGATGTAGGGCGAGTTATGGAATGCGGGCGGTGACGAGGCAGTTGGCTGGTGGTTGGGATGTATGGGCGAAGTAGACTGACGTGGAACGATGGGCTAATGTACCAGTCGGTCGGTACCGTATAGTTCCGGCTAGAAGACCCGGGGTGTCAGAACATTATAGCTTATGCTGTTGTGTAGGCTATAGTGGGGTATCCCATAGGGGGTAGAACCCAATTAGGGTTTCCTATATGTACTCACTTCATTCATAGTTGATGCATTCTCGTTCTCATTCTCACATGGAATCAGAGCAGGTCTTCTCCTAGGGACTGTTCCTTGGGCCCACCGAAGCGCGCCTCGAGTCGCGCCTGCCTTTTTTTTTAGCGGCCCGTCGAGTCGCACCTATCGGCCCGTCGCGCCGCCCTTATGGTCGCGTCAAGCCGCCCTAGCGGCTGCGGCGCGCCGCCCTTTTCCCGGCCCGTCGCCGCCCTCACCGGCGGCTTCGCGCCACCCCTACCTGCGGCTTCGCGCCGCCCAGGCCCGTCGCCGCCCTTCCCGCGGCTTCGCGCCGCCTCTACCTGCGGCTTCGAGCCGCCCTGGCCCGTCGCCGCCCTTACCTGCGGCTTCGCGCCGCCCCGGCCCGTCGCCGCCCTTACTCGCGGCTTGGCGCCGCCCTTGCACCGGCTCGTCGCCGCCCTTACCTACGGCCCGTCGCCGCCCTAACTACGGCCCGTCGCCGCCCTTACCTACGGCCTGTTGCCGCCCTTACCTACGGCCCGTCGCCGCCCTACTTGCGGCCACCCGCCGACCTACCTGTGGCGCACCCGCCGCCCTACCTGCGGCCACCCGCCGACCTACCTGCGGCGCACCCGCCGCCCTAACTGCGGCTCACCCGCCGCCATACCTGCGGCCCACCCGCCGCCCTACCTGCGGCCCCACCCGCCGCCCTACCTGCGGCCCTACCCGCCGCCCTACCTGCGGCGCACCAGCAGCCCTACCTGCGGCTCACCCGCCGCCCTACCTACGACAGCCGCGCCGCCGCGCCGCCCTGCACGAGAGTCGCCCTGCAGCCGAGCCGCCCGGGAGCCGAGCCGCCCTGCAGCCGAGCCCCCCGGAAGCCGAGCCGCCCTGCCGCTAAGCCGCCCTGCCGCCGAGCCGCTGTGCAGGCGAGCCACCCAGCTGCCGAGCGCCGAGCCGCCTAGCAGCCCAACCGCAGAGCCGCCCAGCCGCCGAGGTGCCCAGCAGCCGAGCCGCCGAGCCGCCCAGCCGCCGAGCCGCCGAGCCGCCCAGCAGCGGAGCCGCCCGACCTGCCCTGTCCGGTGAGCGCAGCCCCACTGTCACCGCGTGCCCTTCCCCTATTGCTTGCACTGCTAGGCTACTGTCGTCATGGCTACCCCTAGTGTCCTCGCTTTTGACGCTGAGGGTCGGGCCATTGACTTTGAGGTCTGGGTAGACGACCTGCAGCTGTTCTTACAGTGCGATAGGGCAGACGGCCTCTCTCTCTTTGACCTTACCTCTGGCGCTTCCCCTGCCCCTGCTCCTGATGCTGACGCCACTGTTCGCTCCCAGTGGGCCACGCGCGACGCTGCTGCACGTCTTGCTGTGCGTCGCCACCTCCCTACCACCGAGCGTGCGCACTTTAGTCAGTACAAGAGTGCTCAGACCTTGTACGACGCTGTAGTCGCACGCTACTCCTCCCCTTCCACTGCTGCATTGAGCCGTCTCATGCTGCCGTACCTCTTCCCTGACCTTGCTGCCTTTTCCACCGTTGCTGACCTCATTACGAACCTCCGCTCTAGTGACACTCACTACCGCGCTGCACTTCCTGCTGACTTCTGCACCACGAACCCCCCCCCCATGTACATCACTCTGTACTTCCTAGTCACTCGCCTCCCTGACTCCCTTCGAGTAGTCAGGGACCACTTTCTCTCAGTCTGTCCCACCACACTCACTGTAGACCTCCTCGAGAAGGCCCTCCTTGCGATAGAGAAGAGCATTGTCGCTGTAGGAGCTTCTCGAGGTGACCCGCGCACCCACATCTTTGAGGGGTGTTCTCCCTCCCCCCTGCTGCCCTCTGTTGCCTCTGCTGCTGTGGTCGACCTCCTTGGTCTTGAGTCGGTCGGTGCGGCGTCTGCCCCTAGCGGGAGACACCGCTCTGGCAAGGGCAAGGGGGGCAAGGGAGCTGGAGGAGCGGGCGGTGGAGGTGGAGGTGGAGGCAGTGGGGGGAGTGGGGGTGGCGGTGGAGGTGGAGGTGGGGGTGGGGGGGTCGGTGGCGGCAGTGGAGGCGGAGGCGGCGGTGGAGGCGGCGGTGGAGGCGGCGGCGGCAGTGGAGGCAACGGAGGCGGTGGAGGCGGTGGGGGTGGCAGTGGAGCTGGTCGCGGATCTTCGCAGAGGAGTGGCTCAGGTGGTGGCTCGCGCCAGCAGCACCAGCGTGGTCGTGCGACCCTGTCCCCTCAGCAGCTCCGTGAATGGTACACTGCACGCCAGCGGGGTGGGGGTTTTGGTCCGTGCACCTACGTCCTGCGCACCGGCGACCGTGCGGGTGAGCAGTGTGGGGGTGCGCACCCCACTCCGCGCTCCTTTGGCCGCCTGACGGACGCGTGGCGTCACCAGTTCCCGGAGGCCTCCGAGATCCCTCGCTGGGACGAGTTGTTTAGGGCAAGGGTTTCCATCTTTGATCTTGACTTTGATGCTATTCTCTCTGCCATGTATGCTGTGTCTCATAGTGATGAGGGTGACTGTTACCGCTGTTTCCCGCCCGATCCGGGCATTGAGGCTGCTGCCCTAGGTGCTAGTGTGTCTGCGTCCTCAGGTACTGGTGAGTCTGCGCTCTTAGGTACTACGTCGGCTTCGGCCTCCCTCACCTTCACTCTTGACTCCGGGGCGTCTCGCTCCTTTTTTCGGGACCGCACCACACTCACGCCGCTTAGTCGGCCAGTTGCGGTGTCTTTGGCTGACCCCTCCGGGGGTCCTGTACTGTCTTGCTTCTCCATAGTCCTCCCGTGTCCGGCGGCTCCCTCTGGCACCCTGTCTGGTCTCTACCTCCCCTCGTTCTCGACGAACCTGGTGAGTGGTGCTGACCTACAGGATGGGGGAGTACACCAGTTCACTCCTGCGCGTCAGCGGGTGACGCACTGTACAGAGGCTAGCATATGCCGGCACCTGGCTACGTTTACCCATCAGCCGGGGTCGAGCCTGTACACACTGACCATTGCGTCTCTTCCCGTTACTCAGTCTGGTAGAGTCGCTTCGTCCGGTCAGGTGTTTGCTGCAGCGTCCAGGTCTGGTCCTGAGTCTGCCCCCTGTTCGTGTCGTCTCCTGTCTCACGAGACTCTCCTCTGGCACCACCGCCTTGGCCACCCCTCTCTGCTTCGGCTCAGAGGCAAGGCGTCCCGTCTTCTTGTGTCTGGTCTCCCCCGGTCCCTCCCTCCCCTTCCTCAGGGCCCTGGCCTTGCCTGTGTCCCCTGTGTCGAGGGGCGCCAGCGTGCTGCCCCTCACTCCTCACATGGACGTGTGGGGCCCAGCCCACGTCCGTGGACAGGGTCACGAGCGCTTCTTTCCGCTCGTTGTTGACGACTACTCGCGTTACACCACAGTCTTCCCGTTGCGCAGCAATGGTGATGTCACTGAGGTGTTGATCGACTGGATCCGCGCAGCTCGTCTTCAGCTTAGGCAGCGCTTTGGCTCGGACTTACCTGTTTTGCGTCTACACTCGGACAGAGGCGGAGAGTTTTCCTCTGGCCTTCTGCGAGCCTTCTGTTGTGCACGAGGCATCCGTCAGACCTTCATGCTTCCGGACTCACCGCAGCAAAATGGGATTGCTGAGCGCCGCATTGGCATGGTCATGGACGTCGCTCGTACGTCTATGATGCATGCGGCTGCCCCCCATTTTCTGAGGCCGTTTGCGGTCAGGTACGCGGCGCATCAACTCAACCTCCACCCAAGGGTCTCCAGGCCGGAGACCTCCCCAGCCCTGCTGTGGACGGGGAAGGTTGGCGATGCGTCGGCGTTCCGGGTCTGGGGATCTCGGGCGTTTGTCTGCGACTTGTCTGCGGACAAGCTGTCCCCTCGTGCTGCTCCTTGCGTCTTCCTCGGGTTCCCCCCTGACGCGCCTTGGTGGCAGCTCTACCACCCCACCTCTCGCCGTGTTCTGTCCTCCCAGGACGTCACGTTTGACGAGTCGGTCCCCTACTACCGCCTCTTCCCCTACCGCACTCCGTCCCTCCCCCCACCCCCACTCTTCCTGGTACCAGGTCCCCCTCAGGTAGACCCCCTGCCCCCTTAGGGTCCTGCCCCTTCAGGTGTGTCCCAGGTAGACGCAGTCGAGCCTGTCGAGGTCACTGGTGACTCTAGTGCTGCTGGGGGTGCTGCCGCTGGGGGTGTTGAGCCTGGGGCTGCTGGACCTGGGGGTGAGGGGCCTGCGGGTGCTGCGTCTGGGGGTGTTGAGCCCGGGGGTGCTGAGCCTGGGGGTACTACGTCTGGGGTTGCTGAGCCTGGGGGTGCTGAGCCTGGGTTTACTGAGGCGGGGGGTGCTAAGCCTGGGGGTGCTACGCCTAGGGGTACTGCGTGTGGAGGTGCTCCACGTGGAGGTTCTCCGGGCGCTTCGTCTCGCCTGGAGCCACTCTCTCCACAAGAGCTGCGCGAGTGGTTTGCCCGGCGCTGGCGTCCTGCTGCTGGTGCTGGAGGTTCTTCGGCTACTGAGGGTGCTGCGGTCGCGGGTCCCGGAGGTGCTCGTACTGGTAGTACTAGAGTTGCTAGGCCTGCGGGTTTGACTGGAGCTGGTGCTGCTGCGAGTGTTGGCGCTTAGACTGCCGCTGGCGGTCCTGCTGGAGGTGCTCCTGGTGCTGCTGGAGGTTCTGGAGCTGCTGGAGGTGCTGCTGGAGCGGGTGCTCCTACTGAGGGTACTGGTGCTGTCCCTGCTGCTTCTGGCGCCGCCACGCGGCCTCGACCGTACTTCGTTCCACTCCTGCAGCAGGTTCTTGGTCTTCCACCTTCTACTGGTCCTCCTCCTCCCTTAGAGTGTCCGCAGCCTGTCCAGCCACAGTTACAGCTGCAGCCCACGTCCCCTTTGCCTGCTCCTTCTCCCTACACTGGTCCTACTGGAGGTCTTGCTGAGCGTCGTGAGCCTGCGTCTCGCCCTACGTCGCCTGTCCGTCCTGCTCGCGCTAGTGGTCGTAGTTCGCGTGAGCGTCCTCCTCCTGTCCCTGGCACGCACCGGATGTCTCTGCGTCCGTCCACTGCTCCTCTGCGTGCCCCTCTGCCTTCTCCTCCCAAGTCCTCTCTTCCTGCTCTTCCCAACCCGGAGTCGGACTCTCTTCGTGCTGCCAGTCCTACTGTCACGCGTCTCCTTGCTACTGTCGTCACTGACCCTTCTTTTGAGTCTACTGCTGCGTCTGCTCTAGTTGCTGAGCTCATCGACTTTGTTGCTCGCTGTCGCTTAGACTACGCTGCGAGTCTTGTCGCTGAGTCTGAGTCTGTCTGTCCTCCGTCCGTCGGGGGTGAGTGCACCCTTGGCACGGACGTCCTTGAGGACAGGCAGGAGGAGTTCCAGTGTCTGGGAGCTGCTTCACCTCATCTCGTGTCCGTACTGCTTACCCTTGAGGGAGACCCAGATGCACTTGACATCCCGACTCCACGCTCTTACGCGGAGGCGATAGAGGGTCCCTACTCCTCTCAGTGGCAGGCAGCTATGGATGCAGAGATGGCTTCCTGGAAGTCCACAGGCACCTACGTTGACGCTGTCCCCCCTCCTGGGGCGAACATCGTCAGTGGCATGTGGATTTTCAGGGTGAAGCGTTCGCCGGGTTCTCCGCCTGTCTTCAAGGCGCGTTACGTGGCTCGTGGCTTCAGTCAGCGGCAGGGAGTTGACTACTTTCAGACCCTCTCCCCCACCCCGAAGATGACCACTCTTCGGGTACTGCTGCACGTTGCTGCTCACCGTGACTACGAGCTGCACTCTCTCGACTTCAGCACACGATTCTTGTAGGGCAGCCTGCACGAGGAGATCTGGCTGCGTCGCCCACCTGGCTTCACTGGGTCTTTCCCTCCTTGTACCCAGTGGAGTCTCTGGCGTCCAGTGTACGGTCTCCGCCAGGCGCCATGTGAGTGGCACGACACACTGAGGACTACCCTTGCGGCTCTTGGGTTTGCTCCTTCTACTGCCGACCCGTCGCTGTTTCTGCGCACCGACACCTCTCTGCCGCCGTTCTACATCCTCGTGTACGTCGACGACTTGGTCTTCGCATAGCTGACACTGCTGGACTCGCCTACGTGAAGTCCGAGCTGCAGAAGAGACACACGTGCACAGACCTGGGTGAACTGCGCTGCTACCTTGGCTTGCAGATCACCCGGGACAGAGCACGCCGCACCATTACCCTGACACGCCGCACCATTACCCTGACTCAGTCACACATGGTGCTGCAGGTCCTTCAGCGCTTCGGCTTCACGTACTCCTCGCCTCAGGCCACTCCTCTGCCTACTCGCAACTCGCTCTCAGCTCTGCCTTCGGATGAGTCCGTAGAGTCGAGTGGCCCGTACCCAGAGCTTGTTGGCTGCCTCATGTACCTGATGACCTGCACACGTCCTGTCCTTGCATACCCTCTTAGCATTCTCGCACGCTATGTTGCTCCTGGGAGACACCGACCAGAGCACATGGCTGCAGCGAAGAGGGTGTTGCGCTACTTGTGCAGTACGTCGGGCATGGGGCTAGTGCTTGGAGGGCGGAGTCCAGTGGTCCTTACTGGGCACGCGGACGCTTCTTGGGCTGACGACCAGACTACGCAGCGGTCGTCACAGGGTTACACCTTCAGCCTTGGTTCCGGCTCTGTTTCGTGGCGGGCTACTCGCTCGTCTTCTGTTCTTGGCTCCAGTTGTGAGGCTGAGATCTACGCCGGGGCCATGGCTGGACAGGAGCTTCGCTGGCTCACCTACCTGCTGACCGACCTTGGAGAGCCGCCTCGTTCTCCTCCAGTTCTGTACGTAGACAACAAGGCCATGCTGGCCTTGTGTCGAGAGCAGCGACTGGAGCACAGAACAAAGCACATTGCTCTCCGCTACTTCCTTGCTCGTGAGCTACAGCAGCGTGGACAGTTGCGGCTTGCGTACGTGGCCTCTGAGGCCAACACTGCTGATGTCTTCACCAAGGCACTTCCGCCTTGTGATCATCAGCGCTTCTGCACTCAGCTGGGTCTTGTGCTCGTCTTGCCTCACTTGCTCTCCTCTTGACCTTGCTTGTACTCTCACATATATGTATACCTGCTCTTGCTTGTCTAGCCTTATATATATGTGTGAACTCTTGCTTGTGAACTGGCCCTGTGGCCTTGACCTTGTGCTCAGACTGTGTGGTGACTTTGTGATCCACCCTGAGCTTGCTTTGCTTTGCTTTCCTTGACTGGTCTTGTGACCCCTTGTTCTCCCCCACATTGCCTATGGGGGTGTGTCAGAACATTATAGCTTATGCTGTTGTGTAGGCTATAGTGGGGTATCCCATAAGGGGTACAACCCAATTAGGGTTTCCTTTATGTACTCACTTCATTCATAGTTGATGCATTCTCGTTCTCATTCTCACACGGGGGACTCTCTACAAATGCTTAAAAATATGCTTGGGTGGACATTATGGCGGTTGCAAATTTTTAAGACCCGAGGTACACTTATTTATCATATATCAATCTATTATTTAGGGTGTACATCTCAATTTGGGGCAGGGGTGTAGTGGAAGTTGGACTCGAGGTAGTCCAACCAGCGAATTTGTTGCGGATTGAGATCTGGTTGGGCGCGTAGGTACTGTAGTGATCGGTGGTCTGTCCGTACTGTCACGTCGGCGCCAGTCAGGTAACACCGCCAAACCTTGAACGCGTGCACGACCGCCAACATTTTGCAGTCGTGTATCGGGTAGTTGCGTTCGGGCGGGTGCAGCTTGTGGGACTCGTACGCGATTGGCTGGAGGCCGTTCCCGAAATCCCGCTACAGTACTGCTCCCATAGCGATGTCACTTGCGTCAGTGACGAGCTCGAACGGACGGTGTTGATCTGCGATGTGAAGCACGGGCGGTGAGCACAAAATGGTTATGAGGGCCGAGAAGGCAGCTTGCTCTTTCTCCCCCCACGTGTACTCAACCCCCTTCCTGAGCAGGTCTGTCAGCGGGACAGTCAGCTTCGCCATGTCGGGGACGAACCGGCGCACGTAGTTGACGAACCCCAAAAAACTCTGCAACTCGGTCAAGTTGGTCGGCGCGTGCCAGGCTTGAATCGTCACGATTTTCTTCGGGTCTATTTCCACTCCTTCAGCTCAAATAACGTGTCCCAAAAACTCCAGGCGGTCCTGTAAAAACTCACACTTAGATGCTTTTGTCAGTAGGCGGTTCTCACTCAGTATTTTAAAAACAGCGTCGATGTCCTGTAAGTGTTGTGCTCTGTCAGGGCTGTAAATCAGTATGTCGTCTAGGTATACTATGACGCACTTATCTAAGAACAGGCGGAAAGCTTCGTTCATGGTCATTTGAAAAGTGGCGGGGGCGTTGGTCAGTCCGAAGGGCATGACGGTGTATTCGAAGGATCCGTAGCGTGTGTGAAATGCGGTTTTAGGGCAGTTGGGCGGATTGACGCGAATCTGGTGGTAACCCCCTTGGAGGTCGATTTTCGAGAAATCCGGGCTGTGCGCAGTTGGTCGATCAGTTCGTCGGCTCGCGGGATGGGGTAACGGGATTTGATGGTAACCCTGTTCAGTGCTCTGTAATCTATGCATATGCAAAATCCCCCGTCTTTTTTCGGTGTGAACAATATCGTTGCTGCGAAGGGCGACGAACTAGGGCGAATGAATTCGTTCTCGAGCAGGTAATCGAGCTGCTTCCTCAGTTCGTCCAGTTCGGGCTGGGCCAGTCGGAAGTGTCGATGTACTGTTGGCTGTGCCTCCGGTTCTAACTCTATCCTGTGGTCGTGCGGTCGCTGAGGTGGCAGTCCCGTCGGTAAATCGTCCGGAAAAATGCCGCTGTATTGCATGAACAGTGCTGCCAGATCACTCGGTACGTCGGCCAGCAGTTTCTGTAAATACCCTCCTTTGTTTGCTGCCTCGGCTTCCTGAATGTCGACCGCGTACACGTCAACTCTTGCCGCTACGGCGCGTTTCATCGTGATTGCGTTGACACGCACCGACGAAGACTCAGTGTCAGAACACTATATAGCTTATACATTTGTGTAGGCTATAGTGGGGTATCCCATAGGGGGTACAACCCAATTAGGGTTAATACTTGTACTCACTCATTTCATAGTTGATTCATTCTCGTTTCAATTTTCACATGGTATCGAGCAGGTTCCCTCGTGGGAACTGTTCCTAAGGCCCTACTACTGCTTCCGCTGCTACTCGATCTGTCGCACGCCCCGCGGCGTGCGACGGCGCGCGGCGATTTTCTTTCTGGCGTGCGCCCCGAGGCGCGCGACCCCGCCTCTTTTGTCGCGGCCCCACCCCTTGTCGCGGCCCCGCCCTACGTCGCGGCCCCGCCCTACGTTGCGGCCCCGCCCTTCGTCGCGGCCCCGCCCCTTGTCGCGGCCCCGCCCTACGTCACGACCCCGCCCTAAGTCGCGGCCCCGCCCTACGTCGCGACCCCGCCCTTCGTCGCGGCCCCGCCCCTTATCGCGGCCCCGCCCTACGTCGCGGCCCCGCCCTACGTCGCGGCCCCGCCCTACGTCGCGGCCCCGCCCTTCGTCGCGGCCCCGCCCCTTGTCGCGGCCCCGCCCTACGTCGCGGCCCCGCCCTACGTCGCGGCCCCGCCGTACGTCGCGGCCCCGCCCTACGTCGCGGCCCCGCCCCTCGTCGCGGCCCCGCCCTTCGTTGCGGCCCCTGCCGCCCTTCGTCGCAGCCCCTGCCGCCTGTGAGGATCTGGGATCGAGCTCAGAAAAGATGATTCAAATTGAATTGAATGATCACCAGGGTACAACACGAGGCTATATATAGGCTCGACACAAGGCCCCGTAACCAGGTGTTACGCGAAGGTTCCGCGCGTCGCGAAGCGCCCCGAACAGATCCTTACCGAATTCGGTAGAAGGCAATTTGGTGGCAACCGAAAAGCCAGAATTCGGTGCACGCAACCTAGCTCGGTGCTATAACTATAATAAAATATAGGAAAGCACCTAGCCTAGGAGATCAAGCAATTCATGCATGCATATAATTATCCTATGCTAGAAATAGCATGATAAAGTAGAGGCAAGCAAGCATAGCTGGCATAAGCCGTCGTACTCTCACACGTCCCCCCCTCAAAGCTGGGTGGCGTGAGATACACCCTGCTTGACAAGATATTCCTTTAGAGCACGGCGTGCGTGGCCCATATCAGCTTCTGCAACCCAACTGTCCTCAATGGGGTCGTATCCCTTCCAGCGTATCAGGAACTCGAGGGTCTTGCCGCCGCGGCGCCGATGAGAGAGAATGCGCTCGATCTCGTACTCGGGTTCATCCTGCATGAGAACAGGTGGTGGTGGCGGTAGTTGCCGTCCCTGGAACTGTTGGTTGGGGTCCTTGTAGGGCTTCAGTAGCTGGACATGGAAAGCGTTGTGAAGCTTCCATGTATCTCGTAAGCGCAAGCGGAATGTAACTGGTGTCACCTGTGCCTCAACGAGAAAAGGACCAAAGAAGCGAGGCCGGAGTTTGGATGGGAGGTGAGACAGGTTCAAGTTGCGCGTGTCAAGAAGCACCTGATCTCCGACTGCTACTGAGTGATCACGTCGCTGACGATCGGCATACTGCTTCTGGTAGGTCTGCATCGTGGTGAGTCGTCGCTGAGTCTTTTCCCATAGCTGCTGCATGGTGGTGACGAAGTCATGTGCGGCTTGGACGTGTGCCGGTGTAGTTGGCTGCTGTGGTGTGAGTGGTTCCCGTCCGTAACACAAGAAGAAAGGAGTTTTCCCTGTGGCCGCATGGGATGCGTTGTTGTAAGCGAACTCTAGGGTTGGTAACTGTGTGTCCCAGTGGCTGACGTCGTCCTTGCAAGCTGTGCGCAGTAACTGTTCAACCACTTGATTGAGTCGCTCTGTCTGTCCGTCAGTCTGGGGGTGGTATGCTGAAGACATTGCAAGCTTTGTCCCCAACAGACCCATGAGGTCCTTCCAGAACTTACTCGTGAATTTGGGGTCTCTGTCTGAGATGAGTGTAGCGGGGATGCCGTGGATGGTGATGATGCGGTCGAAGAAGAGGCGAGCAGTTGCTTCAGCTGTAGCTGTGGCGTTGGTCGGTATGAAGTGACCCATTTTGGAGAACTTATCGATCACCACGAGGATGGAATCATGTCCCCGTGAGGTCGAAGGAAGTCCTGTGATGAAGTCGAGGCTAACGATCTGCCATGGCTGCTCCGGTACGGGTAGAGGCTGAAGTAACCCTGCTTTTTTCTGCTTGCTGCTCTTCATCCGCTGGCACGTGTCGCAAGAGGTGACGAACTGCTGCACGTCTGCTGCCATCCCGGGCCAGTAGTAATACTTCGCTATCCCTGCTAACGTCTTGTTGCTCCCAAAATGTCCCGCGTAAGGTACATCGTGAAACTCCTCCAATAGGATCTGCTGTAGCGGGGTGTAATTCGGTACCCAAATCTTTCATGAACCCTTCCTTACAGCTAAGTCTTTCTCCCATTGTAATAGCTTCTTGGTCTGTGCTGTAGCAATCTCGCGGTCGCACATTGAGTGGGACGCACCACTGTCCACCAGGGTCTGGAGGCGACGCCCGTTGCAGATCACCTCGAGTACTAGTGGTTGCTGCTGCTCCGAGTATCCGTAGATGGTATCGCTTATAGGATCGTAGGGTACGTCGAATATGTTATCCCTAGGTCCTGCGCTCAAAGATGCAGCTTCAGTATCAGTTTTCAATTGAGAAAGGTTAGAAGGATATATCCGAGGCCGATTCGGCTTCTCTTGGGCCTGGAACCTTCCACTAAGCCTTTGCAGCTGTGTAGGCTTCATCTGTGGGGAACAGGGAGCCTTTAAACAGTGCTGCTGGGAGAGAATATTAACTCCTCGGAACGCTCGGCCCGTATTAGCGCTCTGGAGTAGGGTCCCCATAATACCCGGTACCGGTTTAATTTCTGACTCTCCCTTAATAAAGGCTTGAAACCCACGAGAAGTAATATTCTTACTTGTCGGGGTATACGGCTGGAGTTTCCTGGTCGGTGCAGGGTCTTGTTTCGCGGATCCTCCATTAGTCTCGGCGATTTCCCCTGGTGCCGGCTGGTCGTGACGTTTTAAATTTGCGCCACCATATTCTCCTTTTTTCACCCTCTCCGAAGTTGCCACGTTGTCCGTTTTCTGCTTCGGGGGTGCCTCACTATTCTTGTCCTTCAGCTCCGCACACCTTCTCTTCATTTTCCAACACGCCAAGATACGATGTCCTGTAGCGCCGCAAAATTTGCACGTCTCATTATTTGCTAGCCGCTGCTCCACATCGCCCTCGTCGTTCTCCATCGGGTCGGCACTCGTGGGTGGTGCCAATCGCCCCATGCCACTAGTTGGCTTGTTGCGTCGTGTTCCGTAGTAGCTACTGTTCAACGTGTCGAACTGTTCGATCAGTGCTGCCGGAACCTGCGCCCACGTCCCCTCGCCTTGGACTATTCTGTTGTTGATCCACTCTAGAGCTGGGCCTCGTAACAGTGTTGCTGCGAGCCGTATGCGCATTGCGTCTTTTGTCGGGGTCGTGCATCTAACGGCTTCGAAGTAAATTTCGAGTTCAGCTACGAATCGACGAACGTCGTTCCTTTTTACTGTAGGATCAAACGCCTCCGGTAGCCTCAGCTTCACTGCTTCGAGGTTAACTGTAGCTGCTGCCGTTGTCGCATGTAGAATTGTCGGTGTAGCCGCTGCTGCTGCTGCTACTGTTGTCGCTGCTGCTGTGGCGGTTGCCGACTGGTTCGCAAGGATTTTTTCGAGTCGTGGGAGCGCTGCACGTATTTGCTTATGCTCAGCACGCAACTCCGCGATTTTTTGTACTGAAATATCTCCTTTTCCCTCCATTTGGCGATTTACAGGAAGGTGCGCGACGAAAATAATCGAATTCTAGGTGCTAGTCGACTTACTGTGAGTCAAATTGACTGTAGAATCGACGAGCGCGAATTCTGTAGGTTGCGTAAATCTCCCTTACACGAAATTCGCGTCCGATCTTGGCCGTTGAGGAGAAAATCGATCCGACGTTCCAAATTCCAACTTTTTTGGGTGAAATTCTCTGGGCCGTTTGTGAAACTAACTGAAGAGGAATGAATTGACTAAGTCAGAGTTGGGTACAAATACAACCCTAGCAAACTGTACCCCATATGTGCTACCCCACTATAGCCTACAAACATGCATCAGCTATAATAATCTGACACACCCCCATAGGCAAAGTGGGGGAGAACAAGGGGTCACAAGACCAGTCAAACAAAGCAAAGCAAAGCAAGCTCAGGGTGGATCACAAAGTCACCACACAGTCCGAGCACAAGAGCAGGGCCAGAGGCCAGTTCACATGCAGGAGTACAGACATATATATAAAACTAGACAAGCAGGAGCAGGTATATATATGACAAAGTACAAGTAAAGTCAAGAAGAGAGCAAGTGAGGCAAGACAGGTACAAGACCCAGCTGGGTACAAAAGCGCTGATGGTCACAAGGCGCAAGTGCCTTGGTGAACACATCAGCAGTGTTGGCCTCAGAGGCCACGTAAGCAAGTCGCAACTGACCACGCTGCTGCAGCTCACGAGCAAGGAAGTAGCGGAGAGCAATGTGCTTCGTTCTGTGCTCCAAGCGCTGCTCTCGGCACAAGGCCAGCATGGCCTTGTTGTCTACGTACAGCACTGGAGGAGAACGAGGCGGCTCTCCAAGGTCGGTCAGCAGGTAGGTGAGCCAGCGAAGCTCCTGTGTAGCCATGGCCCCGGCGTAGATCTCAGCCTCACAACTGGAGCCGAGAACCGAAGACGAGCGAGTAGACCGCCACGAGACAGAACCGGAACCAAGGCTGAAGGTGTAACCCTGTGACGACCGCTGCGTAGCCTGGTCGTCAGCCCAAGAAGCGTCCGCGTGGCCGGTAAGGACCACTGGACTCCGCCCTCCAAGCACTAGCCCCATGCCCGACGTACTGCACAGGTAGCGCAATACCCTCTTCGCTGCAGCCATGTGCTCCGGTCTGTGTCTCCCAGGAGCAACATAGCGTGCAAGAATGCTCAGAGGGTATGCAAGGTCAGGTCGTGTGCAGGTCATCAGGTACATGAGGCAGCCAACAAGCTCTGCATACGGACCACTCGACTCTACGGACTCATCCGAAGGCAGAGCTGAGAGTGAGTGGCGAGTAGGCAGAGGAGTGGCTTGAGGCGAGGAGTACGTGAAGCCGAAGCGCTGAAGGACCTGCTGCACCATGTGTGACTGAGTCAGGGTAATGGTGCGACATGCTCTGTCCCGAGTGATCTACAAGCCAAGGTAGCTGCGCAGTTCACCCAGGTCTGTGCACGTGTGTCTCTTCAGCAGCTCGGACTTCACGTAGGCGAGTCCAGCAGTGTCCGCTGTGGCAAAGACCAAGTCGTCGACGTACACGAGGATGTAGAACGGCGGCAGGGAAGTGTCGGTGCGAAGAAACAGCGACGGGTCAGCAGTAGAAGGAGCAAACCCAAGAGCCGCAAGCGTAGTCCTCAGTGTGTCGTGCCACTCACGCGGTGCCTGGCGGAGACCGTAGACTGGCCATCGGAGGCTCCACTGGGTGCCAGGAGGGAAAGTCCCAGTGAAGCCAGGCGGACGGCGCAGCCAGATCTCCTCGTGCAGGCTACCCTGCAGGAACGCAGTGCTGAAGTCGAGGGAGTGAAGCTCGTAGTCGCGCTGAGCGGCAATGTGTAGCAGCACCCGAAGAGTGGTCATCTTCGGGGTGGGAGAGAAGGTCTGAAAGTAGTCAACTCCCTGCCGCTGACTGAAGCCACGAGCCACGTAACGCGCCTTGAAGACAGGCGGGGAGCCCGGCGGCCGCTTCACCCTGAAGATCCACATGCCACTGACGATGTTCGCCCCAGGAGGGGGAACCGCGTCAACGTAGGTGCCTGTGGACTTCCAGGAAGCCATCTCTGCATCCATAGCTGCCTGCCACTGAGAGGAGTAGGGACCCTCTACGGCCTCCGCGTAAGAACGCGGAGTCGGGATGTCTAGTGCATCCGGGTCTCCCTCAGGGGCAAGCAGTACAGACGCGAGATGAGGTGAAGCAGCCGCTAGACACTGTAACTCCTCCTGCCTGTCCTCTAGGACGTCCGTGCCAAGGGCACACTCACCCCCGACGGACGGAGGACAAGCGGACTCAGACTCAGCGACAAGACGAGCAGCGTAGTCTAGACGACAGCGCGCAGCAAAGTCGACAAGCTCAGTGACAAGGGCAGACGCAGCAGACGACTCAAAGGAAGGGTCAGTGACTGCAGTAGCAAGGAGACGCGTGACAGTAGGACTGGCAGCACGAAGAGAGTCCGACTCCGGGTCGGCAAGAGCAGGAAGAGAGGAAGCAGGAGGAGAAGGCAAAGGGGCACGCAGAGGAGCAGTGGACGGACGCAGTGACATCCGGTGCGTGCCAGGGACAGGAGGAGGACGCTGACGCGACCCGCGACCACTAGCGCGCTCAGTACGAACAGGCGACGCAGGACGAGACGCAGGCTCACGACGCTCAGTAAGACCTCCAGTCGGACCAGCGTAGGGAGAAGGAGCAGGCAAAGGGGAGGCAGGCTGTAGCTGTGGCTGTGACCGAACAGGCTGTGGACCCTCTAAGGAAGCAGGAGGAGGTGCAAGACCAAGAACCTGCTGTAGGAGCGGAATGAAGTACGGTCGAGGCCGCACGGCGACACCAGAAACAGCAGGAACAGCACCAGTCCCCCCGTCATGAGCACCCACGCCAGCAGCACCTCCAGCAGCACCTCCAGAAGCTCGAGAACCCCTAGCAGCAGCACCAGGAGCACTGTCAGTCGGACCACCAGCGGCAGGCTCAGCGCCAACACCCTCAGCAGCACCAGCTCCAGGAGAACTCTCAGACCGAGCAGCTCCAGCACCCACAGTACGAGCACCGTCGGGACGCGCGGCAGCAGTACCCACTGCAGGCGAAGAACCACCAGCACCAGCAGCACGCCTCCAGCGTCTGGTAAACCACTCACGCAGCTCCTGTGGGGAGAGTGGCTCCCGGCGAGACGAAGCACCCCCAGGCTCAGCACCCCCAGGCTCAGCACCCCCAAGCACAGCACCCCCAGGCTCAACACCCCCAGGCTCAGCACCCCCAGGCACAGCACCCCCAGGCTCAGCACCCCCAGGCTCAGCACCCCCAGGCTCAGCACCCCCAGGAACAGCACCCCCAGGCTCGACACCTCCAGGCTCAACACCCCCAGGCACAGTACCCCCAAGCTCAGCACCCCCAGACCCCGCACCCTCAGGCTCAGCTCCCGCAGCAGCACCAGAGTCACCAGTGACCTCGACAAGCTCGACCGCGTCTACCTGGGACACACCTGAAGGGGCAGGACCCTGAGGGGGGAGGGGGACTACCGGGGGGGGTGCCAGAGGAGGGTCTCGTGAGACAGACGACGACACGAACAGGGGGCAGACTTAGGACCAGACCTGGACGCTGCAGCAAACACCTGACCAGACGAAGGGACTCTACCAGACGCAGCACCTGGAGGAGAAGCAGTGGTCAGTGTGTACAGGCTCGACCCTGGCCGACGTGTAAACGTAGCCAGGTGACGACCTGTATCCGCCTCCGTACAGTGGGTCACCCGCTGACGAGCAGGGGTGAACTGGTGGACACCTGCATCCTGGAGGTCAGCACCACTCACCAAGTTCGTCGAGAACGAGGGGAGGTAGAGACCAGTCAGGGTGCCAGAGGGGGCCGCTGGACACGGGAGGACAGTGGAGAAGCGAGACAGGACAGGTCCCCCAGAGGGGTCAGCCAGGGACACCGCAACCGGCCGACTCAGCGGCGTGAGAGTGGTGCGGTCCCTAAAGAAGGAGCGAGACGCTCCAGAGTCAAGGGTGAAGGTGTGAGAGGCCGAAGCCGACACAGTACCTGAGAGCGCGGACTCACCAGTACCTGAGAGCACAGACGCACTGGCACCTAGAGCAGCAGCCTCACTAGTACCTGACGCGGCAGTACCAATGCCCGGGTCGGGCGGGAAACACCGGTAACAGTCATCCTCATCACTACCAGTCACAGCATACATAGCAGAGAGAATAGCATCAAAGTCAAGATCATAAATAGCTACACCAGCCCTAGACAGCTCTCCCCAGCGGGGGATCTCAGCGGCCTCCGGAAACTGCTGACGCCAGGCGTCGGTCAGGCGGCCAAAGCAGCGACGGGCTGTGTGGGCGCCTCCACACCTCTCCCCTGCACGGTCACCTGTGCGAAGAACGTAGGGGCAGGGACCAAGCGCACCACCGCGCTGACGCTGCAAGTACCACTCACGGAGCTGCTGAGGGCCGGGGACGGTGCGAGAGCGCTGCTGCTGCTGCGGCTGCTGTGCTGCTGCTGCTGCTGGCGCTGACCACCCCCAGAGCTGCTCCGCTGGGACGAGCCACTCCGACCCCCGCCTCCACCGCCACCCCCGCCTCCACCGCCACCCCCGTCTCCACCGCCACCTCCCCCACCAGGACCGTTGCTCCCACCGCTCCCACCGCCTCCTCCGCTACTACCTCCGCCGCCACCTCCGCCTCCACCGCCGCCACTAGTACCCCCACTCCCGCCACCACCCCCACCGCCACCCCCACTCCCCCCTCCACCCCCACCGCCTCCTCCACCGCCCCCTCTAGCTCCACCCGCTCCCTTGCCCCCCTTGCCCTTGCCAGAGCGGCGTCTGCCGCTGGGGGCAGACGCCGCGCCGACCGACTCAAAACCAGCGAGGTCGGCCGCAGCGGCAGAGGCGACAGAGGGCAGCAGGGGGGAAGGACCACACCCCTCAAAGATGGGGGTGCGAGGGTCACCCCGAGAGGCCCCTACAGCGACAATACTCTTCTCAGCCGCTAGCAGGGACTCCTCAAGGAGGTCGACAGTGAGAGTGGTGGGACAGACAGAGAGAAACTGGTCCCTAACGACACGAAGGGACTCAGGGAGACGGGTGACGAGAAAGTAGAGAGTGATGTACATGGGAGGAGGGTTCGCAGCGCGGAACTCAGCAGGACGGGCAGCACGGTAGCGGGTGTCACTAGCGCGGAGGTGGGTAACTAGGTCAGCAACAGTGGGAAAGGAAGCGAGGTCAGGGAAGAGAAACGGTAGCATGAGGCGGCTAAGGGTAGCGGAGGAAGGGGAGGAGTAGCGTGCAACTACAGCGTCGTACAAGGCCTGAGCGGTCTTGCACTGACTAAAGTGGGCACGCTCAGAGGAAGGGAGGTGGCGACGCACAGCAAGACGTGCAGCAGCATCGCGGGTCGCCCACTTGGAGCGAGCAGCAGAGTCAGCATCAGCAGGCGGGGCAGGGACAGCGCCAGAGACAAAGTCAAAGAGAGAGACCTCATCTATCGCATCACACAGTAAGTACAGCTGCAGGCCTTCAATCCAGACGGCAAAGTCAATGGCCCTCCCCTCAGCGTCAAAAGTAAGAACATTGGGGGTGGCCATGGTAGCAGCTGAAAGTCTCACCGGGCTAGGAGAGTCGGGCAGGACAGCAGCAGGCAGCTCGGGCTGGGTCGGGCGGCTCGGGCGGCTCGGGCGGCTCGGGTAGCTCGGGTACCGGGCGGCTCGGCTGCTGCTGGGCGGCTCGGCTGCTGCTGGGCGGCTCGGCTGCTGCTGGGCGGCGCGGCTGCTGCTGGGCGGCTCAGCTGCTGCTGGGCGGCTCGGCTGCGGCTGGGCGGCTCGGCTGCTGCTGGGCGGCTCGGCGGGGCCGTCAGGGCGCAGCTGCGGGGCCGGGGCAGGGGACGGCGGGGCCGTCAGGGTGCAGCGGCGGGGCCGGGACAGGGGACGGCGGAGCCGTCAGGTGGCGGGCCAGCAGGCGAGGTGGCGAGCCGTCAGGTGAGGCGGCGGGGCCATCAGGTCAGGTGGCGGGCCAGCAGGTGAGGCGGCGGGGCCGTCAGGTCAGGTGGCGGGCCAGCGGGTGAGGCGGCGGGCCGTCAGGTGAGGTGGCGGGCCAGCAGGTCAGGCGGCGGGCCGTCAGGTGAGGCGGCGGGGCCGTCAGGTCAGGTGGCGGGCCAGTAGGTGAGGCGGCGGGCCGTCAGGTGAGGCGGCGGGGCCGTCAGGTAAGGTGGCGGCGGGCCGTCAGGTGAGGCGGCGGGGCCGTCAGGTAAGGTGGCGGGCCAGCAGGTGAGACGGTGGGCCGTCAGGTGAGGCGGGGGGGGGGCCGTCTGGTGAGGTGGCGGGCCAGAAGTCGAGGCGGCGGGCCGTCAGGTGAGGCGGCGGCCGTCAGGTAAGGCGGCTGCGGGGCCGACAGAGGTGCAGCGGGGAGGGCCTGCTGCAGCGACGAAGAGGCCGCGCGGCCGTCTTGAGGGCGGCGCGGCGCGGCAGAGCCGAGAGGGCGGCGCGGCGCGGCTGTAAGGGCCGCGCGAAGTGGGGCCTGGGCCGCGCGCGCGAAAAAAAATGAGTCGCGCGCGCGACTTTCGGGGCGCCACAAGGGCAGCTCGACGCGCACTAGGGGGAGCGCGCCTCGGGGAGAATAGGGCGCGCTCCGGGCAGGGAAAAAAATCGTGGGTGGGCCCAAAGAACGGTCCTTAGGAGGGACCCGCTCTATACCATGTGAAACTAACTGAACAGGAATGAATTCACTAAGTCAGAGTTGGGTACAAATACAACCCTAGCAAACTGTACCCCATATGTGCTACCCCACTATAGCCTACAAACATGCATCAGCTATAATAATCTGACACCGTTGAGATGAAACTCGATCGAACGGTCGAAACTCCAACCTTTCCACCAGTAAATCTGAGGGGTGTTCGAAAACCGAATCGAGGGGGACTTAGAAAAATTGCGCGGAACTGGTTTTACATACCCGTATCGGCGCTTTCGTCGTCGCCCCCGCGGTTTTTAAAGGCCGGAACTAAGCGGTTGAAGACCTCGCGTGTAAACCCGCTCTGATTACCAAGTGTGAGGGTCTGGGATCGAGCTCAGAAAAGATGATTCAAATTGAATTGAATGATCACCTGGGTACAACACGAGGCTATATATAGGCTCGACACAAGGCCCCGTAACCAGGTGTTACGCGAAGGTTCCGCGCGTCGCGAAGCGCCCCAAACAGATCCTTACCGAATTCGGTAGAAGGCAATTTGGTGGCAACCGAAAAGCCAGAATTCGGTGCACGCAACCGAGCTCGGTGCTATAACAATAATAAAATATAGGAAAGCACCTAGCCTAGGAAATCAAGCAATTCATGCATGCATATAATTATCCTATGCTAGAAATAGCATGATAAAGTACAGGCAAGCAAGCATAGCTGGCATAAGCCGTCGTACTCTCACACCGCCCTTCGTCGCGACCCCTGCCGCCCTTCGTCGCGGCCCCTGCCGCCATTCTCCACCGCGGCCCCGCCACCTCCCTTGCGACCCCGCAGCCCTGCACCGACACGGCCCCGCCTCTGCTGGCCCCGTCGCCTGCCCCTGCGCCCTTGCGACCCTGCTCCACCTCTGCCGGCCCTGGCGCCGCCTCTGCTGGCCCCGTCGCCGCTCCATCCGGCCCTGGCGCTGTCCCCAGGCGGCCCCGCCGTCACCACCGAGCCGCCGGCGCCGCCGAGCTAGTGCCGAGTCACCCGAGCCGCCCGAGCCGCCCGAGCCGCCCGAGCCGCTCGAGCCGCCCAAGCCACCCGAGCCGCCCGAGCCGCCCGAGCCGCAGCGCCACCTCAGCCGCCCGAGTCGCCGGGTCGCCGAGTCGCCAAGCTGCAGTTGCTGCTGAGCAGCGGTACCGCCGAGCCGCCGAGCCGCCCGAGTCGCCCAAGCCGCCGAGCCGCAGTTGCTGCAGTGCCGCCGTGCCGCCAAGTCGCCGAGTCGCCGAGTCGACGAGCCTCCTCTTCCCACCACTGGTGAGCCTCTGCCTTACTAGCGCGCTGCCTATTGCTTGCTTGGCTGCCTGCCTTACTGCTGCTACTCCTGCTCGTGCTTCTACTGGCGGCGGCCAGATGCAGCTCCAACGACGCCCACGCGCGTCTCTCACGCCCCAGCAGCTTCGTGAGTGGTACACTCAGAGTAGAGGGTCTCTCAGTTCTGTTCGCTGCTCTTACGTGATTCACACTGGTGCTCGGACTGGTCAGCCTTGTGGGACGCCTAGTCACACACCGTCCCGGTGCTTTGCTCGTCTGAGCGACGCCTGGCATATCGAGTTTGGCGACGAGGCTGAGCTCCCCGACTGGGTGGAGTTGCTTAGGCAGAGGGTAGATATATTTGCTCTTGACTATGATGCTATTCTCACTGCCATGTATGCATTGCCTACTAGTGCTGACCGTGCCGGTCACCTGTGCGTACCGCCTGACCCGGGTATAGATCCTGCTGCTCTAGCTGCTGGTGCGGCTGCTGCTCTGGGTGCTAGTGTGTCTCCTGCTCCAGGTACAGGTGCGGCTGCTGCTCTAGGTGCTAGTGAGTCTGCTTCCTCAGGTGCGGGTGAGTCTGCTCTCTCAGGTACCGCGTCGGCTCCGGCCTCTCACACCTTCACCCTTGACTCGGGGGCTTCCCGCTCCTTCTTTCGAGACTGCACCACACTCACGCCGCTTGGTCGGCCAGTTGCAGTCTCTCTGGCAGACCCCTTTGGGGGCCCTGTCCTTGCTCACTTCTCCACTGTCCTCCCGTGTCCAGCGGCCCCCTCTGGCACCCTGTCTGGTCTTTACCTCCCCTCGTTCTCTACGAACTTGGTGAGTGGTGCTGACCTGCAGGATGCGGGGGTTCACCAGTTCACTCCTGCGAGTCAGCGGGTGACCCACTGCACAGACGCTCGGACAGGCTGACACCTGGCCATGTTTACTCGTCGGCCGGGGTCGAGCCTGTACACACTGACCACTGCCTCTCCTCCAGTTGCTGAGCCTGGTAGGGTAGCTGCTTCGGGTCAGGTGTTAGCTGCAGCGTCCAGGTCTGGTCCTGAGTCTGCCCCCTGTTCGTGTCGTCTCCTGTCTCACGAGACTCTCCTCGGGCACCACCGCCTTGGTCACCCCTCTCTGCTTCGGCTCAGAGGCATGGCCTTTCGTTTTCTTGTTTCTGGTATCCCCCGGTCCCTCCCTCCCCTTCCTCAGGGCCCTGGCCCTACCTGTGTCCCCTGTGTCGAGGGGCGCCAGCGTGCTGCCCCTCACTCCTCCCAGTTTCCTCCGACAGAGGCCCCGTTGTAGAAGCTTCACATGGACGTGTGGGGCCCAGCCCGCGTCCGTGGACAGGGTCACGAGCGCTACTTCCTGCTAGTTGTTGACGACTACTCGCGTTACACCGCAGTCTTCCCCTTGCGCAACAAGGGTGATGTCACTGAGGTGCTGATCGACCGGATCCGCGCAGCTCGTCTCCAGCTCAGGCAGAGCTTTGGCTCGGACTTTCCTGTTCTGCATCTGCACTCGGACAGAGGCGGAGAGTTTTCCTCTGGCCTTCTAAGAGCCTACTGTCGCGCACGGGGCATCCGTCATTCCTCTGAGCCTGGGGGTGCTGAGCCTGGAGGTGCTCCGCGTGGAGGTTCTCCGGGTGCTACGTCTCGCCGGGAGCCACTCTCTCCACAGGAGCTGCGCGAGTGGTTTGCGCGGCGCTGGAGCCGTGCTGCTGGTGCTGGAGGTTCGTCGGCTACTAAGGGTGCTGCTGTCGCGGGACCCAGAGGTGCTTCTCATAGGAGTACTGGAGCTGCTGGGCCTGCACGTTCGACTGGAGCTGGTGCTGCTGAGGGTGTTGGCGCTGAGACTACCACTGGCGGTCCTGCTGGGGGTGCTCCTGTTGCTGCTGGAGGTTCTAGAGCTCGTAGAGGTGCTGCTGGATCGGGTGCTCCTACTGGAGGTGCTGCTGAGGGTGTTGGCGCTGAGACTACCGCTGGCGGTCGTGCTGGGGGTGCTCCTAGTGCTGCTGGAGGTTCTGGAGCTACTGGTGGTGCTGCTGGAGCGGGTGCTCCTGCTGAGGGTTTTGGTGCTGTCCCAACTGCTTCTGGCGTCGCCACGCGGCCTCGACCGTACTTCGTTCCACTCTTGCTGCAGGTTCTTGGTCTTCCACCTTCTACTGGTCCTCCTCCTCCCTTAGAGTGTCCACAGCCTGTCCCATCCCAGCTACAGTTGCAGCCTACCTCCCCTTTGCCTGCTCCTTCTCCCTACACTGGTCCTACTGGAGGTCTGGCTGAGCGTCGTGAGCCTGCGTCTCGCCCTGCGTCGCCTGTCCGTGCTACTCGCACTAGTGGTCGCGGTTGGCGTCAGCGCCCTCCTCCTGTCCCTGGCACGCACCGGATGTCTCTGCGTCCGTCCACTGCTCCTCCACGTGCCCCTTTGCCTTCTCCTCCTGATTCCTCTCTTCCTCCTCTTCCCGACCCGGAGTCGGACTCTCTTCGTGCTGCCAGTCCTACTGTCACGCGTCTCCTTGCTACTGTTGTCACTGACCCTTCTTTCGAGTCCACTGCTGCGTCTGCCCTAGTTGCTGAGCTCGTCGACTTTGCTGCTCACTGTCCCCTAGACTACGCTGCTAGTCTTGTCGCTGAGTTTGAGTCTGTCTGTCCTCCGTCCGTTGGGGGTGAGTGTGCTCTTGGCACGGACGTCCTTGAGGACAGGCAGGAGGAGTTCCAGTGTCTGGCAGCTGCTTCACCTCATCTCGTGTCCGTACTGCTTACCCCTGAGGGAGACCCGGGTGCACTTGACATCCCGACTTCGCGCTCTTAAGCGGAGGCGATAGAGGGTCCCTACTCCTCTCAGTGGCAGGCAGCTATGGATGCAGAGATGGCTTCCTGGAAGTCCACAGGCACCTACGTTGACGTTGTCCCCCCTCCTGGGGCGAACATCGTCAGTGGAATGTGGATCTTCAGGGTGAAGTGGCCGCCGGGTTCTTCGCCTGTCTTCAAGGCGCGTTACGTGGCTCGTGGCTTCAGTCAGCGGCAGGGAGTTGACTACTTTCAGACCTTCTCCCCCACCCCGAAGATGACCACTCTTCGGGTACTGCTGCACGTTGCTGCTCACAGTGACTACGAGCTGCACTCTCTTGATTTCAGCACAGCTCTCTTGCAGGGCAGCCTGCACGAGGAGATCTGGCTGCGTCGCCCACCTGGCTTCACTGGGTCTTTCCCTCCTGGTACCCAGTGGAGTCTCCGTCGTCCAGTCTACGGTCTCCGCCAGGCGCCACGTGAGTGGCACGACACACTGAGGACTACGCTTGCGGCTCTTGGGTTTGCTCCTTCTACTGCCGACCCGTCGCTGTTTCTGCGCACCGACACCTCTCTGCCACCGTTCTACATCCTCGTGTACGTCGACGACTTGGTCTTTGCCACAGCTGACACTGCTGGACTCGCCTACGTGAAGTCCGATGTACAGAAGAGACACACGTGCACAGACCTGGGTGAACTGCGCAGCTACCTTGGCTTGCAGATCACCCGGGACAGAGCACGCCGCACCATTACCCTGACTCAGTCACACATGGTGCAGCAGGTCCTTCAGCGCTTTGGCTTCACGTACTCCTCGCCTCAGGCCACTCCTCTGTCTACTCGCCACTCGCTCTCAGCTCTGCCTTCGGATGAGTCCGTAGAGTCGAGTGGCCTGTACCCAGAGCTTGTTGGCGGCCTCATGTACCTGATGACCTGCACACGACCTGACCTTGCATACCCTCTTAGCATTCTCGCACGCTATGTTGCTCCTGGGAGACACCGACCAGAGCACATGGCTGCAGCGAAGAGGGTGTTGCGCTACCTGTGCAGTACGTTGGGCATGGGGCTAGTGCTTGGAGGGCGGAGTCCAGTGGTCCTCACTGGGCACGCGGACGCTTCTTGGGCTGACGACCAGGCTACGCAGCGGTCGTCACAGGGTTACACCTTCAGCCTTGGTTCCGGCTCTGTTTCGTGGCGGGCTTCTCGCTCGTCTTCTGTTCTTGGTTCCAGTTGTGAGGCTGAGATCTACGCCGGGGCCATGGCTGCACAGGAGCTTCACTGGCTCACCTATCTGCTGACCGATCTTGGAGAGCCGCCTCGTTCTCCTCGAGTCCTGTACGTAGACAACAAGGCCATGCTGGCCTTGTGTTGAGAGCAGCGACTGGAGCACAGAACAAAGCACATTGCTCTCCGCTACTTCTCTGCTCGTGAGCTACAGCAGCGTGGACAGTTGCGGCTTGCGTACGTGGCCTCTGAGGCCAACACTGCTGATGTCTTCACCAAGGCACTTCCGCCTTGTGACCATCAGCGCTTCTGCACTCAGCTGGGTCTTGTGCTCGTCTTGCCTCACTTGCTCTCCTCTAGACCTTGCTTGTACTCTCACTTATATATATACTTGCTCTTGCTTGTCTAGCTTTATATATATGTGTGTACTCTTGCATGTGAATTGGCCGTGTGGCCTTGACCCTGTGCTCAGACTGTGTGGTGACTTTGTGATCCACCCTGAGCTTGCTTTGCTTTGCTTTACTTGACTGGTCTTTTGACCCCTTGTTCTCCCCCACTTTGCCTATGGGGGTGTGTCAGAATGCTATATAGCTTATACATTTGTGTAGGCTATAGTGGGGTATCCCATAGGGGGTACAACCCAATTAGGGTTAGTACTTGTACTCACTCATTTCATAGTTGATTCATTCTCGTTTCAATTTTCACACTCATGCGAGCCCCAGCGAGGTCAGGCGATGTTGTTACCGTTCACTCGCACGGTGCAATCACCCGTCGTCCAGTCGATTCGCGGATTGTGTCGTTGCAGCCAATCACGCCTGAGTAAAATATCTGTTCTGTTGAGGGTCGTTGCGAGCATTTCGTGGCTAAACGTGAAGTTACCCCCATATCGAGTTCGAACCGGGTATACGCGTGCCCGTATCGCCAGCGGCGTGCCGTCGACCAGTCTTGCGTCGATCTCAGGTAAGCATATGTCCAGTGGAAGTCGCAGTTTCCGTGCTGTGGCAGTGTTGATGAGGTTGTGGCTGGCTCCCCCGTCTACGAATATTTTTACTCAGTCCGTCCCAATTTTCCCACTGAGCAGTATGGGGCTGTCTACCGTAGTACCCTCCTTATTTGGCCGGTTGTGGTCGATTGCGTGAACCGGCATAATCACTCGGTGAGGGTCGGTTGGATCGGGCGAGCGAGGTGACCTGTCAGTAGAGTGCCCGTCTGCTTCTAACTCCCAGCGTTTCTTTGCTGCTTGGTCTGTTTCTGCTGCCCAGCTTTCCCCTTTTCGTTAGCGTTTTCCGGGCATTCGCTCTTGCAATGTCCCGGCCGATTGCACGCAAAGCAGCGCCCTTTGAACGGTGCGGCAGCGGCATTTGCGGCGACGGCACGTATCGTGGCGCCCTCGTTCGTCCCACAAGGCCGATGTCCCCAATGGCCGCTTTCGTAGGACCCCGGTCTCGGTCGACATAAGAAATAATGTTTCTCCGCCATAGGGAGAATTTCTTGAAAGTCGGTGACGCCGCGAAGCTGGATTTCCTGAGCGATGTCCTGCTTCAGGCCGCCGATGTAGCGGTCGGTGCACTCGCGCTCATGCATATATTGTCAGAATTATATTTATTATAACTGCATGTAGTTCTAGCTGTAGTGTAGTTATTAAATTTGTAGGTGGTGCACCTCTTCATGTGTTCCTTTGCTATATGTACTTCGAATCCTATAGTGAAAACACATTCTCCAATTTTCCTCTCTCAACTCACTCGACACTCTCCTAGGGAAAAACCCGCTCGATACCTAACTACGGGCCTAGGCTACTAAGCCTAGGCCCCACCTTTCAACTCTTATTCTTAGACTCTCGACATGTTATCGGAGCTGAGTTCGTCCTGGCCTGTGGGCCCGCTTTACTTCCGCTGCTAAAATTTTACGGTCGCGCGCCTAGGGCGCGTGACGATTTTATTCTTTACCTTGTCCCGCCCACGGGCGTGTGACTCCTACCCTGCCCATCGCGCGCCCCGTCGCACGCGACGGTGCCCTTTATCTGCCCATCGTGCGCCCCGAGGCACACGATGGTGCCCTGCTCGTCGTGCGCCCCGAGGCACACGATCGGGCCCTTTTATCCTACCCGTCGTGCGCCCCGTGGCACTGGCCCGCGACGGGCCTTTCCGCCCCTGCATTCCCTGCTGCCGCCCCTGACCCATCTGCACCGACGCCTCTTCGCCGCTCTGCGGCTTTCTTCCTTCCCACCCCCCCCTTTCTCTTGTCTCCCTACAGCCGTGGGGAGGAGGGTATGGGGGTGGAGGGTGTTGGAGCGTGGGGTCAACTCTCTCCCTTCCCCTCCTCCTTCTTTCAGTCCCACCGCTGCAGCTGCCGCTGGGGGGGGAGGGTGTGAGGATGTGGGTGAGCAGGGGGAGTGGTACCGGGGGGGCGGGTGTGAGGCAACAAGCAGCCGTCCCTCCACCTCTCCTCTCTTCCCCCCTTCTCTGCTGCTTCTGCAGCAGTGTGGGGGAGGGGAAGGAGGAGGGTGAGGAGATGGAGGGGGTAACCTTTCAAAGTTAGCCCGCCTGCAGTACCTGCTGTTGCTTGTTTTATTGCTCGTTGGTGTACCTCTGCAGGTTGTGCTCGGCACTTAGCTATTCCTGCATGCAGTTACGGGGGGATGTCAGAATTATATTTATTATAACTGCATGTAGTTCTAGCTGTAGTGTAGTTATTAAATTTGTAGGTGGTGCACCTCTTCATGTGTTCCTTTGCTATATGTACTTCGAATCCTATAGTGAAAACACATTTTCCAATTTCTCTCTCACAACTCACTCGACATCGCTCCTAAGGAAAACCCGCTCGATACCTAGTTAGGGCCTAGGCTACTAAGCCTAGGCCCCACCTTTCAACTCCTGTTCTTATTACTCTCGACATATATCCCACCTGCTCACATAGCGCCCGAAATCTGCTCGTGGTGTCTTGGACGGAACCGAGTTGGCGCCAAGTGCGGAGTGTCAGAATGAGAAACGAGAATGAGGAGTGACTAGCAGGAACAACAGTACAAATATGTCAAACCCTAATCTGGTGTACCCCTTATGGTGTGACCCACTACAGCCTAGAACCATACAAACATATAAATGTTTGACACACCCCCATAGGCAAAGTGGGGGAGACCTAGGGGTCACAAGACCAGTCAAGGCAAAACAAGGCAAACAAGCTCAGGGTGGATCTCGAGGATTCCACACAACTTCCGAGCACAAGCAAGCGGTCACAAGACCAGTTCACATGCAGTTTTATAATAGAGCAAGAGGTACAATGATCACAACCTAACAAGACAAACATGCAGGTATATATATAATGATCACAGTACAGGTAAAGTCAAGAAGTAAGTGAGAAACAGTCGGCACAAGGCCTAGAAGAGTGCAAAAACGCTGATGGTCAACAGGCGGAAGCGCCTTGGTGAACACATCAGCAGTGTTGGCATCAGTGGCCACGTAACGCAGAAGAAGCTGACCACGCTGCTGTAGCTCTCGAGCTAGAAAGTAACGCAGAGCAATGTGCTTCGTCCTGTGCTCCAGTCTGTGCTCCTGGCACAAGGCAATGGTTGCCTTGTTGTCGACGTACAGCACAGGAGGAGAACGAGGCTGCTCTCCAAGGTCAGTCAGCATGTAGGTGAGCCAGCGAAGCTCCTGGGCAGCCATGGCCGTGGCGTAGATCTCAGCCTCACAGCTCGAGCTGAGAACAGAAGAAGAACGAGTAGAACGCCAAGAGACAGAGCCCGAGCCAAGACTGAAGGTGTAACCCTGAGACGACCGCTGAGTAGCCTGGTCGTCAGCCCAAGAAGCGTCTGAGTGCCCAGTGAGAACAGGCCGGTCTCGCCCTCCAAGCACTAGCCCCATGCCCGACGTACTGCACAAGTAGCGCAACACCCTCTTAGCTGCATCCATGTGCTCCTTCCGGTGACGGCCAGGAGCAACATAGCGTGCTAAGATGCTGAGAGGGTATGCTAGGTCAGGTCGTGTGCAGGTCATCAGGTACATGAGGCAGCCCACAAGCTCTGGATACGGACCACTCGACTCTACGGACTCATCCGAAGGCAGAGCTGAGAGCGAGTGACCCGTAGGCAGAGGAGTGGACTGAGGCGAGGAGTACGTGAAGCCGAAGCGCTGAAGGACCTGCTGCACCATGTGTGACTGAGTCAAGGTAATGGTGCGGCGTGCTCTGTCCCGGGTGATCCGCAAGCCAAGATAGCTTGTCAGTTCACCCAGGTCTGTGCACGTGTGTCTCTTCTGCAGCTCGGACTTCACGTGGGCGAGTGCGGCAGTGTCCGCAGTGGCAAAGACCAAGTCGTCGACGTACACGAGGATGTAGAACGGCGGCAGCGAGGTGTCGGTGCGCAGAAACAGCGACGGGTCAGCAGTAGAAGGAGCAAACCCAAGAACCGAAAGTCTAGTCCTCAGTGTGTTGTGCCACTCACGCGGCGCCTGGCGGAGACCGTAGACTGGCCGCCGGAGGCTCCACTGGGTGCCAGGAGGGAACGACCCAATGAAGCCAGGTGGGCGGCGCAGCCAGATCTCCTCGTGCAGGCTGCCCTGCAAGAAAGCTGTGCTGAAGTCAAGAGAGTGGAGCTCGTAGTCACGCTGAGCGGCGACGTGTAGCAGAACCCGAAGAGTGGTCATCTTCGGGGTCGGGGAGAAGGTCTGGAAGAAGTCAACTCCCTCTCGCTGACTGAAGCCTCGTGCAACGTAACGCGCCTTGAAGACAGGCGGAGAGCCTGGCGGCCGCTTCACCCTGAAAATCCACATGCCACTGACGATGTTCGCCCCAGGTGGGGGAACGTCGTCGACGTAGGTGCCTGTGGACTTCCAGGAAGCCATCTCTGTGTCCATGGCTGACTGCCACTGAGAGGAGTAGGGACCGGCCATCGCCTCTGCGTAAGAGCGTGGGGTCGGGATGTCTGGTGCATCCGGGTCTCCCTCAGGGGCAACAAGCATGGACACGAGATGGGGCAAAGCAGCGGCAAGGCAACCAAACTCCTCCTGCCTGTCCTCAAGGACGTCAGTGCCAAGAGCACACTCACCCCCGACGGACGGAGGACAGGCAGACTCAGACTCAGCAACAAGACTCGCTGCGTAGTCTAGACGACACGCAGCTGCAAAGTCGACAAGCTCAGTGACTAGGGCAGACGCAGCAGCGGACTCAAAGGAAGGGTCAGTGACAACCGTAGCCAGGAGACGTGTGACAGTAGGACTGGCAGCGCGAAGGGAGTCTGACTCCGGGTCAGCAAGAGCAGGAAGAGAGGACGTAGGAGGCGACGGGAGAGCAACACGCTGCGGAGCAGTGGACTGACGAAGCGCCATCCGGTGCGTGCCTGGGACAGCAGGAGGACGCTCACGCGGGACACGACTACCAGTGGTAGCAGCTCGAACAGGCGACGCTCGACGAGACGCAGGTGACACAGGACGTGATGCAGGCTCACGTCTCTCAGCAAGACCGTCAGACGGACCAGTGTAAGGAGCAGGCACAGGGAGTGGGGAGGCAGGCGGTAACTGTGGCTGTGACTGGACAGACGGCGGACACTCTAAGGCGAGAGGAGAACAAGGAGGAGGAGGCTGACCAAGAACCTGCTGAAGGAGCGGAACGAAGTACGGTCGTGGCCGTGCAGCAGCTCTCAAACCAGCAGAGACACCAGCGGCAGCAGCAGCACCTCCAGAAGCAGCAGCACCTCCAGCACCAGGGTCCGCAGCACCTCCAGCAGCACCTCCAGCAGCACCGCCAGCAGCAGCAGTACCTCCAGCAGCACCGCCAGTAGCAGCTGAACCTCCAGCACCAGGGTCCGTAGCACCCACAACAGCTCCAACGCCCGGGTCCTCAGTACTAGCAGCACCTCCAGCAGCACCGCCAGCAGCAGCAGCACCTCCAGCAGCACCGCCAGCAGCAGCAGCACCTCCAGCAGCACCGCCAGCAGCAGCAGCACCTCCAGCACCAGGTTCCGTAGAACTCGCAGCAGCATCAACTCCGGGGACCCCAGCACCAGCAGCTCCACTACGGAGACTGATGTGCCGAGCGTACCACTCTCGAAGCTGAGGGGAAGAGGGCGGCTCCCGCCGTGGTGGGGAAGAACGAGTACCAACTCCAGCAGTACCACGAGCCCGAGACTCACCCCGCCGGAGGCTGCAGTACCGTGAGTACCACTCACGCAGCTGCTGCGAAGAGGGAGGTCCTCCAGGCGCCTCACAGTCAACTGCAACACCACCAGGCTCAGCACCCCCAGGCTCAGCAACTCCAGGCGCAGTACCCCTAGACTCAGCAACGCCAGGCTCAGTACCCCCAAACCCAGCACCCCCAGGCTCAGCACCCCCAGGATCAGCACCCCCAGACTCAGCACCCCCAGGCTCCGCCCGCTCAGGCTCCGCACGCTCAGGCTCCGCACGCTCAGGCTCAGCACCTCCAGCAGGACGCGAGTCGACAGCTACCTCGGCAGGCTCAACCGGGTCTACCTGAGAGACACCTGAGGGAGCGGCACCCTGAGGGGGAAGGGGGTCTACCACTGCAGCACCTGGCGCGAGGAAGAGAGGTGGGGGAGGGAGCGGGGCAGTGCGGTAGGGGAAGAGGCGGTAGAAGGGCACGGACTCGTCAAAAGTGACGTCCTGAGAGGGGAAGACTCGGTGCGAGGCGGGGTGGTAAAACTGCCAGCCAGACGCATCCGGGACAAAGCCAAGAAAGACACAGGGAGCAGTGCGGGAGGAGAGCTTGTCCGCAGACGTGTAGGGAAGTGAGAGACGGCCTAGTGCAGCTGAGGCGCACGAGGGCGCGGCTAGCGGAAACGGTGGGCCCTATCGTTTCGGTCCTAGGTGGAACCTAGGCTCGTAATACCATGTCAGAATGAGAAACGAGAATGAGGAGTGACTAGCAGGAACAACAGTACAAATATGTCAAACCCTAATCTGGTGTACCCCTTATGGTGTGACCCACTACAGCCTAGAACCACACAAACATATAAATGTTTGACACGGAGCTTTTGTCGCGCCGCGATCGAAGCCGCGATTGGCTCGAAACGAGCGCGCAGACCTGCGCACCACGCGTCCCACGTACGATATTGGGGCACCTCCACGAAATACGACGACGCCCAGGGTCCGGTTCGTCCTTCCCGTGTCGGTAGAGTCGCGTAGTCTAACGGCTTCGTGACGATGAGGGGCCACCCGTCCATGGTGGGTCCTCGTAGCAACGACACGGCGTAGCGGATTTTCGCCGTATCCTCCGAGACGTAGTTGGCATCGAGAAACACGTTCATCGTGAACAACCACGCTTGAACGGTAGGACCACCCCGTTGGCTGGGATTGAAGCATGGCGGACGCTGCGGCTTCAGCGACATTGGTGACGGCAGTGCCGAACCATCGGTTGGTTCCAAAATTGTGACGCGTGGCTGGCTTCGGGCCGCATTCGTCGCTTCGGTGTGTCGTGCCGTGGTCGTCGTCTCCGTCGGGGCGGACGACGCCATCACTGGCCGCGCTCGCGGGTTTCCCTACACTTCCGTGTTGTGATGCCTGTGGTGCGGGCTGTTTCGGAGTGCCAGGTGCTTGAGATAGTGCCTGTTGTGCTCGTGTGAGGTCATTTTGCAGGGACGAGCGTTCTGCCGTCAGCGTCGTGATTTCCTCGGCGCTCTCGTGGATTTGCCGCAGCAGATCATTCAAGTGCTCCTGCGTAAGCGTCGTGATATCAATGTGCTCGGGGGTGTCGGCTCGTCTTAGTCTAGGCGCAGTTGTGGCTGCACGCGTTTATGAGAGAACGCGAGGACAGCGGCTCCTTGGTGCTAAGGTGCGTGAGTCCCTTCGAGTGAAAAATCAAAAGTTGATTTCCTGGGGTGCGGAGATGCGTGGTCCGAAAGAAAGGGGCTCTGAATACCAAGTGTTACTGGTGCAATGAATCTAAGTAGCGAGAATTGCACTAAGGTGTCAAACGAGTACAAAGATGTGAGCGAAGGCGTGAGCTAACATTTATACGCGAACATGCAAACGGTAACGTAGTGCGTGCGAGCTAGCTAGTGCTACGCTGGCAGCGAGGCTCGGGCTAGTCCCGAAGCGTAGGCCGACACGGCCAGGCCAGCAGTGCGAGGTTTGGCAAAACAGTGCGCGCGAAGTTGGCGAAGTCCCGTTAGCAGTAACGGGCGAACAACGGCTTTTGTTGTACGCGATGTAGTCGGGCTCCGTAAGGAATGCTGATAAAATTCCTTACAACTATACGGTATGTTAATCCAGAAAGGATACCTGCATCTACGTTGCTGATTTACGGTCACCAACTCATGTCCAGGACTCTTGAAGCAGCAGTATACATTTGACACTACTGTTTGTTTTGTACAGTGTGCAAAGGCGATTTCGCCTCAACGAGAAAAAAACACGTCGGCGAGAGTGTTGGCGAAAAGCTGAGGCCCAACTGTTGTGAGAGAGCGGGGGTTGGGAAGGTTGTGAGTCACAAAATGGGACATTCTCCCGTCACCGAGCTCACCCTGCCACGCTTAGACTTGGGAGAACAAGAGAATACAAGCTAATAGAATATGTAGAACGAACCAAGGAGTGGCGACACGGTGAGTGCTAGTAATCCCGGCTTTGCGCGAATACGAATACACGCTCGCGCCGTCTCGTGCGCCCAGACGCATTCGCACCGTCACTGTCGCGCCGCCGCATAGATGTTGCATTCCCCTCCTTTCCCAAGCTCCCTTCGACATTCCCTTGCCGCATTCCCCCCTCCGCATTCCGTCACCAAACTACGAAGCTACGGTCACACACCTAGCGAGGCGAATCAGCGACTGTTTACTATGAATTTCCGCGGTATAGCTATATCAAAACATATGCATATCATTATCTAGGCTATATTGGGGCTAGCCTTAAGGGGTACAGAAACTTTCTCGACACTCTAGCCTTGTACCCCAACCTTGACCTAATCTCATCATTCTTGCCTTAGTTCTTAACATGGTAACTAGAGCAGGAGGTCTCTAGGACCTAAGAATCGAGCCCACCTAACTGTGTTTCCCTAACTACTGCTTGCGTGCCTTGCCTACTGCCTGCGCGCGCCTTGGCTGCAGTGCGCGTCACCTTTTTTTTCGCGTGCGCCTCGACTGCTAGCGCGCGCATCACTGTTTTTAGCGCGCGCCACTTCTGTAGTGCCGCGCGCCGATCCGCGTCCCCCGCGCAGCCCGCCGCCGCGCGCAGCCCGCCGTCGCGTACAGCTCGCCGTCGCCGCGCGTCGCGTTTATTGCCAGCGCGGCCCGCCACTGCGGCGCGCGTCGCGTCGGCCGCCTGCGCGGCCCGCTGCTGCTTAGCGCGCTGCTTTAGGAGCTCGCGTGCGGCCGCTCCTGCGTGCTGCCTGCTGTCTCCTGCCTGCTGCCTGCTGCCTCTGTCTTTGCCTGTGGCCTGGTTCCTGCTGCCTCTTGTCTGCTGCCTGCTGCCTCCTTCCTCTGCCTGCTGCCATTACGATGACGCCTAACGTTCTCGCGTTCGAGTCTGACGGTTGCCCCATAGAGTTCGTTGTGTGGTTAGATGATCTCCAATTGTTCCTCCTGACCGATGCCAAAGAGGGCGTTTCACTGTTCGATTACGTGTCTAGCACTGCCATTGCTCCTGCTGCCGATGCTCCTGCTCTCGAACGCTCGCAGTGGCAGACTCGCGATGCTGCTGCACGCCTAGCTATTAGGAACCATCTGCCGATTACTGAGCGTGCGCATTTCAGCTCGCACAAAACTGCTAAGACGCTGTACGACGCTGTAGTTGCGCGCTAATCCTCCCCGGCCACTGCAGCCATAAGTCGGCTCATGCTACCCTACCTGTTCCCCGACCTTTCCTCGTTCACCACTGCTGAGGACCTCATTTCCCACCTATGCGCTACTGACACTCGCTTTTGTGCCGCCCTTTCAGCCGAGTTCCGCGCCGCAAACCCCCCCCCCCCCCGATGTACTTCACTCTCTATTTTCTCGTCACCCGCCTCCCTGACACTCTTAGCTCAGTCAGGGACCACTCTCTCGCGCTAGACCCCCCCACTCTCACTGTCGACGACTTCAAGAAGCACCTCCTCGCAGCAGAGAAGAACATCCTCGCTGTAGGTGCTGCTCGTGGCACTCCTCGCTCTCCCCTCTTTGAGGGGTGCTCCCCCTCCCCTCTCACCCCCTCTTATGCCTTCGCAGCTGCTGCTCACGACTACCTTGGTGCTGAGGAGGTCGGGGCTGCTTCCGCTCCTAGTGGGTGTGGGTGGGCGGCAAGGGTGGCAGGGGAGGTGGGGGTGGCGGTGGAGGTGGCGGTGGTGCAGGCGGCGGGGGAGGTGGAGGTGGTGGAGGCGGTCGTGGGGGTGGAGGTGGTGGAGGTGGTGGTGGGGGCGGCGGAGGCACTGGGAGCGGTGGAGGTGGTAGCAACGGCGGTGGGGGAGGAGGGAGCGGCGGTGGGGGAGGAGGGAGCGGTGGTGGCAGTGGTGGTCAGGGCCAGCAGCAGTCGCAGCCGTAGCAGCAGCAGCAGCGTCAGCACCAAACCCCCACTTCCTAGTAGCTTCTTGACTGGTATGCCGGACGTGGGGCTTCTGGGGGTCCTGGTCGCTGCCCCTAAATCATTCGCACAGGTCCCCGCACTGGTCGCCAGTGCACAGGGTTTCACACTGAGCAGCGCTGCTTCGCTCGGCTTAGCGACGCCTGGCGCGCCAAGTTTCCTGATGCTCTTGAATTCCCCAACTGGGCAGAGCTGCTTAGGCGTGATGTACCTATCTTTGATCTTGACTATGAGGCTATTCTTGCTGCTATGTATGCATTGTCTGTTAGTGCTGAGGGTGACTCCTACTTGTGTGTGCCGCCGGATCCTGGTATAGCCCCTGGTAAAGCGCCTGCAGCGCTAAGTGCTTGTGAGTCTGCTCCCCATGGTACTGCGCCTGCACAGGCCTTGCACACCTTTACACTTGACTCTGGTGCTTCCCGCTGTTTCTTTCGCGATAGTACCACAGTCACTCCCCTCCCTGCACCTGTCCCTGTCGCACTGGCTGACCTCTTTGGGGGCCTAGTGCTTGCACGGTCTTCCACTGTGCTTTCGTGTTGGGCGGTCCCGTCTGGTGAGCTGTATGGTCTCCACCTCCCCTCGTTCTCTACGAACTTGGTGAGCAACGCTGTCCTTCAGTATGCGGGGGTTGACACCTTCACCCCTGGCCGGCAGCGTGTGGCGATCTGCACGTGCTCCCGAACCGGCCGCCACCTGGCCACGTTCACTCGTGCGCCAGGGTCCAGTCTGTACACCCTCACCACTGCGTCGCGCTTCGCCCCTTTGTCTCCCAAGTTACACACGTCTACTCAGGTAGCTACCCAGTGTGAGTGTCGCCGGCTGTCGCACGACACTCTCCTGTGGCATCCCTCCCTGCCTCGCCTGCGTAGCATGCACTCTCGCTTCCTGGTCTCTGGTCTTCCCAGCTCTCTGCCTGCCCTCCCTCCCTTGCCTGCGCCGCCCTAAATTCCTTGCGTCGAGGGGCGGCGGCGCGCCGCTCCTCACTCCTCTTCGTTCCCTCCCACAGAGGCTCCACTGCAGACTCTCCACCTGGACGTGTGGGGCCCAGCCCGCATCCGTGGACAGGGCCGGGAGCGGTACTTCCTGCTGCTTATCGACGACTACACGCGTTACACCACGGTCTTCCCCTTGAAGGGATGTCCTTGATGTTTTGATCCCCTGGATCCGCGCTGCTCGTCTCCAGCTCCGCGAGCGGTTCCAGTCGGACTTTCCTGTCCTGCGTCTGCACTCTGACAGAGGTGGTGAGTTCTCCTCAGACCTCCTGGCGGCCTTCTGTGCGGAGCACGGCATACGCCAGATTTTCACGCTTCCGGCCTCTCCGCAGCAGAATGGGGTTGCTGAGCGCCGCATTGGCTTAGTCATGGAGGTCGCTCGTACCTCCATGATCCATGCGGCTACCTCCCATTTTCTGTGGCCGTTTGCGGTCCGGTACGCCGCGCATCAGCTCAACCTTTGGCCCCATGTCTCCTTGCCGGAGACCTCGCCCACACTGCTGGGGACGGGGAAGGTTGGCGACGCGTCGCGTTTCCAGGTCTGGGGTGCTCGTGCCTTTGTCCGCGATACCACTTCGGACAAACTCTCCCCTTGCGTCATTCCTTGCGTCTTCCTTGGCTTTGTCCCTTACGCGCCTGACTGGGAGTTTTACGACCCCGCCTCGCGGCGTGTCTTTGCGTCTCAGGACGTCACCTTTGACGAGAAGGTCCCCTTTTACCGCCTCTTCCTCTACCGCACTGCTCATCGCCCCCTCCCGCCGCTCTTTCTCGCCCCAGGTCCTCCCGAGGTAGACCCCCTCCCTGCGCCAGGCCCTGCTCCTTCAGGTGTTTCTCAGGTAGACCCTCCCGTCCCTGCGCCTGTTGAGGTCACTGGTGACTCCGCAACTGCTGGGAGTGGTGCTGTCCCTGTGGGTGCGGAGCTTGCGGGTGCGCAGCGTGGGTGTGCTGAGTCTGGGGGTGCTGAGCGTGAGGAGCCTGAGGGTGTGGAGCTTGGAGGTGCTGAGCCTGTGCGTGAGGAGCTTGGAGGTCCTGAGCCTGGGGGTGCTGCGTCTGGGGGTGCTACGCCTGGGCGTACTGAGTCTGGGGGTGAGTCGCGTGAGGGTTCTGAGACTGCTGTTACGCGGTCTCCTTGGAGTAGCCGTCTTCGTCCGCGTGTGCCTCTCACCTCCCAGCAGCAGCACGACTGGTATGGACGCCATAAGCGTCGCGCTTTTGCACCTCAGGGCTCTACTGCTGGGGGTTCTTCTGCTGGCGTCACTGGAGCTGGGAGTGGTGCTGGTCCTTTGCCTGCTGGAGGTGCTGGTGTCGCTGGTCTCGGAGGTGCTGGTACTGGGGGTACTGGTGCTGGTGGCACTGCGGTTGGAGACCCTGGGCCTGGAGGTGCCGGTTATGGGGGTGCTGCACCAGGAGGGGCTAGAGCTACTGAGGGTGCTGGAGCTGCTGGAGGTACTGGAGCTGCTGAGGGTACTGGAGCTGGTGGAGGTGCTGGAGCTGCTGAGGACGCTGGAGCTGCTGAGGGTACTGGACCTACTGGAGGTGCTAGAGCTGCTGAGGGTGCTGGAGCTGCTAGAGGTGCTGGAGCTGCTGAGGGTGCTGGAGCTGCTGGTGCTGGTGGCACTGCACTTTTGCGCCTGTTCTTTGCTCCGCCGTCTCCGTCGTCTCTGCCACCGCCTGACTCTTTTGTCTACTGGTCTTCCGTTACAGCCTGGCTCACCTCTGCCTGCTCCTTCTCTTTACACTGAGCAGACAGGGGGCCTTGCTCAGCTTCGTGAGCCTGCGTCGCGTCCTGTCTCACGTGTCCATTCTGGTCGTTCCAGTCATCGTGTTCCTCGTCAGCGTCAGCCGACTGTCCCCGGCCCTTCCCTTGCAGTTCGTCGTCCTTCCTCTCCTCTGCAGCGTCTTCCTCTGGCGTCTCCTCCTGCGTCTTCTTTGCCTGTCGTTACGGACCTTGAGTTTGACCGGTTTCGTGCTGAGCACCCTACTGTCACGCGTCTGCTAGCCACTGTTGTCACTGACCCGTCGTTTGAGTCTACTGCTTCGTCTGCCTTTGTCGCTGAGCTGGTTGACTTCGCTGCTACCTGTCAGAATATTATGCTCTAGCCTGTAGTGGGGTGCTCCATAGCGAGTACAACCCTTCAAGGGTTTGCTATTTGTATCCCCATTTTTGCTAGTGCAGCCCTCTTCTCTTTTCTAAACTTTCACATGCTATCAGAGCAGGTCGATCCCCTTGGATCGATCCTGTGGGTGGACTCACCACCTCGTTGCTTCCGCTGCAACCCCTACTGCTACTACTATCACTACTCTCTGTGCCGCACGCCCTGTGGCGTGCGGCAGTTTTTCCTTCCGCCGTGCGCCCCGAGGCGCGCGGCGGTTTTCAGGGCGCACGGCGGTTCTCTTCCCGCCGTGCGCCCCGAGGCGCGCGGCGGGTTACTGCCCCGTCACGCCGCGCGCCGCTCCTGGGAGGCGCTGCGACGGACGACGGGGACCTCCGCGTCGCCCCCCGTCGCCCGTCGTGGCCTGCGCCCGGCACGTACGGACCACGCCCGACCTGTCCGCGGCCCGTACGGGCTGCGCCAGGCCCGCCCACCACCCGTACGGGCTGCGCCAGGCCCGCCCGCGACCCGTATGAACGGCGCCAGGCCCGTGCGCGGCTTGGGCCGCCTGCGTGCGGCTCGTGCGACCCTACCTACGGCACGTGCACCCCCCCCCCCCCCCCCCCTTTTTTCCCGTCGCCTGTCGAGGCGACCTGAGGGGGCTGCGACCTGGGGGGTGGCGGGTGTGTAGTCTCCCCTGCTCCTCCTCCTCCTCTGTCTCCCACTGCTGCAGCTACCGCTGAGGGGGGTGGGTGTGTGGGAGTCGACGGAATGGTGCTAGGGGGTGGGGTGTGAGTGACCCTAGGGGTGCAGTAGGGGGTGTGTGTCAGGGGGGGTGAGACTGTTTGGGAAGCTGAACGGAGGTTGCCGTCGTGTCGCCAGCAGCACCTGTAGTCCGGGGAGTTGCTCCGGTAGCCCAGTCCTAGCCACCTGTGCCAGTCGCCCGTGGGTCCGTTGCTCGTCTGCCGCTACTTTAGCCGCGGGGCCAGTTACTCCAGTAGTCCGGAGAGTTGCTCCAGTAGCCACTGTGCCAGTGTGCCTCCTGTTGCCCGTGTGTCTGCAGCTTCAGCCGTCACCTCCTATCTCCTCTCCTCTCACTCTCGCCTCCTCCTCCTCACTTGCCCTCTGCGATAGCCTCTAGCTTTGCTCATAATTGTTAACTTTAAACTATTGCTTCTTGAACTTGTGCTCAGAATGTGTGGTGACATTGTGATCCACCCTGAGCTTGTACTGCTTTGCTTGCTCTGCTGATTACACCCCACTTTGGCTATGGGGGTGTGTCAGAATATTATGCTCTAGCCTGTAGTGGGGTGCTCCATAGCGAGTACAACCCTTCAAGGGTTCGCTATTTGTATCCCCATTCTTGCTAGTGCAGCTCTCTTCTCTTTTCTAAACTTTCACACTACCTGTCGTCTAAACTACGCTGCTAGTCTTGTTGCTGAGTCTGAGTCTGTCTGTCCTCCGTCCGTCGGGGGTGAGTGTGCTCTTGGCACGGACGTCCTTAAGGACAAGCAGGAGGACCTTGAGTGTCTTACCGCCGCTGCGCCTCATCTCGTGGCCATGCTGCTTGCCCCTGAGGGAGACCCGGATGCACCAGACATCCCGACCATGCGCTCTTTCGCTCAGGCGATCGCGAGTGAGTACTCCTCTCAGTGGCAGACAGCCATGGACGCAGAGAAGGCATCCTGGAAGTCCACAGGCACGTACGTCGACGAGGTTCCCCCTCCTGGGGCGAACATCGTCAGTGGTATGTGGATTTTCAGGGTAAAGCGGCCGCCAAGTTCTCCGCCTGTCTTCAAGGCTCGTTACGTTGCTCGTGGTTTCAGTCAGCGAGAGGGAGTTGAATTCTTCCAGACTTTCTCCCCCACCCCGAAGATGACCACTCTTTGGGTGCTGCTGCACGTTGCCGCTCAGCGTGACTAGCTTGACTTCAGCACAGCTTTCTTACAGGGCAACCCGCACGAGAAGATCTGGCTGCGCCGCCCACCCGGCTTCACTGGGTCGTTCCCTCCTGGTACCCAGTGGAGCCTCCGGCGGCCGGTCTACGGTCTTCTCCAAGCACCACGTGAGTGGCACGACACATTGAGGACGACACTTGCAGCTCTTGGGTTTGCTCCTTCGACTGCTGACCCGTCGCTGTTTCTACGCACCGACACTTCGCTGCCGCCGTTCTACATCCTCGTGTACGTCGAGGACTTGGTCTTTGCCACTACTGACACTGAGGCTCTACTCCTGGTGAAGTCGGAGTTGCAGAAGAGACACACGTGCACAGACCTGGGTGAGCTGCGCAGCTACCTTGGCTTGCAGATCACCCGAGACAGAGCACGCCGCACCATCACACTGACTTAATCACACATGGTGCAGCAGGTCCTTCAGCACTTCGGCTTCACTTGGTCCTCAGCACAGCACACTCCTCTGGCTACAGGACACTTGCTCTCAGCTCCACCTTCAAACGAGTCCGTAGAGTCGAGTGGTCCTTACCCAGAGCTAGTGGGCTGCCTCATGTATCTGATGACCTGCACTCGTCCTGACCTTACGTACGCTCTTGGCCTTCTGGCTCGCTACATGGCTCCTGGTCGGCACCGAAAGGTGCACATGGATGCTGCTAAGAGGGTATTGCGCTTCTTGTTCAGTACATCAGGCATGGGGCTCGTGCTTGGAGGGCGGAGTCCAGTTGTCCTCACTGGGCACTTAGACGCTTCTTGGGTTGACGACCAGGCTACACAGCGGTCGTCACACGGTTACACGTTCAGCCTTGGCTCCGGCTCTGTTTCTTGGCGGTCTACACGCTCGTCTTCTGTTCTCAGCTCCAGTTGTGAGGCTGGGATCTACGCCACAGCCATGGCTGCACAAGAGTTACGCTAGCTCACCTACCTGCTGACCGACCTGGGAGAGCGGCCTCGTTCTCCTCCAGTTCTGTACGTAGACAACAAGGCTACCATTGCCTTGTGTTAGGAGCACAGACTGGAGCACAGAACGAAGCACATCGCTCTGCGTTACTTCCTGGCTCGAGAGTTGCAGCAGCGGGGTCAGCTTCGCCTTGCTCACGTGGCCACTCAGGCCAACACTGCTGATATATTCACCAAGGCACTTCCGTCTGGTGACCATCAGCGCTTTTGTACTTTGTTGGGCCTTGTGCCAACGTTTCCACACTTGCTGTAGTCTCTACTTGTACTGTGATTTATATATAAATACCTGCATGCTTGCTCTTGCTAGCTAGAGATCAGTGTGCTGTTTTTGTTGCTTATATACCTCTGAATGTGGACTGGCCTTGTGGCCGTTTGCTTGTGCTCAGTGTGTGTGGTAACGTTGTAATCCACCATGAGCTGTGTTTTGTTTCTTCTCTTGACTGGTCTTGTGACCGTTGCTTGTTCTAGCTATCCCCCATTTCGCCTATGGGGGTGTGTCAAAACATATGCATATCATTATCTAGGCTATATTGGGGCTAGCCTTAGGGGGTACTGAAACTTTCTCGACACTCTAGCCTTGTACCCCAACGTTGACCTAATCTCATCATTCTTGCCTTAGTTCTTAACAAGCTAACCAAGTTGGGCTGGCTATACCAACATCGCGATTTTTCACCTAGTCGCGTGTGGTGTGAGTAACTACACATGTAGGCTAAGCCTTGAAAACGTCCATCAATTGAGCCCTCCATCTCCCTTTTAGTAGCCCCGCCGCTTTGCATTCGGACTGCCGCCGCGTGGCATTCGCCGAGCCCGCCGTGCATGCAGCGCGCCGTCGTAACCTATTTCGTAAGAACCACGGCAAGTTACATTCGGCAGGATTGCCGCAATGCGATCATTGCATTTAAAATCGGGACATTGCCCGTGCTTCCCCTCCTTCCCCCCCCCCTGTTTCTCCTCCCTTCCCTCCTACCTCCCACCCCCCCTCCTCCCCCCCCCTCCCCCTGTATCCCCTCCTTTCCCCCCCTACTTTCCCCCCCTACTTTCCCTCCATTCCGCCCTTGCTTCCCCTCCTTTCCCTCCAAACCCCCCACTGTATCCCCTCCTTTTCCCCCCTGCTGTTCCTCCTTTCTGCCTCTGCTTCCCCTCCTTTCCCCACCTTGCTTCCCCTCCTTTCCCCCCCGTGCTTCCCCTTCTTTCCCCCACTGCTTCCCCTCCTTTCCCCCACTGCTTCGCCTCCTTTCCTCCCCTGTATACCCTCCTGTCCCCCCCTGCATCCCCTCCTTTCCGCCGCTGCTTCCCCTCCTTTCCCTCCTACCCCCCCCCTGTATCCCCTCCTTTCACCCCCTGCATCCCGTCCTTTCTGCCCCTGCTTCCCCTCCTTTCCCCCCCTGCTTTCCCTCCATTACACCCCTGCTTCCCCTCCCTTCCCTCCAAACCCCCCACTGTATCCCCTCCTTCCCCCCCCTGCATCCCCTCCTTTTCTTCCCTGCTGTTCCTCCTTTCCGCCCCTTGCTTCCCCTCCTGTCCCCCCTGTGCTTCCCCTGCTTTCCCCTGCTGCTTCCCCTCCTTTTCCCCACTGCATCCCTCCTTTCCCCCCTGCTAGCACATCGTTCCTACCTGACTTGAGGTCACTCCTCCCCACCCTTCCTTCCGATCTCTCCTGCCTTACACGCCATCTCATGTCTCTTCCTTCCCAACACCCTTATGATCCTCATCATCTGCCCTCTTCACCTTCGCTTTTCCCGACCCTTCCATCCCATCCCCCCTCTTCTCCCTTTCATCTCCCTTCCAACACACCTGTCAAGACACTAGCGTATGCGCTGCCAGTAGTGCAGGCACTGGCAGGGCGTGTGCTGCGGTGAGTCAGAGCGGTGGTGGTGTTGCCCACTCGAGACCATCTCTCACCTACCTCGACTCACTTTCCCAGCTGATGTTTAACCATCAACTTGTCTTTTTGCCCAACACACAATCCCGCTCTTCCTCTCTCCCCCTCCTCGCCCCCAACCGTGCCATTCTGCCTACTCCAGCAGGTGAAACACGTGTTTGACACCATGGCGCTAGCTGTCGGCCTCTCAGTGGCTCTCATCAACGGCCAATCATCGCTCGCTGACGAGGCAATCCACCGGAGGGGCCCTTCACATCTCCACTCCCTGCCTTCACATCTCCACTCCCTGCCTGCTAATTGGTAGTGTTGAAACAGGGCAGCAGATGCAAGCAGAGGCGCAGCTAGTAGTGGATGGTGCTCACAACCTTTGTATAGACTCGTGTGCATTGTATGAGTAGTATGTTACTGCTAGAGATATTTGTCACAAAGCCTGCTATGTGCTACCACGATTTCAGCAGTGCAGATTAATCATCCAAGATGCATGGAAAGTGAAGGTGTCACATCACATACAGGGAGAAAGAAATATGTTCTTGCTAAGATGAATACTGCACGGATCTATTGACCTTTCTCTAGCTGATTTGACATGAGATGATGGCGTGAGGCGAGATGATGGGGAGGGAGAGAAGGTAGGGAAGGGAGAGAAGGGAGGGGAGGGAGAGAAGGGAGGGAAGGGAGAGAAGGGAGGGAAGGGAGAGAAGGGAGGGGAGGGAGAGAAAGGAGGGGAGGGAGAGAAGGGAGGGGAGGGAGAGAAGGGAGGGGAGGGAGAGAAGGGAGGGAAGGGAGAGAAGGGAGGGAAGAGAGAGAAGGGAGGGAAGGGAGAGAAGGGAGGGAAGGGAGAGAAGGGAGGGGAGGGAGAGAAGGGAGGGAAGGGAGAGAAGGGAGGGAAGGGAGAGAAGAGAGGGAAGGGAGAGAAGGGAGGGAAGGGAGAGAAGGGAGGGAAGGGAGAGAAGGGAGGGGAGGGAGAGAAGGGAGGGGAGGGAGAGAAGGGAGGGAAGGGAGAGAAGGGAGGGAAGGGAGGGAAGAGAGGGAAGGGAGGGAAGGGAGGGAAGGGAGGGAAGGGAGAGAAGGGAGGGAAGGGAGAGAAGGGAGGGAAGGGAGAGAAGGGAGGGAAGGGAGAGAAGGGAGGGGAGGGAGAGAAGGGAGGGGAGGGAGAGAAGGGAGGGGAGGGAGAGAAGGGAGGGAAGGGAGAGAAGGGAGGGAAGGGAGGGGAGGGAGAGAAGGGAGGGGAGGGAGAGAAGGGAGGGGAGGGAGAGAAGGGAGGGGAGGGAGAGAAGGGAGGGAAGGGAGAGAAGGGAGGGAAGGGAGAAAGGGAGGGAAGGGAGAGAAGGGAGGGAAGGGAGAGAAGGGAGGGAAGGGAGAGAAGGGAGGGAAGGGAGGGAAGGGAGGGAAGGGAGGGAAGGGAGGGAAGGGAGGGAAGGAAGGGAAGGGAGGGAAGGGAGGGAAGGGAGAGAAGGGTGGGAAGGGAGAGAAGGGAGGAGGGAGTGGAGATGGGGAGGCGGGAATGGGAGATGGGGAGGCGGGAATGGGAGTGGGGAGGCGGGAAGGGGAGATGGGGAGGCGGGAAGGGGAGATGGGGAGGCGGGAAGGGGAATGGGGAGGCGGGAAGGGGAATGGGAAGGCAGGAAGGGAAAATGGGGAGAGAAGAAACAGTGATGGGGAGGCGGGAATTGGAGATAGGGAGGTGGGAAGGGGAATGGGAAGGCGGGAATGGGAGATGGGCATGCGGAAAGGGGAGAACGGGAGGTGGGAAGGGGAGAACGAGATGCGGAAAGGGAGAACGGGATGCGGAAAGGGGAGAACGGGATGCGGAAAGGGGAGAGCGAGAGGCGGGAAGGGGAGAACGGGATGCGGAAAGGGGAGAACGGGATGCGGAAAGGGGAGAACGGGATGTGGAAAGGGGAGAACGGGATGCGGAAAGGGGAAAACGGGATGAACGGGATGCGGAAAGGGGAGAACGGGATGCGGAAAGGGGAGAACGGGATGCGGAAAGGGGAGAACGGGATGCGGTAAGGGGAGAACGGGATGCGAAAAGGGTAGAACGGGATGCGGAAAGGGGAGAACGGGAGGCGGGAAGGGGAGAACGGGATGCGGAAAGGGGAGAACGGGATGCGGAAAGGGGAGAACGGGATGCGGAAAGGGGAGAACGGGATGCGGAAAGGGGAGAACGGGATGCGGAAAGGGTAGAACGGGATGCGGAAAGGGGAGAACGGGATGCAGAAAGGGGAGAACGGGATGCGGAAAGGGGAGAACGGGATGCGGAAAGGGGAGAACAGGAGGCGGGAAGGGGAGAACGGGATGCGGGAAGGGGAGAACGGGACGCGGGAAGGAAGGCGACTCCGCGAGCGGATTTGCGGTGAGGCGACGCCGCTATGGGATATACGGCGAGGCGACGCCGCGACCAGATTTGCAGCGATTCGACACCGCGGCCGGATTCGCGGCGAGGCGACGCCGCGACCGGATTTGCGGCGAGGCGACGCCGTGAGCGGGGATTTGCGGCGAGACGACGCCGGGAGCGGATTTGCGGCGCGGCGACGCCGCGACGGGCGTTGAGGCGAGCCTACGAGGCCGAAAGTTGCGATGGGACGAGGCCGCTACTGTTGGCTCGATGCGGAGGCGATTTGCGGCGAGCGGATTATGCAACGGAGGTCGACTCTAGGCTGCGTGGGGAGGCAACGAGATATCTACTGAAAGTGGCGACGCCGTGGCGACCAAACAAATGAATGCGTATTCGGCGACGCTGGCTCTGGCAATCTTCGGTGTATGACATAAGCCTAAAAGACGCACATCAATGGTGTAGGTCAGATTATTCTAGTAGTGCACGCTAAGAACGCTACTGGAGTGAGCTGTTGCGGGGGGGAACGAATGAGTATACTTTTGCCATCTATAAACTTCTGACATTCGAGTGAGCTGGAGGGAGTTGGGGGCAACTCGTTTTTTTTTCGAGAGAGAGGTTGGGTGGGCTTGTAATTCGGTAACCACCATGTACCATTTATAAAAATTTGGCACTGGCCCTGCCAAAAGTATACTGCTGCTTTAATGAGCTTCTGTTTGTGTTTCCATAAAAAGAAACACTGTATTACAGAAGGACATTCTTGATTCAAATTCTATACGACAAACGAATTTATTATTGGCACAAAACTAAGAGACAATAAGGGAGGATTCCTGACTTCGGGTCATCCGCTTTTTGAGTCATCCCAAAATGTGGGATCCAATCGGAAAACTCGAATATCAAGATTGAGGCTTTTCTATTGGATCCAACAATTTCGAATGACTCAAAGAGCGGATGACCCAAAGTCAGGAATCCGCCCTAACATCAATCATTCCCACTCCTGTCTGCTGCACTGCATGCTGGGGGGAAATGACGGAGGTAGTGGCGGGTGAAGCGTACAGAAGGGCATGAGAAGCGACAACGCTAAGGGATGGGCAAAGGGGAATGTTAGCAGGACAACAAGAGGGGTTAGAACGGGGGAAAGGGTGTGAGTGAAATGGGAAAGTGAGTGAGTGGGAGAGAGAGCGAGTGGGGAAAAAGGGGTGCACAACGGGGAAAGTGAGTACGGCAGATGGGAAGATAGGTGAGAACAAGGGTAAAGAGAGGGAGAAGGGGGGAACTGGGGTGAGAAAAAGGAGAACAAGGGGAAAGAGAGGGAGAAGAGGGGAACTGGGGTGAGCAAAAGGGGAACAAGGGTAAAGAGAGGGAGAAGGAGGGAACTGGGGTGAGCAAAAGGAGAACAAGGGGAAAGAGAGGGAGAAGGGGGGAACTGGGGTGAACAAAAGGGGAACAAGGGGAAAGAGAGGGAGAAGGGGGGAACTGGGGTGAGCAAAAGTTGAACAAGGGGAAAGAGAGGGAGAAGGGTGGAACTGGGGTGAGCAAAAGAGGAAAGAGAGTGAAAAGGGGGGAAAGAGAGTAAGTGAAGGGGGAAAGAGAGTGAGAAGGGGAGAAATTGGGAGAGTGATGGAGAATAGCATCACAAAAAACCTGCGTTTCCAATCTGGGGGGGTTGGGAACACTTTCGAGGTTGGGTTGTTTGGTTTGCGCGAGGAAACCCTGTTTTCGTCGAAGCTCAGTCTGCTCTTGGTCGCGCGTCAAAATTTGGTCACATTGAGTCTGACGCCCTGCACATCGAGCCGCGTCAGATTCTGACCGAGGGTTAGGCCTGGCAAATTCAGGCCAGGGATGCTCCCATTTTAGGCCTGCTTTGTTAATGTTTGACGAGGCAAATTCGGACCAATTTTGGTCCAATTACAGATTGTTTACAGTTGTGTAGATCATGCTTTGCTCTATGAGACTTGTTATTTTATTACATGTATATATACAAATTGTAAAACTGATTAACAGAAACCAAAGTAACTTGTGTTACATAACGTCAACAATCTATCCGACGTCTTGTTTAATCTTGTGTAACTTGTGTTATAAAACATATTTATTTTATAACATGCCTACGCAGATGCATGCTTTCACTACACTATCTAAGTTGGTATTTGTTAAGCAAATAAGCGGTGTCGCTATGAAACGCCTTGATAACGTGGACCTCGCGATAAATCGCATCGACGTTGACCACAACATACTTGGAAAGGGTTGTCGTCCATGCAAGTCGAGTGCATCCCGTTTTCGCATCCTCGCCCGTTTTGGTCCAGTACCTCACGTACGCCAGCTCCCTTTTGCAACCCCTCTCCTTGGTGTGAAACAGGAGCAACAACTTCCCATACCATTCAACATCTCCCCCGTCTTGTGCTGTCCCCATGATGGCCACGTCTGAGAATCATGGCCTCGAGTACGAATGGGGGGCAGCCTTCACAAAGTGTGCAACGCGCGAAAAGTGCTCTCCTTGGGCTGAGAAAATCGCCATTGTTGTGTGCGCCTGCGACAATGCATGAAAACCATCGTTATGCTTTGGATAACACTCTTATGTCATTAGGGCCGCACCCAAGTTTAGCTAGAAAAAACTGTGGTATCTCCATACCACATCTCAGGGAAGATGGGAGATAGGGAGGGCAGGAGAAAGTGGTGGATGGGGTTAGGCCGAATGGGGAAGGGTTGGAAGGATGATGGGTATGGGAACGGAGAAGGGGTGCTCCAGCCAGTTTCCAAGTGGCTAGTGTAGGTGGGTCTCAACAAGGCCAGGGCCAGCCCAGAGGAGCACTCCTGAGGGTCCTTTGCAGGGGGTTGGCTGGAGTGAGGGTGAGGGGGATGTAGTGAGTCATGGAGGGAAATTGTGAGGGGGGGAAGGGGGGAGGGGTATTACTTCTTATCTGAGTGGATGGGGAAAGGTGGATGGGTTTGGGAATGGAAAAGGGGTGCTCCAGCCAGGTTCCTAGGGGGTCGTGCAGGTGGGGACTCAACAGTCCCACTGCCGGCCTAGAGTTGCACCCCTGTGTGTCCCGGGAGGGCCTAGGCTGGAGTGAGGGAGAGAGGGATGAAGTGGGGCAGGGTGGGAAAGAGAGAAGGGGACATTATTATGCCCCTTGCTGTTTCTGCAACTCAGATTGCAGAGTGTTGGGTGCAAGTTGTCTTGCAGAGGTGTTCCCATGCCTTGGAGCTGCCCCCAGGTGGCACATCTGAGGGGAACAAGGAAATAGGGAGAGAGGGCAGGAGAGAGGGGTGCATTAGAGAAGGGGGAATGGGGAAGGGGAAAGGTGAATGGGTTTGGGAATGGAAAATGGGTGCTCCAGCCAGGTTCCTAGGGGGTCGTGCAGGTGGGGACTCAACAGCCCCACTGCCGGCCTAGAGTTGCACCCCTGTGTGTCCCGGGAGGGCCTGGGCTGGAGTGAGGGAGAGAGGGATGAAGTGGGGCAGGGTGGGAAAGAGAGAAGGGGGCATTATTATGCCCCTTGCTGTTTCTGCAACTCAGATTGCAGAGTGTTGGGTGCCAGTTGTCTTGCAGAGGTGTTCCCATGCCTTGGAGCTGCCCTCAGGTGGCACATCTGAGGGGAACAAGGAAATAGGGAGAGAGGGCATGAGAGAGGGGTGCATTAGAGAAGGGGGAATGGGGAAGGGGAAAGGTGGATGGGTTTGGGAATGGAAAAAGGGTGCTCCAGCCAGGTTCCTAGGGGGTCGTGCAGGTGGGGACTCAACAGTCCCACTGCCGGCCTAGAGTTGCACCCCTGTGTGTCCCGGGAGGGCCTAGGCTGGAGTGAGGGAGAGAGGGATGAAGTGGGGCAGGGTGGGAAAGAGAGAAGGGGGCATTATTATGCCCCTTGCTGTTTCTGCAACTCAGATTGCAGAGTGTTGGGTGCAAGTTGTCTTGCAGAGGTGTTCCCATGCCTTGGAGCTGCCCCCAGGTGGCACATCTGAGGGGAACAAGGAAATAGGGAGAGAGGGCAGGAGAGAGGGGTGCATTAGAGAAGGGGGAATGGGGAAGGGGAAAGGTGAATGGGTTTGGGAATGGAAAATGGGTGCTCCAGCCAGGTTCCTAGGGGGTCGTGCAGGTGGGGACTCAACAGCCCCACTGCCGGCCTAGAGTTGCACCCCTGTGTGTCCCGGGAGGGCCTGGGCTGGAGTGAGGGAGAGAGGGATGAAGTGGGGCAGGGTGGGAAAGAGAGAAGGGGGCATTATTATGCCCCTTGCTGTTTCTGCAACTCAGATTGCAGAGTGTTGGGTGCAAGTTGTCTTGCAGAGGTGTTCCCATGCCTTGGAGCTGCCCTCAGGTGGCACATCTGAGGGGAACAAGGAAATAGGGAGAGAGGGCATGAGAGAGGGGTGCATTAGAGAAGGGGGAATGGGGAAGGGGAAAGGTGGATGGGTTTGGGAATGGAAAAAGGGTGCTCCAGCCAGGTTCCTAGGGGGTCGTGCAGGTGGGGACTCAACAGCCCCACTGCCGGCCTAGAGTTGCACCCCTGTGTGTCCCGGGAGGGCCTGGGCTGGAGTGAGGGAGAGAGGGATGAAGTGGGGCAGGGTGGGAAAGAGAGAAGGGGGCATTATTATGCCCCTTGCTGTTTCTGCAACTCAGATTGCAGAGTGTTGGGTGCAAGTTGTCTTGCAGAGGTGTTCCCATGCCTTGGAGCTGCCCACCAGGTGGCACATCTGAGGGGAACAAGGAAATAGGGAGAGAGGGCAGGAGAGAGGGGTGCATTAGAGAAGGGGGAATGGGGAAGGGGAAAGGTGAATGGGTTTGGGAATGGAAAAAGGGTGCTCCAGCCAGGTTCCTAGGGGGTCGTGCAGGTGGGGACTCAACAGCCCCACTGCCGGCCTAGAGTTGCACCCCTGTGTGTCCCGGGAGGGCCTGGGCTGGAGTGAGGGAGAGAGGGATGAAGTGGGGCAGGGTGGGAAAGAGAGAAGGGGGCATTATCATGCCCCTTGCTGTTTCTGCAACTCAGATTGCAGAGTGTTGGGTGCCAATGTCTTGCAGAGGTGTTCCCATGCCTTGGAGCTGCCCCCAGGTGGCACATCTGAGGGGAACAAGGAAATAGGGAGAGAGGGCAAGGTAGGGGGGTGCATGGGGGTAGGGTGAATGGGGAAGGGGGAAATCCGGTTGATTTGGGATGGTGGATTTGGTGGCTCCAGCCAAGTTCCTTGCAAATTTGGGTGAACCCTGCACTGGAGTGAGGGAAAGAGGGATGCGATGCAGTGAGGCATTGGAAGAAGAGGGAGGAGGTGGAGGTGGGGGGGTGGGGAGTTGCCATTGCCTTGGTGGTTAGGGCAACAAATGTCAACAAAGTTGAATTTGCAGTCACGAATGAGCATGGAAGGCAATTCTTACCCGAACCTTGGTGGGCGACAAGTTCACCCGTGCAAGTGCCTGCTTGAACTTGGCATGTGCCTCGGGGTGCTGCTCGCTCCACTCTTTCACGAAATTGCTGGGGTGCTTAGTCGCATCCACAGGGTCCACGGGGAAAAAATAAGATTCCTTGGTCATGACGCGCACGCCTTTTTCAATTGCCTGCAGTGAAAAAGGGCTCACTCATTGCCTGAAAGTACGCTATGGCTGAAATTTGGCTCGGCCAACATGTGCTCGAATATACTTACCGTTGCCATGGCGGTCTCGTGTTTAGTGTCCGACTCTTCGTCTTCCCACACGCCTAGCCGTTTTTCATGGTGCTTCATGATTTGCACGTCCACATTTCTCTTATTCGAGCGACGGTAGATTTGCTTCAACAGTGTGCTATGCAAGTGCTCAAAAAAATTCGTGCTGTGCTCTTGCACGTAACCGGCTCGCCGAATGGCGGGAACAAAATGTGACATGAGGTGAGTTTTAATGAGGTTCCAGTCGGATGCTTGTTGGGGAAAGGCTTTCACCAACAGTTTCACCAGCCTGGAGTGTATGGGCAGGCACAAGGAAAGGTTGATGAATATGCGAGGCTACGTACATGCACAAGGCAAGCTCTCTTGGTTTCTGGTTAAGAGAAAACCAAGAATATGTGTTTAGGGTGGAGTGAGCATACCTTGCTGCCTTCCGCTTCAGCTCTTGTAAAGTGCTCTCCGTGTGGAGGTCTTTGTTGCACCAAGTATACCAGTCAATGTATGTACGAATCGCCTCCAGTTGTCCCGCATCTAGTATGTCGGCCACCAAAAAAATCAGAACCTATGGTGTAGGTTTCATGGTGTATTGGCAATGGCAAGGATCATATGATTATATGAGCAAGTAAAATCATGGCAGAGGAGCATACTGCATAGTTCATGGGTCTGAAACATAGGTATGCAACAGCATTGACTGAGATATGCAGGGAAGAAGAATGGAGAGGGTTTACGTCACTTTGTACTGCATGATCATTTCACATGATGAGGTTTGAACGTATGCAATAACATATGCATATTCAACCATGCAACATCAGCCCTACCTGCATCACAGCCATTTAAGGTGCGTGCTACCTGCATCCCACACCTACCAGCCATTTAAGGTGCGTCCTACCTGCATCACAGCCCTATGCTCAAATGCTGGGACATTCGCAGTGCTCGAAAAGTACTCCTTATCGGGAAATCGCATCGTGTTGATGCGTGTAGCTTCACGCAAGTTCTGCAGCCTCCTTGCAGGGGGAAAGTACTGGTGAGGAGTTTTGAAACCCTGATAGGATGACCATCAAGAAAGATACACACTCCTTACCGCAAATGACAGATACAGCTATTCAGGTTCGAAAAGAACAAAGATGAACCTACGTGTCGAGCTTCTTGAGGGACCTCGGTGACGCTTTACGGATGCACTTGACAATGTGGTCCAATATTCCGAGATCCGCCATGTGCATGATGTCTGGCAAGAGTGCTAGATATGGGTTCCCCCATGCATGGACAGGGATGCCCCATTGCCACAATGCGCACTGCCATACAATGACGTGTAGTGTAGATCTTCACTGAGCAACATAACACAACGACAAAGGCCAACATGCACGTCCAAGATATATGCTCCCACCATACACAAGGATGAGAGCGAAAACCCAGCACACTAAGGGTTAGGACGACATACCCACGTTTTGAGGTCGATCGCTCTCTCTTTCTCAAGCATTCTTTATCTTGAACTACGTTGTGCACATTCTGACCTGAAAGTTGTAGGTTGAATATTGTGCCAGTGAAGTATCTTCAGCAGACGCCTCCATTTGAGTCACCACCCACTGTTGGTGCCCAAGACTCCGAACAGCGTGGTCCATGTTAACAGATGAGAGGCTGTCTTGTCACGGTACGCGTGAAAACGGATGATTGCTTGTGTCAACAATGGCCAGCAACAGGAAAGACAAACACGGATTGAGTGCTTACCCGATCAACGTAACAGATGCTGCACGGCTTCGAGCAGCCCTGGCCAGAAAGGGTGCCTGACAATTTCCCCGATTCAGGGTAGTCAGCAGCCCACCCAAGAAGCATCGGGACCACCTTGCGTTCAACCCCGTGTGGATCTTTCAATAACACACCACTGCATACGGACGAGTAGCAGCATGGATGGTTGGATTGAAGGACTCGTGGCGGTACACTATCTAAACAGCATGTTCACACAAGTCAGTCGCTAGAGTGTCATCAATAACGTACCTCTCCTTCACTTGAAGCAAAGGCTCCATTAGTTTTGCCACGCAGACGTTGAATATTTCAGCCTTCAGTTCGGTGGGCATCCCTTTGGGGGGAATGGGAAGCACCGCTAGCAGTGCATGCCCCATCGGACCCCACCGTTTTAGGAGTGGTATGTTGCCCAGTGTCATCACTACTGGATGGGCCATTTTGCGACCGTTACTGCTGAGGTGAGTAACATCGCTGTAGAATATGAGTGCTGCTATCACAGCATCAAGGCCTACCATTGCCTGTGGACAAATGGAAGTGTTGAAGCAACAAAAGGTGCTGTTGTTAAAAACTGCATGAGATTATTGACTGTTACGCATAACTGTGCGCAAGCTTCAATGACCTCGCATATTCAAACCGTAAACGGCATGGTACATACCTGTGCATCGTGCCACCAGGTCCCAGTCTCGGCAGTGGTATAAGCACGCTGCCTAGTATTCGGGTCCACTTCCCGCTTTGGCCTGAGACGGAAGCCCTCAGCGTTTTCCTTAGCAGACATCATATCCCTCAAGACCTACAAACAGTTCATCATAAAACAGGGCACGAACAACGACACATGGAGAGATTTTGAAACCTGCGAGGTGTCGCCACCATTGATGATCTGGAGGTGGGCTGGCCATAATGGGCACATGCCCCATGCTTGCATGTATGGCTATAATGGGCTCATTACCCATGCTTGCACGTCTGGCCATAATGGGCTCATTACCCATGCTTGCATGTCTAGCCATAATAGGCTCATTACCCATGCTTGCATGTCTGGCCATAATGAGCTCATTAGCCATGCTTGCATAGGCTGTCCAGCTTAGTAATGAAGATCATGAGCATGTCGATACAGGCTGCGAGGCAATACTAGGATTAGCAGCATGGCACAGCGGCTTGTAAACGACACAAGTGAACATTTATGGGACTCGCAACAAATGTGTGGCAGAGGGCAAATATAAAGTATCATGGCAGAAAATCACTGAGTATTAGTTGCCTGGATGGAAAATGTATGAAGGGATTGAAGGTTGCATACATGTTCCATACAAATAGTATTAACTTACGTGAAGAGGATTTCGGTGCAGCATGACCTGATCAGGGTAGCCCTCAACCACAATTGTTGTGGCCTGGAAGCCACGACCGGTGCTTGCCAAGTACTCGAGGTGCAGCTTCTCGAGATCCCGAGAGTTTGAAACCTTGGCGTCGACAAGGTTCTTGGCGAATTCCGGATTCAATAGTAGCTGGAGCAGGCGGTTGGTATTCATCTTGGATAACCCATCTCCTCCATTCACACCGTCCACGAGCTGCAGCAACTTTAGGAGTACTGGGGTGACTTTCACATTGGGTGATGGAGGGTCTACAGTCCCTGAGCCGCTTGCAGGAGGCTGTGGAGGAGGTGACGGCAACGGGCTCTCAGATGCGGGGCAAGAGGAGGTGGATGAGGAGGGAACATTTTCTCGGGCGGTGCTCGAGGGCTCGCCCCCAGATACAGTTGGCGGCACTTCAGCATCGCGAGTAGGGTCTGGATTGTCTGGAGGCGTGTGTGGGGAGTTGTTGTCACTGGCAATAGGCGCTCTACGAGGACGAACGCGCCTGTAGGTAGGGGCAGGGATGGCGTAGACAACCCCAACGCCCCCGTGCTCGGAGGTTGTAGGAGACAATCGCCTTGATCGCCTACCTCGCCATGGCGCGCATGGAGAGTTCCCTCCCAAATGCCTACCCAGCACTTGGGGATTCGGGCAACACAAACCGCAAACACTACAGAAGCAAGTTTGAGCACAATCCATGTTCCGGTGACTCTAAAAATAAAAGATCTGCTGGAACTAACGCTAAATGTGAGGCACGACCTGATCTGCCTCCGGGTGCATACTAGGTTAACGTTGGTAATAGGCGGATGATGGAATTGAAGGCTATGGTCGAACTGACAATCACACGAGAGCCCGTTTAGGGCATCAGCCGCACCCATTGCTCGATATGTCCTAAGGCGCTGTGCTAATAACGACAAAAACGCGCTTCGGTAGAGTTTGACGGCGACGCTATTGAGAAGGTTAGGGTTAGGGTTGGAGAAAGTCGTGAATGCTGGCTGGTGGTGGGGGTACGATAGAGGCCTTCAAAATTTCGAAAAAGAGGTTTGAATCTGTACCCCCTACTACAAAATCCAGGCAAAATCCATGATTTGTCCCTAAGACCATCATATAATATTTCGTAAACAGCATGACTGATTGTCTGCTATCCTAGACAATGCGAATCATAAATAGGAGCCCAACACATTAGCCTCACCTCGATACATACTAGAAGCTATTGTTACAGCAAAACGGGAGTATAAGGGACGGAGCTCTAAAATGCTGATTGTGTGTCGACTGCCTATCCTTGAACGGATCTAGTAAGTTCTGCACACAGACACATGTGTACCTATCCAAATCAGTTGCGAAGGGCCCCAAACCTGGAGAGCCTCACCAAGATACATACTAGAGGATATTGGTACTACGAGACGGGAGCTGAAATGAGGGTCGGGGATCTAAAATGCTGATTGTGTATCGCCTGCCTACCCTTGAACGGATAAAGCACGTTTTGCGCACCGACGCCTGCGCACCTATCCGAATCAGAGGCGAATGGCGTCAAATCCAGACATCGTCACCTAGATACATAGTAGAGGCTATTGGTACAACGAAACCGGAGCTAACACAATGGACGGGGCACTAAAATGTTGATAGTGTGTCGACTGCCTATCCTTGAGCAAATCTATAACGTTCTGCACACCGACGACTGCGTACCTATCCTCATCAGTTGCGTCTATGTTACGAATAGTAATACTTGAATAATACTGTGCACTCCTCACCGCAGCAAAGAGAAGCACGCAGTATCGCGAATGAACGCGAAGCGTCAGACAGTTGGAAACGACTTGAAGCATCAGACAGTTGGGACGCATCTGAACCGTCGGAGCAGACAGCATCAGGCAGCTGCAGGTAGGATGGTTTTGGCGGGAACAATTTCATAACTGTTCGCGCCGCACACTTGGGAATGTATTTGAATAAGGGAATGTACCCCGTAGAGTACATGGCTAGCTAGGTCGATTCATATTCCCCTGTACTCTTATTTATATCGTTGTATTTGCATTTGCCGATGGTTGAGGTCGGCGGGCGGTATTGTACCATGCACCCCCATACGCGCAGCATGGAGGTCCCAGTCCATTTGACGTGCGGAGACAGATTATCGGTGATGGCGGTGGTCAAGAGTAGGTTGTGCACCTGTACTGCGAGGTGCATCGCGTAGGTCCAGTAGATCGGCGGCAATTTTGCCTGCTTCATCAGCGTGCGCACCTTCGCCATTAGCGTGCGGTTCGTCCGCTCACCTACGCCCTGCAGCTGGTGCGCGTAGGGGAGAGAAATATGGTGCTCGATCCCTTTTTGCGTGAGGTAGGTTTGCATCTGGTTGCTCCTGAATTCTGCCGCACCGTCAGATTGCCAGATTTTCAACTTTTTTCTAGACTGTCGCTCTGCGTGCGCCAGCCAAAGGCGAAACACCTCGTAGGCTCTGTCCGGTGACTCCACGTCCACGACCCACACGTAGCGCGTTCCAACGTCGATGAAGGTGAGTGTGTACATTTTGTCCTCGGTTCCGTAGTGCCCCTCGTTCAGGAAATCGCTGTACGCCTTGTGTAGCTTGGGGTAGCGGTTCGTTCCAGGTTCGAGCAGCGGGAACGGTTGGTGGCTCAGCGCAGCTTCGGGGCAGACGGTGCAGTTGCGCGGATGTGTCGCGCCTCTCACTTCGGAGCCATCAGGGCGCAGGAGTGCGCCAGGAGCGAAGACGTTGAGAAAACTAGAGAGAATGAATGAACTATGAAAGAGTTGGGTACAAGTACTAACCCTAATTGGGTTGTACCCCTTATGGGCTACCCCACTACAGCCTAAACAAATGTATAAGCTATGATGTTCTGACACACCCCCATAGGCAAAGTGGGCGAGAACAAGGGGTCACAAGACCAGTCAAGCAAAGCAAATCAAGCTCAGGGTGGATCACGAAGTCACCACACATTCCGAGCACAAGTTCAAGGCCACAAGGCCAGTTCACATGCAGGAGTACATATATATATAAAAGGCTAGACAAACAAGAGCAGGTGTATATACATATGTAACAGTACAAACAAGGTCAAGAGGTGAGCAAGTGAGGCAAGGCAGGCACAAGACCTAGCTGAGTACAGAACCGCTGATGATCACAAGGCGCAAGCGCCTTGGTGAAGATATCAGCAGTGTTGGCCTCAGAGGCCACGTACGCAAGGCGCAGCTGACCACGCTGCTGCAGCTCACGAGCAAGAAAGTAGCGGAGAGCAATATGCTTTGTTCTGTGCTCCAGTCGCTGCTCCCGACACAAGGCCAGCATGGCCTTGTTGTCTACGTACAGCACTGGAGGAGAACGAGGCGGCTCTCCGAGGTCAGTCAGCAGGTAGGTGAGCTAGCGAAGCTCTTGAGCAGCCATGGCTCCTACGTAGATCTCAGCCTCACAACTGGAGCCGAGAACAGAAGACGAGCACGTAGCCCGCCACGAAACAGAGCCGGAACCAAGGCTGAAGGTGTAGCCCTGTGACGACCGCTGCGTAGCCTGGTCGTCAGCCCAAGAAGCGTCTGCGTGCCCAGTGAGGACCACTGGACTCCGCCCTCCAAGCACAAGCCCCATGCCCAACGTACTGCACAAGTAGCGCAACACCCTCTTCGCTGCAGCCATGTGCTCTGGTCGGTGTCTCCCATGTGAAAGAAGTGAACAGGAAAAGTGGATGAACTAGCGGTGAAATGAGTACAAGTAGGAAACCCTAGAATTGTGTACCCCCTATAGGCTAACCCACTGTAGCCTAAACAACTACAACAACATATATAATGTTTGACACACCCCCATAGGCGAAGTGGGGGAGAACTAGGGGTCACAAGACCAGTCAAGCAAAGCAAAGCAAGCTCAGGGTGGATCACAAAGTCACCACACAGTCCGAGCACAAGAGCAGGGCCAGAGGCCAGTTCACATGCAGGAGTACAGACATATATATAAAACTAGACAAGCAAGAGCAGGTAGATATATATATGTCATAGTACAAGTGAAGTCAAGAGGAGAGCAAGTGAGGCAAGACAGGCACAAGACCCAGCTGGGTGCAAAAGCGCTGATGGTCACAAGGCGCGAGTGCCTTGGTGAACAGATCAGCAGTGTTGGCCTCAGAGGCCACATACGCAAGTCGCAACTGACCACGCTGCTGCAGCTCACGAGCAAGGAAGTAGCGGAGAGCAATGTGCTTCGTTCTGTGCTCCAAGCGCTGCTCTCGACACAAGGCCAGCATGGCCTTGTTGTCTACGTACAGCACTGGAGGAGAACGAGGCGGCTCTCCAAGGTCAGTCAGCAGGTAGGTGAGCCAGCGAAGCTCCTGTGCAGCCATGGCCCCGGCGTAGATCTCAGCCTCACAACTGGAGCCGAGAACCGAAGACGAGCGAGTAGACCGCCACGAGACAGAGCCGGAACCAAGGCTGAAGGTGTAACCCTGTGACGACCGCTACGTAGCCTGGTCGTCAGCCCAAGAAGCGTCCGCGTGGCCGGTAAGGACCACTGGACTCCGCCCTCCAAGCACTAGCCCCATGCCCGACGTACTGCACAGGTAGCGCAATACCCTCTTCGCTGCAGCCATGTGCTCTGGTCTGTGTCTCCCAGGAGAAACATAGCGTTCAAAAATGCTCAGAGGGTATGCAAGGTCAGGTCGTGTGCAGGTCATCAGGTACATGAGGCAGCCAACAAGCTCTGCATACGGACCACTCGACTCTACGGACTCATCCAAAGGCAGAGCTGAGAGTGAGTGGCGAGTAGGTAGAGGAGTGGCCTGAGGCGAGGAGTACGTGAAGCCGAAGCGCTGAAGGACCTGCTGCACCATGTGTGACTGAGTCAAGGTAATGGTGCGGCGTGCTCTGTCCCGAGTGATCTGCAAGCCAAGGTAGCTGCGCAGTTCACCCAGGTCTGTGCACGTGTGTCTCTTCACGTAGGCGAGTCCAGCAGTGTCCGCTGTGGCAAAGACCAAGTCGTCGACGTACACGAGGATGTAGAACAGCGGCAGGGACGAGACGCAGGCTCACGACGCTCAGCAAGACCTCCAGTAGGACCAGTGTAAGGAGAGGGAGCAGGCAGTGGAGAGGAAGGCTCCAGCAGGGACTGCGACTGGACAGGCGGTGGACCCTCTACCGGAGGAGAAAGACCAAGAACCTGCTGCAGGAGCGGAATGAAGAACGGCCGAGGCCGCGCGGCAGCTCCAGACGCAGCAAGGACAGCACCAGCACCCTCAGCGACAGCACCAGCGCCACCCACACCTCCAGCAGCAGGACCAACAGCAGTAGGCTCAGCACCAACGCCCTCAGCAGCTCCAGCTCCAGGAGGACCCGCAGGTCCAGCAGCTCCGGGACCGGCAGCACCCGCACCCTCGACTGTCGAAGAAGCTCCAGCTCCAGCTCCAGCAGCACCTCCAGACTCAGCAGCACGCCTCCAGCGGCGAGCGAACCACTCGCGCAGCTCCTGTGGAGAGAGGGGCTCCCGGCGAGACGCAGCAGCAGGAGAAACCCCAGGCTCAGCAGCTCCAGACGCAGCACCCCCAGGCTCAGCAGCTCCCGTTCCAGCACCCCCAGACCCAGCACCTCCAGGCACAGCACCCCCCGGCTCAGCACCCCCAGGCTCCGCACCCTCCGCAGTAGCACCCTCAGGCCCAACACCCCCAGTAGTAGCACCCCCAGGCCTAGCACCCCCGCGCACAGCACCCCCAGAGTCAGCACCCCCAGGCTCAGCACCCGCAGCAGCACCAGAGTCACCAGTAACCTCGACCGGGTCAACGGCGTCTACCTGGGACACACCTGAGGGGGCAGGAACCTGAGGGGGGAGGGGGTCTACCGGGGGGGGAACCGGCACAAGGAAGTCCGGGGGAGGGGGGAGGGAAGGAGTGCGGTAGGGGAAGAGACGGTAGAAGGGGACTAACTCGTCGAGCGTGACGTCCTGGGGGGACACAACACGACGAGAGTCAGTGGGGAAGCCAAGGAAGACACAGGGAGCAGCACGAGGGGACAGCTTGTCCGCAGACAAGTCGCGGACAAACGCCCGAGATCCCCAGACACGGAACACAGACGCATCGCCAACCTTCCCCGTCCACAGCAAGGCTGGGGACATCGCAGGCCGAGAGACCCGGGGGTGAAGGTTGAGCTGATGCGCCGCGTACCTCACCGCAAACGGCCACAGAAAATGGGGGGCAGCCGCATGCATCATGGACGCACGAGCGACATCCATGACCATGCCAATGCGGCGCTCAGCAATCCCATTTTGCTGTGGTGAGTCCGGAAGCGTGAAGGTCTGGCGGATCCCCCGTGCATGACAGTAGTCCCGCAGAAGGCGAGAAGAGAACTCTCCGCCTCTGTCCGAGTGCAGACGCAGAACAGGAAAGTCCGAGCCGAAGCTCTTCCTGAGCTGGAGACGAGCCTCGCGGATCCAGTCGATCAGCACCTCAGTGACCGCACCCTTGCTGCGCAAGGGGAGGACTGTGGTGTAACGCGAGTAGTCGTCAACCACCAACAGGAAGTAGCGCTCGTAACCCTGCCCACGGACTGGGGCTGGGCCCCACACATCCATGTGAAGCGTCTGCAGGGGAGCCTCTGTCGGGGGGAAGTGGGAGGAGTGAGGAGTAGCCCGGAGGCGACCCTCGACACAGGGGACACAGGAAGGTCCTGGCCCGGAGGGGAGAGGAGGGAGAGACTGGGGAAGACCAGAGACAAGGACAAGGGAAGCCATGCTCCGAAGACGGGGCAAGGAGGGGTGGCCAAGACGGTGGTGCCACAGGAGAGTCTCGTGGGACAGGAGGCGACAAGAACAGGGGGCAGACTCAGGACCTGACCGGGACGCAGCAGCAAGCACCTGACCCGACGCCGCCACCTGACCAGATGCAGGGACAGGAGGAGACTCAACGGTCAGGGTGTAGAGACTCGACCCCGGCCGACGCGAGAACGTGGCCAGGTGTCGGCCTGTGCGTGCCTCCGTGCAGTGGGTCACCCGCTGACTCGCAGGAGTGAACTGGTGAACCCCCACATCCTGTAGGTCCGCTCCACTCACCAAGTTCGTAGAGAACGAGGGAAGGTACAGACCCGACAGGGTGCCCGAAGGGGCAGCCGGACACGGGAGGACAGTGGAGAAGTGAGACAGGACAGGACCCCCAGAGGGGTCAGCAAGGGAGACCGCAACCGGCCGGCCGAGCGGCGTAAGGGTAGTGCGGTCTCGAAAGAAGGAGCGAGAAGCCCCGGAGTCAAGTGTGAAAGTGAGGGAGGACGAGGACGACGCAGTACCTGAGAGCGCAGTCTCACCAGTACATGAGAGCACAAACGCACTGGCACCTAGAGCAGCAGCCTCACAAGCACCTAGCGCAGCAGTACCAATGCCCGGGTCGGGCTGGAAACAACAGTAACCCTCATTCTCCTCACTATAATCCACAACATACATAGCAGCAAGGATAGCATCAAAATCAAGATCAAAGATCGCTACACCAGCCCTTAGAAGCTCATCCCAGCGAGGGATCTCACTAGCCCCAGGGAACTGCTGACGCCAAGCGTCCGTCAGGCGGCCAAAGCAGCGCTGGGTGGCGTGGGCACCCCCACACTGCTCACTCGCGCGGTCGCCGGAACGAAGAACGTAGGTGCAGGGACCAGTACCCCCACCCCTCTGACGCCCAGCGTACCACTCACGAAGCTGCTGAGGCGGAGGGATGTCCCGCGAGCGCTGCTGCTGCTGCCGCTGCGAGCGCTGGCCACCACCACCGCCGCTAAAGCTGCTGGGCACCACCTCGACCAGCTCCACCTCCTCCACCACCACCGCCTCCTCCGCTGCCGCCTCCACCGCCTCCACCTCCGCCGCCTCCACCTCCGCCGCTGCCTCCACCACCACCGCTGGCACCACCACCACCGTCTCCGCCGCTGCTGCCACCACCACCACCACCCCCGCCACTAGTCCCGCCGCCACCCCCACTCCCTCCGCCGCCATCGCCGCCACCGCCACCGCCCCCTCCAGCTCCACCCGCGCCCTTGCCCCCCTTGCCCTTGCTGGAGCGACGTCTCCCACTAGGGGCAGACGCCGCGCCGACCGACTCAAGACCAAGCAGGTCGGCAGCAGCAGCAGCAGAGGCAACAGAGGGCAGCAAGGGGGAAGGAGAGCACCCCTCAAAGATGGGGGTGCGAGGGTCACCACGAGAAGCACCTACAGCGACTATGCTCATCTCCGCTGCGAGGAGGGCCTTCTCGAGGAGGTCGACGGTGAGGGTGGTGGGACAGACTGAGAGAAAGTGGTCCCTGACGACGCGAAGGGAGTCAGGGAGGCGCGCGACTACGTAGTAGAGAGCGATGTACATGGGGGGGGGGGTTCTTAGCGCAGAACTCAGCAGGAAGGGCGGCGCGGTAGCGAGTGTCACTAGTGCGGAGGTGCGTAATGAGGTCAGCGACAGTGGGAAAGGCAGAGAGGTTAGGAAAGAGGTAGGGAAGCATGAGACGGCTCAGTGAAGCAGTGGCAGGGGAGGAGTAGCGCGCAACTACAGCGTCGTACAAGGTCTGAGCACTCTTGTACTGACTAAAGTGCGCACGCTCAGAGGTAGGGAGGTGGCGACGCACAGCAAGACGTGCAGCAGCATCGCGAGTGGCCCACTTAGAGCGGACAGTGGGATCAGCATCAGCAGCAGGAGTAGGAGAGGCGCCAGAGGTGAGGTCAAAGAGAGAAAGGTCGTCAGCCCTGTCGCAGTGTAAGAACAGCTGCAGGTCGTCTAACCAGACCTCAAAATCAATGGCGCGACCCTCAGCGTCAAAAGCTAGGACACTAGGGGTAGCCATGGCGACGACAGTGACGCAGTGCAAGCAGTAGGGAAAGAGCTCGCAGTGTCAGTGGGACTGTGCTCACCAGGCAGGGCAGGTCGTGCAGCTATGCAGAAAGGCGGCTCAACGACCGGGCGGCTCGGGTGCACAGCGGCTCGGCTCCCGGGCGGCTCGGCGGCTGGGCGGCTCGGGGGCAGGGCGGCTCGGCTCCCGGGCGGCTCGGCGGCAGGGCGGCTCGGTTGCAGGGCGGCTTTGCTCCCGGGCGGCTCGGCTGCAGGGCGGCTCGGGTCTCGGGCGGCTCGGCGTTGAGCGGCTCGGCTCCCGGGGGGTTTAGCTGCTGGGGCGGCTCTGCTGCTGGGGCGGCTCGGCCGGGAGATGCAGGGGCGGGGCCGTCAGGTGCAGCGGCGGGCCGGCAGGTGCAGTGGCGGGGCCGTAGGGTGCAGCGGCGGGCCGACCAGGTGGGGCGGCGGGCCGTAGGGTGCAGCGGCGGGCCGTGGGGTGAAGCGGCGGGCCGGCAGGTGCAGCGGCGGGGCCGTCAGGTGAAGCGGCGGGCCGGCAGGTGCAGCGGCGGGCCGGCAGGTGCAGCGGCGGGCCGGCGGATGCAGCGGCGGGGCCGTCAAGTGAGGCGGCGGGCCGTAGGGTGCAGCGGCGGGCCGTAGGGTGCAGCGGCGGAGCCGGCAGTGGGGCCGCGTCAGGGGAGGCGGCGGGGCCGCGTCAAGCAGGCGGCGGGGCCGCGACGAAGCGGGCGGTGGGGCCGCGTCAGAGCCGGCGGAGCGGGGCCGCGTCAGTGGAGGCAGCGGGGCCGCGTCAAGCAGGCGGCGGGGCCCCGACAAAGTTGGCGGAAGGGCCGCGTAAGAGCCGGCGGCGGGGCCGCGCCAAGCAGGCGGCGGGACCGCGATCAGGAGGGGTGGCGGGGCCGCGTCTGAGGGACAGCGGGGCCGCGAGGGAAATGGCGACCCGAGGGGTCGCTAAAAAAAGGCGCGCCTCGGGGCGCGCTTCGGTGGGCCCTAAAAAAAACGGTCCTAAGGAAGGACCCGCTCTATACCATGTGAAAGAAGTGAACAATAAAAGTGGATGAACTAGCAGTGAAATGAGTACAAGTAGGAAACCCTAGAATTGTGTACCCCCTATAGGCTAACCCACTGTAGCCTACACAAGCATAACATATATAATGTTTGACATCCCAGGAGCAACATAGCGTGTGAGAATGCTAAGAGGGTATGCAAGGTCAGGTCGTGTGCAGGTCATCAGGTACATGAGGCAGCCAACAAGCTCTGGGTACGGGCCACTCGACTCTACGGACTCATCCGAAGGCAGAGCTGAGAGCGAGTGGCGAGTAGGCAGAGGAGTGGCCTGAGGCGAGGAGGAGGTTCTGCTGCTACCCCCTCTGCCTCTTCTTCTTCCTGCGCGGTGGTCAACATCAGCGCCAAGAACTCTCTGTCACGAATCTCAGAGAGCGGAATGTTGGTCTCAAGGATCGTGCCAAGTACAAATGCCGGTTCGCGTGGCTCAGGGGCAGGTCCGTAGACAGTGCGACGTGGGTTGACGGCTCGTTGCCCTAGATGCTGGTGTCCGATGGATCGCGGCGCGCGGGGTTGTCAGGAGGAGGTGGTGCGAGTGGAACGTGATGCGGGGGACGGCCAAGAGGAACGACTGCAGGTGTTGCCTCAGTTTCGTCCTCTCCCCCCTTTCGTTTTTCGCAGAAAGTACCCCAGCCGCTATTGTCGGCGCTAGTTGCGGTGCCCCATCCGCCGCTCGCGTTGGCCCAGGTGCCGCCGGTGTTTCCCCAGCCGCCAGTGTCACTTGTTCCCTATCCTCCAGCGCTTCCCCACCCCCCTTCATTGGAGGCACTTTTTTCAGCCTCGGCTCCCTAGGTGGCGCAAGCGAAGGTTCCACGTGCTTCTGCGAGGCTTAGCTGGCGAAGCTCCTCAGCTTCGCGGCGCACCAATTCTTCCTCTTCCTCCGCGGTGAGTATCTTCGATGAGTCGCGTCGATGAGAGTAGATGGCCAAAAACCTCTCGTAGGTGTAGGGTCGCGGCTCGCCATGGGCATCAAAGGTGCCGACGCCGGTTCCGCGCAGCATGCCTTGAAGGTGCTGTGAGGGGGGACCGATGAGGGGATGCTCTGGCGTGCCGAAGATGCCGTGGGTGGTAACTTCAAGCTCGAGCTGCGTCATCCCTTCCTCTGGGGGCGCGTGGCGCTCTGCTTCAGCGATGGCGGCGAGTCCGCGGCCGGCAATCGCGCTTGTTGATGTCGTCGGGGTATGAGAATCCCTGCAGATGCCATCTGGGTCGGGGTTGTGTAACGCCGTTTCGCGTGGGTGGGGATGATGCGGCACCCACGGTCTGCCGTCAGGGTGCTTCCAATCCCTGCGGTGGATTTGCTCGAAGCGCAGTGGCACGAGATCAATCAAATCGTGCGAGTCGCCGCTGCAGTCAGGAATGTCGAAATCTAGGACATACACTCCATTTACGGAGTGCGCTCGTCCAATCTGCCTGCGGGGAAATATGCTCAATTCGTAGTGCAGCAGGATGTCTCATGTCTCGCGATCCGTGCTAAGGTCGACGCCGCAGTCCATGAGCTGTGCGGCGGACAGGAGGTTGAAGCGCAGGTTCTGGACGATCAGCACATCGTTAAGCATGATGTGCGTGCGGCTTCTACGTGCTTTGAGCACGACGATGCCTTGTGCGCTTGCGCGCAGGCGCATGCTGTTCGCCACAGTGACGTAAGTTACTGTAGGGGTGGGGACGGCGTTGGATATGTAACGCTCGGAGCCCACCATATGCTGGCCGCAGCAGCTGTCCAGGTACCAGGTGTTGTAGCGCTTGTTGTCGTCACGTGCGAGCAGCCCCAATCGCGGTGTGACGATGTGCGGAGTGTCGAACTTCAGAAATTGCTCGCGCGAGAGCCAATCAGGTGGCGCCACCCGCATGTCTGGTATGTGCGGGGGACTTTCAAGCTGCGGGACTGGGAGGTTCAAGTCCTGGTCATTGTCGTCGTTGTAGTCGCGGTGCGGGAATGTATTTGAATAAGGGAATGTACCCCTTAGAGTCCATGGCTAGCTAGGTTGTTTCATTTCCCCTGTACTCATATTTATATTTGCTGTATTTGCATGTTTTAAATCATCTCAAAGCATTTTACATTCACTCCGCTATTGAGGTCAAGGGCCCACCAACATCACTTCTCTGCCACGATCAACTTCTGATCGCAGCAGTCTCGACAAACTTGTTGAACAACGCTCGTCGTTGGGCTCGTCGACGAGTGCTGTTGTAGACCAACAACGAGTGTTGACGATGGCGACTGAGTCCCGTCTAACAGTGCCTACTTGACCGTCATCTTAGCAGAAACCAACTCGTAATCCAATCCGTCAAAATACTCACGTCGGCGGCGAGATTGGCTTCGCCCAAACGTAGGCGGTGCCTTTCTGCTCGACAGGCTGGAAGCGGGAAAAATATGCCGTCCATGAAGAAAGTTGCTATGGTAGCCTATCGTTACAAAATCGATTGATGCTGAGCGTGGTGATTGATTTAGTGCTTTAGAAATTTGTGTGATTCTATTAAGCAATTTTCCACGATGTGCAATTGACACTGGTATATACTAACGCCCACAGTAAGCAAAATCAGACTAGGAACCATTATTATTGCTGCAGTGACCACATAAAATCCAGGATTAGTCGTATCTTGCACAAGGTTTGTTTGTTGATGTACAGTACACAACATTTCATGCTCAATGCATTAAGCTACGAGATACAAGCTCACAATAATTGTTACACCAAGCAGCCCTCTCACCCCTCACCACCACACACGACCCTTAAAACGCTACAAGACAAAACCCCCCCGCACCCCTCTTGGCGATCGTCCGTTTCAGGGTTGTAGGACAGAAACAACGACTGACAATGTAAGCCAGTTGTCGAATCTGCCACCCAAATCGTGATGTACAGTGCCATGCCACAAGGGACCATACACTGCTGTTTCAACAGAATCGCCAACACTCGAAATTGCACGTGATACAACAAAAGCGGCGATTGGCTAGACAGATTTGCGACCCTGAAGATGCCAAGTTAACACGCGTGGTTGTTCTTGTTTTACGCCCGTAGTTGTTTAGTTTGACAGCTTTGTTTCGTAACCATCATACAACCACGAAGGAGCTGCGGAATTTAGAACGGTGCAAACGAATTTGTCAAACTTTAAGGAGTTTGAACAAAACAGTAGAATCTGTTGGGCATGCCAAATTACGACAAATTAAGAGCTACGCTGGCAAAAGTCACATGCCCTTGGATTCAAATTTGTTGTCCCTCTAGGCCACACAACAGCTGATCTCGATTTGCTAGAAAGTTCCAAGAATAAACCATATTTTGTCATACTCTGCACTGCACCAAATGGAAATGCTAGGCACACGAAAATGCTGCCATTACCACCAATGAAAGGGCAGCGTTTTTGCTAACATGGCCAGCTGTGCTGCTTGCAATGTTGAACAAGTATGAATGAACTAAGAGTGAAATGAGTACAAGTATCAAAACCTAGGAATGTGTACCCCCTATAGGCTAACCCACTGTAGCCTAAACAACTACAACAACATATATAATGTTTGACACACCCCCATAGGCGAAGTGGGGGAGAACTAGGGGTCACAAGACCAGTCAACTAAAGCAAAACAAAGCAAGCTCAGGGTGGATCACAACGTCACCACACAATCCAAGCACAAGTGCAAGGCCACAAGGCCAGTTCACATGCAAGAGTACAGATATATATATAAGACTAAACAAGCAAGAGCAGTGATATATATATGTAACAGTACAAAGAGGGTCAAGAGGAGAGCAAGTGAGGCAAGACAAACACAAGACCCAGCTGGGTACAGCGGCGCTGATGATCACAAGGCGGAAGTGCCTTGGTGAAGACCTCAGCAGTGTTGGCCTCAGAGGCCACGTACGCAAGTCGCAACTGTCCACGCTGCTGTAGCTCACGAGCAAGGAAGTAGCGGAGAGCAATGTGCTTTGTTTTGTGCTCCAGTCTCTGCTCCCGACACAAGGCCAGCATAGCCTTGTTGTCGACGTACAGGACTGGAGGAGAACGAGGCGGCTCTCCAAGGTCGGTCAGCAGGTAGGTGAGCCAGCGAAGCTCCTGAGCAGCCATGGCCCCCGCGTAGATCTCAGCCTCACAACTGGAGCCAAGAACAGAAGACGATCGAGTAGCCCGCCACGAAACAGAGCCGGAACCAAGGCTGAAGGTGTAACCCTGTGACGACCGCTGCGTAGTCTGGTCGTCAGCCCAAGAAGCGTCTGCATGTCCAGTGAGGACCACTGGACTCCGCCCTCCAAGCACTAGCCCCATGCCCGACGTACTGCACAAGTAGCGCAACACCCTCTTCGCTGCAGCCATGTGCTCTGGTCGGTGTCTCCCAGGAGCAACATAGCGTGCAAGAATGCTAAGAGGGTATGCAAGGTCAGGTCATGTGCAAGTCATCAGGTACATGAGACAGCCAACAAGCTCTGGGTACGTGCCACTCGACTCTACGGACTCATCCGAAGGCAGAGCTGAGAGCGAGTGGCGAGTAGACAGAGGAGTGGCCTGAGGCGAGGAGTCTGTGAAGCCGAAGCGCTGAAGGACCTGCTGCACCATGTGTGACTGAGTCAGGGTAATGGTGCGGCGTGCTCTGTCCCGGGTGATCTGCAAGCCAAGGTAGCTGCGCAGTTCACCCAGGTCAGTGCACGTGTGTCTCTTCTGCAGCTCGGACTTCACGTAGGCGAGTCCAGTAGTGTCAGCTATGGCGAAGACCAAGTCATCGACGTACACGAGGATGTAGAACGGCGGCAGAGAGGTGTCGGTGCGCAGAAACAGCGACGGGTCAGCAGTAAACGGAGCGAACCCAAGAGCCGCAAGCGTAGTCCACAGTGTGTCGTGCCACTCACGTGGCGCCTGGCGGAGACCGTAGACTGGACGCCGGAGACTCCACTGGGTACCAGGAGGGAAAGACCCAGTGAAGCCAGGTGGGCGGCGCAGCCAGATCTCCTCGTGCAGGCTGCCCTGCAGGAAAGCTGTGCTAAAGTCGAGAGAGTGCAGCTCGTAGTCCCGGTGAGCAGCAACGTGCAGCAGTACCCGAAGAGTGGTCATCTTCGGGGTGGGGGAGAAGGTCTGAAAGTAGTCAACTCCCTGTCGCTGACTGAAGCCACGAGCCACGTAACCCGCCTTGAAGACAGGCGGGGAACCCGGCGGCCGCTTCACCCTGAAGATCCACATGCCTCTGACGATGTTCGCCCCAGGAGGGGGGACAGCGTCAACGTAGGTGCCTGTGGACTTCCAGGAAGCCATCTCTGCATCCATAGCTACCTGCCACTGAGAGGAGTAGGGACCCTCTATCGCCTCCGCGTAAGAGCGCGAAGTCGGGATGTCAAGTGCATCCGGGTCTCCCTCAGGGGTAAGCAGTACGGACACGAGATGAGGTGAAGCAGCTGCCAGACACTGGAAATCCTCCTGCCTGTCCTCAAGGACGTCCGTGCTAAGGGCACACTCACCCCCGACGGACGGAGGACAGACAGACTCAGACTCAGCAACAAGACTAGCAGCGTAGTCTAAGCGACAGCAAGCAACAAAGTCGACGAGCTCAGTAACGAGAGCAGACGCAGCAGTAGACTCGAAAGAAGGGTCAGTAACAGCAGTAGCAAGGAGACGCGTGACAGTAGGACTGGCAGCACGAAGAGAGTCCGACTCAGGGTCGGCGAGAGCAAGAAGAGAGGACGCAGGAGGAGAAGGCAAAGGGGCACGCAGAGGAGCAGTAGACGGATGTAGAGACATCCGGTGCGTGCCAGGGGTAGGAGGAGGACGCTGGCGCGAACTACGAGCACTAGCGCTAGCAGGACGGACAGGCGACGCCGGACGAGACGAAGACTCACGACGCTCAGTAAGACCGCCAGTAGGACCAGTGTAAGGAGAAGGAGCAGGTAGTGGGGAGGCCGGCTGCAACTGTAACTGTGACGGGACAGGCTGTGAACACGCTAAGGGAGGAGGACCAGGAGGAGGCGAGAGACCAAGAACCTGCTGAAGGAGCGGAACGAAGTACGGCTGAGGGCGCGCGGCGACTCCAGGCACAGCAGGGACAGCACCTGTACCCCCAGCGGCAGTACCAGAACCAGCAGCAGCTCCAACGCCCAGGTCCTCAGTACTAGCCTCAGCACCAACGCCCGAGTCCTCAGCACCAGCAGTGGCTCCAACACCAGGGTCCACAGCACCTGCAGCAGCTCCAACGCCCGGGTCCTCAGCACTAGCAGGGACTCCGACACCAGGGTCCACAGCACCAGCCGCAGCTCCAACGCCAGGGTCCGCAGCACCAGCCGCAGCCCCAACGCCCGGGTCCTCAGCACCAGCAGCACCTCCAACCCTCGGGTCCGCAGCACCAGCAGCAGCTCCAACGCCAGGGTCCGCAGCACCACCAGCAGCTCCAACGCCCGGGTCCGTAGCACCAGGGGCAGCCGGGTCCGTGACACGAGGCGCACCACTCCGAAGTGTGCAACAGCGCTCGTACCACTCACGAATCCGCTCGCGAGAGGGGAGCTCCCGACTAGGAGGAGAAGTACCAGCCCCAGTCCCTGTAGTGCGCCTGGTCCCAGAGGTAACACTCCGGAGGCTGCAGTACTGTAAGTACCACTCACGCAACTACTCCGAGGAGAGGTCGCGTCCAGGTGTAGCACCCTCAGGCCCAGCACCGCAAGGCTCAGCACCCCCAGTCACCGCACCCCCAGGCTCAGCACCCCCAGGCTCAGTACCCCCAGTGTCCGCACCCCCAGGCTCAGCACCCCCAGAGTCCGCACCCCCAGGCTCAGCACCCCCAGAGTCAGCACCCCCAGGCTCAGCACCCCCAGTCTCCGCACCCCCAGGCTCAGCACCCCCAGCAGTTTGAGAGTCGACAGCAACCTCAACAGGCTCGACCGGGTCTACCTGAGACACACCTGAGGGAGCGGCACCCTGAGTGGGGAGGGGGTCTACGACAGCAGCACCTGGCGCGAGGAAGAGAGGCGGGGGTGGGAGCGGGGCAGTGCGGTAGGGAAAGAGGTGGTAGTAGGGGACAGACTCGTCAAAAGTGACGTCCTGAGAGGGCAAGACCCGGCGCGAGGTGGCGTGGTAAAACTGCCAACCAGGCGCGTCCGGAACAAAGCCGAGGAAGACGCAGGGAACAGCACGAGAGGAGAGCTTGTCCACAGACGAATCGCGGACAAAAGCTCGAGATCCCCAGACCCGGAAACGTGACGCATCGCCAACCTCCCCCGTCCACAGCAGTGTGGGCGAGGTCTCCGGCAAGGAGACACGGGGCCAGAGGTTGAGCTGATGCGCAGCGTACCGGACCGCAAACGGCCACAGAAAGTGGGGGGCAGCCGCATGGATCAAGGAGGTACGAGCGACCTCCATGACCAGGCCAATGCGGCGCTCCGCAACCCCATTCTGCTGTGGAGAGGCCGGAAGCGTGAACGACTGCTCAATGCCGTGCTCAGCACAGTAGGCTGCCAAGAGGTCGGAGGAGAACTCACCACCTCTGTCAGAGTGCAAGCGCAGGACAGGAAAGTCGGAGCGGAAACGCTCGCTGAGCTGGAGACGAGCTCTGCGGATCCAAGGGATCAAAACATCAGGGACCTCACCCTTGGCTCGCAAGGGGAAGACCGTGGTGTAGCGCGAGTAGTCGTCAACAACGATCAGGAAGTACCTCTCCTGACCCTGACCACGGACGCGGGCTGGGCCCCACACTTCCATGTGGAGCGTCTGCAAAGGAGCAGTCGTCAGGGGAAACGAGGAGGAGTGAGGAGCGGCGCGCTGCCGGCCCTCGACACAGGGAAGACAGGGAGGAGCAGGCGAGGGTGGGAGGGGAGGGAGGACCCTGGGAAGACCAGAGACAAGGTACCGGGAGTGCATGGCACGAAGGCGTTGCACAGACGGGTGGCCCAGTCGGTGGTGCCAGAGGACAGTCTCGTGCGCTAGAGAGCGACACGAGCAGGGGGCGGACAGCTGACCTGACGCGAACGCAGACGCAGACGCAGCGACCTGAGGGGGGGTAGTAGTCAGTTTGTACAGATCCGGCCCCGGCTACCGGGTGAAGGTAGCCAAGTGGCGGCCTGTACGGGCACACGTGCAGTGTGTGACACGCTCGTAGGCAGGGGTGAACTGGTGAACACCCGCGTCCTGTAGTGCACAACCTGCCACCAAGTTCGTAAAGAACGAGGGGAGGTGGAGACCTGACAGTGTGCCCGACGGGACCGCAGGACAGGGAAGGACAGTGGAGGAGGTCGCAAGGACCGGACCCCCAGAGGGGTCAGCGAGGGAGACAGCAACTGGCTGAGCAAGGGGCTCAAGGGCAGTGCGGTCACGAAAGAAACAGCGAGAGGCACCTGAATCCAGTGTGAAGGTGTGCAGTGCTGCAATCGACACAGTACTAGGGGGGCAGACGTACACGCACCTAGAGCAGCAGCCTCACCAGCACCTGGGGTAGCGGACACGCGAGTACCTGGAGCGGCAGACGCACTAGTCCTAATGCCCGGGTCGGGCGGGACACTCAGGTACTCAGTACCCTCTCCACTAGTAGACATCACATACATGGCAGTGACATCACATACATGGCAGTGATGTCTGGTACTAGCATCAAAGTCTAGAGCATAAATATCAATCCCCTTCTTCAGGAGATCAACCCAGCGGGGCAGCTCAGTGGCCTGAGGGAACTGAACACGCCAAGCGTCGTTCAGACGAGCGAAGCAACGCTGTGTGGCGTGCGGTCCCCCACACGGCTGGCCACTGCGGTCACCAGTGCGAATGACGTACGTGCAGCTAAGGCCACCCCCCCCCCCCCCCGTGCTGAGAGTACCACTCACGGACTTCCGGGGGCGACGGAGTGTGCTGCTGGCCCTGGCCACCGCCAGTGCCTCCACGACCACCACCGCCGCTACCACCTCCTCGACCACCCCAACCCCGGCCGTTGCCTCGTCCACCGCCACCCCCACCACCTCCTCCGCCCCGGCCACCTCCCCCGCCGTTGCCGCCACCCCCCCCACTGCTGCCACCTCCCCCACCCGCGCCACCCCCCCCGCCACCACCACCTCCCCCACCACCGCCACTCCCGCTTTCACCACCACCGCCCTTGCCCCCCTTGCCCTTGCCGCTGCTGTGCCCACTCAAAGCAGACGCAGTCCCGACCTTCTCAGCACCAAGGAGGTCGACAGCAGGAGTAGAGGCGACAGAGGGAAGAAGGGGGGAGGGAGAACACCCCTCAAAGAACGGGGTACGGGGGTCACCGCGAGAGGCACCTACAGCGACTATGCTAGCCTCAGCTGCAAGCGGTTCCTTCTCGAGGAGGGCAATGGTGAGCTCGGTGGGGCAGCGAGCTAGGAAGTGGTCCCTGACTGAGCGCAGAGTGTCAGGGAGGCGCGTGACTAGGTGGTAGAGATTGAGCCAGAGCGGGGGTGGGTTCTTGGCAAGGAACTCATCAGGCATAGCGGCGCGGAAGCGAGCCTCACTAGTGCGGAGGTGGGTAATGAGATCAGCGACAGTGTGGAAGGAAGCTAGGTCGGGGAACAGGTAGGGAAGAGAGAGACGGCCTAGAGCGGCAGAGGCCGGCGAGGAGTAGCGGGCAACGACAGCAGTGTACAGTGCCTGTGCAGTCTTGTGCTGCCCAAAGTGCTTGCGCTCATCTATCGGCAGAGAGTTGCGAATAGCGAAGCGAGTATGGGCGTCACGAGTCTGCCACTGTGAGCGGGCAGTGCTGTCAGTAGTAGCAGCAGGAGCAGTAGCGTGGCCTAAGGCATGATCGTACAGTGAGATGTCTTCCTTGGCAGTGAGATGTAGGAAGAGGTGTAGGTCATCAAGCCAGGTGTCGAACTTCACTGGGCGGCCCTCAGTATCGAAGGCTAGGACAGGAGGGCTAGCCATGGTAACAGCAGTAGGAAAAGCAGTAGGAGCAGTAGGGTAGGTAGGGCGGCGCGGCTCGGTACAGGTAGGGCGGCGCGGCTCGGTATAGGTTGGGCGGCGCGGCTCGGGTCGGGCGGCGCGGCTCGGTTGGGGCGGCTCGGTTCGGGCGGCTCGGGTCGGTTAGGGCTAGCGGCTCGGGTCGGGCGGCTCGGTTCCGTTAGGGCTGGGCGGCTCGGGTCGGCTCGGTTCGGGCTGCTCGGTCTGGGTGGGGCCGTTCGTGGCCGCTAAGGGCGAGCGCGGGGAGCGGGTGGGGCCGTGAGGGACGAGCGCGGGGCCGACGTGGGTGCTAAGGGCGAGCGCGGGGCCGACGTGGGTGCTAAGGGCGAGCGCGGGGCCTATCGGGGCCGTGAGGGACGAGCGCGGGGCCGATCGGGGCCGTAAGGGACGAGCGCGGTGCCGACGTGGGCCTCTAAGGGCGAGCGCGGGGCCTATCGGGGCCGTGAGGGACGAGCGCGGGGCCGAACGGGGCCGGTAAGGACGAGCGCAGGGCCGACGCGGGCCTCTAGGGGTAAGCGCGGGGCCGATTCGGGGCCTCTAAAAGCGAGCGCGGGTCCGACCGAGGCCTCTAGGTGCGAGAGCGCGGGGCCGACGGGGCCTCTAGGGGCGTGAAAGCCGAGGCGCCCTAGGGCGTAGGTAGGTAGGTAGGTAGTGGTGGGCCCTAAAAAAAAATCGGTCCTAGGAAGGACCTGCTCTATACCATGTTGAACAAGAATGAATGAACTAAGAGTGAAATGAGTACAAGTATCAAAACCTAGGAATGTGTACCCCCTATAGGCTAACCCATTGTAGCCTAAACAACTACAACAACATATATAATGTTTGACATGCAACCCTGTCAATTTTTATCACATGTGGGCAGTCCCGATACATTTGGGAATCTGACGCGAAATGGGCTGATGACCCTGCACGTCCTTCGGCTGGTGGGTACAGAGCCGCTAATGAACCTGCACGTTCATACGCTGGTAGGCATGAGCCTCGTATAAGCCCTATCCACGAAAAAATGGGGAATGAAATGGATCATGAACAAATCTTGTTCTTTCATCTAAAATATTCCATGTAAGTTTGAATCTGACTCAACAGTTGGACACATCATGTAACTACAGCCCTGAAATGGTATCTTGAATACTCCCTGAACATGAATAGCATGGTGAACCCAGCAAGATGAGCGAGGGGGTCAAGCACGTACCTCTCATTCTGTGACTTCTACCACACCACAACCAATTGTGGTTTGTTCACCTTCAGTCTCCAAGTGCCTCTTTCCCCTTAGACGTGTCTAGACTGAACTCACGTCCAGACTATGAGCGGATACCAAGCTCTACGTAATGGTTGCGCCAATGCCTAGAGCTGCTATGACGACAACGAGGGATTCGAATCGCGTTAGGTGAGCTCCCCTTGACTATTAGCCTAATATTTCTGGCGATTGGACACACCAATGCGCAGCAAACGACAGCTGATCTGGTTTGCCTACATAAGGAACACCAGAGGTCTTTGAGCATTCATTCATCTTCTTGGAGGATTAAGACTCATTCTCTCGAACTACCTATTTGCTCACGGACTGAAGTTACCTGCTCATGGCTGTCAAACAAAAGAACGCGCATGATGTGCTATCGAGAGGGGAGGAGCATGCTATGAAGAAGCTCAAGAAATCTTCGTCCCGAAAGTCTAATGTGAGTCCCTAGAAGCTGGATGGGGAAAGCTAGATCGGTATATATCCGTAAGCCTGGTTTGTTGCATGATGCTGTCTAGCTATTTTCTCGCATCATGCTTGTTGTGCCGTAAAAGTGCATCTGCGACCCTGTTTCATTCCATATAATGCATGTTGCATTGTTTTGATCATTTTTTGGTGATCAGGAAAAGAATGGCAGGGGATCCTCGCTTGAGCTCGAAGGGTCTGCTCGGAGGTTGGGTCGAAAGAGGCGCCCCAGTGTTAAAGTGGCTGAGAACCTTCCTTCCAAGGAGTATTTGAACGAAGGGACGGGCTCGGGGGGCGATGACGAAAAGGAGGACGGTGAGGGTGTTTCTCGAGCACTAGTCAGCTCGGATGAAGTAAAGAAGGCTGTTGATATGGAACAGAGTGATGAAGAGAGTTCTGAGTCGGAAGATGAGGAGGGCTCTGATGACGAGGACAAATCAGAAAATGAGGGAGGAGAGAACACTGATGAGGAGTGTGATGAGGAGTGTGATGAAGAGTGTGATGAGGAAAGCGAAAGTAGCAATCGTGAGGATGAAGATGGAACCGACAGGAGTGAAGAAGATGAGGATGAAGCTGAGGCACGTGCACGGAACAACGACAAGATGCGTGCAGTGGAAGCGTTAAACGAGAAGACAGCTGATGAAGGCAAAGGTAAGATGTCATGTGTTCTAATTCATTGTTCACCCTTCACTGGATAAAAGCATTTGCTGTGAACAGCTTTCAGTGTCGTGCATTTGATGATGTTGGAAAACCGCAAACGGCTAAATATTACCTATTTAACACTTCGCAGGCAAATCCAAGGCAACGCGTGGGAAGGGTCATGACAAGGGTAGACGCGGTCGCAACAAAAAGGGGAAGCATAGTTCATCCAAGAAGACGAAAAAGGAGAAGGATAGGAAGTGGAAGGGCAAGCTGGATGAGACCAACAATGAAGAGAAAGGCAAGAAGAAAGATAAGAAGGGCAAAGAGAAGGTTACCTACTCCATCAAGGAGAAAGGTGAGATCTAATTTTCAGCAACATTATCTGTTATTGTTGTCTTTATTTGACATCTTTGTAACAATGCCCTACCCTCTTTTGCCCATCCTTGATCCATTTACCCACTCCTCCCTCTTCCTAAACTTCCTCAATCCCACCCTTCCTTGATGCAACCAACCCCTCTGTCCCCCTTCTCCTCTGCCCACTTTATTCCGCCTAGCCACAACCCTAAACCATCCATCCCGTTTCTCCTTCCTCATGCCCACCCCCAAACCCGCTGCTGCCCCCCCCCCCCCCCCCCCCTCCCACTCCCTCCCTTGCTCCCTTTTTGCTTTCCTCCCTGTGTTCTAGTCCACCGCTTTCACCCTCGCAGGGTTATCTGGCTCCGCACCTCCTGGGAAGGTGCTGTGTTTGACAACCAAAAGTCATGAAGTGGCTGCAACAATCATGGCCAATCAGGCAGGACCTAGTGGTCTTAACCGTCAGAACAGTGGAGGAGTGTCAAAGGCAGAGTTCCTTGCGCTAGAAGGCAAGGTGATGGAGAAGTTAGCAGCGATACGCGAATTGGTGGCAGGAATTCCATCGAGCGGATTGTCAAATCCATCTCAAGGAACACTTGTGATTGCCCGATCCGTCCCTGCGGTGAACCCTGCAATGTCAACTGACTCGGATTCCACCGAGAGTCCCGTTCTGCTGGCGAAATCGATCGTCATGAGGCATGTGGAAGACTAATGGGTGAGTATATCTTGACAAGAGGCATGGGGATTGTAAAGAGGCATGGGGAAATGGGGTGTAAATTCGCATGGGGATTGTATTATGAAAAAGTTGATACGGCATTGTTTATCTTGTTTATGGTGTTTTGTTCTAAGCTGTTGTAATGTTTAGAAACCTGTGCTGCTTTCTATGTTGCATTCTATGTCCAACCCTACTGCCCTTTCTCCCCACCCTTGTACTTTTTCTCCCCTTTGTTAGCCCTTTTATTTGCCCATCCCTTAGTTTGCTCTGGTGTTCTAAACCCTAGGCTCCAACCCATCCTTAGCCCTCATGATTTGAACAAATGCAATGTTTTAGTGTATTACCTCTTATGTACCCTAAACCCATCTTTTACAGGAACTAGCCAAACGTGTGGCAACGCGCTTGATGTACACCAACGCAGCAGACCAGATTCAGTTTTATCCCTCGGATCGGGAGGCAATGGAGCTGGGTTTCAAGCAGTTTTTGCCAACGGATGCTTTGAAGACATTGATTGTCTTGTTCGAGCACCTTGACCCTGCCACACGCGGGGTCTTTCTGGAGCTGATGTCAACGACGCGGACAACTATCGATGGTTTTCTACGGAAGTATTTGCTGGCTGCTCTTGGACGCAGTGCAGCGCGAAGCTATGTCAACAACCTACCTCCGGAGCTGCCACGGCCTGATATCTTCTACTCTGATCAGGAATTAGTTGATAAGTACATGGATGGTGAGTTTGGATTTTTTTATGTTGTGTTGCATATTCTTGCTTTGAAATGGTGTCTGCACATGGTGCCATTTTCTCTCCTCACATATTGTCAAGCATGTCACAGGTTGACATAATTGGTCATACTTTTCTCACTCATTGTCACTCTTTCATTAGTTGCCATTCTCTCAAATACTGCGATTCTTTCACATGCTGCCATTCTCTCAAATGGTTTCCATTCTCCTTTTCACCCTTATTCAAATAGATGAGGGGACGTTAGCATGGCATTTTCTTAACGGCGTGCCTTTCTCGACACAGATCTTCGCAGTTTGTGTCCGCTTAGCCCTGACAAGGAGAGGCGTCAACACTGAGAAGTTCAAGATCCGTCAGTTGGCGTGGATCTTGTATGCTGTGAGTATACAAAGTTATCCATAATTAGTTCAGGGTTATATGGTTGTGCAAAGTAGGATTCACATAATCCAACATCCTTACTAATGGAAGCTTGTTAGCCAATAACCCCAACATCATATTTTTCACCTTGATCACATGCTTGCTTGAACCCTTTTTTTTGCCCCTTTTATCGTCAGGTGGAGTGGCCGTTGCTGCACAATGCGCCAGATGGGAAGCTTCCCACAAAGTGGGATACGAATCGCACAAATTATGAGGTCATGTGCGCTCATGTTAAGAGGTTGGTCGAGCATGCTGTGCTCGACCTCGGAGTTGCGTATGACAGGAGCATGCACCCCTTCGTTTTTCCGAATGCGGTGTACATTGACGCTTCGGATTCCGAGTCGGTGGTGAAAGAGTACCTTGTAAGTATGCATGGATGATGTTGATATGAAATAATATGTTTGTTTGATATGTTTTTGTACTAATTCATGTTATCTTTCCTATTTGTATAAACCCTCCAGCGGAGGCAGGCAGCTTCGAGGACTGCGCAGCAAGTTCGCGCAACCCCTCCCTGAATGGTGGCACATGAGGGATTTGGACCATGTGTGGAAGTAGCAGGGATGTGCAAGGTGGCTGGAAGTTGTAGAGTTGCACTGGAGAGTGGTTGGAAGTAGAAAGAGCTGGAGCATGATGGGACATAGTAGAGTGGTTGGAAGCATTAACCTTGGGCTACAGAGTGGTTAGAAGTTGTGGATATGGGTTGCAGAGTGGTAGCTGGTAGCAGAGATGGGCTTCAGAGTGGCTGGGAGTGGTAGAGATGGGCTGCAGAGTGGTTGGAGGTAGCAAAAACGTGCTACAGAGTCAGAATGAAGTTGGAAAGTGGCAAAGCTGGGCTGCAGAGTGGTTGGAAGTAGTAGAGAAGGGCTGGAGTGTGGCTGGAAGTAGTAGATACACATTACAGAGTGGTTGGAAGCAGTGAAGATGGGCTGCAGAGTGGTTGGGAGTAGCAGAGGTGGGCTGCAGAGTGTGGGGGAGTAGCAGAGGTGGGCTGCAGAGTGGTTGGGAGTAGCAGAGGTGGGCTGCAGAGTTGTTGGGAGTAGCAGAGACGGGCTCCAGAGTGGTTGGGAGTAGCAGCAACGGGCTGCAGAGTGGTTGGGAGTAGCAGAGGTGGGCTGCAGAGTGGTTGGGAGTAGCAGAGGTGGGCTGCAGAGTGGTTGGGAGTAGCAGAGGTGGGCTGCAGAGTGGTTGGGAGTAGCAGAGACGGGCTTCAGAGTGGTTGGGAGTAGTAGCGACGGGCTGCAGAGTGGTTGGGAGTAGCAGAGGTGGGCTGCAGAGTGGTTGGGAGTAGCAGAGGTGGGCTGCAGAGTGGTTGGGAGTAGCAGAGGTGGGCTGCAGAGTGGTTGGGAGTAGCAGAGGTGGGCTGCAGAGTGGTTGAGTGTAGCAGAGACGGGCTGCAGAGTGGTTGGGAGTAGCAGACGGGCTGCAGAGTGGTTGGGAGTAGTAGAGACTGGCTGCAGAGTGGTTGGGAGTAGGAGAGAAGGGCTGCAGAGTGGTTGGGAGTAGCAGAGAAGGGCTGCAGAGCAGTTGGTTGTAGCAGAGACGGGCTGCAGAGTGGTTGGGAGTAGCAGACACGGGCTGCAGAGTGTTTGGGAGTAGCAGAGACGGGCTGCAGAGTGGTTGGGAGTAGCAGAGACGGGCTGCAGAGTGTTTGGGAGCAGCAGAGATGGGCTGCAAAGTGGTTAGGAGTAGCAGCGACGGGCTGCATAGTGGTTGGAGGTAGCAAAGACGAGAGATCACAGTTGCAACATGCTGGATGTAGTTTGCTGTGATCGGAGAAGCATTCGGATGTAGTAGTGATGGACAGGCGCCATGTTGGGAGGAGCCATGTTGCGAGGAGCCATGATGGGAGTAGTAACGAATGAGGAGGTGAAGAGTAGTTTCAAGCAACGAATGAAGCTGTTGGGTGTAGTAGCCGGTAGGCAGGAAGCCGTTTGATTTAGTCTTGATTGACGTAGATGGTGGATGGTGGTAGGTTAGGTGTAGAACAACTAGATGAGGTGTAGAACTTTAATAACCTTTTTATGTATTGGATTGAACTTATACAGTTTAATATAATTCTCATTTGCAACAAATTTACTAGCCCAGACTGGCATGAAAGCCCTGTATATGGCATGCTCAGGTTTGTCCAATGTTGGACTGATTTTGGTCCATCTTGATGTTGAAATGGTATGTAGTATTTAGTCCCTGTTTTATGTCAAATTAGGGCTGAGTTCATGTATGCAGCCACACCATTCTTGGTCCAAAGCAATGGACCAAAGTTTGTCTGATTTTGGCAGAAAACACCAAGTTTGGACTTATTTTGGACCAAACCAAGGTCCGGTAGTTTGTGATGAGAGAGTGTCCAGGGAAGCATTTGGGTGAGTGGAGGGAGAAAGAGTGAGCAGAGGAGGAAAGAAAATATGGGGAAAGGAAAGAGTGAGCCGAGCAAGGGAGAAATCGGGTTAGTGAAGGGGGATTGAGTGGGGTCCAAAACGAAAACAGCAGTGTGTGAAAGGAGACTAGACGGCGGGAGTGAGAACAACAAAGGGGGGAAATCGGAGGGAGGCAGGGGGGAAACGGAAAGGAGGAAGGGGGGAAACTGAAGGGAGGAAGGGATGAAACTGAAGGAACGAAGGGGGAGAAAGTGAATGGAGGCAGGGGAGAAAGTGAATGGAGGCACGGGGGACACGGATGGGAGGCAAGGGGGAAACAGAAATGAGGAAGGGGGGAAGGGATGAAGGGAGGAAAGTGAAGGAAAGCAGGGGGGAGAAAGTGAATGGAGGCAGGGGGGAAACGGATGGAAAGGGGAGGGCTTAGGATAGGTGATTTGTGGACGACTGGGGAGCTGAAGGGACGGGAAGGGGAAATGAGGGCGAGGAGAAAGGGAAGTGAGGGAGATGGGAAGGCGGAAGTGAGGGCGACACGACGGGGAAGTGATGGTGGCTGGACTGCAGATTGAAGGCTGATTTTGAGAATTCTCAAAATCAACATAAAAAGAAAGTGACGGCGACGGGACGGGAAATGGCGACGGGACGGGCAATGGCGACGGGACGGGCAATGGCGGCGGGACGGGCAATGGCGATGGGACGGGCAATGGCGACGGGATGGGGACGTGATGGCGGCGGGCCTGCAGATTGTTGAGTCATTTCCTCTGCTAAACTTTCTCATGCGCGCTGCTGCTCGCTGGAAATGTCTCAACATCGGAAGTGAGGGCGACGCGACGGGGAAGTGAGGGCAACGCGACGTTGAAGTGATGGCGGGGCTGCAAATTGAACATCCCAAATTTGTTTTTTGGGGGGGGTGGTTTGGACAGTGGGAGTGAGTACTATGTATTTCGAGATGCACTGTGGCTATACTCGCTACTGACTCGCTACTCCCTCCAGTCTCCAACTTGACACTCAGGTCTTCTCTCTTTCCTCACCTTATTTAATCTTCCCTTCCCCTTTTCTCCTCCCTTATCCCTTTTCCCCTCTTTATTCGACCACGATACAGCGCGAGTCGCGCTTACTCGGGTACGCGCGTCCGACTACGACTGCGCAAACGAGGTACGCGAGACCGTTGCCGCTGTGAGCTTCTCTAATGGTGAGGGGTGGCATAGCACGTGTCTCTACGGCGGTGGATATTCCTCTTGCCTCCGCCGATCTCCCGCGCCCACCCGCCGGACCTCTGTTGCGCGATGGTGGGTGCGCGCACGGGGGTATCTGCATCCGCCGCTGCGCGGAGCAGCGCGCGCTGCCTCTGCCGGCTTCGTCCACGGAGAGCGCGGCTGGCGGTGGTGCGGCTGGCGCTGGGAGCAGCGGTGGTCGTGGTGGGCGCAATTGCGGTGACGGTGTGCGGCAGTGGTGCCCCCGTGAAGCGCGCAGGCGCGTAGCGAAGTCGGTGGTGGAGGGGCAGGGAGGGGAGAGAGGGGAGGTGGCGTTGGAGTAGGGAGGGAAGTGGGGTGGGGAGGGGCTGTGGGGGGGGAAGGAGAGAGGGAGCGAGGGAGAGATGGTGAGAGGTGTATGTGGGGCATGTGAGGTGATTGAGCAGGGGGGCAAGAGAGGTGGCGCAACGCCGCTAGTGTCGGATCCAGGCAATAGGGATGGGGCGCGATGGCATGCAGGGGGGTGTGCTGTCGCTGGGTAGCGTGGGGCGGTGGAGTGAGTGAGGCTGGTGAGCGAGTGGGTCTGTAGGGGTCTTGCGCATTGCTTGAGGAATCTCTCCATGCTGTCGTTCAGGGCTGCCACGCCGTGCCCTCCCTTCCTTCCACCCCCCCCTCGTCCCCACTCTCTCACCTCCTTTCTTCTCCCTGACCACTACCCTCCCCTCTCCCTCCCTACTTCCCCCAATTCACACCAGCAGCGCTGCTCGACACTCTTAACCATCACAGCGCTCTTTGTGAATGGCGACTCCCGGGTGGACGCAGGCAACAACCATGACGGCTCCCAGCGCTTCCTGCGTGCTGACCTGCCGCTCTACGGCATGAGTTACATCGAGGCGTTGGAGCGCTTCTCCGATGGCCGCCTGAAGATCAACTACTTGGGTGCGTGCTGCTGCCAGTGGGGCTTGTGAGGGTTGCAGTGCGGGCGGGTGGTGCGATGGGGGGAACGGAAGGGAGGGAGTGGGGGGAATGAAGGCTTGTGAGGGTAGCAGAGGGGGCTTTTGGCGTTGCTGGGCCCACCTTTTCACAGCCGCCTCCCCTCCCTCCCGTTTCCCCCCTCCCCACCCCCCCTCCCCCCCTCCCCCCCCTTCCCTTGCTTCCCGCCCATTTCCCCCGTCCTTCACTGCTCCCCATCTCCCCCAGCGCGCTATCTGGGGCTGCCCTCGCCGCCGCCCTCCAGTCTCCAACTCTCCAGCAAGGGCGCAATGCCTCTCGCGGGCTTTACTTCGCCCGTGCGGAGAGCCACACTCTCGACCACCGCCTGCTCGACGCGATTCACGGCAGCGAGGGTGGCTATATTGTGGGCGGCGCGGATTCGTTTTACTCGCGCATGGCAGAGCAGGACGCGCAAGCTCCGCAAGTGGGGGAGTGCGGCGGGCGGTGCGGAACGGGGGACGGCTCGAGCCTCATTGAGGTGAGGGGGAAAGGGGACTGGGAGAAGAGGGGAAGTCGGAATGGGGATGGGGATGGCCAGTGAGATTGATTTGATGTCGCTGCCGTTTTTCCGCCTATCAATCGTCAAATGCTCAACTCATCCGCCCCCATCCCCTTTTTGTTCCGCCCTTTCCGCTTTGCGCCCCTCCCCCAGTCCCTCATCAAGTACCCACCATTGGAGGAAGTGAGGGGTCTGCCGGAGGAGATTGTGGGGGATGAGAAGGAGGACATGGATTTTGCAGATGTTAATGCAAGCGTGGAAGGCGAGGAAAATGAGGATGATGGGGTGTAGACTGTGTGTGCTGTTGGTTTTGCTCCCATGTGATGCCACAGTTTGTTGCCGCTGTTTGTGTTTTTTGTTATTATTTTTATTGGAAAGAAAAACCTGGCTGGATATTAATTATAGCAAAATATGTGGTGTATTGAAAACAGTGTACGTCGTGTTACATGCTGTAACAAGTGTTACCCTGAAATGTTTGTGAGAATAAGCGAACAGGAATGAATGAACTAGCAGTGAAATGAGTACAAGTAGGAAACCCTAGAATTGTGTACCCCCTATAGGCTAACCAACTGTAGCCTACACAAGCATAACATATATAATGTTTGACACACCCCCATAGGCAAAGTGGGGGAGAACAAGGGGTCACAAGACCAGTCAAGCAAAGCAAAGCAAGCTCAGGGTGGATCACAAAGTCACCACACAGTCCGAGCACAAGAGCAGGGCCAGAGGCCAGTTCACATGCAGGAGTACAGACATATATATAAAAACTAGACAAGCAAGAGCAGGTATATATATATGTCACAGTACAAGTGAAGTCAAGAGGAGAGCAAGTGAGGCAAGACAGGCACAAGACCCAGCTGAGTGCAAAAGCGCTGATGGTCACAAGGCGCGAGTGCCTTGGTGAACACATCAGCAGTGTTGGCCTCAGAGGCCACGTACGCAAGTCGCAACTGACCACGCTGCTGCAGCTCACGAGCAAGGAAGTAGCGGAGAGCAATGTGCTTCGTTCTGTGCTCCAAGCGCTGCTCTCGACACAAGGCCAGCATGGCCTTGTTGTCTACGTACAGCACTGGAGGAGAACGAGGCGGCTCTCCAAGGTCAGTCAGCAGGTAGGTGAGCCAGCGAAGCTCCTGTGCAGCCATGGCCCCGGCGTAGATCTCAGCCTCACAACTGGAGCCGAGAACCGAAGACGAGCGAGTAGACCGCCACGAGACAGAGCCGGAACCAAGGCTGAAGGTGTAACCCTGTGACGACCGCTGCGTAGCCTGGTCGTCAGCCCAAGAAGCGTCCGCGTGGCCGGTAAGGACCACTGGACTCCGCCCTCCAAGCACTAGCCCCATGCCCGACGTACTGCACAGGTAGCGCAATACCCTCTTCGCTGCAGCCATGTGCTCTGGTCTGTGTCTCCCAGGAGCAACATAGCGTGCAAGAATGCTCAGAGGGTATGCAAGGTCAGGTCGTGTGCAGGTCATCAGGTACATGAGGCAGCCAACAAGCTCTGCATACGGACCACTCGACTCTACGGACTCATCCGAAGGCAGAGCTGAGAGTGAGTGGCGAGTAGGCAGAGGAGTGGCCTGAGGCGAGGAGTACGTGAAGCCGAAGCGCTGAAGGACCTGCTGCACCATGTGTGACTGAGTCAAGGTAATGGTGCGGCGTGCTCTGTCCCGAGTGATCTGCAAGCCAAGGTAGCTGCGCAGTTCACCGAGGTCTGTGCACGTGTGTCTCTTCAGCAGCTCGGACGTCACGTAGGCGAATCCAGTAGTGTCCGCTGTGGCAAAGACCAAGTCGTCGACGTACACGAGGATGTAGAACGGCGGCAGGGAAGTGTCGGTGCGAAGAAACAGCGACGGGTCAGCAGTAGAAGGAGCAAACCCAAGAGCCGCAAGCGTCGTCCTCAGTGTGTCGTGCCACTCACGCGGTGCCTGGCGGAGACCGTAGACTGGCCGTCGGAGGCTCCACTGGGTGCCAGGAGGGAAAGTCCCAGTGAAGCCAGGTGGACGGCGAAGCCAGATCTCCTCGTGCAGGCTACCCTGCAAGAACGCAGTGCTGAAGTCGAGAGAGTGAAGCTCATAGTCGCGCTGAGCGGCTATGTGCAGCAGCACCCGAAGAGTAGTCATCTTCGGGGTGGGAGAGAAGGTCTGAAAGTAGTCAACTCCCTGCTGCTGACTGAAGCCACGAGCAACGTACCGTGCCTTGAAGATAGGTGGAGAGCCCGGCGGCCGCTTCACCCTGAAGATCCACATGCCACTGACGATGTTCGCCCCAGGAGGGGGAACCGCGTCAACGTAGGTGCCTGTGGAATTCCAGGAAGCCATCTCTGCATCCATAGCTGCCTGCCACTGAGAGGAGTAGGGACCCTCTACGGCCTTCGCGTAAGAACGCGGAGTTGGGATGTCTAGTGCATCCGGGTCTCCCTCAGGGGCAAGCAGTACAGACGCGAGATGAGGTGAAGCAGCCGCTAGACACTGTAACTCCTCCTGCCTGTCCTCTAGGACGTCCGTGCCAAGAGCACACTCACCCGCGACGGACGGAGGACAGACAGACGCAGACTCAGCAACAAGACTAGCAGCGTAGTCGAGACGACAGCGAGCAGCAAAGTCGACGAGCTCAGCGACCAGAGCAGACGCAGCAGTGGATTCAAAAGAGGGGTCAGTGACGACAGTAGCAAGCAGACGCGTGGCAGTAGGACTGGCAGCACGAAGAGAGTCCGACTCAGGGTCGGCAAGCGCAGGAAGAGAGGACTCAGGAGGAGAAGGCAAAGGGGCACGCAGAGGAGCAGTGGACGGACGCAAAGACATCCGGTGCGTGCCAGGGACAGGAGGAGGACGCTGACGCGAACTGCGACCACTAGCGCGAGCAGCACGAACAGGCGACGCGGGACGAGACGCAGGCTCACGACGCTCAGCAAGACCTCCAGTAGGACCAGTGTAAGGAGAGGGAGCATGCGGTGGAGAGGAAGGCTCCAGCAGGGACTGCGACTGGACAGGCGGTGGACCCTCTACTGGAGGAGAAAGACCAAGAACCTGCTGCAGGAGCGGAACGAAGTACGGCCGAGGCCGCGCGGCAGCTCCAGACTCAGCAGGGACAGCACCAACACCCTCAGCGACAGCACTAGCGCCACCCACACCACCAGCGGCAGGACCAACAGTAGTAGGCTCAGCACCAACGCCCTCAGCAGCTCCAGCTCCAGGAGGACCCGCAGGTCCAGCAGCTCCGGGATCGGCAGCACCCGCACCCTCGTTGGTCGAAGAAGCTCCAGCTCCAGCTCCAGCAGCACCTCCAGACTCAGCAGCACGCCTCCAGCGGCGAGCGAACCACTCGCGCAGCTCCTGTGGAGAGAGGGGCTCCCGACAAGACGCAGCAGCAGGAGAAACCCCAGGCTCAGCAGCTCCAGACGCAGCACCCTCAGGCTCAGCAGCTCCCAGCTCAGCACCCCCAGGCTCAGCAGCTCCCGACCCAGCACCCCCAGACCCAGCACCTCCAGGCACAGCACCCCCCGGCTCAGCACCCCCAGGCTCCGCACCCTCCGCAGTAGCACCCCTAGGCCCAGCACCCCCAGCAGTAGCACCCCCAGGCTCAGCACCCTCGCGCACAGCACCCTCAGAGTCAGCACCCCCAGGCTCAGCACCCGCAGCAGCACTAGAGTCACCAGTAACCTCGACCGGGTCAACGGCATCTACCTGGGACACACCTGAGGGGGCAGGAACCTGAGGGGGGAGGGGGTCTACCGGGGGGGGAACCGGCACAAGGAAGTCCGGGGGAGGGGGGAGGGAAGGAGTGCGGTAGGGGAAGAGACGGTAGAAGGGGACTGACTCGTTGAACGTGACGTCCTGGGAGGACAGAACATGACGAGAGGAGGGGTGGTAAAACTGCCACCCTGGGGCGTCAGTGGGGAAGCCAAGGAAGACACAGGGAGCAGCACGAGGGGACAGCTTGTCCGCAGACAAGTCGCGGACAAACGCCCGAGATCCCCAGACACGGAACACAGACGCATCGCCGACCTTCCCCGTCCACAGCAAGGCTGGGGACATCGCAGGCCGAGAGACCCGGGGGTGAAGGTTGAGCTGATGCGCCGCGTACCTCACCGCAAACGGCCACAGAAAATGGGGGGCAGCCGCATGCATCATGGACGTACGAGCGACATCCATGACCATGCCAATGCGGCGCTCAGCAATCCCATTTTGCTGTGGTGAGTCCGAAAGCGTGAAGGTCTGGCGGATCCCCCGTGCACGACAGTAGTCTCGCAGAAGGCGAGAAGAGAACTCTCCGCCTCTGTCCGAGTGCAGACGCAGAACAGGAAAGTTCGAGCCGAAGCTCTTCCTGAGCTGGAGACGAGCCTCGCGGATCCAGTCGATCAGCACCTCAGTGACCGCACCCTTGCTGCGCAAGGGGAGGACTGTGGTGTAACGCGAGTAGTCGTCAACCACCAACAGGAAGTAGCGCTCGTGACCCTGCCCACGGACGGGGGCTGGGCCCCACACATCCATGTGAAGCGTCTGCAGGGGAGCCTCTGTCGGGGGGAAGTGGGAGGAGTGAGGAGTAGCCCGGAGGCGACCCTCGACACAGGGAACACAGGAAGGTCCTGGCCCGGAGGGGAGAGGAGGGAGAGACTGGGGAAGACCAGAGACAAGGACACGGGAAGCCATGCTCCGAAGACGGGGCAAGGAGGGGTGGCCAAGACGGTGGTGCCACAGGAGAGTCTCGTGAGACAGGATGCGACAAGAGCAGGGGGCAGACTCAGGACCTGACCGGGACGCAGCAGCAAGCACCTGACCTGACGCAGCTACCTGACCGGACGCAGGGACAGGAGGAGACGAAGTGGTCAGGGTGTAGAGACTCGACCCCGGCCGACGCGAGAAGGTGGCCAGGTGTCGGCCTGTGCGTGCGGCCGTGCAGTGGGTCACCCGCTGACTCGCAGGAGTGAACTGGTGAACCCCCGCATCCTGCAGGTCCGCACCACTCACCAAGTTCGTAGAGAACGAGGGGAGGTACAGACCAGACAGGGTGCCCGAAGGGGCAGCCGGTCACGGGAGGACAATGGAGAAGTGAGACAGGACAGGACCCCCAGAGGGGTCAGCAAGGGAGACTGCAACCGGCCGGCCGAGCGGCGTAAGGGTAGTGCGGTCTCGAAAGAAGGAGCGAGAAGCCCCGGAGTCAAGTGTGAAAGTGAGGGAGGACGAGGACGACGCAGTACCTGAGAGCGCAGTCTCACCAGTACCTGAGAGCGCAGACACACTGGCACCTAGAGCAGCAGCCTCACAAGCACCTAGCGCAGCAGTACCAATGCTCGGGTCGGGCTGGAAACACCGGTAACCCTCATTCTCCTCACTATAAGTCACAGCATACATAGCAGCAAGGATAGCATCAAAATCAAGATCAAAGATCGCTACACCAGCCCTAAGAAGCTCATCCCAGCGAGGGATCTCACTAGCCCCAGGGAACTGCTGACGCCAAGCGTCCGTCAGGCGGCCAAAGCAGCGCTGGGTGGCGTGGGCACCCCCACACTGCTCACCCGCGCGGTCGCCGGAACGAAGAACGTAGGTGCAGGGACCAGTACCCCCACCCCTCTGACGCCCAGCGTACCACTCACGAAGCTGCTGAGGCGGAGGGATGTCCCGCGAGCGCTGCTGCTGCTGCCGCTGCGAGCGCTGGCCACCACCACCGCCGCTACGCTGCTGGGTACCACCCCGACCAGCTCCACCTCCTCCACCACCACCGCCTCCTCCGCTGCCGCCTCCACCGCCTCCACCACCGCCGCCTCCACCTCCGCCGCTGCCTCCACCACCACCGCTGGCACCACCACCACCGTCTCCGCCGCTGCTGCCACCACCACCACCACCCCCGCCACTAGTCCCGCCGCCACCCCCACTCCCTCCGCCGCCACCGCCGCCACCGCCACCGCCCCCTCCAGCTCCACCCGCGCCCTTGCCCCCCTTGCCCTTGCTGGAGCGACGTCTCCCACTAGGGGCAGACGCCGCGCCGACCGACTCAAGACCAAGCAGGTCGGCAGCAGCAGCAGAGGCAACAGAGGGCAGCAAGGGGGAAGGAGAGCACCCCTCAAAGATGGGGGTGCGAGGGTCACCACGAGAAGCACCTACAGCGACTATGCTCATCTCCGCTGCGAGGAGGGCCTTCTCGAGGAGGTCGACGGTGAGGGTGGTGGGACAGACTGCGAGAAAGTGGTCCCTGACGACGCGAAGGGAGTCAGGGAGGCGCGCGACTACGTAGTAGAGAGCGATGTACATGGGGGGTGGGTTCTTAGCGTAGAACTCAGCAGGAAGGGCGGCGCGGTAGCGAGTGTCACTAGTGCGGAGGTGCGTAATGAGGTCAGCGACAGTGGGAAAGGCAGAGAGGTCAGGAAAGAGGTAGGGAAGCATGAGACGGCTCAGTGCAGCAGTGGTAGGGGAGGAGTAGCGCGCAACTACAGCGTCGTACAAGGTCTGAGCACTCTTGTACTGACTAAAGTGCGCACGCTCAGAGGTAGGGAGGTGGCGACGCACAGCAAGACGTGCAGCAGCATCGCGGGTGGCCCACTGAGAGCGGACAGTGGGATCAGCATCAGCAGCAGGAGCAGGAGAGGCGCCAGAGGTGAGGTCAAAGAGAGAAAGGCCGTCAGCCCTGTCGCACTGTAAGAACAGCTGCAGGTCGTCTAACCAGACCTCAAAATCAATGGCGCGACCCTCAGCGTCAAAAGCTAGGACACTAGGGGTAGCCATGGCGACGACAGCGACGCAGTGCAAGCAGTAGGGAAAGAGCTCGCAGTGACAGTGGGACTGTGCTCACCAGGCAGGGCAGGTCGTGCAGCTCTGCAGAAAGGCTGCACGGCGACCGGGCGGCTCGGGTGCACAGCGGCTCGGCTCCCGGGCGGCTCGGCGGCTGGGCGGCTCGGGCGCAGGGCGGCTCGGCTCCCGAGCGGCTCGGCGGCAGGGCGGCTCGGGTGCAGGGCGGCTCGGCTCCCGGGCGGCTTGGCGGCAGGGCGGCTCGGGTGCAGGGCGGCTCGGGTCCCGGGCGGCTCGGCGACTGGGCGGCTCGGGCGTTGGGCGGCTCGGCTCCCGGGCGGTTCGGCTGCACTGCTGCCCGACTGCTGCAGGTGTGGCGGCGGGGCCGCGTGAGAGAGCCGGGGCGGGGACGCGTGAGGGCCTGCGGCGGGGCCGCGTGAGAGCCGGGGCGGGGCCGCTTCAGAGCCGGCGGCGGGGCCGCAAGAGAGCCGGGTAGGGGCCGCGTGAGGGCCGGCGGCGGGGCCGCGTGAGAGCCGGGGCAGGGGCCGCGTCAGGGCCGGCGACGGGGCTGTAAGAGAGCCGGCAGCGGGGCCTAGAGAGGGCCGACGGCGGGGCCACGTGAGAGCCGGGGCGGGGCCGCAAGAGAGCCGGCGGCAGGGCCGCGTAAGAGCCGGGGCAGGGGCCGCGTAAGAGCCGGGACGGGGCCACGGAAGAGCCGGGGCGGGGCCGCGAGAGAGCCGTCGGCGGGGCCGCGTGAAAGCCGGGGCGGGGCCGCGCGAGAGTAGGCGGCGGGGCCGCGACAGAGCCGTCGGCGGGGCCGCGTGAAGGCCGGGGCGGGGCCGCGTAGGAGCCGGGGCGGGGCCGCGTGAGAGCAGGCAGCGGGGCCGCGTAAAGGCCGGGGCGGGGCCGCGTGAGAGCCGGCGACGGGGCCGCGTAAGGGAGGGCGGCGGGGCCGCGTCAGTGGAGGCGGCTGAGCCGCAGGGGAAAAGGCGACCCTAGGGGTCGCTAAAAAAATCGCGCCTCGGGGCGCGCTTCGGTGGGCCCAAAAAAAACGGTCCTTAGAAGGACCCGCTCTATACCATGTGAGAATAAGCGAACAGGAATGGATGAACTAGCAGTGAAATGAGTACAAGTAGGAAACCCTAGAATTGTGTACCCCCTGTAGGCTAACCCACTGTAGCCTACACAAGCATAACATATATAATGTTTGACAATGTTGGGCGTAGTAGCTACACTGTAATTAGTTATTGTACGGACTATTTCGAATTTGCTACTACCGAGTCACTACGTACTGCATGGCCAGCCAACCTCAAAGGGTAGCGTTGCGACACAGCAAATACATTGTGTGAACTCCCCACCCCCGCGGAGTAGGAGCAGGGTTGGGACATTGTACCTACTCCACGCCGCGGTGAGTAGTAGTTTGTATGTATCAGCACATATGCATACATACCCCCCAGGAGAGGAGTAGCTACTTAGTAAGTACACAGCACGTTAATAGTACATAGTATGCAGGTTCGCATTTACTACTTTGGGATGAAGGCGAAGGGAAGTGAAGGTGCGTGTGACTGGACGAGGAAGTGGGGGCGACGGGAAGAGAAGTCGCGGGTGACGAGAATGGGAACAGTGATGTCGGCGGGCCGCGTGATAGGAGGGGAATCTAGGATCTCCGTGCATTGTTGGTATTACACGACGCCACACCCTCTCACCGTGCTGCACATCCGCATCCCCGGCCTCCGACACACTCGATTCCGCGACAGGGGACCGTTTCTAAGGTAAGCTTCAAGTCCTAAGGTCATCGTTTGATGAACTAAGTTTATATGGAAACATTGCTGGTGCACCACACGTGGTGGAGAACGCAAGGAGGAGCAACTTTTTTCGCTCTACTAAAGTTCTAAGGGTGTGGTCGTCGCAAGTACATTATGACACTAGTCGTCGCAAATTGGTTTCGTGAGGGTGCTTTGCATCCATTCCGAACCTGACTTCCAAACCACCCAACCAGCCCTTGTTACCCAGTTTCCGTCTAACGAGCTCTTGTTCTGTATACCCATTGGGGAAAGAAAAGTCTAACGGTCAACTCGTTTTTCGCAACCACTTCTCGCACTTTCTCGTTCCTCTTCGCAGATAGTATATTCTTCGTGGAGAACAAATGGGCAGCCTTCCCTTCCTCCCCACATGCCAATCTTGTTTTTGCCAGCTCGTTGGCTGCAGTTCCCAGTTGTTTGCCTGCCTATGGTAAAATAATGATAAAATCGTATGACTTCAAATCTGCGCAATTTCTATCCGTTTCCCTTTCGAACCAGCAAGTTCAACAATTACAGTAGATTCCATAACCTCCTACAGCTTCCATCACTTCTGACTTAAGCGTCATCCATGCCCACTCAAATGTTTTGTACCAAGAGCAATTTTTGAAGGATGGCGGGAAGTAAAATACCCCATAAATTCTGTAAAGTTTTCCTTCGATGGGGAAAATTGTGTTCTTCGAAAGAGGAAATATCTTCCAATAGTCTTTCCCGCTCAAGCCTTGTGAGAGAGGGAGGGTCGCTTCTCATGATGGCCCTTCCAGCCTGTCTCGCTTGAGTCGAGTCGAGTCGCACCCGCAAACCCAGCCCACACTCGCCATGACCTCAGGGTGCACGTTTGCATATCATGTCCTGTCCATTGCAGTTACATTACAGTAATAACTACCTCTCAGGACCTCTCTCGGTCCCACCCAGCCTTGTCGGTCTCAACTCATCCCTTCTTTTCACCGACCTTCGTGCCTTTCTCTTCCCTCGCTCTTTTTGTAGCTGTGTCCAGCTGCTCAAACGCTCCCATTCTATCCACGTCATGCGTAAACCCTCCTAGAATCCGTTAGAGTCCGTAGTGGGAGCTCGTGGCGCGAGTCGAGAAAGCATCGATAAGAGTAGCTACCTAATATTTTCCTTGCTACAGTCGTTTCAAAAGCAGGTACATATGAGCAAGCCATGATGCGCAGAATGGGGTGACCTTCGTGTCGGCTCTAAAGTCTCTTCCGTTTTGAGTCGGCTCAAAACCGAAAGCGACTTCAAGGGGTACCTAAATCAAGCGCAGAATGCCTGACAGACTGAGGCCGCCGACTTTTTTGCGTCGTTTCGTCGACGAGGCATCATGCGTGCAACGTGCAATCCGCCGTAGCGCATTGCGCGTAAATCATTTCCCAGCGCATTGCACGTTGCACGTAGCAGCACGCGCCGCGTGCCAGCCGTTTCCAGCGCGCTTGCATTGCCTCCATGCGATAGAAGTGAGAATTTTAGACGTCTAAAAAATTCTCTTATATCGCGTTGCCTCCACGCCCCAGTCGTTCGAAGCTCCTCATTTACAGCTCGAGTCGCAGCCGAACCGCTCTTCACAAAGAAAGAAGTCTTCCAAATCCGTCCATTCCTTTCCGTCTCGTTCATCCCGTCCGTCCGTGCGTCCTTGCGTCCATCCCCCCCACCCCTTCCCCCCACCCCTTCCCCCCGCTCCTCCTTCCCCTCGCCCACCCCCCCAACCCCTTCCCTCTTCCCTCCCCCTCCCGTGACCTTTTTAGGTTCGAGCCAACGTTTTCCGGCCCTGCGCGCGACGCGTATAAACGTCTGTTAACACACGAAGCCTGCCTCTACAAATAGTTCCCAAGAGTTCGCTCTCTCTCGCGGCGCGCTTTCAGCCATGGGCGCGGCGGAGGAATACGAGGAGCACGGTGGCGGCGACGGCTCGGCGGAGAAGAACGGAAGCGCCGCGGACGGCGGCGGCGACGGCGGCGCGATGGAGCGCGAGGAGATGCAGCTGTACTCGGAGGCGTCCGCGTTTCAAGGCGCCGCGGTGGTGGCGATGATCGAGCGACACGACGACGACATTGGCGAAGAGCAGAAGATTCTCGAAATCACGATGGAGGATGGGGTTACCATGTCGCTCGCGCTCGACTCGGGCGAACGGCGGCTTAACGAACTTGGTTACCGGCAGGAGCTGAAGCGTTCGCTGGTAAGTGTTCCGTTTGAAGGTGGTTTCCCCTGGTAGGCGTTAAATGGAAAAAAGCGTATCTTACGATGTGGGTGGGTTTAGGCGTGGCGAATCGCCTTTTGAAGAACCTTAAAACTGCCTAAGTCAAGGCGGCTCAACAAGCTCGGTTACCGGCAGGAGCCGAATCGTTTCCCGGTGAGCGGCGCATCTTGAGAGTAATGCGGTTAGGAGGCTTGTAACGTTTCCCGCGAGAGGGAGTTTGGGGATTCTCAGAAACTCACGACTCTTGACGCTATCCCACCCACCCGACTTCCCTCTCATCATCCCCCTTGTAAACGGTGCATGCTGGGTTTCGGATCTAGGTCCATTTACTTGTGCTTGCTTCTGAGAGCGACCAAACCAGGCATAACTTTATTCAACGCATGTTACCTCCGGTTTTGAGTCACTCGTTATCTATTTCTTCCCCCCGGTTCGTTTCGATGTTTCTCTCTGCAAACAGCATTTTCCGCAGCTGTACGCGACGGGCATCAGCATGATGAGCGTGTTCGCGGGGGTGGTCCCCATGTACGCGTAAGTAACTATTCCTTGTCCCTATGTACGCGTTATTAATGTGCTCCTAATAATATGCGTACATAATGTGATTCAAGTTTTGCCTTTTTATCGCGTTTACAGTCGAATGACTTCTATTCTACCCCCGTGCAATGACTCCATGATTGTGGCTTCGAGTCAAGGCGTTTTCCCCCTTAAGTCCTTTTCACTCACCTCCCTCCACTTACCGCCCCTGTCTTATCTTTCCCTCTTTCATCTCCCTCCTGTCACCTTCCCCTTCTCATCTCCCTCTTCCATCTCCCCACCTCACTCCCCCATCACACCTTCCAACCTCACACATTCCCCTTTCTCACGTCCCCTTTCCGATCACCTTCCCAATCCTCTCTTTCCCCCTCTCATTTCCAATTCATCTCCCTCTCAATGCTTTCCTCCAATGTCTCTCAATGCCTCTCAATGCCTCTCAATGCCTCTCAATGCCTCTCAATGCCTCTCAATGTCTCTCAATGCCTCTCAATGTCTCTCAGTGTCTCTCAGTGCCTCTCAACGCCTCAGATTGCTCTCCTCTCTGCTCCTTCCACTCCCCTCCGCCTCTGCCTCCTTCTCCTCCGCGTACCCTTCTTCCAATCATGTCGCCCCACCCCCACCTCTCTCTGACTTGCAATGCACACAAGGCTTTCACAATGGTGGGCCGGCAGGGCTTGTCTGGTTCTGATGGATCACGGCGGTAGCAGTGCGCCTTATTGCACCGCACTGCACCTCTGTAATTACTCCCCTTCCATCCCACCGACAGACAAGGGTCCTATGATGGTGGATCATAGCCGTTGCAGCGCCCCAGTCCACCTCTTTGCACCGCACTGCACTGCACCTCATCGCACCGCACTGCACCTCTATATCTTTCCCTATCTCCAACATTAACAGGCAAGGCTTTAACGATGGCGGGCCAGCAGGGCTGATCAGGTACTGGTGGATCACACAGCCGTGGCAGTGCACCTCATCGCTCTCAGCATGGCACCTCACTGCACCTCTTTGCACCCATTTCCTGTTCTCCCTTCCACCAACAGACAAGGGTTCAACGACGGAGGTCCAGCAGGGCTGATCTGGTACTGGTGGATCACAGCTGTAGCAGTGCACCTCAGTCCACCTCATTGCACTGGACTGTACCCCCTCCCCTGTACCAACAACAGGCAAGAATTCAATGATGGTGGGCCAGCAGGGTGGATCACAGCCGTTGCGGTGCACCTGCGCTGCACCTCATAGCACCGCATTTCACCTCCTCCTTGTACCGCAATGAACCACTTCTCTCTCCATTCTCCCACCAACAGCCAAGGGTTCAATGACGGTGGCCCAGCAGGGCTGATCTGGTACTGGTGGATCACACCTGTAGCAGTGCACCTCAGTCCACCTCATTGCACCACTTTGCACCTATTTCCCCTTCTCATCACTCACCCTCCCACCCACCAACAGACAAGGGTTCAACGATGGCGGCCCAGCAGGGCTGATCTGGTACTGGTGGATCACAGCTGTAGCAGTGCACCTCAGTCACCTCTTTGCACTGCACTGTACTGTACTGTACTGTACTGTACTGTACTGCACTGTACTGTACTGTACTGTTCTGTATTCTCTGCCTCTCCGCCCCACCAACAGACAAGGCTTCCATGACGGTGGGCCAGGAGGGCTCATCTGGTACTGGTGGATCACAGCCGTTGCAGTGCACCTCATCGCTCTCAGCATGGCAGAAATCTCCTCCTCCTTCCCTGTAAGTGGAAGAGAACGGTTGAAAGCGGTGGAAACCGGTGTTGGCTACTAGGGCATCTCTAACCTGCCTAGTTCACCTCTCTTAGCAAGCAACACGGCTAAAATTCCCACCTCCTCGGTTTTTTTTTTTTTTTGAGTCGGCTCAGAAGTCTACAAGCCCATCTGTAGCCTTCACAATTCATCTCTCTTAGCAGCATGGCTGAAATCTTCTCCTCAGTAAATTCTCGCTGCATGATAAAGCCAACCAACCAAACCATGCAAGCCCTTTCTGGTGAATTAAAACCTTGAAATAATCGAATGTTAGAGATAATCAGAACTAAGATCATCAAAGAGAGCTCAAGGCTAAACAGCCCAAACTACCACTGGTCAGATATAACCATTTCCTACCTGAGAACAACATCTAGTAACGTCCCCCCCTCACCTCCATCCACCCTACCGTTTTCTAAGCCCAGACCTCCTCCTCACCTCCTTCCCACCCTACCCTCCTCCGCTCCATCTCTATCGATCCATTACATCTCTTTCCTTCCCCCACCCCCCCCCTCCCCACCATCCAACTCCCTCCCCCCCCCCAAACCCTCCCCCGCCCCCCTTGCTCCCCTTCTGATTTCCCTATCCTCTTCCTCCAGACAGCTGGCTCGCTCTATTTTTGGGCGGCAGCTCTGGCAGGGCCAAAGTGGGGCCCACTTGCGTCGTTCATCACGGTGAGATGCGATCTGATTTGATTCACCACGAAATGCGATTTAATTTGTTTCGATCTAGTTACGGTTTCACTTGAAGTGTGCCGTTCTTTCACCTCCCATTCACACCCACCCACATGCCCCACCCCCACTCCATCGCATAATGGCTCAAACATCAATACCTACTGGAACCGATGATGAAATATGATACGATTTGATATAATAAGATTACGCTATAGCATGATATGGCACCATCAGTGGAACGCTGTTTTGAAGTGCTCCAAACATGTCATAAGTTATGACCAAGTTGACCTTTTTACACGACGCAGTGTAACAACTCCCCCCTGCACCCATCACCTTGTAAGCATGCTGGTATGGCATTGACGGAGTTTGCTGGTCCTCGCGATTTCATGACCTTATGAAACTACCCTTTACCTGATACCCCATCATGAAATGACCCTGCACATGGCCGCATCACCATGCATGGATACATACATGCGTACAGGCATGGATGGAGTTAGTTGGGCTCGCGGTGGGTCATGCCATGCCACGGTCTCGTGCACCCATGTATTTTAAAAAACCGCCAAATCTGTCCTAGCGCGAGAACTCATCTTCAGTAGCACATGTGCTCTTCCTTCCATACATGCATACATGCATACATGCACGTGTGCAGGCATGGATGGAGTTCGTTGGGCTCGCGGTGGGTCATGCCATGGTGTCTTATTACGGCGTCACCCTCCTGCAAGTGCTCATTCTTATCAACACAGGTGGGTTCTCGATCATGCCTGCTCGCACCGCTCACTTCCGCATTTCATGAAGGAATATGAGCACAGGTACGCCACGCCATGGTGTTACATGCACATGTGTATTCCCATGCACATCTGAATTATGGCGTCACCAGTCTAAAACCGCAAGAGCTCTTCCGCATCAGCACATTGAAATCACTTTTGAGAGGAAATTTCAAAAGTGATTTCAATAGAGGAGATTCTCAAAAGTGATTTCAATAGAGGAGATTCTCAAAAGTGATTTCAATAGAGGAGATTCTCAAAAGCGATTTCAATAGAGGAGATACTCAAAAGTGATTTCACTAAAACTGCAAGAGCACTTCCTCATCAGCACATGTTCATGTTCATGGCATGACATGGTGACCTACTATGGCATGCCATGGTGACCTACTATGGCATGCCATGGTGACCTACTATGGCATGCCATGGTGACCTACTATGGTGGCACCCTTCTGCAAGTGCTCATCCGCACCAGCGCCTGTGGGTACTTTTCCATTCTTGCGCATTAACATGCAGCATACATGGTAGTCCCCTCCATTCCCCACATTTCTCGTCCTACTCATCCTCGTCACCTCAGCACCGGTACTTCCTACCTACTAGCATCGGTGCTTCTCTGCTCGTGCTTCTGCTTTAGAGCGTTCACTGAAAGCTCAGCAAAGGTGTTTTTTTCCAGAGTTCATGATCACTCATGTTGGATTACTACCTGGTGTTGTTTGGCATAGCACGGCATGCACGACATGCACGACAGGCACGGCATGCACGACATGCACGGCATGCACGGCATGCACGACATGCACGGCATGCACGGCATGCACGGCATGCACGACATGCACGGCATGCACGACATGCACGGCATGCACGACATGCACGGCATGCACGACATGCACGACGTGCATGCAGCGCCATGCTCTTCTCAACTTTTTTAAGGCGCACCAATCGTCCTGCTCGTCCTGCTTTTGAGTCGACTCAAAAGTCATCTCGTCTTGCTCGTCTTGCTTTTGAGTCGACTCAAAAGTCACCTCGTCCTGCTTTCGAGTCGACGCAAAAGTCACCTCGTCCTGCTCTCTTGCCTGCCGCCGCCGTACCATCTGTGTGCGTGCTGTGCATCTGTGCTCCAGGCAGGGCGAGCAGAAAATGGGATGATGCTGGACCTGTACGAGGTGTTTGGTATCGCGTACGGTGTTCTGTGGTGCTCATCTTGGCTGCTGCCTCATTCCACTCTCGTACCCTGTACTGCATGGCTGTGCTCTGCTGCTGCATGGCTGTGCTCTGCTGCTGCATGTGTGCTCTCTCCCGGCGGCGCAAATGGCGATGGATTCATGTTGGATCACTACGAGGTGTTTGGCATCATCGCATGCGGGGTGGTGGTGCTCTCTCCTGCTGTGTCTCATTGGATTCTCGTACTCACGGTACTCCAAAGCTGTCCTCTGCTGCATGTCTGTGACTCTGTGCTGCAGGTGGTGCGAATGGGGATGGCTTCATGTTGAATCACTACAAGGTGGTCGTGCTCATCTGCTGCCTCATCATCCCGCTCCCGCTCCCGCTCCCTGTGCACTGTGCTTGCGTCTCTCTGCTGTGCTGCTTCATGTGTGTTCCAGGAGGCGCGAACGGGGATGGGTTCATGCTGGACCATTACGAGGTGTTTGGCATCGCATGCGGGGTCGTGCTCATTTGCTGTCTCATCAACTGCTGCTCCATCCAAATCGTCTCATATGTCATGCTCTTTTCAGCGTGCATCCAGGTCCGTTCTCTCTCTCTCTCTCTCTCTCTCTCTCTCTCTCTCTCTCTCTCTCTCTCTCTCTCTCTCTCTCTCTCTCTCGAACGGTCCGTCGTATTAATATCAACAAGGTACACACAGGGTAAGGAAGCAAGACACACACAACCTGGCTACAGGTGCGATCCCCTATCCTAACACCACTACACCCGCCCCCTTTCCCTTCCGGCCCTAGTGGCCGGAGGGGTCTTCTATCAGTTGGTACAGCTGGCCCTCGCTCAGTGGAGTGAAGGGTCCCTGCAGGCCAAGCGCATCCTCGGTAAGAGCCTCATGGGTCTTATCCCTGAGGGCGTTGGCTTGGGCTCTCTGTAGGGTCACGCTCCATCGCTGTCGGTACTCGGTAAGTAGTTTTGCCACCTCCCTCGACTTTGGGGAGGCGTTAAACCGCCGCTTTGCCGCTAGCTCCGCGTAGCTGCAAAGGAAATCCAAGACTCCAGGTGAGGGGTAGCCATAGGTCTCCACGGCCATGGCGTAGAAGCCCACCCATGGGCTCCGCCCGGCGTACTTTGTCTCTTTTTTGTCCGCTTGCATCCTAGCCGCCCACCCGGGGGCCTTGCGCGCGTACTCGTCTCGGTGGGAGATAGGGTCTGTGACTGTGATGTCACAGATCCACACTGCACCGGTGTCGGGATGGCGGATAGAGATATCCGCTTTGAGGTTATCGACCGGTGAGTATGCCGTTGTCTCCTTGTGCACCGTGAATCCTGCCTCAGCCGCGATCTTTGCGCACTCGTCGCGCAGGGCATTGTGCGTGCTGATTCTCCCCCCCCCTTTCTCACACCGCATCAAGTGATTCGGCAGACGGTCGTCCGGGAAGGTGGTGCGGAATCTGCAGTTGCAGCGTCTCGGCACTGGTAAGGGCAGTCCGAGGCGGAAGGATGCCGCGGTGGAGAATTGGGAGGGGCCGAGGCGGAGGGGAGAGATCAGGGGGATGGCGAGCAGCCAATCCCCCGCCCCTGGGCCTAAGAGGGACTGTAGTCTCTGTGTGTGGCCAAACAGTGGGTTCAGATCCATGGTCCGCGAGCTATCCAGCAGTCGGATGTAGCGCGCGGTGTGCACCGCGAGGGAGAGAGCTTGCTGCAGCTTTGGCCCGTTAGGCTTTTGCCTCCCAACTTGCAGGGCCTCTATTCCGTCTGGTGGCAGCTCGGCTTCCAGGGTTGCGAGGCGACGTGGGAGCAGGGAGGTGGAATCGCCGTCCGCGTCCATTAGCGGCAGCAGTCCTGGTAGGGCCGGGTTTGCCGCGTCGCCGAAGGAGCGTAGCAGGTGGGAGGCTGCTACAACTGATGCCAGGTAAGCAAATCTCCCCTCCACCGCAGGGTTAGTAATGCCGAGGCCTCCTAGGGATGCAGGCAGCGCGGCTTGGTGCCAGATTCTGTCCCGCTCTGCCCGGTCCCTGGGGACCTGCGTGTGTGCCGCGGCCAGATAGGTGTGGAGCAATTGTTCCCCCCAGGCCGACCATTCTTCCTGCGGAAGGGCTTCGGGGGGCGTGGCTCGGACCAGGAACGAGGCGCGGCGGCCTACGCAGCGGGTGAGTAGTAGCAGGCAGAGTTGGGGGTCCATCTGTGTGAGGAGCGCGAGAGGTTCGGCTGCTGCTGCGAGGCGCTCGCGAACTCTGGACGCGCAACCTGTGGGGGGGCCGATGGGGCTGCCTAAGACGCGGACTCCGTCCTGTGATATTGTGATGTCGGGAGGTAAGGTGGAGGGGTCGAGCGCAGCTGCGGACCACGCCTCACACTTCGAGGGGTTGTGGACCAGCCCATGAAGTCGAAGGGCTTCCGTGAGGTGTGCAAAGGCTGCCGTGCAGTTGGCCGCCTCCCCCAGCAGGGTGATGTCATCAGCATACGCCAGAAATACCACCTCCGGATGTGCCGCCGTCGATTGGACGAGGCAGGGGTGAATGCTGGCTGCAATCAGCATGGGTCCTAGCGGGTCCCCTTGACGGACTCCCCGGGCGCTCCTTTGAGGTTCTGCTCCGAAGTCATGGTCGAGGTAGAGCGCCGATGGGTTGCCGTATGAGAAGCGAACGAGGGGCACCGAGGCTTCGAGGTCGGTGCCTTTCAAGCCCTCGAACACTGCTGCGCGCTCGACTGCATTAAAGGCGTTGGCCAAGTCTATCTGCAGCGCTGTCGCTCCTGGGAATTCCTCCAGGTGGGTACGTGCTGTGTGGATTGCCGCCTCTATTCCTCCTGCGATTGCTACTCCGAACTGTAGCGGGGTGAAATGCTCACGCGCCGCTGGTGCGGCTAGGAAAAGGGCCGCCTTGGCCACGAGGCGTAGTAGGCATTCGCCTACTGCTATCGGCCGCGTTCCACCGTTTGGTTTCGAGAAGGCGAGCAGTCGTGACGCTGTTAGGAGTTCAGCCACGTCCGCCGTCAGCTTTCTAGAGAGTGCCGAGTTGGTAAGTGCATGCAACTACACGAAAACGTCCCCGTTCCCAAGGGCCGCATCTCTGAGGTGCTCAAAGGTGGTGCCTGATGGCCCAGCCCCCACTCCGTTGGGGCATTTTGCCAGTAGTCGCCTGAAGTCCCGGGCAGCGACGGCAGGGACGTTCTCTGGGGCGAAGTCGAGCACCCAGGAAGGTATGGCCGTGGCGGTCTCTGGGTGTCTGGCTTTGAGCGCGTCAAGTACTTCGGCGCTCGGCGTGCAGACTGGCGTGGCGGTCAGAGTCTGTAGTGATTTCGCCAGGTTCCCCCGTTTCGCCAGGCCTTCGGCCCGCGAGAGCTTGCCTGTGTCGTCAGGTGTGTGTCGTGGTAACCGCGTCAGCTGCCTCGTCGTACAGGTTGCGCCACTGACCTTGGCGAAATCGTGTCAGCCTGGCCCCCATGGCTTTCCAGACGGGTGTGCGTGCTGACGAGGTGCGCAGCAGGATGCGCGGGAGGAACATCAGCAGCCTCCAGCTTGCGATGGAGTCGGGGTTTTTTGCCAGGTGCAGCAGTGGCGTCAGCAGGCATATCGCGAAGGATTCGCGAAGTGGGCGGGGTGGGTGGCGGGCAAGGGGTGGCTGTCTGCTGTCGCGCAGCGGGCAGAGGTCCCAGTTGGCGACATCTGCGAAAAGGTCCTGACGGTCTGCGAGGTCGTCAGCGCTGATGATTGGGTCAGGGATGGCGGGCGTTGGGGCCGTGGCAATGGTTGGAGCGGTGGTAACCGCATTGAAGGGGGCGGCTCGGTTCTGCCTCGCGGTCCGATTTCTGGGAATTGGAATTGCAGATGCGTCTCGGCCTGGGGTTGGATTTTGGCCCGCTCCTTCGGCTGTGGCTCGGCTGGCAGGTTCGCCTCAGACATTTGGTATGGCGAGCTCCTCTTCACGAAGCAACAATTCCAAGTCATCCTCGTCCTCCTCGGCTTCCGCACCCAACATCCCCTCTCTTTCAGGGTTAAAAGCGGGGTCACCCTCGTCACTTCCTTCATTCTCCACTTCCTCCTCTGCCTCCTCGCCAGGTGGATCCTTGCCGCCCTCTGCGCCGTTTCGTATCTGCCTCTCCGCGTTTCTCGCGTAGCCGCTTGCACCGGTGCGGCGCCTGTTTGAACCCCGTGCTTCACCTCCCCTTCGTCCTCGTGCTGTTCCCCTCCGCCCGCGGCGGCTGCCACGTCCCACGCGTATTCCGCGCGTTGCTCTTCCTACAGCAGCTCCCCCGCGCTCTGTTTGCGGCGCAGCGGCCACTTCGTTGTCGCGTTGTCGGCGCGCTGGCGTCGGCCGTGGTGCGATCGGGGGTGATGGACCCATCCGCGAGACGGGATCAGGAGCTGGAGGGATCCGCGGAGAGCGCGCTGCCGGAGCCTGCGCCCGCCGCGCCTCGTCCGCGCTTCCTCGCGCACCCCTCCGCGAGCGAGCCCGTCCGCCGCTTCGAGCGGGTGCAAACTCTTCCCCCTCAGCCTGCCGCGCGCCCAACCTCGCTGGAGTATTCGTGGGCGCCTGCACGTGTTGCGTCGAACCGTCCGGACGGTCCGCCGCGGCAGGAGCGCGGGCGCTCGCCTCCACGTCAGCCTCCTCGGCAGCCCTCTCCTCGCCGCCCTTCCCCTGAGCATCGCGAACATTATCAGCGAGGGGGGGGGGATCAGCGCTCCCCCGCGCATCCTTGCTCCCCTCGCCGCCCATCCCTTCGTGGTCGGGCAGGCCAGCGCTCACCCCTAGCGCGATCCCCCGCGCAACGCTCTCCGCGGCGATCTCCGGCGACGCGGGGAAGGGGGTCTGGTCGCCGCGGGCAGACCTCCCCGCGTCCACATTCGGCTGGTTCCGGGGGGCGGCGTGGCCGGCGGGAAGGCGGAGGGCGGGGAGGGAATGGCCACCAGGGCAATCCTGCCCTTGATCACGCCGCGGACATGTTCGTGGAGGTGGTGAGGCAGGCCCGGGCGAGTGGGGCTCCGACTCACGTCCACATTGAGGTGACCAACGGTCCCCCCTTCGCCGCGGACCCCAGCCAGGTTGCTCCGCTGCGCGCCCCCACGCTGCACGAGTGTCAGCCCGCGCGTGAGGGGAGGGCTCAGTTCCGCACCCCTCGTCCGGTTCCCGGCTTCTCTGTACCGCGCTTAACTGTTGGCCGGACTCCAGGCTGGCCGACAGCGTTTCCGCGCGAAGAGCTGACTGCACCTCCCCCCACTCGCGCGGGGAAAGACCCCATGCTGACCATGTGTCGGGTTCTGAACCTGGCGGAGGCGAGCGAGGTGGTGGCGAACTTGCAGCTGGCGGTGTGTGGGGCCACCCGGAGCTTTCCGAGCAGTTTCGGTCCAGGATCCCGAGGATCCTGCGTGACTTTGGCAGAATCGCTCGAGTGCCGTTGGCGCCCGTGTCGGAAGCGCCCGCCGGGGTAGCTCCCTTAGCCCGTACTTTCCCCCGCCACGTGGGGGATCTTGTAGGGGCTGCTCAGGCCGGGACCCCCCTGGACATGTTCCAGTCATCGGCGCATCTCCTTCTTGCGGTATCGGCGTGCATGCGCTCGATGCTTGAGATGGAGGGGGCGGAGCCGTACATGATGTAGGCCTCCGCCGCGTGTAATATTGCATGCCGTTCTCTCTTGCCTAGGCTCTGCTCCCTTGAGTCCTTTGCATGCGTGTTCTTCCTGGTATGGCAGTCCACCGCCTTGTTCCTTGCCACCAGGGGCGCGCGGCCGAAGGCCGCCGGCGCGAGCCGCCGGAAATGAACTCCACACGAAATAATGAGGAGAAGGAGAGAGGAACAGCCCTTAAATAGCTCTGGAGGGCGGAGGGCAGAGGGATGAGGCAGAGGGCAGAGGGCTAAGGGGTTTCCTCTCTCTCTCTCTCACTCTCTCTCTCTCTCTCTCTCTCTCTCTCTCTCTCTCTCTCTCTCTCTCTCTCTCTCTCTCTCTCTCTCTCTCTCTCTCTCTCTCTCTCTCTCTCTCTCTCTCTCGCTCTCTCCCGCCGGAAATGAACTCCACACGAAATAATGAGGAGAAGGAGAGAGGAACAGCCCTTAAATAGCTCTGGAGGGCGGAGGGCAGAGGGATGAGGCAGAGGGCAGAGGGCTAAGGGGTTTCCTCTCTCTCTCTCTCTCTCTCTCTCTCTCTCTCTCTCTCTCTCTCTCTCTCTCTCTCTCTCTCTCTCTCTCTCTCTCTCTCTCTCTCTCTCTCTCTCTCCTCAGCACATTCTGTGTCAGTCCTCTCATCTCTTCCCTCGGGTCGTGCTCATCTGCTGCCTCATCAACTGCTGCTCCATCCACATTGTATCCTACCTCATGCTCGTCTCAGCGTGCATCCAGGTCAGTCCTACCGTCTTACCTCCTCTCCTCCCTCCTCACCCTATTAGCCCTTCCTTTCCTTCCTCCGCTCCCATCTTGTGGCCCCTAACCACCCACACACCTGCCCACTCGCCCACCCACCCACCCGTTCACCCTTAAATCCTCTACATGCTAGGGAGAGGAGCAATTGTTTCCAGTGTCACACTGCCTCTCTTCGCTTCCTATTACCCAGTCAGTCAGTTCACACATGCACCTTTTGAGAATTCTCAAAAGTCGCTCCAATATTTACCCAGTCAGTCAGTTCACACACGCACCTCTTTCCTATCCCCCCGCTATACCCGTTTCCCCTTGTTTATTCCCCCCTTCCTCGCTTCCAGGTGCTGGGAGCAGTGGCGCTCATCATCACCACTCTCCCCCTCATGACACCCAACCACCAGCCACACACCCACCCACACCCACGTGCTCTGTACCCACCACCAACCTCCCTAACCCCTCACCTCTCCCACCTCTCCAGGTGTTGGGAGCAGTGGCGCTCATCATCACACTCCCCCTCGCCATGCCCTACCAACACCCTCACACAAGCCTCCCGTTTGTTTTTTAGTCGACTCAATAATACGCCCCCACCCACCACCCTCACACAGGCCCGCTGCTTGCCCCGTTCTGCTTGCCCCGTTCTGCTTTCTCTCTTTCCTCACCCTTCACCTTCCCTCCCCCCCTCCAGGTGTTGGGAGCAGTGGCGCTCATATCATCATTCTGCCCCTCGCCGCGCCCACCCACCGCATCAATTCACACATGCACGAATCCCTTCTCTATCCCCCCACCCCCCCTACCTTTCCCTTCCCCCCTCCAGGTGTTCGGAGCAGTGGCGCTCGTCATCACACTGCCCCTCGCCGCACCCACCCACCGCATCAATTTCACACATGCATGGACCTCTGCTCTATCCCCCCCCCCCCTCCCCCCCCCCCTCTCTACCTTTTCCCCCTCAGCTGTTGGGAGCCGTGGCGCTCATCATCACGCTGCCCCTCGTCGCACCCACCCACCAGCCAGCCGCCTACGTCTTCCAAACCTTCTTCTCAAAGGAGTCACTTCCCACGCCTGTGAGCCACTCCGCACAAATGTGCACCACTCTGCTCCACTTAATTCCTTGCACACCGTTCACTCTTAGTCGGCCCCACCACCCACCCACCCACCATCCAGCCTCCTATGTCTTCTAAACCTTGTGACTTTTGAGTCGACTCAAAAGCCACCCACCATCCAGCCTCCTATGTCTTCCAAACCTTCTTTTCGAACGAGTCTCTGCCCACGCCGGTGAGCCACTCTGCTCCACTCTGCACCACTGTGTTCCCCTCTGCTCCCCTTGGTTCACTCTGTTTCTTGCAAACCGTTTACTCTGCTCCTAGTCACCCCCGCCCACCAGCTACCCACCTGCAATTCCCTGCTCACTAACACCTGTTAGTCAGACAAACCCCTCCCTGACTATTTGCTCCCATGTGATAAGTCGAGTTTTGAGTCGACTCAAAACTCGACTTATCCCACCAGCTACCCACCTGCAATTCCCTGCTCACTCACACCCGTTAGTCAGACAAACCCCTCCCTGACTATTTGCTCCCATGTGATAAGTCGAGTTTTGAGTCGACTCAAAACTCGACTTATCCCACCAGCTACCCACCTGCAATTCCCTGCTCACTCACACCCGTTAGTCAGACAGACAAACCACTCCCTGACTATTTGCTCCCATGTGATAAGTCGAGTTTTGAGTCGACTCAAAACTCGACTTATCCCACCAGCTACCCACCTGCAATTCCCTGCTCACTCACACCCGTTAGTCAGACAAACCCCTCCCTGACTATTTGCTCCCATGTGATAAGTCGAGTTTTGAGTCGACTCAAAACTCGACTTATCCCACCAGCTACCCACCTGCAATTCCCTGCTCACTCACACCCGCCAGTCAGACAAACCCCTCCTTGACTATTTGCTCCTATTCGCCCCCCTCCCCATCTCCCCTCCGCCCCCCCAGGCCTGCTCCTTCGTTCTCTGCCTGCCCTCTCCCAATACTCCCTCTTCAGGAATAGTGCCACTCCTGTATTGCTGCTGCTAATGTGTGTTTCCTCATTCACACAACGTCTCTCCTCTCCCCTCCCCTCTCCCCTCCCCTCCTCCACCACAGGCCTATTCCTTCGTGCTCTGCCTGCTCGTCTATCAATACTCCCTCTACGGCTACAATGGCGAGATATAATCTGACTTCTGAACAACTTCTCTCTCCCTTCCTCCTCCATCCCGCTACCCCACCACCCCCCAGGCCTATTCCTTCCTTCGTGCTCTGCCTGCTCGTCTCCCACTACTCCCTCTACGGCTACAACGGTGTGGCGCATCTGATTCATTCCCTTCCCTCCACTCACCACCTATTGAGATCACTTTTGACAATTCTCAAAAGTGATTTCAATATCTACGCCTACAACGGTGTGGCGCATACCCTCAACCACTCTCCTATGGCAGCGCGGCACATCTCTCAATCACTCATCCACTCTCCTCTCCTCCCCTTCCCCGGTTCTCCTTTTCTCCAGGCTTACTCCTCCGTGCTCTGCCTGCTCGTCTCCCACTACTCCCTCTACGGCTACAACGGTGTGGCGCATCTGATTCATTCCCTTCCCTCCACTCACCACCTACCCCCGCCCCCCACCCTCCCCACCTCCCCCTCCGCCCCTCACCACAGGCCTACTCCTTCCTGCTCTGCCTGCTCGTCTCCCAGCACTCCCTACACGGCTTCAGCGGCGCTGGTCTAACCCCCTCTCACAGCACTTCATCTCATTTGCTTCCGCCTTCCTCTCCCCTCTCTCCTTTCCCCCCAGGCCTACTCCTTCCTGCTCTGCCTACCTCTCATCTGTGTCATTTCCCCCCTTTCCCCTCTCATCTGTGTCATTTCCCCCCCTTTCTCCTCTCATCTGTGTCATTTCCCCCCCTTTCCCCTCTCATCTGTGTCATTTCCCCCCCTTTCCCCTCTCATCTGTGTCATTTCCCCCCCTTTCTCCTCTCATCTGTGTCATTTCCCCCCCTTTCTCCTCTCATCTGTGTCATTTCCCCCCCTTTCCCCTCTCATCTGTGTCATTTCCCCCCCTTTCCCCTCTCATCTGTGTCATTTCCCCCCCTTTCTCCTCTCATCTGTGTCATTTCCCCCCCTTTCTCCTCTCATCTGTGTCATTTCCCCCCTTTCCCCTCTCATCTGTGTCATTTCCCCCCCTTTCTCCTCTCATCTGTGTCATTTCCCCCCCTTTCCCCTCTCATCTGTGTCATTTCCCCCCCTTTCTCCTCTCATCTGTGTCATTTCCCCCCCTTTCCCCTCTCATCTGTGTCATTTCCCCCCCTTTCCCCTCTCATCTGTGTCATTTCCCCCCCTTTCTCCTCTCATCTGTGTCATTTCCCCCCCTTTCCCCTCTCATCTGTGTGATTTCCCCCCCTTTCCCCTCTCATCTGTGTCATTTCCCCCCCTTTCTCCTCTCATCTGTGTCATTTCCCCCCCTTTCTCCTCTCCCTTCCCCTCCGCCCCCAGGCCTACTCCTTTGTCCTCTGCCTGCTCGTCTCCCAATACTCCCTCTATGGCTACGATGGCGTGGCGCATCTCTCAGAAGAGACAAAGAAGTCCGACCGCACGTCGCCGGCCGCGATAGTCGCATCGCTGACCACAATCACATTTGTGGGATGGTTGCTGCTGGTGGTGCTCACGCTCTGCATTCAGAACGTGGACGATATATTCGCCGCTGCTGCTGATGGGGAGGCGCCCACCACGGTCACGAATGGCATGCAGCCGGTGATTCAGATCCTGTGGGACGTGTTTTACGCACGGTGAGTCGAGTCAAGTACGGCTGCTGCTGCTGCTGCTGCTGCTGCTACTGCTGCTGCTACTGGTGGTGCTCACGCTCTGCATTCAGAACGTGGACGATATATTCGCCGCTGCTGTAGACGGGGAGGCGCCGACTACAGTCACCAACGGCATGCAGCCGGTGATTCAGATCTTATGGGATGTGTTTTACGCACGGTGAGTCAATGGAGAGTGGGTGGAGAATGGTTGAGTGAGGTGCCCCACCCACGGTTCGGGTGTGGGAGCGCAGATATTCACGTCACGGGTGTCATATACACGTCCTTCTTCTGTGAGACTTCAACCCCCTGGCCCGCTTCCTCCTCCCTTCTTCCCTTGCCTCTCTCTCTTTCCCTCTCCCCCCACCAGGTATGGCTCGGGGGTGGGAGCGCAAAAATTCACGTCACGGGCATCATATACACTTCTTCTTTGGGACTTCACATTCTCCTCCCTTTCTCCCCTTCTTCTTTGGGACTTCACATTCTCCTCCCTTTCTCCCCTTCTTCTTTCTCCTTTCTCACCCCACCAGCTATGGCTCGGGAGTGGGAGCACAAATATTCACGGGCATCATATACACGTCATTCTTCTTTGGGACTGTTTCTGGGCAGCTAGGAGCGTCTCGCGTGGTAAGTTCGAGGAGAGGAGTTGATTGGTGCATGGTGCGTGGTGAGTGGTGAGTGGTGTGTGGTGAGTGTCGGGAGAAGCGGGTCAGGTGGGGGCATGTCGAGTGGTGAGTAGTGCCGGGGGGCATCTGAGAAGGGAACAAATGCATGAAACGAAGCGAGGGAACAAATGCATGAAACGAAGCAAGGGAACAAATGCATGAAACGAAGCGAGGGAACAAATGCATGAAACGAAGCGAGGGAACAAATGCATGAAACGAAGCGAGGGAACAAATGCATGAAACGAAGCGAGGGAACAAATGCATGAAACGAAGCGAGGGAACAAATGCATCAAACGAAGCGAGGGAACAAATGCTTGAAACGAAGCGAGGGAACAAATGCATGAAACGAAGCGAGGGAAGGTGAGTGTGAGCAGGGGAGGCCCTTGGTCATTTACATGTCCCCTCTTTCTCCCAGATCCCTAAACCCAATACTCGATACCCTAAACCCAATACTCGATACCCTAAACCCAATACTCGATACCCTAAACCCAATACTCGATACCCTAAACCCAATACTCGATACCCTAAACCCAATACTCGATACCCTAAACCCAATGCTCGATACCCTAAACCCAATACTCGATACCCTAAACCCAATACTCGATACCCTAAACCCAATACTCGATACCCTAAACCCAATACTCGATACCCTAAACCCAATACTCGATACCCTAAACCCGATACTCGATACCCTAAACCCAATTCTCGATACCCTAAACTCAATACTCGATACCCTAAACCCAATACTCGATACCCTAAACCCGATTCTCGATAACCTAAACCCAATACTCAATACCCTAAACCCGATACTCGATACCCTAAACCCAATACTCGATACCCTAAACCCAATTCTCGATACCCTAAACCCAATACTCAATACCCTAAACCCAGTACTCGATACCCTAAACCCAATACTCGATACCCTAAACCCAATACTCGATACCCTAAACCCAATTCTCGGTACCCTAAACCCAATACTCGATACCCTAAACCCAATACTCGATACCCTGAACCCAATTCTCGATACCCTTAACCCAATACTCGATACCCTAAACCCAATACTCGATACCCGAAACCCAATACTCGATACCCTAAACCCAATACTCGATACCCTAAACCCAATACTCGATACCCTAAACCCAATTCTCGATACCCTAAACCCAATACTCGATACCCTAAACCCAATACTCGATACCCTAAACCCAATTCTCGATACCCTAGACCCAATACTCGATACCCTAAACCCAATACTCGATACCCTACTGACCGGAACCCCTTTTCCCAGGTGCTCGCCCGATTCCTCTCTGTGGTCATCGGAATCATCTTCCTCCTCCCCCTCCTCTTCACCACCACCACAATGTTTTCGAACCTTCCTTCATCCCCTCTTCCCCTCTTTCCCTATCCCCTCTTTCCCTATACCCTCTTTCCCTCCTGCTTGTGCTCTACCCCCTTTCCCTCGTGCTCTCCCCCTCCCCGTCAGGCATACGCCTTGGCACGGGATGGAGGCCTGCCCCTCTTTCCTCTGGCGCCGTCTCGCGCCCAACAAGGTCCCAGTGCTCGCCCTCCTCCTCGCAGTCGTGATCGGAATCATCTTCCTCCTGCTGCTGCTCTACACGTCAACCACCATCTTCTTTGCCTCTTTCCCCTTCCCTCTTTCCCCTTCCCTCTTTCCCCTTCCCTCTTCCCCTCGTTCCCTTCCTCCCTGTCGTGCTCTTCCCTTCCCCCCCAGGCCTACGCCCTGGCACGTGACGGCGGTCTCCCCCTCTCCTTCCTCTGGCGCCGTCTCGCGCCCAACAAGGTCCCGGTGCTCGCCCTCCTCCTCTCCGTGGTCATCGGCATCATCTTCCTCCTGCCGCTGCTCTACACGTCAACCACCATCTTCTTTGCCATAGCATCCATCTCGAGCATCGGCTGGGTGTCGGCCTACTCGGTGCCCATCTTCTTCCGCTTCATTCAGAAGGAGGACCACTTTCAACCAGGCCCCTTCTACATGCCCCACTACATTGGGGTCATTGGCGGGTACGTTACATGCATGCATGCCCCTCTCCTTCCTCCTTCCTTCCTCCTTCCTTCCTCCTTCCTCCTTCCTCCTTCCTCCTTCCTCCTTCCTCCTTCCTCCTTCCTCCACCCTCCTTCCTCCTTCCTTGTCCTCCCCCCCCCCCTGCTCAACTGGGCTCAACAAGAGAATCTCAACTGGGCTCAACAAGAGAATCTCAACTGGGCTCAACAAGAGAATCTCAACTGGGCTCCTGTGGCCATCACAGCATACATTCTCATCTCTTCCCTCATCGACCCCCGTCCCTCGGACCCCTCCCAACCACTCTCTGCCCCTCCCCATGCGTTGTATCTGCACGCCCCCCACACCTATGCCCTCGCACGGAAATCGTGCATTTCCTGGCGCTGCTGTGGGTGCTCTACACCATCATTGCCTTCCTGCTGCTCACAACCCTCAAGCCCTTGTGCCTCTCCCAACCTCTTTGTGCCCCTCACAATTCCTTGCGCCACCCAATCCCTTAGTGTCCCCCTTCCAACTCCCATTCCCCCCTACTCCTGGTGCCCCCACACCCCCCCTTTTTCAGGAAAATCGTGCATTTCCTGGCGCTGGTGTGGGTGCTCTACACGATGGTAGTCTTCCTGCTGCCCTACGCCTTCCCAGTCACGGTGGAGAATCTCAACTGGGCGCCAGTGGCCATCGCAGCGTGGGTCACCATCTTTGTCACGTGGTGGATCGTGCACGCTCGCTTCTGGTTCAAGGGGCCGGTTCGGGAAATTGTTCCAATCGCGGAGGAGAATGGCGGGGAGAAGGAGGCTGAGGGGAAGATGGAGTGAGAGAGAGAGAGAGAGAGAGAGAGAGAGAGAGAGAGAGAGAGAGAGAGAGAGAGAGAGAGAGAGAGAGAGAGAGAGAGAGTGGCTATTGCAGCTTGAGTCGACTGAACAATGTGAACCTGGCCCCTGTGGCATTGCAGAGTGGGTTGTGGAGGAGAATGGCAGGGAGAAAGAGGCTGAGGGGAAGATGGAGTGATAAAGACGGTTTCTTGGTCCACTCGAGAATCTCAATTGGGCGCCAGTGACCATTGTAGCGTGGGTCGCCCTCTTTGTCGTGTGGTGCGTCGTGCACGCCCGCTTCTGGTTCAAGGGGTCGGTTTGAAAGATTTTCCTGGTTATGGAGGAGAATGGCGGGGCGGGGTCCGGGGAGGAGGCTGAGGGGAAGATGGAGTAGGAGAGGGTGGGTGGCTTTAGGTGGTGTGCAAACCAGGCCCTCAGATATCGGCGTAAAACACGCTGATTACGCTGATTTTGTTGTTCAGATTTTCGTTTTCCCTGGAAATTCGCGAAACAGACTGTATATTCCCGTGATTCACGAAACCCCACCCACACACTTGGAATTTTTTCCCATGCGCCGGTACAGACAGCTGATGCTCGCCGAACCGTTTTGCCTTGCTGGAAGCCATCACAACAAAACAGCTCTTAACCTTGTTCGTGACTGCCCAATCAGAAGAAAGACAACACACCACTGGAGGCAGGGTCCACGCCAACACGCCATAAAGGATGGCAGTGGGGTGGGGTGGGGGTCTTGTCATCTTGCATGGAAAGACGACCAGGGTGGACCAAGATGCCTCTCCATGGCGGCTCGGGAGAGGGGGTACCCCCATCTGGTTCCTCATTCTGTTCCTGCACTCGTCGTGAACCCCTGCAGGAAGTGATGTTCGAGCTCAAGCGTACACAGGAGTAGCTTACCTCTCAAGCTCGGCACACTCAGCAGAGCTGAGCAGCCATGGCGGATCCGTCGCCCGCAGGCGACGGCCCTGAATCCAATGCTGCCACGAAGCCAGTCACCCTTACTGGCCTTGACTTCTTACGACGACCTTCAGCTGCTCCTGCGTTCATCTCGCCATCAGTTCCGACCGTTGTTCTCCCTTCCTCAGGCCCCGAGGCACCTACCATCTGGACGCATGGCGAGTGTTCGATGCATGTTGTCACTGCCGCATCAACTCCAGTCGCTGCCGCATCAACTCCTGCCACTTTCGAACCTACACGGAACCGTCTCCTGTCGCTGCCGGATCTAATCGCATCGGCTCACGTCTCAAAAGGAGCATCGAAGTAAAGTACCTCCAGACGAAGATCCAATGGGGTGCCAGTCAGTCAAGCTACGCCAACGTCTGGTCTGGGGAACTCCTCCCCGAATGGCAGGCAGCATAAACTCAAGGGGAAAGCGGTTGAGGTTACTTCTGAAACAGAACTGCCTGACATAGCTGGGGAGAAATATCAGGAAGAATTATTCATGTACAACAAACAGTGGTCTGACGACTACCCGTGGCTTGTTTGTGTTAAACGAAAGCAAGTTTCCCCTCAATGAAATGTTCGGTCTGCATTGCGCACGGGGATGTGGGTACGAACTTCGGCGCCAAAGGAGAAGGGGCGACCGATGTGCAGACCCAGGCAATGCGGAAGCATCAGCGCACAAGGAAGCACCGCCGTGCTCTGCGCGGACAGAGGACAGCCGAAGCAGCGCTCAAGGCTAACTGCCGGATCGACGACAACCCGAAGGTGAAAGACCTCGAGAAAAAGCGCGTGATCCCGCTCTTTGAGACTGCACTCTTCATCGCTAAGTCTGATGCCCCGATCGAGATGTACGTGGACCTCGTCTGACATCTGGCGCAGCGTGGCACACCCGGCTTCCCAAAGAGCGGATATGGTGCCTACTACACGACGTGAGTAACAGTACTCTGGTTCAGATCGGTGCAGTGTTTGAACTATGTGATGCTATTATTTGCCAGAATCTAGTGAGAAGGAATGAATGTATTCGGCGGAAAGTTGGTACAAGTACAACCCTAATTGAGTTGTACCCCATATAGGCTACCCCATTATAGCCTACACAACACACACAACATAATAGTTTGACACATCTCCATATGCAAAGTGGGGGGAAACAAGGGGTCACAAGACCAGTCAAGAAAAACAAAGCAAGCTCAGGGTGGATCACAAAGTCACCACACACTCTGAGCTCAAGCAAATGGCCACAAGGCTGGTTCACATGCAGAGTTATATAAATGGGAACAAGCAGTACAGTCATCACAACCTAGCAAGTGTAAGCATGCAAGTACAAGATGTCAAACTCTTATGCTATAGTCTGTGTAGGCTATAGTGGGGTAGACAATATGGGGTACAACACTTCTAGGTTTTCCTACTTGTACCCGCCTGCTTGTTAGTTCATTCATTCCTCATTTCTTCACATGGTATAGAGCAGGTTCCCTAGTGGGAACGCTTCCTTGGGCCCACCACTGAAACCTTTTTTCTGATCGGAGCGACAGTCGCTCCTGCCCGAGGCGCGCCTTGTGGGCCGCCCTTCTGTCGAGCTCTCTTAGAGGCCCCTCTCACGGCCCCTCGCGCCACCCTTAGCGGCCCCGTCGCCGCACCTAGCGGTCCCGTCGCCGCCCTTCCAGGCCCCTAGCGGCCCTGTTGACGCCCCTAGCGGCCCCGTTGCCGCCTCCATCCCTACACGGCCCCGTTGCCGCCCCTACGCGTGTTAGAATGAGAGAAGTGGTTGAACTAGAAAGGAATGGGAGAACAAGTACCTAACCCTAGAATGATGTATCCCCTAAAGGCTAACCCACTGTAGCCTACACAAATACAACACATATATTGTTTGACACACCCCCATAGGCAAAGTGGGGGAGAGCAAGGGGTCACAAGACCAGTCAGGAAAGGCAAGCAAGCTCAGGGTAGATCACAATGTCACCACACATTCCGAACACAAGCAAAGGGCCACATGGCCCGTTCACATGCAGAAGTATATATAAATAGTACAAACAACAAAGGTGATCTCAGTCTAGCAGAGCAAACAGGCAGGAGTATATATAGAGATCACAGTACAGGCAAAGCCTACAACAAGTGAGGCAAAGTGGGCACCAGCCCCAACAAAGTACAGAAGCGCTGATGATCACCAGACTGAAGTGCCTCGATAAATATATCAGCGGTGTTGGCATGAGAGGCCACGTAACGCAGACGAAGCTAACCACGCTGCTGCAGCTCACGAGTAAGGAAGTAACGGAGAGCGATGTGCTTCGTTCTGTGCTCTAGTCTGTGCTCCTCACATAAGGCAATGGCAGCCTTGTTGTCGACGTACAGCACTGGAGGAGAACTAGGCCGCTCTCCAAGGCCGGTCAGCAGGTAGGTGAGCCAGCGTAACTCCTGTGCAGCCATGGCAGTGGCGTAGATCTCAGCCTCACAACTGGAGCTGAGAACTGAAGACGAACGCGTAGAGCGCCACGAAACTGAACCAGAGCCAAGGCTCAAGGTGTAACCCTGTGACGACCGCTGAGTCGCCTGGTCGTCAACCCAAGAAGCGTCTGAGTGCCCAGTGAGAACAACTGAGCTCCCTCCTCCAAGCACGAGCCCCATGCCTGATGTACTGCACAAGTAGCGCAATACCCTCTTTGCAGCATCCCAGTGCACCTTACAGTGCCGAACAGGAGCCACGTAGCGAGCCAGAAGGCCAAGAGGGTATGCTAAGTCAGGACCACTGCAAGTCATCAGGTACATGAGGCAACCAACAAGCTCTGGGTAAGGACCACTCGACTCTACGGACTCATCCGAAGGCAGAGCTGAGAGTGAATGACCTATAGCCAGAGGAGTGGCCTGTGCTGAGGACCAGGTGAAGCCGAAGCGCTGAAGGACCTGCTGCACCATGTGTGACTGAGTTAGGGTAATGGTGCGGCGTGCTCTGTCCCGGGTGATCTGCAAGCAAAGGTAGCTGCGCAGTTCACCCAGGTCTGTGCACGTGTGTCTCTTCTGCACCTCCGACTTCACGTGGGCGAGAGACTCTGTGTCGGCTGTGGCAAAGACCAAGTCGTCGTCGTACACGAGGATGTAGAACGGCGGCAGTGAAGAGTCGGTGCGTAGAAATAGCGACGGGTCAGCAGTAGAAGGAGAGAACCCAAGTGCCGCAAGAGTAGTCCTCACTGTGTCGTGCCACTCACGTGGCGCCTGGCGGAGACCGTAGACCGGCCGCCGGAGGCTCCACTGGGTACCAGGAGGAAACGACCCAGTGAAGCCAGGAGGGCGGCGCAGCCAGATCTCCTCGTGCAGGCTGCCCTGCAAGAAAGCTGTGCTGAAGTCAAGAGAGTGAAGCTCGTAGTCGCGCTGAGCAGCAACGTGCAGTAGTACCCAAAGAGTGGTCATCTTCGGGGTGGGGGAGAAGGTCTGAAAGAAGTCTACTCCCTCTCGTTGACTGAAGCCTCGAGCAACGTAACGAGCCTTGAAGACAGGCGGAGAACCAGGCAGCCGCTTCACCCTGAAAATCCACATGCCATTGACGATGTTCGCCCCAGGTGGGGGAACCTCGTCGACGTAGGTGCCTGTGGACTTCCAGGAAGCCATCTCTGCGTCCATGGCTGACTCCCACTGTGAGGAGTAGGGACCCTCGATCGCCTTAGCGTACGATCGAGGAGTCGGGATGTCTGGTGCATCCGGGTCTCCCTCAGGGGCAACTAGTATGGACACGAGATGGAGCGCAGCGGCTGCAAGACACTCAAGATCCTCCTGTCTGTCCTCAAGGACGTCCGTGCTAAGAGCACACTCACCCCCGACAGACGGAGGACAGACAGACTCAGACTCAGCGACAAGACTGGCAGCGTAGTCTAGACGACAGCGAGCAGCAAAGTCGACAAGCTCAGCAACTAGGGCAGACGCAACAGCAGACTCAAACAAAGGGTCAGTGACAGCAGTGGCCAGGAGACGCGTGACAGTAGGATTGGCAGCACGAAGAGAGTCAGACTCCGGGTCAGCAAGAGCAGGAAGATAGGACTCAGGAGGAGACGGCAGAGGGACACAGTGTGGAGCAGTGGAGGGACGCATTGACATCCGGTGTGTGCAAGGGACTGGTTGCGGACGCTCACGTGGAGTACGGCGACTGGTGGAAGTATTACGAACAGGTGACGCAGGACAGGACACAAGCGACACAGGACGAGACTCAGGCTGACGACGCTCTGTGAGACCGCCTGTAGGACCACTGTAGGGAGAAGGACGAGGAAGTGGCGAGGCAGGCGGTAGCTGTGACTCTGACAGGACCAGCGGTGGACACTCTACAGAGGGAGGGGGACCAGGCGGAGGCGACTGACCAAGAACTTGCTGAAGGAGTGGAACGAAGTACGGCTACGGCCGTGAGGTGCCCCTTGCAGCAGCAGAGACAGTACCAGAACCTCCAGCAGCTCCAGCAGCACCTCCAGCACCTCCAGTACCTCCAGCATAAGCACCTCTAGGACCAGCTGCTCCAGCAGCTCCAACGCCAGGGTCCGCAGCACTAGCAGCGGCTCCAACGCCAGGGTCCGCAGCACCAGCAGCAATACCAACTCCAGGGTCCGCAGCACCAGCAGCAGCTCCAACGCCCGGGTCTGCAGCACCAGCAGGAGCTCCAACTCCCTGGTCCGCAGCACCAGTAGCAGCTCCAACGCCCGGGTCCGCAGCACCAGCAGCAGCTCCAACTCTAGGGTCCGCAGCACCAGTAGCAGGGTCCGCGATACTAGGAGCGCCACTCCTGAGACTGCAGCACCGAGCGTACCACTCACGGAGTCGCTGGGGAGAGGGCAGCTCCCGCCTAGGAGAGGAAGCACGAGCACCAGCTCCAGCAGCACTCCTAGCTCCAAAAGCACCTCTCCTGAGGCTGCAGTACTGTAAGTACCACTCACGCAGCTGCTGTGACGAGAGAGCTCCTCCAGGTGTAGCACTCCCAGGCTTAGTACCCCCAGACTCAGCATCCCCACACTCAGCATCAGCAGGCTCCGTACTCCCAGGCTCAGCACCCCTAGGCTCAGTACCTCCAGACTCCGCACCCCCAGGCTCAGCACCCCCAGACTCTGCAACCCCAGGCTCCGCACACTCAGGCTCAGCACCCTGAGCAGGACGAGAGTCGACAGCTACCTTGACACGCTCAACCGGGTCTACCTAGGACACACCTGAGGGAGCGGCACCCTGAGGGGGGAGGGCATCTACCAGAGCAGCACCTGGTGCGAGGAAGAGAGGCGGGGGAGGGAGCGGGGCAGTGCGGTAGGGGAAGAGGCGGTAGAAGGGTACCGACTCATCAAAGGTGACGTCCTAAGAGGCGAGGACACGGCGTGAGGTGGGGTGGTAAACTGCCAACCAGACGCGTTCGGAACAAAGCCTAGGAAGACACACGGAACAGCGCGGGAGGAGAGCTTGTCCGCGGACGTATCGCGAAGAAAATCTCGGGATCCCCAGACCCAAAAACGCAACGCATCGCCAACCTCTCCCGTCCAACGCAGTGTCGGGGAGGTCTCCGGGAAGGAGACACGAGGCCAGAGGTTGAGCTGATGCGCAACGTATCGGACCGCAAACGGCCACAGAAAGTGGGGGGCAGCCGCATGGATCAAGGAGGTACGAGCGACCTCCATGACCAAGCCAATGCGGCGCTCAGCAACCCCATTCTGCTGTGGAGAGGCCGGAAGCGTGAACGACTGCTCAATGCCGTGCTCAGCACAGTAGGCTGCCAAGAGGTCAGAGGAGAACTCACCACCTCTGTCAGAGTTCAAGCGCAGGACAGGAAAGTCCGAGTGGAAACGCTCGCTGAGCTGAAGACGAGAAGCGCGGATCCAAGGGATCAAAACATCAGGGACCTCACCCTTGGTGCGCAAGGGGAAGACCGTGGTGTAGCGCAAGTAGTCGTCAACAACTATCAGGAAGTACCTCTCCTGACCCTGACCACGCACGTGGGCGGGGCCCCACACGTCCATGTGGAGCGTCTGCAAGGGAGCAGACGTCAAGGGAAACGAGGAGGAGTGAGGAGCAGCGCGCTGCCACCCCTCGACACAGGGAAGGCAGGGAGGAGCAGGCGAGGGTGGGAAGGGAGGGAGAACCCTGGGAGGACCAGAGACAAGGTACCGTTTGTGCATTGCCCGAAGGCGCTGCACTGACGGGTGACCAAGTCGGTGGTGCCAGAGGACGGTCTCGTGCGCTAGAGAGCGGCACGAGCAGGGGGCCGACAGCTGACCTGACGCAGACGCAGACGCAGCTACCTGAGGGGACTCAGTAGTCAGTGTGTACATGTCCGACCCCGGTTGCCGTGTGAAGGTCGCCAGGTGACGGCCCGTCCGAGCACACGTGCAGTGTGTCACGCGCTCGTAGGTAGGGTGAACTGGTGGACACCCTTGTCCTGGAGCGCACTACCCGACACCAAGTTCGTAGAGAACGAGGGGAGGTAGAGACCAGACAATGCGCCCGACGGGACGACCGGACAGGGGAGGACAGTGGAGGAGGTCGCAAGGACTGGACCCCTAGAGGGGTCAGCGAGAGAGACTGCAACGGGCCGAGCAAGCTGCTCAAGAGCCGTGCTGTCACAAAAGAAACAGCGGGAGGCACCTGAGTCTAGTGTAAAGGTGTGCAGTGCCTCAGTCGACTCAGTACCAGAGGGCGCAGACGCACTAGCACCTAGAGCAGCAGCCTCACCAGCACCTGGGGTAGCAGACACTCTAGCACCTAGAGCGGCAGCTTCACCGGTTTGAATGCCCGGGTCGGGCGGAACACGCAGGTACTGAGCACCCTCTCCACTAATAGACATCACATACATGGCAGTGAGAATAGCATCAAAGTCTAGAGCAAAGATATCAATGTTTTGCTTCATCAGATCAGCCCAGCGGGGCAGCTCAGTGGCATCAGGGAACTGAGTACGCCAAGCGTTGTCGAGGCGTGAGTAGCAGCGCTGCGTGGGGTGCGCCCTCCCACACGTCTGACCTGTGCGGTCACCAGTGCGGATGACGTACGTGCAGCTAAGGCCACCCCCTCCCCCCCCCCCCGTGCTAAGCGTACCACTCACGGAGCTCCTGGGGCGACGGAGTGTGCTGCAGGCTCTGGCCACCGCGAGTGCCTCCACGACCACCACCGCCGCCGCCACCTCCTCGACCACCCCCTCCCCTGCCCCCGCCGCGTCCACCGCCGCCCCCACCACCGCCCCCGCCCCTGCCACCTCCCCCGCCGCTGCCGCCACCACCCCCACCGGTGCCACTAGTCCCCCCAGTCCCACCATCACCCCCACCGCCGCCACCACCCCCACCACCGCCGCCCCCGCCGTCACCTCCGCCTCCCTTGCCCCCTTTGCCCTTGCCGCTGCGGCGCCCGCTCGAAGCAGACGCAGCCCCGACCTTCTCAGAACCAAGGAGGTTGACAGCAGAACCAGAGGCTACAGAGGGAAGAAGGGGGGAAGGGGAACACCCTTCAAAGAAAGGGGTGCGGGGGTCGCCACGAGAGGCACCTACAGCGAATATGCTAGCCTCAGCTGCAAGCAGTTCCTTCTTGAGGAGGGCAATGGTGAGCTCAGTGGGGCAGCGAGCTAGGAAGTCATCTAGCCAGGTTTCGAACTTCACTGGGCGGAATCGTACAGTGAGATGTCCTCCTTGGCAGTGAGCTGTAGGAAGAGGTGTATGTCATCTAGCCAGGTTTCGAACTTCACTGGGCGGCCCTCAGCATCGAAAGCTAGAGCAGGAGGGCTAGCCATAGCAGTAGTAGGAGTAGCAGTAGAGTAGCATGAGTAGCAGTAGGAGCACCCTAAACACAGTAGGCAGTGGGACTCAGGTAGGGCGGCTCGGTCCAGTACGGGCGGCGCGGCCCGGTTCAGGTAGGGCGGCGCGGCTCGGGTAGGGCGGCGCGGCTAGGTTTGGGCGGCTCGGTTTGGGCGGCTCGGTTCGGGCGGCTCGGTTCGGGCTGGGCGGCTCGGTTCAGGCTGCTCGGTTCGGGCGGCTCGTTCTGGCGGGGCCGTGGGTGTCGCGTGCGAGGTGCTAAGGGGCGGCGCGTGGGGTCGAGGGGGCCGACAAGGCCGCTAAAAGGTGGGCGCGCGCGGGGCATACGGGGCCGACGGTGCCTCTAAGCGAGTCGCGCGCGGGGTCGACGGGGCCAGCGGGGCCTCTAAGGGGCGGTGCGTAGGGCCGACGGGGCCTCTAAGGGGCGGCGCGCGGGTCGCTAAGGGGGGGGTCGCGGGTCGCGGGGCCTTAAGAGGCCGTTAAGGAGGGGGCGCACGAGGGCGCTAGTAGGCAGTGAGGAAACGGAACGGTGGGCCCTTAGAACGTTCGGTCCTAGGTTCCTAACCTAGGCTCGTAATACCATGCTAGAATGAGAGAAGTGGTTGAACTAGAAAGGAATGGGAGTACAAGTACCTAACCCTAGAATGATGTACCCCCTAAAGGCTAACCCACTGTAGCCTACACAAATACAACACATAAATTGTTTCACAACGCGGCCCCGTCGCCGCCCTTAGCGGCCCCGTCGCCGCCCCTACGCGGCCCCGTCGCCGCCCCTAGCGGCCCCGTAGCCGCTCCCCTCCCTACGCGGCCCCGTCGCCGCCCCTACGCAGCCCCATCGCCGCCCCTACGCGGCCGCGTCGCTGCCCCTAGCGGCCTCGTCGCCGCCCCTAGCGGCCCCGTCGCCGCTCGCCTCCCTACGCGGCCCCGTAGCCGCCCCTACGCGGCCCCGTCGCCGCCCCTACGCGGCCCCGTCACCGCCGCGGCCCCGTCGCCGCTCCCCTCCCTACGCGGCCCCATCCCCCGCCCCTACGCGGCCCCGTCGCCGCCCCTAGCGGCCCCATCGCCGCCCCTACGCAACCCCGTCGCCGCCCCTAACGGCCCCGTCGCCTCCTCCCTCCCTACACAGCCCTGTCGCTGCCCCTACGCAGCCCAGTCGCCACCCCTAGGCCCCGTTGCCGCCTCCCTCCCTACGCGGCCCCGTCGCCGCCCCTACGCGGCCTCGTAGCCGCCCCTATGCGGCCCCGTCGCCGCCCCTAGCGGCCCCGTCGCCGCCTCCCTCCCTACGCGGCCCCGTCGCCGCCCCTACGCGGCCTCGTAGCCGCCCCTACGCGGCCCCGTTGCCGCTCCCCGCCCCTAGCGGCCCCGTCGCTGCCCCTACCCAGCCCCGTCGCTGCCCCTAGCGAGCAGCCGATCTGCCGAGCCGCCCAGCAGCTGAGCCGCCGAGTCGCCCAGCAGCCAAGCCGCCCCTGGAGCAGCCGCCACTGCAGCAGCCGCCCCTGGAGCAGCCGCCACTGCAGCAGCCGCCCCTGGAGCAGCCGCCCCTGCAGCAGCCGCCCCTGGAGCAGCCGCCAGTGCAGCAGCCGCCCCCGGAGCAGCCGCCACTGCAGCAGCCGCCCCCGGAGCAGCCGCCACAGCAGGAGCCACCCCAAGAGCAGCCGCCTCTGGAGCAGTCGCCCCAACTGCCGCCCCTGGAGCTGCCACCCCTGAAGCTGCCGCGGAGCTCTCGCTCTACAGTGGTAGCGGCCTTGCTGTTGCCGCCGTCGTACGCCTGCCCTTCTTGCCACTGGTGAGCACTGCCCTGCCCGTACTGCTGTTACTGCTGCTCTTACTGCTGCTGCTCTTTCTACGGCTACTGCTGCTCCTGGCGTGGCCAGATGCAGCTCCAGCGTCGCCCGCGTGAGTCCCTCACCCCCCAACAGCTTCGTGCGTGGTACGCTAGTTGGGGTTGTCGGGGTGGCCGTAGTGGGAGTCGTCCTGGAGTGAGTAGTTCCACAGCTGCTTGTAGTGGCCAGGTGCAGCTGCAGCGTCGCCCGCATGAGTCCCTCACCCCCCAACAGCTTCGTGAGTGGTACGCTAGTTGGGGTTGTCAGGGTGGCCGCAGTGGGAGTCGTCCTGGAGTGAGTAGTTTGGCAGCTGCTTGTAGTGGCCAGGTACCGCTTCAGGGTCGTCCGCGAGCGGTCCTTTCGCCCCAGCAGCTTCGTGAGTGGTACGCTCAGCGTGACGGGTCACGGGGTACTCGCTGTCCGTACATCATTCGCACTGGTGCTCGGAATGGTCAGCCTTGCGAGACGTTGGGTCACGCAGAGTCCCGCTGCTTTGCCCGTTTGAGCGACGCCTGGCGTACGGAGTTTGGCAACGCGGGTGAGCTCCCCGACTGGGTGGAGCTGCTTCGGCTGCGGGTAGATATCTATACTCTTGACTAAGATGCTATCCTCACTGCAATGTATGCATTGCCTAATAGTGATGAGGGTGACTGTTACCTGTGTGTTCCGCCTGACCCGGCATTGAGGCTGCTGCTCTAGGTGCTGGTGAGGCTGCTGTTCTAGGTGCTAGTGCGTCTGCTGCCCCAGGTGCTGGTGAGTCTGCTCTCTCAGGTACCACGTCGGCTTAGGCCTTACACACCTTCACTCTTGACTCGGGTGCTTCCCGCTCCTTCTTTCGAGACCGCACCACGCTTACGCCGCTCAGTCGGCCGGTTACGGTCTCCCTGGCAGACCCCTCTTGGGGTCCTGTCCTTGCTCGCTTCTCCACTGTCTTGCCGTATCCGGCAGCACCCTCTGGCACCCTGTCAGGTCTCTACCTCCCCTCGTTCTCTACGAACTTGGTGAGTGGTGCTGATCTACAAGATCGAGGGGCTGACCAGTTCACTCCTGCGAGTCAGCAGATGACCAACTGTACGTGTGCGCGGACGGGCCGCCACTTGGCCACGTTTACCCGTCGGCCGGGGTCGAGCCTGTACACCCTGACTACTGAGTCTCCTCCGGTTGCTGAGTCTGGTCAGGTAGCTGAGTCGAGTCAGGTGTTTGCTGCTGCGTCCAGGTCTGGTCCTGAGTCTGCTCCCTGCTCGTGTCGTCTCCTTTCTCACCAGACTCTCCTTTGGCACCACCGCCTTGGTCACCCCTCCCTGCCTCGTCTCCGAGGCATGGCCTCACGTGTCCTTGTCTCTGGTCTCCCCCGGTCTCTCCCTCCCCTACCTCCAGGGCCTGCCCCTACCTGCGTCCCCTGCGTCAAGGGGCGACAGCGCGCCGCCCCTCACTCCTCCGAGTTTCCTCCGACAGAGGCTCCACTGCAGACTCTTCACATGGACGTGTGGGGCCCCGCCCGCGTCCGTGGCCACGATCACGGGCGTTAATTCCTGTTGGTGGTTGACGACTACTCGCGTTACACCACGGTCTTCCCCTTGCGCAGCAAGGGTGACGTCAGTGAGGTGTTGATCGACTGGATCCGCGCAGGTCGTCTCCAACTCAGAGAGAGTTTCGGCTCGGACTTTCCTGTTCTGCGTTTGCACTCTGACAGAGGCGGAAAGTTTTCCTCTGCCCGTCTGGGAGCCTTCTGTCGTGCACAGGGCATCCGCCAGACCTTCACGCTTCCGACCTCTCCACAGCAAAATGGGATTGCTGAGCGCCGCATTGGCATGGTCATGGACGTCGCTCGTACGTCCATGATCCATGCGGCTGCCCCCCATTTTTTGTGGCCGTTTGCGGTTCAGTACGCGGCGCATCAGCTCAACTTAAGCCCCGGGTCTCCTTGCCAGAGACCTCCCCCACCTTGCGGTGGACGGGGAAGGTTGGCGATGCGTCTGCGTTTCGGGTCTGGGGATCTCGGGCGTTTGTCCGCGACTTGTCTGCGGACAAGTTGTCCCCCCGTGCTGTTCCCTACGTCTTCCTTGGCTTCCCCCCTAACGCGCCTGGTTGGCAGTTCTACCACCCCACCTCGCGCCGTGTTCTGTCCTCCCAGGACGTCATCTTCGACGAGTCGGTGCCTTACTACCGTCTCTTCCCCTACTGCACTGCGCCCCTCCCCCCGCCGCCGCTCTTCCTTGCGCCAGGTCCTCCCCCGGTAGACCCCCTCCCCCCTCAGGGTCCTGCCCCGTCAGGTGTGTCCCAGGTAGACGGAGTCGAGCCTGCTGAGGTAGCTGTTGATTCTGGTGCTGCTAGAGGTGCTGAGCCTGCGGGTGCCGGGTCTGGAGGTGCTGAGTGTGGGGGTGCTGAGCCTAGGGGTGCTGAGCCTGGGGGTGCTGAGTCTGGGGGTGCTGAGCCTGGGGGTGCGGGGTCTGGGGTTGCTGAGCCTGGGGGTGCGGAGCCTGGGGGTGCTGGTTCTGCTCGTGTGGCCTCTCGCGGTGCTTCGTCGAGGCGGGAGCCACTCTCTCTGTAGGAGCTGCGCGAGTGGTTTGCCCGGTGCTGGAGCTGTGCTGCTGGAGCTGGAGGTACTACTGTTGCAGCTGGTCCTGGTGGTACTTGTACTGGCGGTGCTGGAGCTGCTGGGACTGGGGGTGCTACTGGGGCTGCTGGAGCTGGTCCTGCTGGAGGTACAGTTGGAGCTACCGGTCCTGCTGGGGTTGGTGCTGCTAGAGCTGCTGGAGCTGGAGCTGCTGGGGGTGTTGGCGCTGGTGGTCCTGCTGGCGCTGGTGCGTCTGAGGGTGCTGGAGTTGGCGCTGTTGGAGCTGGAGGTGCTACTGGCGCTGGTGCTGCCGCTGGGAGTTCTGGTGCTGTCCCTGCTGGGTCTGGAGGCGCTGCGCGGCCGAGGCCGTACTTCGTTCCGCTTCTTGAGCAGGTTCTTGGTCTCCCGCCCTCTACTGGTCCTGCTCCTCCCTTAGAGTGTCTACAGCCTGTCCAGTCGCAGTCACAGTTACAGCCCGCCTCCCCCCTACCTGCTCCTTCTCCCTACACTGGTCCTACTGGAGGTCTTGCTGAGCGTCTCGTCCTGCGTCGCCTGTTCGTGCTGCTCGCACTAGTCGTCGTGCTCGCGTCCGCGTCCTCTTGCGGTCCCCGGCACACACCAGATGGCACTGTGTCCTTCCACTGCTCCTCTGCGTGTCATGTTGTCGTCTCCTCCAGAGTCCTCTCTTCCTGTTCTTGCTGATTCGAAGTCTGACTCTCTTCGTGCTGCCAGTCCTACTGTCATGCGTCTCCTGGCTACTGTTGTCACTGACCCTTCCTTTGAGTCCACTACTGCGTCGGCCCTAGTTTCTGAGCTTGTCGACTTTGCTGCTCACTGTCGTCTGGACTTCGCTATTAGTCTTGTTGTTGAGTCTAAGTTTCTCTGTCCTCCGTCCGTCGGGGGTGAGTGTGCTGCTAGCACGGACGTCCTTGAGGAAAAGCAGGAGGAGTTCCAGTGTTTTGCTGCTACTTTGCCTCATCTTGTGTTCACGCTGATTGCCCTTGAGGGAGACCCGGATGCACCAGACATCCCGACTCCTCGATCGTACGCTGAGGCGATCGAGGGTCCCTAATCCTCTCAGTGGCAGTCAGCCATGGACACAGAGATGGCTTCCTGGAAGTCCACAGGCACCTAGATCGACGAGGTTCCCCCACCTGAGGCGAACATCGTCAGTGGCATGTGGATTTTCAGGGTGAAGCGGCCGTCGGGTTCTCCGCTTGTCTTCAAGGCGCGTTTCGTGGCTCGAGGCTTCAGTTAGCAGCAAGGAGTTGACTACTTTCAGACCTTCTCTCCCACCCCAAAGATGACCACTCTTCGGGTGCTGTTGCACATAGCCGCTCAGCGCGACTACGAGCTTCACTCTCTTGACTTCAGCACAGCTTTCCTGCAGGGCAGCCTGCACGAGGAGATCTGGCTGCGCCGCCCACCTTGCTTCACTGGGTCGTTTCCCCCTGGTACCAAGTGGAGCCTCCGGCGGCCAGTCTACGGTCTCCGCCAAGCGCCCCGTGAGTGGCATGACACACTGAGGACTACACTTGCGGCTCTTGGGTTTGCTCCTTCTACAGTCAACCCGTCGCTGTTTCTGCGCACCGACACCTCTTTGCTGCCGTTCTACATCCTCGTGTACGTTGACGACTTGGTCTTTGCCACAGCTGACACTGCTGGACTCGCCCACGTGAAGTCCGAGCTGCAGAAGAGACACACGTGCACAGACCTGGGTGAACTGCGCAGCTACCTTGGCTTGCAGATCACCCGGGACATAGCAGAGCCCACCATTACCCTGACTCAGTCACACATGGTGCAGCAGGTCCTTCAGCGCTTCGACTTCACGTACTCCTCGCCTCAGGCCAATCCTCTGTCTACTCGCCACTCGCTCTCAGCTCTGCCTTTGGATGAGTCGGTAGAGCCGAGTGGCCCGTACCCACAGCTTGTTGGCTGCCTCATGTACCTGATGACCTGCACACGACCTGACCTTGCATACCCTCTTAGCATCTTGGCACGCTATGTTGCTCCTGGGAGACACCGACCAGAGCACATGGCTGCAGCGAAGAGGGTGTTGCGCTACTTGTGCAGTACGTCAGGCATGGGGCTAGTGCTTGGAGGGCGACGTTGAGTGGTCCTCACAGGTCACGTAGGCGCTTCTTGGGCTGACGACCAGGCTACGTAGCGGTCGTCACAGGGTTACACTTTTAGCCTTGGCTCCGGCTCTGTTTCGTGGCGGTCTACCCGCTCGTCTTCTGTTCTCGGCTCGAGCTGTGAGGCTGAGATCTACGCGGGGGCCATGGCTGCACAGGAGCTACGCTGGCTCACCTACCTGCTGACTGACCTAGGAGAGCCGCCTCGTTCTCCTCCAGTTCTGTACGTAGACAACAAGGCCATGCTGGCCTTGTGCCGGGAGCAGAGACTGGAGCACAGAACGAAGCACATTGCTCTTCGCTACTTCCTTGCTCGTGAGCTGCAGCAGCATGGTCAGCTGCGCCTTGCTTACATGGCCTCTGAGGCCAACATTGCTGATATCTTTACCAAGGCACTTCCGCCTTGTGATCATCAGCGCTTAGGTGGGCGGCGCAGCCAGATCTACTTGTGCAGGTTGCCCTGTAAGAAAGCTGTGCAGAAGTAAAGATAGTGAAGCTCGTAGTCATGCTGAGCGGCGACGTGCAGTATCACCGGAAGAGTGGTCATCTTCGAGGTAGGGGAGAAGGTCTGGAAGAAGTCAACTCCCTCTCGCTGACTAAAGCCTCTAGCAACGTAACGAGCCTTGAAGGCAGGTGGAGAGCCCAGCGGCTGCTTCACCCGGAAAATCCACATGCCATCGACAATGTTCGCCCCAAGAGGGGGAACTGCGTCGACGTAAGTACCTGTGGACTTCCACGATGCCATCTCTGCATCCATGGCTGACTGCCACTGAGAGGAGTAGGGACCCGTAATCGCCTTTGCATCAGAGCGCGGGGTCGGGATGTCTGGTGCATCCGGGTCTCCCTTAGGGGCAAGCAGCATGGACACGAGATGAGGTACAGCAACTGCAAGACAGTCAAGGTCCTCCTGCGTATCTTCAAGAACGTCCATGCCAAGAGCAATCTCACCCCCGATGGACGGAGGACAGACAGAATCAGACTCAGCAACAAGACTAGCTGCGTAGTTAAGACGACAGCCAGCAGCAAAGTCGGCAAGCTCAGCAACTAGGGCAGACACAGCAGTGGACTCAAACAAAGGGTCGGTGACAATAGTGGCTAGGAGACGGTGGACAGTAGGACTGGGAGCAAGAACTAAGTTAGACTTAGGGTTTGGACCGTCAGGAAGAGAGGACGCAGGAGGAGATGGGAGGGGGATTCGACGTGGAATAGAGGAAGGACGAAGTGTCATACTATGGTGCCTGGGACAGGATGAGGACGCGGACGCGGAACACGACTACCAGTGCGACCGGCGTGAACAAGCAAGGCAGGGCAAGACGCAGGCTTGCGTTGCTTTGTAAAAAAGTCCGTCCGCTCAGTGTAAGGAGAAGCAGCAGGCAGTGGGGAGGTTGGCTGTAGCTGTGGCTACGACTGGTCTGGCGGTGGACACAGTAGAGGCGGAGTAAGGTCAGTAGAAGATGGGAGACCAAGAACCTCGCGAGGCAGTGGAACGGAGTACGGTCGCGGTTGCACAGCGCCCCCAGCACCTGTACCAACAGCTCTAGCACGCCCACCTCCAGCACCTCCAGCTCCAAGGTCTCGAGCTCCAGCACCCCCAGCGCCAGCACCTCCAACTCCAGGGTCTCTAGCTCCAGTACCTGCAGCACCACCAGTTTCAGCAGCTCCAGCACCTCCAGCAGCTCTAGTACCACCAGCACCTCCAGTACCTATTGCAGCAGCATTACCACTAGCTCCAATAGCTCCAGTTCCTCCAACATGAGCACCTCCAGGACCAGCACCTCCAGCACCTCAAGCACCACCAGTAGCAGCATCACCACCAGCTCCGGCAGCTCTAGTACCTCCAGTACGAGCACCTCTGGGACCAGCACCTCTAGCAGCACCACCACCACCAGCTCCAGTAGCTCCAGTACCTCCAGCACGAGCACCTCCGGGACCAGCAGCTCCAGCACCTCCAGCAGCAGCAGCACCAGTGCCTCCTGCGCCAGCGCCTCTAGCGGCAGAGCCTCCAGCTCCAGCAGCGCGACTCTGAAGGCGGGTGCGCCAAGCGTTCCAGTTGCGCAGCTGCTGTGGTGAGAGAGGCTCCTGCGGGCTGGACTGCTGGGGCGAGGCACCAGTAGGACCTTTAGGACTAGTAGCTCCAGGACCCCCATTACCTCACGTACAAGCAGTACCTCCAGCACCTCCAGGACTAGCAACTCCATGGCCTCCAACTCCAACTGCGCCACTCCGAAGGTGTGTGCGCCGAGTGTACCAATCGCGCAGCTGCTATGGTGAGAGAGGCTCCCGTAGTGTAGACGCAGTACCCCTAGGCTCAGCACCCCCAGACTCAGCACCCCCAGGCTCCGCACCCGCAAGCTCAGCACCCCCAGGCTCCGCACTCTCAGACGTAGCACCCCCAGGCTCCAAACCCGCAGGCTCAGGACCCCCAGGCTCCGCACACTCAAGCTCAGCACCCCTGAGCTCCGCACTCGTAGGCTCAACACCTCCAGGATCCGCACGCTCAGGCTCCGCACCCGCACGCTCAGCACCCCCAGGCCCCGCATGCGGAGGCTCAGCACCTCCAGGCTCCGCACGCTCAAGCTCCGCAACCGCAGGCTCAGCACCACCAAACGCAGCACCCCGAGCAGCAGCAGAGTCACCAGTGACCTCGACAAGCTCAACCGAGGGGAGTGGGTCTACCTGAGACACACCTGAAGGAGCAGGACCCTGAGGGGGGAGGGGGTCTACCGGAGGGGGACCTAGAGCAAGGCAGAGCAGCGAGGGGGGGGGGGGAGAGGGGCAGTACAGTAGGGGAAGAGATGATAAAAAGGAACTGACTCGTTGAACGTGATCTTCTGAAAGGGGAGGACACGGCGCGAGGTGGGGTGGTAAAACTGCCAGCCAAGTGCGTCAGGGTGATAGCCAAGGAAGACGCAGGGAACGGCACGGGAGGAGAGCTTGTCCGAGGAGGTATCGCGGACAAATGCACGACAACCCCAAACCCGGAACACCGACGCATCGCCAACCTCCCCCGTCCAACGCAGTGTAGGCGAGGTCTCCGGCAAGGAGACACGGGGCCAGAGGTTGAGCTGATGCACAGCGTACCGGACCGCAAACGGCCACAGAAAATGGGGAGCAGCCGCATGGATCATGGAGGTACAAGCGACCTCCATGATTAAGTCAATGCGACGCTCAGCAACCCCATTGTGCTGCGGAGAGGCTGGAAGCGTGAACCACTAGCGGATGCTCTCCCCACGACAAAGGTCCTGCAAGAGGTCGGAGGAAAAGTCAACACCTCTGTCAGAGTGCAGACGTAGGACACGAAGGTCCGTGTCGAACCGCTCGCGGAGCTAGAGACGGTTAGCGCGGATCCAAGGGATCAAGACATCAGGGACCTCACTCTTGCTGCGCAAGGTGAAGACCCTGGTGTTACGTGAGTAGTCGTCAACAACCAGCAGAAAGTATCGCTCGTGGCCTTGTCCTTGGACGTGGGTTGGGCCCCACACGTCCATGTGGAGAGTCTGCAGGGGAGCAGTCGTCTGGGGAAACGAGGAGGAGTGAGGAGCGTCGCGTAGCCGCCCTTCAACACAGGGAAGGCAGGGAGGGCTAGGCAAGGGTGGGAGGGGAGGCAGGGACCTGGAAAGACCAGAGACAAGGAGGCAGGAGTGCATGCTACAGAGGCGTGGCAGGGAGGGGTGACCAAGGCGGTGGTGCCAGAGGAGAGTCTGGTGCGACAAGAGGCGACACAAACAAGGGGCTGCTAGCTGACCTGACCTGCTAGCTACCTGAGGAGGCTCAGTAGTCAGTGTGTACAGGCTTGACCTAGGCCGACGGGTGAACGTGGCCAGGTGACAGCCGGTCCGTGCACACGTGCAGATCGCCACACGCTGTCCTCCAGGGATAAAGGTATCAACCCAAGCATCCTGAAGGACGGCGTTACTCACCAAGTTCGTAGAGAACGAGGGGAGGTGAAGACCTGACAGTGAGCCAGACGGAACCGCCGGACACGGGAAAACAATGGGGAAACGTGCAAGATTTGGTCCCCCAGAGGGGTCAGTCAGAGAGACTGCAACCGATGCCGCGAGTGGTGTGAATGTGGTGCTGTCGCGAAAGAAGCAGCGGGAAGTACCTGAGTCAAGCGTGAAGGTGTGCAAGGCCTGAGCAGGTGCAGTACCAAAGAGAGCAGACTCACCAGCACCTAGAGCAGAAGTCTCTGTACCAGGGTTGGGTGGTACACACAGGTAACAGTCACCCTCAGTACCAATAGTCAAAGCATACATGGTAGTGAGGATAATGTTATAGTCTAGAGCAAGAGCAAAGATATCTACACCCTGCCTAAGCAGCTCTAGCCAGCGTGGGAGCTCAGCCGCATCGCCAAACTCTGCGCGCCAGGCGTCGCTCAGACAGGAGAAGCAGCGGGACTGTGTATTACCAACTGTCCTACATGACTGATCAGCCTGATCACTTGTGCGAATGACGTACGCGCAGCGAGCACTACTCCGAGACGCCCCACGCTAAGCGTACTACTCACGAAGCTGCTGAGGCATAAGGGTATTGCGCGGACGCCGCTGCAGCTGCACTAGGCCACCGCTAGAAGCTCCCGACTGAACAGCTGCACAGCGACTGCCACTACTGCCGCTGCCACCACTCCTACTAGCGTACCACTCACGTAGCTGCTGGGGCGAAAGGGTCTCGCACGGACGCCGCTGCAGCTGCATCTGGCTACCACCAGAAACTCCCCACCGAACAGCTCCACTGCGACTGCTACTATGACCGCCACCACTCTCGTTGTTATCACCACCGCCACCACCACTCCCACCGCTACTAGGAGGAGAAGTTATAGTGGGCAAGCAAGGAGGCGCGCGACCAGTAGGGCAGCACGGAGGGAAGGCAGAGTGGCGAGCAGGCACTAGGGTAGGTCGGGGCGGCGCACGGTCAGGGAAGAGTGGTGCGCGGCCAGAGCAGGGGCGGCGCACGGAAAGGCAAGACGGTGCGCGGGGTTGCAAGGGTCGGCGTGCGGCCAACAGGGCGGCGCGTGGGCTGCAAAGGGCGGCGCGTGGGCAGGCAAGGGGGGCGTGCGGCCAGCAGGGCGGCGCGCGGGCTGCAGAGGGCGGCGCGCGGCAGGCAGGGGCGGTGCGCGGCCAGCAGGGCGGCACGCGGCCTGCAGCGGTGGCGCACAGGCTGCAGGGCAGGCGAGATGCAGGGCAGGGCGGCGCGCTGGGTGCAGGGCGCGCATAGGCAGCGCGCGGGCGGGCAGGGCGCACTTAGGCGGTGCGTGTGCGGGTAGGGCGCGCGTAAACAGCGCGCGCGCGAGCAGGACAGGGTGTGTGAGGGGCAGCGTAACGCAGGGCAGGACAGGGCATACGCGTGGCGGCGCGACGCGGGGCAGGGCAGGGCGTGTGCAGGGCGGCGCGACGCGGGGCAGGGCAGGGCGTGCGCAGGGCGGCGCGACGCGGGGCAACGCAGGGCATGCGCGGGGCGGCGCGACACGGGGCAGGGTAGGGCGTGCGCAGGGCAGGGCGATGCAGAGCAGGGCAAGGCGTGTGCAGGGCGGCGCGGCACGGGGCAGGTTAGGGTGTGGGGTAGTGCGGTAACCACAGTCGGTTACTAGCTAATGGTGGGCCCGAAAAAAAAAACCGGTCCTACAGACCTACTACTCTAAAACCATGTCAGATTCTAGTGAGCAGGAATGAAAGCATTAGGCAGAAAGTTGGTACAAGTATAACCCTAATTGGGTTGTACCCCATATAGGATACCCCACTACAGCCTACATTACACACACAACATAATAGTTTGACATTACTAACCACATGTGTTTATGCCCGTGCAGGTACGGCTTTGAAGAGATTACCGCCGCAATAGCGACGTACCTTTGTGCGCGCCAGAGGGAGCTCATTGGCTCAAGTCCGTACATTGGTCTGAGTTGCAACGAGAGTACAGACCGCGTCAAAGGGAAGCACATGAATTTGTTTGTAACGTTTCTGCGTAAGCATGCCGTCGTCACAGATTTTCTAGCTAACCTCTCCATTGAGAAGTGTGATGCAACATCTCTTCACACTGTACTCAAAGGATTTCTAGTCAGTATCAGCCTGCCGCTGGAAAAGGTGGCGGGAATCAGCACCGATGGGTCTCATGTGATGATTGGCAGCGACATTGGCCTTGTTGGGCGTCGTCGACTGCAGACCCCGCATGTGGTGGCCTCTCACAGCATCGCACAAAGGTATGCTCGTTTAGGGGATGTTGCAGTTTGATATGTGAAACTCTATATGTTTGATGTTAGGTACTAACCAACCGATTGTGCTATTGTCCTCGTGGCAGGGAAGCGCTAGCTGCAAAGGATGCGGCTAAGGCACTACCCGAGCTTGGCATAATCGACGCTGTCATCCGCTCATTGGCAGAAGATCTCGGCAGATCGGACAACGCCAACCTCAAATTCAAGGAGCTGCGAGATCGCATACCAATCTCGAGGTCCAGAAGATCCACGCCGTCCGCTAGTTGAGTTGCGGCGATTCAATCGCACGTTTTTGCCGCGTTTTTCCTGCTGTCACCGTTCACCTCGAGCAGACTGACGCGACGATGTACCGCCTGGTGACTTCGTTCAAATTCCACTTCTTATTGTTCTTCCTAGCAGATGTGCACATGGCACTCAACACGCTCAACCTGCTATTCCAGAAACGGCATGTGAGTTGTTGTGCTACGTTCTACATATTCATGATCCGTACCTTCTACTTATCCGTTGTTTTCATGTACCATATCTCCCCCACCCAACAGGTTGACCTCACTGGAGTCCACTCCCAGGTGAGGCGGGCCATCATCTTTATCGAGCAGAGGTACATCGACTGTGGCCAGCAGTTTGGTTGTGGGATCAGCAAGCTGGTGTCTGCATTCCTCGCGTGGCACGCCTCGACCGACTGCCGTGAAGTGATCGTGGAGGGGGTGGACAGGGACGGTCAGCCTCAGGTATAAAAATTTCAGCTGCACGAGGAATCTGAGCCGGGATACACCACCAGCAGCGGGGACATGCAAGGATGTTACACCTGCTGCCCCTCATTCGCCCGCGAGCTGGTGTACAACATCGAGTTGCGCTTGGGGGACTTGACACGCTTGAATGGGGCAAAGTTCTTCATGCCCCGCTCGTGGCCGAGGGGCGTCGGGGCAAGAGATGCAGAGTGCAAGGAGCACCTGCACAGCCTCGTCCATCTCTTTCAGGCCAAGAACCAGGACACCATCTTGCCTGGTGAGCAATCATAGTCCCCTGTGCTGCATGTGTGCATGCACGTTTCCGCATCTTAGTGTGGTTGACGTTCTTCCCATTTTTGTGTTTGCGTTCTACCCGATTGCGCTTTCCCGTTTGGCAGGTGTCCAGAAGCGTGCAACACGAGCGGAGCTGCGCACGTTTTAGCCAGTGCTCTCCACTGCCCCCAAGGAGGAGCAGCCCTTTCATGAAGGTTTGAAGGCCATCTTGCAGACCAGTGACTGGCAGACCAGCTACCCCAACCTAGTCCGTTTGTGGATTGCGGTCACTGTTCTGCCACTCAGCGCAGTCGAGTGTGAACGCGGGTTTTTCCGCGAGAATGTCATCAAGTCGTGGCGCCGGACGAGCCTCTGCAACACCAAGTCGGAAGATTTGTTGGCAATGAGCCTGCTTGACTACGACATGGAGTGGGAGAAGGTGGTGGAGATCTGGAGGAGCACTAGGAAAATGCGCCCCTGCAAGCGCAAGAAGCAAGCTGCGTCAGTGAAGGAGTGGGCCAAGTTTGTCAAGGGAAATGGCCGTCGGGTGCTGCATGTGGAGGAGGAGGAGCTAGACGAGGGCATGCATGGTTCTGCGGCGATGACAGTGAGAGTGATGGTGCTTGTAGCAGTGGTGATGATGAGAGTGATTCTGATGATGAGATGAGTTAGTATGTTCAGAATCCAACCAGATCTAGTGCTGTCACAATGATAACGTGAATAAGCGTGCATGCACTGTTGCATCAGCTTTGATGGTTTTTTTACACTGCTGGTTCAGTTTAGTAAGGATTTATACACTGACAAAATCAGTACAAACAAAACCACAAACGCTGATTTGGACACTTGGTTGGCAGGGGCACGCTGATGTATCAGCATTCCCTCAAACCAATCTGAGGGCCCGGAGCCAACTATTGCTCTAGGGTGTTTGTGGGTGGTTTTCTATTTATTGCCGGCGGTGTAGATACGCTGTTAGGTACTCCCTACTTAGCACAAGGTTTTAGGACGTGACATTGCATTGATAAGACCCCCAAAACTTCAGCACCAACAAAGAAACATCATACTGTAAGGAAAAATCATTTTCCTTACTTCGAGTCCCTGCTCAGCGCGTACACCACTGTTCCCGCCAACAGCACCCAATAGTAAACCATTACCACTCGCGACATTCGCCTTGACACTGTTCCCGTCGCTGTTCACGACGCGACCCAACCTCACGGTTCGGTTGGTAACCCGCGCTCCGGACCTCCGCCTCGGCATTTCCCAACATCGGCGCCAGGCCCGTCGCGCACCCCATTTTCACGCATTACCGTTACCATTGTAGTTTTGCTATATATTCTTCGCTCATGCCTTCGCTTATTGGACTCTTGCTTCGATAGTGCAATTCTCGTTCGATCACTCAATTGCACTCGTAACATTTGGTATTCAGAGCCTACGATCTCTTCTCGGACCGCACCCACACCTTCGCTTCTACACTATCTCAATTTTTGAAGGGGGTAGACGTCTCTCAGTCACACAGCACCGCCGCACGTAGTGCTCTCTCGTAAGCACGCAAGGCCACGACAGAGGCTCTCACTGAGCTTGCGCGACACCCCCGCCATGGCTGAATTCACTCTCGCGACATTGACGCAGGAGCGACTCGACTGTCTCGTGCGCCAAGTCCAGGAATCGGAATTGCGACGCTCATGGCGGAACGTGACTCATGAACGTCTTCTTCGACGCGAATTACATCGAGTCGGACGCAGCGAAAATCAGATACGCCATCTCGCTGCTGAGGGGCCCCGCCATGGACTGATGGCGAGTCATCGTGACGTCGCCATGCGCCTATGAGCCATCGTCGTAAGAGGAAGGGCCCACGGGTCCAGCCGTCACCTGGAGCTCATTCTGCGAAACCGCCCAGTACAGCACGTGGGATGCGTGATTGTCAGTAGATCTGCACTGTGGATGCCCGATTGATCCTGGAGAGGGTTACAGGCGCGTTCGCCTGGGGGGTTATGGGCGCACTGACCCGCTACTGAAACAAGCCCTTTTATCCCAATGGTCTAGTGGTTGGGATTTTGACATGGTATTAGAGCGATCTCGGGTTCGATTCCCGGTGTATGCACATGTAGGCCGTTGCCACTGTGCTTAGTCCTGGGCCTCCCATTATGGGGGGGTGTCAGTAGATCTGCACTGTGGATGCCCGATTGATCCTGGAGAGGGTTACAGGCGCGTTCGCCTGGGGGGTTATGGGCGCACTGACCCGCTACTAAAACAAGCCCTTTTATCCCAATGGTCTAGTGGTTGGGATTCTGACAGTGATGCGCAGGACTTCGGGCGTGCTTCGAGCCGATCGCAGTTTCTATTTTGGCGCGTCAGAGGCTACAAACTTGGCGACAGCTTGGGTCGGTTCAAGATTACACGAGCGGTTTTCTAGCAAGTCGGCTACATGCACAAACCGGAGCAGGTGGACCGTTACGTCGGAGGGCTGAAGCCGGACATCTCGCACGAAATCATGCTACGAGGGCTCTTGAATTTCAACGAGATTCTCGCGCTAGCCGATAAATCGACATTTTGCGCCGTCCAAGACCGGGGTCCTACTACGGACATCGCCCTCAGGAACCGATCGAGCACGCCACCGTACATGCCGCTGCTCCGTTGAGTCACAGTACCAATTCATGCTCAGACGAATAAGGAGGGTACATCGATGGATTGCCCAGTACTGATCCACGGAAAAATCAAGGAGCGGCAGTGAAGATTTTTATCTACGGGGGAGCAAGTCATAGTTTACTTGATACCGCAACTGCATGGAAACTTCAACTAACACTTAGCCGGTGCTTACCGGAGATAGACGCACGCTTAGTTGACGGCACACCACTGGCCATACGGGAGAAGGTGGAGAGAGTAAAAGTCTGCTGCGGGGAAAATTTCGGGTTCAAACAGGAAATGCTCGCGACGACATTGGATGGGCACGACATTATGCTGGGACGTGATTGCTTGCAACGGTAAAACCCGCGAATTGACTGGACGACGGGTAGGTGCACGGTGCGAAGTAGTGGTAACTGGGTCAAACTACCTCGCTGACAGCCGCCTGAGTCTTCAACAGTACATGTCAACGCCGTCACCATGAAACAGGTTGTCGCCGCTGGAGCTGACGTGTACGCAGTAGACATTGCAGTGGTAGAGGAAGCAGAGCAGCCAGGCGATTTCAAGAAACTGCTAGCAGCAGTACTGCCCGAACTACAGGAACTGTTGAAATGATACCCGGGGATTTTTCCCGATGATTTACCGAAGGGACTGCCACCTCAGCGAGCACACGACCACCGAATAGAATTAGAACCAGGGGCACAGCCAACCGTACAGCGACAGATCACACTGACACAACCCGAGCTTGACGAACTAAGGAAGCAGTTAGATTACCTGTTAGAGGTGAAATTCATCGGGCCGAGTTCGTCACGGTTCGCCGCACCGATACTGTTCACACCGAAAAAAGACGGAGGGTTTCGCATGTGCATTGATTACAGAGCACTCAACATGGAAACAGTCAAGTCGCGATACCCCATTCCCCGCGCCGGCAAACTGATAGACCAACTGCGAACAGCACGTGTTTTTTCGAAAATATATTTACGGTTAGGTTACCATTAGATTAGAGTCGAACCATCGGACTGCGCCGAAACAGCTTTTCGGACTCGATACGGGTCATTCGAGTGCAGTGTAATGCCCTTCGGGCTGACCAACGCACCGGCGAGATTTCAGATGACCATGAATGAGGCGTTTAGGCTACTTTTATATAAACGCGTGAAAATTTACATCGACGACATCCTCTAAGAAGAAGCGAACGAGTGAGAAGAAGCAAACGAGAATGGATGAACTATGAATGAAGTGAGTACAAATATGAAACCCTAATTGGGTTGTACCCCCTATGGGATACCCCACTATAGCCTACACAAATAAGTAAGCTATAATGTTCTGACACACCCCCATAGGCAAAGTGGGGGAGAACAAGGGGTCACAAGACCAGTGAAGCAAAGCAAAGCAAAGCAAAGCTCAGGGTGGATCACAAAGTCACCACACATTCCGAGCGCAAGGTCGAGGGCCACAAGGCCAGTTCGCATGCAAGATCATATATAGAGATATACAAGAGTCAAGCAAGCAAGAGCAAGAGTATATATAGGTCAAGGTACAAGCAAGGTCAAGAAGTGAGCAAGTGAGGCAAGACAGGCACAAGACCCAGCTGCGTGCAGCAACGCTGATGATCACAAAGAGCAAGTGCCTTGGTGAAGACATCAGCAGTGTTGGCCTCAGAGGCCACGTACGCAAGTCGCAACTGTCCACGCTGCTGCAGCTCACGAGCAAGAAAGTAGCGGAGAGCAATGTGCTTTGTCTTGTGCTCCAGTCGCTGCTCTCGACACAAGGCCAGCATGGCCTTGTTGTCTACGTACAGGACTGGAGGAGAACGAGGCGGCTCTCCAAGGTCGGTCAGCAGGTAGGTGAGCCAGCGAAGCTCCTGAGCAGCCATAGCCCCGGCGTAGATCTCAGCCTCACAACTGGAGCCGAGAACAGAAGACGAGCGAGTAACCCGCCACGAGACAGAGCCGGAACCAAGGCCGAAGGTGTAACCCTTTGACGACCGCTGCGTAGCATGGTCGTCAGCCCAAGAAGCGTCCGCGTGCCCAGTGAGGACCACTGGACTGCGCCCTCCAAGCACTAGCCCCATGCCCGACGTACTGCACAAGTAGTGCAACACCCTCTTCGCTGCAGCCATGTGCTCTGGTCGGTGTCTCCCAGGAGCAACATAGTGTGCGAGAATGCTGAGAGGGTATGCAAGGTCAGGTCGTGTGCAGGTCATCAGGTACATGAGGCAGCCAGCAAGCTCTGCATACGGGCCACTCGACTCTACGGACTCATCCGAAGGCAGAGCTGAAAGCGAGTGGCAAGTAGGCAGAGGAGTGGCCTGAGGCGAGGAGTACGTGAAGCCGAAGCGCTGAAGGACCTGCTGCACCATGTGTGACTGAGTCAGGGTAATGGTGCGGCGTGCTCTGTCCCGGGTGATCTGCAAGCCAAGGTAGCTGCGCAGTTCACCCAGGTCAGTGCACGTCTGTCTCTTCTGCAGCTCGGACTTCACGTAGGCGAGTCCAGCAGTGTCCGCTGTGGCAAAGACCAAGTCGTCGACGTACACGAGGATGTAGAACGGCGGCAGAGAGGTGTCGGTGCGCAGAAACAGCGACGGGTCAGCAGTAGAAGGAGCAAACCCAAGTGCCGCAAGCGTAGTCCTCAGTGTGTCGTGCCACTCACGTGGAGCCTGGCGGAGACCGTAGACTGGACGCCGGAGACTCTACTGGGTACCAGGAGGGAAAGACCCAGTGAAGCCAGGTGGGCGACGTTGCCACATCTCCTCGTGCAGGCTGCCCTGCAAGAAAGCTGTGCTGAAGTCGAGAGAGTGCAGCTCGTAGTCACGGTGAGCAGCAACGTGCAGCAGTATCCGAAGAATGGTCATCTTCGGGGTGGGGGAGAAGGTCTGAAAGTAGTCAACCCCCTGCCGCTGACTGAAGCCACGAGCCACGTAACGCGCCTTGAAGACAGGCGGAGAACCCGGCGGCCGCTTCACCCTGAAAATCCACATGCCACTGACGATGTTCGCCCCAGGAGGGGGAACAGAGTCGACGTAGGTGCCTGTGGACTTCCAGGAAGCCATCTTTGCATCCATAGCTGCCTGCCACTGAGAGGAGTAGGGACCCTCTATCGCCTCCGCGTAAGAGCGCGGAGTCGGGATGTCTAGTGCATCCGGGTCTCCCTCAAGGGCTAGCATTAAAGACGCAAGATGAGGTGAAGCGGCGGCCAGACACTGGAACTCCTCCTGCCTGTCCTCAAGGACGTCCGTGCCTAGGGCACACTCACCCCCGACGGACGGAGGACAGGCAGACTCAGACTCAGCGACAAGAGTAGCAGCGTAGTCTAGACGACAGCGCGCAGCAAAGTCGACGAGCTCAGTGACAAGGGCAAACGCAGCAGAAGACTCGAAAGAAGGGTCAGTGACAGCAGTAGCAAGAAGACGCGTGACAGTAGGACTGGCAGCACGAAGAGAGTCTGACTACCGGTCGGCAAGAGCAGGAAGAGAGGAAGCAGGAGGAGAAGGCAAAGGGGCACGCAGTGGAGCAGCAGACGGACGCAGAGACACCCGGTGCATGCCAGGGGCAGGAGGAGGACGCTGACGCGAACCACGACCACTAGTGCGCGCAGTAGAAAGAGGCGACGCAGGACAAGACGCAGGCTCACGACGCTGAGTAAGACCTCCAGTCGGACTAGCGTAGGGAGAAGGAGCAGGCAAAGGTGAGGCAGGCTGTAGCTGTGACTGTGACGAGACAGGCTGTGGACCCTCTAAGGGAGGAGGAGGAGGACTAGGAGAAGGTGTAAGATCAAGAACCTGCTGCAGGAGCGGAACGAAGTACGGCCGCGGCCGCGCGGCGACGTCAGAAACAGCAGGGACAGCACCAGTACCCCCAGCAGGAGTACCCGCTCCAGCAGCACCTCCAGTAGCTCCAGAACCTCCAGCAACACCACCAGGAGCACCACCAGTCGGACCTCCAGCGGCAGTCTCAGCGTCAACACCCTCAGCAGCACCAGCTCCAGGAGAACCCTCAGACCCAGCAGCTCCAGCACCCTCAGTACGAGCACCGCTGGGACGCTCGGCAGCAGTACCCTCTGCAGCCGAAGAACCTCCAGCACCAGCAGCACGCCTCCAGCGCCTGGCAAACCACTCACGTAGCTCCTGAGGGGAGAGTGGCTCTCGGCGAGACGAAGCACCTCCAGGCGGAGCACCCCAAATCTCAGCACGTCCAGGCTCAGCACCCCCAGGCTCAGTACCCCCAGGCTCAGTACCCCCAGGCACAGTACCCCCAGGCTCAGCACCTCCAGGCTCAGCACCCCCAGGCTCAGCACCCCCAGGCTCAGCACCCCCAGGCTCAGCACCCCCAGGCTCAGCACCTCCAGACTCCGCACCCCCAGGCTCAGTACCCGCAGGCGTAGCACCTCCAATCTCAGCACCCCCAGGCTCAGCTCCCGCAGCAGCACCAGAGTCACCTGTGACCTCGACAGGCTCGACCGCGTCTACCTGGGACACACCTGAAGGGGCATGACCCTGAGGGGGGAGGGGGTCTACCGGGGGGGGACCTGGTACCAAGAAGAGCGGGGGCGGGGGGAGGGACGGAGTGCGGTAGGGGAAGAGGCGGTAGTAGGGCACCGACTCGTCGAACGTGACGTCCTGGGAGGACAGAACATGTCGAGAGGTGGGGTGGTAGAACTGCCACCCAGGGGCGTCGGGGGGGAACCCTAGGAAGACGCAGGGAGCAGCGCGAGGGGACAGCTTGTCCGCAGACAAGTCGCGGACAAACGCCTGAGATCCCCAGACCCGGAGCGCCGATGCATCGCCAACCTTCCCCGTCTTCAGCTGGGCTGGGGAGGTCTCCAGCCTGGAGACCCTGGGGTGGAGGTTGATCTGATGCGCCGCGTACCTGACCGCAAACGGCCACAGAAAATGGGGGGCAGCCGCATGCATCATAGACGTACGAGCGACGTCCATGACCATGCCAATGCGGCGCTCTGCAATCCCATTTTGCTGCGGTGAGTCCGGAAGATGAAGGTCTGGCGGATGCCTCGCGCACGACAGAAGGCACGCAGAATGCTAGAGGAGAACTCTCCGCCTCTGTCCGAGTGCAGACGCAACACAGGAAAGTCCGAGCCAAAGCTCTGCCTGAGCTGGAGACGACCTGCGCGGATCCAGTCGATCAGCACCTCAGTGACATCACCCTTGCTGCGCAAGGGGAAGACTGTGGTGTAACGCGAGTAGTCGTCAACCACCAACAGGAAGTAGCACTCGTGACCGAGTCCACGGACGGGGGCAGGGCCCCACACGTCCATGTGAAGCGTCTGCAACGGAGCCTCTGTCGGAGGAAACTGGGAGGAGTGAGGGGCAGCACGCTGGCGCCCCTCGATGCAGGGGACACAGGCAGGGCCAGGGCCCTAAGGAAGGGGAGGGAGGGACCGGGGGAGACCAGACACAAGAAGACAGGAGGCCATGCCTCTGAGCCGAAGCAGAGAGGGGTGGCCAAGGCGGTGGTGCCAGAGGAGAGTCTCGTGAGACAGACGGCGACACGAACAGGGGGCAGACTCAGGACCAGACCTGGACGCTGCAGCAAACACCTGACCAGATGAAGGGACTCTACCAGACTCAGCACCGGGAGGAGAAGCAGTGGTCAGTGTGTACAAGCTCGACCCTGGCTGACGTGTAAACGTAGCTAGGTGGCGACCTGTGCTAGCCTCTGTGTAGTGTGTCACCCGCTGACGAGCAGGAGTGAACTGGTGGACACCCCCATCCTGTAGGTCAGCACCACTCACCAGGTTCGTAGAGAACGAGGGGAGGTAGAGACCAGTCAGGGTGCCAGAGGGAGCCGCCGGACACGGGAGGACTGTGGAGAAACGAGACAGGACAGGACCCCCAGAGGGGTCAGCCAGGGACACTGCAACCGGCCGACTAAGCGGCGTGAGAGTGGTGTGGTCCCGAAAGAAGGAGCGAGACGCCCCAGAGTCAAGGGTGAAGGTGAGGGAGGCCGAAGCCGACGTAGTACCTGAGAGCGCAGACTCACCAGTACCTGAGGACGCAGACACACTAGCACCTAGAGCAGCAGCGTCGCAAGCACCTAGGGCAGCAGCCGCACCAGTACCTAGAGCAGCAGACTCAATGCCCGGATCGGGCGGGAAACATCGGTAACAGTCACCCTTATCACTAGCAGACACAGCATACATGGCAGCAAGAATAGCATCAAAGTCAAGATCAAAGATAGCTACACCAGCCCTAGACAGCTCTCCCCAGCGGGGGATCTCAGAGGCCTCCGGAAAGTGCTGGCGCCAAGCGTCGGTCAAGCGGGCAAAGCAGCGGCGGGCGGTGTGGGTGCCCCCACACTGCTCACCCGCATGGTCGCTAGTGCGAAGGACGTAGGTGCAGGGACCGAACGCCCCACCACGCTGACGCTGGGAGTACCACTCACGGAGCTGCTGAGGGGTGGGGACGTTGCGAGAGCACTGCTGCTGCTGCTGGCGCTGACTACCTCCAGTGGTGCTCCGCTGGGACGAGCCACTCCGACCACCTCCACCACCGCCACCTCCGCCTCCGCCGCCACCGCCGCCACCGCCACCCTCGCCCCCGCCGCTCCCACCGCCACCACCACCACCACCTCCGCCTCCACCGCCGCCACTAGTACCTCCACTCCCGCCACCACCTCCACTGCCACCCCCACTCCCCCCGCCGTCTCCACCGCCTCCGCCACCGCCCCCGCTAGCTCCACCCGCTCCCTTGCCCCCCTTGCTCTTGCCAGGGCGGCGCCTACCGCTGGGGGCAGACGCCGCAACGACCGACTCCAAACCAACGAGGTCGGCCGCAGCAGCAGAGGCGACAGAGGGAAGTAGGGGGGAAGGAGAACACCCCTCAAAGATGGGGGTGCGAGGGTCACCACGAGAGGCCCCTACAGCGACGATACTCTTCTTAGCCGCTAGCAGGGACTTCTCAAGGAGGTCGACAGTGAGGGTGGTGGGACAGACAGAGAGAAACTGGTCCCTAACGGCACGAAGGGACTCAGGGAGACGGGTGACTAGAAAGTAGAGAGTGATGTACATGGGAGGAGGGTTTGCGGCGCGGAACTCAGCAGGAAGCGCAGCGCGGTAGCGAGTGTCACTAGCGCGGAGGTGGGTAAAGAGGTCAGCGACTGTGGGAAAGGCAGCGAGGTCAGGGAAGAGGAACGGTAGCATGAGGCGGCTCAGCGTAGCGGAGGAAGGGGAGGAGTAGCGCGCAACTACAGCGTCGTACAAGGCCTGAGCGGTCTTGCACTGACTAAAGTGTGCACGCTCGGAGGAAGGGAGGTGGCGACGCACAGCAAGACGTGCAGCAGCATCGCGCGTGGCCCACTTGGAGCGAACAGAGGGGTCAGCATCAGCAGGAGGGGCAGGGACAGCGCCAGAGACAAAGTCAAAGAGAGAAACCTCATCGATCGCATCGCACAGTAAGTACAGCTGCAGGTCCTCGACCCAGACTGCAAAGTCAACGGCGCGACCCTCAGTGTCAAAAGACAGGACACTGGGGGTGGCCATTATAGCAGCTGACAGTCTCACCGGGCGGGAAGAGTCGGGTAGCTCAGGAGTACAGCCACACAGCAGCACAGCAGCTACGGCGGCCCAGGAGCAGCAGCAGCCCCCACAGGAACAGGAGGCCGACACCTCAGTCTGCTCGGGCGGCTTGGGCGGCTCGGGCGGCTCGGGCAACTCGGGCGGCGCGGGCGTCTTGCGGGCGACAGCTCGGGCGGCTGGGGCGGCTTGCGGGTGGCTCACGGGCGGCTGGGGCGGCTCGCGGGCGGCGCACGGGCGGCTTACGGGCGGCTGGGGCGGCTGCACGGGCGGCTCAAGGGCGGCGTTGGCTGCTCACGGGCGGCGTCGGCGGCGACGGCGGCGTTAGCGGCTCACGGGCGGCGTCGGCGGCGTCGGCGGCTCACGGGTGACGTCGGCGGCGTCGGCGGTGCACGGGCGGCGTCGGCGGCGTCGGCGGCGTCGGCGTCGTTGGCGGCTCACACGGCTCACGGGCAAGCGGCTCACGGGCGGCGGCTCACGGGCGGCGGCGTCACGGGCGGCGGCGCACCAGCGGCGGTTGACGGGCGGCTGCGCTGACGGGCGGCGCTCACGGGCGGTGCTCACGGGCGGCGCTCACGGGCGGCGCTCACGGGCGGCGGCGCACGGGCGGCAGCGCACGGACAGGCCGCGGGCGGCGAACGGGCGCTAGGGCGGGCGCCGGGCGCTAGGGCGCTAGGGCAGGCGCTAGGGCGGGCGCTAAGGCGGCCGCTAGGGCGGGCGCTAGGGCGGGCGCTAGGGTAGGCGCTAGGGCGCAAGGCGCTAGGGCAAAAAAAAAAAAATTATAAGTGGTGGGCCCTAAGCACAGTTCCCACAGGGGAACCTGCTCTGATTCCATGAGAAGAAGCGAACGAGAATGGATGAACTATGAATGAAGTGAGTACAAATATGAAACCCTAATTGGGTTGTACCCCCTATGGGATACCCCACTATAGCCTACACAAATAAGTAAGCTATAATGTTCTGCAGCCTCATCTACAGTCACGATAAGCAGCAGCACTTAGCAAATCTGGAAGCAGTGTTTAAATTTTTTTACGAGCATCGGCTACTGACAAAGGGTTCCAAGTGCGAGTTTTTTCCGGACAGGCTAGAGTTTTTGGGTCACGTTATTTCGGAGGCTGGGGTCGAAATTGACCAAAAGAAGTTGGACACGGTAAAAGTGTGGCACCCCCCGACGAACATCACGGAGGTGCAGAGTTTTTTGGGGTTCATAAATTATGTGCGCCGGTTTGCCTCGACATGGCACGCTTAACAGCACCACTCACGAACTTACTGCGCAAGGGGGTCGTTTTTACATGGGGGGAGAAAGAGCATGCTGCCTTCTTGTCAGAATGTTATCTTATGTTCTAGCCTGTAGTGGGGTGGTCTATAGCGAGTACAACCCTTCTAGGGTTTGCTATTTGTATCCCCATTCCTGCTAGTTCAACTCTCTTCTTTCTTCTAATTTTGTCATGCTATCAGAGCAGGTTGATCCCCTTGGATCGATCCTGTGGGTGGGTTACCACCTCGCTTCCGCTGCAACTTTTCCTTCCCGCCGTGCGCCCCGAGGCGCGCGGCGGTTCTCTGCTCGCTGTGCGCCCCGAGGCGCGCGGCGGGCTTCTGCCCCGTCGGTCGCCGCGTCGCCTTCTGGAGGTGTCGCGACGGGCGACGGGGACACGTCGCGGCCCCGCCGCCTCACGTCGCGGCCCTGCCGCCTTACTTCGCGGCCCCGCCACCCCACTGTTGCGGCCCCGCCGCCCCACTTCGCGGCCCCGCCGCCCCACTTCACGGTCCCGCTGCCCTTCTGACGCGCCCCCGCCGTCCTCACTTCGCGGCCCCGCCGCCCTACACCTTCGGCCCCGCCGCCCTCCTCCCTCCCCGGCCCCATTTCCCGTCGCCCGTCGCGGCTCCCTCGGGGGGGGGGGGGGGGCGAGGGAGTGGAGCTAGGGGTGTAGTAGCGGGTGTGTGTCGGGGGAGTGGGACTGTTTGGGGAAGTTGCACGGAGGTTGCCGTCGTGTCGCCAGCAGCACCTGTAGTCCGGGGACTTCGTCCGGTAGCCCAGTCGTAGACTTCTACGCCAGCCGCCTGTGGGTCCGTTGCTCGTCTGCCGCTACTTTAGCCGCGGGGCCTGTTACTCCAGTATTCCGGGGGCTTCGCCCGGTAGCCGCTGTGCCAGTCTGCCTACTGTTGCCCGTGTGTCTGCAGCTTCAGCCGTCGCCTCCTATCTCCTCTCCCCTCACTCTCTCTCCTCCTCCTCACTTGCCCGTTGTGACTACCACTAGCTTTGCTTATAACTGTGGTCTTTAAACTATTGCTTCTTGAACTTGTGCTCAGAATGTGTGGTGACATTGTGATCCACCCTGAGCTTGTTATGCTTTGCTTGCTCTGCTGATTACACCCCACTTTGGCTATGGGGGTGTGTCAGAATGTTATCTTATGTTCTAGCCTGTAGTGGGGTGCTCTATAGCGAGTACAACCCTTCTAGGGTTTGCTATTTGTATCCCCATTCCTGCTAGTTCAACTCTCTTCTTTCTTCTAATTTTGTCACTTCTCTGCCCTAAAAACTGTTCTCTGTTCTCCGCCCGTACTGCGCATTGCTGACCCACACCGCCCATTCGAAGTAGTTACAGATGCCAGCGATATCGCTGATGAATAGTAGGAGTAGAGCCTAGGCTTAGTAGCCTAGGCCAAAGGGAGTCGAGAGGGTTTAGCAAGAAGAAGTGAGAGTTTCACTATAGCAAACAAGGAACATATAGGCAAGAGAACAAGAACAAGAGGTGCACCACCAACATTTTATAATAACTATACTAAACTACAGCTACATGCAGTTACAGATATATTCTAACACTCCCCCATAACTGCCTGCAGCAGGAGTTTGTGCAGAACACAACCTGCAGGGGTACACAGGCAACAGCAATAGCAGGCACGGTAGCAGAGCAGGTACAGCAGCAAAGGGACAGGCGACATCAAGACACTCCTGCCACCCCCTTACTCTCCTCCCTCCCCGACCACAGGAGGGGCAGCAGGGAGAGAGAGGAGGCGGGCTGCCTCTGGCTGGTCACCCCCTCCATCCCCTCACCCTCCCCCTCCCCCTCCCCCTCCCCCTCCCCCTCCCCCTCCCCCTCCCCCTCCCCCTCCCCCTCCCCCCCACACTGCTGCAGGAGCAGCAGAGGGGGGAAGAGAGGAGAGGTGGCGGGACGGCTGCTGGTTGGTCTCACACCCGCCACCCCTGTGCCACTCCCCCGGCTCCCCCACACCGTCACACCCTCCCCCCCAGCGGCAGCTGCAGCAGTGGGAACGAAAGGAGGAGGAGGGGAAGGGAAGCACACCACCCATCACCCCCACACCCGCCACCCCCATACCCTCCCCCCCACGGCTGCAGGGAGACGAAGGAGGAGGGGGGGGGGCGGGAAGAAAGCCGTAGAGCGGCTACAAAGGGTCGGCGCGGGTAGAGCAGGGGCGGCTGTAGCGAGTGCACGTACGGGGTGAGGCAGAGGCGGCTGCACCGAGTGCAGGAGCGGGGGCAGCTGCTCCAAGGGCAGGCGCTGGGTGGTGCAGGGGCGGCTGCACCGAGTCCAGGGGCGGCTGCACCGAGTCCAGGGGCGGCTGCACCGAGTCCAGGCGCGGGTGAGGCAGGGGCACCGTCGCGAGCGCTAGGGGCGGGTCCGCGGCAGCTCAGGACACCGCCGCGGGCGCCAGGGGCGGGTCCACGGCGGCTCAGGGCACCGCCGCAGGCGCCAGGGGCGGGTCCGCGGCAGCTCAGGGCACCGCCGAGGGCGCCAGGGGCGGGTCCCCGACGGCTCAAGGCACCGCCGCGGGCGCCAGGGGCGGATCCGCGGCGGCTTAGGACACCGCCGCGGGCGCCAGGGGCGGGTCCGCGGCGGCTCAGGGCACCGTCGCGCACCACGGGGCACGTGACGGGCAGTTCAGGGCACCGTCGCGTGCCACGGGGCGCACGACGGGCAGAAAAGATGTCACGCGCCACCCGGGCGCGGGACAGGACGAAAATCGCCACGCGCCCGAGGCGCGCGACCAGAAAAACAGTAGTGGAAGCGTGAGGCGGGCCCACAGGCCTGGACTTCACAGACTCTGATTCCATGATGAATAGTAGGAGTAGGGCCTATGATTATTAGCCTAGGCCAAAGGGAGTCGAGAGAGTTTAGCAAGAAGAAGTGAGAGTTTCACTATAGCAAACAAGGAACATATAGGCAAGAGAACAAGAACAAGAGGTGCACCACCAATAGTTTATAATAAATACACTAAACTACAGCTACAGGCAGTTACAGATATATTCTAACAATCGCCATCGGAGCCGTACTACTACAAGACTTCGGCAACAGCCTACAGCCCATCGCATACGAGTCATGAAAGCCGCATCCGCTTGAGAAAAATTACCCGATACACGACCGCAAAATGCTCGCGATTGTGCACGCATTTCCAGTGTGGCGCTGTTTCTTGACCGGCGCAGACGTGACAGTACGAATAGACCATAAATTACTATAGTACCTCCGCGCACAGCCCCACCTCAACCCACGACAGATCCGCTGGCTCGATTTCCTCGAGTCCAATTTTCACTACACGGTCACCTACAAAAAGGGGGCATCGAACATCGCCGACGCACTGACCCGCCCCACTGCCCAGATCCATGCAATAGTACTTGCCCTGACCAGCCTACTACTGACAGGACTATTTACCCACGGGTACCAAACGGATCCATTCTTCACAGGAGGGATATCGCAGCAGTTCGCAGCAGCAAAAGGATTTTATTACGTAAAAGCTGGGACCGACCGCATCCGAGTACCCTTTACACACTGCTACGGGAATTATTCTTACAGGAGGCACACGACGGAGTTACCTCGGGGCATTTCAGGGTAGAGAAAACACGGCAGCAGCTGCCGCGGTATTATTACTAGCCCGAAATGTTGACCGATGTTCAACGACATGTGGCATCGTGTCCCACTTGCCAGATCATGAAATCATCACGGAAGCGGTCGGCAGGACTATTGCAGCCGATACCACCCCCAGAGCGTGCTTGGCAGCAGGTGACGATGGACTTCGTCGCGGGGTTACCGGCCGGAGCGAGTGGGAACTACGCGATCCTGGTCGTCGTCGATCGACTAACGAAAATGGCACACTTCACAGCCTGCAAGAAATCAATCACAGCCGAAGAAACATCCCGCCTCTTCATCTCCGCCGTCGTTCGACTGCACAGGATACCAGCAGCGATAATCAGCGACCGCGACACAAAATGCACCAACAACTTCTAGCGGAACTTGTGGCAACAGTCCGGTACGCGGCTATAGATCCGCTCTTCGTACCACCCTGAGACCGACGAAAAGACAGAAAGGACAAATCAGACCATGGAGCAGCTCATCCGAGCCACATGCGACGATCCAACCACCTGGGAACGGCAGCTGCCACTCATCGAGTTCAAGTACAACAATTCGCCTTCCGCCACGACCCAACAGTCACCGTTTTATCTGAACCACGGACAAGACCCAACAGTACCCATGACTCCGAATCCCCACAACCGGGTGCCACGAGCGCAACAGTTTGCCAAAAATTTACAAGCAGCATGAACTCGAGCAGCAGACGCAATTAAAAAATCAAACCCTATCGCCACCGCCACCGCCGACATGTCACTTACGAGCCCGACGACCAAGCTTTACTCGACACCCAGAACCTCCGGCTGCCCATTCCTCCAAAACTCCGCCCTCGATATTGTGGGCCATTCCGCATGAGCCACATGATCACACCCGTCACCGCCCATCTCCTCCTCCCTGCTGACTGGAACGTCAGCCCGTCCTTCCACGTTAGCCTGCTCTGCCCCTACGTCCCATCCACCAGACAACTACCCCGCAACCGCCCAGCCAGCATGACATGATCGCTGACTGAGCCAATCATCACGCCCGAGAAAATTCTGAGCCACCGAGTTCGTGACCCATGAGGAGCTCGAAGGATCGAATTCCTGATCCACTGGAGAGACCGTACACCCACCGAAGACAACTGGGTTCCCCTGGGCAGAATCGAAAACCACCCTGTCCTCACCGAGTATCTTTGCTGCCGAAATTATCGAGATGTACACGCACTTTCGTAAGGAGGGCCTCCTTAGGGGAGTGGGGGGGGGGGGGGGGGGGGGGGGGGGGGGGGGGGGGGGGGGGGGGTGTAAGGAAAATTCATTTTCCTTACTTTGCATCCCTGCTCAGCGCGTACACCACTGTTCCTGCCAACAGCACCCAACGGTAAACCGTTACCACTCGCGACATTCGCCTCGACACTGTTCCCACCGCTGTTCATGCTGATATAACCAAGGATCCAGTAGATAGGATAGAATATGTTAAGTCTGAGAGGAGACAATGAAGTCTCTGTAGTGACCTTGTTGAATAATAATTGAAAGAGAACAAGATGATTAAAAGATAGGAGTACAAGAGATTTAATAGAAATCTAGCTAGCCATGTACTCTGAGGGGTACATTCCCTTATTAACTATATTGCATAGCTACAGTAACCGTGACTTTTGCTATCCTCGACAGTTACCATGTTGCAGTGAATTAACTGTCGTGCGGTTACTGGATCGTCAAGGGTCACGACCGTTGACTTCCTCAGACGGTTGACCTTCAGGTGACCCTCGACATTCCGCATGCTCTATCTGAGCTATTGCGGTACTGGTACAGTGGAACAGCTTCGGGAATGCTTTATATAACCTTTCGGTTATTCCAACACTCCCCTTCATTCCTGACGGTGGGCCACGTGGGATTTTTTGGTGATCCCGCAGAGGTCGGCGCAGCGTTGGTACTGCTGACATGGCAGCTTCTTCATCAAGAAATCAGCTGCCATGTCACCGGTCGGGCAGTACGTCAGCTTGACTTTCCCTTTGTCGATTTCATCCTTCACGAAGAAGTAGCGAAGGGCGATGTGCTTGGTGCGGTTGACGAAGCCGGGCTTGTTCGCGATCTTTATTGCGCTCTGATTGTCGCAGAGTAACGTGAAGTGCCCGTTCATCGTCACTTTCGCTTCTTGCAGGAGCTCCACCAGGTACAGTCCTTCGCGAACAACTGCGCTAGCTACGATGAATTCTGCTTTTGCTGATAAGAGAGCGATAAGTTCCCGCTTCTGAGAGTTCCAGGAGATGAGTTCGGCAGGTTGGAGTTGAAAAATGAATCCTGTGCGGGAGCGTCTGTTTTCAACATCTCCAGCGTGGTCGGCATCTACGTAGCCATGGAGCTGTAGAGTAGCGGTGAGGTTAGCTTCGTAGGTGAGACTGACGTCGGGAGTGGAGATGAAGTACTGTAGTGCTCGGCGTAGATCCAATAGATTCTCCCCTTCAGGTCGCTTCAGGTACTGTGCGAGCTGGCTTGCGACGTAGGAGAGATCGGGCCGGCACGTGACGGCGGCAAACAGGAGACATCCCAGCTGCTGCTGATAGAGGCGATGGTTGTCTAGAGAGAGCGGTGTGGTGTATGGCTCGTGGTTAGGAGGAGGAGTGCGATAGGGGGTAGTGAGGTTGATTGGTGCGATGGAGAAGCGCTTCGCGAGTATTTCAGCGTAATTGGTGTTTCTGGTTCCGCACGGTAACCGACTGTCTTTTGATAATATTTTTTGTCGCGCTGCTTCGTCGTTTGCCTCCCCTTCTAGTCCTGTGTCGGTGGCGGAGTCGGTGTCGGCAGCGAGCGCGCGAATTGTTTTTCGCTCCAGAAGCACGCGGGGAATGTCGATGATGTCGTCGGTGTCACCGGCTTCGACTTGGTCTTCGATAACGAGCAGGCATTGGTTGGGCCATTCCCGAACTGGGAGTCCCTTCACGGGGATTCTGAAGTAACTGTATTCAGCGCCGATGACCTCAATTCCTTGTGGTCCTTGTACTCGCGGCTCCGGCTCCTCGGTAGGTTCGGGTAACTATGTTGGTTCTCCCATAAATTCGTAGGCTTCTTCTTCTTCTTACTCTTCTGCCATTTGCTCGACTGTATCAGGGGCGTATTGATCTGGGAGAGGTGGACCTCCCCAGCAGGTGCCGCGAGTTGCCCAGTATGGGTCGACGATGGCAACTTCCGCAGGAGGGAAACCAATTGCTTCTGCGTGCCCTTTTTCTGCTTCGGCCGTGGTGTCCCATCCTCCTCTGGCGCTCCATGTGTCTTCAGCGATCTCTGCTTCTCCAACTGCTTCTCCTGCTGTTACGCCAACTTCCTCTGCTGGAGCTGCGCCCCACCCACTTGCGGTTGCTTCTTCTGGAGTTAGTACTTCTCCCCAGGATCCGAGCGCGGGCTCGGAAGTGTTCCAGCCCGGCCAGTGTGTCTTCGCTGTCTTGTTTTCCTCGGTTGGTTGAGTTGCAGGTCCTGATGTGCCGCTGTCTTCTTCCATTGTGGCAGGTCCGGTTTCTGCAGGGTTGGAGGTTGAGGCAGTCGGGACAGTGTGCAAGCATAGAAGGCTGTCGGAGGCTGGTCGCTCGAGGTCCATCTCGTCGAGATGTGACCATGTTGGTGGCTCCGTGGGAGTTGTTTTCAGTAGCAGTGTACGGTGGGAGTCGCCGGTGGTGCACTCAGCCGAAAACTGCAGCACGAAGACTCCATCATCATCGATCGTCTTTCCGATGTAGGTTTCGTTGTGGAAGAGCTCAAAGGTCTTTTCCTTCAGATTGCTGCGAATGTCGATTCCGCACCGCATGAGTTGAGCTGATGAGAGTAGGTTGTATTGTAGGTCAGGGGCGACGAGAACGTCCCCGATGTGAATGGTGAACTTCGTGCCACTCACGTGGTGCCTGGCGGAGACCGTAGACTGGCCGCCGGAGGCTCCAGTGGGTGCCAAGAGGAAAAGTCCCAGACAAGCCAAGCGGGCGGCGCAGCCAGATCTCCTCGTGCAGGCTACCCTGCAAGAAAGCAGTGCTGAAGTCAAGAGAGTGAAGCTCGTAGTCGCGCTGAGCGGCTGTGTGCAGCAGCACCCGAAGAGTGGTCATCTTTTGGGTGGAAGAGAAGGTCTGAAAGTAGTCGACCCCCTGCCGCTGACTGAAGCCACGAGCCACGTACCTCGCCTTGAAGACAGGCGGGGAACCCTGCGGTCGCTTCACCCTGAAAATCCACATGCCACTGATGATGTTCGCCCCAGGTGGGGGAACCTCGTCAATGTAGGTGCCTGTGGACTTCCAAGAAGCCATCTCTGCGTCCATAGCTGCCTCAGGGGCAAGTAGTACGGACGCGAGATGAGGTGAAGCAGCAGCCAGACACTGGAACTCCTCCTGCCTGTCCTCAAGGACGTCCGTGCCAAGGGCACACTCACCCCCGACGGATGGAGGACAGACAGACTCAGACTCAGCGACAAGACTAGCAGCGTAGTCTAGACGATAGCGAGAAGCAAAGTCGACGAGCTCAGCAACTAGGGCAGACGCAGCAGTGGACTCAAAAGAAGGGTCAGTGACGTCAGTAGCAAGGAGACACGTGACAGTAGGACTGGCCGCACGAAGAGAGTCCGACTCAGGGTCGGCAAGAGCAGGAAGAGAGGACTCAGGAGGAGTAGGCGAATGGGCATGCAGAGGAGCAGTGGACGGACGCAGAGACATCCGGTGCGTGCCAGGGACAGGAGGAGGACGCTGACGCGAACCACGACCACTAGTGCGAGCAGCACGGACAGGCAACGCAGGGCGAGACGCAGGCTCACGACGCTCAGCAAGACCTCCAGTAGGACTAGTGTAGGGAGAAGGAGCAGGCAGTGGGGAGGCCGGCTGTAACTGTAACTGTGACGGGACAGGCTGTGGACACTCTAAGAGAGGAGGAGGACCAGTAGAAGGCAAAAGGCCAAGAACCTACTGAAGAAGTGGAACGAAGTACGGCCAAGGCCGCGCGGCAACTTCAGACACAGCAGGGACAGCACCAGCACCCCCAGCGGCAGCACCAGCGCCAGCAGCACCTCCAGCTCCAGTAACTCCAGCAGCACCGCCGCCAGGACCGACAGCAGTAGCCTCAGCGCCAACACCCTCAGCAGCTCCAGCTCCAGACGCACCCGCCGGCCCAGCTGCTCCAGTACCTCCAGTACGAGCACCTCCGGGACCCACGGGACCAGCACCCCCAGCAGCCGAAGAACCTCCAGCTCCAGCAGTACGCCACCAGCGCCGGGCAAACCACTCGCGCAGCTCCTGTGAAGAGAGTGGCTCCCGTCGAGACGAAGCACCCGGAGATCGGCCAGGCACAGCACCGCCAGACGCCACACGAGCAGGCCCAGCTCGCTCAGGCTCCGCACCCGTAGGTACAGCACCTCCAGGCGGAGCACTCCCAGGCTCAGCACCCCCAGGCTCAGCACCCCCAGGCTCAGCACCCCTAGGCTCACCACCCCCAGGCTCAGCACCCCCAGGCTCAGCACCCCCAGGCTCAGCACCCCCAGGCTCAGTACCCCCAGGCTCAGCACCCCCAGGCTCAGCACCCATAGGCTCAGCACCCCCAGCCTCAGCACCCCTGGGCGTAGCACCCACACGCTTAGCACCCCCAGAGTCAGCACCCCCAGGCTTAGCACCCTCAGCAGCACCATAGTCACCAGTGACCTCGACAGGCTCGACTGCGTTTACCAGGGACACACCTGAAGGGGACGGACCCTGAGGGGGGAGGGGTTCTAGCGGAGGGGGACTTGGTACAAGGAAGAGCGGCGGCGGGGGGAGGGACGGAGTGCGGTTGTGGAAGAGGCGGAAGTAGGGGACCGACTCGTCAAACGTGACGTCCTGGGAGGACAGAACACGGCGGGAGGTGAGGTGGTAGAACTGCCACCCTGTCGCGTCAGGGGGGAAACTCAGGAAGACGCAAGGAGCAGCACGAGGGGACAGCTTGTCTGCGGACAAGTCGCGGACCAGCCCCCGAGATCCCCAGACACGGAACGCAGAAGCATCGCCAACCTACAGCAAGTCTGGGGAGGTGACCGGCCTGGAGACCCGAGGGTGAAGGTTGATCTGATGCGCCGCGTACCAAACCGCAAACGGCCACAGAAAATGGAGGGCAACCACATGCATCATGGACGTACGGGCGACGTCCATGACCATGCCAATGCGGCGCTCAGCAATCCCATTTTGCTGTGGAGAGTCCAGAAGCGTGAAGGTCTGGCAGATGCCTCGTGCACGAGAGAAGGCTCACAAAAGGCCACAGGAGAACTCTCCGCCTCTGTCAGAGTGCAGACGCAGAATAGGTAAGTCCGAGCCGAAGCTCTGCCTGAGTTGGAGACGAGCTGCACAGATCCAGTCGATCAACACCTTAGTGACATCACCCTTGCTGCGCAAGGGGAAGACAGTGGTGTAACGCGAGTAGTCGTCAACCACCAACAGGAAGTAGCGCTCGTGACCCTGTCCACAGACGCGGGCCGGGCCCCACACGTCCATGTGAAGCATCTGCAGCGGATCCTCTGTCGAAGGAAACTGGGAGGTGTGAGGGGCAGCTCGCTGCCGCCCCTCGACACAGGGGACGCAGGTAGGGCCAGGCCCCGGAGGAAGGGGAGGGAGGGACCGGGGAAGACCAAAGACAAGGACACGGGAGGCCATGCCTCGGAGACGAAGCAGGGAGGGGTCACCAAGGCGGCGGTGGTGCCAAAGGAGAGTCTCATGAGACAGGAGGCGACACGAGTAGGGGGCAGACTCAGGACCAGACCTGGACGCTAGAGCAAACACCTGACCCGACGCAGCTACCTGACCAGACGCAGTGACTAGAGGAGACGCAGTGGTCACTGTGTACAGGCTCGACCCCTGCCGACGTGTAAACGTGGCCAGGTGTCGGCCTGTCCGAGCGTCCGTTCAGTGGGTGACCCGCTGACTCGCATGAGTGAACTGGTGCACCCCCGCATCCTGTAGGTCAGCACCACTCACCAAGTTCGTAGAGAACGAGGGGAGGTAAATACCAGACAGGGTGCCAGAGGGGGCCACCGAACACGGGAGGATTGTGGAGAAGTGAGCAAGGACAGGACCCCCAGAGGGGTCTGCCAAGGAGACTGCAACTGGCCGACCAAGCGGCGTGAGTGTGGTGCGGTCTTGAAAGAAGGAGCGAGAAGCCCCCGAGTCAAGTGTGAAGGTGTGGGAGGCCGAAGCCGACGCAGTACCTGAGAGCGCAGACTCACCAACACCTGAGGAAGCAGATGCACTAGCACCTAGAGCAGTAACCTCGCTAGCACCAAGAGCAGTAGCCTCACCAGCACCTAGAGTAGCAGTCTCAATGCCCGGGTCAGGCGGGAAACACCGGTAACAGTCACCCTCATCACTAAGAGACACAGTATATATAGCAGCAAGAATAGCATCAAAGTCAAGGTCAAAGATCGCTACCCCTGCCCTAGACAGCTCGCCCCAGCGAGGAATCTCAGTGGCCTCAGGGAACTGGTGACGCCAAGCGTCCGTCAGACGGCCAAAGCAGCGCTGGGTGGGGTGCGCACCCCCACACTGCTAACCCGCACGGTCGCCGGTGCGCAGGACGTAGGTGCACGGACCAGTACCCCCACCCCGCTGGCGTGCAGTGTACCACTCACGGAGCTGCTGAGGGGACAGGGTCTCCCGATTGCGCTGTTGCTGCTGGCGCTGACTACCACCGGAGCCACTCCTCTGTGAAGAGCCACGACCGCCTCCTCCTCCTCCTCTGCCACCGCCTCCTCCACCTCCGCCACCTCCACCACCTCGGCTCCCACCGGCGCCGCCGCCGCCTCCGCCTCCACTGCCGCCACCACCACCACCACCCCCGCCACCACCCCCACCGCCACCCCCACCCCCTCCGCCGCCTCCATCGCTGCCTCCACCGCCCCCGCTAGCTCATCCAGCGCCCCTGCCCCCCTTGCCCTCGCCAGGGCGGCGTCTCCCGCTAGGGGTATACGCCGCAGCGACCGACTGAAGCCCAACGAGGTCGGCCGCAGCAGCAGAGGCAACAAAGGGCAAAAGGGGGGAGGGGGAACACCTCTCAAAGATGGGGGTGCGCGGGTCACCACGAGAGGCTCCTGTAGCAACTATGCCCTTCTCTGCTGCTAAGAGGGCCTTCTCCAGGAGATCGACAGTGAGAGTGGTGGGACAGACTGAGAGGAAGTGGTCCCTGACTACGCGAAGGGAGTCAGGGAGGCGGGTGATTATGTAGTAGAGAGTGATGTATATGGTGGGGGGGGGTTCTTGGCGCAGAATTCAGCAGGAAGCGCAGCGCGGTAGCGAGTGTCACTAGTGCGGAGATGCGTAATGAGGTCAGCGACTGTGGGAAGGGCAGCAAGGTCAGGGAAGAGGTACGGTAGCATGAGGCGGCTCAGTGCAACAGTGGCAGGGGAGGAGTAGCGTGCAACTACAGCGTCGTACAAGGTCTGAGCACTCTTGTACTGGCTAAAGTGCGCATGCTCAGAGGTAGGCAGGTGGCGACGCACAGCAAGACGTGCACCAGCATCGCGCGTGGCCCAGTGTGAGCGAACAGTGGCATCAGCATCAGCAGTAGGGGCAGGAGAGGCACCAGAGGTGAGGTCAAAGAGAGAGAGACCATCTACCCTATCGCACTGTAAGAAAAGCTGCAGGTCATCTACCCAAAGGTCAAAGTCAATGGCTCTACCCTCAGCGTCAAAAGCGAGGACACTAGGGGTAGCCATGACAGTAGTAGACTAGCAGCGCGGACAGTGAGGTAAGGGCAGTGCAGTGATAGAAGCGCTGCTCTTACCAGACAGGGCGGTTCGGCGGCGCGAGCGAGTCCGCTGCAGGGCGACTCGGCGGCTTGGCTGCTGGGCGGCTCGGCGGCTCGGCTGCTCGGCTGCTCGGCTGCTGAGCGGCTCGGCGGCTCGGGTGCTCGGCTGCTCGGCGGCTCGGCGGCTCGGCTGCTCGGCTGCAGGGCGGCTGGGCGGCTCGGCTGCTTGGCTGCAGGGCGGCTCGGCGGCTAAGCTGCTGGGCGGCTCGGCGGTCGGCTCCTCGGCTGGGTGAGGCGGTCCGGGCGGCTCGGGTGGCGGCCGGTGCTGCAGCAGGCGACGGCGCCTGCGCCGTAGTGGTGACGGCGCGGCCGCGTGGGGACGGCGCCGAGGCCGGCAAAGGCGGCGCCGGGGCCGCACAGGTAGGCGACGGGACGGGATGAGGAGCGCCGGGGCCGCAGGTAGGCACCGGGGCCGCAGGTAGGCGTCAGGGCCGCAGGTAGGCGTCGGGGCCGCAGGTAGGTGACGGGGCCGCAGGTAGGTGGCGGGGCCGCAGGTGGGCGCCGGGGCCAGTAGGTAGGCGCCGGGGCCTCTAAGGGCGGTGTCAGGGCCGCAGGGCAGCGCGAGGGCCGCGGGGTAGGCGACGAGGCCGCAGGACGGCGGATCGGGGCCGGGAAAGGGCGGCGCGATGGCCGCGGGGTAGGCAACGAGGCCGCAGGGCGGCGGGTCGGGGCCAGGAAGGGCGGCGCGAGGGCCGTAAGGCAGGCGACGGGGCCGCTAGGGCAGCAGATCGGGGCTGCAAGGGCGGCGCGACGGGGTCAAGAAAGGGGGAGCGCGATTCGGGATAGGGCTGAGTGCGCTCCGGGCAGGAAAAAAAATATCGAATTGGTGGGCCCTAGGAACAGTTCCCACGAGGGAACCTGCTCGATACCATGAGAAGATTGAAACGAGAATGAATGACTAAGGAATGAAAGTGATACAAGTATGCAACCCTAGAATTGTGTAGCCCATATAGGCTACCCCACTACAGCCTACACAACATTATAATTTGACATCTGATATGGTTGCTCGATTGCGAAGGAGTGACTGGCATTGTCGCCAGTCGGGGCCGAGGCCAGAGATGACCATCGAGAAGAACATGTCGTCAGGGACAATCCCACTGCATTTCTTGACTTGGTCACGCAGATTGCGGCACCGGTTGACATACAGTCCCGCTTTCTCCCCTTGCTTCATTTTAACTGAAGTCAGTTGGCTGAGTAGACGGCTCATCGTAACTGGATCTGGGGCGCCACCACGGGGCAGCGAGGGGCCGCGCGCGGCTCCGTAGGGCGCCGCGAAGGGGCAGCGGGAGGGCGGCGACGGGACCGCATAGGGCGGCGACGGGGCCGCTGCGGGCGGCGATGGGGCCGCAGAGGGCGGCGAGGAGGCCACTGCGGGCGGCGACGGGGCCGCTGCGGGTGGCGAAGGGGTCCCTGCGGGCGGCGACGGGGCCGCTGCGGGTGGCGACGGGGCCGCTGCGGACGGCGACGGGGCCGCTGCGGGCGGCGACGGGGCCGCTGCGGGCGGCGAAGGGGTCACTGCGGGCGGTGACGGGGCCGCTGCGGGCGGCGAAGGGGTTGGTGCGGGCGGTGACGGGGCCGCTGCGGCGGCGACGGGGCCGCTGCGGGCGGCGACGGGGCCGTAGAGGGCGGCGACGGGGCCGCTGCGGGCGGCGACGAGGCCGCTAAGGGCGTTGACGGGGCCGCGAAGGGGGAGGGAGGGGCCGAGTGGGGGGCGCGAAGGGCGGCGACGGGGCCGCGAAGAGCGGCAACGGGGCCACGAAGGGCAAATCTCCGCGCGCCGAAAAATGCGTCGCACGCCACGGGGCGTGCGACAGATCGAGTAGCAGCGGAAGCAGGTGGGCCCACAGGCCAGGAGCGTACCCGCTCTTATAGCATGTTAAGAAACGAGGAATGAGTTAGGAGCCATAGCTAGGTAGGCCCTAGCTAGGCAAGAGAAGTTTAAGCAAAAGAGGGGTTTCACTAGCAGCAATGAGGATACATATAGCAAACCCTAGATGGGTTGTACTCGCTATAGAGCACCCCACTATAGGCTAGAGAATAACATTCTGACATATACCATGCTGATATAACCAAGGATCTAGTAGATAGGATAGAATCTGTTAAGTCCGAGAGGAGACAATGAAGTCTCTGTAGTGACCTTGTTGAATAATAATTGAAAGAGAACAAGATGATTGAAAGATAGGAGTACTAGAGATTAAATAGAAATCTAGCTAGTCATGTACTCTGAGGGGTTCATTCCCTTATTAACTGTATTGCATAGCTACAGTAACCGTGACTATTGCTATCCTGGACAGTTACCATGTTGCAGTGAATTAACTGTGGTGCGGTTACTGGATCGTCAATGGTCACGACCGTTGACTTCCTCAGACGGTTGACCTTCGGGTGGCCCTCGACATCCCGCATGCTCTATATGAGCTATTGCGGTACTGGTACAGTGGAACAGCTCCGGGAATGTTTTATATAACCTTACGGTTATTCCAACAGTTCACAACGCGACCCAATGTCACAGTTCGGTTGGTAACTCGTGCTACGGATCTCGGCCCGGGCATTTCCCAACCTCGGCGCCAGGCCCGTCGCGCACCCCATTTTCACGCATTACCGTTACCATGGTAGTTTCGCTATATATTCTTCGCTCATGCCTTCGCTCATTGGACTCCTGCTTTGATAGTGCAATTCTAGTTCGATCACTCAATTGCACTCTGTAAGGGATACACTATTATTTATGTTAGGGCTGTCACCATGTGTGCAGAGGTTTTCCTGTACAACTTTAGTGCCCCTGGATGAGGGCCCCCATTACACACGCTTGGTGTCGCCTTTGTGTCATGCAGGAAGACCTCAAGCGTGAAACTGCTTATGAAACAGGTCCTCCTAGATTGAGACCCCCTCAATACCGCAACACTACCTCCTAAGGCTTGTGTTGCGTCATTGTCGGTGGTTTCCCACGCAAAGCCCTGCCCGAAATGGGACCAAGCTGTACTGCTGCTGACTCAGGCAGGGTGTTTGATCCGTCCGAGCTGTAATTGATCCGTCCGAGCTGTAATTGATCCGTCCACACATCCATCCAGCCAAATTCTCTCCGCTGACGTGCAGTTTTTGTCGAGCCCAGAAGGAATTTCCTCGTTCCTCCGCCTCGATCCAGTTTGCCCTACTGTTCACTTCGAGATGAGCCAAATACTTGCGACCAACATCATACATACTCAGATTACTCCCGAGCAGTCTCTCAGGTGGAATCAAACTGGGCTTCCTCAACGCTGATTGATCATCGCTTTTAAATCTCATTTTTCACGGTGGTCAAAATCTTTAGGAAGTAACAAAAATAGAACCATCCAGTTTACCCTCCCGCCTTGGATATGTTAGATTAAAGTACGGAAGTTTACAGCAGGGTAGAAAAAAAATCCTTAGAAAATCTGGACGCATTTTTGTGAGGGATCAATCCTAATAACTGGAAAGGGCATTAGTTTTACGGTTGATGCCTCCCGAGTCACATCCCTTTTAAATTGGGTTTCATTATTGGGTCAGGTGGGATGCAAATATATTTTTCCAAAATATAGGGCGGCTTTCCGTAGTTAGGGTTGACCAATCCCAAAATTTGTATAGGTTTGCGACAGGTTATGTATTTATATTTTCAAGTGATGGAATTTTTTTAGCGAGTATATATAGAAAACAAACACGAATAACTTAATTATATATCGTAAAATCATGTTTCTGTTGGTGACTATATATGAGAAACTACTCGGGAATAATCTGAGTATGTATGATATTGGCCAAAATTCATGCAATCGTTGTCGTAGTAATGTACTCCACTGACCTGCCAGCAACTGCTACCGGCCAACTTTATTGATAGTCAAATTATGTGAGAGAAATTTTGCACTTGTACTCAACCTTCATTTGTCATCGCTAATTGGTGCTCGAGTTTCAATCATAATTTTCAAGCTAATAACAAACAAAAAATGTGACAAAAACATAATGCAATTACCAAACTAAAAAATACAAAATTGTATCAAGATGCTAGTTAGGAATAGAAAAAAACCATTGAGTACTTAAACTATTAAATTTGTATCAAATGCGAATCGTATAAAGGTGAAAAATATCTATTGTGAAAAAGGATGCCAAATGATAATAACTCAATGGATTGGGGTTGATGGCACTATTAACCCTCTGTCGAGCGTGGACCTGCTAACCTCGTAAACCTCCTCGAACGACATCAATTCTGAAACATCATACGAGAAGTTGTTTAGGGTTAATGCCATTATGACTGGATGCCTTTTAGCAGGAGGTTATTTTTCATTGCCCGCGGGTAGCAGGCTCTGTTAGGCAGTGTCGTTTGTCCAAGCAGATAATAATAAGCACTTGACAACTCCCTGTATTCAGTGTTAATATTTTCAAATTCCGTCCTGGTTTTCCAAGCGTTTTAGTATATTTCCTTTTTTGTTGGCTATGTGCGGAGCTGCTGGTGGCGACATTGTTTCAACACTGTGCTTATAAACAAAACACAGTATTTGTAGTTACTATACTGCGAGATAGTTGGTTGATTACGTTCGCAAACCGCTTCTGGCATAATTCGAGTATCAATGAAGTTGGCCGCCAGTCCTACGGCACAAAATATGATCGACGAGTCGCGCATTCTCGAAGCCAATGTGCGGTTGAGCGAACAAGCTGGCCAATGGCCACAGACGAATTCCTCCTCACCCCCACAGTCCCCCCTCTTGTTGACACCACCCCATACGCCTCGGACCCTCTAACCAACCCCGAACAAGATATCTTCCCCCAACAATCCCCCCAACCATCCCCCAATCCCCCTCCCATCACTAATTCAACACCCCGTATGGCCCCGCCAATATCCCTTTCCGCCCCCCACACTTGCCTCACCCCGCCTTGCTCACAGCCAAATTTTATCCCATCTACAGTTGTAGGTGGAACCCAGGTGTTCCGGGTTAGAGGCTCTCGCTAAGAGAGTCGCTTTTCCCTCCTGAGTAGAATTTTCCGATATCGCCTAGGGTTGGCCCGACCCCATATAGTCCCGTTTTTGGCGGGAAATCTGGCAGCTTGACCGAATCATTGCACGAATCAGCTCCGCAACCAATCAGAGGCTCCATATCGAACCGGCCCTAACATTAATGGAAAACGATGAAGAGATCATTGATTCGATCTTTTAACTTATAAAATTGTAAGTAATTGTTTCTCTTGTCCGTGACTACTTCTCAATCCGGTCGCGCTGTCTCCAGTGCGATCGACGATGACATCTTGTTTATCTTGCTTACTGGGTAGAAAAGAAGTTTTATGGTTACTACTCGACCCCCGAACCATATAGTACTTTGTTTGTTTTTTATCGTTAGTCATGCAACATTGATCAGCGTGGAAAACCGTGCGACTGGAAGTTCAAGGAAGCGCGGTCCAAATCTACGTAAATGCCAAACTCCATAAACTAGTAGCAAAACAACCACTCTTCATGCAGTTTTCGTGAACGGGACTATAAGTTCACATTTTGCCTGGGGTTCGAAGGTTTTGCCACATAGTCCGCGCGCAGCTATGTTGATCCGTTGGACTACATAAACGAGAACATTTGTATACCTGATGCCCGTTTGAGTCCCCCATACTTGGGTTGTGCTCTGGGCTCTTAAACGTTTTAGCCATTTCGCCTAGTTCGTTGCATTACGCCAGGGTGTTGAGGTGCTTCTAAAAAACACAGGTTGTAACGCGTTTGTTTTTTTCCAAAACAGTGCTGGTGGGCCTGTGTTGTTGTCAGTTGAGGGTTTTGGGTTTATGCGTGTTTCTGGCCAAGAAACAAGAACCTACCGGGTGGGCATGGTTTGTTTTGCGCCTAAGATTCATACTTTGGCGTTTCCTCGCCCAAATGCAAGTTGATCCGCGTGCCTATAACCTGGGTGCAGCTGAGTGGGAAAAAAAACACGGGTGCAGAGTTTCTGAAATGTCCAAGGCAAATTCGCGCGCAGTGGTTGGGCATCATTTGTACACCTGATGCTCACCCCATGCACGCGAATTTGCCTTGCGCCGGATGGATACGCTGCACCCGAGGTTGTTTCCCCAGCCTCATGCACCTACATTACAAGCGCGTCGCGTGGTTATCAACCAATAGTAACGAACAGACCGAAGTCAAGCAGAATAGACTGAAGTCAAATATGGTAACAGATCTTGTATATAAGCACATGCGAATCCTTTTTAGCTAGCTGCGAATTGACGAAACTTAGCGAAATGCCTTGATACAGCTTATATGCCCCCTTCACGAGGCAACCGGGAGGGGCTCAAACAGGCATCAGGAGTATAGACATTCGCTCATGGAATGCCTGGTCCGTAAATAGCAGCGCGACGGAACCCCATGAGCTCCCGCACCATTTCTAGAACTGCTAGGGTGTACATATGATGCCCGACCAATGCACGCGAAATTGCCATGCACCGGATAGAAACGCTGCATCCGAGCTGGAAACCCCTGCTTGCTGCTCCCACAGTACAATCACATGGGTGGCTGGCAACAGTACACGCAACTCAGCCATCAATGCACGTTCATTCCCGAACAAGCCACGCCAACCCACTTTCCCTTTGTTTCTAGGCCTGGAGTCAGAGAGGCGAAATGAATGGACGAAACGACTATGGTTTCGTGAACGCATTCGCCCATAAGGGCCGCCACCTGAGCAAGGATCATCGTGCGTGTAACACGCATTTGGTCAGATTAACCCTGCCACGTGTATATCGGGACCTGCAAGGTACAAGCGCATTACCAGCCAGGCGTTGTTCGCCCGACCCACGTCAGACAATCGAGGGTGTGGTTACCAAACCAGTTGCTAAAAAATGCAAGCCAGGTGCATGGAACGAACACCAACCACACAAATGTGACATCCAACAAAGAACAGGCCCCAGTCTTGCACAGCACGCCCGACCTGTGATGATAAAATGTGTGCAACTAATTCACTAATTCACCTCTGTCTCTCACACCCCAGTCGCACACAATGCCCCGCTTTAACCGACGGGAGCAGCTCCCGCTGCATATCAAGCGCGCTATTTGCGTGCACCACGTAGACAACCCCCGCCTGCGTCATGTCCACCTGGCGAGGTGGTGTTACTCGCAGTTCGGATTGCGCCCAGATCGTTCCATTGTCGGCCGCGTCTTGAAGAGCGCCGAGCTATGGGATGTTACGGCTGGTGGCGACAACCAAATGCGACGTCGAGGTGGCGCATGGCCTGAGCTGGAGCAGGCCATGGCGCGGTGGATCGCAAACGCAGGGCCCGCTGGCGTGCCTTTGACGCTGCAGACCATCCGCGACCATGTCGCGACGATGGCACGGAACATGGGCATTCCGCCCACATTCCGATGCTCCATAGGCTGGGTGCGGCGTGCTTTGAGGCGCCAGGGAGTGAGGTGCCGGGCAGCACAAGGCGAGGCGGCTAGTGCGGACATGGCCGCCGTGCGCCACGCACGTGAGAAGCTGCCGCAACTCCTCACGCATCTCGGTGTCACCCCGCGGGACACGTTCAACATTGATGAGACGGCGCTCTGGTTGTCGGTCCTGCCTAGGCGCACGTACAGCAACGGTCGCATTCCGGGCCGCAAAATCTCGAAAGAGAGGCTCACCGTGGCATTCCTCGTCAATGCTGACGGGAGCCACGTCTTCCGACCGGTCGTTATCAGTAAGGCTAAGCGGTCGCACGACTTCCGCCCGGATTATGACCCGGAGTCCCTGTGCTACTGGCGGCACTACGCCAAAGGCTGGATGACCTCGCCGGTAAGGTCGTCGTTGTTCACAGTTTAACGGGTCCATGATGCTTCGCAAGTATTACGCGTAATAGCTCACCTAACTGTAATGTGTTAACGATTTCAAAATTCTCATGTACATTCCGCCTTCCCTCCCGCTCCCCTACATGCAGTTATTCACGCATTTCATATCGCAGCTCAATGCTGCCATGTACGCTGAAAATCGCAAGATTTTGGTGCTGCTCGACAACGCGAGCAGCCACATGCTCCGCTCACAGCTCGCGTGGAGCGAGATCGTCTGCGGGATGCGGACGACCTGCATGAGCAACGTGCGGCTCGTTTTCTTGCCGTCGAATACCACCGCATTCACACAACCGCTCGATCAGGGCATCATAGCCACCGTAAAAGCCCGCTACCAACAGCATTGGTTGCGGGCCTTCTCGGCCTTGTGGAACGGCGAGGGCGCGACTACCGCCGTCGCCCGTTTCCGCCCCAACTTGCGCGATGTCCTCGCGTGGCTGTCGGACGCGTGGATGTCTGTCGGCGAGCGCACCATTCAACGGTGCTGGTGGCGCACGGGGTGTCTGCCGCTGTCATGGTCCCTGGAGATGTCGCATGTACACGACGATGAGCCCACCCCTGCCGTCTACCCCGACATCGAGCTCGACGACGACATCGACGATGTCGGGACTCTCATCAGCGGGCTCGCACTCGGGAATACGGCGATGACGACCGCAGAGTACGTCGCCATCGACGACGGCGAGCCGACAAGCGCCGAGGGCGCTGAGGGACAGCCTGCGAATGAGCCGTGCTCGGGCGTAGACGCCGAGCTCTGGCAGGCGCCGACTACCGTTCTCGCCGTCTACGACGACGCCGACCCCGTGTGCCGCGAAGCGCGGCGCACTGCCCGGGCGGCATGCGAGATGCTTATAGGATACGCACGGGCCACCCGCATCACGCCGCGCGATCTGTGCCATCTATTCGATATACGCAACCCCATTATAATCGCGCGGATGGAGCGGGCTAGCCCGTCGATCAACCTCAACGTGGCGCCTCAGCCCGTACCCTCCCCGGGCGCAACTCCCACGCCCGAGACCCATCGTCCGCGCGGCCGTGTGCTGCCCGACTGGATGACCCGCCCGTCTCGCCGTCAGGAGCTGTTTGACGCCGGTGTGGGCGCCGTGATGGACGGGTATGTGGACGCGGCTGAGTGGATGCGTATGTGAGGGTGGGGGTGGAGCAGACTTTGCAAGGTGTCGAATGCATTTTGATGAGAGCCCAAGTGTTCACTGCTTGTGCACATTTGTGTGTGTTTCGGTTTGTGTGTTGAATGGAGACGAGCTCCCAGGTGGAGGATGTTGATTGGAAGGTGTTCGTGTTTTACCTGTTTTGTACTACGAAGAACAATTGTTGCACATGCTTCTTTCGGTACTGTAGCGTTCGTTTAGTAACCATAAACACACAACATGGACAAGTGCTGCAACCCCTTACTGTTGCAAATGAGACAAACAAGGTGGTTACCATGATCAGTTTTGAAGCACACTGGACGCCTGGCGAAATTCATGAATGCCCGCGAAATGCAGGTTTAGCTTACAGTCCCAGTTCAAAAGGCAACCGGGAGGGGCTCTAACGAGCATCAGGTGTACCGACCACAGACACTTGGATTTCAAAGCGGGCTTTGACCCTGACATCCCTGGAAAGACTGTTCCACTTCCTCTTCTCTCCCTCTCTCAACCAATCTTTCCCAACCGTTTCTGTGGAATGCGTATCTGAGGACGAGTCGTGCCTTCCCTGACTGTTTAGAACGTTGGAAACATGGTATGATCGTACACCACCGTATTGCCTGAAGTAGCTCACATCTCCTGACTTCTGCTTCCACGCTCTCTCATCCACTGAGCGGAGTTCCTTTTGGGTTCATGTACCAATTTTCAGAATGCTTAGCAGTGGTTCACAGCAATAAAGAGCCCCCAAGCTCGAAATGTATGTACACATGACACTCAACCCCTGCGCGTGAATTATCCCTTTACAGGATGGAAAGTCTGCGCCCGTGTTTTTTTACCAGCCAGTTGCACCTACATTACAGGCCCCTCGAGCCAGCTGCAGTGGTTATGAACCAATACGAACCACAGAAACCGAAGTCAAGCAGAAAAGACCGAAATCAAAATGTCAACGTGGAGTTACAGAGTTATTATATGCCCTTTTTTGCTAGGTGCGACGTTGATGAATGTTGCAAGCGGACCAGAGTGATTTAACAGCCCCCTTCACAAGGCGACCTTGGGCTAGTCAAACGAGCATCGCGTGTACTGTATCGCCCTTGGCTGCGTTGTCTGGACTGAGTAAAATCTCGCGACACGCCGACAGTGCAAGCTGACGAGAGCTTACTAAGCGATGTATTTCATCCTCCTTGACTTCCAAAATCTTCATGCTGTGCGTGATCGTAGTATGTTGAACTTGTTGAGTGGAAGCTTTTCTAACCCCAAATTGCCGTGCGAGGAGTCCGTAGCGCGGTTCGTTACAAAGAACTCGTGACTTCAGAATCCGAATCTACGCCTTTGTTCTTTGCTGGAAACGTGTTTGTGCCGCATCATAGTTTATCCGTCTTCAAGAGAATCCCGACTTGGGGCTCGTGCAAACATGTCTTTTGATCTTCAAAGCCGTCTCACAATTAGAATGACCCGAACTATATGCAGTGTACACGTCTGACTACTGTAGTACACGTTCTTAACTCGCTCATAATCCCGACGGAAACGCATTCTAGTACTGTCCACTTTCTTGCAAGGAGTAATTTCTAGGAGTATTTCCTAAAGAGAGTACCAGAGCTCGTTGTACGAGCATTACTATTGGCACTACCCCCTCTGCCGCGTCACGTACTTAGTACTAAGCAGGGCTGCCTCGCTTCAAACTCCTCGCCGTGTCGTTGACGCTGTGCTGGTGACAATGGTCGCAACACCAGTGATACTAGCTGCTGAATGCGACGAGATAGAAGCGTCGCTCGGCGACGGTTGCGGAGCGACGAAACAGTGCCACCACGACGCGTGCGACCACCACGCGACAGATTCCGCCATCGGCGACGGCCGCCGCGCTCTGACTGACACGGATTACGACCGTCGTGACGGCGATGACGAACCTTCGCAGAAGCTTCCGCCGCACGGCGAGGAGATGAACCTGTACACGGAGGCGTCCGCGTTTGAAGGCGCCGCGATAGTGGCGATGATTCAGCGGCGCGACGAGGAGGTGGGAACGGAGCAGAAGATCCTTCAGATCACCATGGAGGACGGAATCACGCTCTCCGTGGAGCTAGACCCCGCTGAGAAGCGCCTGAACGAGCTGGGCTACCGGCAGGAGCTCCACCGCTCCCTGGTGAGTTCTCGGCTCTCCCTGCCACTCAAAGTAAACGGAACAGAAAATTATTTGTCCCATCTCCCACCTCCCATCTGCCATCTGCCATCTGCCACCTCCCACCTCCCATCTGCCACCTCCCACCTCCCATCTGCCACCTCCCATCTCCCATCTCCCATCGCCCATCTCCCATCTCCCATCTCCCACCTCCCATCTGCCATCTGCCACCTCCCACCTCCCATCTGCCACCTCCCACCTCCCATCTGCCACCTCCCACCTCCCATCTCCCACCTCCCATCTCCCACCTCCCATCGCCCATCTCCCATCTCCCACCTCCCATCTCCCATCTCATCGCAAGCCCGTGTCCAACCCTCCAACCCCTCTCCTCCCCTCAGCGTCTCCTGGCGCCCTACGCAGTGGGCGTGTGCTTCATGACTGTCCCCATCCCCCCATCCCCCCATCCCCGTGCTTCAACTCTCAGCGTTTCCTCGGCCTCTACGCAGTGGGCGCCATTACGCGGCCTCTACACGGCGTGTCTTTCATGACTGTCCCCATTCACCCCCCATCTCTCCCTCTCCCCCCCATGCCCCCAACCTCTCTCCCTCCCCACAGCGTTTCCTCGGCCTCTACGCAGTGGGCGTGTCTTTCATGACTGTATTCGCCGGATTCGTCCCCACCTACGCGTACGTCCCTTTCCCTCCCCTCCCAATTCGCATGCCCCATGCATGCATGTTCGTACGTCCCCACCTACGCGTATGTCCCTTTCCTTCCCCTCCCCACTCGCATGATCCTGCGTGTAAGCCGTATAAAACAAGTACCAAGGGTAAAAACGATCGGCGCCCACCTTGGGCTATTTCGGTACTGGTGGATCACCGCCCTCTTCCCTCCCTTCTCCCCTTCCTATACCCTCCCCTCACTCGATTTTCACTCACGCTCTTCTCACTCTCTTCCTTGAACTCTGTACCAATGGACAAGGGTTCATCAACTGTGGGCCAGGGGGGCTCATCTGGTACTGGTGGATCACCGCCCACTTCGTCCCTCCTCTTTCCCCTCCCAATCCCCCCCACTCCCTCCCTCCTGTCCCCTGTCACTCGCCATTTCCTCTCCCTCGCTCCTCCATTCATTCCCTCCCCTCCCCCGTCCCTCCCCCTTCCCCTCCCCTGCTGCAGCCAGGGCTTCATCAACGGCGGCCCAGCAGGGCTCATCTGGTACTGGTGGATCACCGCCCTCTTCGTACACCTTATAGGCCTCTCCATGGCCGAGATAGCATCCTCGTTCCCAGTAAGACTACACCCTGTGTTACATTGTTTGGCAATCAGTGGTATCACAGATCACAGCCCTCTTCGTACACCTTATAGGCCTCTCCATGGCCGAGATAGCATCCTCGTTCCCGGTTAGAGAGTTTATTCTATGCTGCATTGTTGCCGGTCAGTGGTGCCACTCATAAACAACTTTCTTCGTCCACCTTATAGGCTTCTCCATGGCCGAAATAGCATCTCCATTTCCAGTGAAAGTACACTCTTTACTATACTGTTGTCAGTCAGTGGTGCCACTCATAACAATTCTCTCTGTCCACCTTATAAGCCTCTCCGTAGCCCAGATAGCCTCCTCTCATTCCCAGTAAGAAAGTAATGCTCCACTATCTTCTTTTACCACACTTTACCGCATTGCACTGCAACCAACACATCCACCCGCTTAACCATTGCATTCCTCCATCATTCATCATTCCCCCACTCACACACCAAGTTCACAATCTTTCGTGTCTCCAACCTAAAGGCGCGGCTTATCCACCTGTGACATGAAGAAAGCAGCCGCTGTGACATGAAGAGTTTTCCTAAGCTGCAGCTCGCCTAGTCTCATGGCTAAAGGGGCGGCTTAACTACCTTTCCTTTTGTGACATGAAAGACCAAGTGTGCCAGCCACCTGTCCTTGCCACCTGTCCTTGCCAGCTGTCCTTGCCACCTGTCCTTGCTACCTGTCCTTGCCACCTGTCCTTGCCACCTGTCCTTGCCACCTGTCCTTGCCACCTGTCCTTGCCACCTGTCCTTGCCACCTGTCCTTCTGATTTCACTATCCTCTTCCTCCAGACAGCTGGCTCGCTCTATTTCTGGGCGGCAGCACTGGCAGGGCCGAAGTGGGGCCCACTGGCTTCATTCATCACGGTGAGATGCGATCTGATTTGATTCACGGTGAGATGCGGTCTGATTTGATTCATGGTGAGATGCCATCTGATTCGATTTACAGTAAAACGCAATCTGGTTTTCCTAGTGCCCGTTGCGCTTGCCCTGCTCTGGCCGGGGTGGATGCTGCGTCTAGGCTTGTTTGTGTGCGAATGCGACTTTTGAGTCGACTCCAATTTTTTAGGCGCTTAAAAAATTGTGCGAATGCGACTTTTGAGTCGACTCAAACGTCTCTCATGCGCCGCTGTGTGACTGACTGATGCCGCTTGCCCGTTCTCCCCTGTGGCAGGGATGGATGGAGTTCCTGGGCCTGGCTGTGTGTCGAAGCAGCGTCTCTCATTGCTCCCCTGTGCTCCCCTGTGCTCCCCTGTGCTCCCCTGTGCTCCCCTGTGTTCCCCTGTGCTCCCCTGTGCTCCCCTGTGCTCCCCTGTGCTCCCCTGTGCTCCCCTGTGCTCCCCTGTGCTCCCCTGTGCTCCCCCGTGCTCCCCTGTGCTCCCCCGTGCTCCCCCATGCCCCCCCATGCTCCCCCATGCTCCCCCGTGCTCCCCTGTGCTCCCCCGTGCTCCCCTGTGCTCCCCTGTGCTCCCCTGTGCTCCCCTGTGCTCCCCTGTGCTCCCCCGTGCTCCCCCATGCTCCCCCATGCTCCCCCGTGCTCCCCCGTGCTCCCCCATGCTCCCCCGTGCTCCCCTGTGCTCCCCTGTGCTCCCCTGTGCTCCCCTGTGCTCCCCTGTGCTCCCCTGTTCTCCCCTGTGCTCCCCCGTGCTCCCCTGTGCTCCCCTGTGCTCCCCTATGCTCCCCTGTGCTCCCCTGTGCTCCCCCGTGCTCCCCTGTGCTCCCCCGTGCTCCCCCATGCTCCCCCATGCTCCCCCATGCTCCCCCATGCTCCCCCATGCTCCCCCGTGCTCCCCTGTGCTCCCCTGTGCTCCCCTGTGCTCCCCTGTGCTCCCCCGTGCTCCCCTGTGCTCCCCTGTGCTCCCCTGTTCTCCCCTGTGCTCCCCCGTGCTCCCCTGTGCTCCCCTGTGCTCCCCTGTGCTCCCCTGTGCTCCCCTGTGCTCCCCTATGCTCCCCTGTGCTCCCCTGTGCTCCCCTGTGCTCCCCTGTGCTCCCCTGTGCTCCCCCATGCTCCCCCATGCTCCCCTGTGCTCCCCTGTGCTCCCCCGTGCTCCCCTGTGCTCCCCCGTGCTCCCCCATGCTCCCCCATGCTCCCCCATGCTCCCCCGTGCTCCCCCATGCTCCCCTGTGCTCCCCTTTGCTCCCCTGTGCTCCCCTGTGCTCCCCTGTGCTCCCCTGTGCTCCCCCGTGCTCCCCCATGCTCCCCCATGCTCCCCCATGCTCCCCCGTGCTCCCCCATGCTCCCCCGTGCTCCCCTGTGCTCCCCTGTGCTCCCCTGTGCTCCCCTGTGCTCCCCTGTGCTCCCCTGTGCTCCCCTGTGCTCCCCTGTGCTCCCCTGTGCTCCCCTGTGCTCCCCTATGCTCCCCTGTGCTCCCCTGTGCTCCCCTGTGCTCCCCTGTGCTCCCCTGTGCTCCCCCATGCTCCCCCATGCTCCCCTGTGCTCCCCTGTGCTCCCCCGTGCTCCCCTGTGCTCCCCCGTGCTCCCCCATGCTCCCCCATGCTCCCCCATGCTCCCCCGTGCTCCCCCATGCTCCCCTGTGCTCCCCTTTGCTCCCCTGTGCTCCCCTGTGCTCCCCTATGCTCCCCCGTGCTCCCCCATGCTCCCCCATGCTCCCCCATGCTCCCCCGTGCTCCCCCATGCTCCCCCGTGCTCCCCTGTGCTCCCTTGTGCTCCCCTGTGCTCCCCTGTGCTCCCCTGTGCTCCCCTGTGCTCCCCTGTGCTCCCCTGTGCTCCCCTGTGCTCCCCTGTGCTCCCCTGTGCTCCCCTGTGCTCCCCTGTGCTCCCCTGTGCTCCCCCGCTCCCCTGTACTCCCCTGTGCTCCCCTGTGCTCTGGCAGGGGTGGATGGAGTTCCTGGGCCTGGCAGTGTGTGGCGCCAACGTCTCTTATGGAGGCTCCATTATTCTGCAAGTGCTCATCCTCATCTCAACAGGTACACTCACTCACATTGCCGGATTAAACACACACACACACACACACACACACACACACACACACACACACACACACACACACACACACACACACACACACGCACGCACATACACGCACACGCACATGCATGCGCACACGCACACGCACACGCACATGCACACGCACACACACGCACACGCACACGCACACACACGCACACGCACATGCATGCGCACGTTGATGAGATGAATATACACGGTCGGTTGGAATCTCTGGGGTTTCACATACACATGCAGAGTTGCGCTGAATAAGGCGAAGAGTTTTGGGGAAGGATGGTGTGCACATGCATACTGGGGAAGGGGATGGTGTGCACATGCACACTGGGGAAGGGGATGGTGTGCACATGCATACTGGGGTTTCCATCCATTGGTATACGCACGTGCCATGCAGTGCCATGTGTCATGCCATGCTGTCACATGCCATACCATACCATACCATACCATACCATACCATACCATACCATACCATACCATACCATACCATACCATACCATACCATACCATACCATACCATACCACACCACACCATACCATACCATACCATACCATACCATACCAAGCCACCGCATGCCATCTCATGCCATCCCTTGCCATTCCATGCCATACCTCCCTGCCACCCAAACACCAGGCGGTGCTGATGGGGGTGGGTACCTCCTCAGCAAGTACGCTGCCTCTGCCATTACATGCCATGCCATCCTGCCTTCCTTTTCCCTGCAACCCATATAACAGGCGGTGCTGATGGGGGTGGGTACCTCCTCAGCAAGTACGCTGTTTTCGCCATTGCGTGCGGCTTTGTGCTTATCTGCTTCCTCATCAACTGCTTATCAGTGCGCACTGTAGCAACAGTCATGGTCGTCTCTGCTGCCATTCAGGTGAATCCTCAAAAATGGAACCTTGTTACCATGTTATTTTGAAAGAAGAGTGTATCTGAGACGTCTCAAGGACACTCTGAAATGGAACCTTGTTGCCATATTACTAAACTTCTTAGGTCACATACCAGCAGTGATGCTCACGCCTTTGACTTTCCCGGTTCTCCTCTTCTGGCCTTTCCCCTTTACCCTCATATAGCCACGTGTAGGAAGGGTGTTTTTTGAGACGTCTCAAAAACACCCTCTCTACATGTCACTTTGACATTCCCGTTTCTCCTCTTCTGGCCTTTCCCCTTATACCCTCACATAGCAGTAGAAGTCGTGGTCATCGTCATGCTGATTCTAGGGACATCCACCCACCCATCAGACCCTTGTCTCGCCCTCATCCCGCCCTCATCCCGCCCTCATCCCGCCCTTATCCCGCCCTCATCCCACCCTTATCTCCCGTTCGCCCCATGTATCGCAGATAGCAGCAGCAGTGGTGCTCATCGTCATGCTGCCTCTAGTGGCGCCCACCCATGAGCCCGCATCCTGGGTGTTTGGGGACTTTGGCAACAACAGAGACATCACACTCACGCCCAGCAATGTGAGTCTGGACACGCTCGGTCAGAAAACATACAGCCTACCAGCGTTGTGAGTTTTTTCACGCACTTTGGGTCTACGCACGTGGGGTCCACGCACGTGGGGTCTACGCACGTGGGGTCTACGCACGTGGGGTCTACGCACGTGGGGTCCACGCACGTGGGGTCTACGCACGTGGGGTCTACGCACTTGGGGTCTACGCAGTGAGAAAGTCGATTTGTCTCAAGGAGATATGACTTCTCAATTTGTGTCAATTTGTGCCAATTTGTGTCAATTTGTGTCAATTTGTTTCCGTTGTCACAACTCCTCTTGCTCCCTCCCGGACCTACTCCCGGACCCACACCCTATCCACCCCCCTTCATCAGGCCTGCTCCTTCCTCATCACTCTCTTCGTCTCCCAGTGCTTCCTCAACAGCTACAACTGCTTGTCTCGGCTGCTAAACAGCCCCCGTTCCCTCCTCTCCCTCCTCTCCCTCCTCTCCCTCGTCCTCCTCCTGTCCCTCGTATTCTCCTGCCCCCATCCTTTCCAGGCCTATTCCTTCCGCAGCACGCTCCTCGCATCCCAGTACTCCCTCTACGGCCACGACTGCGTCTCTCGGGCTGCTGAACTGTCTTCATTCCCTCCTCTCCCTCGTATTGTCCCTCTTCTCCCTCCCCTTGCCCCTCTTCCCAGGCCTACTCCTTCCCAGGCCTACTCCTTCCTCATCACGCTCCTCGTCTCACAATACTACCTCTACGGCTACGACTGCTTGGCGCACCAGTCCCCATTCCCTCCTCTCCCAACTCCCCTCCTATTCTCCCGCCCCTCATCCTTCCCTCCCTCCCAGGCCTATTCCTTCCTCATCACTCTCCTTGTCTCCCAATGCTCCCTCAAATCCTACAACTGTGTGTCTTGGACTGCTAACACGTCCCCATTCCCGCTTCTTCCACTTCTCCCTCCTCTCCCTACTCTCGTTCTTACTGTCCTGCCCAGGCCTATTCCTTCCTCATCACCCTCCTCGTGTTCCAGTACTCCCTTTATGGCTATAAAACAACCGTTACTTATCAACCCCCTTCCCCTCTCTATCCCTCTCCTCCTTCCTCTTCTCCCACCGTCACCCTACCAATCCTCCTTCCCCAGGCCTATTCCTTCCTCATCACTCTCCTCGTCTCCCAATACTCCCTCTACAGCTACGACTGCGTCTCTTGGGCGTCTAACACGTCCCCATTCCGTTCTCTCCCTCCTGCCTCTCCTTTCCCTCCTCTTGCACCCGCCCAGGCCTACTCCTTCCTCATCACTCTCCTCGTCTCACAGTACTCCCTCTACGGCTACGACTGCGTGGCGCATCTCGCAGAAGAGACAAAGAAGGCCGACCGGACGGCGCCGCTCGCAATCATGTCCTCTCTGACCACAGTGACCGTGCTGGCGTGGCTGCTCGTGGTGGTGCTGACGTGGAGCATCCAGGATCCAGCTCATCTGTTCGTGGCGGAGAGTGTGACAGGTGGCATGCAACCAGTGGTGCAGATCATGTGGGACGTGTTTTACACTCGGTAAGAATGAAGGGTGGGGCGGGGAGGATGGGAGGGGGGGGGGGGAAGGAGATGGGGGGACGCGGGAAAAGGGGAATTACGGAAGGAGAAGGAAGATGGATGTTGTCTTGCACTCGCTCTTACTAACATGCCGGTACTGAAAGAATGCACTGAAAAGAAGTTTCTGTCCCGTGGCACTTGCAAGCCAAGTTTTCCCTGCCACCCCAGCCACCAGGAATGCACTTGCAAGAATAGAGGTCTTTGTCCCATGGCACTTGCAAGAAAAGAGGTCTTTGTCCCATGGCACTTGCAAGAAAAGAGGTCTTTGTCCCATGGCACTTGCAAGAAAAGAGGTCTTTGTCCCATGGCACTTGCAAGAAAAGAGGTCTTTGTCCCATGGCACTTGCAAGAAAAGAGGTCTTTGTCCCATGGCACTTGCAAGAAAAGAGGTCTTTGTCCCATGGCACTTGCAAGAAAAGAGGTCTTTGTCCCATGGCACTTGCAAGAAAAGAGGTCTTTGTCCCATGGCACTTGCAAGAAAAGAGGTCTTTGTCCCATGGCACTTGCAAGAAAAGAGGTCTTTGTCCCATGGCACTTGCAAGAAAAGAGGTCTTTGTCCCATGGCACTTGCAAGAATAGAGGTCTTTGTCCCATGGCACTTGCAAGAAAAGAGGTCTTTGTCCCATGGCACTTGCAAGAAAAGAGGTCTTTGTCCCATGGCACTTGCAAGAATAGAGGTCTTTGTCCCATGGCACTTGCAAGAAAAGAGGTCTTTGTCCCATGGCACTTGCAAGAAAAGAGGTCTTTGTCCCATGGCACTTGCAAGAATAGAGGTCTTTGTCCCATGGCACTTGCAAGAATAGAGGTCTTTGTCCCATGGCACTTGCAAGAAAAGAGGTCTTTGTCCCATGGCACTTGCAAGAAAAGAGGTCTTTGTCCCATGGCACTTGCAAGAAAAGAGGTCTTTGTCCCATGGCACTTGCAAGAAAAGAGGTCTTTGTCCCATGGCACTTGCAAGAAAAGAGGTCTTTGTCCCATGGCACTTGCAAGAAAAGAGGTCTTTGTCCCATGGCACTTGCAAGAAAAGAGGTCTTTGTCCCATGGCACTTGCAAGAAAAGAGGTCTTTGTCCCATGGCACTTGCAAGAAAAGAGGTCTTTGTCCCATGGCACTTGCAAGAAAAGAGGTCTTTGTCCCATGGCACTTGCAAGAAAAGAGGTCTTTGTCCCATGGCACTTGCAAGAAAAGAGGTCTTTGTCCCATGGCACTTGCAAGAAAAGAGGTCTTTGTCCCATGGCACTTGCAAGAAAAGAGGTCTTTGTCCCATGGCACTTGCAAGAAAAGAGGTCTTTGTCCCATGGCACTTGCAAGAAAAGAGGTCTTTGTCCCATGGCACTTGCAAGAATAGAGGTCTTTGTCCCATGGCACTTGCAAGAAAAGAGGTCTTTGTCCCATGGCACTTGCAAGAATAGAGGTCTTTGTCCCATGGCACTTGCAAGAAAAGAGGTCTTTGTCCCATGGCACTTGCAAGAAAAGAGGTCTTTGTCCCATGGCACTTGCAAGAATAGAGGTCTTTGTCCCATGGCACTTGCAAGAATAGAGGTCTTTGTCCCATGGCACTTGCAAGAAAAGAGGTCTTTGTCCCATGGCACTTGCAAGAAAAGAGGTCTTTGTCCCATGGCACTTGCAAGAAAAGAGGTCTTTGTCCCATGGCACTTGCAAGAAAAGAGGTCTTTGTCCCATGGCACTTGCAAGCCTTCGCACACCCTTCCCACCTCCCCCCACCCCCTCACTTCCAGTCACTGCAGTTACTATGGTCATCTGCACTTGGTTCTTCCTCCTACCCTTCCCAATTACCCTCCCCTCTCCTCTACTTTTCCGCTTCTCTCTTCTCTCCTCCCCGCACCTCTTCCTCCCCCAACCCCCCCGCAGTTACGGCTCTGGGTTGGGAGCGCAGGTCTTTACAGTCGTCATCTGCATCTCTTTCTTCGGAGCAACTCTTTCATGCCAGCTGGGGGCATCTCGTGTGGTGAGTAGGCTGAATGCTGCTGTGCGGTACTGTGTGGTGCTGTGTGGTGCAGCAAGCACTGTGTACCATCTGTGCTACTGAGCGATCAAGAGTTCTCAAATGCGACTGCGTTCTTCGGAGCCACGCCACTCTCTCGTGCCAAATTGGGCCATCTCGTGTGGTGAGTCGGCTGCGTGTTGCTGCGTGCTGCTGCGTGTTGCTGCGTGCTGCTGCGTGCTGCTGCACAGAGTGCGTTCCTGTACTGTGGGCTACTGAGTGAGTGATCAAGGGTTTTTGAAAACGATTGTGTTTCTTCGGAGCCACTTTCTCGTGTCAGCTGGGGGCATGTCGTGTGGTGAGAGGGCAGTGTGGGACCTCTCAAACCTTGTTCCAGTGTGGGACCTCTCAAACCTTGTTCCAGTGTGGGACCTCTCAAACCTTGTTCCAGTGTGGGACCTCTCAAACCTTGTTCCAGTGTGGGACCTCTCAAACCTTGTTCCAGTGTGGGACCTCTCAACCCCACTCTTCTCCCCCCCTTTTCCCTCCTGGTCAAACACCCCCCCACGCCTACTCCACACCCCCCCACGCCTACTCCACACCCCCCTAGCAGCCTCTCCCTTCCCCTTGCTCTGGCGGCGCCTGGCATCAAACCGTCAGAGCCAGGCATCTTCCACGCTCTGCTCCACGCTCTGCTCTTATTTTGAGTCGACTCAAAACACGAGTCGACTCAAAACACGAGTCGACTCAAAACACGACTCAAAACACGAGTCGACTCAAAACACGAGTCGACTCAAAACACGAGTTGGCTCAAAACACGAGTCGACTCAAAACACGAGTCGACTCAAAACACGAGTCGACTCAAAACACGAGTCGGCTCAAAACACGACTCAAAACACGAGTCGACTCAATACATCAAACCGTCAGAGCCAGGCATCCTCCACGCTCTTCTTCGGCCTCGCTTCCATCTCCACCATCGCTTGGATCTCCCCCACCACCCCACCCCCCTTCCCCCTTTCCCCGCCCCCCTGCCCTCTACTCTCACAGGCCTATGCCCTAGCTAGGGATGGTGGCCTGCCCTTCTCCTCGCTCTGGCGCTGCTTGGCACCCAACCGAGTGCCAGTGTGACCACTGACACTCTCCGTGTTCGTCGGGCTGCTCTTCCTGCTGCCTGTGCTCGCCTCCTCCACGCTCTTCTCCACAATCGCTTGGATCCTCTCCCCCACTCCCCACCCCCTACTCCCCCAGGCATATGCCCTGGCTAGGGATGGTGGCCTGCCCTTGTCCTCCCTCTGGCGACGATTGGCACCCAACCGCGTTCCAATATGGGCACTCACGCTCTCCGTGCTCGTGGGGCTGCTCTTCCTACTGCCCGTGCTCGCCTCCTCCACGCTCTTCTTCGCCCTCGCATCCATCTCCACCATTGCTTGGATCTCCGCCTACTCCATCCCCATCCTCTTCCGCACCCTGCAAGATGAGAGAAATTTTCCGCCCGGCCCGTTTTATCTGCCCAACTACGTCGGGTTCACCGCTGGGTAGGTGAATCGAAAAGAAAAAAAAAAGAAAAAAAAAAGGTTTGGAAGGGGTGAGGGGGAGGAGAGGAGTGAAGAGGGGTGGGGTGGAGGGGAGGTGTGGATGGGAAAGGGCAACGACAGGTGAGGCCAAGGTATTGACACCTTAGTATTGGTCTGACATACATGGCTAGTTCCCATTGCCCCTCGTTTCACATCTCCTTACATTTTGCAGTGAAAATTAATTCCTCATTCTGCATCCCCCACACCCCCTTCTAATCGTTTTTACAGGAAAATGGTCCACGTGGTTGCTCTGCTCTGGGTGCTCTACACCCTCGTCGTATTCAACCTCCCGACGATGTTTCCTATCACGGTGGAGAATTTCAATTGGGCACCGGTCGCCATAGCTGTGTGGATGAAGATGTTTATTGCGTGGTGGCTGCTGCATGCTAGGTATTGGTTCAAAGGCCCTGTTAGAGAATTTGAACCTGTTGATGAAAATTCTGTAACAAAATAAATCAGAGATGAGTTATGACTTTTTTCATATGAAGTTGCTTATGTATATATGTTACGGGTGCAATGAATCGAGGTAGCGAGGATTGCACCAAGTGTCAATTATAAATTTTAAACACAATGATGTTTTTCAAAATTGTGTAATGCCTATACCGAATATTTGGCAGCATCGAAGCGAAGCGTGCTTAACGCCCTTCTCCAACTACACAAACCGTGGGTTGGAGTTCATTCCCTCCACCCACGTTTCTCGTTTTCCAACGGCTCAATCAACATCCCCACCACCCACCCCGGACCAATTACAGGACCAGAGCTGCTTGGACGGACGACTTGTCAAACTCATATGATATAGTCTGTGTAGGCTGTAGTGGGGTAGACAATATGGGTTACAACACTTTTAGGTTTTCCTACTTGTACCCACCTGTTTGCCAGTGCACTCATTCCTCGTTCTTTCACATGGTATAGAGCAGGTTCCCTAGTGGGAACGTTTCCTAGGGCCCACCGAATATCGATTTTTTTTGCTGCCCGGAGCGCGCTTCGCCCCTGCCCGAGTCGCGCCCCGTGTGCCTACCCTCCCGTCGCGTCCCCTGCCCTTAGTGGCCCGTCGCGCTCCCCTACGGCCCCGTAGCGGCCCCTCTCACGGCCTCTCACGACCCCTCTCACGGCCCTTCGCGACCCCTTCAGGCCCCTCGTGGCCCCTTCGCGGCCTCCCTTCGCGGCCCCTTCGCGGCCCCTTCACGGCCCCTTCGCAGCACCTTCACGGCCCCTTCACGGCCCCTTCACGGCCCCTTCGCGGCCCCTTCACGGCCCCTTCGCGGCACCTTCACAGCCCCTTCACGGCCCCTTCACGGCCCCTTCGCGGCCCCTTCACGGCCCCTTCGCGGCCCCTTCGCGGCCCCCTTGCGACCCCCTCACGGCCCCTTCGCGGCCCCTTCGCGGCCCCTTCACGGCCCCTTCGCAGCCCCTTCGCCGCCCCTTCACGGCCCCCCTCGCGGCCCCCCTAAAGGCTCCCTTTGCGGCCCCTTCTCGGCCCCCTCGCGGCCCCCCTCGCGGCCCCTTTGCGGCCCCTTCGCGGCCCCCTCACGGCTCCCTTCGCGGCCCCTTCGCGGCCTCGCCCCGTCGCCAGTCGCGGCCCCGCCGCGTCGCACCCGCCTCGTCGCGTCGCCCCTGCGGGACCCGCGAGGCGCGGCTCCTGTGCGTCGCGACGCCCCTGCGGGACCCGCGTGGCGTCACCCCTGCCCGCCTCGGCGCCCTGCCCTAACCTGAACCTGGAGCAGCCGCCACTGCAGCAGCCGCCCCTGGAGCAGCCGCCACTGCAGCAGCCGCCCTTGGAGCAGCCTCCCCTGCAGCAGCCGCCCCTGAAGCAGCCGCCCCTGGAGCAGCCGCCCCTGAAGCAGCCGCCCCTGGAGCAGCCGCCACTGCAGCAGCCGCCCCTGGAGCAGCCACCCCTGCAGCAGCCGCCCCTGGAATAGCCGCCCTTGCAGCAGCTGCCTCTGGAGCAGCCGCCACTGCAGCAACCGCCCCTGGAGCAGCCGCCACTGCAGCAGCCGCCCCTAGAGCAGCCGCCACTGCAGCAGCCGCCCCTGGAGCAGCCGCCACTGCAGCAGCCGCCCCTGGAGCAGCCGCCCCTGCAGCAGCCGCCCTTGGAGCAGCCGCCACTGCAGCAGCCGCCCCTGGAGCAGGCTCCCCTGCAGCAGCCGCCCCTGGAGCAGCCGCCCCTGAAGCAGCCGCCCCTGAAGCAGCCGCCCCTAGAGCAGCCGCCCCTAGAGCAGCCGCCCATGGAGCAGCCGCCACTGCAGCAGCCGCCCCTCGAGCAGCCACCCCTGAAGCAGCCGCCCCAGGAGCAGCTGCCACTGCAGCAGCCGCCCCTGGAGCAGCCACCCCTGCAACAGCCGCCCCTGGAACAGCTGCCCCTGCAGCAGCCGCCCCTGGAGCAGCCACCCCTGCAGCAGTCGCCCCTGGAGCAGCCGCCACTGCAGCAGCCGCCCCTGGACAGCCACCCATGCAGCAGCCGCCCCTGGAGCAGCCGCCCCTGCAGCAGCCGCCCCTGGAGCAGCCGCCCCTGGAGCAGCCGCCCCTACAACTGCTGTCCCTGGAGCAGCCGCCCCTGCAGCTGCCGCGGAGCCCTCGCCCTACAGTGGTAGCGGGCTCGCCGTTCCCGCCGTCGTACGCTTGCCCTTCTCGCCACTGGTGAGCACTGCCCTGCCCGTACTACTGTTAGTGCTGCTCTTGCTGCTACTGCTGCTCCTGGCGTGGCCAGATGCAGCTCCAGCGTCGTCCGCGTGAGTCCCTCACCCCCCAACAGCTTCGTGAGTGGTACGCTAGTTGGGGTTATAGGGGTGGCCGCGCTGCGACTACTGCTATTGCTACTGCGGCTACCACTGCTCCTGCTGCTCCTGGCGGTGGCCAGATGCAGCTCCAGCGACGTCCGCGTGAGTCCCTCACGCCCCAGCAGCTTCGTGATTGGTACGCTACTTGGGGTTGTCGGGGTGGCCGTAGTGGGAGTCGTCCAGGAGTGAGTAGTTTGGTAGCTGCTTGTAGTGGCCAGGTGCAGCTGCAGCGTCGTCCGTGCGCGGTCCTTTCGCCCCAGCAGCTTCGTGAGTGGTACGCTCAGCGTGACGGGTCACGGGGTACTGCTCGCTGTCCGTACGTCATTCGCACTGGTGCTCGGACTGGTCAGCCTTGCGAGACGTTTGGTCACGCAGAGTCCCGCTACTTCGCCCGTCTGAGCGACGCCTGGCGTACGGAGTTTGGCGACGCGACTGAGCTCCCCGACTGGGTGGAGCTGCTTAGGCTGCGGGTGGATATCTATACTCTTGACTATGATGCTATCCTCACTGCCATGTATGCATTGCCTACTAGTGATGAGGGTGACTATTACCTTTGTGTTCCGCCTGACCCGAGCATTGAGGCTGCTGCTCTAGGTGCTGGTGAGGCTGCTGCTCTAGGTGCTAGTGCGTCTGCTGCCCCAGGTGCTGGTGAGTCTGCTCTCTCAGGTACCACGTCGGCTCAGGCCTTACACACCTTCACCCTTGACTCGGGTGCTTCCCGCTCCTTTCGAGACCGCACCACGCTTACGCCGCTTATTCGGCCAGTTGCGGTCTCCCTGGCGGACCCCTCTGGGGGTCCTGTCCTTGTCCCACTTCTCCACTGTCTTGCCGTATCCGGCAGCCCCCTCTGGCACCCTGTCAGGTCTCTACCTCCCCTCGTTCTCTACAAACTTGGTGAGTGCTGCTGATCTACAGGATGGGGGGGTGGACCAGTTCACTCCTGCGAGTCAGCGGGTGACCCACTGTACGTGTGCTCGGACGGGCCGACACTTGGCCACGTTTACCCGTCGGCCAGGGTTGAGCCTGTACACACTGACTACTGAGTCTCCTCCGGTTGCTGAGTCTGGTCAGGTAGCTGCGTCGGGTCAGGTGTTTGCTGCTGCGTCCAGGTCTGGTCCTGAGTCTGCTCCCTGCTCGTGTCATCTCCTGTCCCACCAGACTCTCCTCTGGCACCACCGCCTTGGTCACCCCTCCCTGCCTCGTCTCCGAGGCATGGCCTCCCGTGTCCTTGTCTCTGGTCTCCCCCGGTCCCTCCCTCCCCTACCTCCGGGGCCTGCCCCTACCTGCGTTCCCTGCGTCGAGGGGCGGTAGCGCGCCGCCCCCTCACTCCTCCGAGTTTCCTCCGACAGAGGCTCCGCTTTAGACTCTTTACATGGACGTGTGGGGCCTTGCCCGCGTCCGTGGCCAGGGTCACGAGCGTTACTTCCTGTTGGTGGTTGACGACTACTCGCGTTACACCACGGTGTTCCCCTTGCGCAGCAAGGGTGACGTAACTGAGGTGTTGATCGACTGGATCTGGCAGCTCGTCTCCAGCTCAGAGAGAGTTTCGGCTCGGACTTTCCTGTTCTGCGTCTGCACTCTCACAGGGGCGGGGAGTTTTCCTCTGCCCTTCTGGGAGCCTTCTGTCATGCACAGGGCATCCGCTAGACCTTCACGCTTCCGGCCTCTCCACAGAAAAATGGGATTGCTGAGCGCCGCATTGGCATGGTCATGGACGTCGCTCGTACGTCCATGATCCATGCGGCTGCTCCCCAATTTCTGTGGCCGTTTGTGGTTCAGTACGCAGCGCATCAGATCAACCTTCAGCCCCGGGTCTCCTTGCCAGAGACCTCCCCCACCTTGCGGTGGATGGGGAAGGTTGGTGATGCGTCTGCGTTTTGTGTCTGGGGATCTCGGGCGTTTGTCCGCGACTTGTCTGCGGACAAGCTGTCCCCCCGTGCTGTTCCCTGCGTCTTCCTTGGCTTCCCCTTTGACGCACCTGGTTGGCAGTTTTACCACCCCACCTCGCGCCATGTTCTGTCCTCCCATGACGTCACCTTTGACGAGTCGGTGCCTTACTACCGTCTCTTCCCCTACCGCACTGCGCCCCTCCCCTCGCCACCGCTCTTCCTTGCGCCAGGTCCCCCCCCGGTAGACCCCCTCCCCCCTCAGGGTCCTGCCCCGTCAGGTGTGTCCCAGGTAGACGCAGTCGAGCCTGTCGAGGTAGCTGTTGACTCTGGTGCTGCTAGGGGTGCTGAGCCTGGGGGTGCTAAGTCTGGGGGTGCGGAGCCTGGGGGTGCGGAGCATGGGGGTGTGGAGCCTGGGGGTACGGAGCCTGGGGGTGCTGAGCCTAGGGGTGCGGAGCCTAGGGGTGCTGGGTCAGCTCGTGTGGCCTCTGACGGTGCTGGGTTTGGGGTCCCTTCGGGTGCTTCGTCGAGGCTGGAGCTACCCTCTCCACAGGAGCTGCGCGAGTGGTTTGCCCAGCGCTAGAGCCGTGCTGCTGGAGCTGGAGGTGCTGCTGTTACTGCTGACTTTGGGGTCGGCACTCGAGTTACTGGAGCCACTGGTCTTGGAGGTGCTCGTACTGGCGGTACTGGAGCTGCTGGGACTGGGGGTGCTGCAGGGGTTGCTTGAGTTGGTCCTGCTGGAGGTACAGCTAGAGCTGCTGGCGGTACTGGAGCTGAGGGTCCTGCTGGAGTTGGTGCTGCTGGAGCTGCTGGAGTTGGTGCTGCTGGAGCTGCTGGTGCTGCCGCTGGGGGTACTGGTGCTGTCCCTGCTGGTTCTGGAGGCGCTGCGCGGCAGCGGCCGTACTTCGTTCCGCTCCTTGAGCAAGTTCTTGGTCTCCCGCCCTCTACTGGTCCTGCTCCTCCCTTAGAGTGTCCACAGCCTGTCCAGTCGCGGTCACAGCTACAGCCCGCCTCCCCCCTACCTGCTCCTTCTCCCTACACTGGCCCTACTGGAGGTCTTGCTGAGCGTCGTGAGCCTGCGTCTCGTCCTGCGTCGCGTGTTCGTACTGCTCGCACTAGTAGTCGTGCTCCGCGTCCGCGTCCTCTTGCGGTCCGAGGCACACACCAGATGGCACTGCGTCCTTCCACTGCTCCTCTGCGTGACCCGTTGCCGTCTCCTCCGGAGTCTTCTCTTCCTGTTCTTGCTGACCCGGAGTCTGACTCTCTTTGTGCTGCCAGTCCTACTGTCACGCGTCTCCTAGCTACTGTTGTCACTGACCCTTCCTTTGAGTCCACTGTTGCGTCTGCCTTGGTTGCTGAGCTTGTCGACTTTGCTGCTCGTTGTCGCCTAGACTACGCTGCTAGACTTGTTGCTGAGTGTGAGTCTGTCTGTCCTCCGTCCGTCGGGGGTGAGTGTGCTCTTAGCACGGACGTCCTTGAGGACAGGCAGGAGGAGTTCCAGTGCTTTGCGGCTGCTTTGCCCCATCTCGTGTCCACGCTGATTGCCCATGAGGGAGACCCGGATGCACCTGACATCCCGACTCCTCGATCGTACGCTGAGGCGATCGAGGGTCCCTACTCCTCTCAGTGGCAGTCGGCCATGGACGCAGAGATGGCTTCCTGGAAGTCCACAGGCACCTACGTCGACGAGGTTCCCCCACCTTGGGCGAACATCGTTAGTGGGATGTGGATCTTCAGGGTGAAGCGGCCGCCGGGCTCTCCGCCTGTCTTCAAGGCGCGTTACGTGGCTCGAGGCTTCAGTCAGTGGCAGGGAGTTGACTACTTTCAGACCTTCTCTCCCACCCCGAAGATGACCACTCTTCGGGTGCTGCTGCACATAGCCGCTCAGCGCGACTACGAGCTTCACTCTCTTGACTTCAGCACAGCTTTCCTGCAGGGCAGCCTGCACGAGGAGATCTGGCTGCGCCGCCCACCTGGCTTCTGTCAGAATCCCAACCACATGACCATTGGGATAAAAGGGCTTGTTTCAGTAGCGGGTCAGTGCGCCCATAAACCCCCAGGCAAACGCGCCTGTAACCCCCCCTAGGATCGACCGGGGATCTCACAGTGTAGCTCTACTAACAACTTCACTGGTTCGTTCCCCCCTGGTACCCAGTGGAGCCTCCGGCGGCCAGTCTACAGTCTCCGCGAGGCGCCCCGTGAGTGGCACGACACACTGAGGACTACACTTGCGGCTCTTGGGTTTGCTCCTTCTACTACCGACCCGTCGCTGTTTCTGCGCACCGACATCTCTTTGCCGCCGTTCTACATCCTCGTGTACGTCGACGACTTGGTCTTTTCCACAGCTGACACTGCTGGACTCGCCCACGTGAAGTCCGAGCTGCAGAAGAGACACACGTGCACAGACTTGGGTGAACTGCGCAGCTACCTTGGCTTGCAGATCAACCGGGACAGAGCATAGTGCACCATTACCCTGACTCAGTCACACATGGTGCAGAAGGTCCTTCAGCGATTCGGCTTCACGTACTCCTCGCCTCAGGCCACTCCTCTGTCTACTCGCCACTCGCTCTCAGCTCTGCCTTCGGATGAGTCCGTAGAGCCGAGTGGCCCGTACACAGAGCTTGTTGGCTACCTCATGTACCTGATGACCTGCACACGACCTGACATTGCATACCCTCTTAGCATCTTGGCAGGCTATGTTGCTCCTGGGAGACACCGACCAGAGGACATGGCTGCAGCGAAGAGGGTGTTGCGCTACTTGTGCAGTACGTCGGGCATGGGGCTAGTGCTTGGAGGGCAACGTTCAGTGGTCCTCACAGGTCATGCAGACGCTTCTTGGGTTGACGACCAGGCTACGCAGCGGTCGTCACAGGGTTACACCTTTAGCCTTGGTTCCGGCTCTGTTTCGTGGCGGTCTACCCGCTCGTCTTCTGTTCTCGGCTCTAGCTGTGAGGCTGAGATCTACGCAGGGGCCATGGCTGCACAGGAGCTACGCTCGCTCACCTACCTGCTGACTGACCTAGGAGAGCCGCCTCGTTCTCCTCCAGTGCTGTACGTAGACAACAAGGCCATGCTGGCCTTGTGTTGGGAGCACAGACTGGAGCACAGAACGAAGCACATTGCTCTTTGTACATCCTTGCTCGTGAGCTGCAGCAGCGTGGTCAGCTGCGCCTTGCTTACGTGGCCTCTGAGGCCGACACTGCTGATATCTTTACCAAGGCACTTCCGCCTTGTGATCATCAGCGCTTCAGTACGATGCTAGGTCTTGTGCCTACTTGGCCTCACTTGCTCACTTCCTGACCTTGCTTGTACTGTGATCTTTCTATACCTACACTTGCTTGTTTACCTTTATATATGATCTTGCATGTGAACTGGCCTTGTGGCCTTGAACTTGTGCTCGGAATGTGTGGTGACGTTGTGATCCACCCTGAGCTTGCTTTGCTTTGCTTGACTGGTCTTGTGACCTCTTGTTCTCCCCCACTTTGCCTATGGGGGTGCTATAGTCTGTGTAGGCTGTAGTGGGGTAGACAATATGGGGTACAACACTTTTAGGTTTTCCTACTTTTACCCATCTGTTTGCCAGTGCATTCATTCCTCGTTCTTTCACACGACTCCATAGCTAGTAATTTTTGCATGTACTAGCATGTGTTTACGAACGATGCATATGTTTGTCAAGAATGAAAGTGTTAGTTCATTGATGTGGGTTGGGGTACATATAACAAACCCTAACATCTGTACCCCCTAAGACAAACCTCACTACAGGCTACAACATTTGACACACCCCCATAGCCTAAGTGAGGGGTGTCAAGCAAAACCAAAAGTGTACGGACACAAGACAAGTCACAAAGAAACAAAGCTCAGGGTGGATCATAACGTCACCACACACTCTGAGCACAAGCAACAGGGGCCACAAGGCCAGTTTGAGAGTTCACAAGTGTGTATAGCAAGAGTACAAGCAAAGCCTATACACGAGTAGAAACTGTGTCAACAAGGCCTAAGTGCACACAACACCTCTGGTGGTCACAAGGCGGAAGCGCCTTGGTGAAGATGTCTGCAGTGTTGGCCTCGGACTCCACAAACTCGAAGCGAGCCTGTCCACGTCTCTGCAACTCTCGCAGAAGAAAGTACCTGACGTTAATGTGCTTCACTCCGCTCTCCCGTCGCGGCTCTCGACAAAGGAGAATTGACGCCTTTTTGTCAGTGAACAAGGTCGGTGCAGAGCTCGGCCGCTCACCAAGGTCGGCGAGCAAGAAGGTCAACAAACGCAGCTTCTGTGCCACCATGGCACCAGCGTAGATCTCAGCCTTAGCTGTAGAGGTCGAGATTGAAGAGAAGCGCGTGGACCGCCACGAAACAGCTCCAGAACCCAAGCTGAAACAGTACCCCTGAGTAGACCTATGAGTCTCAGCGTCGTGACGTAAGAAGAGTCACAGTGACCAGTAAGTACGACAGGCTGCTGCCCTCCAAGAACTAGCCCCACGCCCGATGTCGTCGCTAGGTACTTCGCCACCCTCACAGCTGCCGTCCAGTGAACAGGACGGTGTCTCCCTGGCGCAACAAAGCGAGCAAGGATGCTGAGAGGGAAGGCGAGGTCCGGGCGAGTGCAAGTTATCAGGTACATGAGGCAGCCCACCAGCTCTGCGTAGGGACCACTAGAATCAAACGGCTTGTCAGGAAAGGGTCCAGTAAGTCTATGGTCAACAGCAAGAGGTGTGCGCTGTACTGTGGAGTGCTGAAGCTCGAACCGCTGAAGGACCTGCTGCACCAAGTGTGACTGTGAGAGTGTAATGGTGCGACCAGCTCTGTCCCTGGTGATCTGCAGGCCAAGGTAGTGGCGCAGCTCACCAAGGTCAGTGCACGTGTGTCTCTTCTGCAGTTCGGACTTCACGTCTCCCAAGGCAACCCTCTCAGCAGTGGCGAAAACCAGGTCGTCGACGTAGACCAGAACAAAGAACGGTGTAGAGTTACGACGAACGAACAGCGACGGGTTGGCAGAAGACGGCTGGAACCCAAGGTCAGAGAGGGTAGAACAAAGAGTGTTGTGCCACTCACGAGGAGCCTGACAAAGACCATAGACAGGTCGCCTCAGCCTCCACTGGGTCCCAGGAGGGAAAGTGTCAGTAAAGTCAGAGGGACGACGCAGCCAGACCTCCTCGTGTAAGCTACCCTGAAGGAAAGCAGTGGAGAAGTCGATAGAGTGTAACTCGTAGTCTCTCTGTGCTGCTGTGTGCAGTAACACCCGAAGAGTGGTCATCTTCGGGGTAGGCGCGAAGGTCTGAAAGAAGTCAACTCCCTTGCGCTGACTAAAACCTCTAGCCACGTAGCGCGCCTTGAATACCGGAGGAGATCCCGGTGGCAGCTTAACCCTGTAGATCCACATGCCATCAGAGATCCCGTTCGCCCCAGGGAGGGGAACCTCGTTGACGTAGGTGCCTGTGGATCTATAGGAGGCCATCTCTGCATCCATGGCAGCTCTCCACTGAGAGGCCCAAGGCCTTGACACTGCCTCAGCGTAAGTGCGAGGAGTCGGTATGTCAAGGGCGTCGGGGTCTCCCTCAGGGGCGAGCAGCATGGCACAGAGATGTAGGGAAGCGGCTGCCAGGAACTCTAGCTCAAACTGCCTGTCCTCTAGGGCGTCACAGCCAAGGGCAGACTCACCCCCGACGGCCAGAAGACCAATAGGAGGAGCAGCCACAAGACCGGTGGCGTAGTCAAGGCGGCGAGTGGAGGCAAACTCAGTGACTGTGGCAGTAAGGGTGGAGACAGAGGAGACAGAGGCACAAGGGTCGGAAACAAGAGGGGCGAGAACACGAGAGAGAACAGGACGGTACGTGCGGTAGTAGTCAGTGACAGGAGTAGAGAGAGAAGCCGTGAAGGCCAGCTCACGAGGAGACGGAAGGAGAGACGGAGACGAACGAGGCGGACTAGAACGAAAGAGGGCAGTACGAAGGTTAGTAACGAGAACAGGAGACGAGGGACGAGCACGAGGGGAGCAACGAGAGGCCCAATTCTGAAGAGGAGGGGACAACGGAGGCTGAGAACGAGGGAAAACAGCCGAGGAGGGGTCAGAAGGAGGAAGCGGAGGACCCGAGACGGGAGGAGAGGGGGAGGAGGAAGGAGAGCAGGAGGGGAGACCGAGGGCCCGAAGACCAGAGACAGGAGGAGGAGGCGGCGGCTGCTGCTGCTGCTGCGGCGGCGGCTGCTGCTGCTGCGGCGGCTTCTGCTGCTCCTCCTGCTGCTGAAGCGGCTCGAGCTGCTGCGCCTCCTGCTACTGCGGCGAGTCCAGCTGCAGCTGCTCCTGCTGCTGCTGCTACTGCTGCTGCTCCTCCAGCCGCTGCAACTCTCTCTCGTCTCTCTCCAACTCCAACTGCTCCTTACGGGCACGGCAAACACAAGCCTGGTGCCGGGTCGAGTAGGGGTGGGGGGGAGGAGTAGAGTCGGGGGCTGCGGTAGCCCTGGGACCGCCCTCCAAAGCACCCGGCGCACCACCCCCAAAGTCAGCACCACCAACAGCAACACGACCAGGCTCACCAGGACCCGAAGAGGGTGCACCCGCACCCCCAGACGTAGCACCCCCAAAGTCAGCAGGACCAACACCAGCTCCCAGAAGACAAGAGTGGCCTGCAACCACTGGCTCAGCTCCAACTCCAGCACCCCCAGAGCTAGCACCTGTAGGGCCCTCTCCACGAGCAGCGGCTCCCGCAGGGTCTGCAGTAGGTTGCGAGGAGGACTGCAAGGAAGGTCGCTGCACCTGAGGGGCTACCGAGGGGGGAGGGGTAGCGTGGGACACACCTGACGGGGCGGGACCAAGGGGGGGAGGCTGTACCGGGGGAGCAGGAGGGGGAGCGGAAGTCAGGAAGAGAGGGGGAGGAGGAACCGGGAGACCTTGACTGGGGTACCTGACGTAGTAGGGGGTGGACTCCTCGAAACGGATGTCACAGGAGTCAAAGAACCGGTGAGAGGGAGGGTGGTAAAAGGTGAAGTCAGAGGAGTCCTCAGGGAAACCAAGGAAGACAGAGGGAGCGGCGCGAGGCGAGAGCTTGTCCGCAGAAGTGTCGCGGACAAGAGCCAAGCAACCCCAGACACGAAACCTCGACACAACACCAGGGGACCCGGTCCAAAGACTGGTCGGTGAAGCCTCTGGCCGAGAGACGCGTGGCCAGAGGTTCAGCTGGTGAGCGGCGTACCTACCCGCGTAGGGCAACAGAAAATGGGGGGCACGGGCGTGAGTCAAGGAGGTGCGGGCGATCTCTATGACCAAGCCTATGCGGCGCTCAGCAACCCCATTCTGCTGTGGGGACTCTGGAAGCGTCCAGGACTGACGAATGCCCTGCTCGCGACAGAATCCAGCGAGAATGCCGGAGCGAAACTCACCCCCATGGTCAGAGTGAAGACAGCTGACACGACGACCATGAGTGCCCTTAGTGGTAAGCAACCACCTTATCAGCGTAGAAGTCACCTCAGACTTCTTCGCCAGTGGGAACACTATGGTGTAGCGGGATTAGTCGTCAACGACCACAAAAAAAAAAACGCTCGCGCTCAGGGCCAAGGCGAGGGGCGGGGCCCCGGACGTCCAAGTGGAGCGTCTCAAAAGGCTCGGTGGCCGGACGAAGGGAGGAGGAGTGAGGGGTGGCGCGCAGCCAACCCTCGACGCAGGGACCGCACGGCGGTGCAAGCGAAGGCGGCAGCGACGGCAAGACACACGGGAGGCCTAAGACAAGACGCTGACGAGACATAGCGCGCAGACGAGGGAGGGACGGGTGCCCCGTCCGGTGGTGCCACAGAACGGTGGGGTGTGCAAGCGACCAGCAGGAGCACGACGCAGCAACTGGACCAGACACGAGAACCTGACCAGACACAGCTACCTGGGGGGACGCAACAACCTGGTGAGACGCAGGGACCAGACTGGGGGAAGTAACCGGGGCCGGGGGCAGGAGTCGCTGCTGCTGCTGCTGCTGCTGCCCACCAGGGCCAGTGTGAAGTGTGTAGAGACCAGAGCCCGGCTCGGCAGTAAAGGTGGCAAGAGGCGAGTAAGTGTCGCCGTCAACACAAACCGCCGTCTCACCAGAGGGCTCAATCCACACACCCACGTGCTGACTCACAAGAGGCCTCACGCCCACCAAGTTCCCCGAGAACGAGGGGACGTGGAAGCCAGTTAGAGACCCAGAGGGAACAGCAGGGCAAGGAAGAGTAGTAGTGTAGCGAGCAGTGACTGGTCCCGAGGTGGGATCAGCCAGGGCCACAGAGACTGGCGCAGGAAGTGGAGTAAGTGTCGTGTGGTTGCGGAAGAAGCAGTGCGAAGCCCAAGAGTCGAGAGTGAGAGACAGTGAAGCGTCCTCCGAAGTAGCGCCTGGACTAGTGTCTACACAAGTGCCTACACTAGCAACAGGCAACTCAGCAAGACCAGCACCTAAGCTAACAACACACGAGTAAACAGAGTCAGAAGCACAAGAATCAACAACAGCATACAAAGCATGAGGAGTTCCTAAGAGATCAAGCAACTGAGAAGCAGACATGCCCCAAAGAGTGGAGCCGTACGTCTGAACAAGAGGTAACTAGTCAGAGGCAGGGCCGCCAATGCCAAAGGCCAAGCGAACCGTGTCAGTGAGCTGAACAAAGCACTGACCAGGAGGGTGGGTGCGACCACAAGGCTGGCCTCGGCAAGCACCTGTCAGAACCTGATAGGTGCACGAAGGGTGAACAACACCTCGCTGGGGCGGACGCTGTCCCAGCCCCAAAACCTGCTGCTGCCGCTGCTGCTGCGAGGGCTGCTGCAAGGGGAGGGGCTGCTGCTGCTGCACCTGCTGCTGCTGCTGGGCCAGGTACCACGCCGCTGCTCCACCCACCACGGCCGGCAGACCAGGAGGAGGCTGACGAGTCTGGGTGTCGCCTCCACCAGCTGCAGTAGGGGAGTCATTGGCCGCTGCACGAGACGCCTCTCCAGGCCCTGCGCTCCCGCCGCCACCGGTCGGCACGCCACCCCCACCACCTCCGCCGCCAACGCCACCACCCCGCCGCCGCCTGCACCCTGACCGCCCCTCCTGCCACCCCTACCTCGAGACCGCGACGTAGTCGTAACAGCAGCTGCGGTCACGTCAGTAGTGGCAGTGGCTAGCGAGGCAGTAAAAGTGGGCAACTGAGGGACAGTGCACCCGTGAAACAGTGGAGGGGGCACAAAACCATAGGCAGAGGCTACTGAGCGGAGGTTGCTCTTGACGTCCTTGAGCGCAGACTCAAGGACCTCGATAGTGAGCTCACTAGGGTGCTTCAGAAGAAGCGTGTCACGAACCGAGGCAAGGCGATCAGGGAGGATAGTGGCAATGAAGTAGATAGTAATCGCCATAGGAGGGGGAAGCAGTACAAGCTGTGCGTCAGTGCAAGCAGCGCGGTAGCTAGAATCGAGCGACCGGAGGTGAGCAATCAAGTTAGCAGAGCGCTCAAACGAGGCGAGGTCAGGGAACAAGAACGGTAGGAAGAGGCGGCCAAGGGAGACAGTGGTGGGAGTAGCGTAGCGGGCCTTGATCGCAGTCAGGAACTCACTAGCAGTGCGAACCTGAGTGAAGTGGGCCTCCTCAGACTCTGGGAGGAGGCTGCTAACAGCGATGCAGGCCGCAGCGTCACGCGACTTCTACGCCGTCAGGTCAGCACGCTGGCGGGTAAAGCGGTCTCTGGCGACGTCGTCAGGGGCAGGGCCTAAAGGCGTAGGGTCGTCGGGCGCAGGAAGGTCACCAGTAGCGTGCGCCCAGAGGGACTCGCCCGCCTGGATCTGACTCTCTAAAAGGCGATGCGCGCGTAGGAGCCAGACCGGAAACTCGAGCGGCCTACCGTCAGCATCAAAACGAAGAACCCTAGGGGTCGCCATAGCAAAAGCAAAGAGGTGGGAAGTGCTGCTGCTGAAACCCTAATCACTGAGAGCGACTCAGTAGGGCGCTACGGGACATAGGGTAGGGCGCTACGGGACACAGAGTAGGGCACAACACTGCTGAACTAGGAGGGCGCAGCGCCACGGGCAGGGGTAGCGCGACGCCACGCAGCGGGACAGAACGGGCAGCGCGACACGAAGCGACGCGACGGGACGGAACGGGCTGCGCGACAGGGACGGGCAGCGCGACGCGACGCGGAGTGACGGGACGGACGGCAGCGCGACGCGAACGGACGGGACGGACGGATGGGACGGGACGGGATGGGACGGACGGCGCGACGCGGACAGGCAGCGCGACGCGGACGGACGGGACGGGACTGAAGGCGCGACGCGGATGGGCAGCGCGACGCGGATGGGCAGCGTGACGCGGACGGACTGCCAAGGACGGACGGCGCAACGCGGACGGACAGCGCAGCGGGCGCTAGGGCACGAGAGCGACGTAACGGAAGGCACAGCGGGCGCTAGGGCACGAGAGCGACGTAACGGCAGGCGCATCGAGCGCTATGGCAAAAAAGCGATGTAACGGCAGGCGTAGCGGGCGCGAGGGCACAAGAGCGACGTAACGACAGGCGCAATAGGCGCTAAGGGACAGTACGAGCGTAACGGGCACTAGGGTACGGGACAGGCTCGGGCGTTAGGGGCGTGAACGAGAGGAACAGAATCCCACAGGATCCTAACCTAGGTGATTCCATGTCAAGAATGAAAGTGTTAGTTCATTGAGGTGGGTTGGGGTACATATAACAAACCCTAACATATGTACCCCCTAAGACAAACCTCACTACAGGCTACAACATTTGACAATGTTGTAATAAGCCAGTTGCAATCTTTCTCAATCGAGTACAAGATGTGAGCGAATGCATGAGCGAACATATATACGCGAAACATGCAAACATGCAGTGCGTGCAAGCTAGCTAGTGCTACGCTGGCAGTGAGGTTCGAGCTCGCCACGAAGCGTAGGCCAACACAGCCAGGCCAGCAGTGCGAGGTTTGGTGAAACAGTACACGCGAAGTCGGCAAAGCCCCATTAGCAGTAACGAGCGAAACAACGGCTGCTGCGGTACGCGATGTTGCAGTCGAGAAAATTCCTTACACTACCCCCCCCCCCCCTCAAGAAGCCCCCTCCACTACGCGAGTGCGTGTATATCGCGGAAACCCCGGCTCCTCAGGTACACTTGCAGGGCAGGGTGGTTTTCGATGTTGGCCAGGGGCACCCAGCTATCCTCAGTTGGCGTGCGGTCCTTCCAGCAAACGAGGAATTCAATCCTCCTGATTCCCGTGGGGTGTCGAATCAAATGGCTCAGAATATTTTCGGGCTTGATGATCGGCTCCGATGCAGGGCGAGTCATGGATGGCGGGCGGTGACGAGGTAGTTGGCTTGTGGTTGGGATGTAGGGTCGAAGCAGGCTGACGTAGAACGATGGGCTGATGTACCATTCCGTCGACAACAATAAGCGTGCATGTCAAACTATATGTGTGTTAGTTCTGTGTAGGCTATAGTGAGGTAGCCGGTATGGGGTACAATCCAAAGTTAGGGTTAGTACTTGTACCCACATTTCATTCAATGCAATCAAACCTGCTTGCTATCTTGACATGGTTTCAGAGCAGTAGGTTTGTAGGACCGTTTTTTTTTTCCGGGCCCACTTTACTTGGCTTGCGACTATGGTTACCGCGTTACCCCACTACCTTGCGTCGCGCTCTGCTGCAGCCCGCGCGTCGCGCCCTAAGGCAGCCCGTCGCGTCGCGCTCTGCTGCCCCTCACGTCACGCACTGCTGCAGCCTACGCCAGCGCCCTGCCCTGCGCGCGCTGGCGCCCTGCCCTGCGCCAGCGCCCTGCCCTACGCCCGCGACCTGCGTTGCGCCAGCGCCCTACTAAACCCTAAATGAAATTAAAATAATATAAAAAAGGGGCCCTAGGTGCTTTTGCCCTAGGAACTACTGCCTGCTGCTGCCTGCTACTGCCCTGCTGTGGCCGCGCGCCGCCCTGCTCTGGTCGCGCGCCGCCCTGCTCTGGCCGCGCTCCGCCCTGCTCTAGCTGCACGCCGCCCTGCTATGGTCGCGCGCCGCCCTGCTGCTCTTACTGCTGCTGCTGCAACTCGTGCTACTGCCTTCACTCCGTACTGCCCTAGAGGTCGCGCTCCTCCTAGCTTGCCCGCCATGTCTTCACTTTGTCGTACCGGTGGGAGTGGTGACGGCGGTGGTGGCAGCAGTGGGAGTGGTGGCGGCCGTAGTAGCAATCACTGTGACGCTGTTTGGTGCGGAGTGTCTGGTGGAGGCCAGATGCAGCTACGGCGGCGTCCGACCCTTACGCCCCGGCAGCTTCGTGAGTGGCTTTACCATCGTGGGCCATCTCCGAGTCCGAGTCGCTGCCCGTACGTCATTCGCACAGATCGTTGAGTTGGTGAGACCTGTGGGACACCTGGTGACGCACAGTCCCGCTGCTTCGCCTATTTGACTGACGCCTGGCGCACAGAGTTTGGCGACGAGGCTGAGATCCCCCCCTGGCTTGAGCTGCTTAGGTCGGGCGTTGCTGTCTTTGCTTAAGACTATGCCGCCATCCTTGCTGCCATGTCTGCTTTGCCTGGTGGTGCTGAGAGTGACTGTCACCTGTGTGTAGAGTACGACCCCGGTATAGAGGTTGCTGCTCTAGGTGTTAGTGGGGCTGCTGCCTTAGGTGCTAGAGAGTCTGCTTCCTCAGGTATTACGCCTGCTAAGGCCTTGCACACCTTCACGCTTGACTCGGGTGCTTCCCGCTGCTTCTTCCGTGACAGTACTGCACTCACACCACTCCCTGCACCTGCTGCAGTCTCTCTAGCTGACCCCTTAGGGGGCTCACTAACAGGCTTCCACCTCCCCTCGTTCTCTACGAACTTGGTGAGCAACGCAGTTCTCCAGGACCAGTGGGTTGACACCTTTACCCCTGGAGGACAGTGTGTGGCAATCTGTACGTGCTCCCGGACCGGCCGCCACCTGGCCACGTTTACTTGTCAGCCAGGGTCGAGTCTTTACACACTGACGACTGCACCTCCTCAGGTAGCTGCTACTAGTTAGGTTTCTGCGTCAGGTCAGGTAGCCTCCCCTTGTGAGTGTCGCTCCCTGTCGCACCAGACTCTTGTCTGGCACCACCGCCTGGGCCACCCCTCCCTACCATGTCTACGTGGCATGCACCGTCGCCTCCTTAACTCTGGTCTTCCCAGGTCTCTCACTCCCCTCCCTGCCTCGCCTGCGCCGCCCTGCCTTCCTTGCGTCGAGGGGCGGCAATGCGCCGCCCCTCACTCCTCGTCGTTTCCCCCGACAGAGGCTCCTCTCCAGACCCTCCACCTGGACGTGTGGGGTCCAGCCCGCGTTCGTGGACAGGGCGGTGAGCGGTAATTTCTGCTGGTTGTCGATGGCTACTCGCGGTACACCACGGTCTTCCCGTTACACACCAAGGGTAAGGTCCCTGCTGTCCTGATCTCTTGGATCCGAGCAGTTCGTCTCCGGCTCCGCCGCAGGTTCCGCCAGGACCTTCCTATCCTGCGTCTGCACTCTGACAGAGGTGGTGAGTTCACCTCCGACCTCTTGCGGGCCTTCTGATAGGGGGAGGGCATCGAGCAGTCGTTCACGCTTCCGGGCTCACCACAGCAAAATGGGGTTGCTGAGCGCCACATTGGCTTAGTCATGGAGGTCGCTCGTACCTCTTTGATTCATGCGGCGGCTCCCCATTTTCGGTGGCCATTTGCGGTCCGGTACGCCGCGCAGCAGCTCAACCTCTGGCCCCGTGTCTCCTTGCCGGAGACCTCGCCCACACTGCGTTGGACGGGGGAGGTTGGCAATGCGTCGCGTTTCCGGGTCTGGGGTGCTCGTGCCCTTGTCCGCGATACGTCCGCGGACAAGCTCTCCTCCCGCACCATTCCCTGTGTCTTCCTTGGCTTTGTCCCTGACGCGCTTGGCTGGCAGTTTTACCACCCCACCTCGCGCCGTGTCTTCCCCTCTCAGGATGTCACCTTTGACGAGTCAGTTCCTTTCTACCGTCTCTTCCCCTACCACACTGCCCCTCTCCCTCCCCCGCCACTTTTCCTCGCTCCAGGTCCCCCTCTGGTAGACCCCCTCCCCCCACAGGGTCCTGCTCTTTCAGGTGTGTCTCAGGTAGACCCGCCCCCCTTGGCTGAGCCTGTAGAGGTCACTAGCAACTCAGGTGCTGCTGCGTGAGGTGCTGCTGGGGGTGCTCCTTCTAGGGGTGCTGAGCCTGCGCGTGAGGTGTTGGGGAGTTCGGAGCCTGGGGGTGCTGAGCCTGCGGCTGCGGAGTCTGGGGGTGCTGAGCCCGTCCGTGAGGTGCCGGGGGGTGCGGAGCCTGGGGGTGCTGAGTCTGCTGGCGTTCCTCTGGGTCTCGTTTCACGACGCGGGCCTGTCTCACCACAGCAGGTACGAGAGTGGCTTGCGTCGCGTACCCGCCAGAGGAGTCATGCTGCTGGAGCTGCTTGTTATGGAGGCGCTGGGAGTGCTGGTGTCTCTGGTCCTGGAGGTGCTCGTACTGGAGGTACTAGAGCTGCCAAGACTGGTACTGCTCTGGAGCTGGAGGTGTCGGTTCTGCGGGTGCTGCTACTAGAGGTACAGGGGCTGGAGGCCCTGGAGCTGTCGACCCTGGAGTTGGGGACCTTGAGGCTGGAGGTGCCGGCTCTGGGGGTGTTGCTGCTGGTGGCGCTGGAGCTGGAGGTTCTGGAGCTGCTGGGGGCGATGGAGCTAGAGGTACTGCTGCTGGTGTCCCTAGAGCTGGAGGTGGTGCTGCAGGAGTCGCTAGAGCTGGAGGTTCTGGAGCTGCTGGACGCGTTGGAGCTGGAGGTGCTGCTGTTGGAGTCACTGGAGCTAGAAGTGCTGCTGCTGGAGGCGCTGGAGCTGGAGGTTCTGGAGCTGCTGGAGGAGCTGGAGCTACTGGTACTGGTGGCAGTGCACCGCCGCGACTGTTTTTCGCTCCGCCGTCACCGTCGTCTATGCCACCACCTGACTCCGTGCTTTGCCAGGTTCTTAGCCTCCCGTCTTCTACTGGCCTCCGGTTACAGCCCGGCGCACCATTGCCTGCTATTTCTCCTTGCACTGAGCACACAGACTCGCTTACAAAGCGTTGTGAGCCTGTGTCTCGTCTTGCCTCGCCTCTTCGCGCGCGTCGCACTGGTCGTCGTGTTCCTCGTAAGCGTCCGCCTCCTGTCCTTGGTACGCACGCTATGGCACTTCGTCCTTCGTCTGTTCCACAGCGTGTTCCCCTGCCGTCTCCTCCTGTGTCTTCTCTACCTGACGTTCAGGACCCTGAGCCTGACCTGGTTCGTGCTGCTCACCCTACTGTCACGCGTCTGCTCGCCACTGTTGTCATTGACCCGTCGTTTGAATCTGCTACTGCATCTGCCTTAGTCTCTGAGTTTGTTGAATTTGCTGGTGCCTATTGTCTCGACTACGCTGCTAGTTTTATTGCTGAGTCTGAGTATGTTTGTCCTCCGTCCGTCGGGGGTGAGTGTCCTTGAGGATAGGCAAGAGGACTTTGAGTGTCTTGCAACCGCTACGCCTCATCTCGTGGCCATGCTGCTTGCCCCTGAGGGAGACCCAGATGCACCAGACATCCCGACTCCGTGTTTGTACGCTGAGTCGATCGCGGGTCCCTACTCCTCTTAGTGGCAGACAGCCATGGACGCAGAGATGGCATCCTGAAAGTCCACAGGCACTTACGTCGACGAGGTTCCCCCTCCTTGGGCGAACATCGTCGATGGCGTGTGGATTTTTAGGGTGAAGCGGTCGCCAGGTTCTCCGCCTGTCTTCAAGGCTCGTTACGTTGCACGAGGCTTCATTCAGCGACAGGGAGTTGATTTCTTCCAGACCTTCTCCCCCACCCCAAAAATGACCACTCTTCGGGTGCTGCTACGCGTTGCCACTTAGCGTGACTACGAGCTTCACTCTCTGGACTTCAGCACAGCGTTCTTACAGGGCAGCCTGCACGAGGAGATCTGGCTGCGCCGCCCACCTGGCTTCACTAGGTCGTTCCCTCCTGGTACCCAGTGGAGACTCCGTTGGCCTGTCTATGGTCTCCGTCAGGCGCCTCGTGAGTGGCATGACACACTGAGGACGACACTTGCGGCTCTTGGGTTTGCCCCTTCCACTGCTGACCCGTCGCTGTTTCTACGCACCGACACTTCACTGCCGCCGTTCTACATCCTCGTGTACGTCGACGACTTGGTCTTTGCCATTGCTGACACTGAGGCTCTCGCCCTTGTGAAGTCGGAGCTGCAGAAGAGACACACGTGCATAGACCAGTGTGAGCTGCTCAGTTACCTTGGGTTGCAGATCACCCGAGACAGAGCACGCCGCACCATCACCCTGACTCAGTCACACATGGTGCAGCAGGTCCTTCAGCACTTCGGCTTCACTTGGTCCTCGCCACAGTCCACTCTTTTGGCTACAAGTCACTCGTTCTCAGCTCCACCTTCGGACGAGTCCGTAGAGCCGACTGGCCCGTACCCAGAGCTAGTGGGCTGCCTCATGTACCTGATGACCTGCACTCGTCCTGACCTTGCGTACCGTCTTGGCCTTTTGGCACGCTACGTGGCTCCTGGTAGGCACCGAAAGGTGCACATGTATGCAGCAAAGAGGTTACTACGCTACTTGTGCAGTACATCGAGCATGGGGCTCGTGCTTGGAGGGCCGAGCTCAGTTGTCCTCACTGGACACTCAGACGCTTCTTGGGTTGATGATTTGGCTATTCAGCGGTCGTCATAGGGTTACACTTTCAGCCTTGGCTGCGACTGTGTTTCTTGGTGGTCTATCCGCTAGTCTTCTATTCTCAACTCCAGCTGTGAGGCTGAGATCTACGCCACAGCCATGGCTGCACAGGACTTGCGCTGGCTCACCTACCTGCTGACCGACTTAGGAGAACGGTCTCGTTCTCCTCCAATTCTGTACGTAGACAACAACGCCGCCATTGCCTTGTGTCAGGAGCACAGACTGGAGCACAGAACGAAGCACATTGCTCTACGTTACTTCCTGGCTTGAGAGTTGCAGTAGCATGGTCAGCTTTGTCTTGCTCACTTGGCCACTCGGGCCAACACTGCTGATATATTCACCAAGGCACTTCCGTCTGGTGATAATCAGCGCTTCTGTACTATGTTAGGCCTTGTGCCTGTTTCGTCTCTCTTGCTCACTACGCGACTTTGTTTGTACTGTGATATATATGTACCTACATGCTTGCTCTTGCTACATAGTGATCACTATACTGTTGTTGTTGCATATATACCTCTGCATGTGAACTGGCCTTGTGGCCCTTTGCTTGTGCTCGAGTGTGTGGTGGCGTTGTGATCCACCCCGAGCTTGCTTTGATTTTCTTCAATAGTCTTGTGACCCCTTGTTCTCCCCCACTTTGCCTATGGGGGTGTGTAAAACTATATATATGTTAGTTCTGTGTAGGCTATAGTGGGGTAGCCCGTATGGAGCACAACCCGAAGTTAGGGTTAAAACTTGTACCCACATTTCATTCAATGCAATCACTCATGCTTGCTATCTTGACAGTGCAGTCACTGGGGTGATCATGTAGCTAATTTGGAATGATCCACAGTAGCGTGGTCGTAATTTCGGCACGACGGGCAGTCTTATGTACTGTGTGTCAAGCAGTACGTAATCTCCTGACTGCTACGTGACAAGGCGGCGGTGGCGGTCAGCGTTGCGCTTAGCGATGACATTTGCCTTTTTAATTGCTTCAGCGGCTCTGGTGCGAGCAGCTTGCAGAATCTCTGCGAATTGTTGTGCGCGTGGCGTTGGGTTGTCTAGACTTGACGTCATGAGCACTGTAGGGTTTTGCCCATAGCTCAGGAAGAACGGGGACTACTGCGTTGTCGCTGACGTGGCGTTGTTGTACGCGAACTCAATCAGCGGCAGCTTCTGCTCCCAAGTTGTCGGATTGTCGCACGTGGCACGAATCAACTGCTCCATCGTCTGGTTCGTTCGCTCTGTTTGACCGTCGGTCTCGGGGTGGTACAACAAGCTGATCTGTAGCCTAGTCCCGAATTGCACCCGAAGGTTTTTCCAGAAATTGCTGGTGAACTTCGTCTCGGGGTTGCTGATTATCGCGGCTGGTATCCCGTGCAGTCGAACAACGGCTGCGATGAATAGGCGAGCGGTTTCTTTGGCTGAGATCGATTTCTTGCACGTAGCGAAGTGTGCAATCTTCGTCAACCTGTCAACGACGACCATAACTGCGTCGTTACCTCCAGGGTTTGAAGGTAACCCTGTGACGAAATCCATGGTAATCTGCTGCCATGCGCGCTCAAGCGGTGGAATCGGCTGCAATTGACCCGCCTTTCTTTTTCACGAGCTCTTCATCACCTAACATGTGGGGCACGAGCCCACATGGTGCTGTACATCGGTCAACAACTCCGGCCAGTAATAATACCGCTGCAGTTGCTGTCGCATTTTTTCTACCCCAAAATATCCCGAGGTAATTCCGTTATGTGCCTCCTGCAAAAACAGTTCCCTCAGTAGTGAGTACGCGGGTACCTAGATGCAGTTGGTGCCTGTCTTTACGTAATAGACTCCTTTAGCTTCTGCCAGTTGCTGTGAATTTCCGGTCGTGGAAAATGGGTCGGTACTGTATTAATGGGTGAATAGGCTTGTTATCAGTGGGTTGGTTTGGGCGAGTAGGATGGCGTGGAGTTGGGCGGTGGGGCGTCTGAGTGCGTCGGCGATGTTGGATGCACCTTTTTTGTACGTAACCGTGTAGTGGAAGTTGGACTCCAGATAGTCCAACCAACGGATCTGTCGCGGGTTGAGATTCAGTTGGGCGCGAAGGTACTGTAGTGATCGGTGGTCTGTCCACACTGTCACGTCTGCTCCCGTGAGGTAGCATCGCCTCACCTTGAACGCATGCAAGATCACCAGCACCTCGCGGTCGTGTATTTGGTAGTTGCGTTCGGGCAGGCGAAGCTTGCGGGACTCGTAAGCGATTGGCTGGAGGCCGTGTGAAGAAATGAGGAATGCATGAACTAGCACAAGATTGGGTACAAGTAGGAAACCCTAGGAAAATGTACCCCATAGTGTCTACCCCACTATAGCCTAGACAAGCTATATGATAAATGTTTGACACACCCCCATAGGCAAAGTGGGGGAGAACAAGGGGTCACAAGACCAGTCAAGCAAAGCAAAGTCAGCTCAGGGTGGATCATAACGTCACCACACAATCCGAGCACAAGAGCAAGGCCACAAGGCCAGTTCACATGCAAGATCATATATAAAGGTAAACAGGCAAGTGCAGGTATAGAAAGATCACAGTACAAGCAAGGTCAAGAAATGAGCAAGTGAGGCCAAGTAGGCACAAGACCTAGCATCGTACAAAAGCGCTGATGATCACCAGGCGGAAGTGCCTTGGTAAAGATAGCAGCAGTGTTGGCCTCAGAGGCCACGTAAGCAAGGCGCAGCTGACCAAGCTGCTGCAGCTCACGAGCAAGGAAGTAGCGAAGAGCAATGTGCTTCGTTCTGTGCTCCAGTCTGTGCTCCTGACACAAGGCCAGCATGGCCTTGTTGTCTACGTACAGAACTGGAGGAGAACGAGGCGGCTCTCCTAGGTCAGTCAGCAGGTAGGTGAGCCAGCGTAAAACCCTGTGCAGCCATGGCCCCCGCGTAGATCTCAGCCTCACAGCTGGAGCCGAGAACAGAGGACGAGCGGGTAGACCGCCACGAAACAGAGCCGGAGCCAAGGCTGAAGGTGTAACCCTGTGACGACCGCAGCGTAGCCAGGTCGTCAGCCTAAGAAGCGTCTGCGTGACCTGTGAGGACCACTCGATGTCGCCCTCCAAGCACTAGCCCCAAGCCCGACGTACTGCACAAGTAGCGCAACACCCTCTTCGCTGCAGCCATGTGCTCTGGTCGGTGTCTACCAGGAGCAACATAACGTGCCAAGATGCTAAGAGGGTATGCAAGGTCAGGTCGTGTGCAGGTCATCAGGTACATGAGGCAGCCAACAAGCTCTGGGTACGGGCCACTCGGCTCTACAGACTCATCCGAAGGCAGAGCTGAGAGCGAGTGGCGAGTAGACAGAGGAGTGGCCTGAGGCGAGGAGTACGTGAAGTCGAAGCGCTGAAGGACCTGCTGCACCATGTGTGACTGAGTCAGGGTAATGGTGCGCTGTGCTCTGTCCCGAGTGATCTGCAAGCCAAGATAGCTGCGCAGTTCACCCAAGTCAGTGCACGTGTGTCTCTTCTGCAGCTCGGACTTCACGTGGGCGAGTCCAGCAGTGTCAGTAGTGGCAAAGACCAAGTCGTCGACGTACACGAGGATGTAGAACGGCGGAAGAGAGGTGTCGGTGCGCAGAAACAGCGACGAGTCGGCTGTAGAATGAGCAAACCCAAGAGCCGCAAGTGTAGTCCTCAATGTGTCGTGCCAGTCACGGGGCGCCTGGCGGAGACCGTAGCCTGGCCGCTGGAGACTCCACTGGGTACCAGGAGGAAACGACCCAGTGAAGCCAGGTGGGGAGCGCAGACAGATCTCCTCGTGAAGGCTTCCCTGCAAGAAAGCTGTGCTGAAGTCAAGAGAGTGAAGCTCGTAGTCGCGCTGAGCGGCTATGTGCAGCAGCACCCGAAGGGTGGTCATCTTCGGGGTAAGAGAGAAGGTCTGAAAGTAGTCAACTCCCTGCCGCTGACTGAAGCCTCGAGCCACGTAACGCGCCTTGAAGACAGGCGGAGAACCCGGCGGCCACTTCACCCTGAAAGTCCACATGCCACTGACGATGTTCGCCCCAGGTGGGGGAACCTCGTCGACGTAGGTGCGTGTGGACTTCCAGGAACCCATCTCTGCGTCCATGGGTGACTGCCACTGAGAGGAGTAGGGACCCTCGATCGCCTCAGCGTACGATCGAGGAGTCGGGATGTCTGGTGCATCCGGGTCTCCCTCAGGGGCAATCAGCGTGGACACGAGATGAGGCAAAGCAGCAGCAAAACACTGGAACTCCTCCTGCCTGTCCTCAAGGACGTCCGTGCTAAGAGCACACTCACCCCCGACGGACGAAGGACAGACAGACTCAGACTCAGCAACAAGACTAGCGGCGTAGTCTAGACGACAGCGAGCAGCAAAGTCGACAAGCTCAGCAACTAGGGCCGACACAGCACTGGACTCAAAGGAAGGATCAGTGACAACAGTAGCCAGGAGATGCGTGACAGTAGGACTGGCAGCACGAAGAGAGTCAGAGTCCGGGTCAGGGAGAACAGGAAGAGAGGATTGTGTAGGAGACGACAACGGGACACGCAGAGGAGCAGTGGAAGGACGCAGTGCCATCTGGTGTGTGCCTGGGACTGGAGGAGGACGCAGACGCGGAGCAAGACCACAAGTGCGAGCAGCACGAAAAGGCGACGCAGGACGAGACGCAGGCTCACGAGGCTCAGCAAGACCTCCTGTAGGACCAGTGTAGGGAGAAGGAGCAGGTAGGGGGGAGGCAGACTTTAACTATGACTGTGACTAGACAGGCTATGGACACTCTAAGGGAGGAGCAGGACCAGTAGAGGGCGGGAAACCAAGAACCTGCTCAAGGAGCGGAACGAAGTACGGCCTCGGCCGCGCAGCGCCTCCAGAACCAGCAGGGACGGCACCAGTACCCCCAGTGGCAGCACCAGCGCCAACAACACCTCCAGCTCCAACAGCGCCAACTCCAGCACCCTCAGACGCACCAGCGCCAGCAGAACCACTAGCGCCAACACCCCCAGCAGCTCCAGCTCCAGCAGCTCCAGTAGCACCAACTCCAGCAGGACCGGCTCCAGCAGCCCCAGCAGCACCCCCTGTCCAAGCAGCTCCAGTACCGCCAGTATGAGCACCTCTGGGACTAGCAGCAACAGTAGCAACTCCAGCTCCAGCAGCACGGCTCCAGCGCCGGGCAAACCACTCGCGCAGCACCTGCGGAGAGAGTAGCTCCCGCCTCGACGAAGCACCGCGAGAGGCCACACGAGCAAACCCAGTACCCCCAGGCTCCGCACCCCCAGGCTCAGCACCCCCAAGCTCAGCACCCCCAGACTCAGCACCCCCAGGCTCCGCACCCTCAGGCTCAGCACCTCCAGACCCGGCACCCGCAGGCTCAGCACCTCTAGCAGCACCAGAGTCAACAGCAACCTCGACAGGCTCGCCTACGTCTACCTGGGACACACCTGACGGGGCACGACCCTAAGAGGGGAGGGGGTCTACCGGGGGAGGACCTGGCGCAAGGAAGAGCGGCGGCGGGGGGAGGGGCGCAGTGCGGTAGGGGAAGAGACGGTAGTAAGGCACCGACTCATCAAAGGTGACGTCCTGGGAGGACAGAACACGGCGTGAGGTGGGGTGGTAAAACTGCCACCCAAGCGCGTCAGGGGGGAAGCCAAGGAAGACGTAGGGAACAGCACGGGGGGACAGCTTGTCCGCAGACAAGTCGCGGACAAACGCCCGAGATCCCTAGACCCGAAACGTAGACGCATCGCCAACCTTCCCCGTCCACCGCAAGGTGGGGTGGTCTCTGGCAAGGAGACCCGGGGCTGAAGGTTGAGCTGATGCGCCGCGTACTGAACCGCAAACGGCCACAGAAAATGGGGGTGCAGCCGCATGGATCATGGACATACACGCAACGTCCATGACCATGCCAATGCGGCGCTCAGCAATCCCATTTTGCTGAGGAGAGGCCGGAAGCGTGAAGGTCTAGCGGATGCCCTGTGCACGACAGAAGGCTCCTAGACGGGCAGAGGAAAACTCCCCGCCTCTGTCAGAGTGCAGACGCAGAACAGGAAAGTCCGAGCCAAAACTCTCTCCGAGCTGGAGACGAGCTGCGCGGATCAAGTCGATCAACACCTCAGTGACGTCACCCTTGCTGCGCAAGGGAAACACCGTGGTGTAACGCGAGTAGTCGTCAACCACCGACAGGAAGTAACGCTCGTGACCCTGGCCATGGACACGGGCGGGGCCCCACACGTCCATGTGAAGAGTCTGCAGTGGAGCCTCTGTCGGAGGAAACTCGGAGGAGTGAGGGGCGGCGCGCTGTCGCCCCTCGACGCAGGGGACGCAGGTAGGGGCAGGCCCCGGAGGTAGGGGAGGTAGGGACCGGGGAAGACCAGAGACAAGGACACGTGAGGCCATGCCTCGGAGATGAGGCAGGGAGGGGTGACCAAGGCGGTGGTGCCAAAGGAGAGTCTGGTGGGACAGGAGACGACACGAGCAGGGCGCAGACTCAGGACCAGACCTGGACGCTGCAGCAAACACCTGACTCGACGCAGCTACCTGACCAGACTTAGCAACCGAAGGAGACTCAGTAGTAAGTGTGTACAGGTTCGACCCCGGCCGGCGGGTAAACGTGGCCAAGTGTCGGCTCGTCCAAGCACACGTGCACTGGGTCACCCGCTGACTTGCAGGAGTGAACTGGTCAACCCCCGTATCCTGTAGATCAGCTCCACTCACCAAGTTCGTAGAGAACGAGGGGAGGTAGAGACCTGACAGGGTGCCAGAGGGGGCTGCCGGGCACGGTAAGACAGTGGAGAAGCTAGCAAGGACAGGACCCCCAGAGGGGTCCGCCACGGAGACCGCAACCGGCCGACTAAGCGGCGTAAGCGTGGTGCGGTCTCGAAAGAAGGAGCGGGAAGCACCCGAGTCAAGGGTGAAGGTGTGTAAGGCCTGAGCCGACGTGGTACCTGAGAGAGCAGACTCACCAGCACCTGGGGCAGCAGACGCACTAGCACCTAGAGCAGCAGCCTCACCAGCACTTAGAGCAGCAGCCTCAATGCCCGGGTCAGGCGGAACACACAGGTATCAGTCACCCTCAACACTATCAGACACAGCATACATGGCAGCAAGAATAGCATCATAATCAAGATCAAAGATAGCAACCCCCGCCCTAGACAGCTCTCCCCAGCGAGGGATCTCAGTGGCGTCAGCAAACTGGTGACGCCACGCGTCTGTCAGGCGGCCGAAGCAGCGATGGCTGGAGTGCGGGCCCCCGCACTGCTCACCAGTGCGGTCGCCGGTACGGAGGACGTAGGTGCAGGGACCAGTACCCCCACCGCGCTGACGCCCAGCGTACCACTCACGAAGCTGCTGAGGGGACAGGGTCTCACGACTGCGCTGCTGCTGCTGGCGCGGACCACCACCGGACCACTTCTCTGCGCAGAGCCGCGACCAGCTCCACCGCTGCCGCCGGCGCCTCCGCCACCTCCGCCGCCTCCTCCACCTCTGCCGCCTCCGCTCCCTCCGCCACCGCTGCCGCCTCCTCCGCCTCCACTGCTGCCACCGACACCTCCACCCCTGCCACCACTCCCACCACCACCCCCACCCCCTCCACTGCCTCCACCACCACCTCCACCACCCCCACCAGCCCCTCCAGCGCCCTTGCCCCCCTTGCCCTTGCCAGTGCGGCGTCTCCCGCTAGGGGTAGACGCAGCGCCGACCGGCTCGAAACCAACGAGGTCGGCCGCAGCGGCAGAGGCAACAGAGGGCAAGAGGGGGGAAGGGGAACACCCCTCAAAGACGGGGGTGCGAGGGTCACCACGAGAGGCTCCTACAACGACTATGCTCTTCTCTGCTGCTAGGAGGCGCTCCTCGAGGAGGTCAACGGTGAGTGTGGTGGGGAAAACTGAGAGGAAATGGTCCCTGACTAAGCGAAGGGAGTCAGGGAGACGGGTGACTATGTAGTAGAGGGTGATGTACATGGGGGGGGGGGTTCTTGGCACAGAACTCATCAGGAAGCGAGTGTCGCTAGTGCGAAGGTGCGTAATGAGGTCAGCGACTGTGGGAAAGGTAGCAAGGTCAGGGAACAGGTACGGTAGCATGAGGCGGCTAAGCGCAGCAGTGGCAGGGGAAGAGTAGCGTGCAACTACAGCGTTGTACAAGGTCTGAGCACTCTTGTACTGGCTAAACTGCGCAGCTTAGTGGTCGGTAAGTGGCGACGCACAGCAAGACGGGCAACAGCATCGCGTGTGGCCCACTGTGAGCGAACAGTGCTGTCAGCAGTAGCAGGCGGGGCAAGAGAGGCACCAGAGGTGAGATCGAACAGGGCGAGTCTGTCTGCCCTATCGCACTGTAGGAACAGCTGGAGGTCATCGACCTAGACCTCAAAGTCAACAGCACGACCCTCAGCATCAAAGGTAAGGACACTGGGGGTAGCCATGACTGTAGTGGCCTAGCAGGGAGTGATCTCACCAGTCCGAGTAAGTAGGGCCGGGGCGCGCCGATAGGAACAGTAGTGGCTCGATGGCAGGGCGGCTCGGCGGCTCGGCTGCTGGGCGGGTCGGCGGCTCAGCGGCTCGGCTGCTGGGCGGCTCGGCGGCTCGGCTGTTGGGCGGCTCGGCTATCGGGCGGCTCGGCGGCTCGGTTGCTGGGCGGCTCGGCGGCCCGGCTGCTGGGCGGCTCGGCGGCTCGGCTGTTGGGCGGCTCAACTGCTACTATTGACAGCACTGTTCGCTCACAGTGGGCGACACGCAGTGCTGCTGCCCGTCTTGCTGTGCGTCGCCACTTACCGACCACTAAGCGTGCGCACTTTAGCCAGTACAAGAGTGCTCAGACCTTGTACGACGCTGTAGTTGCACGCTACTCTTCCCCTGCTACTGCTGCACCGAGCCGCCTCATGCTACCGTACCTCTTCCCTGACCTTGTTGCCTTTCCCACTGTTGCTGACCTCATTACGCACCTCCGCACTAGTGACACTCGCTACCGCGCTGCGCTTCCTGCTGAATTCTGCGCCAAGAACCCCCCCCCCCATGTACATCACCCTCTACTACATAGTCACCCGTCTCCCTGACTCTCTCCGTGTAGTCAGGGACCACTTCCTCTCTGTTTGCCCCACCACTCTCACCGTTGACCTCCTCGAGAAGGCCCTCCTAGCGATAGAGAAGAGCATAGTCGTTGTAGCAGCCTCTCGTGGTGACCCTCGCACCCCCGTCTTTGAGGGGTGTTCTCCCTCCCCCCTCTTGCCCTCTGTTGCCTCTGCTGCTGCGGCCGACCTCGTTGGTTTCGAGTCGGTCGGCGCTGCGTCTGACCCGAGCGAGAGACGCCGCACCGGCAAGGGCAAGGGGGGCAAGGGCACTGGAGGAGGTGGAGGGGGCGGTGGAGGTAGTGGTGGAGGCGGTGGAGGGAGTGGGGGTGGTGGTGGGAGTGGTGCTGGGGGTGGTGGCGGCGGCGGCAGCAGTGGAGGCGGCGCAGGCGGTGGAGGTGGCGGAGGGAGCGGAGGCGGCGGAGGTAGTGGAGGAGGCAGAGGTGGAGGAGGTGGCGGAGGCGGCGGAGGCGGCGGCGGCGGCGGAGGCGGCGGTGGTGGAGCGAGTCGCGACTCTGCGTCGAGGAGTGGCGCCGGTGGTGGTCAGCGCCAGTAGCAGCAGCGGAGTGGTATGACCCTGTCCCCTCAGCAGCTTCGTGAGTGGTACACTGCACGCCAGCGCGGTGGGGGTTTTGGTCCCTGCTCTTACGTTCTCTGTACCGGCGACCGCACTGGTGAGCAGTGCGGAGGTCCGCACTCCACCCAGCGCTGCTTTGGTCGCCTGACGGACTCGTGGCGTCGCCAGTTCCTTGAGGCGTCAGAGATCCCTCGCTGGGGAGATCTTGCTAAGTCCGGGGTTGCTATCTTTGATCTTGACTTTGATGCTATTCTTGCTGCCATGTATGCTGTTGCTGATAGTGTTGAGGGTGCCTGTTACCTGTGTGTACCGCCTGGCCCGGGCATTGAGGCTGCTGCGCTAGGTGCTGGTGAGACTGCTGCTCTAGGTGCTAGTGCGTCTCCTGCCCCAGGTGCCAGTGCATCTGCCGCCCCAGGTGCTGGTGAGTCTGCTCTCTTAGGTACTACGTCGGCTCAGGCCTTCCACACCTTCACCCTGGACTCGGGTGCGTCCCGCTCCTTCTTTCGAGACCGCACCACTCTTACGCCGCTTAGTCGGCCGGTTGCAGTCTCCCTAGCAGACCCCTCTGGGGGTCCTGTCCTTGCTAGCTTCTCCACTGTCCTTCCGCGCCCTGCAGCCCCCTCTGGCACCCTGTCGAGTCTCTACCTCCCCTCGTTCTCTACGAACTTGGTGAGTGGAGCGGACCTACAGGATCGAGGGGTTGACCAGTTCACTCCTGCGAGTCAGCGAGTGACCCACTGTAGGTGTGCTCGGACAAGCCGACACTTGGCCACGTTCACCCGTCAGCCAGGGTCGAGCCTGTACACCCTTACTGCTGATTCTCCTCCTAATGCTGAGTCTGCCCAGGTAGCTGCGTCAATTCAGGTGTTTACTGCGGCGTCCAGGTCTGGTCCTGAGTCTGCGCCCTGCTCGTGTCGTCTGCTGTCCCACCAGACTCTCCTTTGGCACCACCGCCTTGGTCACCCCTCCTTGCCTCGTCTCCGAGGCATGGCCTCCCGTGTCCTTGTCTCTGGTCTTCGTTGGTCTCTCCCTCCCCTTCCTCCGGGGCCTGGCCCTACCTGCGTTCCTTGCGTCGAGGGGCGACAGCGCGCCGCCCCTCACTCCTCCGAGTTTCCTCCGACAGAGGCTCCGCTGCAGACTCTACACATGGACGTGTGGGGCCCAGCCCGCGTCAGTGGGCAGGGGAGAGAGCGGTACTTTCTGCTGGTCGTTGACGACTACTCGCGTTACACCACAGTCTTCCCCTTGCGCAGCAAGGGTGACGTCACTGAGGTGTTGATCGGCTGGATCCGCGCAGCTCGTCTCCAGCTCAGAGAGAGATTCGGCTCGGACTTTCCTGTTTTGCGTCTGCACTCGGACAGAGGAGGGGAGTTTTCCTCTACCCGTCTGGGAGCCTTCTATCGGGCACAGGGCATGCGCCAGACCTTCACGCTTCCGCCCTCTCCACAGCAAAATGGGATTGCTGAGCACCGCATTGGCATGGTCATGGACGTCGCGCGTACGTCCATGATGCATGCGGCTGCCCCCCATTTTCTGTGGCCGTTTGCGGTTCAGTACGCCGCGCATCAGCTCAACCTTCAGCCCCGGGTCTCCTTGCCAGAGACCTCCCCCACCTTGCGGTGGACACGGAAGGTTGGCGATGCGTCTACGTTTCGGGTCTGGGGATCTCAGGCGTTTGTCCGCGACTTGTCTGCGGACAAGCTGTCCCGCCGTGCTGTTCCTTGCGTCTTCCTTGGCTTCCCCCCTGACGCGCCTGGCTGGCAGTTCTACCACCCCACCACGCGCCGTGTTCTGTCCTCCCAGGACGTCACCTTTGATGAGTCGGTGCCTTACTACCGTCTCTTCCCCTACCGCACTGCGCCCCTCCCCCCGCCGCCTCTCTTCCTTGCGCCAGGTGCTACTCAGGTAGACCCCCTCCCACCTCAGGGTCCTGCCCCTTCACGTGTGACCCAGGTAGACGCAGTCGAGCCTGTCGAGGTAGCTGTAGACTCTGGTGCTGCTAGAGGTGCTGAGCCTGCGGGTGCCGGGTCTGCGGGTGCCGGGTCTGGGGGTGCTGAGTCTGGGGGTGCTGGGTCTGGGGGTGCTGAGCCTGGGGGTGCTGGGTCTGCTCGTGTGGCCGCCGGCGGTACTTCGTCGAGGCGGGAGCCGCTCTCTCCACAGGAGCTGCGCGTGTGGTTCGCCCGCCGCTGGAGACGTGCTGCTGAGTCTGGGGGTGTTGGCGCTGGTGTTTCTACTGGTGCTGGTGCGTCTGAGGGTGCTGCTGAGGCAGCTGGTGCTGACGGTCCTACTAAAGTTGGTGCTGCTGGAGCTGGAGCTGCTGGGGGTGTTGGCGCTGGTGTTTCTACTGGTGCTGACGGTCCTACCGGAGTTGGTTCTGCTGGAGCTGGAGCTGCAGAGGGTGTTGGCGCTGGCGGTGCTGCTGGCGCTGGTGCTTCTGAGGGTACTGGAGTTGGCGCTGTTGGAGCTGGAGGTTCTGCTGGCGCTGGTGCTGCCGCTGGGGGTAATGGTGCCGTACTTGCTGGTTCTAGAGGCGCTGCGCGGCCGAGGCCGTACTTCGTTCCGCTCCTGGAGCAGGTTCTTGGTCTCCCACCCTCTACTGGTCCTGCTCCTCACCTAGAGTGTCCACCGCCTGTCCAATCGCAGTCACAGTTACCGCCCGCCTCCCCTGTACCTGCTCCTTCTCCCTCTACTGGTCCTACTGGAGGTCTTGCTGAGCGTCGTGAGCCTGCGTCTCGTCCCGCATCACCTGTTTGTGCTGCTTGCACTAGTGGTCGTACTGCGCGTCCACGTGCTCCTGCGGTCCCCGGCACACACCAGATGGCACTGCGTCCTTCCACTGCTCCTCTGCGTGTCCCTTTGCCATCTCCTCCAGAGTCCTCTCTTCCTTCTCTTGCTGACCCGGAGTCTGACTCCCTTCGTGCTGCTAGTCCTTCGGTCACGCGCCTTCTTGCTACTGTCGTCACTGACCCTTCCTTTGAGTCTGCTGCTGCGTCTGCTCTCGTTGCTGAGCTTGTCGACTTCGCTGCTCGCTGTCGTCTTGACTACGCTGCCAGTCTTGTTGCTGAGTCAAAGTCTCTCTGTCCTCTGTCCGTTGAGGGTGAGTGTGCTCTTAGCACGGACGTCCTTGAGGACAGGCAGGAGGAGTTCCAGTGCTTTGCGGCTGCTTTGCCCCATCTCGTGTCCACGCTGATTGCCCATGAGGGAGACCTGGATGCACCTGACATCCCGACTCATCGATCGTACGCTGAGGCGATCGAGGGTCCCTACTCCTCTCAGTGGCAGTCGGCCATGGACGCAGAGATGGCTTCCTGGAAGTCCACAGGCACCTACGTCGATGAGGTTCCCCCACCTGGGGCGAACATCGTCAGTGGGATGTGGATCTTCAGGGTGAAGTGGCCGCCGGGCTCTCCGCCTGTCTTCAAGGCGCGTTACATGGCTCGAGGCTTCAGTCAGCGGCAGGGAGTTGACTACTTTCAGACCTTCTCTCCCACCCCGAAGATGACCACTCTTCGGGTGCTGCTGCACATAGCCGCTCAGCGCGACTACGAGCTTCCATCTCTTGACTTCAGCACTGCTTTCCTGCAGGGCAGCCTGCACGAGGAGATCTGGCTGCTCCGCCCTCCTGGCTTAACTGGGTCGTTTCCTCCTGGCACCTAGTGGAGCCTCCGGCGGCTAGTCTACGGTCTCCGCCAGGCGCCCCGTGAGTGGCACGACACACTGAGGACTACACTTGCGGCTCTTGGGTTTGCTCCTTCTACAGCCGACCCGTCGCTGTTTCTACGCACCGACACCTCTTTGTCGCCGTTCTACATCCTCGTGTACGTCGACGACCTGGTCTTTGCCACAGCTGACACTGCTGGACTCGCCCACGTGAAGTCCGGGCTGCAGAAGAGACACACGTGCACAGACCTGGGTGAACTGCGCAGCTACCTTGGCTTGCAGATCACCCGGGACAGAGCACAGCGCACCATTACCCTGACTCAGTCACACATGGTGCAGCAGGTCCTTCAGCGCTTCGGCTTCACGTACTCCTCGCCTCAGGCCACTCCTCTGTCTACTCGCCACTCGCTCTCAGCTCTGCCTTCGGATGAGTCCATAGAGTCGAGTGGCCCGTACCCAGAGCTTGTTGGCTGCCTCATGTACCTGCTGCGGCCCCGCCGCCCTACACCTACGGCCCCGCCGCCCTACTTCAAGGGCCCCGCTGCCCTACTTCAAGGGCCCCGCCGCCCTACTTCACCGGCCCCGCCGCCCTACGTCAACGGGCCCCGCCGCCAGTCTGCTGCGGCCCTCCTGCAGCAGCGCGCCCGAGCCGCCGCCCGCCGCGCCGCCTTGTACCAGAGGAGCCGAGCCGCCCTGCCGCCGAGCCGCCCGGCCGCCCACCAGCCGAGCCGCCGTGCAGCCGAGCCGCCCAGCCGCCAAGCCGCCTAGGAGCCGAGCCGCCGAGCCGCCTAGCAGCCGAGCCGCCCCGCAGCCGAGCCGCCAAGCCGCCCAGCAGCCGAGCCGCCCAGCCGCCGAGCCGCCCTACAGTTGAGCCGCCCGAGCAGCCCTGTCCGGTGAGCACACCCTCTCTGTCACTGCGTGCCCTTCCCCTACTGCTTGCACTGCTAGTCTACCATCGTCATGGCTACCCCTAGTGTCCTCGCTTTTGACGCTGAGGGTCGAGCCATTGACTTTGAGGTCTGGGTCGACGACCTGCAGCTGTTCTTACAGTGCGATAGGGCGGACGGTCTTTCTCTCTTTGACCTCACCTCTGGCGCCTCTCCTGCCCCCGCTGCTGATGCTGACCCCACTGTTCGCTCTCAGTGGGCCACCCGCGATGCTGTTGCACGTCTTGCTGTGCGTCGCCACCTACCTACCACTGAGCGCGCGCACTTTAGTCAGTACAAGAGTGCTCAGACCTTGTACGACGCTGTAGTTGCGCGCTACTCTTCCCCTGCCACTGCTGCACTGAGCCGCCTCACGCTACCGTACCTCTTCCCTGACCTTGCTGCATTTCCCACAGTTGCTGACCTCATTAAGCACCTCCGCACTAGTGACACTCGCTACCGCGCCGCGCTGCCTGGTGAGTTCTGCGCCAAGAACCCCCCCCCCATGTACATCACTCTCTATTACATAGTCACCCGCCTCCCTGACTCCCTTCAAGAAGTCAGGGACCACTTCCTCTCAGTCTGTCCCACCACTCTCACTGTTGACCTCCTAGAGAAGGCCCTCCTAGCAGCGGAGAAGAGCATAGTCGCTGTAGGAGCCTCTCGTGGTGACCCTCGCACCCCCATCTTTGAGGGGTGTTCCCCTTCCCCCCTGTTGCCCTCTGTCGCCTCTGCTGCTGCGGCCGACCTACTTGGTCTTGAGTCGGTCGGTGCGGCGTCTGCCCCTAGCGGGAGACGCCGCTCTGGCAAGGGCAAGGGGGGCAAGGGCGCGGGTGGAGCTAGCGGGGGTGGTGGAGGTGACGGTGGAGGCGGCGGAGGGAGTGGGGGTGGCGGTGGGAGTGGTGGCGGAGGTGGTGGTGGTGGTGGCGGCAGTGGAGGCGGAGGCGGCGGCGGCGGTAGCGGTGGGAGCGGAGGTGGCGGTGGTGGCGGCGGTGGAGGCGGCGGTGGCGGAGGAGGTGGAACTGGTCGGGGTGGTGCCTCGCAGCGGAGCGGCTCTGGTGGTGGTCAGCGCCAGCAGCAGCAGCAGCAGCAGCGTTCTCGGGACATCCCCCCCCCTCAGCAGCTCTGTGAGTGGTACACGCAGCGTCAGCGTGGTGGGGGTTTTGGTCCGTGCACCTACGTCCTTCGCTCCGGCGACCGCGCGGGTGAGCAGTGTGGGGGTGCCCACCCCACCCAGCGCTGCTTTGGCCGCCTGACGGACGCTTGGCGTCAGCAGTTCCCCGAGGCTAGTGAAATCCCCCGCTGGGGAGAGCTGTCTAGGGCAGGCGTTGCTATCTATGATCTTGACTTTGATGCTATCCTTGCTGCCATGTATGCTGTGACTATTAGTGATGAGGGTGACTGTTACCGGTGTTTCCCGCCCGACCCGGGCATAGGTACTGCTGCGCTAGGTGCTTGTGAGGCTGCTGCTCTGGGTGCCAGCACGTCTGCGCCCTTAGGTACTGGTGAGGCTGCGCTCTCAGGTACCGCGTCGCCTTCGGCCTCCCTCACCTTCACGCTTGACTCGGGGGCTTCTTGCTCCTTCTTTCGAGACCGCACCACACTCACGCCGCTTGGTCGGCCGGTTGCAGTCTCCTTGGCTGACCCCTCTGGGGGTCCTGTCCTCTCTCACTTCTCCACTGTCCTCCCGTATCCGGCTGCCCCCTCGGGCACCTTGTCTGGTCTGTACCTCCCCTCGTTCTTGACGAACTTGGTGAGTGGTGCTGACCTGCAGGATGCGGGGGTTCACCAGTTCACTCCTGCGAGTCAGCGGGTGACCCACTGCTCGGATGCCCGCACAGGCCGACACCTGGCCACGTTTTCACGCAGGTCGGGGTCGAGTCTCTACACCCTGACCACTGCGTCTCCTCCTGTCTCTGCGTCTGGCCAGGTAGCTGCGTCAGGTCAGGTGTTTGCTGCTGCGTCCAGGTCTGGTCCTGAGTCTGCCCCCTACTCGTGTTGCCTCCTGTCTCACGAGACTCTCCTGTGGCACCACCGTCTTGGTCACCCCTCCCTGCCTCGTCTTTAGGGCATGGCCTCCCGTATCCTTGTCTCTGGTCTCCCTCAGTCCCTCCCTCCCCTTCCTTCGGGGCCTGGCCCTTCCTGTGTCCCCTGTGTCGAGGGGCGGCTCCGGGCTGCCCCTCACTCCTCTCAGTTTCCCCCGACAGAGGCTCCGCTGCAGACGCTTCACTTGGACGTGTGGGGCCCGGCCCGCGTCCGTGGACAGGGTCACGAGCGCTACTTCCTGTTGGTGGTTGACGACTACTCGCGTTACACCACAGTCTTCCCCTTGCGCAGCAAGGGTGATGTCACTGCGGTGTTGATCGACTGGATCCGCGCGGCTCGTCTCCAGCTCAGGAGGAGAGTTCTCCTCTGGCCTTCTGCGAGCCTTCTGTCGTGTGCGAGGCATCCGCCAGACCTTTACGCTTCCGGACTCTCCACAGCAAAATGGGATTGCTGAGCGCCACATTGGCATGGTCATGGACGTCGCTCGTACGTCCATAATGCATGCGGATGCATGGGTTACACCTTCAGCCTTGGCTCTGGCTCTGTTTCGTGGCGGTCTACCCGCTCGTCCTCTATTCTCAGCTCCAACTGTGAGGCTGAGATCTACGCAGGGGCCATGGCTGCACAGGAGCTTCGCTGGCTCACCTACCTGCTGACTGACCTAGGAGAGCCGCCTCGTTCTCCTCCAGTGCTGTACGTAGACAACAAGGCCATGCTGGCCTTGTGTCGTGAGCAGCGCCTGGAGCACAGAACGAAGCACATTGCTCTCCGCTACTTTCTTGCTCGTGAGCTGCAGCAGCGTGGTCAGTTGTGACTTGCGTACGTGGCCTCTGAGGCCAACACTGCTGATGTTTTCACCAAGGCACTTCCGCCTTGTGATCATCAGCACTTCTGCACTCAACTGGGACTTGTCCCAGTCTTGCCTCACTTGCTCACCTCTTGACCTTGCTTGTACTCTTGCATATATATATATACCTGCTCTTGCTTGTTTAGCCTTATATATATCTGTCTACCCCTGCATGTGAACTGGCCTTGTGGCCTTGACCTTGTGCTCGGACTGTGTGGTGACTTTGTGATCCACCCTGAGCTTGCTTTGCTTTGCTTTGCTTGACTGGTCTTGTGACCCCTTGTTCTCCCCCACTTTGCCTATGGGGGTGTGTCAGAACATATAGCTTTTGCATATTGTGTAGGCTATAGTGGGGTAGCCCACAAGGGGTACAACCCAATTGGGGTTAGTACTTGTACCCAACTCTTTCATAGTGCATTCATTCTCGTTCTCATTTTCTCAGTACCCTAATGTTTCAGAGTTCATTCATTCCATTCTCACTTCTCGTCAATAGTATGTTCCAAAAACTCGAGTCGGTCCTGTAAAAACTCACACTTAGTAGCTTTGGTCAGTAGGCGGTTCTCACTCTGTGTTTTAAAAACTGCTTCGATGTCCTGTAAGTGTTGTGCTCTGTCGGGGCGTTGGTCAGTCCGTAAGGCATGACTGTATATTCGAAGGACTCGTAGCATGTTCAAAAAGTTGTCTTGGGGCAGTCGTGTGGGTTGACGCGAATCTGGTGGTAACCTTTTCTAAGGTCGATTTTCGAGAAAACCCGGGTTCTGTGCAGTTGGTCGATCAGTTCGTCGGCTCACGGGATAGAGTAACTGGATTTGATTGTAACCTTGTTTAGTGCCCTGCAGTCCATGCATATGCGAAAACCCCCGTCCTTCTTCGGCGCCAACAGTATCCGTGCTGCGAAGGGTGACAAACTCGGGCGAATGAATTCTTTTTCGAGTAGGTAATCTAACTGCTTCCTCAGTTTGTCCAGTTCGGGTTGGGTCAGTCGGAACTGTCGCTGTACTGTCGGTTGTGCACCCGATTCTAATTCTATCGTGTGGTCGTGCGGTCGCTGAGGTGGCAGTCCCGTCGGCAGGTCGCCCAGAAATATCTCACTGTACTGCTTAAAGAGTGCTGCCAGGTCATCCGGTACGTCAGCTAGCAGTTTCTGTAAATCCCCCCCTTTGTTCGCTACCTTGTCTTCCCGAATGTCAACAACGTACACGTCAGCTCCTGCTGCTACGGCGTGTTTTATCGTGATCGCGTGTACACGCACCGACGAAGGCTCAGGCGAGCCCCAGCGAGGTAAGACGATGTTGTTACCGTTCACTCGCACGGTGCAGTCACCCGTAGTCCAGTTGATTCGCGGATTGTGTCGTCGCAGCCAATCACGACCGAGTAAAATGTCGGTTCCGTCGATGGTTGTCGCGAGCATTTCCTAGCTAAATGTGAAGTTACCCCCGCATCGAATCCGAACGCGGTCTACACGTTCCCGTATCGCCAAAGGCGTGCCGTCAACCAGTCTTGCGTCGATCTCAGGTAAGCATCTGTCCAGTGGTAGTTTCATTTTTCGTGCTGTGGCAGTGTTGATGAGGCTGTGGCTGGCTCCCCCGTCTACGAAGATTTTAACTAAGTCTGTCCCGATTTTCCCACTAAGTAGTATGGGGCTGTCTATCGTAGTACCCTCCTTATTCGGCTGGGTGTGGTCGATTGTGTTACTATTGAAACGCACTAAGCTGGCTACTAACAGCCTTAGTAGTAACTAAAGCTCTCTCCTCGGGGTCACCTCCAAGGGTCCTTGGGTGCCTGACCGAGGTCAGTCCCTATCCAAGGGTTCGAGTATGCACAGAGAGAGAGCCGTAGCAACAGCCAAAGTGTAGTAGTAATTGAAGCTTCCTAGGCGTTTTCAAGAGAATAAACTATGGCAGCGTACTTGTAGCAGGCACATGAGAAATCCTTTACTCAAGTTGTATCTCAAACAAGCAAGTGCAAGCATCTTTATACTAAGTCCACTCTATCTACTTTATTCTACTTCTATCCTCTGTAACTCTGTTTGTCATAGTGCGAACATGTTTTGAACTTCCCGCCCCTGTATTTCATCATCTGGCGGGTTCTCGGCTCCCTTTCAAAATATCTCAAAGTTCTCGCGCGAACCTTTCCGACGGCGGCGATTCGAACATTTCACTTCGCGCCATTTGCGAACGGTTGTGATGAAGTCCATTGAAAACCTGAACGAGTCGAAATGTCGGTGGCAATCAGCAGAGCCTTCGATCATTCAACTGCTGCTCGCCACGTGCTCTTGTTTCGAACGCACTGTTGATCCGAACTGTCGGTGCCGCTCAAAGCATGAGTTCAAAACTCACTTGAAATCTCGCCGGCCTCGCCATCAGCGCTAATAAGCGAGTCGCGAACGGGTAACGATCCCGTTATTTACCACGTGGCGCGAAAAGCCTTTGGCGCATTAGCAAGATGAACGCGCTGCTCTGAGCAGCGACCAATCACAGCTGCAGAAAAAATAATGCAGCACAAACACCTTCTCGCTCATCTCGATCAGCTCAAAGTCAAACTTCCGTTTTGACCAACACCCGCTCCCATTGGTCAATGTTCATTTCATCCCTCCAACTCAGAACACCAAGTTTTCGGCCATTATCTCCGATACTCAGATTTTGCCTGTGCGCGTTCTCAAGTGTAATCACCAACAGAAACACAGTTTCTCGATATAGTGTGAATCTATTCTTTCTCATGTTTGTATACAGTCACTCAAAAAGAGGAAGCCTAGCACTTGCAATAAATAAATATAATTCCCGTAGCGAACCTATATGTTTTCCGGGAAGGATCAACCCTAAACACCGAAAGCCTCCAAATATTTTGGAAAAACATATTGCAACCCACTTGACAATAAAAATAATACCCACCTCGGAAAGGGATGCGACTCGGGAGGCATCAACCCAAAAAACAATGCCCATTTCCGTGTTTAGGGTTGACCCCTCTCGAAAATGCATCCAGGTTCCCTAGGGGTTTTATTTTTTTCTGCCATGCCCGAATAGGTCTCGGTAGCGTCATCTAGTGCTTTCGGTAGTGTTGTTTAGCGGTCGGTTGCGCTAGTGAGCACTACCAAGTGAATTATATGGGCTTCATTCTCTTACTACCTTAATTTCCGTACATATATCCAGGTCGGGAGGGTAAAGTGGATGGTTTTGTTTTTGTCACTTCCTAATGAGTTCGACCAGCGTGAGAAATGTGACTAAAAAGCGACGACCAATCAACGTTGAGAAAGTCCAGGTTGATTACACCTGAGAACGCGCTCAGGCAAAATCTGAGTATCGGAGATAATTATCGAAAAGTAAGAACGAGAATGTAGTTAAGTTGAAAGTAGGGCCTAGGCTTGGGAGCCTAGGCCCTAGATTAGGTGTCGAGCGGGTTTTGTCCTAGGGAGAAGATCGAGTGAGTTGGAAGAGAGTTGGGAAGGAATGTGCTTCACTATAGTTTCGAAGTACATATAGCAAAGGAAACAAGTGAAGAGGTGCACCACCTACAGATTTAAATAACTACACTAACTACAGCTACAGGCAGTTACAAACATAGGTTTTGACAATAATGGCCGCCAAGTTTTTATCCGCTCCTTGCTCCTACTGGTCGAAATCAAAGGGCTGAACTGATTTCGCCCCTCCCACTCAAAAACACCACCATTTCCCCCATCGATTGCTCCCATTGGTTGACACCTCAGTTGACTTCGTCTCGAAAGTAGGAAACCCGTTTCTACTTCAGCTCCAAGCTAAATATTCTTGTGCACCCTGTATAAAGTGAAATCTGTCAAACTTATATGATCTAGCCTGTGTAGGCTGTAGCGGGTTAGATACTAAGGGGTACACAATTCTAGGGTTTCATATTTGTATCACTTTCATTCCTTAGTCAATCCATCCTCGTTCTAAGTTTCTCATGGTATCGAGCAGGTTCCCTAGTGGGAACTGTCCTAGGGCCCACCAAGATCGAATTTTTTTTTCCTGCCCGAGGCGCGCGTTGTCCCCTGCCCGAGGCGCGCCTAGTGTTCTGCCCTTAGCGGCCCGTCGCGCCCTCCTTGTCAGTAGAGCTACACTGTGAGATCCCCGATCGATCCTAGGGGGGGTTACAGGCGCGTTTGCCTGGGGGGTTATGGGCGCACTGACCCGCTACTGAAACAAGCCCTTTCATCCCAGTGGTCTAGTGGTTGGGATTCTGACATGGTATCAGAGTGGTCTCGGGTTCGAATCCCGGTGTATGCACATGTTGGCTGTTGCCAGTGTGCTCAGTCCTGGGCCTCCCAGTGTGGGGGGGTGTCAGTAGAGCTACACTGTGAGATCCCCGATCGATCCTAGGGGGGGTTACAGGCGCGTTTGCCTCGGGGGTTATGGGCGCACTGACCCGCTACTGAAACAAGCCCTTTTATCCCAGTGGTCTAGTGGTTGGGATTCTGACACTCCTTAGCGGCCGCGTCGCGCCTGTCAAACTCTTATGGTATAGTCTGTGTAGGCTATAGTGGGGTAGACAATATGGGGTACAACACTTCTAGGTTTTCCTACTTGTACCCACCTGCTTGCTAGTTCATTCATTCCTCATTTCTTCACATGGTATAGAGCAGGTTCCCTAGTGGGAACGCTTCCTTGGGCCCACCACTGAAACCTTTTTTTTTCTGACCGGAGCGACAGTCGCTCCTGCCCGAGGCGCGCCTTGTGGGCCGCCCTTCTGTCGAGCTCTCTTAGAGGCCCCTCTCACGGCCCCTCGCGCCACCCTTAGCGGCCCCGTCACCGCCCCTAGCGGCCTCGTCGCCGCCCTTCCAGGCCCCTCGCGGCCCCTAGCGGCCCCGTTGCCGCCCCTACGCGGCCCCGTCGCCGCCCCTAGCGGCCCTATCGCCGCCCCTAGCGGACCCGTTACCGCCTCCCTCCCTACGCGGCCCCGTTGCCGCCCCTACGCGGCCCCGTCGCCGCCCCTAGTGGCCCCATCGCCGCCCCTAGCGACCCCTTAGCCGCTCCCCTCCCTACGCGGCCCCGTCGCCGCCCCTACGCGGCCCCGTCGCCGCCCCTAGCGGCCCCGTCGCCGCCCCTAGCGGCCCCGTCGCCGCTCCCCTCCCTACGCGGCCCCGTCGCCGCCCCTATGCGGCCCCGACGCCGCCCCTATGCAGCCCCGTCGCCGCCCCTACGCGGCCCCGTCGCCGCCCCTACGCGGCCCCGTCGCTGCCCCTAACGGCCCCGTCGCCTCCTCCCTCCCTACGCGGCCCTGTCGCCGCCCCTACACGGCCCCGTCGCCGCCCCTAGCGGCCCCGTCGCCACCTCCCTCCCTACGCGGCCCCGTCGCCGCCCCTACGCGGCCTCGCAGCCGCCCCTACGCGGCCCCGTCGCCGCCCCTAGCGGCCCCGTCGCCGCCCCTAGCGGCCCCGTCGCCGCCTCCCTCCCTACGCGGCACTGTCGCCGCCCCTATGCGGCCTCGTCGCCGCCCCTACGCAGCCCCGTCGCCGCCCCTAGCGGCCCCGTCGCCGCTCTCCGCCCCTAGCGGCCCCGTCGCCGCCCCTACCCGGCCCCGTCGCCGCCCCTAGCGAGCAGCCGAGCCGCCGGGCCGCCCAGCAGCTGACCTCCCGAGTCGCCCAGCAGCCGAGCCGCCCCTGGAGCAGCCGCCACTGCAGCAGCCGCCCCTGGAGCAGCCGCAACTGCAGCAGCCGCCCCTAAAGCAGCCGCCACTGGAGCAGCCGCCCCTTGAGCAGCCACCACTGCAGCAGCCGCCCCCGGAGCAGCCGCCACAGCAGGAGCCACCCCAAGAGCAGCCGCCTCTGGAGCAGTCGCCCCTACAACTGCCGCCCCTGGAGCTGCCACCCCTGAAGCTGCCGCGGAGCTCTCGCTCTACAGTGGTAGCGGCCTCGCTATTGCCGCCGTCGTACGCCTGCCCTTCTCGCCACTGGTGAGCACTGCCCTGCCCGTACTGCTGTTACTGCTGCTCTTACTGCTGTTGCTCTTTCTACTACTACTGCTGCTCCTGGCGTGGCCAGATGCAGCTCCAGCGTCGCCCGCGTGAGTCCCTCACCCCCCAACAACTTCGTGAGTGGTACGCTAGTTGGGGTTGTCGGGGCGGCCGTAGTGGGAGTCATCCTGGAGTGAGAAGTTCCACAGGTGCTTGTAGTGGCCAGGTGCAGCTGCAGCGTCGCCCGCGTGAGTCCTTCACCCCCCAACAGCTTCGTGAGTGGTACGCTAGTTGGGGTTGTCGGGGTGGCTGTAGTCTGAGTCGTCCTGGAGTGAGTAGTTCGGCAGCTGCTTGTAGTGGCCACGTGCAGCATCAGCGTTGTCCGCGACCGGTCCTTTCGCCCCAGCAGCTTCGTGAGTGGTACGCCCAGCGTGACAGGTCACGGGGTACTGCTCGCTGTCCGTACGTCATTCGCACTGAAGCTCGGACTGGTCAGCCTTGCGGGACGTTGGGTCACGCAGATTCCAGCTGCTTTGCCCGTCTGAGCGACGCCTGGCGTACGAAGTTTGGCGACGCGGCTGAGCTCCCCGACTGGGTGGAGCTGCTTTGGCTGAGGGTAGATATCTATACTCTTGACTATGATGCTATCCTCACTGCCATGTATGCATTGCCTACTAGTGATGAGGGTGACTGGTACCTGTGTGTTCCGCCTGACCCGGGCATTGAGGCTGCTGCTCTAAGTGCTGGTGAGGCTGCTGCTCTAGGTGCTAGTGCGTCTGCTGCCCCAGGTGCTGGTGAGTCTGCTCTCTCAGGTACCACGTCGTCTCAGGCCTTACACACCTTCACTCTTGACTCGGGTTCTTCCCGCTCCTTCTTTCGAGACCGCACCACGCTTACGCCGCTTAGTCCGCCGGTTGCGGTCTCCCTGGTGGACCCCTCTGAGGGTCCTGTCCTTGCTCGCTTCTCCACTGTCTTACCCTGTCCGGCAGCCCCCTCTGGCACCCTATCAGGTCTCTACCTCCCCTCGTTCTCTACGAACTTGGTGAGTGGTGCTGATCTACAGGATCGGGGGGTTGACCAGTTCACTCCTGCGAGTCAGCGGGTGACCCACAGTACGTGTGCGCGGACGGGCCGACACTTGGCAACGTTTACACGTCGGCCGGGGTCGAGCCTGTACACACTAACTACTGAGTCTCCTCCGGTTGCTGAGTCTGGTCAGGTAGCTGCGTCGAGTCAGGTGTTTGCTGCAGCGTCCAGGTCTGGTCCTGAGTCTGCTCCCTGCTCGTGTCTTCTCCTATCTCACCTGACTCTCCTTTGGCACCACCACCTTGGTCACCCCTCCCTGCCTCGTCTCCGAGGCATGGCCTCCCGTGTCCTTGTCTCTGGTCTCCCCCGGTCTCTCCCTCCCCTACCTCTGGGGCCTGCCCCTACTTGCGTCCCCTGCGTTGAGGGGCGACAGCGCGCCGCCCCTCACTCCTCCGAGTTTCCTCCGACAGAGGCTCCACTGCAGACTCTTCACATGGACGTGTGGGGCCCCGCTCGCATCCGTGGCCAGGGTCACGAGCGTTACTTCCTGTTGGTGGTTCACGACTACTCGCGTTACACCACGGTGTTCCCATTGCGCAGCAAGGGTGACGTCACTGAGGTGTTGATCGACTGGATCCGCGCAGCTCGTCTCCAACTCAGAGGGATTTTCGGCTCAGACTTTCCTATTCAGCGTCTGCACTCTGACAGAGGCGGGGAGTTTTCCTCTGCCCGTCTGGGAGCCTTCTGCCGTGCACAGGGCATCCGCCAGACCTTCACGCTTCCGGTCTCTCCACAGCAGAATGGGATTGCTGAGCGCCGCATTGGCATGGTCATGGACGTCGCTCGTACGTCCATGATCCATGCGGCTGCCTCCCATTTTCTGTGGCCGTTTGCGGTTCAGTACGCAGCGCATCAGCTCAACCTTCAGCCCCGGGTCTCCTTGCCAGAGACCTCCCCCACCTTGCGGTGGACGGGGAAGGTTGGCGATGCGTCTCCGTTTCGGGTCTGGGGATCTCGGGCGTTTGTCCGCGACTTGTCTGCGGACAAGCTGTCCCCCCGTGCTGTTCCCTGCGCCTTCCTTGGCTTCCCCCCTGACGCGCCTGGTTGGCAGTTTTACCACCCCACCTCGCGCCGTGTGCTGTCCTCCCAGGACGGCGCCTTCTGTTGGCGCAGGTGCGTCTGAGGGTGCTGGAGTTGGCGTTGTTGGAGCTGGAGGTGCTACTGGCGCTGGTGCTGCCGCTGGGAGTACTGGTGCTGTCCCTGCTGGGTCTGGAGGCGCTGCGCGGCCGCGGCCGTACTTCGTTCTGCTCCTTGAGCAGGTGCTTGGTCTCCCGCCCTCCTCCCTTAGAGTGTCCACAGCCTGTCCAGTCGCAGTCACAGTTACAGCCCGCCTCCCCCAAACCTGCTCCTGCTCCCTACACTGGTCCTACTGGAGGTCTTGCTGAGCGTCGTGAGCCTGCGTCTCGTCCTGCGTCGCCTATTCGTGCTGCTCGCACTAGTGGTCGTGCTCCGCGTCCGCGTCCTCTTGCTGTCCCAGGCACACACCAGATGGCACTTCGTCATTCCACTGCTCCTCTGCGTGTCCCGTTGCCGTCTCCTCCAGAGTCCTCTCTTCTTGTTCTTGCTGACCCGGAGTCTGACTCTCTTCGTGCTGCCACTCCTACTGTCACGCGTCTCCTGGCTACAGTTGTCACTGACCCTTTTTGAGTCCACTGCTGCGTCTGCCTTGGTTGCTGAGCTTGTCGACTTTGCAGCTCACTGTCGCCTAGACTACGCCGCTAGTCTTGTTGCTGAGTCTGAGTCTGTCTGTCCTCCGTCCGTCGGGGGTGAGTGTGCTCTTAGCACAGACGTCCTTGAGGACAGGCAGGAGGAGTTCCAGTATTTTGCTACTACTTTGCCTCATCTCGTGTCCACGCTGATTGCCCCTGAGGGAGACCCTGATGCACCAGACATCCCGACTCCTTGATCGTACGCTGAGGCGATCGAGGGTCCCTACTCCTCACAGTGGCAGTCAGCCATGGACGCAGAGATGGCTTCCTGGAAGTCCACAGGCACCTACGTCGACGAGGTTCCCCCACCTGGGGCGAACATTGTCAGTGGCATGTGGATTTTTAGGGTGAAGCGGCCGCCGGGTTCTCGGCCTGTCTTCAAGGCGCGTTACGTGGCTCGAGGCTTCAGTCAGCGGCAGGGAGTTGACTACTTTCAGACCTTCTCTCCCACCCCGAAGATGACCACTCTTCGGGTGCTGCTGCACATAGCCGCTCAGCGCGACTACGAGCTTCACTCTCTTGACTTCAGCGCAGCTTTCTTGCAGGGCAGCCTGCACGAGGAGATCTGGCTGCGCCGCCCACCTGGCTTCACTGGGTCGTTTCCCCCTGGTACCCAGTGGAGCCTCTGGCGGCCAGTCCACGGTCTCCGCTAGGTGGCCCGTGAGTGGCACGACACACTGAGGACTACACTTGCGGCTCTTGGGTTTGCTCCTTCTACAGCCGACCCGTCGCTGTTTCTGCGCACCGACACCTCTTTGCCGCCGTTCTACATCCTTGTGTACGTCGACAACTTGGTCTTTGCCACTGCTGACACTGCTGGACTCGCCCACGTGAAGTCCGAGCTGCAGAAGAGACACACGGGCACAGACCTGGGTGAACTGCGAAGCTACCTTGGCTTGCAGATCACCCGGGACAGAGCACAGCGCACCATTACCCTTACTCACTCACACATGGTGCAGCAGGTCCTTCAGCGCTTCGACTTCACGTACTCCTCGCCTCAGGCCACTCCTCTGTCTACTCGCCACTCGCTCTCAGCTCTGCCTTCGGATGAGTCCGTAGAGCCGAGTGGCCCGTACCCAAAGCTTGTTGGCTGCCTCATGTACCTGATGACCTGCACACGACCTGACCTTGCATACCCTCTTAGCATCTTGGCACGCTATGTTGCTCCTGGGAGACACCGACCACAGCACATGGCTTCAGCAAAGAGGGTGTTGCGCTGCTTGTGCAGTACGTGGAGCATGGGGCTAGTGCTTGGAGGGCGACGTCGAGTGGTCCTCACAGCTCACGGAGACGCTTCTTGGGCTGACGACCAGGCTACGTAGCGGTCGTCACAGGGTTACACCTTCAGCCTTGGTTCCGGCTCTGTTTTGTTGCGGTCTACCCGCTCGTCTTCTGTTCTCGGCTCCAGCTGTGAGGCTGAGATCTACGCGGGGGCCATGGCTGCACAGGAGCTACGCTGGCTTACCTACCTGCTGACTGACCTAGGAGAGCCGCCTCGTTCTCCTCCAGTTCTGTACGTAGACAACAAGGCCATGCTGGCCTTGTGTCGGGAGCACAGACTGGAGCACAGAACGAAGCACATTGCTCTTCGCTACTTCCTTGCTCGTGAGCTGCAGCAGCGTGGTCAGCTGGGCCTTGCTTACGTGGCCTCCGAGGCCAACAGTGCTGATATCTTTACCAAGGCACTTCCGCCTTGTGATCATCAGCGCTTCTGTACGATGCTAGGTCTTGTGCCTACTTGGCCTCCTCACTTGCTCACTTCTTGACCTTGCTTGTACTGTGATCTTTCTATACCTGCACTTGCTTGTTTACCTTAGTATATGATCTTGCATGTGAACTGGCCTTGTGGCCTTGTGGCCTTGCTCTCGTGCTCGGACTGTGTGGTGACGTCGTGATCCACCCTGAGCTTTCTTTGCTTTGCTTGACTGGTCTTGTGACCTCTTGTTCTCCCCCACTTTGCCCATGGGGGTGTGTCAAACTCTTATGGTATAGTCTATGTAGGCTATAGTGGGGTAGACAATATGGGGTACAACACTTCTAGGTTTTCCTACTTGTACCCACCTGCTTGCTAGTTCATTCATTCCTCATTTCTTCACAGCGCCCTCCTTAGCGGCCCCGTCTCGCACTCCTTAGCGGCCCCGTCGCACCCTCCTTAGCGGCCCGTCGCGCCGCCCTTAGTGGCCTCGTCGCCGCCTCTGCCGGCCTCGTTGCCGCCCTTGACGGCCCCGTCGCCGCCCCTACCGGCCTCGTTGCCGCCCTTGACGGCCCCGTAGCCGCCCCTTCCGGCCCCGTCGTCGTCTTTCCGCGGCCCCGTCGCTGCCTCCCCCTTTCAGCGTCCCCGTCGCCGCCTTTGCAGCGGCCCCGTCGCCGCCCTTTCAGCGGCCCCGTCGCCGCCCTTTCAGCGGCCCCGTCGCCGCCTTCTCAGCGGCCCCGTTGCCGCCCTTTCAGCGGCCCTGTCGCCGCCTCTTAGCGGCTTCGTCGCCGCCCTTCAGCGGCCCCGTCGCTGCCCTTTCATCGGCCCCGTCGCCGCCTCTTAGCGGCTTCGTCCCCGCCCTCTCAGCGGCCCCATCGCCGCCCTTTCAGCGGCCCCGTCGCCGCCTCTTAGCGGCTTCGTCGCTGCCCTTCAGCGGCGATGCTGCTGCCCGCCTTGCTGTGCGCCGCCACTTACCGACCGCTGAGCGCGCGCATTTTAGTCAGTACAAGAGTGCTAAGACCTTGTACGACGCTGTAGTTGCACGCTACTCTTCCCCTGCCACTGGTGCTCTTAGCCGCCTCATACTGCCGTTCCTCTTCCCTGACCTCGCTTCTTTTCCCACGGTCGCTGACCTCATTACACACCTTCGCACTAGTGACATTCGCTACCGCGCTGCGCTTCCTGCTGAGTTCTGCGCCAAGAACCCCCCCCCTATGTACATCACCCTCTACTACATAGTCACCCGGCTCCCTGACACCCTTCGCTCGGTCAGTGACCACTTCCTCTCTGTTTGCCCCACCACTCTCACCGTTGACCTCCTCGAGGAGCGCCTCCTAGCAGCAGAGAAGAGTATAGTCGCTGTAGGAGCCTCTCGTGGTGACCCTCGTACCCTTGTCTTTGAGGGGTGCTCCCCCTCCCCCCTCTTGCCCTCTGTTGCCTCTGCTGCTGCGGCTGACCTCGTTGGTCTTGAGTCGGTCGGCCCGGCGTCTGCCCCTAGCGGGAGACGCCGCTCAGGCAAGGGCAAGGGGGGCAAGGGTGCTGGAGGAGCTGGCGGAGGCGGTGGAGGCGGCGGTGGAGGCGGCGGAGGGAGTGGGGGTGGCGGTGGGAGTGGTGGCGGGGGTGGGGGCGCTAGTGGCGGCAGTGGAGGCGGAGGAGGCGGCGGTGGTGGCGGTGCGGGCGGAGGTGGCGGAGGTGGAGGCGGTGGTGGAGGTAGCGGCGGCGGAGGTGGAGCTGGTCGAGGCGGCGCTACGCAGAGGGCTGGCTCCGGTGGTGGTAAGCGCCAGCAGCAGCAGCAGCAGCGCACTCGTGACACCCCTTCCCCCCAGCAACTTCGTGAGTGGTACACTGCTCGTCAGCGGGGTTGGGGTGCTGGCCCCTATACCTACGTTCTACGTACCAGCGACCGCGCGGGTGAGCAGTGTGGGGGTCTGCACTCCACCCAGCGCTGCTTCGGCCACCTGACGGACGCTTGGCGTCATCAGTTCCCTAACGCTACTGAGATCCCTCGCTGGGGCGAGCTGTTTAGGGCGGGTGTTCGGATCTTTGATCTTGACTATGATGCTATTCTTGCTGCCATGTATGCTGTGACTATTAGTGATGAGGGTGCCTGTTACCGGTGTTTTCCGCCTGACCCGGGCATTGAGGCTGCTGCTCTAGGTGCTGGTGAGGCTGCTGCTCTAGGTGCAAGTGAGCCTACTGCCCCAGGTGCTGGTGAGTCTGCGCTCTCAAGTACCACTCCTTTTTTCGAGACCGCACCACGCTTACGCCGCTTAGTAGGCTAGTGGCAGTCTCCCTGGCAGACCCCACTGGGGTTCTTGTCCTTGCCCACTTCTCCACTGTTCTACCGTCTCCGGCGGCCCCTTCTGGCACCTTGTCGGGTCTTTACCTCCCCTCGTTCTCTACGAACTTGGTGAGTGGTGCTGACCTCCAGGATGGAGGGGTTCACCAGTTCACTCCTGCGATTCAGCAAGTGAACCACTGTACCTGTGCTCGGACGGGCCGTCACTTGGCCACGTTTACCCGTCAGCCAGGGTCAAGCCTGTACACACTGACTACTGAGTCTCGTCCGGTCGCTGAGTCTGCTTAGGTAGCCGCGTCCGGTCAGGTGTTTGCTGCGACGTCCAGGTCTGGTCCTGAGTCTGCCCCCTGCTCGTGTCGTCTCCTGTCTCACCAGACTCTCCTCTGGCACCACCGCCTTGGTCACCCCTCCCTGCCTCGTCTTCGAGGCATGGCCTCCCGTGTCCTTGTCTCTGGTCTCCCCCGGTCCCTCCCTCCCCTTCCTCCGGGGCCTGCCCCCACCTGCGTTCCCTGCGTCGAGGGGCGGCAGCACGCTGCTCCTCACTCCTCCGAGTTTCCTCCGACAGAGGCTCCGCTGCAGACGCTTCACATGGACGTGTGGGGCCCAGCCCGCGTCCGTGGACAGGGTCACAAGCGTTACTTCCTGCTGGTGGTTGACGACTACTCGCGTTACACCATAGTCTTCCCCTTGCACAGCAAGGGTGAGGTCACTGAGGTGTTGATCGCCTGGATCCGCGCAGCTCGTCTCCAGCTCAGAGAGAGTTTCGGCTCGGACTTTCCTGTTCTGCGTCTGCACTCTGACAGAGGCGGAGAGTTCTCCTCTGACCTTCTGCGAGCCTTCTGTCGTGCACGAGGCATCCGCCAGACCTTCACGCTTCTGGACTCTACGCAGCAAAATGGGATTGCTGAGCGCCGCATTGGCATGGTCATGGACGTCGCTCGTACGTCCATGGTCCATGCGGCTGCCCCCCATTTTTTGTGGTCGTTTGCGGTTCGGTACGCGGCGCATTAGATCAACCTTCAGCCCGGGTCTCCATGCCGGAGACTGTTGAGATGAATGAATAGGAACGGTTGAACTAACAGTGAAATCAGTACAAGTACCTAACCCTAGAATAGTGTACCTCCTATAGGCTAACCCACTGTAGCCTAAACAAGCACAACATATATTATGTTTGACACACCCCCATAGGCGAAGTGGGGGAGAACTAGGGGTCACAAGACCAGTCAAGTAAAGCTAAGCAAAGCAAGCTCAGGGCGGATCACAAAGTCACCACACATTCCGAGCACAAGTTCAAGGTGACAAGGCCAGTTCACATGCAGGAGTACATATATATATAAGGCTAGACAAGCAAGAGCAGGTATATATATATGTAACAGTACAAGCAAGGTCAAGTGGTGAGCAAGTGAGGCAAGACAGGTACAAGACCCAGCTGGGTGCAGAAGCGCAGATGATCACAAGGCGCAAGTGCCTTGGTGAAGACATCAGCAGTGTTGGCCTCAGAGGCCACGTACGCAAGCCGCAACTGTCCACGCTGCTGTAGCTCACGAGCAAGGAAGTAGCGGAGAGCAATGTGCTTTGTTCTGTGCTCCAGTCTCTGCTCTCGACACAAGGCCAGCATGGCCTTGTTGTCTACGTACAGCACTGGAGGAGAACGAGGTGGCTCTCCAAGGTCGGTCAGCAGGTAGGTGAGCCAGCGAAGCTCCTCAGCAGCCATGGCCCCTACGTAGATCTCAGCCTCACAACTGGAGCCGAGAACAGAAGACGAGCAAGTAGCCTGCCACGAAACAGAGCCGGAACCAAGGCTGAAGGTGTAACCCTGTGACGACCGCTGCGTAGCCTGGTCGTCAGCCGAAGAAGCGTCTGCGTGACCAGTGAGGAGCACTGGACTCCGCCCTCCAAGCACTAGCCCCATGCCCGACGTACTGCACAGGTAGCGCAACACCCTCTTCGCTGCAGCCATGTGCTCTGGTCGGTGTCTCCCAGGAGCAACATAGCGTGCGAGAATGCTAAGAGGGTATGCAAGGTCAGGTCGTGTGCAGGTCATCAGGTACATGAGGCAGCCAACAAGCTCTGGGTACGGGCCACTCGACTCTACGGACTCATCCGAAGGCAGAGCTGAGAGCGAGTGGCGAGTAGGCAGAGGAGTGGCCTGAGGCAAGGAGTACGTGAAGCCGAAGCGCTGAAGGACCTGCTGCACCATGTGTGACTGAGTCAGGGTGATGGTGCGGCGTGCTTTGTCCCGGGTGATCTGCAAGCCAAGGTAGCTGCGCAGTTCACCCAGGTCTGTGCACGTGTGTCTCTTCTGCAGCTCGGACTTCACGTAGGCGAGTCCAGCAATGTCAGCTGTGGCAAAGACCAAGTCGTCGACGTACACGAGGATGTAGAACGGCGGTAGAGAAGTGTCGGTGTGTAGAAACAGCGACGGGTCGGCAGTAGAGGGAGCAAACCCTAGAGCCGCAAGCGTAGTCCTCAGTGTGTCGTGCCACTCACGCGGTGCCTGGCGGAGACCGTAGACTGGCCGCCGGAGGCTCCACTGGGTGCCAGGAGGAAAAGTCCCAGTGAAGCCAAGTGGGCGACGCAGCCAGATCTCCTCGTGCAGGCTGCCGTGCAGCAAGGCAGTGCTGAAGTCAAGAGAGTGTAGCTCGTAGTCACGGTGACCAGCTGCGTGCAGTAGTACCCAAAGAGTGGTCATCTTCGGGGTGGGAGAGAAGGTCTGAAAGTAGTCAACTCCCTGCAGCTGACTGAAGCCACGAGCCACGTAACGCGCCTTGAAGACAGGCGGAGAACCCGGCGGCCGCTTCACCCTGAAAATCCACATGCCACTGTTGATGTTCGCCCCAGGAGGGGGAACCGTGTCAACGTAGGTGCCTGTGGACTTCCAGGAAGCCATCTCTGCATCCATAACTGCCTGCCATTGAGAAGAGTAGGGTCCCTCTATCGCCTCCGCGTAAGAGCGCGGAGTCGGGATGTCAAGTGCATCCGGGTCTCCCTCAGGGGTAAGCAGTACGGACACGAGATGAGGTGAAGCAGCGGCCAAGCACTGGAACTCCTCCTGCCTGTCCTCAAGGACGTCCGTGCCAAGGGCACACTCACCCCAGACGGACGGAGGACAGACAGACTCAGACTCAGCGACAAGACTAGCAGCGTAGTCTAGACGACAGCGAGCAGCAAAGTCGACGAGCTCAGCAACTAGGGCAGACGCAGTAGTGGACTCAAAAGTAGGGTCAGTGACGACAGTAGCAAGGAGACGCGTGACAGTAGGACTGGCAGCACGAAGAGAGTCCGACTCCGGGTCGGGAAGAGCAGGAAGAGAGGACTCAGGAGGAGAAGGCAAAGGGGCACGAAGAGGAGCAGTGGACGGACGCAGAGACATCCGGTGCGTGCCAGGGACAGGAGGAGGACGCTGACGCGAATCGCAACCACTAGTGCGAGCAGTACGGACAGGCGACGCAGGGCGAGACGTAGGCTCACAACGCTCAGCAAGACCTCCAGTAGGACCAGTGTAGGGAGAAGGAGCAGGCAGTGGGGAGGCGGGTTGTAACTGTAACCGTGACTGGACAGGCTGTGGACACTCTAAGGGAGGAGGAGGACCGAGAGAAGGCGGGAGACCAAGAACTTGCTGAAGGAGCGGAACAAAGTACGGCCGCTGCCGTGCAGCGAATCAAGAACCAGCAGAGACACCAGCGCCAGGGTCCTCTGCACCAGCAGCAGCTCCAACGCCCGACTCCACAGCACCAGCAGCAGCACTAGCTCCAGGGTCCTCAGCACAAGCAGCAGCTCCAACGCCAGGGTCCTCAGTACCAGCAGCAGCTCCAACGCCCGGGTCCTCTGTACCAGCAGCAGCACTAGCGCCCGGGTCCGCAGCACCAGCCGTAGCTCCAACGCCCGGGTCCGCAGCACCAGAAACAGCTCCAACCTCTGGGGCCGCAGCACCAGCAGAACCAGTAGAGTCTCCAGCACCAGTAGCACCACCAGCAGCAGCGGGGTCCGCGACACCAGGCGCGCCACTTCGAAGAGTGCAGGGCCGCTCGTACCACTCACGGATCCGCTCAGGGGAGGGGAGCTCCCGACTAGGAGGAGAAGCACTAGCACCAGTCCCAGTAGTACGCCTGGCTCCAGAGGTACCTCTCTTGAGGCTGCAGTACTGGAAGTACCACTCACGCAGCTGCTCCGAGGAGAGGGCTCCGCCAGGTGTAGGACCCTCAGGCTCAGGACCTCCAGACTCAGAACCCCCAGACTCCGGACTCTGCGGCTCAGCACCCCCAGGCTCAGTACTCACAGGCTCAGCACCCCCAGGCTCCGCACCCCAAGGCTCAGCACCTCCAGGCTCCGCACCCCCAGGCTCCGCACCCCCAGGCTCCGCACCCCCAGGCTCCGCACCCCCAGGCTCAGCACCCCCAGGCTCCGCACCCACAGCAGGACGAGAGTCGACAGCTACCTCAACAGGCTCAACCGGGTCTACCTGAGACACACCTGAGGGAGCGGCACCCTAAGGGGGGAGGGGGTCTACGTCAGCAGCACCTGGCGCGAGGAAGAGAGGCGGGGGGGGGAGCGGGGCAGTGCGGTAGGGGAAGAGGCGGTAGTAGGGGACGGACTCGTCAAAAGTGACGTCTTGAGAGGGAAAGACTCGGCGCGAGGTGGCGTGGTAAAACTGCCAACCAGGCGCGTCCGGGACAAAGCCGAGGAAGATGCAGGGAACAGCACGGGAGGAGAGCTTGTCCGCAGACGTATCGCGGACAAAAGCTCGAGATCCCCAGACCCGGAAACGCGACGCATCGCCAACCTCCCACATCCACAGCAGTGTGGGCGAGGTGTCTGGCAAGGAGACACGGGGCCAGAGGTTGAGCTGATGCGCAGCGTACCGGACAGCAAACGGCCACAAAAAGTGGGGGGCAGCCGCATGGATCAAGGAGGTACGGGCGACCTCCATGACCAGGCCAATGCGACGCTCTGCAATCCCATTCTGCTGGGGAGAGGCCGGAAGCGTGAACGACTGCTCAATGCCGTGCTCAGCACAGTAGGCTGCCAAGAGGTCGGAGGAGAACTCACCACCTTTGTCAGGCTGCAAGCGCAGGACAGGAAAGTCCGAGTGGAAACGCTCGCCGAGCTGGAGACGGGCTCTACGGATCCAAGGGATCAAGACATCAGGGACTTCACCCTTGGTGCGCAAGGGGAAGACCGTGGTGTAGCGCGAGTAGTCGTCAACAACTATCAGGAAGTACCTCTCCTGACCCTGACCACGGACGCGGGCTGGGCCCCACACGTCCATGTGGAGCGTCTGCAAGGGAGCAGTCGTCAGGGGAAACGAGGAGGAGTGAGGAGCGGCGCGCTGCCGCCCCTCGACGCAGGGAAGACAGGGAGGAGCAGGCGAGGGTGGGAGGGGAGGGAGGACTTTGGGAAGACCTGAGACAAGGTACCGGGAGTGCATGGCACGAAGGCGCTGCACAGACGGGTGGCCAAGTCGGTGGTGCCAGAGGACAGTCTCGTGCGCCAGAGAGCGACACGAGCAGGGGGCAGATAGCTGACCTAACGCAGACGCAGACGCAAACGTAGCGACCTGAGGGGACTCAGTGGTCAGTGTGTTCAGGTCCGACCCCGGCTGCCGAGTGAAGGTAGCCAAGTGGCGGCCCGTACGAGCACACGTGCAGTGTGTCACGCGCTCGTAGGCAGGGGTGAACTGGTGAACACCCCCGTCCTGGAGTGCACTACCTGCCACCAAGTTCGTAGAGAACGAGGGGAGGTGGAGACCTGACAGTGTGCGCGACGGGACCACAGGACAGGGAAGGACAGTGGAGGAGGTCGCAATGACCGGACCCCCAGAGGGGTCAGCGAGGGAGACAGCAACTGGCCGAGCAAGCGGCTCAAGGGCAGTGCGGTCACGAAAGAAGCAGCGAGAAGCACCTGAGTCCAGTGTGAAGGTATGCAGTGCTGCCGTCGACTCAGTATCAGGGGGGGCAGACGCACAAGCACCTAGAGCAGCTGCCTCACCAGCACCTGGGGTAGCAGACACGCGAGTACCTGGAGCGGCAGACGCACTAGTCCTAATGCCCGGGTCGGGCGGCACACACAGGTACTCAGCACCCTCTCCACTAGTAGACATCACATACATAGCAGTGAGAATAGCATCAAAGTCTAGACCATAGATATCAATCCCCTTCTTCAGGAGATCAACCCAGCGGGGCAGCTCAGTGGCCTGAGGGAACTGAACACGCCAAGCGTTGTTGAGACGAGCAAAGCAGCGCTGTGTGGCGTGCGGTCCCCCACACGGCTGACCAGTGCGGCCACCAGAGCGAATGACGTACGTGCAGCTAAAGCCACCCCCCCCCCCCCCCCGTGCAGAGAGTACCACTCACGGACCTCCTGGGGCGACGGAGTGTGCTGCTGGCTCTGGCCACCGCCAGTGCCTCCACGACCACCACCGCCGCTGCCACCTCCTCGACCACCCCAACCCCTGCCGCCGCCGCGTCCACCGCCACCCCCACCACCGCCTCCGCCCCTGCCACCTCCCCCGCCGCTGCCGCCACCACCCCCACCGCTGCCACTAGCCCCTCCAGACGCGCCACCACCCCCACCGCCGCCACCGCCCCCACCACCGCCTTCCCGACACCGCCACCGCCCTTGCCCCCTTTGCCCTTGCCGCTGCGGCGCCCGCTCGAAGCAGACACAGTCCCGACCTTCTCAGCACCAAGGAGGTCGACAGCAGCAGCAGAGGCGACAGAGGGAAGAAGGGGGGAAGGAGAACACCCCTCAAAGAACGGGGTACGAGGGTCGCCACGAGAGGCACCTACAGCAACTATGCTAGCCTCAGCTTCAAGCAGTTCCTTCTCGAGGAGGGCAATGGTGAGCTCAATGGGGCAGCGAGCTAGGAAGTGGTCCCTGACTGAGCACAGAGTGTCAGGGAGGCGGGTGACTAGGTGGTAGAGAGTGAGCCAGAGTGGGGGTGGGTTCTTGGCAAGGAACTCATCAGGCATGGCGGCGCGGAAGAAAGCCTCACTAGTGCGGAGGTGCGTAATGAGGTCAGCGACTGTGTGGAAAGAGGCTAAGTCGGGGAACAGGTAGGGAAGAGAGAGACGGCCTAGTGCGGTAGAGGCCGGTGAGGAGTAGCGGGCAACGACAGCAGTGTACAGTACCTGTGCAGTCTTGTGCTGCCCAAAGTGCTCGCGCTCATTTATCGGCAGGGAGTTGCGAATAGCGAAGCGAGCGTGGGCGTCACGAGTCTGCCACTGTGAGCGGGCAGTGCTGTCAGTAGTAGCAGGAGCATGGCCTAGGGCGTGATTGTACAGTGAGATGTCCTCCTTGGCAGTGAGCTGTAGGAAGAGGTGTAGGTCATCTAGCCAGGTTTCGAACTTCACTGGGCGGCCCTCAGCATCGAAAGCCAGTGCAGGAGGGCTAGCCATAGCGGTAGTAGGAGTAATAGCAGTAGGGGCACCCCAAAAACAGTAGGCAGTGCGACTCAGGTAGGGGGGCTCGGTCTAGTACGCGCGGCGCGGCTCGGCTCAGGTAGGGCGGCGCGGCTCAGGAAGGGCGGCGCGGCTAGGTTCGGGCGGCGCGGCTCGGTTTGGGCTGGGCGGCTCAGTTCGAGCGGCTCGGTTCGGGCGGCTCGATTCGGGCGGCTCCGTTCGGGCGGCTCAGTTCGGGCTGGGCGGCTCGGTTCAGGCGGCTCGGTTCGGGCAGGGTGGCTCGGTTCGGGCTGCTCGGGTCGGGCGGCTCGTTCTGGGGGGGGGGGCGTTCGGGGCCTCTAGGGGCGAGCGCGGGGCCGTAAGGGGCCGCTAAGGGCGAGCGCGGGGCCGATCGGGGCCTCTAGGGGCGAGCGCGGGGCCGTAAGGGGCCGCTAAGGGCGAGCGCGGGGCCGTTCGGGGCCTCTAGGGGCGAGCGCGGGGCCGTAAGGGGCCGCTAAGGGCGAGCGCAGGGCCGTTCGGGGCCTCTAGGGGCGAGCGCGGGGCCGTAAGGGGCCGCTAAGGGCGAGCGCGGGGCCGACGGGGGCCTCTAGGGAGGTGAGCGGGGGGCCGACGGGGCCGTTAGGAGCGATCGCGGGGCCGTCAGGGCCTTAAGGGGCGGCGCGCGAGTCGCTAAGGGGCGGGTCGCGGGTCGCGGGGCCTTAGAGGGCCGTGAAAACCGAGGCGCTCTAGGGCGCAGGTAGGTAGGTAGGTAGGTAGGTAGGTAGTGGTGGGCCCTAAAAAATCGGTCCTAGGAAGGACCTGCTCTGTACCATGTTGAAATGAATGAACAAGAATGGTTGAACTACCAGTGAAATCAGTACAAGTACCTAACCCTGGAATTGTGTACCCCCTATAGGCTAACCCACTGTAGCCTAAACAAGCACAACATATATAATGTTTGACAGAGACCTCCCCTGCTTTGCTGTGGACGGGGAAGGTTGGCGATGCGTCTGCGTTCCGTGTCTGGGGATCTCGGGCGTTTGTCCGCGACTTGTCTGCGGACAAGCTGTCCCCTCGTGCTGTTCCCTGCGTCTTCCTTGGCTTCCCCCCTGACGCGCCGGGCTGGCAGTTCTACCACCCCACCTCGCGCCGTGTTCTGTCCTCCCAGGACGTCACGTTTGACGAGTCGGTTCCCTACTACCGTCTCTTCCCCTACTGCACTGCGTCCCTCCCCCCCCCGCCGCTCTTCCTTACGCCAGGTCCCCCTTCGGTAGACCCCCTCCCCCCTCAGGGTCCTGCTCCCTCAGGTGTGTCACAGGTAGACGCAGTCGACCCTGTCGAGGTAGCTGTTGACTCTGGTGCTGCTAGGGGTACTGAGCCTGTAGGTGCTGAGTCTAGGGGTGCTGACTCTGGGGGTGCTGAGCCTGGGGGTGCTAACTCTGGGGGTGCTGCGCCTGGGTGTGCTGAGCCTTGGGGTGCTGCGTCTGGGGGTGCTGAGCCTGGGGGTGCTGCGTCTGGGGGTGCGGAGTCTGCGGGTACTGGACCTGCTCGTGTGGCGTCTTGCGGTGCTTGGCCTGGAGGTTCTTCGGGTGCTTCGTCCCGGCGGGAGCTACTCTCTCCACAGGAGCTGCGTAAGTGGTTTGCCCGGCGCTGGAGGCGAGCTGCTGGAGCTGGAGGTGCTGCGGGTGCTGCAGGTTCTGCTGCTGCTGAGGGTGCTGATGCCGCGGGTCCCGGAGGTGCTCGTAGTAGGAGTACTGGAGCTGCTGGGCCTGCGGGTGCTTCTCGTACTGGAGCTGGTGGTGCTGCGGGCGTGGGTGCTACTAAGGGTGCTGGAGCTGGACCTGCTGCGTCTTCTGGTGGTCCGGCTGGGGCTGGAGCTGCTGGGGGTGTTGGCGCTAAGGGTGCCTCTGGTGCTGGTGCCTCTGAGGATACTGGAGTTGGCGCTGTTGGAGCTTGGGGTGCTGCTGGCGCTAGTGCTGTCGTTCGGGGTGCTGGTGCTGTCCCTTCTTGTGCTGGTGGTGCTGAGCGGCCGCGGCCGTACTTCGTTTCGCTCCTTGAGCAGCTTCTTGGTCTTCCGCCCTCTGCTAGTCCGGCTCCTCCCATAGAGTGTCCACCGCCTGTCCCGTCCGAGTCACAGTTACAGCCTACCTCTCCTCTGCCTGCTCCTTCTCCCTACATTGGTCCTACTGGAGGTCTTGCTGAGCGTCGTGAGCCTGCGTCTCGTCCTGCGTCGCCTGTCCGTGTTGCTCGCACTAGTAGTCGTGGTTCGCGTCAGCGTCCTCCCCCTGTCCCCGGCACGCACCGGATGTCTCTGCGTCCCTCCAGTGCTCCACTACATGCCCCTTTGCCTTCTCTTCCTGAGTCCTCTCTTCCTGTTCTTGCCAACCCGGAGTCGGACTCCCTTCGTGCTGCCAGTCCTACTGTCACGCGTCTCCTTGCTACTGTCATCACCGACCCTTTCTTTGAGTCCGCTGCTGCGTCTACCTTAGTTTCTGAGCTTGTCGACTTCGCTGCTCACTGTCGCCTAGACTACGCTGCTAGTCTTGTCGCTCAGTCTGAGTCTCTGTGTCCTCCATCCGTCGGAGGTGAGTGTGCCCTTGGCACGGACGTCCTTGAGGACAGGCAGGAGGAGTTCCAGTGCTTTGCTGTTGCTTCACCACATCTCGTGTCCATGCTGCTTGCCCCTGAGGGAGACCCGGATGCACTTGACATCCCGACTCCGCGCTCTTACGCAGAGGCGATAGAGGGTCCCTACTCCTCTCAGTGGTAGGCAGCCATGGATGCAGAGATGGCTTCCTGGAAGTCCACAGGCACCTACGTCGACGAGGTTCCCCCTCCTGGGGCGAACATCGTCAGTGGCATGTGGATTTTCAGGGTGAAGCGGCCGCCGGGTTCTCCGCCTGTCTTCAAGGCGCACTACGTGGCTCGTAGCTTCAGTCATCGGCAGGGAGTTGACTACTTTCAGACCTTCTCTCCCACCCCAAAGATGACCACTCTTCGGGTATTGCTGCACATAGCCGCTCACCGTGACTACGAGCTTCCCTCTCTTGACTTCAGCACTGCTTTCTTGCAGGGGAGCCTGCACGAGGAGATCTGGCTGCGCCGCCCACCTGGCTTCACTGGGTCTTTTCCTCCTGGTACCCAGTGGAGCCTCCAGCAGCCAGTCTACGGTCTCCGCTAGGCACCTCGTGAGTGGCACGACAAACTGAGGACTACACTTGCGGCTCTAGAGTTTGCTCCTTCTACTGCCGACCCGTCGCTGTTTCTGCGCACCGACACCTCTTTGCCGCCGTTCTACATCCTCGTGTACGTCGACGACTTGGTCTTTGCCACAGCTGACACTGCTGGACTCGCCCACGTGAAGTCCGAGCTGCAGAAGAGACACACGTGCACAGACCTGGGTGAACTGCGCAGCTACCTTGGCTTGCAGATCACCCGGGACAGAGCACAGCGCACCATTACCCTGACTCAGTCACACATGGTGCAGCAGGTCCTTCAGCGCTTCGGCTTCACGTACTCCTCGCCTCAGGCCACTCCTCTGTCTACTCGCCACTCGCTCTCAGCTCTGCCTTCGGATGAGTCCGTAGAGTCGACTGGCCCGTATTCAGAGCTTGTTGGCTGCCTCATGTACCTGATGACCTGCACTCGACCTGACCTTGCATACCCTCTTAGCATTCTTGCATGCTATGTTGCTCCTAGGAGACACCGACCAGAGCACATGGCTGCAGCGAAGAGGGTGTTGCGCTACTTGTGCAGTACGTCGGGCATGGGGCTTGTGCTTGGAGGGCGGAGTCCAGTGGTCCTCACTGGTCACGCAGACGCTTCTTGGGCTAAGGACCAGGCTACGCAGCGGTCGTCACAGGGTTACACCTTCAGCCTTGGTTCCGGCTCTGTTTCGTGGCGGTCTACCCGCTCGTCTTCTGTTCTCGGCTCCAGCTGTGAGGCTGAGATCTACGCGGGGGCCATGGCTGCACAGGAGCTACGCTGGCTCACCTACCTGCTGACTGACCTAGGAGAGCCGCCTCGTTCTCCTCCAGTTCTGTACGTAGACAACAAGGCTATGCTGGCCTTGTGTCGAGAGCACTGACTGGAGCACAGAACGAAGCACATCGCTCTTCGCTACTTCCTTGCTCGTGAGCTGCAGCAGCGAGGTCAGCTGTGCCTTGGTTACGTGGCCTCTGAGGCCAACACTGCTGATATCTTCACCAAGGCACTTGCGCCTTGTGACCATCAGCGCTTCTGTACTCTGTTAGGTCTTGTACCTACCTTGCCTCACTTGCTCACTTCTTGACCTTGCTTGTACTATTACATATATATATATACCTGCTTTTGCTTGTTTAGCGTTATATATATGTGTGTACTCATACATGTGAACTAGCCTCGTGGCCTTGAACTTGTGCTCAGAATGTGTGGTGACGTTGTGATCCACCCTGAGCTTGGTTTGCCTTGCTTTGCTTGACTGGTCTTGTGAACCCTTGTTCTCCCCCACTTTGCCTATAGGGGTGTGTCAAACTTATATGATCTAGCCTGTGTAGGCTGTAGCGGGTTAGATACAAAGGGGTACACAATTCTAGGGTTTCATATTTGTATCACTTTCATTCCTTAGTCAATCCATTCTCGTTCTAAGTTTCTCAAAATCGGCTGATTGGGATACAGAAATTTATTTCTATAACCAACAGATTGCGTGAACCGGCACAATCACTCGGTGAGGGTCGGTTGGGTCAGGCGAGCGGCGTGACCTGTTAGTAGAGGGCCTGTCTGGTACTGACTCTTAGCGTTTCCCCGTTGCTTGGTCTTTTTCTGTTGCTCAGCTTCCCCCTTTCCCTTAGCGTTTTTCGGGCATTTACTCTTGCGGTGTCCCGGCCGACGGCACGTATCGTAGCGCCCTCGTTTGTCCCACGAGACCGATGTCCCCGGCTACTGCTTCCATAGGACCCCGGTCTCGGTCGGCGGAAGAAATCGAGCTTCTCCGCCATGGCGAGTCTCCTGGAAATCGGTGACGCCGCGAAGCTGGATTTCCTGATCGATGTCGTGCTTCAGGCCACCGATATAGCGGTCAATACGTTCGCTCTCATACATATAACCTGTCCAAAGTTAAGAAAGAAAGTTTAGCAGCAGAAAGGGGGGGTTGCACTAGTAAGCAGTTGAGTACATATAGCAAACCCTAAGTTGGGCTGTACTCGCTATAGAGTACCCCACTGCAGGCTAGACAAATACAGCATTGTGACACACCCCCATTGCCAAAGTGGGGTGTAATCAGCACAACAAGCATGCATAGGAATAGTTCACAATGATAAGTAAAGCTAGAGGCTATCACAGAGGGCAAGTGAGGAGGAGGAGAGACTGTGAGGGCGAGAAGATGGGAGGCGACTGCTGAAGCTGCAGACACACAGGAGCTGCTGGCTCAGTGGCTACCGAAGCAAGGGCCCGAACTAAAGGAGTAACTGGCTCTGCGGAGATTGTAGCCTCCTGACTGGAGCAACTGACCCACAGGCGACTGGCGACTACCGGAGATTGTAGCCTCCGGACTACTGGCGCTGCTGGCGACACGACGGCCGCCTCCACTCAACCTCCCCCAGCTGCCTCACGCCCCTATCACACACCCCCTGCTGCACCCCTAGCTCCACTCCCACGACACGCCCGTAGCACCACTCCTTCGGCTCCCACACACCCACCCCCCTGAGCGGCAGCTGCAGCAGCGGGAGACGGAGGAGGAGGAGGAGGAGGAGTAGGGGACGGCGCACACAACCGACACCCCCCGCTGGTCCCTTGAGGCGACGCGAGGGTCGACGGGGGCGGCGCGCGGGCCCCCTGAGGCGACGCGAGGGTCGACGGGGTGCGGCGCGCAGGTCCAGCGGGGCCGGCGCGCTAGGAAGAAAAGGGGTCGCGCGCCTCGGGGCGCGCGCCAGAGAGGAAATCGCCGCGCGCCGAGATGAAAAATACGTCGCACGCCACAGGGCGTGCGACAGATCGAGTGGCAGCGGAAGCAGGTTGGTGGGCCCACAGGCCAAGGAGGGACAGGCTCTGATAGCATGTCCAAAGTTAAGAAAGAAAGTTTAGCAGCAGAAAGGGGGGTTGCACAAGCAAGCAGTTGAGTACATATAGCAAACCCTTAGTTGGGCTGTACTCGCTATAGAGTACCCCACTGCAGGCTAGACAAATACAGCATTCTCACATAACCCACTTGCTCGCATAGCGCCAGAAACCCGCTCGTGTAGTCTTGGACGGAACCGAGCTGGCACCAAGTGCGGAGCTTCTGTCGCGCCGCGATTGAAGCCGCAATTGGCTCAAACCGAGCGTGCAGACCTGCGTACCACGCGTCCCATATGCGATATTGGGGCACCTCCACGAAATACGACGACACGACATAGCGGATTTTCGCCGTATCTTCCGAGACGTAGTTGACGTCGAAGAAAACATTCAACGTGAACAACGACGTCTGAACGGTAGGACCACCCCGTTGACTCGGGTCAAAGCATGGCGGACACTGCGGCTTCAACGGCATCGGCGACGGCAGTGTTGATTCGCCGGCCGGCACAGAAATCGTGACTCGAGGCTGACTCCTGGTTGCATTCGTCGCTTCGGAGTGTGTCGTGCCGTGGTCGTCGTCTCCGTCGTGGCGGACGACGCCATCACTGGCCGCGCTCGCAGGTTGCCCCACGCTTCCATGTTGCGATGTCTGTGGTGCGGGCTGTACCGGGGTGCCATGTGCTTGAGATTGTGCTTGCCGTGCTCGTGCGACGTCATTTTGCAGGGACGTGCGTTCCGCCGACAGAGCCGCAATTTCTTCGGAATTTTCGTGCAGCTGTTGCAGCAGCTCGTCCAGACGGTCCTGCGTAAGGGTGGTGACGTCGATATGTTCGGCCATTCCGAATGGCATCAGCCCGTCTTAGTTATAGGCGCAGTCGTGGCTGCACGCGTTTACGAGAGAACGCGAGGACAGCGGCCCCTAAGGGCTAAGGTGCGTGAGTCCCTTCGAGTGAAAAATCAAAAGTTGATTTCCTAGGGTGCGGAGATGCGCGGTCCGAAAAGAAAGGGGCCCTGAACTAAATACCAAGTGTTACGGGTGCAATGAATCGAGATAGCGAGGATTGCACTAAGTGTCAAACGAGTACAAAATGTGAGCGAAGACATGAGCGAATATTTATACACGAAACTTGCAAACGGTAACGCGGTGCGTGCGAGCTAGCTAGTGCTACGCTGGCAGTGAGGTTCGGGCTAGCCCCGAAGCGTAGGCCGACACGGCCGGGCCAGCAGTGCGAGGTTTGGTGAAACAGTGTGCACGAAGTCGGCCAAGCCCAGTTAGCAGTAACGGGCGAAACAACGGCTGCTGCTGTACGCGATGTTGCAGGATGCGCTAAGGAATGTCGAGAAAATTCCTTACAATATAACAATAAAGAATGTTGTCCATATATGAGTTTCCGAGCCACACCAGTAAATGGAAACCATTCACACAAAGTTTACCTTGGGTTTGTCAATAGGCGAGGCAAAGTGAAGCAAAAGAGTGATGGACAAGGCTACAGTTTGCGAAGTTAGCAGTCCGTCGATTAGAGGACGATTTCTGACAGGATGCTTGATTTCTCGTCGTCTGATCGGTGCGCTTGGCGGGAAGCCCGTACCGCGTACAGCAGCTCGATCGAGTTGCTCGCGAAGCCTAAGCTCGCGGCACTCGACGCGTTCTACTGCGACGAGCTGCCGCGGCGATTGCGGCAGCGACAACGCGGTGGCGAAAGCGGCGACCCTGAACCGGGAAACCTCGAAGCCGGAGATCTTAAAGCCGAGGATGTCGAAGCAGGAGATTCTAAACCAGAGAATGTTAGTAATGGTGGAGATACCACAGGTGGGAGTAAACGCGGGAATGCTAAGGGCGGGTGTATTGAATCTAGGGTTACCAGAAGTAGGAGCAGGAAACGCGAAGATTCAGAAAGCGAGGACAAGGAGAAAGGGGATGGTGGGGGTGGAGGGGATGGTGGGGGTGGTGGAGCTTACGTCAGCAAGGAGGAGCTCGTGTCGGTGATGGAGTGGAAGCTGACACGTGGCAAGTGGCGGTAATTTCCTTAACGCCATTCCCTCCCCAACCATCACCGACCCCTTGCCCCCTCTTCCTCTCTTCCCATCACCCGCACGCGATCGTTTCACCCCACCCTCACAATTACCTGAAATCTGAAACCTGCAACACAAGACTCCTATCATAAGACTCCCGCAATTCTCAATCTAAACCTCATTAATCTGCAATCCCCATGTGTACACAACCATTTTCCCTTCCCCTTCGCTTCAGCCTTCCCTCCCCCCCCTTCAAACCCCCTTCACCCCAGCTTTCCCCTTTTCCTTCTCCAATCCCTTCCCACCAATCAGCCCTCGTCTCCTGCAATTCATCAAGCAGCTCGACCCCACTGCAGTTCAAAACCGCATGAATTCGGTGTTGACTTAAGCCCCTCTCCCTTATTCCTTCTCCCTTCCTTCTCCCTTCCCCAATGAGCCCTCGTCTCCTGGACTTCATCAAGCAGCTCGACCCCGATGTTGTTCAAACCGCATGATTGTGCTGTACTCAAAGCCCTTCACGCCCGCACCCCATTCCCTCTCCCTTCTGTTTCCCTTCCTTCTTACCTCCTTTCCCCCTTCCTTCTTACCTCCTTTCCCCCTTCCTTCCTTTTCTTCCCCATCAGCGCTCGTCTCCCCGAGTTCATCAAGCAGCTTGATCGCACTGCAGTCCAAACCGCATCATTCTTGTGTTGACTTCCCCTCTTCCTTCCCCTCTACCTCCCCGTTCATTCTTCCTTCCCCCATCAGCGCTCGTCTCCCCGAGTTCATCAAGCAGCTTGATCGCACTGCAGTCCAAACCTCAAGACTCTGGAATCGACTCAAAAGTCCCCTCACCCCGCTCCCGGCCTCCGTCTCCCCTCCTTCTCCCTTTGCCCATCATCCCTCGTCTCCTCGACTTCATCAAGCAGCTCTAACCCAACTCAGTCCAAACCTCATCATCTTTGTGTTGACTTATAGCCCCTCACGCCCCCTCCCCCCTTCCTTCTCTCCTCCTTCTCCCTTACCTTTTCCCTTCCCTTCGTCCACCGTCCCTCGTTTCCTGGGCTTCAGCAAGCAGCTTGACTCTGATGCAATCCAAACCTCATCATCTTTGTGTTGACTTATAGTTGACTTATAGCCCCTCACGCCCCCTCTCCCCTTCCTTCTCCCCTCCTTCTCCCTTACCTTTTCCCTTCCCTTCGTCCACCGTCCCTCTTCTCCTGGACTTCAGCAAGCAGCTTGACTCTGATGCAATCCAAACCGCATCATCTTTGTGTTGACTTCAAAGCCCCTCACGCTCCCCCTCTCCCTTTTCCTTCTCCCTTCCTTTCCTTCTCCCTTCGACATTCCCTCCCCCATCAGCCCTCGTCTTCTGGACTTCGTCAAGCATCTCGACCCCAAAGCAGTCCAGGCTGCATCATCTCGAGCCTTCGCTGCTCTGGCGCCATACCACAACCTTACCACGTCTGGAGGTTCGGAATCAGGTTCGGGAGCACGTTCCGATGCAGATGTTGAAGTGAGTCTGAAGGCAGCAGTAACGGAGCTGTCAACACTTAAGGGCGTTGGGGCAGCAACAGCATCTGCAGTGCTGGCGGCGTTCGCCCCTGAAATCGCTCCATTTATGTCGGACGAGGTGAGCAGGGATTCTTCTCGGGAGCAGTGTTAAAGCGAGTTTAAAGGCTGCAGTGACAGAACTTTCGTAACTCAAGGGCGTTGGAGCAGCAACAGCATCTGCAGTGCTGGCTGCGTTTGCCACTCCATTCATGTCGAATGAGGTGAGCAGAGATCTACAAAGCGAAGATAATTTCTCAGGAGCGAAATACTGTGAAGTATGTAAACGCATCCATCCATGTTACTTTCTCCATTGCTGCCTCTGCAACAACCCGAAACCCTAGATCCCCGAACCCCAAACCCTGAACCCTAAACCCCCAACCCCATCTCCTTCAACCACTTGAAATATCAATTGATTTCCTCATGTGAGAATCTGGTGCCCTTCCTCCCAACGGTCTCTCTGTGCTCCTCCCCTCATCCTTGCATCTCGTCTCATCTGCCTGCCTGCCACAGTGATCCAGGCCATGGTTGCGGCTTTGGGAGACTGCATGGACTATTCGCTTCGCCGCTACCTCATGAGCATACTGATGCCCTTCCTCCCAACAGTCCCTTAGTGCTCCCTCTCCTCATCCTTGCCTCTCTTCTCATCTCCCTCCCTGCCGCAGTGATCCAGGCCATGGTTGCGGCGTTGGGGGACTGCAAGGACTACTCGCGTCGCCGCTACCTCATGAGCACTGGGATGCCTTCCTCCTGTCAGTCTCTGTGTGCTCCCTCCCCTTCCTCTTTGTCCTTGCCTCTCTTCTCATCTCCCTCCCTGCTGCGGTGATCCAGGCCATGGTTGCGGCGTTGGGGGACTGCAAAGACTACTCGCTTCGCCGCTACCTCGTTTTTGCCAAGGCCATGCGCGAAAAGTCATCGGTAAGCTGAGTGGCGCTTTTTTTGTTACCTTCGCCGGAAAGAGTGTTTGAAAATATCTGTGAGGTGTGGAACGTTTCAAACTTTTGGCTTGGAACGCATGATGTGCTCTGTAGCTTCTTGGTGCATGTGCATTCCTGTTTGCATACGCTGGCCCGGGTGAGAAGGTTTCAGTGCGAGCCTGTTTCAGTGTGAGTGCGTTTCAGTGCGAGCACATTTCTCTGCATCTTTTCCAAGGGTGTGAGCATGTAAACTGCTCTTGCCTTGAGGCCGCATGCCCCTTTCCTTGTTCTTGAACCTAAATCACTGGATGAATCTCTTCCTCCTCCCTTATTTCCTCGACAGGGATTGAATCGGCTCGAAGACAAAACCGCACAGGTAGGAGCTACAGATTCCGCTACAGTCGGAGCAGAAGGGCAAGCAGAGCAGGACTGTGCCCGTTCCACGTCACATGAAGAGGAGGCTTCACTCGTTAAGTTCACAGCTGCTGATGTAGAGAAGGCACTGTGGTCAACTGCCGTCTCAGGACTGCAGGCACAGGCCACCGTGGCAGGGAGCGGAAAAAGAAAAGAAACGGTGCCTGATGCTACTTCGAGAGCAAAAAGAAAACGCTGAATGGTTACTAGGATCAGGAGCTGTCATTTTTTACCCATACATGACCAACTGCGTTAATACGTTAATGATGGTGGACTGCTCTATCTTGACGTTTTTTTATGAGGCTGGATAGATATATTGAGTAGCTATTACCTTGTCGAAGTACAGTACGTGGCCCAACACTGTATATTTCCCGCCAAAACAAAATTCTGGCCAGATACCGTTCGTTTTTCCTGGTTCGCTCCTCTTCCCCTCGTGTGTGCTCAAGGGCCTGTCAGTGAGGAAAGGAAGCTCTAGCGACGGTGTGATTCGCTGAGAACCCTCGCTAAGAGTGTTCTCTCACCGTTCACGAAAGCAACATCCATGGACCTAGGGCTGAAGCTTTTAGATCTCTAGTTATTGGAAACGTTGTTGGCGGGTACAGAAGCAGCTTAGTGTGTGGTAGTTTACTGATGGAGACAATGGCGCGACCCGCAGTGTGGTCGTCATCTTCTAGGGTCGCTCAACCGTTATTGCCAGAGGCTTCTAGGAGCGCCGTTGCAAGTTCAGATGCTTTATCGCATTCTCCCGTTAAATGTTCTCAGACCAATCCGTCGGTAAGCCTTTGCTTTCTTACAATGGAAAAAGTTACTCGCCTTTCGCTCGAGGCTGTGCATTTGGGCATGTTTCTCACGTGGTTCTCATGTCTGCATACGCTTGCAGTCAAGACTAGGAACAGTACGGCAGCAATCGTTGACTCGCTCACGGACATTATTGCGAAGCGCTTTGACACCAGGATTTCACGGAATTTCAGGTTTTAGGGCTAACCCATTGCCAAGGCCTGGCGTCTGCCGGGCTTTTACGGGTATGAATTTGCTCACTTGCCATTACTTCAGTTGCCTGCATTTTGTGGCTTCAGCAGTTTTACGTATCCTCCTTCTTTGATGCATTATCTTTGCAGTAAAAGCTACCTATTATGATGAAGATGACGAAGATCTATTTGAGTTAACTTTCCTTCAACGGTTGCAGCGGGCATGGCGAATCATCTTTCCTCCAAGAAACCGTCCTCCGAGGTTAGTCACACCACCGAGCTCGCTGACTGTAAAAGTTATGGGTGGTCAACTGTCTGTAAAACCGATTTTCTCAGTCACACTTTTTCTTCGAAATCCGTCCCTTTCATGGTTGTTCCATTGGGTTGAGTAATTCGTGGCTAAGCATTTGACCATTCTTCCTTTCTCAAACGTCTTGCAGCAATGCAGAGATTGCCAAAGAGCGGCTTCGGCTTGTTCTGTACACAGATCGAGGGGAAGTAAGTCCTGAAGTGAGAAGGCGACTACGCCGCAAGATCATTGATGCAATTTCAGCATACGTGGAGATAGAATCAGAAGAAGACGTGCAGCTGAGTGTGTCAGCTGACCCGGACATAGGGACTGTGTATTCCATCACCATTCCTGTGCGGAGAGTGAAGCCGGAGTATCAAGAGTACTGGAGCGAGTCTGGATTCAGGGATCGGTTTTATGAGGAGATTCTGAGGGAACGTGGCCCCAACTCAGCACTCACAAAGCTGGAAATAAAGAGGGAGCCTGTGTCAGATGATGATAACAGAGCAGGGTCCGCAGATTCGTGAACAGAGATGTTACTGACATTAGGTTTGGTTTCTGGTTATAGTGTCTTTGGGTCAGTCGTCCACTAATGTATGTTGGTTGTGGGGTAATTTTGTTGCCTTGATTTCTATTGTGTTTGATGTGATTGACAGTGTACAGTAGCTCATTTGTGGTGGTGTACTGCAGGGCCCGTGCTAGGATTTGGGGTACCCTGGGCCCTCAGGGCACTTTACTAGAATCTAAAATAATGCCCTGATTTGTCAGGTTCAGGGCTTTTGCAGAAATTAATCCTGACCTGTCAGGGCAAAAAAACTGGTGTTCAGGGTTCAGATTGTAGCACAGACCAGACCAGACCAGAGACTCTGTTGAGCACAGCAGAGCAGAGTAGAGCAGTGGCAGCGCACATGTAGTTGGTGTTTTACTACTCCATTACCTCCTACACCACCTCTTAGCCCTCCTCATCATCATCATCATCATCGCTGTTGCTACTAAACCCACTGTCGTTGCTGCTGCCGCTGCCATGTTCAATATCTGCTTGTTGTCCGTCCTCCAAGACGTACCCCTTCCCCGCCTTCCTCTGCTTCTCCCTTCTCTTAATAGGCCTCCTCTTCTTGCTGCTGCGCCACAAATCCACAACTTTACCCCATTCCATGTCATACTCAACCAGGCTCAGGCACATCAGGTCACTGAGCCTGGCATCACAGAGGCTGGTCCTCTGCCAGGACTTAATCACGTTCTGGCGGCTAAAGCCGCGCTCACACTCGACGGTGCTGAGCGGCAGGACAGCCACCGCTGTCCAGAGGCGGACGAGGTTGGGGTAGCTCCGCTCCCAGTCTTTCGTTCGCAGCATGGCTGCCAGCCCGCGTTGAAATGTGCGCTCGCCTTTGGGAGCGCCAGCCAGAACAGGGACAAATGTCCTCAGTTCCTTCTTGGCAGCACGTTTGTCCACACCTGCCACGCATTACACACAGGACACGAACGAGGGCGGATTCTGGTTATACACAGGACAGGGACGGATCATGGAATTTTCAGGTTATACACAGTGCAGGGGCAGAACAAGTCAGATTGCTGGATATACACAAAGCAGTGACAGATCAAGTCAGATTGCTGGATATACACAGAGCAGTGACGGATCAAGTCAGATTGCTGGATATACACAGAGCAGTGACAGAACTTGGCAGAGGTGGGGACAGAGGACAGAATGGGTAGGACAATCTACTTGTGCTTACCCGGGAGAATGTCTGCTCGCTCGCGGGCATGGAACAAGTCGACGAGTGTCTCGAAGTGCTCGCGGCACTCCTCAGCGCGTCCCTCCTTGTCTTCAGGGTACGTGTCTAGCATAAACAGCCGGACACCGTTCAGGCTTTCGAGATCCCCCAGCCTCCTCTGGAGGTGGGTGAGCGTCGAATTGGCGTGGCGGCGGGAGATGTCGAGGCACGACTGCAGGTCATCAGCTGTCTTGCTGTAGCCCGTCAATGCCTCCTCGTGCAGCTCAAAGCTATGTTCCTGCTTCTCCCCCTCCTTGTCCACACCTGCCACAGCGACTTTCGGAGACTTAATGAGCCTGGCTAGGAAGCCCCCGAGGTGTAGCTGTGGGCCGCCACCGAAGTCATCGCCGCACTCGATGTAGCGCGTTCGGATGGTTATCAGTGTGCGGCACACTGTCGACTGCACCGATGTCATGTCGACCTGCCACATGACAAGGTTCGGATTTAACAAGGACCGTACAACCAGCACAGACAAGGGTCTCGGGCTTACAAAGGCTACTCACCTCCCGCCTCTGAAACTCAAGGTTGAGGGTGTTGAGGAGGTTGAGCATGTCTGCGAGGTAGTAAAGGTACACATTGAACTTCACTGAAGTCACAATGTGGTACCACTTGTTGTCCCACTCCCACAGGAGCACGATGACGACAGGGAGAACACGCACCAAGCGCGTGATGGCATCGCCGCGGCTCAGCCAACGAACTGAGTGAATTCCCTGCAGTTCAAGGTTAGTCTTGCAGAACACCTCCTGCAGCTCCTGAAACTCATTGTGAGAGGGATGCGACCTTCCCAGGTATTCCGCGAGTTCCTTCAGGACATAGTCGATCAGACCCAGCTCAGGGACTGCAGTGGCGGCGTCCTTGGCTGCCAGGGCCTCTCTGCACGACACGGTGTGGGCACGAGAGAAGGGGAGGTTTGGTTTAAAGAGGGAGGAGTCACATCAACTGTTTTTGCGGGCCATTGCTGTCCTTTCACGAGGCGAATATGGAGCAGATCAAGGTCAAGTCTGAGCGGGGAGGGAGGAACGGGGGGAGACAGGAAAGTGACGAGAAGTGAGAATGGAATGAATGAACTATGAAACAGTTGGGTACAAGTACTAACCCTAATTGGGTTGTATCCCTTATGGGCTACCCCACTACAGCCTACACAAATGTATAAGCTATAATGTTCTGACACACCCCCATAGGCAAAGTGGGGGAGAACAAGTGGTCACAAGACCAGTCAAGCAAAGCAAAGCAAAGCAAAGCAAGCTCAGGGTGGATCACAAAGTCACCACACAGTCCGAGCACAAGAGTAAGGCCACAAGGCCAGTTCACATGCAAGGTCATATATATAAAGGTAAAACAAGCAAGGGCGGGTATAGAAAGAAGACAGTACAAACAAGATCACGAAGTGAGCAAGTGAGGCCAGGTAGGCACAAGACCTAGCACAGTACAGAAGCACTGATGATCACAAGGCGGAAGGGCCTTGGTGAAGATATCAGCAGTGTTGGCCTCAGAGGCCACGTAGGTGAGGCGGAGCTGACCACGCTGCTGCAGCTCACGAGACAGGAATTAGCGGAGAGCAATGTGCTTCGTTCTGTGCTCCAGTCTGTGCTCCCGACACAAGGCCAGCATGGCCTTGTTGTCTACGTACAGAACTGGAGGAGAACGAGGCGGCTCTCCTAGGTCAGTCAGCAGGTAGGTGAGCCAGTGTAGCTCCTGTGCAGCCATGGCCCCTGCGTAGATCTCTGCCTCACAACTGGAGCCGAGAACAGAGGACGAGCGGGTAGACCGCCACGAGACAGAGCCGAAGCCAAGGCTGAAGGTGTAACCCTGTGACGACTGCTGCGTAGCCTGATCGTCAGCCCAAGAAGCGTCTGCGTGACCTGTGAGGACTACTCGACGTCGCCCTCCAAGCACTAGCCCCATGCCCGGCGTACTGCACACGTAGCGCAACACCCTCTTCGCTGCAGCCATGTGCTCTGGTCTGTGTCTCCCAGGAGCAACATAGCGTGCCAAGATGCTAAAAGGGTATGCAAGGTCAGGTTGTGTGCAGGTCATCAGGTACATGAGGCAGCCAACAAGCTGTGGGTACGGGCCACTCGACTCTACGGACTCATCCGAAGGCAGAGCTGAGAGCGAGTGGCGAGTAGGCAGAGGAGTGGGCTGAGGCGAGGAGTACGTGAAGCCGAAGCGCTGAAGGACCTGCTGCACCATGTGTGAGTGAGTCAGGGTAATGGTGCGCTGTGCTCTGTCCCGGGTGATCTGCAAGCCAAGGTAGCTGCGCAGTTCACCCAGGTCTGTGCACGTGTGTCTCTTCTGCAGCTCGGACTTCACGTGGGCGAGTCCAGCAGTGTCAGCTGTGGCAAAGACCAGGTCGTCGACGTACACGAGGATGTAGAACGGCGGCAAAGAGGTGTCGGTGCGTAGAAACAGCGACGGGTCGGCTGTAGAAGGAGCAAACCCAAGAGCCGCAAGTGTAGTCCTCAGTGTGTCGTGCCACTCACGGGGCGCCTTGCGGAGACCGTAGACTGGCCGCCAGAGGCTTCACTGGGTGCCAGGAGGAAATGACCCAGTGAAGCCAGGTGGGCGGCGCAGCCAGATCTCCTCGTGCAGGCTGCCCTACAGGAAAGCAGTGCTGAAGTCAAGAGAGTGAAGCTCGTAGTCACGTTGAGCGGCTATGTGCAGCAGTACCCGAAGAGTGGTCATCTTTAGGGTGGGAGAGAAGGTTTGAAAGAAGTCAACTCCCTGCCGCTGACTGAAGCCTCGAGCCACGTAACGCGCCTTGAAGACAGGCGGAGAGCCCGTCAGCCGCTTCACCCTGAAGATCCACATGCCACTGACGATGTTCGCCCCAGGTGGGGGAACCTCGTCGACGTAGGTGCCTGTGGACTTCCAGGAAGCCATCTCTGCGTCCATGGCCGACTGCCACTGTGAGGAGTAGGGACCCTCGATCGCTTCAGCGTACGATCGAGGAGTAGGGAAGTCTGGTGCATCCGAGTCTCCCTCAGGGGCAATCAGCGTGGACACGAGATGGGGCAAAGCAGCCGCAAAGCAGTGGAACTCCTCCTGCCTGTTCTCAAGGACGTCCGTGCTAAGAGCACACTCACCCCCGACGGACGGAGGACAGACAGACTCAGCAACAAGACCGGCAGCGTAGTGTAGACGACAACGAGCAGCGAATTCGACAAGCTCAGCAACTAGAGCAGACGCAGCAGCAGACTCAAAGGAAGGGTCAGTGACGACAGTAGCAAGAAGGCGCGTGACCGAAGGACTAGCAGCACGAAGGGAGTCAGACTCCGGGTCAGCAAGAGAAGGAAGAGAGGACTCTGGAGGAGACGGCAACGGGACACGCAGAGGAGCAGTGGAAGGATGCAGTGCCATCTGGTGTGTGCCGGGGACCGCAGGAGGACGCGGACGTGCAGTACGACCACTAGTGCGAGCAGCACGAAGAGGTGACGCGGGACGAGACGCAGGCTCACGACGCTCAGCAAGACCTCCAGTAGGACCAGTGTAGGGAGAAGGAGCAGGTAGAGGGGAGGCGGACGGTAACTGTGACTGCGACTGGACAGGCGGTGGACACTCTAGGGGAGGAGCAGGACCAGTAGAGGGCGGGAGACCAAGAACCTGCTCCAGGAGGGGAACGAAGTACGGCCTCGGTCGCTCAGCGCCTCCAGAACCAGCAAGTACGGCACCATTACCCCCAGCGGCAGCACCAGCGCCAGCAGAACCTCCAGCTCCAACAGCGCCAACTCCAGTACCCTCAAAAGCACCAGCGCCAGCAGCACCACCGGCGCCAACACCCCAAGCAGCTCCAGCTCCAACAGCACCAACTCTAGTAGGACCGTCAGCACCAGCTGCCTCAGAAGCACCCCCAGACGCACCAGCACCAGTAAAAACACCAGCGCCAACACCCCCGGCAGCTCCAGCTCCAGCAGCACCATCTCCAGTAGGACCGTCAGCACCAGCTGCCTCAGCAGCACCCTCGGACGCACCAGCACCAGTAGAAACACCAACGCCAACACCCCCAGCAGCTCTTGCAGTACCCCCAGACTCAGCAGCGGGCGAACCACACGCGCAGCTCCTGTGGAGAGAGCGGCTCTTGCCTCGACGAAGTACCGCCGGCGGCCACACGAGCAGACCCAGCACCCCTAGGCTCCGCACCCCCAGACTCAGCACCCCCAGACTCAGCACCCCCAGACCCAGCACCCCCAGACTCAGCACCCCCATACCCGGCACCCGCAGACCCGGCACCCGCAGGCTCAGCACCTCTAGCAGCACCAGAGTCTACAGCTACCTCGACAGGCTCGACTGCGTCTACCTGGGACACACCTGAAGGGGTAGGACCCTGAGGAGGGAGGGGGTTTACCTGGGTAGCACCTGGCGCAAGGAAGAGCGGCGGCGGGGGGAGGGGCGCAGTGCGGTATGGGAAGAGACGGTAGTAAGGCATCGACTCGTCAAAGGTGACGTCCTGGGAGGACAGAACACGGCGCGTGGTGGGGTGGTAGAACTGCCCGCCAGGCGCGTCAGGGGGGAAGCCAAGGAAGACGCAAGGAACAGCACGGGGGGACAGCTTGTCCGCAGACAAGTTGCGGACAAACGCCCGAGATCCCCAGACCCGAAACGCAGACGCATCGCCAACCTTCCCTGTCTACCGCAAGGCGGGGGAGGTCTCTGGCAAGGAGACCCGGGGCTGAAGGTTGAGCTGATGCGCGGCGTACTGAACCGCAAACGGCCACAGAAAATGGGGGGGCAGCCGCATGCATCATGGACGTACGCGCGACGTCCATGACCATGCCAATGCGGCGCCCAGCAATCCCATTTTGCTGTGGAGAGGCCGGAAGCGTGAAGGTCTGGCGGATGCCCTGTGCCCGACAGAAGGCTCCCAGACAGGCAGAGGAAAACTCCCCTCCTCTGTCCGAGTGCAGACGCAAAACAGTAAAGTTCGAGCCGAAACTCTCTCTGAGCTGGAGACGAGCTGCGCGGATCCAGTCGATCAACACCTCAGTGACGTCACCCTTGCTGCGCAAGGGGAAGACTGTGGTGTAACGCGAGTAGTCGTCAACGACCAGCAGAAAGTACCGCTCTCTCCCCTGCCCACTGGCGCGGGCTGGGCCCCACACGTCCATGTGTAGAGTCTGCAGCGGAGCCTCTGTCGGAGGAAACTCGGAGGAGTGAGGGGCGGCGCGCTGTCGTCCCTCGACGCAGGGGACGCAGGTAGGGCCTGGCCCCGGAGGAAGGGGAGGGAGAGACCGAGGAAGACCAGAGACAAGGACACGGGAGGCCATGCCTCGGAGACGAGGCAAGGAGGGGTGACCAAGGCGGTGGTGCCAAAGGAGAGTCTGGTGGGACAGCAGACGACACGAGCAGGGGGCAGACTCAGGACAAGACCTGGACGCCGCAGCAAACACCTGACTCGACGCAGCTAACTGAACAGACTCTGTCAGATTTATATGACATAGATACTGTAGGCTATAGTGGGGTAGCACATATGGGGTACAGCTTTCTAGGGTTTGTACTTGTACCCAACTTTCCCTTAGTCATTTCATTCTCGTTTCTTCTCATGGTTTCAGAGCAGGTTCCCTAGTGGGAATGCTACCTAGGACCCACCACGAATTTTTTTTTCCTGCCCGGAGCGCGCCTTAGACTATACCGAGTCGCGCGCGCCGCGTGTACCCTCCCTACCATCGCGCCGCCATTTGTGGCCCCTTGCGCTGCCCGTCGACCCCACACGCCGCCCTAGCGGCCCCTCCTTGCGCCACCCGTCGACCCCGCGCGCCGCCTTACCGGCTCCCTGCGCCGCCCGTTGACCCCGCGCACCGCCCTAGCGCCCCCCCCCCTGCGCCACCCGTCGACCCCGCGCGCCGCCCTTGCGGCCTCGCTGCCCTTACCTGCGGCCCCGCCGCCCTCACCTGCGGTCCCCGCCGCCCTTACCTGCGGTCCCCGCCGCCCTCAACTGCGGCCTCGCCGCCCTTATCTGCGGCCCCGCCGCCCTCACCTGCGGTCCCCGCCGCCCTTACCTGCGGTCCCCGCCGCCCTCAACTGCGGCCTCGCCGCCCTTACCTGCGGCCTCACCGCCCTCACCTACGGTCCCCGCCGCCCTCAACTGCTGCGGCCCCGCCGCCCTCAACTGCTGCGGCCCCGCCGCCCTCAACTACGGCCCCGCTGCTCTTCTCTGCGGCTCCACCGCCCTCTGCTGTGGCCCCGCCACCCTTCTCTGCGGCCCCGCCGCCCTCTACTACGGCCCCGCTGCCTTCACCTGCGGCCCCGCCGCTTTCACCTACGGCCCCGCCCCTCTCGTTGGCGGCCCCGCCGCTCTCATCTACGGCCCCGTCACCTACTGCACCGCCGCCCGTCGCCTGGGCTTCCCGACCCACCCCACCCAGCCGAGCAGCCGACCGCCGCGCCGCCCTGCAGCAGCACCGTCGAGCCGCCCGGGCAACCCAGCAGCCGGACAACCGGCCGCCGAGCCGCCCAGCAGCAGAGCAGCCGAGCCGCCTTGCAGCCGAGCCGCCCAGCAACCGAGTCGCCCTGCAGCTGAGCCGCCCAGCAGCCGAGCCGCCCAGCAGTCGAGCCGCCGGACCGCCAAGCCGCACTGCAGCCAAGCCGCCCAGCCGCCCAGTAGCCGAGCCGCCGATCTGCCGAGCCGCCCTACTGCCGAGCCGCCCTACTGCCGAGCCGCCCGAGCTGCCCTGTCCGGTGAGCACAGTGCCTCTTTTTTACTACACTGCCCTCACCCTACTGCTGCACTGCTAGTCTACTGTGGTCATGGCTACCCCTAGTGTCCTCGCTTTTGACGCTCAGGGTCGAGCCGTTGAATTTGACGTCTGGGTACATGACCTGCAGCTGTTCTTACAGTGCGATAGGGCAGACGGTCTCTCTCTCTTTGACCTCACCTGTGGCGCCTCTCCTGCCCCTACTACTGATACTGACGCCACTGTTCGTTCCCAGTGGGCCACGCGCGACGCTGTTGCACGTCTTGCTGTGCGTCGCCACCTCCCTACCTCCGAGCGTGCGCACTTTAGTCAGTACAAGAGAGCTCAGACCTTGTACGACGCTGTAGTTGCGCGCTACTCCTCCCCTGCCACTGCTGCACTGAGCCATCTCATGCTACCGTACCTCTTCCCTGACCTTACTGCCTTTCCCATAGTCGCTGACCCCATTACGCACCTCCGCACTAGTGACACTCGCTGCCGCCCTGCGCTTCCTGCTGACTTCTGCGCCAAGAACCCCCCCCCCATGTACATAACCCTCTACTACATAGTCACTCGCCTCCCTGACGCGTGGCGTCACCAGTTCCCGGAAGCCTCCGAGATCCCTCGCTGGGGCGAGCTGTCTAGGGCGGGTGTTGCCATCTATGATCTTGATTTTGATGCTATTCTTTCTGCCATGTATGTTGTGTCTATTAGTGATGAGGGTGACTGTTACCGGTGTTTCCCGCTCGATCCGGGCATTGAGACTGCTGCTCTAGGTACTGGTGAGGCGGCTACCCTAGGTGCTTGCGACGCTGCTGCTCTAGGTGCTAGTGCGTCTGCGTCCTCAGGTACTGGTGAGTCTGCGCTCTCAGGTACTACGTCGACTTCGGCCTCCCTCACCATCACCCTTGACTCTGGGGCTTCTCGCTCCTTCTTTCGGGACCGCACCACACTCACGCCGCTTAGTCGGCCGGTTGCGGTGTCTCTGGCTGACCCCTCTGGGGGTCCTGTCCTGACTCACTTCTCCACAGTCCTCCCGTGTCCAGCGGCTCCCTCTGGCACCCTGTCTGGTCTCTACCTCCCCTCGTTCTCTACGAACCTAGTGAGTGGTGCTGACCTACAGGATGGGGGAGTACACCACTTCACTCCTGCGCGTCAGCGGGTGACGCACTGCACAGAGGCTAGCACAGGCCGACACCTGGCTACGTTTACCCGTCAGCCGGGGTCGAGCCTTTACACACTGACCACTGCATCTCCTCCGGTTGTTGAGTCTGGTAGGGTCACTGGGTCGGGTCAGGTGCTTGCTGCAGCGTCCAGGTCTGGTCCTGAGTCTGCCCCCTGTTCGTGTCGTCTCCTCTCTCACGAGACTCTCCTCTGGAACCACCGCCTTGGTCACCCCTCTCTGCTTCGGCTCAGGGGCATGGCCTCCCGTCTTCTTGTTTCTGGTCTCCCTCGGTCCCTCCCTCCCTTTCCTCAAGGCCCTAGCCCTACCTCTGTCCCTTCTGTCGAGGGGCGCCAGCGGGCTGCCCCTCACTCCTCCCAGTTTCCTCCGACAGAGGCCCCGTTGCAGACGCTTCACATGGACGTGTGGGGCCCAGCCCGCGTCCGTGGACAGGGTCACGAGCGCTACTTCCTGCTCGTTGTTGACGACTACTCGCGTTACACCGCACTCTTCCCCTTGCGCAGCAAGGGTGATGTCACTGAGGTGCTGATCGACTGGATCCGCGCAGCTCGTCTCCAGCTCAGGCAAAGCTTTGGCTCGGACTTTCCTGTTCTGCGTCTGCACTCTGACAGAGGTGGAGAGTTTTCTTCTGGCCTTCTGCGAGCCTACTGTCGCGCACGAGGCATCCGTCAGACCTTCACGCTTCCAGACTCCCCGCAGCAAAATGGGATTGCTGAGCGCCGCATTGGCATGGTCATGGACGTCGCTCGTACGTCTATGATGCATGCGGCTGCTCCCCATTTTCTGTGGCCGTTTGCGGTGAGGTACGCGGCGCATCAGATCAACCTACACCGCAGGGTCTCTAGGCCGGAGACCTCCCCAGCTTTGCTGTGGACGGGGAAGGTTGGCGATGCGTCGGCGTTCCGGGTCTGGGGATCTTGGGCGTTTGTCCGCGACTTGTCTGCGGACAAGCTCTCTCCTCGTGCTGCTCCTTGCGTCTTCCTGGGGTTCCCCCCTGACGGGCGTGGGTGGCAGTTCTACCACCCCACCTGTCGCCGTGTTTTGTCCTCCCAGGACGTCACGTTTGACGAGTCGGTCCCCTACTACCGCCTCTTCCCCTACCGCACTCCGTCCCTCCCCTCGCCGCCGCTCTTCTTTGTACCAGGTGTCAGAACATATATGTAGCTTATGCTGTTGTGTAGGCTACAGTGGGGTATACCATAGGGGGTACAACCCAATTAGGGTTTTGCTATTTGTACTCACTTCACTCATAGTTCATTTCTCTCGCTCTATTCTCCACATGGTATCGAGCAGGTTCCCCCGTGGGAACTGTGCTTAGGGCCCACCACTTTTAAACCTTTTTTTCTGCCCGGAGCGCGCTCCGGGCCCTTGCTATCACTCTTTCGGCCTTCCCTGCAGGCCCCTAGCCGCCCGCGCGCCGCCTGTCCCGGCCCCTAGCCGCCCGCGCGCCGCCTGTTTAGGCCCCTAGCCGCCCGCGCGCCGCCCGTCCCGGCCCTTAGCCGCCCGCGCGCCGCTCGTCCCGGCCCCTAGCCGCTCGCGCGCCGCCCGTTCAGGCCCCTAGCCGCCCGCGCGCCGCCCGTCCCGGCCCCTAGCCGCTCGCGCGCCGCCCGTTCAGGCCCCTAGCCACCCGCGCGCCGCCCGTCCCGGCCCCTAGCCGCTCGCGCGCCGCCCGTTCAGGCCCCTAGCCGCCCGCGCGCAGCCCGTCCCGGCCCCTAGCCGCTCGCGCGCCGCCCGTTCAGGCCCCTAGCCGCCCGCGCGCCGTCTGTCCCGGCCCTCAGCCGCCCGCGCGCCGCCCGTCCCGGCCCCTAGCCGCTCGCGCGCCGCCTGTTCAGGCCCCTAGCCGCCCGCGCGCCGCCCGTCTTGGCCTCACACCGCCCGTGCGCCGCCCGTCCCTGCTGCACGCCGCCGTCCTGGCCCCCCACGCCGCCCGTTAGCCGCCGTGCAGCCTGAGCCGCCCGAGCCGTCTGCGCAGCTGAGGAGCCGAGCCGCCCGAGCCGCCTGTGCCGCTGACTGCCCGAGCTGCCCGAGCCGCCTGAGCCGCCCGAGCCGCCCGAGCCGCCTCCCCCCCCCCCCCCCCCCTTTTCCCGTCGCCTGTCGAGGCGACCTGAGAGGCCAGCTAAAGGGTGGCAGGTGTGTGGTCTCCCCTACTTCTCCTCCTCCTTCGTCTCGAGCCGCCCTGCAGCCGAGCCGCTTTACACCCGAGCCTCCCAGCAGCCGAGCCGCCCTGCAGCCGAGCCGCTCTACACCCGAGCCTCCCAGCAGCCGAGCCGCCCTACAGCCGCGCCGCCGGGTCGCCGAGCTGCCGAGCTGCAGTTGCTGCCAAGCCGCCCTGCCGCCGAGCCGCCCGAGTCGCCCGAGCCGCAGAGCCGCCGTGCTGCCGAGCCTCTGAGTCGCAGAGCCTACTCTACCCACCACTGGTGAGCCCCTGCCCTGCTAGCACGCTGCGCGTCGCCTGCTTGCCTGCCTGCCTCCCTTTTTGGCTTGCCTGGCTGCCTGCCTTACTGCTGCTACTCCTGCTCTTGCCTCTACTGGTGGAGCCAGATGCGGCCCCATCGACGTCTGCGTGAGTCCCTCACGCCCCAGCAGTTGCGTGAGTGGTACGCTGGTTGGGGCTGTAGGGGTGGTGGCGCTACTACTGCTACCACTCCTGCTGCTTCTACTACTGGTGGCGGCCAGATGCAGCTCCCACGACCCCCCCGCGCGTCTCTCACGCCTCAGCAGCTTCGTGAGTGGTACGCTCAGAGTGGAGGGTCTCTCAGTTCTGTTCGCTGCTCTTACGTGATTCTCCCTGGTGCTCGGACTGGTCAGCCTTGTGGAACACCTAGTCATACACAGTCCCGCTGCTTCGCCCGTCTGAGCGACGCCTGGCGTACCGTGTTTGGCGAAGAGGCTGAGCTCCCCGACTGGGTGGAGTTGCTTAGGCAGAGGGTAGATATATTTGCTCTTGACTATGATGCTATTCTCACTGCCATGTATGCATTGCCTACTAGTGCTGATCGTGCCGGTCACCTGTGCGTACCGCCAGACCCGGGTATAGGACCTGCTGCTCTAGCTACTGGTGAGGCTGCTGCTGCTCTGGGTGCTAATGAGTCTCCTGCCTGGCCTGTACCTCCCCTCGTTCTCGACGAGCTTGGTGAGTGGTGCAGACCTGCAGGATGCGGGGGTTCACCAGTTCACTCCTGCGAGTCAGCGGGTGACCCACTGCACGGACGCACGCACGGGCCGGCACCTGGCCACGTTCTCGCGTCGGCCGGGGTCGAGCCTCTACACCCTGACCACTGAGTCTCCTCCTGTCCCTGCGTCCGGTCAGGTAGCAGCGTCAGGTCAGGTGTTTGGTGCTGCGTCCAGGTCTGGTCCTGAGTCTGCCCCCTGCTCGTGTCGCCTTTTGTCTCACGAGACTCTCCTGTGGCACCACCGTCTTGGCCACCCCTCCTTGCCCCGTCTTCGGGGCATGGCTTCCCGTGTCCTTGTCTCTGGTCTTCCCCAGTCTCTCCCTCCCCTTCCTTCGGGACCAGGACCTTCCTGTGTCCCCTGTGTCGAGGGGCGCCTCAGGGCTGCTCCTCACTCCTCCCAGTTTCCCCCGACAGAGGCTTCTCTGCAGACACTTCACATGGACGTGTGGGGCCCGGCCCCCGTCCGTGGGCAGGGTCACGAGCGCTACTTCCTGTTGGTGGTTGACGACTACTCGCGTTACACCACAGTCTTCCCCTTGCGCAGCAAGGGTGCTGTCACTGAGGTGCTGATCGACTGGATCCGCGAGGCTCGTCTCCAGCTCAGGAGGAGCTTCGGCTCGGAATTTCCTGTTCTGCGTCTGCACTCTGACCGAGGTGGGGAGTTCTCCTCTCGCCTTCTGCGAGACTACTGTCGTGCACAGGGGATCCGCCAGAACTTTACGCTTCCGGACTCTCCACAGCAAAATGGGATTGTTGAGCACCGCATTGGCATGGTCATGGATGTTGCTCGTACGTCCATGATGCATGCGGCTGCCCCCCATTTTCTGTGGCCGTTTGCGGTTCGGTACGCGGCGCATCAGCTCAACCTTCACCCTAGGGTCTCTCGGCCCGATATGTCCCCAGTGTTACTGTGGACGGGGAAGGTCGGCGATGCGTCTGCGTTCCGTGTCTGGGGATCTCGGGCGTTTGTCCGCGACTTGTCTGCGGACAAGCTGTCCCCCCGTGCTGCTCCGTGTGTCTTCCTTGGCTTCCCCCCTGACGCTCCAGGGTGGCAGTTCTACCACCCCTCCTCTCGTCGTGTTCTGTCCTCCCAGGACGTCACGTTCGACGAGTCAGTCCCCTTCTACTGCCTCTTCCCCTACCGTACTCCTTCCCTCCCCCCCCCACCGGACTTCCTGGTGCCAGTTCCCCCCCCGGTAGACCCCCTCCCCCCTCAGGTTCCTGCCCCTTCAGGTGTGTCCCAGGTAGACACAGTCGAGCCAGTCGAGGTTGCTGCTGAGTCTGGTCCTGCTGCGGGTGCAGAGTGTGGGGGTGCTACGCCTGCGGGTGCTGAGCTTGGGGGTGCTGCTGCTGGGGGTGCTGAGCCTGGGGGTGCGAGGCCGAGGGGTGCTGAGCTTGGGGGTGCTGCTGCTGGGGGTGCTGAGCCGGGAGGTGCTACGTCAGGAGCTGCTGGGCCTGGGGGTGCTGAGCCTGGAGGTGCGGAGCCTGCGACTGCTGGACCTGGGGGCTCTCCGGTTGCTCCGTCTCGGCGGGAGCCGCTCTCTCCACAGGAGCTGCGCGAGTGGTTTGCTCGCCGCTGGAGGCGTGATGCTGGAGCTGGAGCTCCTTCGACTGCTGAGGGTGCTGGTGCTGCCGGTCCCGAAGCTGCTGGGCCTGCGGGTCCTACTCGAGCTGGAGCTGCTGAGCCTGGGGGTGCTGAGTCTGGAGCTGCTGAGCCTGGGGGTGCTACGTCTGGAGCCGCTGAGCCTGGGGTTTCTCCTGGTGTTGCGTCTTGGCGGGAGCCCCTCTCTCCACAGGAGCTGCGCGAGTGGTTTGCTCGCCGCTGGAGGCGTACTGCTGGAGCTGGAGCTTCTTCGACCGTCGCGGGTACTGGTGCCGCCGGTCCCGGAGGTGCTACGCCTGCGGGTCCTACTGGAGCTGGGGCTGCTGAGGGCGTTGGTGCTGAGTCTGCTGCTGTCTGTCCTGACGGTGGTTCTACTGCTGGTGCTGCTGGAGGTCCTTCCGCTGGAGGTGTTGGTGGCGCTGGTGCTGCCGCTGAGGGTGCGGGTGCTGTCCCTGCTGAGTCTGGAGCTGCCGCGCAGCCTCGGCCGTACTTCGTTCCGCTTCTGCAGCAGGTTCTTGGTCTTTCTCCTCCGGTAGAGTGTCCACAGCCTGTCCAGTCGCAGTCACTGTTAGAGCCTACCTCCCCACTGCCTGCTCCCTCTCCTTACACTGGTCCTAATGGAGGTCTTGCTGAGCGTCGTGAGCCTGCGTCTCGTCCCGCGTCGCCTGTTCGTGCTGCCCGCGCTAGTGGTCGTGGTTCGCGTCGGCGTCCTCCTCCTGTCCCTGGCACGCACCGGATGTCTCTGCGTCCGTCCACTGCTCCTCTGCGTGCCCTTTTGCCTTCTCCTCCTGAGTCCTCCATTCCTGTGCTTACCGACCAAGAGTCGGACTCCCTTCGTGCTGCCAATCCTACAGTCACGCGTCTGCTTGCTACTGTCGTCACTGACCCCTCTTTTGAGTCCGCTGTTGCGTCTGCTCTTGTCGCTGAGCTCGTCGACTTTGCTGCTCGCTGTCGTCTAGACTACGCTGCTAGTTTTGTTGCTGAGTCTGCGTCTGTCTGTCCTCCGTCCGTCGGGGGTGAGTGTGCTCTTGGCACGGACGTCCTAGAGGACAGGCAGGAGGAGTTCCAGTGTCTGACTGCTGCTTCACCTCATCTCGCGTCTGTACTGCTTGCTCCTGAGGGAGACCCGGATGCACTAGACATCCCGACTCCGCGCTCTTACGCGGAGGCCGTAGAGGGTCCCTACTTCTCTCAGTGGCAGGCAGCTATGGATGCAAAGATGGCTTCCTGGAAGTCCACAGGCACCTACGTTGACGCGGTTCCCCCTCCTGGGGCGAACATCGTCAGTGGCATGTGGATCTTCAGGGTGAAGCGGCCGCCGGGCTCTCCACCTGTTTTCAAGGCGCGGTACGTCGCTCGTGGCTTCAGTCAGCGGCAGGGAGTTGACTACTTTCAGACCTTCTCTCCCACCCCGAAGATGACCACTCTTCGGGTGCTGCTGCACATAGCCGCTCAGCGCGACTACGAGCTTCACTCTCTCGACTTCAGTACTGCGTTCTTGCAGGGGAGCCTGCACGAGGAGATCTGGTTGCGCCGTCCACGTGGCTTCACTGGGACTTTCCCTCCTGGCACCCAGTGGAGCCTCCGACGGCCAGTCTACGGTCTCCGCCAGGCACCACGTGAGTGGCACGACACACTGAGGACTACACTTGCGGCCCTTGGGTTTGCTCCTTCTACTGCTCACCCATCGCTGTTTCTGCGCACCGACACTTCACTGCCGCAGTTCTACATTCTCGTGTACGTCGACGACTTGGTCTTTGCCACAGCGGACACTGCTGGACTCGCCTACGTGAAGTCCGAGCTGCTGAAGAGACACACGTGCACAGACCTGGGTGAACTGCGCAGCTACCTTGGCTTGCAGATCACTCGGGACAGAGCACGCCGCACCATTACCTTGTCTCAGTCACACATGGTGCAGCAGGTCCTTCAGCGCTTCGGCTTCACGTACTCCTCGCCTCAGGCCACTCCTCTGTCTACTCGCCACTCGCTCTCAGCTCTGCCTTCGGATGAGTCCGTAGAGTCGAGTGGCCCGTACCCAGAGCTTGTTGGCTGCCTCATGTACCTGATGACCTGCACACGACCTGACCTTGCATACCCTCTTAGCATTCTTGCACGCTATGTTGCTCATGGGAGACACCGACCAGAGCACATGGCTGCAGCGAAGAGGGTATTGCGCTACCAGTGCAGTACGTCGGGCATGGGGCTAGTGCTTGGAGGGCGGAGTCCAGTGGTACTTACAGGTCACGCGAACGCTTCTTGGGCTGACGACCAGGCTACGCAGCGGTCGTCACAGGGTTACACCTTCAGCCTTGGCTCCGGCTCTGTCTCGTGGCGGGCTACTCGCTCGTCTTCGGTTCTCAGCTCGAGTTGTGAGGCTGAGATCTACGCAGGGGCCATGGCTGCACAGGAGCTTCGCTGGCTCACCTACCTGCTGACTGACCTTAGAGAGCCGCCTCGTTCTCCTCCAGTGCTGTACGTAGACAACAAGGCCATGCTGGTCTGGTGTCGAGAGCAGCGTCTGGAGCACAGAACGAAGCACATTGCTCTTCGCTACTTCCTTGCTCGTGAGCTACAGCAGCGTGGACAGTTGCGGCTTGCGTACGTGGCCTCTGAGGCCAACACTGCTGATGTGTTCACCAAGGCACTCGCGCCTTGTGGCCATCAGCGCTTCTGCACCCAGCTGGGTCTTGTGCCTGTCTTGCCTCACTTGCTCTCCTCTTGACTTTACTTGTACTGTCACATATATATACCTGCTCTTGCTTGTCTAGCTTTATATATATATGTGTCTACTCCTGCATGTGAACTGGCCTTGTGGCCTTGCTCTTGTGCTCGGACTGTGTGGTGACTTTGTGATCCACCCTGAGCTTTCCTTTGCTTTGCTTGACTGGTCTTGTGACCCCTTGTTCTCCCCCACTTTGCCTATGGGGGTGTGTCAAAACATACATGTAGTTTATGCTGTTGTGTAGGCTACAGTGGGGTATACCATAGGGGGTACAACCCAATTAGGGTTTTGCTATTTGTACTCACTTCACTCATAGTTCATTTCTCTCGCTCTATTCTCCACACCAGGTCCCCCTCCGGTAGACCCCCTCCCCCCTCAGGGTCCGTCCCCTTCAGGTGTGTCCCAGGTAGACGCAGTCGAGCCTATCGAGGTCACTGGTGACTCTGGTGCTGTTGAGGGTGCTGAGCCTGGGGGTGCTGCGACTGGGGGTGCTGAGCCTGGGGGTGCTTAGCCTGGGGGTGCTGCGACTGGGGGTGCCGTGCCTGGGGGTGCTGAGCCTGGGGGTGCTGAGCCTGGGGGTGCTGCGTTTGGGGGTGCCGTGTCTGGGGGTGATCAGCCTGGGGGTGCTCAGCCTGGGGGTGCTGAGTCTGAGGGTGCTGAGCCTGGAGGTGCTCCGCCTGAGGGTTCTCCGGGTGCTTCGACTCTGCGGGAGCCGCTCTCTCCACGGGAGCTGCGCGAGTGGTTTGCCCAGCGCTGGAGGCGTGCTGCTGGTGATGGAGGTTCTTCGGCTACTGAGGGTGCTGCTGTCGCGGGTCCCGGAGGTGCTCGTACTAGGAATACTGGAGCTGCTGGGCCTGCGGGTTCTACTGGAGCTAGTGCTGCTGAGGGTGTTGGAGCTGAGACTACTGCTGGCCGTCCTGCTGCGGGTACTCTTGGTACTGCTGGAGGTTCTGGCGCTACTGGAGGTTCTGGCGCTACTGGAGGTGCAGCTGGAGCGGGTGCTCCTGTTGGGGGTACTATTGCTGTACGTGCTGTGCCTGGCGTCGCCGCGCGGCCTCGACCGTACTTCGTTCCACTCCTGCAGCAGGTTCTTGGTCTTCCGCCTTCTACTGGTCCTCCTCCTTCTTTAGAGTGTCCACAACTAGTCCTGTCAGAGTTACAGTTGCAGCCTACCTCCCCTTTGCCTGCTCCTTCTCCCTACACTGGTCCTACTGGCGGTCTTACTGAGCGTCGTGAGCCTGCGTCTCGCCCTGCGTCTCGCCCTGCGTCGCCTGTCTGTGCTGCTCGCGCTAGTGGTCGTGGTTCGCGTCAGCGTCCTCCTCCTGTCCCTGGCACGCACAGGATGTCTCTGCGTCCGTCCACTGCTCCTCTGCATGCCCCTTTGCCGTCACCTCCTGAGTCCTCTCTTCCTGCTTTTGCCGACCCGGAGTCAGACTCTCTTCGTGCTGCCAGTCCTACTGTCACGCGTCTCCTGGCTACTATCGTCACTGACCCTTCTTTCGATTCCACTGCTGCGTCTGCCCTAGTTGCTGAGCTCCTCGACTTTGCTGCTCGCTGTCGCCTAGACTACGCTGCTAGTCTTGTCGCTGAGTCTGAGTCTGTCTGTCCTCCGTCCGTCGGGGGTGAGTGTGCCCTTGGCACAGACGTCCTTGAGGATAGGCAGGAGGAGTTCCAGTGCTTGGGCGCTGCTTCACCTCATCTCATGTCCGTACTTCTTACCCCTGAGGGAGACCCGGATGCACTTGACATCCCGACTCCGCGCTCTTACGCGGAGGCGATAGAGGGTCCCTACTCTTCTCAGTGGCAGGCAGCTATGGATGCAGAGATGGCTTCCTGGAAGTCCACAGGCACCTACGTTGACGCTGTCCCCCCTCCTGGGGCGAACATCGTCAGTGGCATGTGGATCTTCAGGGTGAAGCGGCCGTCGGGTTCTCCGCCTGTCTTCAAGGCTCGTGGCTTCAGTCAGCGACAGGGAGTTGACTACTTTCAGACCTTCTCTCCCACCACGAAGATGACCACTCTTCGGGTACTGCTGCACGTTGCTGCTCACCGTGACTACGAGCTGCACTCTCTCGACTTCAGCACAGCTTTCTTGCAGGGCAGCCTGCACGAGGAGATCTGGCTGCGCCGCCCACCAGGCTTCACTGGGTCTTTCCCTCCTGGTACCCAGTGGAGTCTCCAGCGTCCAGTCTACGGTCTCCGCCAAGCGCCACGTGAGTGGCACGACACACTGAGGACTACGCTTGCGGCTCTTGGGTTTGCTCCTTCTACTGCCGACCCGTCGCTGTTTCTGCGCAACGATAGTTCTCTGCCGCCGTTCTACATCCTCGTGTACGTCGACGACTTGGTCTTTGCCACAGCTGACACTGCTGGACTCGCCTACGTGAAGTCCGAGCTGCAGAAGAGACACACGTGCACAGACCTCGGTGAGCTGCGCAGCTACCTTGGCTTGTAGATCACCCGGGACAGAGCACACCGCACCATTACCCTGACTCAGTCACACATGGTGCAGCAGGTTCTTCAGCGCTTCGGCTTCACGTACTCCTCGCCTCAGGCCACTCCTCTGTCTACTCGCCACTCGCTCTCAGCTCTGCCTTTGGATGAGTTCGTAGAGTCGAGTGGCCCATATCCAGAGCTTGTTTGCTGCCTCATGTACCTGATGACCTGCACACGACCTCACCTTGCATACCCTCTTAGCATTCTCGCACGCTATGTTGCTCCTGGGAGACACAGACCAGAGCACATGGCTGCAGCGAAGAGGGTGTTGCGCTACTTGTGCAGTACGTCGGGCATGGGGCTAGTGCTTGGAGGGCGGAGTCCAGTGCTCCTCACTGGGCACGCGGACGTTTCTTGGGCTGACGACCAGGCTACGCAGCGGTCGTCACAGGGTTACACCTTCAGCCTTGGTTCCGGCTCTGTTTCGTGGCGGGCTACTCGCTCGTCTTCTGTTCTCGGCTCCAGTTGTGAGGCCGAGATCTACGCCGGGGCCATGGCTGCACTAGAGCTTCGCTGGCTCACCTACCTGCTGACCGACCTTGGAGATTCGCCTTGTTCTCTTCCAGTCCTGTACGTAGACAACAAGGCCATGCTGGCCTTGTGTCGAGAGCAGAGACTAGAGCACATAACAAAGCACATTGCTCTTCGCTACTTCCTTGCTCGTGAGCTACAGCAGCGTGGACAGTTGCGGCTTGCGTACGTGGCCTCTGAGGCCAACACTGCTGATGTCTTCACCAAGGCACTTGCGCCTTGTGATCATCAACGCTTCTGCACGCAGCTGGGTCTTGTGCCTGTCTTGCCTCACTTGCTCACCTCTTGACCTTGCTTGTACTGTTGCATATATATACACTTGCTCTTGCTTGTCTAGTCCTTTATATATATGTACTCCTGCATGTGAACTGGCCTTGTGGCCTTGAACTTGTGCTCGGAATGTGTGGTGACTTTGTGATCCACCCTGAGCTTGCTTTGCTTTGCTTGACTGGTCTTGTGACCCCTTGTTCTCCCCCACTTTGCCTATGGGGGTGTGTCAAATTTATATGACATAGATACTGTAGGCTATTTTGGGGTAGCACATATGGGTTACAGCTTTCTAGGGTTTGTACTTGTACCCAACTTTCCCTTAGTCATTTCATTCTCGTTTCTTTTCAGACTCAGCAGTAGGAGGAGACTCAGTAGTAAGGGTGTACAGGCTCGACCTTGGCCGACGGGTGAACGTGGCCAAGTGTCGGCCTGTCCGAGCACACCTGCAGTGGGTCACTCGCTGACTCGCAGGAGTGAACTGGTCAACCCCTCGATCCTGTAGGTCTGCTCCAATCACCAAGTTTGTAGAGAACGAGGGGAGGTAGAGACCAGACAGGGTGCCAGAGGGGGCTGCAGGGCACGAAAGGACAGTGGAGAAGCTAGCAAGGACAGGACCCCCAGAGGGGTCTGCTAGGGAGACTGCAACCGGCCGACTAAGCGGCGTAAGAGTGGTGCGGTCTCGAAAGAAGGAGCGGGACACACCCGAGTCCAGGGTGAAGGTATGGAAGGCCTGAGCCGACGTAGTACCTGAGAGAGCAGACTCACCAGCACCTGGGGCGGCAGACGCACTGGCACTTGGGGCAGCAAACGCACTAGCACCTAGAGCAGCAGTCTCACCACCATCTAGCGCAGCAGCCTCAATGCCCGGGTCAGGCGGTACATACAGGTAACAGGCACCCTCAACACTATCAGCAACAGCATACATGGCAGCAAGAATAGCATCAAAGTCAAGATCAAAGATAGCAACCCTGGCCTTAGCCATATCTCCCCAGCGAGGGATCTCCGACGCCTCAGGGAACTGGCGACGCCACGCGTCCGTCAGGCGACCAAAGCAGCGCTGTGTGGAGTGCGGACCTCCGCACTGCTCACCAGGGCGGTCGCCGGTACGGAGAACGTAAGAGCAGGGACCAAAACCCCCACCGCGCTGGCGTGCGGTGTACCACTCACGAAGCTGCTGAGGGGACAGGGTCACACCATTCCGCTGCTGCTGATGGCGCTGACCACCACCGGCGCCACTCCTCGGCGCAGAGTCGCGACTCGCTCCACCACCGCCGCCTCCGCCACCGCCGCCGCCTCCGCCGCCTCCGCCGCCTCCTCCACCTCCGCCTCCTCCACTACCTCCGCCGCCTCCGCTCCCTCCGCCACCTCCACCGCCTCCGCCGCCTCCACTGCTGCCGCCGCCGCCGCCACCCCCAGCACCACTCCCACCACCACCCCCACTCCCTCCACCGCCTCCACCACCACCTCCACCGCCCCCTCCACCCCCTCCAGTGCCCTTGCCCCCCTTGCCCTTGCCGGTGCGGCGTCTCCCGCTCGGGGCAGACGTAGCGCCGACCGACTCGAAACCAACAAGGTCGGCCGCAGCAGCAGAGGCAACAGAGGGCAAGAGGGGGGAGGGAGAACACCCCTCAAAGACGGGGGTGCGAGGGTCACCACGAGAGGCTCCTACAGCAACTATGCTCTTCTCTATCGCTAGGAGGGCCTTCTCGAGGAGGTCAACGGTGAGAGTGGTGGGGCAAACAGAGAGGAAGTGGTCCCTGACTACACGGAGAGAGTCAGGGAGACGGGTGACTATGTAGTAGAGGGTGATGTACATTGGGGGGGGGGGGGGGTTCTTGGCGCAGAACTCAGCAGGAAGCGCAGCGCGGTAGCGAGTGTTACTAGTGCGGAGGTGCGTAATGAGGTCAGCGACAGTGGGAAAGGCAGCAAGGTCAGGGAAGAGGTACGGTAGCATGAGGCGGGTCAGTGCAGCAGTGGCAGGGGAAGAGTAGCGTGCAACTAGAGCGTTGTATAAGGTCTGGGCACTCCTGTACTGGCTAAAGTGTTCACGCTCAGTGGTCGGTAAGTGGCGGCGCACAGCAAGGCGAGCAGCAGCGTCACATGTGGCCCACTGTGAGCAAACAGTGGCCTCAGCATCAGCAGTAGGGCCAGGGGAGGCACCAGAAATGAGGTCAAACAGGGAGAGGCCGTCTGCCCTATCGCACTGCAGGAAAAGCTGCAAATCATCTACCCAGACCTCAAAGTCCACTACCCGACCCTCAGCGTCAAAGGTGAGAACGCTAGGGGAAGCCATAACAGCAGTAGGCAGGGCAGTGCAGTGGCAGAGACTGTGCTCTTACCAGGTAGGTGGAGCGATCGGGCTGCTCGGCGACTCGGTTGTCGGGCGGCTCGGCTGCAGGGCGGCTCGGCTGCTGGGCGGCTCGGCTGCTGGGCGGCTCGGCTGCTGGGCGGCTCGGCTGTTGGGCGGCTCGGCTGCACGGTGCTGGGCGGCTCGGCTGTCGGGCGGCTCGGCTGCTGGGCGGCTCGGCTGCCGGGCGGCTCGGTTGCTGGGCGGCTTGGGCGGTCGGGCGGCTCAGCTGGCCGGCGGTTCGGATGCTCGGCGCTGCGGGCGCTGGGAGGCGGGGTCGCAGGTGGTGGCGAGGTCGCAGGTGGCGGTGGGCCGCAAGGGTTCGCGGGGCCGCGATGGCGACGGGGCCGAAGTGGGCGACGTAGCAGGGCCACGACGGGGCCGTAGCGGGGCCAACGGGGCCGACGGGGCCGTAGCGGGGCCGTAGCGGGGCCTAAGCGGGGCCGACGGGGCCGACGGGGCCGTAGCGGGGCCGTAGCGGGGCCGTAGCGGGGCCGTAGCGGGGCAGACGGGGCCGTAGCGGGGCCGTAGCGGGGCCTAAGCGGGGCCGTAGCGGGGCCGACGGGGCCTGAGCGGGGCCGTAGCGGGGCCGTAGCGGCCTAAGCGAGGCCGTAGAGGGCGGCTCGCGGGGCAGTAAGGGCGGCCAATAGGGGCCACTAAGGCGGCTCGAGGTGCTACTCGGGTTAGGAGCTAAGTGCGCTCCGGGCAGGAAAAAAAAAGTTCGTGGTGGGCCCTAGGCATTATTCCCACTCAGGAACCTGCTCGATACCATGACGAGAAGTGAGAATGGAATGAATGAACTATGAAACAGTTGGGTACAAGTACTAACCCTAATTGGGTTGTACCCCTTATGGGCTACCCAACTATAGCCTACACAAATGTATAAGCTATAATGTTCTGACAGAAAGTAGGGGCGAAACAGAAAGGGTGAGGAATGGCATGAGCTTTGGATCATATGAGCACCTGCGTGCCTTCCACTTTCAGCGCAACGTGATGGGCAGGTAGAAACAACACACGCAGGCAATCAGTATTACTCACCGATGTGCAACGCAATGGCTGGAGAAGAGGTGCGGGACCCTTACACGCAGCCGAGCCACCAGGCCGTTTGTGCTACCCATCATCGCACCTGCGCCATCCGTGCTAATCCCGCCTACCCTGCTCATGTCGATTCCAAGAGAGTCAAGTAGGGTCAGCAGCAAGGAGAGCAGCGAAGCGCCATCGCATTTCTCCACCGTCAGTAGACCAATGAACTCAGTGACTACACGAGAGTCACGGAGAAACGTGGCAAACACGATCTAGTGTTTGCCATGTACACGATCTGTACTCTCGTCACAGGTAACTCCGATGAATGGACTAGACTGCAGCCAGACTTGCTGACGAGCACGGAGATATGCTGCAGTGCTTGCGATGAGCTCGGCAAACCCGTATCTGCATCAAACGGAAAAAAGGTACTTAGGGTTAGCAACATTGATCAGGTTGTGCACAACCTCCGTACAAAGGTTCTCGGGTATAGCAGCATTTGTTGAACAACGGCTCACCTGGTGTAATAAGCACCGTAGCCATTCTTCGGGAAGCCTGTGTCAGAATCCCAACCACTTTACCATTGGGATAAAAGGGCTTGTTTCAGTAGCGGGTCAGTGCGCCCATAACCCCCCAGGCGAACGCGCATGTAACCCTCTCCAGGATCAATCGGGTATCCACAGTGCAGATCTAGTGACACCCCCCCACAATGGGAGGCCCAGGACTAAGCACAGCGGCAACGGCCTACATGTGCATACACCGGGAATCGAACACGAGACCGCTCTGATACCATGTCAGAATCCCAACCACTAGACCATTGGGATAAAAGGGCTTATTTCAGTGGCGGGTCAGTGCGCCCATAACCCCCCAGGCGAACGCGCCTGTAACCCTCTCCAGGATCAATCGGGCATCCACAGTGCAGATCTACTGACAGCCTGGTGTCTGTCGATCTGCAAGGTGCCGAACGAATTGAACCCACACTTCAATCGGTGCGTCACATTTGCAGACGAACAACAAGGTCTCCAGTAGAGCGATGACCCTTACGCGCTGGATGTCTCCGACCTTTGGACAGTCGACGATGCGCTGCTGGTTCTCAGCCGCCTGCTCCGCCTGGGCCTGTCTCTTAACGGACCGTTTGTGCTTCCTGGAGCTTTGATGCGTGCGGAACGCCTGGGTTTGGACGTTGACGGCTCCTTCGCCAGCAGCGCCGTAGTTTGTGCCGTGTCCTGCGTGCTTGATACACAAACCGCACCTCACTGATGGGAAACCGAACGAAGTTTGACAAAGCACGAGCCACGGGAAACCAGTTGACCATTCCCGTTTGTACTTCATAAGCGCCTCCTGGTATTTATCCTTTGCCTCATCGCGAAGTTCCTCAGCAGATGAAGATGCTGCAGGAACGGCCGATGGTCCTGGAAGAGCTGGCTCTAAGCGGATACGTACGGTGGGTTCCGTAGGACTTTCGCGAGAGAACGACAAGCGCGACTGTTTGTGTTTGGTTGCTCTTAATTTAGCAGTAGCGGCAGGGCCGATGCGTGTCGCACCAGGTGGTACAACGTTGGTGCCGTTCGTACTAGCACGGGCGGCTGTGACTGCGGGAGTTCGAGATGAACCAGCTGCAGGTGAGGGTGTTGGTAACGTGGACACAACCCGAATAGGACGCAGGAAGTCTAATCCCGTTAGACCCCGTGATACTGGCGTCGCGCCATCGTACTGCATGAGAAAAATGAAACGAGAATGAATGAACTATGAATGAAGTGGGTACAAGTACTAACCCTAATTGGGTTGTACCCCCTATGGGATACCCCACTACAGCCTACACAAAAACATAAGTTATAATGTTCTGACAGCCATGACTAGTCCGACTGAGCCAGCCGAGCTTCACTTGTGCTACTCTAACAGCAACACTGGAAGAGTGTTGGTTGGATAGAGGAGTTCTCAACGTCAGCGAGAGAGACACACACGACGAGTCGCCTTGCCCAACCTGTTTCCAGTCTGATGGGTTTGGCTTGGCTAGTGCTTTGCGGGGGGGGTCGGAACTGAACTCTCAAAGACATCATGCGAATGCGGGAAACATACACGGGGAAAAAAATCAATGGAGACAAAAAACCTCGGGGAAAAAACTCCCCGTACCCCCCCCCCCCCCCTAAAAAACGCGTCAGGGTAGGCCTCGGTATTCATCCTGACGTTACAGGGGGGAACATTATGGCCATCCTGAGTGTTTAGGGCATTTAATATAAAGACATCCTGAGGCCTCAGGGTGAAAACTGTCATTATTCTGAAATGGCAGGGTAAATACAAAATTGCATCCTGAATTCAGAGTAATCAGGATGTTTTGCCCTGATAACTTGGGCCCTGGTGAACTGTCAGCTGTCTGCTGGTATGTCTATTTTCTTCATAAACACTTCATCTGGGCACCTTATCAAGAATGACTCTAAAGCGTTTGCAAACAGTAAAGGACCTGCGGCTTGGCGCTCACTTCGCCGCATCTTTCGCTGCCTCCAGGTTCTTGCCCTGACTGCGGGGACAGTCCGTGCACAGTAACGTCTCCGCCCTATTTCCCCGCATGCGCATTCCCCTTTCACTCGCGCAACGGACTGCGCCGGGGCGCTGTCGCTCAAATCTGAAGGGGCGCTTGACTGACGGCGGATCACTGTACAGCCACTCTTCCCGCGCTCTTCCTCAACCGCAATAGGATGTAGTTGAAACGAAGGGGAGGAAAAGATCGACGACCACGATGAAGGATCGAACGATGATGCACATGCAAATTTGGGATGGATGGTGTCGATTGTTCAAGCACAGCCCATCCCATTGCAAGTGCGTTTTGTTCCCGTCCCACCCACCTGCTCGCTGGGCAATACAGTGAGATCTTCAGAGCTAGCTGAAACACTCCCTGTTCGTGGACAGTCCCCTTTTTTTCCATCCACCTATAGTCGCTCCGCGTGTAGAATCAATAACATCATCCGCCATCTCCATCACTCGCGTCAACTCTGCTGTCGTTGAACTAATATTTCCACTGAATGCTTTCTAGCGCTTGCTCCTCCTGCCTTACTCGTGGTGATAACCCGAGGCCGAAGGGCGAGTTGTCACTTTAGTAATTGCCGAAGAAAAAAGAGAGCAGTCGGCAGCAGGCGTAGTAGAGGAGTTTAAATAGGCTCTTCAATACCTGGGCTCGTCCAGAACCAGCTCGAATATCTGATGGCCGTTCGTCCAGAAGCCAGAAGCTTCAGGCAATGACACCACGTAAACCTAGCACCTCCGAATCAATGCGAGTGTCATCATCACCTGAAGTAAACAGCGTTCAATAATGGTGACGACGCCGTGCGCATCGCCTCGAGCTAGTACGCCTCATCCTGCTCCGAGGCTGGCGACGTCTCGCCGCGCGACGAAACTTCGATTCGAGCGAAACGGATTGACGCATCCTGCCGACGCCGCAATGCAATGTATCGCGTGCCAAGTAGTGCACACGCGCCTGCTGCTGCTCATCCTGCTCATGCTGCTGTCTGCAGCACGCGGGATCACCGCCCGAGGGATCACCGCCCGAGCACCGCGCTTTTCCGACTCGTTACAATCTTCCACGATTGAAGCACCTACACAACCAACCTCGCTGAGTTCCGTTTATCCCATACGTTTTCAACCAGAATCGACTGATCTCGATAATAGTCCATCTTACCCAGCAGATTCTCAAAGCGTTGACCAGACAGCACCGTTGATAGTACCTGCCGTGTTGCCTAGACTGATCGTCAGACGACGCAAGGATTCGAAACCACGCCTGGAGAATGCGGATGGAGCAACGGATTCGCGTGCTAATGGCGGCTTGAGGAGCAGCAGGATTCTAAACTCAGACGCGAGTCATATGCGAGTGGCGAGAGAGAGTAAGGTCTGCCATTTCCAACCCGCAATGCTCGCTGAATGTGCCAGCGAGGCTCGTAGACTCGTACTGTGTCGTCAAGGTTGCCACAGTGCCAAGCTGCAGCTGAAGCGCGTTCTTTCGATGTAAATCGTGCTGCTGCTGCTGATGCTGATGCTGATGCTGCTGCTGCTGCTCCCTCTGTGTCCGTAGATTTCAGTTACTGAAACGTATCTAAGCTTGCTGCGTTCTTTGTTAGAGTCAATTCTGAGAATTCTCAAACGTGTCTCTGCGTTCCGAATGCCTTTTTCTCTCTACCACTGGCTCCTTTCCGTCCACATCTCGTTCCGTGCCCTCAACGCATCTTCGTTTCGCCCTGTCCTCTCCTTCCATGTTGTTCGTGTTGAAGGCAGAAGGTGACAGCCGCCTGAGCAACAGCAGCAATGGAAACGGAAATAGCAGCAGCAGCAGCAGCAGCAGCAGCATAAACGGTAGCGACGGCAACGGCAACAGCAGCAACGGGAACAGCAGCAGGAGCAGCGAGAGCAAGAGTGACAAAATAAACGCTACCAGCAGCAGCAACGGGAACAGTAACAGCAGAAGCAGCAGGAACAGCAGCAGTAGCAGTGAGAAGAGCAATGAGTCTTGGATTGCCAGCAGTAGCGACGTGAGTAACAGTCGCGGAAACACCACTGCTACCACAAGCAACAGAAACAATGGCAGCAACAGTACTGCTATTACGAGCAACAGCACCAGCAGCACTGATAGCACAAGCAGCAACAGTAGCAGCACCAACAGCAGCAGCAGCAACACCACCACCAGTAGCAGCAACACCAGTGACAGCAGCAACAGCAGCAACAGCAGCAGCAACAACAGCACCAGCACCACCAACATTGAGCCCACCGCTCTCTCCCCCACCAGTCGTGCCATCCTCATCTCAGCCCTCACCCTCTCCCTCTCTCTCGCCCTCATCACCGCTCTAGCCGCCTCCACCATGGCTCTCCTGCTCTACCGCCGCCTCCCGCCCAATCCCCACACGCCACGTGGCGGCTTCTCAGTGGTCGCAGCACATGGTTCGAGTGACGATGGAGGGAGTGAGAGTGACAGCATCAGCAACAGCAATAGCTGTAGCATTGGGAGTGGGAGCAGCCGCGGGGTTAGTGGCCGGGGTGGTTTACCCAGCCCGTTCAGGGGTGGTTTACCCAGTCCTTTTGGGGGTAGAAGGGAGAAGAGGCGGCCTCTAGGAGAGCAGTTGGAGGAGGGTGAGGGGGGAGGCTGGGGAGATAACTTAGATCAAGCAGAGATTGCTGCTGCTGGTACCAGCGCTGCTGCCGCTGCTCGTCCTTTTGCTACTGCTGCTGGTAATGGTGGTGGTGGCGCTGCTGCTGCTGCTGGGGGCCGTGCAGGGGGTGCAGTGGCAGAGAGTGAGGGGGAGGAGGCGTCGTTTGACATTCAAAAGGTGGTGGAATTCACCCTTGCGGACCTCGTAGCTGCCACTGACAGTTTTGCAGACAAGAACCACCTGGGGCAGGGCAGCTACGGCAATGTGAGTGGTGCTGTGTGGTATGGCATGGTATGGCATGGCATGGCGTGGCATGGCATGGCATGGCATGTCATGGCATGGCATGGCACGGCATGAGATGCTGGCATAGCTGACAAGAACCACCTGGGCCAGGGCGCCTATGGCAATGTGAGTGGTGACTGTGGGATGGGATGGGCTGGGATGGGATGGGCTGGGATCGGATGGCATGGCACGGCGGCTGTGCTGTCAGCAACCACCTTGGCCAGGGCAGCTGCGGCAATATGAATGGTGCAACTGGACAGGGCGCGTTCGTTCAGATCGGGTCGGTTCGGGTCGGGTGGGTGGGTGATGCTATGGGATAGTGGGAGTGCATGACATGGCGAGGTGGCTGTTTTCATGTCTGCTATGAGATTGATTGGCCCTCATCAGGTATTCCATGATTCAGAAGGGTGATGCGAGTGTGACGCTTCTGCTGCGTCTTCCCACCTCCCTTTCTTGCCTGCTTCCCTGCTGCACCAATCACGGGGCGGCAGGTGTACCGAGGGAGGCTCAAGTCGGGAGAGGTGGTGGCGGTGAAACGAGCCAAGGCGGAGCGACGGCAGGACATGCGCAAGTTCAAGAAGGAGGTGCGATGGAGTGAGGTGGAGTGAGGTGGAATGAGGCGGACTATTTGAGAGAGATGGGTGGTGGTAGCGATGCGTTTTTTAAGACGTCTCAATAACTCCCTTGTATCACGCAGAGATGGGTGGTGGTGGTGGTGCAACGAGCCTCAGTCAAGAGAGGAGCGATGATCTGATCTGATCTGATCTGATCTGATTTGAGCAAGGTCACGCAAGAGCTGCTGCTGTGCCACTGCTCCCACTCGCACTCCCTTCTCCTTTTGAGGCACCTCAAAAGCCTCACGCCAATAGCTGCTGCTGCTGTGCCAAGAACTTCAAAAGCTCACGCAAGAGTTGCAGGTGGTTTGTACGAGTTTATAAGGAGGGAAAGGAAACTTCCCCCCCCCACAAAACCTCAGCTCCCCCTCCTCGTTTCTCTTCTCCCCCATCACCCATCTTTCTTTCTACCCCCCCTCCCCTCCCCCCTTATCAAGTGAAGCTGCTGTCTCGAGCAAAGCACAAGCATTTGGTGCAGCTGTTGGGGTGTTGCCGGGAGGCACAGGAGAAGCAGGTGGTGGGTATGAGGTCATAAGGGAGGGATAAAGGGGGAGAGAGGATACCCCCTCACAGATCCTTAAATTCCGTCCTCCTTTCCCTTTTCCTCCTCATCCACCCTTTTGAGGAGCCTCAGAAGCTCTTTTGGGGCGCCTCAAGAGGAGGGAAAAGAGAGGATACCCCCTCACAGACCCTTACCTCCCTTCCTCCTTTCCCTTTTCCTCCTCATCCACCCTTCCAGTATATTGCGGGGAGGAGCAGGAGCAGCTTCTGGTGTACGAGTTCATAGGCGGGGGAGAGAGGTGGGGAGAGACCCCCCCTGCTGCCTACCTGCAGAACCTCAACTCCCTTTCTCCTTTCCCCCTTTTTCCCCGCACCCACCCTCCCAATCCACCCCCCCCCCCTCTGTGTCAGGTGATGCTGCTGTCTCGAGCGCGCCACAAGCATCTGGTGCAGCTGCTGGGGAATTGCCGGGAGGACCAGGAGCAGCTTCTGGTCTACGAGTTCATAGGCGGGTGGGGGATAGAGGAGACACCCTCGCTCAGAATCTCAAATTCCCCTCCTCCTTTCCCTCCCCTTCCCCGTCACCCATGCTTCCACTGCCCCCTCTGCCAGGTTATGCTTCTATCCAGGGCGCATCACAAGCATCTGTTGCAGCTGCTGGTGTACGAGTTCATAGGCGGGGGAAAGGGGTGGAACCCCCCTGCTACACACAGAACCTCAACCTCCTCTTCTTTCCCTCGTTCCCCCTCACCCACCCTTTCAACCCTCCCCTCCCATCTTCCCCTCTGCCAGGTGATGCTGCTCTCCAGGGCGCGCCACAAGCATCTGGTGCAGCTGCTGGGGTATTGCCGGGAGGAGCAGGAGCAGCTGCTGGTCTACGAGTTCATAGGCGGGGGAACCCTCTCTCACAACCTCAATGCGCCCTGGCGAGCCAGACAAAACAAGCCGCCCCTCAACTGGACCGAGCGGCTGCTGGTGGCGGCAGGCACGGCGCGCGCGCTGGCGTACCTGCATGATGACGTCAGCATGCCCTTCATCCACCGGGATGTGAAGGTGGGAGATTGGATTGGATTGGATTGGATTGGATTGGATTGGATTGGATTGGGTTTGATAGGTTTGGGTTGGATTGGATGATGACTTCATGAGGAGCTGATGTCACAATGGGTTATGCTGATGTCATCAGAGAGAGAGGTCCAGAGAGCAGTATTAGCTTGGCTGTAATCATGTACTGTCATATTTCGTTCCTTCCTTGGATTAGGATTCCTGCGAGTTAAGGGGTTTCTTGTACTACTTTGATTTCTGGGAAAGTTTTTTTACAGTTTCGTTCCTTACAGTTTCTTAAGTGTTCCGATATGAGTTTGGATGCTTGGCTGTAATCGTGTACTCTCATATTTCGTTCCTTCCTTCCAGCCTAGTCGGTAACAGCCTCTTGGATTGGCACGTGGTGGCAAAGCACTTCATCTCTCTCCATGTCTATGCTTTCTTTCACCATCACTGTGCACCACTCTGCATCACTCTGCACCGCTCTGCACTGCTCCGCACAGCCCGGCAACATCCTCTTGGATCGACATGTGGTGGCGAAGCTGGCAGACTTTGGAACGTCAAGAGCCGTGGACACATCGTCGTATTCTGCAACCATCCAGGGCACTGCGGTGAGCATGGGTGTATTTCCGTGTGTGTATATAACACGTGCATCTATCACACACCGCACATGCACGTCAAGAGCCGTGGACACATCGTCGTATTCTGCGACCATCCAGGGCACTGCGGTGAGCATGGGGGTATTTCCGTGTGTGTATATAACACGTGCATCTATCACGCACCGCACATGCACGTCAAGAGCCGTGGACACATCGTCGTATTCTGCGACCATCCAGGGCACTGCGGTGAGTGGCACAGGCTGAGGAGCATAAAATGTGCATGTAAGGTGTGCATGTAAGGTGTGCATGTAAGGTGTGCATGTAAGGTGTGCATGTAAGGTGTGCATGTAAGGTGTGCATGTAAGGTGTGCATGTAAGGTGTGCATGTAAGGTGTGCATGTAAGGTGTGCATGTAAGGTGTGCATGCAACACACGCATGTGCACACACGTCGCCGATACTCTGCAACCATATCGGGCACTGTGGTGTATCGCCGATACACAAAAGCATGTATGCACATGTTTGTGTCAGGAGCTTTGAACCTCCCTGAATCAAGTAAGACGGCTTTGTGCCATGAGCATTGTCAGGAGCTCTGGACCTCACTGTATCCTTCTGACTTTTGAGTCGACTCAAATGCCACCTTTTGAGTCGACTCAAATGCCACCTTTTGAGTCGACTCAAATGCCACCTTTTGAGTCGACTCAAATGTCAGGAGCTCTGGACCGCACTGTATCCTTCTTTATTTCACACAAACAGGCATTGTCACTGCGACCCCTATATCCTACCTAAAGACCTGAGTATGCTAGAGGCAGTGTATGGTGTATGTCTTGTCCGCTCATGTCCCTACTCCCCCTCACATAAACTCGCAGGGCTACTGTGACCTGGATTAACTTTAGGAAGGCAGCTATCGAAGCGCATAGACGTGTACAGCCATGGGCTCACATCCCGTGCTCCCCACTACAGTACAGCCTTGGCCTCATGCTGCTGGAGCTCTCCCGCTAGGCCTGTCCTTTCCCTTGTTCTCCCACCAACCTGTTCTCCCACCACCCTGTTCTCCCACCACCCTGTTCTCCCACCAACCTGTTCTCCCACCAACCTGTTCTCCCACCAACCTGTTCTCCCACCAACCTGTTCTCCCACCGCCCTCACCACCTAACAGGGCTACTGCGACCCGGATTACTTGAAGGCGTGGCAGCCATCGAAGCGCATAGACGTGTACAGCTTTGGCATCGGGCAATTAGAGCTCCTTCCCTTCACCTCGCCTCGTTCTCACCTCGGTCGTCCCCTGTTCTCCCACCCCCCACACAACCCGCAGGGCTACTGCGACCCCGACTACCTCAAATCAGGGCAGCCATCGAAGCGCATAGACGTGTACAGCTTTGGCATCGTGCTGCTGGAGCTCATCACTGGCAAGTCGCCTAGAGGCATCTCCAGGCCGTACCGCTTTCACGTGAGTGGGAGCATGATGCTGCTTTTCTTTCTTTCTTTCTTTCTTTCTTTCTTTCTTTCTTTCTTTCTTTCTTTCTTTCTTTCTTTCTTTCTTTCTTTCTTTCTTTCTTTCTTTCTTTCTTTCTTTCTTTCTTTCTTTCTTTCTTTCTTTCTTTCTTTCTTTCTTTCTTTCTTTCTTTCTTTCTTTCTTTCTTTCTTTCTTTCTTTCTTTCTTTCTTTCTTTCTTTCTTTCTTTCTTTCTTTCTTTCTTTCTTTCTTTCTTTCTTTCTTTCTTTCTTTCTTTCTTTCTTTCTTTCTTTCTTTCTTCTTTTGAAGGATATGTCACATTCAAGTGAATGGGCATAAAGTTTCCAGTCTGTCTCCTTCTCTTTATCTCCTTTCCAAATGCACTTTTTCTTGAGTACATTCCCTTGCACGTAATAATGGGACTCTATGTGTGGCATTTTACCATGTTCGGATTCAAACTCGGATAAGCTTCCTCTGTTTATGAACATCCATGTTTGTTCTAGTGTTTATATATATATGTAATGTATGCAACAGTAAAATTAATTACAGTTCCCATGTTTGTTCGACTCCCACTTAGAGTCCCGTTCCTGAAAGCTCTCTTCCCTCCCCTTCCTCCCCCCTCGCCCCCCTCCCCCCCCCCCCAACCATCTCTCTTTTTCCTTCTGCCCCTCCCTCCCTTTTGCTTCGCCACCACTTTCCTCAGGTCCAAGATCTGCTGGATAAGAAGGGGCTAGCAGGGATTGTCGACCAATCCATGGGCATTTACCCTGAAAAGGAGGTCACCAGCGTGCTCACCCTGGCCTTCAAATGCACGGACATTAAGAACCCTGCTGCCCGGCCGTCCATGAACCGTGTGGTAACCGAGTTGGAGTCAGTGTTAGAGCCTGAGCGAGTGCTCCCGGTTACATCGGCGGTAACACGGCAAATACACCACCAACATGATATAAGCTTGTCCCGAGGAGTCGTGGACGAGAGGGTTACAGAGGCGCACAATGAAAATGTGCAAGATATTGGGGAGTCGAATAATGTGACAGTAATGGAAGAGATAAGCGGAGAGGTACGGCAAGGTCATGATGATTTCAGGGAGGGGGGTGTTATAGGAGAGGGTGGAAGCGTGGAGCTGTCGTTTGATTGGAATTTGCAAGAGGGAGGCAGTGGTGGGTTGGGGCGAGATAGGAGAAACGCTTCCATGGTGGGGGATCCGGATAGGCCAAGCAGGTTTTCATTTCGAGGTCAAGCATTTGAAGATTCTGATAGGGAGTTTGATGAGAGTGGTGTACTTAGCTATGGGCCAATCAATCCTGCCTAGATGTATAGCTGGTTCCTTCAGTTTTTGTTTTGTACGTGTATCGTATGATATCGAGTGGCTCCACTTCTATATCGAGGAGGTGTTGCGCGGAAGAGCTTTCGCGGAGCGGAGCGATGCCTCTCAGCGGAACCAGTTTTGCGGGCACAGTGAACTCGTTCCGCAGGGTAGTTGGGGTTTGGTCGGTGGTGTGGTGTAGGGGCTAGAGGGGGAAACTCCCCCCACCGACGGATTCGACCCAGGGGAGGCATGCAGGCAGGCACACACACACCCTGGGGGAGGGAGGCAGGCATTCAGCCAAGGGAGGGATGTTCGCGAAAAACGAATCCGGCCATTATCTTCAATACTCAGATTTTTTCCGAGCGTTTTTTCAGGTGTAATCAACCTGGACTCTCTCAACGTTGATTGGTCGTGGCTATTTAGTCACATTTCTCACGCTGGTCGAACTCAATAGGAAGTGACAAAAACAAAACCATCCACTTTACCCTTCCGACTTGGATATATGTACGGAAATTAAGGTAGTAAGAGAATGAAGCCAATATAATTCACTTGGTAGTGCTCAGTAGCGCAACCGACCGTTAAACAACGCTACCCGAAAGCACTAGACGACGCTACCGAGACCTATTCGGGCATGGCAGAAAAAAAAAAACACCTAGGGAACCTGGATGCATTTTCGAGAGGGGTCAGCCCTAAACACGGGGATGGGCATTGTTTTTAGGGTTGATGCCTCCCGAGTCGCATCCCTTTCCGAGGTGGGCATTATTTTTATTGTCAAGTGGGTTGCAATATGTTTTCCAGAATATTGGGAGGCTTTCGGTATTTAGGGTTGATCCTTCCCTGAAATCATATAGGTTTGCTACGGGCATTATATTTATAATTTTGCAAGTGCTAGAATTCCCCCTTTAAGTGACTGTATAGAAATATGAGCCGAAATAGCTTTACACTATATCGAGAAACTGTGTTTCTGTTGGTAATTACACCTGAGAACGCGCTCAGGCAAAATCTGAGTATCGGAGATAATGGCCGAAACGGATCTCATGCAACGTGACAAACTTGGGGGACATGTTCCAGCGCAGTCCGTCGTGGCTGACGGTCAGCTTGACGGCAGGTTTGTTCCGTTTCCTTCAACGCCAATGGCTGAAAAATCTGTTGGACGGAGTCAAACGGTTCCAGTCGAAAATAATCAGATTCCGACTCAATTCGCTTGGAATTTGACGCGATCAGTTTGTCGTTCGTGGGGGTATGGTACATTCCGTCAATGTGGACCCTCCACCATGCTACAGAGCACTTTATCTCACGGAAAAAAGCAGTACCGCGAAGAATGTAGTTTTACCGAAAAACCTGACGGCCGCCATAGGAGTTCTCCCTTATTGCGACTGCACAAACTACTACCGTATCCTGTTGCGACTGCCCTGTGCAAATTAGGAACTTGACACTAGAGGCTCTCCATTGCCGTAGTTTTTTGGGTTGCGAAGCAACCCTTTACAATCGATTTTGACAAATTTTCTTTCCATGTTTTTTATTTAACACGAAAATAAAATTCGTAAGCTACAGTACCATCCTTCCCATTGTGCATATATTAATTTCTTTTTTATTATAGTAGTTTTTTGCCTATATGCTATACTGTTTGCGTTTTATGTTTTACTGCTTGCCGTTGTTGTGATAATTGCATGTAAAAAATATTACGAATATGAGTAATGAAGTACATACCACGCATGCTTAAATGAATGTAATGCGGCAAGATATATAGATGCATAATACTGATACATGGATGAAAATGCTTTTCCATGAAGCGAAATGCTGAAATGCAACATACGAGATGTCATACAAATGCGTGATAGTTAACGACCCAAAAACTAGGCTACCGCATCCCCTGCCTAGCATGGGGGGGAAGTCAGTAGCAAAGTCTTTGAATAATAAACCAACACATGAAAAAATGCAATCTGTTAACTCTAAAAAAGAGGTTCACACTATCAAATCCAGTTCGAAGTGGCAAACACACGAGTCACTGAGTGCGCCAATGAACCAATGAGAAATGATAGAAATGAACCCCTTTTTTTAAATTGACAGACATGCATTAATATTGCAATGATCAATGAGATGAATGCACTCTCACAATCAAACACATTCACACAATCAAAAGCACAAACAGCAGCAAACCCAGCCAAAACACGCGATAATAAATAACATGCAAATCAACATTAAATGGACAACATGACAAGATAAATCCTGAAAGTGACCGATACACATTTTCCAGATTCAAATCCCCTTCCTGAGCAGCAAGACTCCTGAGAAACGGGTTTAGAATGTAGAAAGGAGGAACGAAAGAAATAGTCGGTACAAAAAAAAAACAGAAAAGGAAATGAGGTGTGATGAAATGACGAGATGCAGGAATAACCAAGAAACGAATGAAACAATACAAGGGCTAAGAAAAACGCCGTGAGCATTGAAAGGTTAGAGCCGACAAATAGAAAGGAGGTACAGAGGCATAAAACGAAAGTAAGGAACGGGAACAGAGGGAAAACACATAAGAGCTAGGTCGTACGGAATGAACGAACGAAGGAGGACATGAAGACCATGCAAGAGGATGTGAAACCGAAAATTAGAGAAAATAGGATGTGAGATGACGGACTGAAAGAAGAAGAGAAGAGATTAGGAAGAAATACGAACTGGAATATCTAAATAAAAAAACGGAATATGTAAACGGAGAATGCGCAGGACGCTGAGTGTCATCATCGGCATCTAAGAATAGAGGAAGTAAAGCTTACCTAAGAAGCTGTAGGTGAGAGTGGCGGCCTCTCCCTTAGCGCGCCTGGCACGAGCAAAAAGTCACCAACGCGCCAAGCACAAGCAGAACGATTCCAGCAAGAAGTTACAAGAGGGAAAACAAAAGAGAAACACGGACGGAGAGAAAATGAGAAGAGAGATAACAATAGCGGATGGAGAGAGAAGGAAAGGAGAAAGACATACGGAACCTTGAATATGCAACAAAACAGGAGTAACAAGGTAGCAAAAACGAAGGCATGATACAAAAAAACGGAAAGGTAGTCTTCACGTGACGAAGGCATGATCTCGAGTTAACTTTCTCCTAGTCAACTTAAGTAGGCTAACGATAGTCTTAACAAACTAGCAACACTTGCTACTCCTACTCTTCCAGCTGCTGCTACTCTCTTACCTAGAAACTGGAATAGCGTGACAGACAGGAGTGGTTGGAGAAGAAGCAGAGGAAAGGAAAAGAAGGAACGTGAAAAACCTAACCACCTCATTCGTCGCGTAAAAGTGATTTGTTAAAAATACGAATGAATATTGACGGGTTTAACTCAATGGTTGAGTTTGGCATCAGAATCGGAAGGTTGCAGGATCGATTCTGGTAGACGAATTTAACCCACAGAAAAGTTTGTTGTTAAATCTTAATGAAGATTGTTTAGTTTTTGAACATCAAATACAACGTATACAACTAGACAAATAGCTTCGCAACCCTAGGTCGACTTTGTCGCCTCTTGTTTTCATTGCCTTAGGTTGAAGTATGACAATGCCTGAGAGGGCCGTGGTACCAGGTGTTAAGTAGGAGAAGTCTTTCTCGTCACCTAGTTAATGGTATTTAACTTAAACTAGCGGGGCCGATTTCGTGTCTTTCCGCGTTTCTCGCGTTCATCGCTTTTCCCGTATTTAACCCTGTTTTCTTCCCAGTCTCTCCCACTGGCTTACCATGAGGTCCCCGCGCCGCTTCATTTGCGTTCCGTCGCTTATTCTGCTATTTCTTCTCGCTCATACCTCCATTTTCGTTTCCGCTGACGGATCTCCTTCAGGCGCTAGCCAGAATCCGTCCGAGAACTTCGATTTCCCCACCTTTAGCGCGGATGACGAGGAACTCATTATGGCGTACGAGAGGAAGTTCGCAGCCAGATCCGGCGAGGAGGAGGTGTCGTACGAGCAAGCGTATCATCTGGGAGAGAAACTGAGAGCTCGCGGTGTGACTGCAGCGGATGTGCTACAAAGTGAAGGCGATGTTTTGGCGGGAAAGGTTCAAGAGGAGGGAGGCGCGCAGACGGAATCCGTAAATGACGACGTTGCCCGTCAAGGTAACTTAATGTCTGATGTTACTTCACCTGCCGCATCTCCCGGGTATTCCTGTCTTGTTCCCACTCATGACTGCTTTGAAGATCTCGAAGCGCGTTTCTGCTTCCGCTTTTCTGTTTTCGTGTCTTCTTCGTTCCAACGTCTTCTGTTTTAGGTTACTAAGAAAATGACCCACTTCCCTGTTTTCGTGGCTGCTCGTTCCGCCAATATTGTCTTTCTGTTTTCCTTCTCTCTAGTTGTCCCATTAGCCCATCTGTTTCCCATTCCTAACTCCATGCATTCCCCGTGCTTTTTCTTTTCCCTCCCTTCCATTCTTCCGCCAGCAGAGTTTCCGCGGAGAACTCTCTCTGCAACTTCCGCCTCCCCCTCCGCCTCCGCTTCCGCTTCCCCTGATCAGTCCGCGCTCGCGACCCAAACCATCGCGCGTCTTCGCTCGCTCGGCTTCCGAACCTTCGCGTCCGCTCTGGAGAAAACGGACGTTCTCTCCGCACTCCCTTCGACCGTCGCGCGCCCTGGGGGGTTCTCCCTCCTCGTCCCCTCGGACCGCGCGTTCCTTCATCTCCCGCAAGCCGTACAGAAGCTATTAAGAGGCCCGGACGCGAAAGCCGTACTTAAGAACCTCATTCTATACCACATTTTTCAGCCGCGGATTAATTTTAACTACTTTTTGAAGCTCAGAGGACGGCGCGTGAAGACGCTGCTTAGAGACCAGACTCTGACCGTTGGATTCGGGCGCTCCGGCTTTCCCGCAGCGCCGACAGTCGCGGGAGGGGAGTCTCTTTGGTTTGCTCCCTCTGACGGCGGAAAGCGGGTTGCGGATAGCAGCAGCGCCAGGCCCGCTGGTGGCGGTAGCGCGGGTACCGTTGTGATTGTAAAAGATGTTGCTTATAACGGGCTCGCGATCTGCCAGGCTGTCAGCGTGGTGCTCGTTCCGCCGTTGGATCTCCTTTCGCCTCCCAACGCATTACCCTCCGCCGCCACCACCACCACCACCGCGACTAAGGCTAAGAACGCGCCTCCGGTTTCCAAAACCAAGTCGCCCGCCAACGGCGGAAGTGGAGGGAAGATTCGTCCGCCTCCATTGAAGAAAAACGTCGTCGAATCCGCCTCCACGTTCGGCGGCAGAATTGCAGCCGCGGCAGGTGCGGGGAAGCGCGGAAATGCAGCGCCAGTGGCCGTGCCGAGTCCCGTTATCCGACCGTCTTCCATAACGTTAACCCCGCAGCAGCAGGTGCTCTACTGGCTGTCACGCCACGGGCTGGGCCGCACCGCCGCGAATCTCGCGCAGTCCGGCGTGCTGGATCTCGCGACGGCGGATAACCCGGTTACCGTTCTCGCGCCAACGCAGCTCGCGTATCGCTTCCTCCCCTGGACGGTCCGGCAGCTGTTCTTCACCGCGTCGGGGGAACAGGTGTTACCGCGGCTGATGAAATACCACGTTATAACGGAGCGGCTTACAGTGAAGCAGCTGCGGTCGGCCGGGAATAACAAGTATCCGACCCTGTTGGATGAACACCCCGTTGATACGAAAGTAGGCTCGACATTTGTCCGTTTCTCTCCCGAGCCTCCGGATTACGCCGCCGCGACCATCATCCCCGGGTCGTCCTTCAGCAACGGCATCGCGACCGTCCACGTCAGCAGCTCCGTGCTCATCCCGCCGTACGATCTCCTCTCCGTCCCAGAGCCTCCCACCCCCGCGCCCGTCCCCCCGCCGCTCGGCCCCGCGCCCGGCCCCGGCCCCTCCCCCGCCCCCGCAGCAGCGGGGACCCAAGCGCTAGATATGGTGGGGGACTTGGAGGCGGAAGGGGGGAGTTTCTGGGAAGAGGCTAGACTCAGGGCTTCCGCTCCCGTTCCCCCTCCCCCTCGCCCTCCGCTTCCCCTGCCGCCGCCCCCGCCCACGGGCGGGTTCGTCCCGAAGCGCCAGCTAATCTCGTTTGACGACGCGCGCGGGGAGCCGTACAGCGCCGCGCCTCCCCCCATGGCGGAGCCTCATAGCACCGCGCCTCCCCCCATTGCCGTGGACTTGGCGCAGGAAGGGGAAGGGGAAGGGGAGGGGGAAGGTGAAGGGGAAGGGGAGGGGGAACGAGAAGCGGACGAGGTTGACGAGGTTCGGGAAGCGGCGCTAGAGACAGCAGCGGGTTCGGAGGGGAGGGAGGTGTACGGCAAACCTGGTTCCGAATCAGGTGCTTCCTCAGGTGCTGCCTCAGGTGTTTCTTCAGGTGCCAGGCGTGTGCTTCCTGAGCTATCACTCAGCGCCCGCCAGCAGACCATAGACGAGCTAGCAAAGCGCGGCCTCACTGTACTCGCTAAGAACCTCGCCGCTACAAGGATACTAGACTCCCTATCCGGCCCCGCTACACTCCTCGCGCCCACCAACCTAGCCTTCTGGACCCTCCCTCTTCCCATTAAAGCCCTCCTGATGGGTCCCAAGGCGGACTTAGTTCTTAGAAACCTCGTGGCCTATCACATCCTGCCACGTGGCCGCGTGTCGTCGAAGCAGTTTGAGGCGGGGATAGAGGCGGCGGGGATCGAGGGGTATGAGATATTTGACACGCTGCTGGAGGGGACCAGTGTGAAGGCGGAGCACGTGGGGAAGGCCCTCGCCTTCTCGCCGCTGCCCATGGTGCCCCTGCTGAGCCGAGTGGCTCGGGTTGTCGCGTCGGATATTAATACCGGAGCTGATGCTGCTGCTAACGAAGCTGATAGTAGCGGGGATGATGCTGGTAGCGGGGATGCTGGTAGCGGGGACGGAATCACGATCCATGTGATCAACCGAGTGCTCATTCCGCCGGTCAAAGTGCTGCTAGCGCCCTTCGATTCCCCCTCCTCCTCCTCCTCCTCCTCCTCCTCCTCCTCCTCCTCCTCCGCCGTCTCCGCTTCCTCCTCCCCTACAGGCGTAGCAACAGCAGCAGCAGTTAACCCTTTCAGTGCGGCATATGCTGCTTCGGCCCAATCCATGGTCTTACCAATGGGTGAGTCGTGTCTCAGTAGTTGTCTGTTCAATGGACTCAAAGAGCCATTCCATCGTGTTGTTCATTCCTATGAGTGACTCACATGTCCGTTGTTGTTGATTGTTACTCTTCATCGTTGCTGAATATTTTACCTGTTCCTATTCACTGCTCGTTTTCCCTTCCCCAAGGCCATCGTCTTTCCACCTTTCCCTCCATCATCCCCTTTTCCTCTGACCATATCCCTCCACCCCTCCCATCCCCTCCTGCACCTTTCACCCTGCACCAAGTCTTATGACGTGCTCTCATCTTACTGCTGCCCTCCCCCTCTTCATGCACTCCTCTCTCCACTCCTCGCTGCTCCCTCACTAAATCCCATCCTTTCATCATCGCTTTCCTTCTTGCTTCCTCCCTCTCCCCCTTCCCTCCTTCTCCACCCCCTGCCCTCATTCCCTGCCCTAATTCCTTTCCAGTCGTAACCTCTCCAAGCGAACCCCCTCCCCCACCTCCCTCACCTCCCTCGCCGCCCCCTCCTCCTGCGGCGGACGACACCATAATGAGCCGCCTGCGCCTCTTCGGGTGCACCAAGACGGCCGACATGATCGTACGCTCCGGCTTCATCGCGCTCCTCACCACCGCCACATCCCCCAACGTCACCTTCTTTGCTCCCACTGACGACGCGCACGCCCGCATCCCCGCACCCGTGAAGCAGCTTATCACAGACAACGGCGCTGCGGCCGAGACGCTTCTCCTGAGCTACCAGGGGGTTTTCGGGATTCAGACCTACGCGGAGCTGACTAACAAGTCGACCGGGTCGCTCCCAACGCTGTTGACGGATATGTCTGTCACGCTGACCAAGACCCGCTGCCCGTACTTCAAGAGGTTTTACCGGGAGCCGGGGTGTAAGGAGGAGGTTTCCCTGTTTTCGGAGCCGCCTATGAGTTACCCTGCTGTGAAGATCGTTCGGCCGAATATAATCTATATTCAGGAGCCGCGGAACATTACAAGCTCGGGGCAGAATATAACGATTATTGTGCAGACGCTTGTTCATATCTCGTCGGATTTCTTTATTCCGGATATGGCGCTGCTGGTTCCTGGTGCTGTGCCTCCTGCTCCTCCTCCAGACTCCCCCCCTCCTCCCCCTTTCCCTCCCCCCTCCCCGCCTCCCTCCCCTCCTCCTCCCCCTTCCCCCCCTCCACCATAGCCACCACCAGATGAGTAGTGATCATAATGTGGTCCGAATTGGAATAGGAACTCTCGTCTCAGGCAAGACTGTGTTTGAGGAGGGTGCATGTTGGTGTCGCGGTGAGGAGAGGATGCTTCAAGCGTAACATACCGTATGAATATGCCAAGGGTGTCATTGAATATGCACACTGCACTTGCACTGTAGCTGGCTTTGTGGTAGCGAGGAGAGCATGTGTGATCTATGAGATGCTGCTGACACAGTAATTGTATGGGAATGGGAATGGATGACAGGTAGTGGCAATAATCAATGTATGCATTGATTGTCATTGGTAATCCAGGTGGTTCGCGGAGTCCATACGCTGAAGTTTTGTACAAAAGCGACCAAAACATTATTGAAACGGATCAGATTGTCGAACTACCCTTTCTGACCGACCCTGGGCCTGATCAATGACCTGCGACGCGGCCAGACAAGGCCAGCCTAGACATTGCGCAAGCCAAGCGTAATCCTTAGGGCGTGGCTCCATTTGCTTTTTGACGGTTCGAGCCGTCAGCGAAACCGGTTTTCTGCTTTCGACAGAGCTCGCATAGTCTCTCATTTGACAACGTGTTCAACGCATAATCCTGTTTATTTCATTTTCCACGCTCCAATACGAAAATATTATGCGGTCTCGTTTCCCAGGGCTGGGCTGAGCGGGTCCTGAAAACCGAACATGTATTCGGAAAACACTAATGTGCACCTGTAATTGCTCTACATTTTTTTTTTCCTGGTCGGCGTGGTACTTCGCTGATTGTTTCGAGCAGATCATCCCAAACCAGCTTCGTTAAGTTCCGTAAAATCATCTTAGACTGTTCCCAACAGCGAATCTGATCCACACAGCTCTGACCGAGCCAGCGTTATCCCTACCTCATCAACGAAGCCGCACCTCACTCCGAACCTCTCGCCCCAGGTACGGTGCCTCCCTCAGCTGTTTCTCCATACCAAACCACCTTGTTTCTACCTGTGCAGTGTGCAGGGACTTCCGTCAGTCCCATCAGTGCGAATCACTCGAGGCGTCCATGTAAAAGAGCCATCTCCAGTCTTCACCTTCCAATGGTTCAGTACGTTTTCGGACGGTCCGTAAAGATGTAGGAGAAGCTAAGTAGGTTTACGTGCTCAGAACTTGTTGCGAGATGTTACACCTTACCATTTACTATTATCTTTCCAAGATCTCCCTGTAGGGGGCACTACCTGCCAGGCTGCCATGTCTCACTGAACACTATAGTAGGGTTTCCTGCATCTCGTCACCCTGTACGTCTAGTAGGGTCTTACTAGACTGTACTTAACTAGATGTGTACTAACTAAGGGAGCGGACAATCGAGAAGCGTTACTTGCAGCTTAGACTGTGCAGGACGGAAATGGCGGCAACAACGCACAGACTAAGCGTTAGGTGGTCTCTGCTCAATCAGACACAATTTGCTCAGTGATAGAACCACTCGAGTTTCAAATTATTCTAACGCTCGAGTCTAGTTATTTATTTATTTCCCAGTTGTCAGCATTTTCAAGAACCACTCACCCGTCAATAGCTGCCACTTGTAACACCGTCTGATTGCCTCTCTGCAAATCGCGGCCGCAGCCGATCATGAAGGCGTTAGCATGGGAGGAGGCTCGGAACGCCTGAGCGACAACAATGTGCGAGGAATAGGGAACTCATCTGCCAACGAGACGGCGACACGTGGCAGCAGCCTCCGGGATTCCCGGAAAGCACACTCCGGGAGCGGCCAATCACCCAGGACAATCTTCGGGGGAGGTGGAGAGGGATCGTCGACGAGTCGCGCGAGTAACGACTCTGACAGCCACGCGTCGTCTAGCCAGCATTCTACTTTCGAGCCGCCTCTAAGATCGTCGACGAGTCGCACGAGCAACGATTTCAATAGCCACGTGGCGTCCAGTCAGCATCCCCAGATGGTGCGGGAAGAGCGGCGGGGAAGAGGACGAGACGACGGCTGGGATGACGACAGCGGAGGCGGCAGCAGAACAGGAAACGGTTCTTTACCTCGGGATCGCTCTCGCGGCAGCAGCAGCGAGGAGACGCCGCCGTGCCGGCCGTCGACTTCTGGCGGCGTCCGCCGGCCGAGGCGGCCGGAGGACGGCGGCGCGGCGATGAGTCCGAGAAGCGGCAGCAGCAGTCGCGCTCCGGATTGGCAGGCGTCGTCGTCGTCGTCGTCGGGTGCTCCGCCGCAACGGCCGGCGACTAGTGGCGGCCGGCGGATGCCATCCCGTCCAGGTCCGTCAGCTGACGATGACGTAGACGGAGTCAGCGGGACGAGCGGAGATTGGCCGCCGCGGAGGTTAGTCGGAAGCGCGAGTACGAAAGGCGGAGGGGGAGGGTACGGGGATGAGGCGCCGGGTTTGCCGCACTCGGGTTCTTACTCCTCCGGGTATCGCGGGCAGGGCTCGCCGCCGCGTCGCGCGTTCCACAAGTCGCAGTCCGCGAAGATCAATCTTTCAAACTCCGGAGCCGCGGTGCGCGAAGCGGACCGCGACCGCGATAGGGATAGGGACAGGGACCGCGAACGAGGGGGTTATAGGGACCGAGAACGGGAAATGCGAGACCACGGAAGCAGCTTTAGGGACCGAGACAGAGTTAGGTACTTAGCGGAGGGCGACGCGGAGGGCGACTTACCTCTAATGTCTCCTTCTAAGGAGCGCGCCGTGAGTCGCTGGGTGGAAGATTCACTATGCGAGTTAGAAGGTGGTGAGCTGGGGGATGGTATAGATTCCCCGGGAAAGGATTCGTCTTCTTCGTCCTCCCGCCGCCGCGCGTCCGGCACGCGGCGCGACGAGTACGGCGCGGACGGGGATTACGACGAGCGATCGAGCGGCAGCGGAAGGCGCGTGAATCCGCGCGAGCGAGACGGGGGAGGGGGGTATGAAGGCTCCCCGCGCACGCCCCCCCCGCGGTCGGCGTCCCGCGGCGGGGGGCGGAACGCGGACGAGGCGGTCACTCCGGGGAGGTCCCACCTCAGGCCGGTGGATTCCGCTGGCCGCCCGCCCTCCCGCGGAGGGCCGGGGAGCCTTGATCCGTCGCTGAGCGGGCGCGCGCGGAGCTTCGGGCGGCGCAGCTCGGCGGAAGGCGGAGCGGAATTGCGCCCGCGCACGCCGTCCGGAGCGGAGCTGCTCGCGCGGCCGGGGACGGCGGAGGGGAGGCGCCCGCGGACGGCGGACGTGAACTCCGCGTATGGGCGCCCGGGCGTCCCGCGGAGCATGTCCACCGCGGAAGCCGCACTGGCAGGGCCGGGGGGGTCCCTGAAGGAGCGCGACCGGGGGGGGGATGGCGGAAGGATGCGCACAGTCCCCCGCTCCGCCTCCGAAGTTATGCCTGAGGACCTGGGCGGAGGCGGAGGGGGCGGGGGCGGCGCGCGCAGGGCACCTCTGAGATCCCCCAGTGGTAGTCTGCGGTCTAACTCGGTATCTAAAGACTATGAGGATGAACGGGGCTGGAGCGGGGGCGGCGGGGGACATGGGAGCCAGGACCGTCCGTATACCTCGCATGGGTATGGGCGGCGGAGGGAGGAGTACGGGGGAGACGAGAGGGGGGGCGGAGGGGGGAGATACGAAGGGGAGAATCATTTGAACGAGGAGCATAGGCGATTAGCTATGGAGCTTGAGAGAGAAAGGGAGGAGAGGAGGAAGCTACAGGAGGAGTTGAAGAGAATGGAGAGGGAGGTTAAGGAGAAGGATGATAGGAAGAGGACGGATAAGGAGAGGAGGACGATGGAGAAGGAGAGATTAGTTGCTGACGTGGCGGCTTTGAAGCTGCCCGTGGACCGGATTGCAGTGGAGGAAAAGAAACCTGCCCGGAGAGGAATCTTCTCGGTTTTTTCCAGCCGCCCAAAAACGCCAGATGTGGACAAAGCGGCGGGTGTAGCGCAGGGGAACACTGTAGCAGTGGTGCCGCAACCGTCACCAGGGGCTAGGCCGGTCACACCGGAAGGGTTACAAGCCAGGCTGACCAGAAAAAACAGAGAGGTGATTCGGGCAGCAAGAAAAGAAGCGGCAGCAGCGGGAGGAGGGGGTGGGGGAGGGGGGGGAGTTGGGGTAGGCGGAGGGGGAGGGGGAGGGAGCGCGGATCAGGGGGGGAGTGTGAATATATTGAAGCGGCCTTTAGCGGATGTTAAGGAGGCTTATAAGGTGGATAAAAACGAGCTGGGGCGAGGGAGGTTTGGGGTGATCCGGGGGTGCATGTGCCGCGTTTCCGGGGAGCGATTCGCGTGCAAGTCCATCAGCAAAAGCATGCTGCAGGTATGTGGGGTGTTGGGGGATTGGGGGGAGGGGGGAGGGGGGAGAGGAGGGGAGAAGAGAAAAGTGGTTAGCTGGGTGTAAGGGGAATGCTACAGTTATGAGGAATGTGAGGGGGATGTCGTTTGAGTCAGTGCATTGCTGTGTGTGTGCATGGGGATGAGCAGGGGGTGTGTGGGGCCGCGTTTTATTAAGTAAATTGTTTGCAAGTCGATTAGCGAGGGCATGCTGCAGGTGTGTGGAGTATTGGGGGAGGGGGACATGGGGAGGGGGAGAGGGGAAGAGAGACAGGAGGGGGGAGGTGGAGGAAGGGGTGGGGGGAGAGGAGAGGGGAAGGGAGACAGGGAGAAGGGGAGAGGGGCAGGGGGATAAGAGGGGGGGGGGGGGGGGGGAGGAGGGGAAGGCGGAGAGTGGAAGGAGGACAGGGAGAGGGGGAGATGGGGAGGGTAAGAGAAGGAGGGGAAGAGGCGGAGGAGAGGGATGGGGTATACAAGGTGGTAAAGTGCTTGCTGCAGTTGAGGGGCTTATTTCGGTGTGTGTGAGTAGAGGAGGAAACGGATAGGAGAGGGGGCGAGGGAGAGAGGGAGGGGAGTGTGGGTGGGTGAGTGGTCGAGATAAGGGGCACCCTAGCCCGTTCCTTCCCCCTTCCCTTTCCCCATCGCATTGCCCTTCCCTCCTCTCCTTTCCCTTCCGCTTGCTCATCCCAACAGTGCCAGCAGCAGGACATAGAGGACGGGCGAAAGGAGGTAGCGGTGATGGAGATGCTCCAGGGGCATCCCAGCATTGACATGGGGACTCACTCTTGCTGCCTTCATCCCATTCCCACTCGCATCTCCCACTTCCCATCCCCATCCCCATCCCCATCCCCATCCCCATCCCCATCCCCATCCCATTCATCCCAACAGTGCCAGCAGGACATAGAGGACGTGCGAAGGGAGGTGGCGGTGATGGAGATGCTCAAGGGGCATCCCAGCATTGTCAATCTACGCAACGCCTTTGAGGACGCACAGGTGAGGGTGAAAGGGGTGGGGGGCAGAAAGGCGGACAGAGGGATGGGCAGAGCGATGGGCAGAGGGGTGGGCAGGCGAGACGTTCAGGGCAGGGGGGGAATGGCAGGAGGTGGCGGTGATGGAGATGCTCAAGGGGCATCCCAGCATTGTCAACCTGCGCAACGTGTTTGAAGACGCTCAGGTGAGGAAGGAGGGGGAGGGCGCGAAGGGGCAGGAGGGGAGGGACGTGCAGGGGAAGAGAGGCGGAAGTTGACGGCTCAGGTCTGGTTCTTCCTTACCACCCCCTACCACCCCTCACCACCCCATCACTCCTTACCACCCCTCACCACCCCATCACTCCTTACCACCCCTCACCACCCCTCACCACCCCCCAGGACGTACATCTGATCATGGAGCCCTGCGAGGCTCGGAGCTCATACACCCAACCCTACACCACCCCTCACCACTTCCCACCACCCCATCCTACCCATCCCCACTGCACTCCACCATCCCCCCAGGACGTGCATCTGATCATGGAGCTCTGCGAGGGTGGAGAGCTCTTCGATCGCATCAAGCTGCGGGGAAAGTTCCCGGAAGGCGACGCGGCGCGGGTGATTCGCACGGTGGTGCTGGTGCTGCGGCACTGCCACGGGGCGGGCATCATGCACCGCGACTTAAAGCCCGAGAACATCCTTCTCGTGTCGAACCAGAGCGATACCGATCTGAAAGTCATTGACTGGGGTGTGGCTACCTTCTTCCAGAAAGGTGAGCTCTCTTGGTGATGTGGCGGTTTGTTTTGAGACGTCTCAAAAATAACCTCATTACACTCGACCGGGGGGGTGGGGGGGTGGCCGGGTGTTTTTGAGAATTCTCAAAAATGATGCTACGGGCAGCCGCTGGCTTTGCCACCCTGCACGGTCTTCCAGAAAGGTGAGCTCTTGCGGTTGGCTTTGTGAGACATCTCCAAAATTGACTCTCCTCTATGACAGTCTTCTTTGACTGGTGCCCTTCTTTGACTGGTGCCCTACATGCTACTGTGCTTGTGATGTGGCTATGCCGTGTGGCCTGCGCGCCTGCCCCCTTTATGAGCATCCACCCACCACGAATGCCATCGGCCAAACCAAACGTCCCACCTCCCCCAGGCAAGCCGTGCACGGACATAGCGGGCAGCCGCTGCTACCTCGCGCCAGAAGTTGTCGCCAACCCCTCCACCGCTCACCCGTCCCCCAGGCAAGCCATATACGGACATGGCAGGCAGCCGCTACTACCTGGCCCCGGAGGTCCTGGCAGAGAAATAAGGCCCAGAGGCGGACGTTTGGAGCGCGGGGGTGGTGCTTGCTTTCCATCCTGCCGTGCGATCCCCTCTTTCCCTCCAACCCCCCATTCCCCAGGCAAGCCGTGCACGGACATAGCGGGCAGCCCCTACTACCTGGCCCCTGAAGTTTTAGCAGAGAAGTACGGCCCAGAGGCAGGCAGACATCTGTAGCGCGGGGGTGGTGCTTTCCATCCTGCTGTGCTGTGCTGTGCTCGTGGTCATGCTGTTTTCCCTCCCTTTCCCGTCCCCAGGCAAGCCGTGCACGGACATGGCGGGGAGCTGCTACTACCTCGCTCCAGAGGTTCTTGCTGAGAAGTACGGCCCAGAGGCGGATATTTGGAGTGCGGGGGTGGTGCTCTACATCCTGCTGTGCGGCCTGCCGCCCTTCTGGGGTACCACCAACGATGCCATCTTTGAGGCACCAGCTACCAGCAATACAACCTTCGAGATGCTTCAATGCCTCCCTCCCTCTCCCTTTCCCCTTCCCTCCCTCCCTCTCTCCCCTCACAACCCCCTTTCCTCCCCAGGCAAGCCGTGCACAGACATGGCAGGTAGCCCGTATTACTTGGCTCCAGAGGTCCTGGCTGAAAAGTACGGCCCGGAGGCAGACAGTTGGAGGTGACTTTTGAGTCGACTCAAAAGTACGGCCCGGAGGCAGACATCTGGAGGTGACTTTTGAGTCGACTCAAAAGTACGGCCCGGAGGCAGACATCTGGAGGTGACTTTTGAGTCGACTCAAAAGTACGGCCCGGAGGCAGACATCTGGAGGTGACTTTTGAGTCGACTCAAAAGTACGGCCCAGAGGCAGACATCTGGTGGTGACTTTTGAGTCGACTCAAAAGTACGGCCCGGAGGCAGACATCTGGAGGTGACTTTTGAGTCGACTCAAAAGTACGGCCCGGAGGCAGACATCTGGAGGTGAATTTTGAGTCGACTCAAAAGTACGGCCCGGAGGCAGACATCTGGAGGTGACTTTTGAGTCAACTCAAAAGTACGGCCCGGAGGCAGACATCTGGAGGTGACCTTTGAGTCGACTCAAAAGTACGGCCCGGAGGCAGACATCTAGTGGTGACTTTTGAGTCGACTCAAAAGTACGGCCCGGAGGCAGACATCTGGAGTGCCGGAGTGGTGCTCTACATCCTGCTGTGGCCTGCCGCCCTTCTGGGGCACCACCAACGATGCCATCTTTGAGGCCATCAAGCAGGCCACTCTGAACCTCGTGAGGCTCTCCCGTCTCAACCCCTCTCTCCCCCCTCCCTGCTTCACCCCCTCTCCCCTCACAACCCCCTTTCCTCCCCAGGCAAGCCGTGCACGGACATGGCAGGCAGCCCCTACTACCTCGCCCCAGAAGTTTTAGCCGAGAAGTACGGCCCAGAAGCGGACATCTGGAGTGCGGGGGTGGTGCTTTACATCCTGCTGTGCGGCCTGCCGCCCTTCTGGGGCACCACCAACGACGCCATCTTTGAGGCCATCAAGCAGGCGACGCTGAACCTCGTGAGGCCTCCGTGGCCGTCGATCTCGGACGAGGCCAAGGATCTTGTGGTCAGGATGCTCACGCGGAACCCCAAGAAGCGGATCACCGCGGAAGAGATTCTCGGTACGTCTGGGATTTTAAGTTGGGAGGGGGTGATTATTTCAATGTTTATTTGAACGATTGGCTGTTCATTTCAACGTTTGGGTGTTCGTTCCTTTGCTTTTTTTTTTTTCAAAGAATGCATGCTTGTTTCTCTTTTGAAATGCTCATTTGCATGTATGCCCATTTTCAGTACTGGATGGTCATTCGATTGATTCAATGCTCTTTCATCTCATTGAGTGACCAAACATTCCAGTGCTCGTTTCAAATTCATGTGCACTCATCCACATGCATGTATCTCTATCCAAGTGCATTTTGACTTTCTATCCATGTGCATGCATCTGCATGTGAGTGCAAATTGTTGTGTGATCACCCTGATGCACGAAATCCCTGACCATCCCTTGTTGTCACCATCCCTTGTTGTCACTACCCCTCATTGTCACCATCCCCCAATGTCACTATCCCTTATTGTCACCATCCCCCTCTGTCACCATTTCAACAATCCTTCCAGATCACCGGTGGATTCGCGCCAACACCAGCTGACCCTCAGCCTCTCAGTGAAGGCTCGAGGTGCCTTTTGAGTCGACTGAAGAAAGTAGTTGCCATGTTACCACCCCCACTGTCACCATTTCAACAATCCTTCCAGATGATCCGTGGATTCGCACCAACACCAGCTGACCCCAGCCTCTCAGTGAAGGCTCGAGGTGACTGTTGCGTCGAATCAAGGAGGCATTGCTACCACTCCCCCCCACTGTCACCCATCCCACCAATCCTTCCAGATCACCCGTGGATTCGCGCCAACACCAGCTGACCCCAGCCTCAAGACTCTAAATGACGCACGGGTACCAGAGGTTACCGCTAGCCCTGGTTACAGAATCTTGACAAATCAGCATGCTATAGGGATTGGTTAGCAGGAATGACTGGTCTCCCTCGTGAGCAGCAGGTGGTACTGGGCAGTGCAGTGGCACCACCACCGCAGCGCAGCGCAACAGCATCTTCAGTGTTCGGTTGAAACAGAACAAGGGTGGGTTGGTTTAGCTCAGGACAGGATGCAAGTGCATCAAGAAGGCTCTAGCAGAGCGGCTCGTTCTTAGTTGAGTTTTTTCCCATGGGGCTGCCAGACATGTGTGGCTCAGTCTACACTTCCATGTCCCCTTACCCCTCCTCCCTTGACCCTCGCTACCCCCTTGTGCAATTTCCTGATCTTGTGTCACATTCATGAGGGGTTGCGGTAGTTAAATGGTGCACTAAAATTTCAAGAATACACGGAACTTTATTTCTCCTGCTTTAGCTTGGGTGTGGGAGCTGCTGTTACAGAAGTGAGAGAAAGGTTTGCTTCAGCATTGTGGGTTGCTGCAACTGGAGCCTTGCAGATTACTTTTAATGTCAGCTAGCTACCATTGCTGAATGGACCAGCCGATCACACCCAGCAGCAGGTGTACTAGTTGTTGGGAACAATCTTAAGCGCCACTGTCGTGTCGAAACACCAAGGCACAAGCGAAGCAGAGCATATCGAGGCACCAGCGAGTCAACCCTCGGAGGTTGAAGTAACCGCTGGAGGTTACGCGAAGGTCAAAGGTTAGCGACCTTTGACTTGACAAATGCAGCGCGACAGCAAGGACACACAACTGACTCGACATTGAGCAGTTGCCCAAGTCGCACTGTATCGAACTGCAACAGTAAAACAGTTTAATTATACCGTATCTCTTCGTATCCCTTGTACTCTTATATAAACCTTTGTACTTGCTTATTTTAATCAACTTACTTTGCCCTCACATACCAGCGCAAGGTGGTTCATTTAAACGCTTCCGCTACTACATCACTCCACCCATAGTTTAACCCTACCAAAGATCCTAAGGGGCACTCAGGCCAACATGGTATGAGAGCTAGTTAGGGTTAAAAATATTTTTCCTTAACACCTAATACACCAAGAGACATGTCTACCAGAAAGGAGAGGAGCTCCTCCAACGGCTCTCCTGGTACTACTCCTACTCCACCTCCTGCCTCTGGCCTACAGACAGAGGAAGGCACAACAACGAGACCGGCAGCTGGGTCTATTGAAACACTAGCAAACCAAGGCGCGGGCTTCGATCCAAGCATGATGGAGAAGTTCTTCTCCTTCATGTCCTTCTACGAGCAGCATCAGCAAGGAGCACCTGCGCAATCAAACAACAGCAACAACAACAACAACGTGACGCCCATGAGTCTCGATGGCTCATCCTACGCACGCGGGAATCAACAGCAGCAACCTACCTTCGCTCCGTACGAGCCCCAGCGCGGCTCCGTCAGCTTCATGCCACAACCACAACCTGCACCGGGACAAGAGAGAAAGCTGGACGCACTACAAGTTCAGTCGCAGTTCGCGCACGTTCTAAAACTGCAAACGACAAAACCCTTCGACGGGAAGGATTTCTTTACCTGGTCGTTCGAATTCGAGCTGATGATGGAAGGAGCGCAAATCCTTGGCTTCTTCGACGGGTCCCTGCCATACCGAACAAACGGCACACAGTATGAGAAGCAGCAGTACACCTATCAATCGATGATGGCGTACACGATACTACTGAGGAACATCACTCCAACTCAACAACAAAACATACGGTCTTACCGAGGCTACGGCAACTCCGCGGAGCTCGCGTACAATCACTTGAAGAGCCTGTATCAAGCAACAGACGGCGTAAACCAAAGTCGGTTAATGGCGCAGCTGACAACAATCGAAATGAAACCAGGCGAGAAGGGAATGGCGTATATCAGTCGCTGCCGCGAGCTGCGCGACAAGCTTATTCGATGTGGAGGATCGATTTCAGAAGACGCCTTCGTCACGGTTGTCATCGGCGGTCTTGGTCCTCACTAGCGCTCCACTCGCGCCATACTACGAGCCCACGCGAAAAAAATTGAAGCACCACTTTGCGCCGAAATCCACACCGAGCAGCAAGACATGGACATGCAAGAAGAACGACACAAGAGAAAGGCATCAGTGCCCGAATTCGCGTTTCACACTCAACGGCGTCACAACAACAACAACAATCGACCTAGAAACGTACCTCTGTTGTGCCACCTCTGCAAAACTTCAGGACATCCTCGTACGCACTGCCCGAATCAACAACAGTCAACGTCGCCGCAACGCCAACTTCGCCCTTCAAGCAGTCAAGTCGCCTCAACGCAAGCAAATCCGACAACTTCAGTACAAGTCTCAACAACATCGACGGGCCGATGCACCATTTTCTCTACACATGTGCGTTAGTTACCTTTCAAACCCTTACGTTCACTCGATTAATATATTTCCTACCTTATATTTGAGTGAGACCACTAGATTCCGTGTACTATGCGAGATCCGAGCGGTTCCGTTCTCCCAAGCATTTCCACTCTAAGTTCCCATACTGACCGACCTGGCCAATGCACCATTTTCCATATACATATGCATTAGATTCCTTTCGAACCTTATTAACTCACTAGATTTATATATTTCCCACCTTCTGATCGAGTGAGACCGCTAGATTCCCTTTACTTTTTGAGAAATGAGCGTTTGCGTTCTCCCTGGCCCTACTTGCACTATAAGTGCGAAACATCGTCAGCTGCATGGCAAGGCTGAGTGACTCCTGCGTAACTGAGTCACCACCATATTACTCACCAGAAGAACAACTCGACAACAGCACGCCTCGCCGCGAGTCACTTCGACCGAACCCGACGTACGCCGCCATCGCTCAAAGCGAGCCGTCCGGGAAGGATACATGGTTCTTGGACAGTTGCTGCGAACAACATATGTGTTCTTCATGACGTTTCGTTCAACACGAGCACCAATTCAACGAGAAGTCGTCATCACTGTCACCAATAATCAGAACCTGCGGACACGATGACAAGGAGTAGTGCAACTTCAGTCACGACAGACGAATGTCATACTGCAAATGTCCAAAGTCCTAATAGCAGAAGGACTTGGCTACAACTTACTGAGCGTCAGTCAGTTGATGGCGAAAGGCATACATCTGGAACCCGACAGTACCACCCAGGAGTTCAAGCTGTACCACGAGAAGGGCGGCCTCTACATCGAAAAAGTGGTCCTGAAGAACAATGTCTTCGTTCTCGATTTCGTCCCAGACCTGGGCACCGCAGACAGTGATGGGATCGTCACCTTCACATCTTGGACGCACCCGCCGGATCTCGACCCCGACTTCAGTCCGGAAGGCTTTTGGTATTCACATACCATTCCTGAAGCAGAACGAACACGTGCGTTAGTAACAATACAACATTCGGCAGCAGCAGAGGCAACATCGGCAGCAGCAGAGACAACATCGGCAGCAGCAGAGACAACATCGGCAGCAGAAGAGACAACATCGGCAGCAGCAGAGACAACATCGGCAGCAGCAGAGACATTATCGGCAGCAGCAGAGACATCATCGGCAGTAGCAGGAACAACAACAATAGCAACAGCAACGACACCAGTCCTCGTTGACGAAGCACCACCAACACCCGCACAGCAGCTGAATCCGGCTCAATGGGAAGTCCATAGAAGCGCAAACTTCACCGCCAGCTTCTACTCCAACTCCGACGCATATCGACGCTCACCCGGACACCGTGCCTCCTAAGACATCTGGCACGCACGCATGGGACACCCAAGCAACACTGTGTTAAATAACACAATAAGAGCAGGAGTCCTTGACAAGGACTCGTTACTACTACTCGACGGCAGAGAACTTCAACGGGCACGAGGAACATGTCTTACCTGCCCCGAAGCCGACTTACCACATCGGCCGTTCACTCCTCATCACAACCCGAGCGCACCCACGTACGCACCACTCGAAAAGTTGTATAGCGACATCCTGTACAATCGAAAACTAAGACAAGTAATATACAACTACACAATCACCTTCATCGACGCCGCCACCCGTTACGTCTGACATCTAAACCTACCCAGCCGCGACATGGTCCTCGAAGCATTCGCTGCTTGGCTACCAGTAGCAGAAAGAGAGTCGGGCGTAAAGCTGAAAAGCTTCCAGTCTGACAGAGGAGGAGAATACACCTCTCAGCGATTCAAGCAGTACCTGGCGGAAAGGGGAATCAAGCAGCTCCTCTCTCTTCCCTACGCCCATCAGCAGCAAGATGTAGCAGAAAGAATGAACAGGACTCTGCAGAACAGCATGCGCAAACTGTTGCGTGGCATGCGGCTACCCAACCACCAATGGCCTACAGCAATGGACCACATCGTCATGCTGCACAACTTGTTGTCGTCATCATCACTACCGAACAACGCATCACCGCATCTGCTGTGGACAGGAAAACAGGGCAGCACAAAAATGTTACGAGTGTTCGGATGCATGGTACAGTACCGACCCCCAGCAGCACGAGCGGGCCGATTTTCACAACGCGCACAGTGGGGACTACACCTCGGCATCGAAAATAACTACAACGCGTGGAAAATCTTTGACGTCCACTCCAAGGAAACAGTAGCAGCACGCGACGTCATTTTCTACGAACGACTCAAGCTCCAGACATACCTTGCCAACCTGCAAGAGGACCAAGATCCCACAGGTGGTTTTCGTGGTGACCGAGCTTTTGCCTCGGCAGCAGACGAAGCTGGCTGGGACGAGCAGAATGTGGCCAACGCATCAGAAGAAGCTGGACCCCTTCCGTTCTGCTCCGTCGACGTCCCCATGGACGAAGATAACCCTCGCGGAAGTGTCAACGCCGAAACCTTCTACTAGTTTGCCGACAACGGTTACGTAACACCTGCGACAGTCAACACCAACGAAGCAGAACGAGTAGGACCGAATTTCATACCTGATCCAGAAGCAAGAGATGAAGCAGCTTATCCCGAGGATGCAACTCTTCCCCGCTACTCACAGACTGGACTGCAGATTCTTAGACTCGTCACCGCAGTCCACGGCAACACTCTTCCTAAGGAGCCTGCGACGGTTCAGCAGGCTCTGGGGGGGGAACACAGGGAAAAATGGCGTGAAGCCATGGACAGAGAGTTAAAGGCGCTGGAGGAACGGAACACCTAGAAATTTGTCCCCATCAGCGTGGCAAGGAACAAGACCATTCTCACCGGGAAATGGGTCTTCCGCGTTAAAACAAAAGCAGACGGCACAATTGAGAAGTTCAAAGCACGCTGGGTTGTGCGTGGATTCGATCAGTAGCACGGACGCGACTTCACCGAGACATTTGCCCCTGTTAGCCGACATACCTCACTTCGAATCCTCCTCGCGATCGCCGCCATGAAGAAAAGGAAGCTACGGCAAATCGATGTCGCCAACGCGTTCCTCTACGCACCTGTCGACGCGGAAATCTTCGTCGAGCTCCCACACGGTACCAACGGGGAACCTAACCAAGTCTGTCAACTGTTGAAATCACTTTACGGTATCAAGCAAGCTCCGCGGCTATGGCAACAGTACCTACACGCTCGCCTCATTCGCATCGGATTCCGCCAACTACCTCACGACCAAGGAATGTACTGACTCACAAAAGACACCGACTACATTCTGCTAATCGTCTACGTAGACGACCTACTCTACATCGGCTCCACTGACGACATCACCACCTGGTTCGAAGGGGAGCTATAGAGGGACCTCACACTCACGGTCTCCTCTACCGTCACACAATACCTCGGCTTGAACATTCGGGAAGAAGAAGGCGCGATCTACATCAACGCCGCTAAGTACGCCGACACCATCGCCAAACGCTTTGCGCTCAAACCTACCACCATCTCTACGCCCTACCGCTATGCGACAGGAAACCACAAGGAAGGATCCTCTCTACTCAAATCCGCCGGGATACGCGACTACCAGAGAAAGCTAGGATGCCTTCTATTCGCAGTTGTCACCCGCCGCCCCGACCTCTCATACTCCGCAAGCCAGCTCGCCACCTATCTCAAGAAGCCTGAAGCAGAACACCTGGCGGAGCTCGACCGCGCTCTCCACTACTTCGTCAGTACCTCAACGATCGGCCTAACTTACTACAAGAACACAACTACACCGACTAAACTAATCGGCTACGTCGACGCTGATCACGCTGGCGACTCAGACAATAGGCGCTCCCGCACTGGCTACATCTACCGCCTCGAACCTATCGGACCTATCTCCTGGCAATTGAGCAAGCAGGAATTAATTGCTCTCTCGTCAGCTGAAGCAGAATATATTGCACTCTGCTCAGCCACCAAGGAAGGACTCTATCTTCTCGAGCTGCTGGAAGAAGCGAAGTTAGCCGAGTTACCCAACTTTACCCTGTTATGCGACAACCAATCGGCAAATCGAGAAAGGGAGACTTGAACTATCCTACTGTCCCACGTCCGAGATGGCAGCTGACTGTCAGAATCCCAAGCACTAGACCATTGGGATAAAAGGGCTTGTTTCAGTAGCGGGTCAGTGCGCCCATAACCCCCCAGGCCAACATGCCTGTAACCCTTCCCTAGGATCAATCGGGGATCACCAGTGGACCTCTGACACCCCCCCACACTGGGATGCCCGAAGTGCATACACCGGGATTCGAACCCGAGACCTTCGCTCTGATACCATGTCAGAATCCCAACCACTAGACCGTTAGGATAAAAGGGCTTGTTTCAGTAGCGGGTCAGTGCGCCCATAACCCCCCAGGCCAACATGCCTGTAACCCTTCCTCAGGATCAATCGGGGATCACCAGTGGACCTCTGACACTGACTAATTGACCAAGAAGCTCGGAAAACAGAAGTTCGAGTACTGCATGCTGCTGACTAGACAAGGCCACGTCTCCAGCAGCGACACTCCAGAAGCGAAGGGGAGTATTGGGAACAAACAATCTTAAGCGCCTCTGTCGTGTCGAAACATCAAGGCACAAGCGAAGTTGAGCATATCGAGGCACCAGCGAGTCAACCCTCGGAGGTTGAAGTAACCGCTGGAGGTTACGCGAAGGTCAAAGGTCAGCGACCTTTGACTTGACAAATGCAGCGCGACAGCAAGGACACCAGGGCCTCAGAAGTCAGCGAAAAAAGGCTGATTTAGGTAAAAAAGGCTGAGATGTCAGACCTTTCTTAGAGCTGAGGCTGATTTTTCAGCGATTTGTTGAAATGAAACAGGAAATGTTAATAGATTTTTAGTGAAAAATAGCATAAAATGAGAAATTTTAAAATACATTTTCAAATTTGAAGAGTATGACAAGACTTGTAAAGGAGGTTGCAGTAAGAAGTCACAACTCCTTTATCTCGTGGCAGGTCCACGGACCTGCCACCTAGTCCAATTCATTTCTAGATCTACATCTAGAACAGCACACCTATGGAGGTACTTCTACCCTTCCCGATTAACTTATGCTATTCCTAAGATTCTCCTACTTCCCATGTCGTCGCTTGTCATGAGATCCCCATTGGAACTTCTGCGGATGTTGAGATCCCTCCTGGAAGTTGCGGAATTGCAACATACGCTGCGACCAGGGAAGAATCTCCAATCGTGCTATCGCAAATGACGAGGGGGCCGCTGCTGCCGCTACTAATGGCGCATAGGCCCTGCTATCTGATGAGGATACGCAATCACTGCTTCTGCCGCGCAAACTGCTGCTGTTTACCCGATTTGCCGCAGCTACTGCGAGATCGACTGCTGGTGAGGCGTGATTTGTTGCTGCTGACGCGAGATGTGCCACTGGTGAGGCGCGATTAGCTGCCAATGTCGAGATTGCTGCTGCTGCTGCGCGATCGTCGCTGTTGCTGTGAGATCGCTGCTGTTGCTGCTGTGCGATCACTGCGGTTGCTGCCGTGTGGTAGCTGCTGCTGCTTCTGTGCGATCGCGGCTGCTCCTGTGCGATCGCAGCTGCTCCTGTTGTGCGATCGCCGCTGCTGTTGCTGCTGCTATGTGATCGGTGCTGCTGCTATATGATCGCTGCTGCTGCTGCTACGCGATCGCTGCTGCTGCTTCTGTTCGATCGCGGCTGCTCCTGCTGTGCGATCGCCGCTGCTGCTGCTGCTATGCGATCGCTGCTGCTGCCGCTACGCGATTTCTGCTGCCGCTGCTGCTTCTGTTCGATCGCGGCTGCTCCTGCTGTGCTGTCGCCGCCGCTGCTGCTGTTGCTATGCGATCGCTGCTGCTGCTGCCTCTATGCGATCGCGACTGCCCCTGCTGTGCGATCGCTGCTGCTTCTGCTACTGCTGTGCGATCGCTGCTGCTGCTTCTGTGCGATCGCTGCTGCTGCTGTGAGATCGCTACTGCTTCTGCTGACTCACGATCCGTTGCTACTGACACGCGATTTGCTGTCACTTCTACGCATCCGCTCCCGCTGTCCGCGATCTACGATAGTGCTACCGCGAGAGCTGTTGCTGGAGCTGGGCGATCTACTGCTGGCGCTGCGAAATCCGCTGCAGGCGCAGTAGACCTTGGGCGGTGCTACCATGCCTTGCGGGGCCAACAGCTACTGCAGTTACGGGCGAGTGCCCCTTCTTCCTCTGGTGTTGTGTGTAACACAAACCGCAATTGCAGTTCATGGTATACTCTTTGGTGAACATTAAGACCAAAAAAAAAAAAAAAAAAAAGATTTGGCTTATAAAAGATGATAGTCGTCTAAAGGCCCTGACAAGATTGAGTTACATACCCTTAGCAAGGGAAATATTCTGATGCTTGCGTTGTTGTAAACTATAACGGTACTCCAAGACGGGCGTTAGCGCAGTTCGCCGATGACCATTGCTACATTACAAGCTGCTTCGCTTTCAAAATACAAAATTTTGAAAAGCGTTACAGCTTTTAAAAATATTCATGTTGTTGCTCACATGTACCAAGCATGGACAGCTTTTTGTCAGATTATTATAGCTGATGCATGTTTGTAGGCTATAGTGGGGTAGCACATATGGGGTACAGTTTGCTAGGGTTGTATTTGTACCCAACTCTGACTTAGTCCATTCATTCCTGTTCAGTTAGTTTCACATGGTATAGAGCGGGTCCCTCCTAAGGACCGTTCTTTGGGCCCACCCACGATTTTTTTTTCCTGCCCGGAGCGCGCCCTATTCTCCCCGAGGCGCGCTCCCCCTAGTGCGCGTCGAGCTGCCCTTGTGGCGCCCCGAGAGTCGCGCGCGCGACTCATTTTTTTTCGCGCGCGCGGTTCAGGCCCCACTTCGCGCGGCCCTTACAGCCGCGCCGCGCCGCCCTCTCGGCTCTGCCGCGCCGCGCCGCCCTCAAGACGGCCGCGCGGCCTCTTCGTCGCTGCAGCAGGCCCCCCCCCCGCTGCACCTCTGTCGGCCCCGCAGCCGCCTTACCTGACGGCCGCCGCCTCACCTGACGGCCCGCCGCCTCGACTTCTGGCCCGCCACCTCACCAGACGGCCCCCCCGCCTCACCTGACGGCCCACCGTCTCACCTGCTGGCCCGCCACCTTACCTGACGGCCCCGCCGCCTCACCTGACGGCCCGCCGCCACCTTACCTGACGGCCCCGCCGCCTCACCTGACGGCCCGCCGCCTCACCTACTGGCCCGCCACCTAACCTGACGGCCCCGCCGCCTCACCTGACGGCCCGCCGCCTAACCTGCTGGCCCGCCACCTCACCTGACGGCCCGCCGCCTCACCCGCTGGCCCGCCACCTGACCTGACGGCCCCGCCGCCTCACCTGCTGGCCCGCCACCTGACCTGACGGCCCCGCCGCCTCACCTGACGGCTCGCCACCTCGCCTGCTGGCCCGCCACCTGACGGCTCCGCCGTCCCCTGTCCCGGCCCCGCCGCTGCACCCTGACGGCCCCGCTGTCCCCTGTCCCGGCCCCGCAGCTGCACCCTGACGGCCCCGCCGAGCCGCCCAGCAGCAGCCGAGCCGCCCAGCCGCAGCCGAGCCGCCCAGCAGCAGCCGAGCCGCCCAGCAGCAGCCGAACCGCCCAGCAGCAGCCGAGCCGCCCAGCAGCAGCCGAGCCGCCCGGTACCCGAGACGCCCGAGCCGCCCGAGCCGCCCGGGCCGCCCGAGCAGCCCGAGCCACCTGCTGCTGACCTACCCGACTCTCCCATCCCGGTGAGACTTTCAGCTGCTGCCATGGCCACCCCCAATGTTCTCACTTTTGACGCTGAGGGGAGGGCCATTGACTTTGCCGTCTGGATCGAGGACCTGCAGCTGTACTTACTGTGTGATGCGGTAGATGAGGTCTCTCTCTTTGACTTTGTCTCTGGCGCTGTCCCTGCCCCGCCTGCTGATGCTGACTCTGCCGTTCGCTCCAAGTGGGCGACCCGCGATGCTGCTGCACGTCTTGCTGTGCGTCGCCACCTCCCTTCCTCTGAGCGTGCCCACTTTAGTCAGTGCAAGACCGCTCAGGCCTTGTACGACGCTGTAGTTGCGCGCTACTCCTCCCCTTCCTCCGCTACCCTTAGCCGCCTCATGCTACCGTTTCTCTTCCCTGACCTCGCTTCCTTTCCCACTGTCGCTGACCTCGTTACCCACCTCCGCGCTAGTGACACCCGCTACCGCGCTGCCCTTCCTGCTGAGTTCCGTGCTGCGAACCCTCCTCCCATGTACATCACTCTCTACTTTCTCGTCACCCGTCTCCCTGAGTCCCTTCGTGTCGTTAGGGACCAGTTTCTCTCTGTCTGTCCCACCACTCTCACTGTCGACCTCCTTGAGGAGTCCCTGCTAGCGGCTGAGAAGAGTATTGTCGCTGTAGGGGCCTCTCGGGGTGACCCTCGCACCCCCATCTTTGAGGGGTGTGGTCCCTCCCCCCTGCTGCCCTCTGTCGCCTCTGCCGCTGCGGCCGACCTCGTTGGTTTTGAGTCGGTCGGCGCGGCGTCTGCCCCCAGTGGCAGACGCCGCACTGGCAAGGGCAAGGGGGGCAAGGGAGCGGGTGGAGCCAGAGGGGGCGGTGGAGGAGGCGGTGGGGGTGGAGGGGGGAGTGGGGGTGGCGGGGGGGGTGGTGGCGGGAGTGGAGGTAGTAGTGGCGGCGGTGGAGGCGGAGGTGGCGGCGGAGGTGGTAGCGGAGGAGGCGGTGGGAGCGGTGGGAGCGACGGTCCTGGTGGGGGAGGTGGCGGTGGCGACGGGGGTGGCGGTGGAGGCGGGGGTGGCGGTGGAGGAGGGGGTCGGAGTGGCTCGTCCCAGCGGAGCAGCTCTGGGGGTGGTCAGCGCCAGCAGCAGCAGCAGCAGCAGCAGCAGCCGCAGCAGCAGCCGCAGCAGCAGCAGCGCTCTCGCACCGTCCCCGGCCCTCAGCAGCTCCGTGAGTGGTACTTGCAGCGTCAGCGCGGTGGTGCGCTTGGTCCCTGCCCCTACGTTCTTCGCACTGGTGACCGTGCAGGGGAGAGGTGTGGAGGCGCCCACACAGCCCGTCGCTGCTTTGGCCGCCTGACCGACGCCTGGCGTCAGCAGTTTCCGGAGGCCGCTGAGATCCCCCGCTGGGGAGAGCTGTCTAGGGCTGGTGTAGCTATTTATGATCTTGATTTTGATGCTATTCTCTCTGCTATGTATGCTGTGACTGGTAGTGATGAGGATGACTGTTACCGGTGTTTCCCGCCCGACCCGGGCATTGGTACTGCCGCGTCAGGTACTAGTGAGGCTGCTGCTCTAGGTGCCAGTGCGTCTGTGCTTTCAGGTACTGGTGAGTCCGCCCTCTCAGGTACTGTGTCGGCTTCGGCCTCTCACACCTTCACCCTTGACTCTGGAGCGTCTCGCTCCTTCTTTAGGGACCGCACCACTCTCACGCCGCTGAGTCGGCCTGTTGCGGTGTCCCTGGCGGACCCCTCTGGGGGGCCTGTCCTGTCTCGCTTCTCCACTGTCCTCCCGTGTCCGGCGGCCCCCTCTGGCACCCTGACTGGTCTCTACCTCCCCTCGTTCTCGACGAACTTGGTGAGTGGTGCTGACCTCCAGGATGCAGGTGTCCACCAGTTCACCCCTGCTCGTCAGCGGGTGACCCACTGTACGGAGGCGGATACAGGTCGCCACCTGGCTACGTTTACACGTCGGCCGGGGTCGAGCCTGTACACACTGACCACTGCTTCTCCTCCAGGTACTGCGTCTGGTAGGGCCCCTTCGTCTGGTCAGGTGTTTGCTGCAGCGTCCAGGTCTGGTCCTGAGTCTGCCCCTTGTTCGTGTCGTCGTCTGTCTCACGAGACCCTCCTCTGGCACCACCGCCTTGGCCACCCCTCTCTGCTTCGGCTCAGAGGCATGGCCTCGCGGGTCCTTGTGTCTGGTCTTCCCCAATCCCTCCCTCCCCTTCCTCCGGGCCCTGGCCCTGCCTGTGTCCCCTGTGTCGAGGGGCGCCAGCGTGCTGCCCCTCACTCCTCCCGGTTTCCTCCGACAGAGGCCCCGTTGCAGACGCTTCACATGGACGTGTGGGGCCCAGCCCGCGTCCGTGGACAGGGTCAGGAGCGCTACTTCCTGCTGGTGGTTGACGACTACTCGCGTTACACCACAATCTTCCCCTTGCGCAGCAAGGGTGAGGTCACTCAGGTGTTGATCGACTGGATCCGCGCAGCTCGTCTTCAGCTTCGGAGAAGCTTTGGCTCTGACTTCCCTGTCTTGCGTCTGCACTCGGACAGAGGCGGAGAGTTCTCCTCTGCCCTCCTGAGTGCCTACTGTCGTGTGCGAGGCATCCGTCAGACCTTCACGCTTCCGGACTCACCACAGCAGAATGGGATCGCTGAGCGCCGCATTGGCATGGTCATGGACGTCGCTCGTACGTCCATGATGCATGCGGCTGCTCCCCATTTTCTGTGGCCGTTTGCGGTCAGGTACGCTGCGCACCAGATCAACCTCCACCCCAGGGTCTCTCGACCGGAGACCTCCCCAGCCCTGCTGTGGACGGGGAAGGTTGGCGATGCGTCGGCGTTCCGGGTCTGGGGATCTCGGGCGTTTGTTCGGGACCTGTCTACGGACAAGCTGTCCCCTCGTGCTTCTCCCTGCGTCTTCCTGGGGTTCCCCCCCGACGCCCCTGGGTGGCAGTTTTACCACCCCACCTCTCGACGTGTTCTGTCCTCCCAGGACGTCACGTTCGACGAGTCGGTACCCTACTACCGCCTCTTCCCCTACCGCACTCCGTCCCTCCCCCCACCCCCGCTCTTCTTGGTACCAGGTCCCCCCCCAGTAGTCCCCCTTCCCCCTCAGGGTCCTGCCCCTTCAGGTGTGTCTCAGGTAGACGCGGTCGAGCCTGTCGAGGTCACTGGTGACTCCGGTGCTGCTGCGGGAGCTGAGCCTGGGGGTGCGGAGTCTAGGGGTGCTGAGCCTGGGGGTGCTGAGCCTGGGGGTGCGGAGTCTGGGGGTGCTGGGCCTGGGGGTGCTGAGCCTGGGGGTGCTGAGCCTTGGGGTGCTGTACCTGGGGGTGCTGTGTCTGGGGGTACTGAGCCTGGGGGTGCTGAGCCTGGGGGTGCTGAGCCTGGAGGTGCCGAGCCTGGAGGTGCTGTGCCTGGGGGTGCTTCGTCTCGCCGGGAGCCGCTCTCTCCACAGGAGCTGCGTGAGTGGTTTGCCCGGCGCTGGAGGCGTGCCGCTGGTGCTGGTGGTTCTTCGGCTGCGGAGGGCGCTGCTGCCACGCGACCTGGCGGTGCTCGTCCTGTGGGTGCTGGAGCTGCTGGGTCTGAGGGTTCTCCTGGAGCTGGTCCTGCTGAGGACGTTGGCGCTGAGCCTGCGGTAGGTGGTCCGACTGACGGTGCTCCTGGTGCTGCTGCTGGAGGTTCTGGAGCTTCTGGTGGTTCTGCTGGAGGTGCTGCTGGACTGGGTACTCCGGCCGGGGCTGCTGGTTCTGTTCCTGCTGTTTCTGGCGTCGCCGCGCGGTCTCGACCGTACTTCGTTCCGCTCCTGGAGCAGGTTCTTGGTCTTGCTCCTCCTCCTCCTCCCTTAGAGGGTCCGCAGCCTGTCCGGTCACAGCCACAGCTAGAGCCTGCCTCCCCTTTGCCTGCTCCTTCTCCCTACGCTGGTCCGACTGGAGGCCTTACTGAGCGTCGTGAGCCTGCGTCTCGTCCTGCGTCGCCTGTTCGTACTGAGCGCGCTAGTGGTCGCGGGTCGCGTCAGCGTCCTCCTCCTGTCCCTGGCACGCACCGGATGTCACTGCGTCCGTCCACTGCTCCTCTGCGTGCCCCTTTGCCTTCTCCTCCTGCTTCCTCTCTTCCTGCTCTTGCCGACCCGGAGTCGGACTCTCTTCGTGCTGCCAGTCCTACTGTCACGCGTCTCCTTGCTACAGCTGTCACTGACCCTTCCTTCGAGTCGTCTGCTGCGTCTGCCCTTGTCACTGAGCTTGTCGACTTTGCTGCGCGCTGTCGTCTCGACTACGCTGCTCGTCTTGTCGCTGAGTCTGAGTCCGCCTGTCCTCCGTCCGTCGGGGGTGAGTGTGCCCTTGGCACGGACGTCCTAGAGGACAGGCAGGAGGAGTTTCAGTGTCTAGCCGCTGCTTCACCTCGTCTCGCATCTGTACTGCTAGCCCCTGAGGGAGACCCGGATGCACTAGACATCCCGACTCCGCGTTCTTACGCGGAGGCCGTAGAGGGTCCCTACTCCTCTCAGTGGCAGGCAGCTATGGATGCAGAGATGGCTTCCTGGAAGTCCACAGGCACCTACGTTGACGCGGTTCCCCCTCCTGGGGCGAACATCGTCAGTGGCATGTGGATCTTCAGGGTGAAGCGGCCGCCGGGCTCGCTGCCTGTCTTCAAGGCGCGTTACGTGGCTCGTGGCTTCAGTCAGCGGCAGGGAGTTGACTACTTTCAGACCTTCTCTCCCACCCCGAAGATGACCACTCTTCGGGTGCTGCTGCACATTGCCGCTCAGCGCGACTACGAGCTTCACTCTCTCGACTTCAGCACTGCGTTCCTCCAGGGTAGCCTGCACGAGGAGATCTGGCTGCGCCGTCCGCCTGGCTTCACTGGGACTTTCCCTCCTGGCACCCAGTGGAGCCTCCGACGGCCAGTCTACGGTCTCCGCCAGGCACCGCGTGAGTGGCACGACACACTGAGGACTACGCTTGCGGCTCTTGGGTTTGCTCCTTCTACTGCTGACCCGTCGCTGTTTCTTCGCACCGACACTTCCCTGCCGCCGTTCTACATCCTCGTGTACGTCGACGACTTGGTCTTTGCCACAGCGGACACTGCTGGACTCGCCTACGTGAAGTCCGAGCTGCTGAAGAGACACACGTGCACAGACCTGGGTGAACTGCGCAGCTACCTTGGCTTGCAGATCACTCGGGACAGAGCACGCCGCACCATTACCCTGACTCAGTCACACATGGTGCAGCAGGTCCTTCAGCGCTTCGGCTTCACGTACTCCTCGCCTCAGGCCACTCCTCTGCCTACTCGCCACTCACTCTCAGCTCTGCCTTCGGATGAGTCCGTAGAGTCGAGTGGTCCGTATGCAGAGCTTGTTGGCTGCCTCATGTACCTGATGACCTGCACACGACCTGACCTTGCATACCCTCTGAGCATCCTTGCACGCTATGTTGCTCCTGGGAGACACCGACCAGAGCACATGGCTGCAGCGAAGAGGGTGTTGCGCTACCTGTGCAGTACGTCGGGCATGGGGCTAGTGCTTGGAGGGCGGAGTCCAGTGGTCCTTACTGGGCACGCAGACGCTTCTTGGGCTGACGACCAGGCTACGCAGCGGTCGTCACAGGGTTACACCTTCAGCCTTGGTTCCGGCTCTGTCTCGTGGCGGTCTACTCGCTCGTCTTCGGTTCTCGGCTCCAGCTGTGAGGCTGAGATCTACGCCGGGGCCATGGCTGCACAGGAGCTTCGCTGGCTCACCTACCTGCTGACTGACCTTGGAGAGCTGCCTCGTTCTCCTCCAGTGCTGTACGTAGACAACAAGGCCATGTTGGCCTTGTGTCGAGAGCAGCGCTTGGAGCACAGAACGAAGCACATTGCTCTCCGCTACTTCCTTGCTCGTGAGCTGCAGCAGCGTGGTCAGTTGCGACTTGCTTACGTGGCCTCTGAGGCCAACACTGCTGATGTGTTCACCAAGGCACTTGCGCCTTGCGACCATCAGCGCTTTTGTACCCAGCTGGGTCTTGTACCTGTCTTGCCTCACTTGCTCTCTTCTTGACTTTACTTGTATTTTGACATATATATACCTGCTCTTGCTTGTCTAGTTTTATATATATGTCTGTACTCTTGCATGTGAACTGGCCTCTGGCCTTGCTCTTGTGCTCGGACTGTGTGGTGACTTTGTGATCCACCCTGAGCTTGCTTTGCTTTACTTGACTGGTCTTGTGACCCCTTGTTCTCCCCCACTTTGCCTATGGGGGTGTGTCAGATTATTATAGCTGATGCATGTTTGTAGGCTATAGTGGGGTAGCACATATGGGGTACAGTTTGCTAGGGTTGTATTTGTACCCAACTCTGACTTAGTCCATTCATTCCTGTTCAGTTAGTTTCACACTTTTAATCAATTATTACTTTTGTGCTGGAAAATCGTAACTATCCGGTGCCTGACGGTCTATACGAGCTGCCTTCAGCAGTCTATACATGCTAATACCCATCATTGTCAAGTATTTGACGCTTTTACATTGAGACCGCCTTCAGTAGTCTCCGACATATATTATCAATTATCGGACAACACTGACATGTCTTGGCTTAGCCAGATCTAACTGATACATTTGTTGGAATTCAGCTTTATTTGGCGGCATATGGTGTATTCTGACACGTTGAGGCAATAGCAATCAATTGTCGTGATACTACGCACACACTTTGCGTCTATGCAAGCGTTTGCCTACCACTGATGTGATACGGAGCGTTCCACTCTACACAATACGTAGATCTTGTTCACAGCGGGTCGCTTATCCCGCTCTCTCTAATTCATACTCATTGATTTGGCTTGTTGACGACACATTATCGCTTTCTAACGGTAATGACCATGTTTAATAAGATTTCCCATACGACGGTTTGCGTAGAATAACTCCTACTTTGTACTAGGCATTTGATTGTCAGAACATTATAGCTTATATATTTGTGTAGGCCGGGGGATGTCCCATAGGGGGTACAACTCAATTAGGGTTTCCTATTTGTACTCACTTCGTTCATAGTCATTTCTATTCTCGTTCTATTCTTCTCATGGTATCGAGCAGGTTCCCCTGTGGGAACTGTGCTTAGGGCCCACCACTACTTAGATTGGAGACGCCCGTGAGCCGCCCGTGAGCCGCCCGTGCGCCGCGCGTGAGCCGCCCGTGAGCCGCCCGTGAGCCGTCCGTCCCGACGCCCGAGCCGCCCGTGCCACCTGCGTCACCCGATCCGCCCGAGCCGCCTGCGCAGCTGAGGAGCCGAGCCGCCCGAGCCGCCTGTGCCGCCCGAGCCGCCCGAGCTGCCTGAGCCGCCCGAGCCGCCCGAGCCGCCCGAGCCGCCCGAGCCGCCCGAGCTGCCCGAGTTGCCTGAGGAGCCGAGCTACTGGTCCTGTGGGGCTGCTGTTGCTACTGGGCCGGCAGAGTTGCTGTGTTGCCGTGTTGCTGTGCTGCTGAACTGCCCGACCCGTCCTGTCTGGTGAGACTGTCGACTGCTGTCATGGCCACCCCTAGTGTCCTGGCTTTTGACGCTGAGGGTCGCGCCATTGACTTTGAGGTCTGGGTCGACGACCTGCAGCTGTACTTGCAGTGCGATTCGGTAGATGACATTTCTCTCTTTGACTTTGTCTCTGGCGCTGTCCCTGCCCCTGCTGCTGATGCTGACCCCACTGTTCGCTCCAAGTGGGCCACACGCGATGCTGCTGCACGTCTTGCTGTGCGTCGCCACCTCCCTACCTCTGAGCGTGCCCACTTTAGTCAGTACAAGACTACACAGACCTTGTACGACGCTGTAGTTGCGCGCTACTCCTCCCCCTCCTCTCCTGCACTGAGCCGCCTCATGCTACCCTACCTCTTCCCTAACCTTGCTGCCTTTCCCACTATCGCTGACCTCATCACACACCTCCGCACTAGTGACACTTGCTACCGCGCTGCACTTCCTGCTGACTTCTGCGCCACGAACCCCCCTCCCATGTACATCACCCTCTACTTTCTAGTCACCCGTCTCCCTGAGTCCCTTCGTGTAGTTAGGGACCAGTTTCTCTCGGTCTGTCCCACCACCCTCACTGTCGACCTCCTCGAGAAGTCCTTGCTGGCGGCAGAGAATAGCATAGTCGCTGTAGGGGCCTCTCGTGGTGACCCTCGCACCCCCATCTTTGAGGGGTGTTCTCCTTCCCCCCTGTTACCCTCTGTCGCCTCTGCTGCTGCGGCCGACCTCGTTGGGCTAGAGTCGGTCGGTGCGGCGTCTGCCCCTAGCGGTAGGCGCCGCTCTGGCAAGGGCAAGGGGGGCAAGGGAGCGGGTGGAGCTAGCGGGGGCGGTGGCGGAGGAGGTGGGGGCGGCGGGGGGAGTGGGGGTGGCGGTGGAGGTGGTAGCGGGGGTGGGGGTACTAGTGGCGGCAGTGGAGGCGGAGGTGGCGGCGGCGGTGGCGGTGGGAGCGGCGGTGGCGGAGGTGGCGGCGGTGGGGGCGGGGGCGGGGGTGGCGGTGGTGGGGGTGGTCGGAGTGGCTCGTCGCAGCGGAGCGGCACTGGGGGTAGTCAGCGCCAGCAGCAGCAGCAGCCGCAGCAGCAGCAGTAGCAGCAGCAGCGTTCTCGTGACGTCCCCACCCCTCAGCAGCTCCATGAGTGGTACACGCAGCGTCAGCGTGGTGGGGCTTTTGGTCCCTGCACCTACGTCCTCCGCACCGGCGACCGCGCAGGTGAGCAGTGTGGGGGTGCCCACACCGCTCAGCGCTGCTTTGGCCGCCTGACGGACGCTTGGCGTCAGCAGTTCCCGGAGGCCTCTGAGATCCCCCGCTGGGGAGAGCTGTCTAGGGCTGGTGTAGCTATCTTTGATCTTGACTTTGATGCTATCCTTGCTGCCATGTATGCTGTGACAGTTAGTGATGAGGGTGATTGACACCGGTGTTTCCCGCCCGACCCGGGCAATGGTACTGCTGCTCTAGGTGCTAGTGAGGCTACTGCTCTCGGTGCCAGTGCGTCTGTGCTCTCAGGTGCTAGTGCGTCTGCGCTCTCAGGTACTAGTGAGTCTGCGCTCTCAGGTACTGTGTCGGCTTCGGCCTCCCACACCTTCACCCTTGACTCTGGGGCGTCTCGCTCCTTCTTTCGGGACCGCACCACACTCACGCCGCTTAGTCGGCCGGTTGCGGTGTCCCTGGCTGACCCCTCTGGGGGTCCTGTCCTGTCTCGTTTCTCCACTGTCCTCCCGTGTCCGGCGGCTCCCTCTGGCACCCTGACTGGTCTCTACCTCCCCTCGTTCTCTACGAACTTGGTGAGTGGTGCTGACCTTCAGGATGCGGGTGTCCACCAATTCACTCCTGCTCGTCAGCGGGTGACGCACTGCACAGAGGCTAGCACAGGCCGCCACCTGGCTACGTTTACACGTCAGCCAGGGTCGAGCCTGTACACACTGACCCTGGTCAGGTGTTCGCTGCAGCGTCCAGGTCTGGTCCTGAGTCTGCCCCCTGTTCGTGTCGCCGTCTGTCTCACGAGACCCTCCTCTGGCACCACCGCCTTGGCCACCCCTCTCTGCTTCGGCTCAAAGGCATGGCCTCCCGTCTTCTTGTGTCTGGTCTCCCCCGGTCCCTCCCTCCCCAGACCCTACTTTGGAGCCGCCCGGGCTTATATACTTTGACTGAGGGTCCTGAGCCTGGAGGTTCTTCGCCTGGAGGTTCTCCGCCTGGAGGTGTTTCGTCTCGTCGAGAGCCACTCTCCCCACATGAGCTGCGTGAGTGGTTTGCCCGGCGCTGGAGGCGTGCTGCTGGTGCTGGAGGTTCTTCGGCTGCTGAGGGTGCTGCTGCCGCGCGTCCCGGAGGTGCTCGTACTGGGGGTACTGGAGCTGCTGGGCCTAAGGGTTCTCCTGGAGCTGGTGCTGCTGAGGGTGTTGGCGCTGAGACTACCGCTGGCGGTCCGGCTGGCAGTGCTCCTGGTGCTGCTGGGGGTTCTGGAGCTACAGGAGGTGCTGCTGGAGCGGGTACTCCTACTGGGGGTACTGGTGCTGTCCCTGCTGTTTCTGGCGTCGCCACGCGGCCCCGACTATACTTCGTTCCGCTCCTGCAGCAGGTTCTTGGTCTTACACCTTCTCTTGGTCCTCCTCCTCCTCCCTTAGAGGGTCCACAGCCTGTCCAGTCACAGTCCCAGCTATAGCCTGCCTCTCCTTTGCCTGCTCCTTCTCCCTACGCTAGTCCGACTTGAGGTCTTACTGAGCGTCGTGAGCCTGCGTCTCGTCCTGCGTCGCCTGTTCGTACTGCGCGCACTAGTGGTCGCGGTTCGCGTCAGCGTCCTCCTCCTGTCCCTGGCACGCTCCGGATGTCTCTGCGTCCGTCCACTGCTCCTCTGCGTGCCCCTTTGCCTTCTCCTCCTGCTTCCTCTCTTCCTGCTCTTGCCGACCCGGAGTCGGACTCTCTTCGTGCTCCCAGTCCTACTGTCGCCCGTCTCCTTGCTACTGCTGTCACTGACCCTTCTCTTGAGTTCCAGTGTCTGGCCGCCGTTTCACCTCATCTCGCGTCTGTACTGCTCGCCCCTGAGGGAGACCCGGATGCACTAGACATCCCGACTCCGCGCTCTTACGCGGAGGCGATAGAGGGTCCCTACTCCTCTCAGTGGCAGGCAGCTATGGATGCAGAGATGGCTTCCTGGATGTCCACAGGCACCTACGTTGACGCTGTTCCCCCACCTGGGGCGAACATAGTCAGTGGCATGTGGATCTTCAGGGTGAAGCGGCCGCCGGGTTCTCCGCCTGTCTTCAAGGCGCGTTACATGGCTCGTGGCTTCAGTTAGCGGCAAGGAGTTGACTACTTTCAGACCTTCTCCCCCACCCCGAAGATGACCACTCTTCGGGTACTGCTGCACGTTGCTGCTCACCGTGACTACGAGCTGCACTCTCTCGACTTCAGCACTGCTTTCTTGAAGGGCAGCCTGCACGAGGAGATCTGGCTGCGTCGCCCACCTGGCTTCACTGGGTCTTTCCCTCCTGGTACCCAGTGGAGTCTTCGGCGTCCAGTCTACGGTCTCCGCCAGGCGCCACGTGAGTGGCACGACACATTGAGGACTACGCTGGCGGCACTTGGGTTTGCTCCTTCTACTGCCGACCCGTCGATGTTTCTGCGCACCGACACCTCTCTGCCGCCATTCTACATCCTCGTGTACGTCGACGACTTGGTCTTTGCTACAGCTGACACTGCTGGACTCGCTTATGTGAAGTCGGAGCTGCAGAAGAGACACACGTGCACAGACCTGGGTGAACTGCGCAGCTACCTTGGCTTGCAGATCACCCGGGACAGAGCACGCCGCACCATTACCCTGACTCAGTCACACATGGTGCAGCAGGTCCTTCAGCGCTTCGGCTTCACGTACTCCTTGCCTCAGGCCACTCCTCTGCCTACTCGCCACTCGCTCTCAGCTCTGCCTTCGGATGAGTCCGTAGAGTCGAGTGGCCCGTATGCAGAGCTTGTTGGCTGCCTCATGTACCTGATGACCTGCACACGACCTGACCTTGCATACCCTCTTAGCATTCTCGCACGCTATGTTGCTCCTGGGAGACACCGACCAGAGCACATGGCTGCAGCGAAGAGGGTGTTGCGCTACTTGTGCAGTACGTCGGGCATGGGGCTAGTGCTTGGAGGGCGGAGTCCAGTGGTCCTCACTGGGCACGCGGACGCTTCTTGGGCTGACGACCAGGCTACACAGCGGTCGTCACAGGGTTACACCTTCGGCCTTGGTTCCGGCTCTGTCTCGTGGCGGGCTACTCGCTCGTCTTCTGTTCTCGGCTCCAGTTGTGAGGCTGAGATCTACGCCGGGGCTATGGCTGCTCAGGAGCTTCGCTGGCTCACCTACCTGCTGACCGACCTTGGAGAGCCGCCTCGTTCTCCTCGAGTCCTGTATGTAGACAACAAGGCCATGCTGGCCTTGTGTCGAGAGCAGCGACTGGAGCACAGGACAAAGCACATTGCTCTCTGCTACTTTCTTGCTCGTGAGCTACAGCAGCGTGGACAGTTGCGACTTGCGTACGTGGCCTCTGAGGCCAACACTGCTGATGTCTTCATCAAGGCACTTGCGCCTTGTGATTATCAGCGCTGCTGCACGCAGCTGGGTCTTGTGCCTGTCTTGCTTCACTTGCTCACTTCTTGACCTTGCTTGTACCTTCACCTATATATACTCTTGTTCTTGCTTGCTTGACTCTTGTATATCTCTATTTATGATCTTGCATGTGAACTGGCCTTGTGGCCTTTGAACTTGTGCTCGGAATGTGTGGTGACTTTGTGATCCACCCTGAGCTTTGCTTTGCTTAGCTTGACTGGTCTTGTGACCCCTCGTTCTCCCCCACTTTGCCTACGGGGGTGTGTCAGAACATTATAGCTTATATATTTGTGTAGGCTATAGTGGGGTATCCCATAGGGGGTACAACCCAATTAGGGTTTCCTATTTGTACTCACTTCGTTCATAGTCATTTCTATTCTCGTTCTATTCTTCTCATTGATTTCGAAACGAAACGAGGCCTCCTCATATTCCTCCATTTCTCTATCCCTATGCACGCAGTGCCACTGTACTTCCACGGATGGCATCATCAATCATGCATGCTTTTCGCTGCAATAATGCATTGCACAACGTGCACCCACAACTAAATTTTCGACATTGGTTGTTTCAACGATAATATATCCACATGTCAATAGCATTCCATTGTGTGAACTGGCTACGCGAGCGATACCATGTATGGCACATATGGTATGGCAATTTTATGTACATGTTTCACTACTTCTCGAGGTTGCAGTCACATGCCCTCATCTTTAGCCTCATCCCTCGTGACTGCATCGCATTGGGTTCTGTGTCATTGTCATTATATGGCCAAATCGTTCAACATGCTAACTATTTGGCAACAAGGTGTCATTTGGGTTATGATGCACCTGTCAGATCCACATGCTTTGGGACAAGTGCAACAATGTGCTAAAGCATACAAGTAGCCGTACTCTAAGAGCGTGTTCCTATCCTCGTATCAAGATAACCTCGTATCAGGCTCACACTGAAATTTCCCCTAAACCCAAAACCTCTCGCTAGTTTTACCAGGCAAAAACAACATTCTTTATACGAGGTTTCCTTATATGAGGCCGTAGGAACACGCTCTAAATTGTCGGAATCCCAGCCACTAACCACTGGGATAAAAGAGCTTATTTACGTAGCGGGTGAGTGCGCTCATAACCGCCCAGGCCGTCGTACCTGTAACCCTTCCTTAGGATTGATTGGGGATCACCAGTGGACCTCTAACATAAAAAAGAGCCAATAATACGTGCATGCTTGCAATTGACCACCCTGTATTGACGTCACCTTGTGCTATGTACAACATTGGTACTCATTTGAACTTGAACAGCTACGGTTAAGTCACTTCCCGACGTACCGCTGACGTCCTCGCCCTCTTCAGATGCCGTAAGCCCCCGGATAGAAGCGCAGGCCTTGGATAAGCGCCGGCGCTTATAAAAGGATGAGGGCGCTTATATCCGGTCCTCGATTATAAGCGCACCCCTGAAGGCTTACGGATTATAAGCGCCACCCTTTTTTTCTAACTATAATTTTACTGAATTCATCGTAACGAAACTCAACATCTCCATTCCCACATTTTGAATTTCGATGCCCTTCACCCTCGCTCGGCTCACTGCCAGCGCGTCCAGTCAGAATGAGCTGTCAGGGGTGCACGTTGACTCATTCTGACTGTGTGTGTTGGCAGGGAATCAATCCGTGCCAGCTTGCAAGCGAGATTCTCAATCGCAACCCTGTATAGTTTTGACTCGATTCAACTCGCGAGAACGGGATCTACAGTTTGGTGTACAAACGAAATTTTTTATATATGTTATTATATAAGCCCGGGCACTTATAAAAATCCTCGATTATAAGCCCACCCCCTAAAAAAACGTGTTTTTTTATAACCCCAGGGGCGCTTCTATCCGGGGGCTGACGGTAACTGGCGAACATCCTGGAAATGCTGCTAAATGGTCTTACTTTATATTTAAGATGAACGACACCCTGCATGGTCTTCGCGATTTTCGTACGATGGTGTTTTAGAGCCTTTATCAGCTCAATTCGTAGAGCACATAATACCTCATTCGTCGTTCCCAACATTTTGTTGAAACTGTGTTCCACCAGAAGTACGACTTGAAGTTGCAATATTCAAATTTTGCCGCTACATGTGCACCTAATGTCTCGAATGACCTATGACGACTGCTCTGCAGACTCCTTGAAGAGTCTTGTCTTAATATGAGAAATTTTAAAAATACATTTTCAAATTTGAAGATTATGACAAGACTTGTAAAGGAGGTTGCAGTAAGAAGTCACAACTCCTTTATCTCGTGGCAGGTCCACGTGTTGAGAATAGAACGAGAATGAATGAACTATGAATGAAGTGAGTACAAATAGGAAACCCTAACTGGGTTGTACCCCCTATGGGATACCCCACTACAGCCTACACAATAGTATAAGCTACATATATGTTCTGACACACCCCCATAGGCAAAGTGGGGGAGAACAAGGGGTCACAAGACCAGTCAAGCAAGACAAAGCAAAGCTCAGGGTGGATCACAAAGTCACCACACAGTCCGAGCACAAGAGCAAGGCCAAAGGCCAGTTCACATGCAAGAGTACAAACATATATATAAAGCTAGACAAGCAAGAGCAGGTATATATATGTCACAGTACAAGTAAAGTCAAGAGGAGAGCAAGTGAGGCAAGACAGGCACAAGACCCAGCTGGGTGCAGAAGCGCTGATGGTCACAAGGCGCAAGTGCCTTGGTGAAGACATCAGCAGTGTTGGCCTCAGAGGCCACGTACGCAAGCCGCAACTGTCCACGGTGCTGTAGCTCATGAGCAAGGAAGTAGCGAAGAGCAATGTGCTTCGTTCTGTGCTCCAGACGCTGCTCTCGACACAAGGCCAGCATGGCCTTGTTGTCTACGTACAGCACTGGAGGAGAACGAGGCGGCTCTCCAAGGTCAGTCAGCAGGTAGGTGAGCCAGCGAAGCTCCTCAGCAGCCATGGCCCCTGCGTAGATCTCAGCCTCACAACTGGAGCTGAGAACCGAAGACGAACGAGTAGCCCGCCACGAGACAGAGCCGGAACCAAGGCTGAAGGTGTAACCCTGTGACGACCGCTGCGTAGCCTGGTCGTCAGCCCAAGAAGCGTCCGCGTGACCTGTAAGGACCACTGGACTGCGCCCTCCAAGCACTAGCCCCATGCCCAACGTACTGCACAGGTAGCGCAATACCCTCTTCGCTGCAGCCATGTGCTCTGGTCGGTGTCTCCCAGGAGCAACAAAGCGTGCAAGAATGCTCAGAGGATATGCAAGGTCAGGTCGTGTGCAGGTCATCAGGTACATGAGGCAGCCAACAAGCTCTGCATACGGGCCACTCGACTCTACGGACTCATCCGAAGACAGAGCTGAGAGCGAGTGGCGGGTAGACAGAGGAGTGGCCTGAGGCGAGGAGTACGTGAAGCCGAAGCGCTGAAGGACCTGCTGCACCATGTGTGACTGAGTCAAGGTAATGGTGCGGCGTGCTCTCTCCCGAGTGATCTGCAAGCCAAGGTAGCTGCGCAGTTTACCCAGGTCTGTGCACGTGTGTCTCTTCAGCAGCTCGGACTTCACGTAGGCGAGTCCAGCAGTGTCCGCTGTGGCAAAGACCAAGTCGTCGACGTACACAAGGATGTAGAACGGCGGCAGTGAAGTGTCGGTGCGCAGAAACAGCGACGGGTCAGCAGTAGAAGGAGCAAACCCAAGAGCCGCAAGCGTAGTGCTCAGTGTGTCGTGCCACTCACGCGGTGCCTGGCGGAGACCGTAGACTGGCCGTCGGAGGCTCCACTGGGTGCCAGGAGGGAAATTCCCAGTGAAGCCAGGTGGACGGCGCAGCCAGATCTCCTCGTGCAGGCTACCCTGCAGGAACGCAGTGCTGAAGTCGAGAGAGTGAAGCTCGTAGTCGCGCTGAGCGGCTATGTGTAGCAGCACCCGAAGAGTGGTCATCTTCGGGGTGGGAGAGAAGGTCTGAAAGTAGTCAACTCCCTGCCGCTGACTGAAGCCACGAGCGACGTACCGCGCCTTGAAGACAGGTGGAGAGCCTGGCGGCCGCTTCACCCTGAAGATCCACATGCCACTGACGATGTTCGCCCCAGGAGGGGGAACCGCGTCAACGTAGGTGCCTGTGGACTTCCAGGAAGCCATCTCTGCATCCATAGCTGCCTGCCACTGAGAGGAGTAGGGACCCTCTACGGCCTCCGCGTAGGAGCGCGGAGTCGGGATGTCTAGTGCATCCGGGTCTCCCTCAGGAGCAAGCAGTACAGACGCGAGATGAGGTGAAGCAGCAGCCAGACACTGTAACTCCTCCTGCCTGTCCTCTAGGACGTCCGTGCCAAGAGCACACTCACCCCCGACGGACGGAGGACAGACAGACACAGACTCAGCAACAAGACTAGCAGCGTAGTCTAGACGACAGCGAGCAGCAAAGTCGACGAGCTCAGCGACAAGAGCAGACGCAGCAGTGGACTCAAAAGAGGGGTCAGTGACGACAGTAGCAAGGAGACGCGTGACAGTAGGACTGGCAGCACGAAGGGAGTCCGACTCAGGGTCGGCAAGCGCAGGAAGAGAGGACTCAGGAGGAGAGGGCAAAGGGGCACGCAGAGGAGCAGTGGACGGACGCAGAGACATCCGGTGCGTGCCAGGGACAGGAGGAGGACGCTGACGCGAACCGCGACCACTAGCGCGAGCAGCACGAACAGGCGACGCGGGACGAGACGCAGGCTCACGACGCTCAGCAAGACCTCCAGTAGGACCAGTGTAAGGAGAGGGAGCAGGCAGTGGGGAGGAAGGCTCCAACAGTGACTGCGACTGGACAGGCTGTGGACACTCTACCAGAGGAGAAAGACCAAGAACCTGCTGAAGGAGCGGAACGAAGTACGGCCGAGGCCGCGCGGCAGCTCCAGGCTCAGCAGGGACAGCACCAGCACCCTCAGCGGCAGGACCTCCAGTAGCACCAGCAGCAGAACCACCTCCAGGACAGACAGCTGGAGTCTCAGCACCAACACCTCCAGCAGCTCCAGCCCCAGTAGGACCCGCAGGCCCAGCAGCTCCGGGACCGGCGGCACCAGCACCCTCGACGGTCGAAGAAGCTCCAGCTCCGGTAGTACGCCTCCAGCGGCGAGCAAACCACTCGCGCAGCTCTTGTGGAGAGAGGGGCTCCCGCCGAGACGCAGCACCAGGAGAAACCCCAGGCTCAGTAGCCCCAGACGCAGTACCCCCAGGCTCAGCAGCTCCAGACGTAGCACCCCCAGGCTCAGCAGCTCCAGACCCAGCACCCCCAGGCTCAGCAGCTCCAGACTCAGCACCCCCAGACTCAGCACCCCCTAGCTCAGCAGCTCCAGGCACAGCACCCCCCGGCTCAGCACCCCCAGGCCCAGCACCCTCCGCAGTAGCACCCCCAAGCTCGGCACCCCCGCACACAGCACCCCCAGAGTCAGCACCCCCAGGCTCAGCACCCGCAGCAGCACCAGAGTCACCAGTAACCTCGACCGGGTCAACTGCGTCTACCTGGGACACACCTGAGGGGGCAGGAACCTGAGGGGGGAGGGGGTCTACCGGGGGGGGAACCGGCACAAGGAAGTCCGGTGGCGGGGGAAGGGAAGGAGTGCGGTAGGGGAAGAGGCGGTAGAAGGGGACTGACTCGTCGAACGTGACGTCCTGGGAGGACAGAACACGACGAGAGGAGGGGTGGTAGAACTGCCACCCTGGAGCGTCAGGGGGGAAGCCAAGGAAGACACAGGGAGCAGCACGAGGGGACAGCTTGTCCGCAGACAAGTCGCGGACAAATGCCGAGATCCCCAGACACGGAACGCAGACGCATCGCCAACCTTCCCCGTCCACAGCAAGACTGGGGACATCGCAGGCCGAGAGACCCTGGGGTGAAGGTTGAGCTGATGCGCCGCGTACCGAACCGCAAACGGCCACAGAAAATGGGGGGCAGCCGCATGCATCATGGACGTACGAGCGACATCCATGACCATGCCAATGCGGCGCTCAGCAATCCCATTTTGCTGTGGAGAGTCCGGAAGCGTGAAGGTCTGGCGGATCCCCCGTGCACGACAGTAGTCTCGCAGAAGGCGAGAGGAGAACTCCCCGCCTCTGTCCGAGTGCAGACGCAGAACAGGAAAGTCCGAGCCGAAGCTCCTCCTGAGCTGGAGACGAGCCTCGCGGATCCAGTCGATCAGCACCTCAGTGACAGCACCCTTGCTGCGCAAGGGGAAGACTGTGGTGTAACGCGAGTAGTCGTCAACCACCAACAGGAAGTAGCGCTCGTGACCCTGCCCACGGACGGGGGCTGGGCCCCACACGTCCATGTGAAGTGTCTGCAGAGGAGCCTCTGTCGGGGGGAACAGGGAGGAGTGAGGAGCAGCCCGGAGGCGCCCCTCGACACAGGGGACACAGGAAGGTCCTGGCCCCGAAGGAAGGGGAGGGAGAGACTGGGGAAGACCAGAGACAAGGACACGGGAAGCCATGCTCCGAAGACTGGGCAAGGAGGGGTGGCCCAGACGGTGGTGCCACAGGAGGGTCTCGTGAGACAGAAGGCGACACGAACAGGGGGTAGACTCAGGGCCAGACCGGGACGCAGCAGCAAAGACCTGACCTGACGCAGCTACCTGACCAGACGCAGGGACAGGAGGAGACGTAGTGGTCAGGGTGTAGAGGCTCGACCCCGGCCGACGCGAGAACGTGGCCAGGTGCCGGCCTGTGCGTGCGTCCGTGCAGTGGGTCACCCGCTGACTCGCAGGAGTGAACTGGTGAACCCCCACATCCTGCAGGTCCGCACCACTCACCAAGTTCGTCGAGAACGAGGGAAGGTACAGACCAGACAGGGTGCCCGAGGGGGCAGCCGGACATGGGAGGACAGTGGAAAAGTGAGAGAGGACAGGACCCCCAGAGGGGTCAGCCAGGGAGACTGCAACCGGCCGACTAAGCGGCGTGAGGGTGGTGCGGTCTCGAAAGAAGGAGCGAGAAGCCCCGGAGTCAAGTGTGAAAGTGAGGGAGGACGTAGGCGACGCAGTACCTGAGAGCGCAGTCTCACCAGTACCTGAGAGCGCAGACGCACTGGCACCTAGAGCAGCAGCCTCACAAGCAACTAGCGCAGTAGTACCAATGCCCGGGTCGGGCGGGAAACACCGGTAACAGTCACCCTCCTCACTAATAGTCACAGCATACATAGCAGCAAGGATAGCATCAAAGTCAAGATCAAAGATCGCTACACCAGCCCTAAGAAGCTCATCCCAGCGGGGGATCTCACTAGCCTCAGGGAACTGCTGACGCCAAGCGTCCGTCAGGCGGCCAAAGCAGCGCTGGGTGGGGTGGGCACCCCCACACTGCTCACCCGCGCGGTCGCCGGAACGAAGGACGTAGGCACACGGACCAGCACCCGCACCCCTCTGACGCCGAGCGTACCACTCACGGAGCTGCTGGGGCGGAGGGATGTCCTGCGAACGCTGCTGCTGCTGCTGCTGCGGGCGCTGACCACCACCACCGCCGCTCCGCTGCTGGGTACCACCCCGACCAGCTCCACCCCCTCCGCCACCACCGCCTCCTCCTCCGCCCCCTCCACCGCCTCCACCGCCACCGCTACCGCCACCACCACCGCTGCTGCCACCTCCGCCGCCTCCGCCGCCGCTGCCACCACTACCACCACCACCCCCTCCACCACTCCCGCCGCCACCCCCACTCCCTCCGCCGCCTCCACCGCCACCTCCACCGCCCCCTCCAGCTCCACCCGCGCCCTTGCCCCCCTTGCCCTTGCCAGAGCGGCGTCGCCCACTAGGGGCAGACGCCGCGCCGACCGACTCAAGACCAAGCAGGTCGGCAGCAGCAGCAGAGGCAACAGAGGGCAGTAGGGGGGAAGGAGAGCACCCCTCAAAGATGGGGGTGCGAGGGTCACCCCGAGAAGCTCCTACAGCGACGATGCTCTTCTCCGCCGCGAGGAGGGCCTTCTCAAGGAGGTCGACAGTGAGGGTGGTGGGACAGACTGCGAGAAAGTGGTCCCTGACTACGCGAAGAGAGTCAGGGAGGCGCGCGACTACGTAGTAGAGAGTGATGTACATGGGGGGGGGGTTCTTGGCACAGAACTCAGCAGGAAGGGCAGCGCGGTAGCGAGTGTCACTAGTGCGGAGGTGTGTAATGAGGTCAGCGACAGTGGGAAAGGCAGAGAGGTCAGGAAAGAGGTAGGGAAGAATGAGACGGCTCAGTGCAGCAGTGGCAGGGGAAGAGTAGCGCGCAACTACAGCGTCGTACAGGGTCTGAGCACTCTTGTACTGACTAAAGTGCGCGCGCTCAGAGGTAGGGAGGTGGCGACGCACAGCAAGACGTGCAGCAGCATCGCGGGTAGCCCACTGAGAGCGCACAGTGGGATCAGCATCAGCAGCAGGGGCAGGAGAGGCGCCAGAAGTGAGGTCAAAGAGAGAAAGGCCGTCTGCTCTATCGCACTGCAAGAACAGCTGCAAGTCGTCGACCCAGACCTCAAAGTCAATGGCGCGACCCTCAGCGTCAAAAGCGAGGACACTAGGGGTAGCCATGACAGCAGTAGACGGTCTCACCAGACAGGACGGGTCGGGCAGCGCAGTAGCACAGCAGCACAACCGGCTCAGCAGCAACAGCAGCCTCGCAGGACCAGCGGCTCGGCTCCTCAGGCGGTGCAGGCGGCTCGGGCGGCTCGGGCGGCTCGGGCGGCTCAGGCGGCGCGGGCGGCTCGGGCGGCTCGGCTCCTCAGTTGCGGAGACGGCTCGGGCGGCTCAGGTCGCACGGCGGCTGGCGGGCGGCGTGGGGGGCCGGGACAGCGTCGTGCAGCAGGGACGGGAGAGCGCGGCCGGGACGGGCGGCACAGGGCGGCTCGGGACCGGGTCGGGCGGCGCGCGGGCGGTGAGGGGCCGGGACGGGCGCGTGTGGGTGGCTAGGGGCCGGGACGGGCGTTCGAGGGCGGCGAAGGGCCGGGACGGGTTCGCGTGGGTGGCTAGGGGCCGGGACGGGCGCTCGAGGGCGGCTAAGGGCCGGGACGGGCTCGCGTGGGCGGCTAGGGGCCGGGACGGGCGCGCGTGGGTGGCTGGAGGCCGGGACGGGCGGCGCGCAGGTGGCGAGGGGCCGTGACGAGCGGCGCGCGGGCGGCTGTGGGCCTGAACGGGCGGCGCGTGCGCGTCTGGGAGCCCTGACGGGCGGCGCGCTGGCGGCTAGGGGCCTGAACGGGCGGGCGCGCTGGCGGCTAGGGGCCTGAACGGGCGGGCGCGCTGGCGGCTAGGGGCCTGAACGGGCGGGCGCGCTGGCGGTTAGAGGCCTGAACGGGTGGGCGCGCTGGCGGCTAGGGGCCTGAACGGGCGGGCGCGCTGGCGGCTAGGGGCCTGAACGGGCGGGCGCGCTGGCGGCTAGAGGCCTGAACGGGCGGCGCGCTGGCGGCTAGGGGCCTAAACGGGCGGGCGCGCTGGCGGCTAGGGGCCTGAACGGGCTGCACGCGAGCGGCTAAAACCCTGACGGGCGGCGCGTGGGCGGCTAAGGGCCGGGACGGGCGGCGCGCAAGCGGCTAGGTGCCTGAACGGGCGGGCGCGGGCGGCTAGGTGCCGAGACGGGCGATGCGCGGGCGGCAAAAGGCGGCTCGCGCGGGCGTCTAGGGGGCCGCAGGGCAGGCCAAAAAGGAGAGAGCAAGGGCCCGGAGCGCGCTCCGGGCAGAAAAAAAAAAGTTTTGAAGGTGGTGGGCCCTAAGCACAGTTCCCGCGGGGGAACCTGCTCGATACCATGTTGAGAATAGAACGAGAATGAATGAACTATGAATGAAGTGAGTACAAATAGGAAACCCTAACTGGGTTGTACCCCCTATGGGATACCCCACTATAGCCTACACAATAGTATAAACTACATATATGTTCTGACACCACGGACCTGCCACCTAGTCCAATTCATTTCTAGATCTACATCTAGAACCCGCCCATCCCACCCTTTAGATAGTTTCCATTGATTTACACATTAGATTCGTGTCGATACTGGTAGCGCTTAGATCATAATCATTTTTGTAATTTGCATTCTAGTGTGCTGTATGGTTGAGATCTGAAATGCTATGATTCTACGACTGCTCTGCAGACTCCTTGAAGAGTCTTGTCTTAATATGGCTGATTTCTCTTATTTTCAGCAAAACGTTTTGTACCAACTCTGATTTTTCAGTCTAGGCCAAAACGAATCTGAGGCCCTGAAGGACACACAACTGACTCGACATTGAGCAGTTGCCCAAGCGCACTGTATCGAACCGCAACAGTAAAACAGTTTAATTATATCTCTTCGTATCCCTTGTACTCATATATAAACCTTTGTACTTGCTTGTTTTAATCAACTTACTTTGCCCTCACATACCAGCGCAAGGTGGTTCAAGGACTTCATTTAAATGCTTCCCCTACTACATCACTCTACCCAGAGTTTAACCCTACCAAAGATCCTGAGGGCAGGGCTGACGTTTCAAATTAGGCCTCCCTGAATCCGGGAAAAAAATTCCCCCTGTATTATGGGTGCACATTTTTCAGAAAAACATCACCCTGATTGCTCAGTGTTGGGAAGTTTTTTAGTCTGATTGCTCAGGGTTGAGAAGTCAGGATCAGGGTTAGTAACGCGCTGTGCATTATCGAAACTTGGTATGGTTCGGATATTTAGATCTTGTGTGGATTTGATGACCAATCAAATTGGACGACCATTCGTTCTTCAGATTTCTGGTTGCGCACTGTATGTGGCTGGTGATTTGGACCCGAGTTGACTGGTCACATCACAACACCAGCGTCAAACTGTAGCAAACTCGCGTTGACAAAGTGCATTCGCGCCGTACAGTACAGAGCAACAGATTCGCCCAATCACAGAGAAACGGCCCTTGCACAACAGCCGCTGTCAGAGCACAACCATTTCGACCAATCACAGCAACATATATCTGGCATTGCAGATTCGGCCGATCTCGATGGTGGGTGGGTGTATTTAGACGAAATTTCCGAGAAGTTTTGTTTCGATAAAGTGGGGGAAGGGGGATTCCGCACATGGGGGGTGCTGCGATGCGATCAATCCGAAGGCGAGGTTATCGAGAGGAAATTTCGGAGAAACTTTCTCTCGATAATGTCTCATTCGCGGGGTCCACAGACGTCGTACTCTGTAATGACAGAGTCCGTAAAAAGACTACTCTGAGCGTGTATACAAAATTTCAGGGCCCGCTAAATCGTTTGTCTGAATGGATCAGTGTTCACAAGGCGTAAATTCTGAGACTGCAGGGACCACAAGGTGAGAAGTCTGAAATCACCCTGAAATCAGGGTAATTACCCTGATAAAATCAGCCCTGCCTAAGGGGCACTCAGGCCAACACTAGTATGGTTTTTAATTAGTTGCCCATTTATAGATATTTGTTACTGTTAAGTTCTTCAGTAGAGCGTATAAAGAGTGATTTTCTGTATTTAGTGTAGAAAAACCCTGTTATAAAGATGCATGGTTCCGATATAGCACAAACGAATCATCGAGCTTTTATACACTGTGTACCAGTCTCAATAGAGGACGCGCTATTTCAGTTCTTAACCCATGGCTCAAATCTCGCGTCCTCCCATCCCACAGGACGTCCCTAACTTCTTCAAGCACAAGAGGAAGATCGCATGCTGCCATCACAGGCTGTGGTCAACTGGACACCGTCTAAATGGATTATCTTGACATGCTCACACGCATTACATAAACAAAGCAGATTTACACGGTGCGCTGCTAAGGAGAGAAGCCCCCACGAAAATCGCACACCAGAAAGAAAGCCCATAAACACCCACTAACCCCCATCCCCCAATGGGATGGGCCATTTTCAACCATCGCTCTGCCATGGAAAAATATTTATCCAGCGTTCCAGCCTGGAATCACGCCTATATTGATAAGCAGATATTAAATGGCTGTCAGATCGCACTCGCTCCCCACTTGCGACATTTGTCTGAAGCGCATCTTTTGATCCGGAACGAAGGTGGAGCCGCACAGCTGGCCCTGGCTGTCGATGTGCGGCACGGCCTTGAGCATGCGGTCAGGGTGCTCGTAGCTGTTCAGTCCTGCTGCCGTGGAGAAGTAGCATCCTGCACGGGGAAAGGGTCGACAAGATATAGGTTAGAAGCTGAGCGGCACGGATTGAAGGGCGATATAAATCTGCAATGAGAAAAGATCCCCCCATGACCAGCGAAGGGATGGCAAAATTAGGACTTCGTACCCTTGGGGAAGGGAGCGAACGAACGTCCACAGTTCTTCCGGAGCGTGTCGCACTTATCCGAGATAGCCAGAACCGAGTCCTTGCACAGACCCCAGTACAACGGCCGCTTCCCATACGCATCCTGAGAGACAAACACCTTCTTCTGCTTCTGGTCGTACAGCACGAACGAAAACGGACCCCGGAACTCCGAAAGGGCGTGTTCAACGGTGCAGGGGGCTCTATCACGCAGAGTCTTGTACACCTCGATTACGAACGCGGCCTCGCAGATCCGGTACCGGGTGAGACCGTACGCTACCCGCATTTGCGGGAGGTTCTCGAGGTTGCCGACGAAGGTGCAGAAGATGTCGTCGCACGAGGCGAATTGTCTGAAAGGCAGAACATTATCGATATAGAAACGAATCAATTCATGCAGGCCAACTCGCGCTGGTAACAACATTTTGCGAAGATAACGAACGCTGCCATTATCGTGCGGCCTGTCAAACTGTGATGCTGAAGAGATGCAACGACCTCGAGGGTTGTAGAAAAACCGGCAGTAGCTATTACCTGCCGCCGTCCCCTGTAAAGGCAATCTCGAGGTTGTCATCAAAGTGCAGCACTGTAGCCGAGGAATTGCTCTTCATAAAATCTCCGACAGCGGCACTTCCGGAGTGAACGTTAGCGGGATCTGCTGCGTCGGCGAGAGCGCACTGAAGCTCGGGCTGGCTGGGAGCCACACCCTTGTGGAAGATGGCAAACATGGTGTTAGGATTTAGAATCGACGACGAATCAGCCTTCACGTAAATAACGGAGGCTCAGATCAAGCCTGACTTTGCGTCAGTGCCTGGGAAAGTCGTAGCGTCGTTTGCTCGGCACGAACAGAGAACGCCGTTCTGATGCGAGCAGAGGAACGGGAGGTTGCAGAAGCTGAAATCAATTTCAGCTTTACTGAATGTGAACCTCCGTTTCCAGCTGGACACTGGAGTAGCAGAAGATGTTGAGAAAAGCAATGGGACCTCGATTGTGTTTTTCTGACACAAATGTTGGAATATAATTGACGAGACGACACCGCTCGTTACTGGGAGACTCGACCAAGGAGAGTCGAGAACACCGCGGCGCGAGTCATTCGGCCCAGACGAGTCAGCAGGAGCAATCTGTACCACAGACGAGGGTCAATCAACTAAGTCTCTTCCCATGTGCTTGAGCAACGTCGAGGGGAGGGATGGACAGCCCAGGACGAGGGTGGAGGGAAGAGGACGAGGGCGTGTTCTTTTCAACATCAAGGTTGGTGTGAGGATTTTCAACGGTTAGGATACAAAGGTGGCGGCAGAATGCTGACGTGACACAATGATATCTGTTGATCTAGTGACACTGAAGGAGCAGATGTGCGGGCTTCGTGTCACGTGAGGTCGAGCGGTGAGGTAATGATGTATGGGAAGCGAGGGTTGTGTGAAGACGTTATGGACTCGTAGGAGGGGGGCGTGTTACAGGAGGATGGACTGCCACGCATTTGCCATCCTGTCCTGCTTGCAGCCAATAAAAGGACGCGCGCTTCGTCTGGCACGTACTAATGCACCATCCCAAGAGTGGCTGGATGATGAGTCGGTGATGCGCTGTATGGGATCAAATGCACTGATTTTGGGGGCTTCGCGTTTCGGTGAGGCGGGCTGAGTCGACTAGCTCTGTCAAAAATGAGTCACGCAAATGGGATTCTGGCGTGGCACGCCTAAGATATACAAGTGCTCTGCATCTGCCAGCGAGGGGTTGACCCGGCAGCCAGTGCTTTTGGGCCTTCGCACGCGTGGACAAGCGATGCTGTTGCGGTCTGTTTGGACAACCTCCACATGTGGATCCCCCTGACCTGGACGTGGGCGATTCCTTGTCACGTTTAGCGTGGCAGTGACCAAGGGAGAATTTCTCCAGACCCGGAAACGGTGATTTGCCGTTGCACACGTGGCGTCGAATTGCTACCGTGGTCGGACAATTCGATGATAATTGCTCGAGTGGTCTTGCCAGAGGTTTCCTCTGGCTTTTTTTTTATCCGGCACATTACCCAAAACCGGTTTTTAGCCCTGCTTTTCTTACATCGTTCGTGTCTCTTCCCGCAAAAACGTGGCGTGTGGATTTCCGCCCGAAATTTTAGGCTGGGTGACGTGCGCGAGGGCGGCCACGTCACCGCTCGAATACACGACAATAATCAACACAGTCATCTTGGGCGAACAGTCGCGTTCATTTTCGGTCCAATTCTTGACCAATCCGCGCATAGAGATATGAATCCCCGATCATATACTCAGTTGCACGACTGTCCACACGCGCGACCAATTACTGAGCGCGTCTGATTGGTCAATTTTATGCGCGGGGCCTTTTCTGACCTTGCGCGTCCAATCAGGCGCGCTCATATAGGGTCACGCCCATATGAGATCGCGCTACTGGAAATGGATTATTTGTTTAAACTGACGAATCCTACAAAAGGTACACACGCCGAAACAAAACCTGTGGCCATTTAGAGTCAAATTGAAACGCTACGTCAATATCCCGCGCATTTTTTAAAAAAGTGATGCAACACACCTCACACACCCTATTCTGTCGTCGTTTTAGGGTTGACATCCTACTGTGTTCCCGTAACTCTTCTAGGAGGTAATTCAGTTGGAACATTTCTACTAGCCGCAATGGGTTCGTCATCTAATACTACTAATACAGAGTACGACTCAGGCGACAAAGATACGAAGTTTTGTTTTGTTGGCACTGGAGAGCCCAAGCAGAGTGATATGTACCGTGCATTGCTCCGAAACATGACGGATGAAGATAATCATTCGCCACCATTAGTGATAAACGATCGAGCCCCGTTGTGTGAAGGTCAACTGTACTCCTCGAAGAAATTCCTGTACGAGGCGTTGGAAGATTATTCCGTAGCCCACAACTTCGGTTTTAGGGTTTCAGAGAGTAGGCCAAACAGAGCCCGCACTATATGCATGAGTCACCATGAGCGACGTAAACCAGCTTGCAAGTGGCGGTGTGAGTACTCGACTGACGGAGCGGGTGGGTTTTGGCGTGTTGATAAACTGTCCGCCCCAACATCTCATTGTTGCTCACCCGTTGATCGGGACCGCTACGTGAACCACACTACAAATAAAGTAGCTTATCTACAGCGTCATCATGGGAACCTTGTCCACGCCGCTCCACATCACCCTCCCGGGACTTACAAGGATCAGATTGCGTCGACCGGCGGTCCTGACATCAATTATCATCAATCTTGGAGGTAAGTATTATATCATTCTATTGTGGTTCCCAACCTTCCATCTCATCCGTGTACCATAAAGAAATGTTCATGATTACCCACACAATGTCTCTCATGTTCGTGCTACATGCCTATACTGTCTTGCACGTTATCACCAATCATCGCAGGCTCAAGGAAAAGATGTTGAAGGAGCGGTTTGGAGATTGGAAAACATCGTTTCGTTACATCCCTCGCCTGTTGGAACGCTTCAGGTCGATTGACCCTGAATCAACGCTCGACCTTGTGACGAAGGATCACGCTTTCTTCCGTGCTTTTGCCGCCCCATCGGCATCGAAAACTGCCCTAAGGTTCTGCCGACCGGTCATTAGTATGGATGGCACGTTTCTCATTCGGGCACAGCATGCTACGCTCTTGGTTGCAGCTGCTAAGGATGGGAATAACCAGCTTGTTCCACTCGCGTACGGCCTATGCGAGAGTGAGAATAAGGACAGTTGGAAGTGGTTTTGTGAGAACTTGTTGAAGCATATTCCATCTTGGCCAACCACACAGAATGCCTCCCTTATTAGTGACCGCGACAAGGGGTTGATTCCTGCTGTTAAAGAAGTGTTCCCATTACAGCTTCCCCACTATTTTTGCAGCTGGCATTTGGAGCAAAATGTGCTAAAGTTTGGGCCCAACGCCTCGGACCTCTTCAAGAAGCTCGCCAACTGCCGCACCAAGGCGAAGTTTGGGAAACTTGTGAGGCGTTGCCGGCAGTCGTGCAACTGAGTATATGATCAGGGATTCATATCTCTATGCACGGATTGGTCAAGAATTGGACCGAAAATGAGCGCGACTGTTCGCCCAAGATGATCGTGTTGATTATTCTCGTGTATTCGAGCGGTGACGTGGCCGACCTCGCGCACGTCACCCAGCCTAAAATTTCGGGCGGAAATCCACACGCCACGTTTTTGCGGGAAGAGACACGAACGATGTAAGAAAAGCAGGGCTAAAAACCGGTTTTGGGTAATGTGCCGGATAAAAAAAAAGCCAGAGGAAACCTCTGGCAAGACCACTCGAGCAATTATCATCAAATTGTCCGACCACGGTAGCAATTCGACGCCACGTGTGCAACGGCAAATCACCGTTTCCGGGTCTGGAGAAATTCTCTCAGTGACCAAGCTCTGATTTCAGACAAACAGTAATTCAATCATAAAAAATAGTGTATCTTACCTGTGTGTAACGAATATGTCTAAAAATACTCTAGAGCCTCAACTATCCTGAAAGGTTCATAATGCACTTCAGATGGGCAATCATATTTGATTTCTCACAGGAAGAAGACCATTGGGAGTCGACCACACAATACCAAGAATTAAAGAAAAAAACATACAGAATCAGGATCTCTAACATATACAACTGCCAAGGGGCATTGATTGTGCAAGAACTGACTGGATACGCTTTCAACCGGCTATCAACCAGTGTTGAGCAATAGGAATTCATATTCCACTCCAGATTCGCCCTATAGCGCGCGTATCCACAGGAATTTCCGGGTTGCAATGTTTCGGGACATAGGTGGACGTTAGGCGTTGCGAGAAGAATGCTGCAGAATGGGAAAACCCCGAGTGAGATAACAGAAGAACATCAGTTGATGCTAAAAGCAGCCAGTCTACGACAATATCAATGTAGGTTGATGCTCCCTTCGCCTTGGTAGCTTGTGTTGACGAGGATGCCGAGGAGGAATTGGTATCAGAAGTGGGTGTCAGAATGTTGGCATGTAGAGGGACGGTATCTGAAATCACAACCTGCCATTAACGGGGATGATCATAAGGAGGAATTCGGAAATGGGTACTTTGTGGTGTTTAGAAGCGTCCCAGGTTGTGGAATTTTGCATGAGCCCACAACTTGTCACACAACCAAGCAGGATGATGACAATAGGCAGGCACCAGTCTGCATGGGACAGAGATGTTTTTTAGCTTAGGGGTGTACTGCTGACGTTAAAAACGTTAGGGTCAACTCTTAAGTCGCTCTGAGAATCTGACATTGTGAGGGTGATTGATCCGGCATCCTGAAAGAAGAAGATTTGACTCTTGAGTTGGCTGAAAGGGAGATAGAAAAGCACACACCTTGTCAGGGTACTTGAGTCGAAGGGCTGTCTTGAGCACGTGTGAGTTGAACCAGAGGTTGACTTACAAGTCACCTGAAACCTTGTCTCACCTTGACTTGACTCGAAAGAGATGAAAAGCACACACCTTGTCAGGGTACTTGAGTCGAAGGGCTGTCTTGAGCTCATGCGAGTTGAACCAGAGGTGACTCATAAGTCACCTGAAACCTTCGGCTTGACTCGAAAGAGGGAGAGGAGCACACACCTTGTCAGGGTACTTGAGTCGAAGGGCTGTCTTGAGCACGTGCGAGTTGCTAATGACAAGCCACCGAACCATGGTGGGAGCCGGCATCCACCACGCCTCCAGCTTCTGCAGGAACACGATGCAGGGGGCAATGGGGGCACAAGGAAGGTGTCTTCAGCGTTGAATCGAGCGCGCACCCACTAGGGCTCCACAGGGTGCCAAAAGGGTGAAGAATGGTGGGAGCCGGCATCCACCACGCTTCCAGCTTCTGTAGGAAGACGATGCAGGGGGCATGAGCACGATGCAGGGAGCAACGGGGGGCACAAGGAAGGTGTCTTCAGCGTCGACTCAAGCATGCACCCACCAGGCCTCCAGCGTACGATGGTGGGAGCAGGCAGGCTTCCACCACGCCTCCAGCTTCTGTAGGAAGACGATGCAGGGGGGGGGGGGGGGCATGAGCACGATGCAGGGGGCAATGGGGGCCACAAGGAAGGTGTAATTAGCGTCGACTCGAGCGGGCACCCACAAGGGCTCCACAGAGTGCCCACCAGGCCTCCACAGGGTGCCCACCAGGCCTCCACAGGGTGCCCACAGCTTTTCCTTATGCGTCTCACTCATAGCCTTGGGATCTCCAAACCCCTTCTTACACAAGTAACCATGCCCATTCAAACAGGGTAACCACACAGGGATTTGATCCCTCCACACGCCCTCCCACCCACCTGGGCACATGCAATGTAGTCTTCAGCCCACGCCATGTGCCTTTCCTTATCCGTCTCACTCATGGCCTTGGGATCCCCAACCCAAACCCCTTCGCACACATGCAACCATGCGTAATCAAACAGGGTAACCACAAGGAACCCTAATCCCTCCCGCCCCCCACCCACCCACCCACCCACCCACCTGGGCACATGCAATGTAGTCTTCAGCCCACGCCATGAGCTTTTCCTTATCTGTCTCACTCATAGCCTTGGGATCTCCAAACCCCTGCTGCCCCTGCCACACGAACTTGTCCGGAGCTCTCATGTGTATCCCCACCACCTTCACCCTAAGGCCTGACATCGCATGTGCAGGCCCATGTGAGAAGCCATGTGCGGCGTGGGAGGATAGATGGGAGGTGCGTGGATGGCCGGTGGTGAGATGTTGGAGGGGGGCGGAGGGAGAGGAGGAGGAGGAGGAGGAGGAGGAGTTGAGAGGCGCGAGGAGTTGATGATACATGGCTTGCAGTTTTGATATGACTTCTGGTTGCGGCCTGGTGGGGGGAGGACGAGGGAGGGGGCGATGGGTAGGAGGGCATGAGGGCTTTTGGTGGAGTGAACACAAAGGAGAGCAGTTGACTTTACATGGCTTGGCGGTACATGGCTTGGCGGTACATGGCTTGGCGGTACATGGCTTGACTTTACATGGCTTGGCGGTACATGGCTTGGCGGTACATGGCTTGACGGTACATGGCTTGACGGTACATGGCTTGGCGGTACATGGCTTGGCGGTACATGGCTTGACGGTACATGGCTTGACGGTACATGGCTTGGCGGTACATGGCTTGGCGGTACATGGCTTGGCGGTACATGGCTTGGCGGTACATGGCTTGGCGGTACATGGCTTGACGGTACATGGCTTGGCGGTACATGGCTTGACGGTACATGGCTTGACGGTACATGGCTTGACGGTACATGGCTTGGCGGTACATGGCTTGACGGTACATGGCTTGGCGGTACATGGCTTGACGGTACATGGCTTGACGGTACATGGCTTGACGGTACATGGCTTGGCGGTACATGGCTTGACGGTACATGGCTTGACGGTACATGGCTTGACGGTACATGGCTTGACGGTACATGGCTTGGCGGTACATGGCTTGGCGGTACATGGCTTGACGGTACATGGCTTGACGGTACATGGCTTGGCGGTACATGGCTTGACGGTACATGGCTTGACGGTACATGGCTTGACGGTACATGGCTTGACGGTACATGGCTTGGCGGTACATGGCTTGACGGTACATGGCTTGACGGTACATGGCTTGACGGTACATGGCTTGGCGGTACATGGCTTGACGGTACATGGCTTGACGGTACATGGCTTGACGGTACATGGCTTGGCGGTACATGGCTTGGCGGTACATGGCTTGACGGTACATGGCTTGACGGTACATGGCTTGACGGTACATGGCTTGGCGGTACATGGCTTGACGGTACATGGCTTGACGGTACATGGCTTGACGGTACATGGCTTGACGGTACATGGCTTGACGGTACATGGCTTGACGGTACATGGCTTGACGGTACATGGCTTGGCGGTACATGGCTTGACGGTACATGGCTTGACGGTACATGGCTTGACGGTACATGGCTTGACGGTACATGGCTTGGCGGTACATGGCTTGGCGGTACATGGCTTGACGGTACATGGCTTGACGGTACATGGCTTGACGGTACATGGCTTGGCGGTACATGGCTTGACGGTACATGGCTTGACGGTACATGGCTTGACGGTACATGGCTTGGCGGTACATGGCTTGACGGTACATGGCTTGACGGTACATGGCTTGACGGTACATGGCTTGACGGTACATGGCTTGGCGGTACATGGCTTGGCGGTACATGGCTTGACGGTACATGGCTTGACGGTACATGGCTTGGCGGTACATGGCTTGACGGTACATGGCTTGACGGTACATGGCTTGACGGTACATGGCTTGACGGTACATGGCTTGGCGGTACATGGCTTGACGGTACATGGCTTGACGGTACATGGCTTGGCGGTACATGGCTTGGCGGTACATGGCTTGACGGTACATGGCTTGACGGTACATGGCTTGACGGTACATGGCTTGGCGGTACATGGCTTGGCGGTACATGGCTTGACGGTACATGGCTTGACGGTACATGGCTTGACGGTACATGGCTTGGCGGTACATGGCTTGACGGTACATGGCTTGACGGTACATGGCTTGACGGTACATGGCTTGACGGTACATGGCTTGACGGTACATGGCTTGACGGTACATGGCTTGACGGTACATGGCTTGACGGTACATGGCTTGACGGTACATGGCTTGACGGTACATGGCTTGACGGTACATGGCTTGGCGGTACATGGCTTGACGGTACATGGCTTGACGGTACATGGCTTGGCGGTACATGGCTTGCGGTACATGGCTTGACGGTACATGGCTTGACGGTACATGGCTTGACGGTACATGGCTTGACGGTACATGGCTTGACGGTACATGGCTTGACGGTACATGGCTTGACGGTACATGGCTTGACGGTACATGGCTTGACGGTACATGGCTTGACGGTACATGGCTTGACGGTACATGGCTTGGCGGTACATGGCTTGGCGGTACATGGCTTGACGGTACATGGCTTGACGTTTGCTTTTGCCTTCTGGCTGAGGCATGGTGGGGGGGATGGTGAGAAAAGGGGGGTCGGCTTTTGAGTCGACTCAAAAGTCATTTTGCCTACTGGCTGAGGCGGGGTGGGGGAGATGGGTGGGAAAAGGGGCGGCTTGGAGCTTTCATGTGCCTTCAGGCTGTGGCCTGATGGCCTGGTGAGGGGAAACGGGAAGAGGGCGAGGAGGGATAGGGGTGGAGAGGGGTGGGAAGGGGCAGAGTTGTGACATGCATGTGTTCGTTCAATTGGACAGAACAGAACGAAGGCAGGGGGTGGTACATGCTTGGCGCTTTGATGTGCTTTCTGGCTGTGGTCTGGTGGAGGAAAAAGGGGGGTTGGGGTGGGGGTAAGAGGGCGAGAATGGATAAAGGTGGGAAGGGGCCGAGTTGGGACATGCGTGTGTTCGGTCAATTGGACTGAACACAACGACATCAAGGGGTGATACATGTCTTGTGCATTTTTTTATTTTGAGTACATTTGAGTACATTTAAAAAGACGTCTGCCTGTGGTCTGGTGGGGGAAAGCAGGGGGAGGGGAGGGTTGGGGTGGCAACTAAAAGTTCATTAGATAGCACCACATACTAGGGCTATGAGAGGTGTGAGCAGAATACGAGCGACGATAAAAACATAGGTAAGCTGCTGATAGGAAGCCAAGAATAAAGCCAAAGGCGTAGGAAGGAGGACGCATCTGAGGGAGGTCGCAGTGAGGGAGGTCGCAGTGAGGGAGGTCGCAGTGAGGGAGGTCGCAGTGAGGGAGCCACTAGAACACTGTGTGAAGATAGGATAGGATCGTACTTGAGAAGGAAGCGCAGTATGCAGCCAAAGGCGTAGGGCGGGCGTATGGGAGGGAGGGCGTATGGGAGGGGGGGCGTATGAGAGGGAGGGCGCATGGGAGGGAGCTACAATAACAACACAGTGTGACCATGGGATCGTACTTGAGAAGGAAGCGAAGTATGCAGCCAAAGGCGTAGGGAGGGCGTATGCCTAATGCGTGCAGGCTGGCAGTCCATTTCTTTCCCACCGCCTGTGGACAACGGGGTGAGAGGTGGGTTGGAGAGCACAGGAGCACATGAGCACACCACAGGTACAGTTAAGACATGAGCACAATAGCCTATGCCACAGGGCAGGCGTATGCCACAGGCCGGGCGTATGCCACAGGCCGGGCGTATGCCACAGGGCGGGCGTATGCCACAGGGCGGGCGTGTGCCACAGGGCGGGCGTGTGCCACAGGGCGGGCGTGTGCCACAGGGCGGGCGTATGCCACAGGGCGGGCGTGTGCCACAGGGTGGGCGTGTGCCACAAGGCGGGCGTATGCCTGTCACATGCAGACACACTAGCCAGTCCACCTCTTCCCCACCGCCTGTGAGCGACAAGTTGAGGTAGAGATCATAATAGAAGAAAACGAGGGAGCCCGCGTGTGAAAGATTTAGGGTTTCGGACTTCGGGTTTAGGATTTCGTGTCTAGAAGCTCACTTCCAGTTCTTATCACCCTTTTCCTCCACAACAACACTCCACAAACCCACCTGTGCAAGCAGGTACGACGTGAGTAGCCTTCTGTTCCACGACACGCGGATGTTCATTGTGTTTGAGGTTGATTTTGAGAATTCTCAAAATCAACGACACGCAGATGTTCATTGCCCTATCCAGCACCGCAAAGAAACCACCTCTATCCAGCACCGCAAAGAACAACTTATATGAGACATCTCAGAAACCACCTCTTTCCTGCACACCACCACCACTCCGCTACACTACACTTCTCACCTGTGCGAGCAACTTTTGAGTCGACTCAAAAGTCACCTCGCTACACTACTCCTCACTTTTGAGACTTCTCAAAAGCCGCTACAATACTTCTCACCTGTGCGATGCAAGCAAGGATGAAAGCAGTCCCCTATTCCACGACACGCGGATGATCATCACCCTATCCAGCACAGCTAACTACTCCTGCTCTGAGACGACTTTTGAGGCGCCTCAAAAGTCGTCTCAGATGATCATCACCCTATCCAGCACAGCTAACTACTCCTGCTCTGAGACGACTTTTGAGGCGCCTCAAAAGTCGTCTCAGATGATCATCACCCTATCCAGCACAGCTAACTACTCCTGCTCTGAGACGACTTTCAAGAAACACCTCTCTTCCACCACAGCACCACTACACCCACCTGTGCGACCCACCACTCCACTCCCCCTCACCTGTGCGAGCAGGTAGGTGAGCAGACCCCTGTTCCACGACACTCGGATGTTCATCGCACCATCCAGCACCGCAAAGAACTCCTCTGGTTCCACAAACCGGTTCCTCAGATTCACTATCACCACCTCCCCCTCCTGCACCAACTCTCCCTTCCCTCCTCCTCCCCCTCCTCCTCCCCCTCCTCCTCCTCCGCCTCCTTCTCCTCCCTTCTCTCCCACTCTAGCCAATACTTCATCAACTGTCAGCTTCCGAGCCGGCTCATAAGGCACGTCCGGCCCGAACGACCAATCAACGAGGTTCGGCGCGAACGCGAGCGGGAGGTACGGGTGCCGGACGATGAAGGCTCGGCGCGTGAGGAGCGCGCAGGCAAACGCCGTGGCTAGCCCAGTAATATAATCCCCCAAGCCTCCAGGCTCGTCAAGCCATTCAAAGGTTAGGAAGCGAATGGAGGGGTCTAGACGGGGCTGGGGGTATGAGGCCGGGGGAGGAGGGGATGGAGGAGGGACGGACGGGGTGGCTGGTGATGATGGTGATGGTGATGGTGATGGCGATGGTGGTGGCGGTGGTGGTGGTAGTGCTGTTGCTGCAGCACCACCGGTAGCAGCAGCGGCGGCAGCGTTGGCGGCGGCGGCAGCGGTTTGGGCGAGGGTGGGGGCGTGAGAGCGGCCGGTTTCGCGGATGCGCGCGTGCAGGGCGGCGTAGTCTGTCGCCCAGGTGCCACAGAGGGCGTCTGAGAAGGTGACGTCGAGGAAGGGCGCGAGGGGGGAGGCGGACGCATGCAGCGGGGGCGAAAGCTGTTGGTATGGGGAAGGAGGGTGAGGAAGAGAGAGGGGGTTGGGGGGTAGGGGACGGGAAAAGGTGTGCAGGAAGGCATAGCGAGTCGCCAGGGTGCCACAGAGGGCGTCTGAGAAGGAGACATCGAGGATGGGCGCGAGGGGGGAGGCGGAGGGATGCAGAGGAGGGGAGAAGCTGGTGGCAGGGCGAAAGGGGAGGGCAGACGGTGGAATGGGGGAAGAGGGGAAGGGGAGAAGGAAGAAGGTGGGATGGGGACAAGGGGAGAAGGGGAGGAGGGGAGAAGGGGACGAGAGGAGGAGAGGAGGAGGGGAGGAGGGGAGGAGAGGAGAAGAGGAGAATGTGACAAGGGAAGAAGGTGAGAAGGGCAGAAGGAAGGACGGGCAGAAGAGGGGGAAGATGGGATGGGTTAACAAGGAACGGTTGGTGGTGGTTTAACAGAGAAGAGGAAGAGAGAGCATAAATGGGCGAGAGGGGGAATGAGTGGTCTCATCTGAAGAATTAAGGTGCGAATCCAACCCAATGAAGGAACAAGACTCACTGCTTAAAAAAAAAAAAAAAAAATCTTATTATGGAGCATAATTCACTGATCCTCAGAACGAGACTTCCTGTAAGAATTTTAATGAATCCGGATCATTCTAAAGCCCGGATCACTTGAGTGAATCCGGATCCCTCTGTCTGAGGGGCTTCATACTCTGTCTGAGCCGTTTCATACTCTGTCTGAGCCGTTTCATACTCTGTCTGAGCCGTTTCATACTCTGTCTGAGCCGTTTCATACTCTGTCTGAGCCGTTTCATACTCTGTCTGAGCCGTTTCATACTCTGTCTGAGTCGTTTCATACTCTGTCTGAGCCGTTTCATACTCTGTCTGAGCCGTTTCATACTCTGTCTGAGCCGTTTCATACTCTGTCTGAGCCGTTTCATACTCTGTCTGAGCCGTTTCATACTCTGTCTGAGCCGTTTCATACTCTGTCTGAGCCGTTTCATACTCTGTCTGAGCCGTTTCATACTCTGTCTGAGCCGTTTCATACTCTGTCTGAGCCGTTTCATACTCTGTCTGAGCCGTTTCATACTCTGTCTGAGCCGTTTCATACTCTGTCTGAGCCGTTTCATACTCTGTCTGAGCCGTTTCATACTCTGTCTGAGCCGTTTCATACTCTGTCTGAGCCGTTTCATACTCTGTCTGAGCCGTTTCATACTCTGTCTGAGCCGTTTCATACTCTGTCTGAGCCGTTTCATACTCTGTCTGAGCCGTTTCATACTCTGTCTGAGCCGTTTCATACTATGTCTGAGCCGTTTCATACTCTGTCTGAGCCGTTTCATACTCTGTCTGAGTCGTTTCATACTCTGTCTGAGCCGTTTCATACTGTCTGAGCCGTTTCATACTCTGTCTGAGCCGTTTCATACTCTGTCTGAGCCGTTTCATACTCTGTCTGAGCCGTTTCACACTCTGTCTGAGCCGTTTCATACTCTGTCTGAGCCGTTTCATACTCTGTCTGAGCCGTTTCACACTCTGTCTGAGCCGTTTCACACTCTGTCTGAGCCGTTTCATACTCTGTCTGAGCCGTTTCACACTCTGTCTGAGCCGTTTCACACTCTGTCTGAGCCGTTTCACACTCTGTCTGAGCCGTTTCACACTCTGTCTAAGCCGTTTCATGCCGAGACGACTTTAGATTCATTTGAGTGACAAGCCGAGCCTGTGTATGGAACAGGACTCGCAAAGAAGGCGATCCCACAAAGAAGGCGATCCTGACAAAGAAGTACACGAGGCTGCAGATGCTATTAAAACGAAGGTTGAACCTTCCTTAACAAGCTCAACAGCCTCCTTGGACACGTTAAGTCACCCCCCTCCTCAAACGGTCCTTTGGAAAAGTACGGTCCTCTCCCGCCCCCTTCTCCCGCCCCACCAGAAACTTGTTTTGAAGTGTCTGGAATGGGAGGACTCCCAAAGAAGGCGAGCGAGCGTTGGACCAGCTAAGGTGAGCGAGCGAGAGGGCGAGCGAGAGGAAGATGCAAAGCGACTTTCACCGATTCACGACGGTCCTAAACTTTAGTGTTCAACTAAAGCTAAAAAGCTTTCTGTGGGTGGAATGAGCGGACTCACAAAAGCTAAGGCGAGCAAGAGGGCGTAAGTGAGCGCATCATGCGCTCTCCATCTCCTCCGCCGCCTCGTACTTTGACACGTCTCAGAAGTCGCAGGTTGCATCCATCGCCGTTTTCGGAGAGTCGTTTGAGACGTCTCAACGGTCACATTATTTTGATGCTGTCTCCGTGCACCCGCAGTACTGCGCTGCCGCGGCTTCGCACCCGGCGTGCGCTGTTTCGCTCCCAGCGTTCGCTGTTTCCCGCACGTCCACTGTCCCCTTTCGACCGTCGCAAACCGAGCCGCACCGAACAAGCTACTCCTGATGGTTCTTAAACCCGGCATCGGCGGCTGCATCGTCGTCGCCAAGCAGTGGTAGTAGGGACCATGCAGTCGCGGCCCGCTTAGTAAGAGCCGACTAATATTGAGGCGCCTAAAAAAACGGCTGCATTGTCGTCGCCAAGGAGTGGTAGTGGAATAGGGACCATGCAGTCGCGCTTCCGAGAGATGACTGATAGTGAGGCGCCTCAAAGGCGGATGCGTTGTCCTCGCCAAAGGAAATGGTAGAGGCTGCAGTCGCGCATAGATCCGCAGCTCTGGGGCTAATGATCGTGATAAGCTTGAAAGATTACACCATGATCATACATGAAAGAATCGGAAGTTTACAAAAGCTAATCACAGTGTACAGATTATTCGAGTTTCCGATATCATTTTCTGTCAATGGTCGTTGGATAGTTGACAGTCAAGGACTGACTATGAGGTATAGGTGTCATGTCATGTCAGGTCGTCATGAGGTCTTGACAACCATTGATTGACAACATTGGACAAGACATCCACGCCTTCAAGGTAGACAGTTTCTTGTTTGTGTAAGGGCGTATCCCTGGCTGGTGGCAGGGCCACTGTAGCTGGCAAGGTTGGTGGCAACTTTCCCAAAAACACAGGGGCCCGGAAAATGCGCATGCCACCAACAGTGCCAGCTACAGTTTGCCTGCCACCACCCAGGGATACGCCCTAACTGATTCTCGAGAATTCCTTGGCCGGTAAGTCATGGGAACTGTGCATCTTCATGCACGCGTGTTCGTATGGGAGGACGGACCGTGGGAAAGAGCGTGGGAAGGGACGCACTGTAGCTTGGTGCAAGCAAGGAAGACGTGTAAGGAAAGAAAGGACGGCAAGTTTACAGCCAAAATACTCAAGCTCCCTGAACGACTTGACCTGACCTGAGCAAGCAAGAGCTCAGGATAGCGAGTTTTGAGTCTCGAACAGCATGATGGAGAATGGCCTGCAGGCCTGCGTGTGCGTGCTGGGGAATTGTGTGTTTTAGATTAATGCAGAGCTGCGGTGACTCGGTTTTCATGTGGTTTTGTCACGGCTTTTCAAGCAGTCAAAGCGTTACAAAGCGGCGCAGTGGCTGGGCTTTCAGCCCCGAAACCCAGAATTTTGTATGGAGGCAAATCCTCCCACACCACCGATCACCGCACCTCCTAACCGTTCGGTGGACTTTCCGGCCGCACCTCCTAACCGTTCGGTGGACTTTCCGGAATAACAAGCATCGGTATGAGGAGCTGGGAAATAGGACTCGTACATGTCATTCTTTCTGACTACTAAGACTGATATCTCATCACATTTGCGCACAAGCGCCTACAGTGTGGATGGATAATGTCATCTTTCAGGCCCCTTAGACCAAAGTGGGCTTGAAGGTAGCTATTTACCTCTAACAAAATGGCATACTAATCATAGCACTTGAAATGTACATGTAAACACAGTAATACATTTTTATTGAAGTACTTATAAACCACACAGTTTGGAAGGCCAACTGTTTTACCATAACAAAAGGCAAAAATAAAAATAAAAAACCTTTCCAATATGTTTAGTGTAGTATCCACCATAAGCAGCAACGAGAGAACATCAACATATTTTTTATGTTCTACATGTTGCTAGAACCTTTGTTGCCCCGAAACATTTGATTCAATCGAGATTGCCATCTCTTATGGGCCAGAGAACAAATAATCGCACACCATGGCTTGCAACATGGGTAGTCAGCTCTTTAGACTTCGAGTTCAAGGTGGGTTCCTGCAACAAAGGTTTCACGCCACGAAGAGCTTAAATATGAGAATATCTATTGTGCTACATGTGTGCGTATATTGAAGCACGTGCATGCATGTGGTGTGTGCATGTGCCTGCATGCATACTACATCTTCAGGATGAGAATAAGAACCCAGGCCCAGGAAAGTTTGTGAGGCAAGACGGATACACACACCTTGGACAGGTCTCGTGCATGCATCAGCTGCTCCGGATTCAGCCCGAAAGGATAGGTGAGAGGGGGAGGTGGGGAAGTAAAGAGACATGGTGCATGCGAACACACATACCTTCCACAGGTCTCGTGCATGCATCCGCTGCTCTGGGTTTAGCCCGATCGCTTCCCAAGTTACAGTCACATTCTGGCTCCTCTTGCCACGGTTCACCAGTGCCACCACTTTCCGACCCTCCGATAGAGATCCCATCCAGACCTGCAGGTTCGTGAACAGGTAGCGCGGATCAAAGACAGAAAATGAGCATTGTGATTCCAATGCATATGGAGCGAATTGTTGTAAGCCATGCACTTAGAATCAAGTCTGTCAGTCAGCACGCAAAAACCTCACTATGGTCACACGCATGCAAGGCACAGAGAGCAAGAGAAGGTTTAATGTTCTCACTTTTACCGGAGATCCCTTGGATAGTTGCACCTTCTGAGCCTGCACTCCCAATGAATCTGCACCAATCACAGTATGGCACGTGTCAGCATAAGCCAAGCAGGTGGCATGCAATGAAACATCTGCATGAGCTCACAAACATTGCTTGCCTTAACACCGAGCCTGCTTGCATGCATACCTTGGTTGAGGGTGATGGCCTCGTCGGTGCTGAGAATGGTCATGGCTGGCTTCGATCAAGGACCTACATGCATGAGTCGAGTACCTCACACGCACCTTGCATGTGCATACCTTGGTTGAGAGAAATGGCCTCATCGGTGCTCAGGATGCTAATGGATGGTTCCGATGCAGCAGAGAGACCTTTGAATCGAGGACCTACATGCATGAGTCGAGTACATCGCACCTTGCATGTGCGCACCTTGGTTGAGGGCAATAGCCTCGTCGGTGCTGAGTATGCTCATGGCTGGTTCCGATGTAGCAGAGAATGCACAGGCCGGCAGGAGTGGCACCTGTGGGAGGTAAAAAGGTGGGTGCTGTTGCATTGAGTGCAGCGCACAAGAGGTTGGTACGAGAAGCTGTGTGTGCGTACAGGCGTGCATGTGCATCCATGAAAGCATGTGTGCATGCATGGAGCATTTTGTATGCGCACATGCAGAACTGCATGCATGCATGCGTGCATGTGTGTATGCATGCATGCAGGAGTGTGTCGTCACCTTCATGATGGCCCAGCGATTGAAGTGCACATGGTACGCCGACTCTCCCATGCCACCCTTTGCCACATGCTACATGGAGCACATGCATACGCGCATGCATGCATGTTAGCAAGCAGGAGGGTGTCCTCACCTTCATGATGGCCCAGCGATTGAAGTGCACATGGTACACCGGCTCTCCCATGCCACCCTTTGCCACATGCTACATGGAGCACATGCATACGTGCATGCATGCATGTAAGCATGCAGGGGGGTGTCCTCACCTTCATGATGACCCAGCGATTGAAGTGCACATGGTACACCGACTCTCCCATTCCAAACTTCACCACCTGCAGAATGTCCAAGTCTGATAGAGGAGGGAGACAATAGTGGAGGTAGGGGAAGATCATAGGGGAGTGGAGGGTTGAGAGAGAGTTAACAGAACATGAACACCTTGTGACACGCTTGGAACGCGTGGCGACAATTGCAACAACACTTGAGCGCCAACGTAAAAAGCAAACTTCTGTCTGTGTGGCTGCACGCACCATTCACGCAAATTTCTGTGTGGGTCGGCATATTTGGCCCACTAGTTGTTGCCGTCTGAAACCCAAGTCATGCTGCATGTGCCATATGCATACACGTGTGCATGCAAGGAGGCACGATACATGCATGCAGGCAGGGAATAAAGATGGAATCATTGAGCTTGAGAATATATCATGAGCATTGTCCTTCCATCTCTCCCTCCCTCCATGCTCCATCTAGCTCAATCCTCTCCATCTAGCTCAATCCTCTCCATCTCCTCCCATGCCTCTTGATTTTCGTTTTGAGGCGCCTCGAAAGCAAACTTCCATCTCCCTCCCATGCCACTTGATTTTCCTCAAAATTGCACCAGCCGCGTGTCACTCCTCCCTTCAGCCACGTGTCCCTCACCTCCTCCACGTGTCATCAATGGCAAGGGTGGTGCGCCACGGATCTGCCACGCCATACGCCCACAGTGCAGAGGTGTCCTGTCCCCTGCAACCAGCAGCACACGTGGCACAATGAGTTAGCAGTACACATGGCAGACGGAGGTAGCAGCACACGTGGCAGAATGACTTCGCAGTTCACGTGGTGGAAGGAGGTAGCAGCACATGTGCCATGTGGCATAAGGAGGTTGCAGCATATGTGCCATGTGGCATAAGGAGGTTGCAGCACATGCCGTCCTCTCATAAGAGATCCTCCCATCTCACCCTTCACACATGGAGACCGAGATGCCTCTCTTGTTTTGAGGCGCCTAAAAAAAAGGGATCCTCCCATCCCAACTCACCCTTCACACATGGATGGAGATTGAGATGTCTCTCCCAGTGGCCTCCAACGCATTGCGCATGGCCGTGTGGCTGAGAGAGGTGATTGCCAGGCATGGGGTGCTCACTCATCATTCACCCATATTTGCCACTCACCCTTCACACATGGACACTGAGATGTGTCTCCCAGTGGCCTCCAATGCATTGCGCATGGCTGTGAGTCTGAGGATTGATGATGGGCATCCAACAACGAAGTATGGATAGGAGGAAGGCAGGGGAGAAATATGGAGAGAAAAGAACAAGGCAAGGACAGTGTAAGAGCACAAGAAAATGCATGACCAAGCAAGTACAAGCAGACAGAGGGGACCTTCAGATAGACGGGGGAAGAAAGGACAAGGTGAGTTTGTCGTCTTGGGTCAACAAGAGCGAGTCGGACAGGAGCGAGTCAGACAGGGCTTACCCTCTCTTGGTGGGAGTTCCATCGTCGTAGCAGGTGTCGTATTTGACATAGTCCACTCCCTGGCATCACATTGGAACAAAATCAGGTATAAGAACAAAGCCCACAGAATGGCCGGCAGATAGGAGAAGGCAGACATTAGTCATCATGCAGGTGGCAGCAGAGCACGCACTAGTCAGATCGCTGCTACATGATGCAGCAGGGGTTTTTTTAGAAATCTCAAAAAACACACGCTCGAACATATCACCCTCCCACAGAGCACGCACTGGTCAGATCGCTGCTACATGATGCAGCAGGAAATCACTTTTGAGAATTCTCAAAAGTGATTCTCAAAAGTGATCGCTGCTACAAGATGCAGCCGGGATTCTGTCATAGGACATGCCATGCACTGTTAAATTGAATTATGCAATGGTGGACCCGCGTTAATGCCTCACATGTCAGAATATATTTGTAACTGCCTGTAGCTGTAGTTAGTGTAGTTATTATAAACTTTGTTTGGTGGTGCACCTTCTTTGTTCCTTTGCTATATGTTGTTGCAAACCTATAGTGAACCCCTCATTCTCCTTTCAACTTTCTCGACACTCTCCTCAACCCTAAACCTAAGCTACTAAGAACCTAACTAGCAATGGCTCCTAAGCTGAAGTCAAGCTAGATTTTGAGATGGTATCAGAGCAGGTATCGTCCTCCTGCTGCCTTCCTGCTTCCGCTGCCTATCGTCCTGCCGCGCGCCTCAGGCGCGCGGCGATTTTCTACCCGCCGTGTGCTTGGGGCGCACGGCGTCTTCCTGCCCCGCGCGTGGCCTGCCTTCACGCCGCCTGCGCGCCTGCCTCACGTCCACGCGCGGGCCTGTTTTGCCCGCCCGTACCCTCCACTTCGCGGCGCCCTGCGAGGCGCCGCTCCTGCTCGTCGCGACGCACCTGCGGGACCCGGGCGTCGCCGCTCCTCCTCGCGACGCCCCTGCAGGACCCGCACGGCGTCGCCTTGCTCGTCGCGACGCCACTGCGGGACCCGCGGGGCGTCGCCACTGCTCGTCGCGGCGCCCCCTGGACGCCGCCCTTGCTCGTCGCAGCGCACCTAGGGCGTCGCCCCTACTTGTAGCGGCACCCCTTGGGCGCCGTTCCTACTCGTCGCGGCGCCCTCCCCCCTGGCCACCGCCTCTGCCTCACCTGCGCCCGCGCCAGCGTTGCAGCCGCGCGCGGGCCTACCTTGCACTAGCGCCGCCCCTGGAGCAGCCGCCCTTGGAGCAGCCGCCCCTGGAGCAGCCGCCCCTGGTGCAGCTGCCCCTGGACCTCAGCAGCCGCCCCTGGACCCCGCGAGCCGCCCCAGCAGCAGCCCACGGCGTCGACCCTACAGCTGTATGCGCCGCCGCTCCTGGACTCGGTACGGCTGCCTGCCTGTGCTGCCCGTTGCTGCCTGTTGCTGCCTGTGCCTGTGCTCCCCGTTGCCGCCCGTTGCTGCCCGTGCCTGTGCTGCCTGTTGCCGCCCGTTGCTGCCCGTGCCTGTGCTGCCTGTTGCCGCCCGTTGCTGCCCGTGCCTGTGCTGCCTGTTGCTGCCCATGCCTGTGCTGCCTGTTGCCGCCCGTTACTGCCTGTGCCTGTGCTGCCCGTTGCTGCCTGTTGCTGCCCGTGCCTGTGCTGCCCGTTGCTGACTGTTGCTGCCTGTGCCTGTGCTGCCCGTTGCCGCCCGTTGCTGCCTGTGCCTGTGCTGCCCGTTGCCGCCTGTTGCTGCCCGTGCCTGTGCTGCCTGTTGCCGCCCGTTGCTGCCCGAGCCTGTGCTGCCTTTTGCCACCTGTTGCTGCCCGAGCCTGTGCTGCCTGTTGCTGCCCGTTGCTGCCCGTGCATGTGCTGCCAGTTGCCGCTCTGCTGCTGTCCGCGCCCTTGTGCGCTCTGGTCTGCCTGCGCCCTCGTGCGCTCTGCTGCTGCCCGCGCCCTCGTGCGCCCTGCTGCTACCCGCGCCCTCGTGCGCTCTGTTCTGCTCTGTCGCCCCTTCGTCTCCTTGCTGCGCGTGCAGCCGTGGAACGGAGGCTATGGGGGTGGCGGGTATGGGGGTGATGGGTGTGTGTGATCCCCTTCCCCTCCTCCTCCTTTCTCTCCCACTGCTGCAGCTGCCGCTGTAGGGGGGTGGGTGTGAGGGTGTGGGGGAGCTGGGGGAGAGGTGCTAGGGTTGTCGAGGAGTGTGGAAAGGGGAGTTGGAGGACTGAGGAAGGTTCCAGGAAGCAGCCGCCTTGGAGCCAGCAGCTTCACCTGCCAGCAGCTTCTCCTCATATAGTCCCTCCTCCTCACTTGCCCTCTCCGTCTGCTGCGCTTGGTGTACCCCTTCAGGGGGTGTCTCTGCATTAGCTTCTGCTGAAAGCACTTATGGGGGAGTGTTTGAATATATTTGTAACTGCCTGTAGCTGTAGTTAGTGTAGTTATTATAAACTTTGTCTGGTGGTGCACCTTCTTTGTTCCTTTGCTATATGTTGTTGCAAACCTATAGTAAACCCCTCATTCTCCTTTCAACTTTCTCGACACTCTCCTCAACCCTAAACCTAAGCTACTAAGAACCTAACTAGCAATGGCTCCTAAGCTTAAGTCAAGCTAGATTTTGAGATCACATGCCCTGCAAAGGCATGTCGCTTGAACCAAGAAAAGGGAAAAAAAACGACACTCAATGCAGCAGATCAAGTTTTGAGGCACCTCAAAAGGCACGTCGCTTGAACCAAGAAAAGGAAAAAAAAACGACACTCAATGCAGCAGACCAAGCAACCTGAATCAACCTCGTGACTCACCCATTCAGCGAAGGCGAGGGCGTCTATCGCCTCATGCCCGAGTGACCCTGGCTTGCCTGCACACGTGCGCTTCGTGATAAGACAAGGACAATGGAAGGGGAGGGATCGGTCGGAGGAAGAGGAATAGAGCAGAGGCGTGTGGATTTGAGATCAGCCTTAGTAAGCTTGCACACACAGGACTCACTCAATCTCTCTCACTCTCACCCCGCTCTCTTTCTCCCTCCTCCCCTCCCCCACCATGTCACCAGACCAGCCATGCTCAGCTCAACTCTGTACACAACCACCTTTCCCCCAGCTCACCCTGAATCGGAGTAGAGCCCCAGCTTGAGCCCCTTGCTGTGCCCATAGTCTGCAGCCCCTATTCCCTCTCCGCCTGCCCCCCACACATCAACCATCATGAAACACGCAATCACACCCCCCCCCTCACCCGGAATCGGAGTAGAGACCCAGGTTGAGCCCCTTACTGTGCACATAGTCTACAGAACCATCCCCAACCAGCCCCACCCAGCCTCCCCCCCCTTCCCCCGAAGCCTTGGTAGGGCCATCTACACACACTGACTCACCCAGAATCGGAGTAGAGGCCCAGCTTGAGCCCCTTACTGTGCACGTAGACTGCTAGCGCCTTGATGCCAGACGAGAACGACACTGGAGATGCCACCAGGCGACCCTGAACCATGGAAAGACATTGGAGAAGAGAGAGAGAGAGAGAGAGAGAGAGAGAGAGAGAGAGAGAGAGAGAGAGAGAGAGAGAGAGAGAGAGAGAGAGAGAGAGATTTCAAGTTGACGTTCTGCCAAGAGCTGACTTTTGAGTCGATTCAAAACTCAGAGGTCGGAGATGCCACCAGGCGACCCTGAACCATGGAAAGGCAACGGAGAAAAGAGAGAGAGAGAGAGAGAGATTGCAAGTTGACGTGCTGCCAAGATAGCGTTGAGACGCCTCAGAAGATGGCATGAGGCCGAACAGTTCGTTGAGACATCACAGCATGGCATCAAATGTAGCGTTGAGATAAAGACGTCATGGAAGTTGGCATGACTCTCCCAATGGAGAGTAGAAATCTTTGAAATAACCATGCTTCCAAACGGAGGGTAAATACATGTAGCCATGGCTAATGCTCTGTTGGAACTTGATTAGAGTCAATATACCACCTTTAATCGAAGCACCCACCTTTGAGTCTCTGGAGTCAGCTTGCCAGCAGTCATCTGCAAGGAAAGCAAGAAACAAGATTGGTCAAAAGAGGCAAGAAACAAATTTGGTCTGGTCACCTTGTATCATGAAAACCAAACTATAAAAGAAAATGGCAGAACTGGCTGAAATTGTTGAAAGATTTGTGGCTGAAGCAGGAAGCACCACTGCAACAGCCCAGATGACATGAGCTTGTCAACTTGAGATATGGAGAGCGACTTTTGAGTCGACTCAAAAGTCACCTCTTTTGAGTCGACTCAGATGACTCGAGCATGTCAACTTGAAGTTTCCAGAGTGACTTTTGAGTTGACTCGGATGACACAAGCTTGTCAACTTGAAGTTTGCAGAGTGTGCGGGATGAAAAAGGCAGATAGTACAGCTTTAGAAAAAAGAGTTAGATGTGTCTCCCCTATGTTGACATAGACGTAGCCAAGGGCCGCTAGCCCTGATGATACGAGCTTGTCCGCTGCCAGGCACAATTAACGATTAGGGAGTGAGAACTGGTTTGCAGGCATTCTGGAAAAAGAATGGCTGGCATGAATGCTCTTAACTAAATGAATTGCAAATGTAGAATGAGTCAAGTAGCTACAAACACTACGGATACTAGTGGTACTATTCTGCAGCAGCCACCAGTCATGATGAATGAAGGTGACTTTTTTGAGTCGACTCAAAAGTCACTACGGATACTAGTGGTACTAGTCTGCAGCAGCCACTAGTTATGATGAATGAAGGTAGCATGGAAACAACATTGAAGGAATAAGGGCATATAGAGACCTTACCACGATCAGGAGTAGCAGTGTGATGGCAGCCTCTCACCTGCAGTTTTCACAATGTCTTGTGTGATACTGCACTGGAAGTGGTCACAGCTGCAGCATGGTGGCAACCACCGAGGTTGAGAGTCTCACCTGCAGTCTTGACCATGTCTTATGTGAAATTGCACTGGAAGTGGTTCCAGCTGTTCCATCTACCACAGCAAGCCACACGGACAGTGCAAGCAAAAACAGAAAACGATAAGCTATCTCTGCATGAACAATCGAAAAGATGAATTCCAATGGTATGACTCATACAGGTACTCGTGCTAACTTTTACTGAGGTGTTCAATGTTCAAGTATTTACCCGAGCAGGCTTGAAAAGGTCTTCTGAGTCTTGGGCACAGAAGCTTGGACGTGAGTCCGGGGCACGGTTCCAGGAAGGTCGAGCTTCTCTTTCCTTCCAACCCTCAGCACAGTCGGAACAAACGCCCCTCCGTTGATAGCGGAAGCTTGGTGGAAGACAACCGCGAAGCAGAAGCACATGGATACGAACCAGGCCTCCATTCTCCTGTCAGACATGACGACACTGAACCGAGAAGCCCAGACGCGTGGGCAAGCACTGCTGGCAGCAGGCACCGCCAGGACTAACTGGCCGTTAGTAGCTCTGTCAAACAAGCTACTAAGCTTCTCTGATTCTGGAATCCGCAGGAGTTTGCTGGACATTCCAAGAATGGGCAGTGCAGCTGCCTCATTCACAGAAGACTCTTCACGCCTTCCGGTAGGGAGAGCTAGCTAGCTGCCGGCCGGCAAAGAAGGACAGGCAGGACCCACACATCATGCTGAGAGTTCACCTCTCTGTCATGACTCGTAGGCCTTCCTGATGCCCATTTTTCACGTGCAGATTCATGCAACGCCGAGTAGGCTGCCTGGCCTGCTCCGCGATTTTCCCTGAGAGAGTCCCTCATTGCGTGCATCTCCTTCACTGAGCGCCAGGGACTGCCCAGAGCAAGGAATGCCTGCGGCAGGCTCGCAGACTCTCACAGCCTCAGAACGTCGGCCTCTCCTTTTTTTCCATCACGGAAGGACAGTCGTGTGATCAGGTCCGGTCCGACCACTGCTGGCAGCAGTAATCCACCAGACCACCGTGATTTTTGTCTGCACTGCATCTTACTAGGGTTCAAGCCTTGACTGAGTCAAGTTGCCTCCCAGGCCTCCCAGTCAGGGCTGACGTTTCGTTTTAGGACTCCCTGATTCCAGTAAAAAATTTGACCCTCTATTATGAGGGCACATTTTTCGCAAGGTAGCTACCCTGATAGCTCAGTGTCACACGAAGTCCAACTCTTACCGGACAGGGTTCACAGCTCAAAAACAGGGTTGCTATTAACAGTGCACTATTTTCCAAAATGATACAACTGCATGCACTTTCCTACTCTATCTAGTCTAGTGCACGGGCTTGTCTATGAAGTACACCTCCTCCACATCCTCATCGTCCGACAGGAATGGATTGTCCTCCGCTTCCTCCTCCCTCACGATCTCCTGATCGTCGCCGAAGGCCTGTTCCACTTCATCGTCCTCCTCCTCCTCCTTCTCCTCCTCCTCATTCTCCCCGGAATTTCTAGCAGCCACATCTTCACCCTCCTTCTGCTTCCCCCTCCTCTCCCTCTCTGCCACAGCCAGCTTCAAACTCTTCGCAGGGCACCTCCTCCGCAGGGACCTCCACACCTCCAGTGCCTCCGGCCAGTCGATCTCATACTTGAGGAGCGATATCTGCACCAGCTCCCCCAGACGCGCGTTGCACAGCGCTCCTCGCACCCAGGACTTGATGACGTTCTGCCTGGAGAACCCCCTCTCGCACTCCACGGTGGAGAGGGGGAGCACAGCCAGCGCCTGCCACAGTAGGATGAGGTTGGGCCATCTCCTGCCAGGCACATTCGTCGGGGCCAGTGTCCGGAGCAGCTTCGTCGGCCGGCATGGCCTCCATTGGTGGCTAAACTGAACGAGAGGAAAATGAGACAATGAATGCACGTAATGGAAAGAACACACCAGTGAACAAAGAAACGTTGGCTGTTGGTATGGGGAGGGAAGGGGAGGTTGGAGATGGCGGGAGCACGAAACCACCGCGCCGCGATTCCACGGACTTGATGGCAACATTCGACGATGACTTCGTCGTTGCATTCAAGGCTGAATTCATTCACGGACTCCTTGGCTGCCACCGCATGCTGTCAACAGGCCATTCTGCCCAATGGCAGACACATGCTGTGCACTGTGCGGTGCGCGTGGCAGCACCGTATCATTGATTTGGTTGCGTTGGCGCTGTTGCCAGCTGTGATGTACAGCACGTCAGTGTTTCCCTTTGTCGGTATTACGTCACTCACGGGCGCGTGAAGGGGGTACCTCACATGGGGCCACTCGAAGAAATGATCATGCACAAGGGGGTTATCGAAACGAAGCTTCTAGGAAACTTCGTCCCAATACCCTCGCATTCAGGGTCCACGGAATGCATACCCTGCATAGACAGAGTCCGCAAGTACACTACTCTGAGCCTAGTTACAAGAATTCAGAGTCTGTTAAGTAGCTTCTCTGATTGGATCAGAGTTCACAAAATAGAAAACCTGTGTTTGCAGGGACCACCAAGTCAGAAGCCTGTAATCACCCTGAAATCAGGGTAATTACCCTGATATCGTCAGCCCTGCTCCCAGTACTGCAGAAAATGAACGAAGGAATTGAAGGGGTCGCAGGCATTGGTCGCACAGGTGGTCGCAGGCCTCCTGGTCGCACAGGTGGTCGCAGGCCTGGTCGCACAGTTGGTTGCAGGCCTGGTCGCCGCGTGACTTTCTCTCCGTCACGTCATGAGGGTCATTTGGCATATGGCGGTGGAGGTATTCGTGTGTGCTTCTTTGAAGTTCACCCTGCAGACCTCGCTGATGATCGTCTGCTCCTGTGTGTGCTTTGTTCTGACTGTGAAACTATGAGCAGAGGAATGAATTGACTAAGTCAGAGTTGGGTACAAATACAACCCTAGCAAACTGTACCCCATATGTGCTACCCCACTATAGCCTACAAACATGCATCAGCTATAATAATCTGACACACCCCCATAGGCAAAGTGGGGGAGAACAAGGGGTCACAAGACCAGTCAAGCAAAGCAAAACAAGCTCAGGGTGGATCACAAAGTCACCACACAGTCCGAGCACAAGAGCAAGGCCAGAGGCCAGTTCACATGCAGGAGTAAAGACATATATATAAAACTAGACAAGCAAGAGCAGGTATATATATGTCAAAGTACAAGTAAAGTCAAGAAGAGAGCAAGTGAGGCAAGACAGGTACAAGACCCAGCTGGGTACAAAAGCGCTGATGGTCGCAAGGCGCAAGTGCCTTGGTGAACACATCAGCAGTGTTGGCCTCAGAGGCCACGTAAGCAAGTCGCAACTGACCACGCTGCTGCAGCTCACGAGCAAGGAAGTAGCGGAGAGCAATGTGCTTCGTTCTGTGCTCCAAGCGCTGCTCTCGACACAAGGCCAACATGGCCTTGTTGTCTACGTACAGCACTGGAGGAGAACGAGGCAGCTCTCCAAGGTCAGTCAGCAGGTAGGTGAGCCAGCGAAGCTCCTGTGCAGCCATGGCCCCGGCGTAGATCTCAGCCTCACAACTGGAGCCGAGAACCGAAGACGAGCGAGTAGACCGCCACGAGACAGAGCCGGAACCAAGGCTGAAGGTGTAACCCTGTGACGACCGCTGCGTAGCCTGGTCGTCAGCCCAAGAAGCGTCTGCGTGCCCAGTAAGGACCACTGGACTCCGCCCTCCAAGCACTAGCCCCATGCCCGACGTACTGCACAGGTAGCGCAATACCCTCTTCGCTGCAGCCATGTGCTCTGGTCGGTGTCTCCCAGGAGCAACATAGCGTGCAAGGATGCTCAGAGGGTATGCAAGGTCAGGTCGAGTGCAGGTCATCAGGTACATGAGGCAGCCAACAAGCTCTGCATACGGACCACTCGACTCTACGGACTCATCCGAAGGCAGAGCTGAGAGTGAGTGGCGAGTAGGCAGAGGAGTGGCCTGAGGCGAGGAGTACGTGAAGCCGAAGCGCTGAAGGACCTGCTGCACCATGTGTGACTCAGTCAGGGTAATGGTGCGGCGTGCTCTGTCCCGAGTGATCTGCAAGCCAAGGTAGCTGCGCAGTTCACCCAGGTCTGTGCACGTGTGTCTCTTCAGCAGCTCGGACTTCACGTAGGCGAGTCCAGCAGTGTCCGCTGTGGCAAAGACCAAGTCGTCGACGTACACGAGGATGTAGAACGGCGGCAGGGAAGTGTCGGTGCGAAGAAACAGCGACGGGTCAGCAGTAGAAGGAGCAAACCCAAGAGCCGCAAGCGTAGTCCTCAGTGTGTCGTGCCACTCACGCGGTGCCTGGCGGAGACCGTAGACTGGCCGTCGGAGGCTCCACTGGGTACCAGGAGGGAAAGTCCCAGTGAAGCCAGGCGGACGGCGCAGCCAGATCTCCTCGTGCAGGCTACCCTGCAGGAACGCAGTGCTGAAGTCGAGAGAGTGAAGCTCGTAGTCGCGCTGAGCGGCAATGTGCAGCAGCACCCGAAGAGTGGTCATCTTCGGGGTGGGAGAGAAGGTCTGAAAGTAGTCAACTCCCTGCCGCTGACTGAAGCCACGAGCCACGTAACGCGCCTTGAAGACAGGCGGCGAGCCCGGCGGCCGCTTCACCCTGAAGATCCACATGCCACTGACGATGTTCGCCCCAGGAGGGGGAACCGCGTCAACGTAGGTGCCTGTGGACTTCCAGGAAGCCATCTCTGCATCCATAGCTGCCTGCCACTGAGAGGAGTAGGGACCCTCTACGGCCTCCGCGTAAGAACGCGGAGTCGGGATGTCTAGTGCATCCGGGTCTCCCTCAGGGGCTAGCAGTACAGACGCGAGACGAGGTGAAGCAGCGGCTAGACACTGGAACTCCTCCTGCCTGTCCTCTAGGACGTCCGTGCCAAGGGCACACTCACCCCCGACGGACGGAGGACAGGCGGACTCAGACTCAGCGACAAGACGAGCAGCGTAGTCTAGACGACAGCGCGCAGCAAAGTCGACAAGCTCAGTGACAAGGGCAGACGCAGCAGACGACTCGAAGGAAGGGTCAGTGACAGCAGTAGCAAGGAGACGCGTGACAGTAGGACTGGCAGCACGAAGAGAGTCCGACTCCGGGTCGGCAAGAGCAGGAAGAGAGGAAGCAGGAGGAGAAGGCAAAGGGGCACGCAGAGGAGCAGTGGACGGACGCAGTGACATCCGGTGCGTGCCAGGGACAGGAGGAGGACGCTGACGCGACCCGCGACCACTAGCGCGCTCAGTACGAACAGGCGACGCAGGACGAGACGCAGGCTCACGACGCTCAGTAAGACCTCCAGTCGGACCAGCGTAGGGAGAAGGAGCAGGCAAAGGGGAGGCAGGCTGTAGCTGTGGCTGTGACCGGACAGGCTGCGGACCCTCTAAGGAAGGAGGAGGAGGTGTAAGACCAAGAACCTGCTGCAGGAGCGGAACGAAGTACGGTCGGGGCCGCGCGGCGACGCCAGAAACAGCAGGGACAGCACCAGCACCCCCGGCAGGAGCACCCACTCCAGCAGCACCTCCAGCAGAACCACCAGAAGCTCCAGAACCTCCAGCAGCAGCACCAGGAGCACCGTCAGTCGGACCACCAACCGCAGGCTCAGCGCCAACGTCCTCAGCAGGACCAGCTCCAGGAGAACACTCAGACCCAGCAGCTCCAGCACCCACAGGACGAGCACCGCCAGGTCGCGTGGCAGCAGCGCCCTCCGCAGCCGAAGAACCACCAGCACCAGCGGCACGCCTCCAGCGCCGGGCAAACCACTCACGCAGCTCTAGTGGAGAGAGCGGCTCCCGGTGAGACGAAGCACCCCCAGGCACAGCACCTCCAGGCTCGGCACCTCCCGGCTCAGCACCCCCAGGCTCAGTACCTCCAGACACAGCACCCCCAGGCACAGTACCCCCAGGCTCAGCACCCCCAGGCTCAGCACCCCCAGACTCCGCACCCCCAGGCTCAGCACCCCTAGACTCCGCACCCCCAGGCTCAGCTCCCGCAGCAGCACCGGAGTCACCAGGGACCTCGACAGGCTCGACCGCGTCTACCTGAGACACACCTGAAGGGGCAGGACCCTGAGGGGGGAGGGGGACTACTGGGGGGGGACCTGGTACCAAGAAGAGGGGGGGTGGGGGGAGGGACGGAGTGCGGTAGGGGAAGAGGCGGTAGTAGGGTACCGACTCGTCGAACGTGACGTCCTGGGAGGACAGAACACGTCGAGAGGTGGGGTGGTAAAACTGCCACCCAGGGGCGTCGGGGGGGAACCCGAGGAAGACGCAGGGAGAAGCACGAGGGGACAGCTTGTCCGCAGACAGGTCGCGAACAAACGCCCGAGATCCCCAGACCCGGAACGCCGACGCATCGCCAACCTTCCCCGTCCACAACAGAGCTGGGGAGGTCTCCGGTCGAGAGACCCTGGGGTGGAGGTTGATCTGGTGCGCAGCGTACCTGACCGCAAACGGCCACAGAAAATGGGGAGCAGCCGCATGCATCATGGACGTACGAGCGACGTCCATGACCATGCCAATGCGGCGCTCAGCGATCCCATTCTGCTGTGGTGAGTCCGGAAGCGTGAAGGTCTGACGGATGCCTCGCACACGACAGTAGGTACTCAGGAGGGCCGAGGAGAACTCTCCGCCTCTGTCCGAGTGCAGACGCAAGACAGGGAAGTCAGAGCCAAAGCTTCTCCGAAGCTGAAGACGAGCTGCGCGGATCCAGTCGATCAACACCTGAGTGACCTCACCCTTGCTGCGCAAGGGGAAGACTGTGGTGTAACGCGAGTAGTCGTCAACCACTAGCAGGAAGTAGCGCTCCTGACCCTGTCCACGGACGCGGGCTGGGCCCCACACGTCCATGTGAAGCGTCTGCAACGGGGCCTCTGTCGGAGGAAACTGGGAGGAGTGAGGGGCAGCACGCTGGCGCCCCTCGACACAGGGGACACAGGCAGGGCCAGGGCCCGGAGGAAGGGGAGGGAGGGACCGGGGAAGACCAGACACAAGGACCCGCGAGGCCATGCCTCTGAGCCGAAGCAGAGAGGGGTGGCCAAGGCGGTGGTGCCAGAGGAGGGTCTCGTGAGACAGACGACGACACGAACAAGGGGCAGACTCAGGACCAGACCTGGACGCTGCAGCAAACACCTGACCAGACGAAGGGGCTCTACCAGACGCAGTACCTGGAGGAGAAGCAGTGGTCAGTGTGTACAGGCTCGATCCCGGCCGACGTGTAAACGTAGCCAGGTGGCGACCTGTATCCGCCTCCGTACAGTGGGTCACCCGCTGACGAGCAGGGGTGAACTGGTGGACACCTGCATCCTGGAGGTCAGCACCACTCACCAAGTTCGTCGAGAACGAGGGGAGGTAGAGACCAGTCAGGGTGCCAGAGGGGGCCGCCGGACACGGGAGGACAGTGGAGAAGCGAGACAGGACAGGCCCCCCAGAGGGGTCCGCCAGGGACACCGCAACCGGCCGACTCAGCGGCGTGAGAGTGGTGCGGTCCCTAAAGAAGGAGCGAGACGCTCCAGAGTCAAGGGTGAAGGTGTGAGAGGCCGAAGCCGACACAGTACCTGAGAGGGCGGACTCACCAGTACCTGAAAGCACAGACGCACTGGCACCTAGAGCAGCAGCTGCACAAGTACCTGACGCGGCAGTACCAATGCCCGGGTCAGGCGGGAAACACCGGTAACAGTCATCCTCATCACTACCAGTCACAGCATACATAGCAGAGAGAATAGCATCAAAATCAAGATCATAAATAGCTACACCAGCCCTAGACAGCTCTCCCCAGCGGGGGATCTCAGCGGCCTCCGGAAACTGCTGACGCCAGGCGTCGGTCAGGCGGCCAAAGCAGCGACGGGCTGTGTGGGCGCCTCCACACCTCTCCCCTGCACGGTCACCAGTGCGAAGAACGTAGGGGCAGGGACCAAGCGCACCACCGCGCTGACGCTGCAAGTACCACTCACGGAGCTGCTGAGGGCCGGGGACGGTGCGAGAGCGCTGCTGCTGCTGCGGCTGCTGCTGTGGCTGCTGCTGCTGCTGCTGCTGGCGCTGACCACCCCCAGAGCTGCTCCGCTGGGACGAGCCACTCCGACCCCCTCCTCCACCGCCACCCCCGCCTCCACCGCCACCCCCGTCGCCACCGCCACCTCCCCCACCAGGACCGTCGCTCCCACCGCTCCCACCGCCTCCTCCGCTACCACCTCCGCCGCCACCTCCGCCTCCACCGCCGCCACTACTACCTCCACTCCCGCCACCACCCCACCCGCCACCCCCACTCCCCCCTCCACCCCCACCGCCTCCTCCACCGCCCCCTCTGGCTCCACCCGCTCCCTTGCCCCCTTTGCCCTTGCCAGTGCGGCGTCTGCCACTGGGGGCAGACGCCGCGCCGACCGACTCAAAACCAACGAGGTCGGCCGCAGCGGCAGAGGCGACAGAGGGCAGCAGGGGGGAGGGACCACACCCCTCAAAGATGGGGGTGCGAGGGTCACCCCGAGAGGCCCCTACAGCGACAATACTCTTCTCAGCCGCTAGCAGGGACTCCTCAAGGAGGTCGACAGTGAGAGTGGTGGGACAGACAGAGAGAAACTGGTCCCTAACGACACGAAGGGACTCAGGAAGACGGGTGACGAGAAAGTAGAGAGTGATGTACATGGGAGGAGGGTTCGCAGCGCGGAACTCAGCAGGAAGGGCAGCGCGGTAGCGGGTGTCACTAGCGCGGAGGTGGGTAACGAGGTCAGCGACAGTGGGAAAGGAAGCGAGGTCAGGGAAGAGAAACGGTAGTATGAGGCGGCTAAGGGTAGCGGAGGAAGGGGAGGAGTAGCGCGCAACTACAGCGTCGTACAAGGCCTGAGCGGTCTTGCACTGACTAAAGTGGGCACGCTCAGAGGAAGGGAGGTGGCGACGCACAGCAAGACGTGCAGCAGCATCGCGGGTCGCCCACTTGGAGCGAACGGCAGAGTCAGCATCAGCAGGCGGGGCAGGGACAGCGCCAGAGACAAAGTCAAAGAGAGAGACCTCATCTACCGCATCACACAGTAAGTACAGCTGCAGATCCTCGATCCAGACGGCAAAGTCAATGGCCCTCCCCTCAGCGTCAAAAGTGAGAACATTGGGGGTGGCCATAGCAGCAGCTGAAAGTCTCACCGGGATGGGAGAGTCGGGTAGGTCAGCAGCAGGCGGCTCGGGCTGCTCGTGCAGCTCAGGCGGCTCGGGCTGCTCAGGTACCGGGCGGCTCGGCTACTGCGGGGCGGCTCGGCTACTGCGGGGCGGCTCGGCTGCTGCTGGGCGGCTCGGCTGCTGCTAGGCGGCTCGGCTGCTGCTGGGCGGCTCGGCTGCTGCTGGGCGGCTCGGCTGCTGCTGGGCGGCTCGGCTGCAGTGCAGTGGCGGGGCCGGGACAAGGCCGGCGGTAGGGCCGGCGGTAGGGCCAGGTAGGAGCCGGCGGCGGGCCGAGTAGGAGGCCGGCGACGGGCCGAGTAGGAGGCCGGTGGCAGGGCCGTGTAGGAGGCCGGCGGCAGGGCCGTGTAGGAGGCCGGCGGCGGGCCGAGTAGGAGGCCGGCGGTGGGCCGAGTAGGAGGCCGGCGACGGGCCGAGTAGGAGGCCGGCGGCAGGGCCGTGTAGGAGGCCGGCGGCGGGCCGAGTAGGGGGCCGGCGGCGGGCCGAGTAGGAGCCGGGGCCGGGCCGTGTAGGAGGCCGGCGGCTGGCCGTGTAGGAGGCCGGCGGCGGAGCCGAGTAGGAGCCGGCGGCGGGGCCGTGTAGGAGCCGGCGGCGGGCCGAGTAGGAGGCCGGCGGCGGGCCGTGTAGGAGGCCGGTGGCGGGCCGAGTAGGAGGCCTGCGGCGGGCCGTGTAGGAGGCCGGCGGCGGGGCCGAGAAGGAGGCCGGCGCGGGGCCGCGTAAGGGGCCGAGTAGGAGCCGGCGGCCCAGGGCCGCGTAAGGGGCCGGCTCGGAGCCGCGTAAGAGGCCGGCGCGGGGCCGCGTAGGAGCCGGCGGCGCAGGGCCGCGTAAGGGGCCAGCGCGGGGCCGCGTAAGGGGAGAGGGCGACCCGAAGGGTCGCTAAAACAAAAAGGGCGCGCCTCGGGGGGCGCGCTTCGGTGGGCCCAAAAAAAAAAAAAAAATTCGGTCCTGGAGGGACCTAGCTCTATACCATGTGAAACTATGAGCAGAGGAATGAATTGACTAAGTCAGAGTTGGGTACAAATACAACCCTAGCAAACTGTACCCCATATGTGCTACCCCACTATAGCCTACAAACATGCATCAGCTATAATAATCTGACACTGACACGGCGAGTCGCTCGCTCTATCCAACCCATGATCTCCCGGAGATCATCAAAATGGGCCATCTTTGGGTGATCTGCAGGCCTGCCCAGTTGCATTGTTGTTAGGCCCGACGGCCTAAGTCCGCTAAAGAATTAGCGGGGTCGACTAAGTCGAGGATGAAACGCGGCGGAAGACTTTGGCGAAAGAACTATTGGCGAAATAGGCGAAGAAGTTACTGAGTAATTGAAGAAGAGTTGAATGAGAATTGATTGATAATGGCAAGTACAAGCAAGGTTTATATAGCATGCAAGAAACAAGGTTGGAAAGTGGAATGTGGGACCAAGAATTGGAGTGCAAGAAAAGTAGAGTGCCACGTGGCACTAGAGAATCTGAGAAGATAAGGATAATGGTGACTAGGAATGTACTGTTCGGAATGAACAGTAAACACCCCTCTAACACTACCCCCCGCCCAAGGAGGCGACGTCCGCGGCGCCTGCAGACTAAAGGTACGCTTGGAGGCAAGCGTTGTCAGGAGACAGCGAGGACGAAGGAACCCAGCTGTCGTCTGCTGCGTCGTAACCACGCCAACGAACCAAGAAGTCGATGAAAGTGACACCCCCTTGGAGACGACGACGGTGCCTGAGGATGCGCTGGATCTGGTAGTCGGGCTCGTCGGTGTCAACGGCTACCGGCAAGGGAGTGCGATCACGGCCCGAGAAGGTGGCATTGGGATCGGTGTATGGGCGAAGGAGAGACACGTGGAATGACGGGTGCATGCGGAAATGTGCGGGAAGGCGAAGGCGGTATGCGACTGGACCTAGTGCGCGCTCAATGACGAATGGACCAATGAAACGTGGACGAAGCTTGCTGTCCTGTGGCAGTCGGAGGTTGCGGCTATCCAAGAGAACACGGTCGCCGACTGCGAACGACACCTCACGACGACTGCGGTTGGTGGTGCGTGCCATGCGTGCATTTGCGAGCTCAAGGTGCTTCCTCACGTGATCATGAATGAAGGTGAGATGCTGGTGGAAGTTGTCCGCACGAGGGACTGTGGGTGTGAGATCGACACGAGTGGGGACATTGGGGTGCTGACCGTAAAGTGCAAAGAACGGTGACATGCCTGTGGCGGAGTGGTGCGTGTTGTTGTAGGCGAACTCTGCCATGCTCAGCTTCTTGTCCCATGCGGCTGTGTCGTGCATCGTGATGCTGCGAAGGATCTGCTCCAAGGTCTGGTTCACACGCTCGGTCTGTCCGTCTGTCTCTGGGTGGTACGCAGACGACATGGCTAAGCGAGTCCCAAACAGTGCGAAAAGCTGCTTCCAGAACTTCGAAGTGAAACGAGGGTCGCGGTCTGAGATGATGGAATCTGGAACCCCGTGCAGTCGGACTACGTTATCTACGAACAGCGTCGCGGCTTCCTCTGCTGTGACCTTGCCGTGCGTGGGGATGAAATGCGCTGCTCGAGAAAACTTATCCACTACTACGAAGATGGCGTCGTGACCCCTAACTGTGTGCGGTAAAGCCATGATGAAGTCCATGGTGACTACCTGCCAAGGGCGGTCGGGCGGTGGAATCGGCTGCAAGAGTCCTGCTTTGCGCTGGCGAGAGGACTTCGTACGCTGACACGTGTCGCACGAGCGAATGTAATCCTCTACGTCTGCTGCAAGCCCGGGCCAGTAGTACGTGCGACTAAGCGTCTTAGCCGTCTTATCTGCTCCGAAGTGCCCTGCACTAACTACGTCGTGTGCCTCTGAGAGAAGGAGCTGTCGAAGAGGGCGGTAGGCTGGAACCCAAATCCGTGTGGTACCCTTCCGTATGTAGACACTACCCTGCACCTCTGCTCCTGCGGGCGGCTGCGGTGTGAAGTCGGGATCTACTGTGTAACCGTGCTCGAAGAGTGCTGTGAGAAGTGGGTGGCCAGCAGTGACTGTGAGACTGGCGAGCTGACAACTAGGGCGAGTGAGCGGATCTGCTGGGTTGCGCACGCCTGACTTGTACTCTATCCTGTAGTGAAAGCTCCCTTCCATGAACTCCATCCACCTAGCCTGGCGACGACTCAGCTGCGGCTGCGACTTGAGGAAACGAAGCGAACAGTGGTCCGTGCGTATAACACTATCTGCCCCCTCTAGGTAGCACCTCCACACCTTATACGCATGGATGATCGCGAGCGCCTCCTTGTCGTGTATGGGATAGTTCAACTCCGCTCCCCTAAGCTTACGCGACTCGTACGCGATCGGCTGCAACCCGCGTCCCTGGTCCTGAAGAAGCACTGCTCCTATGGCCTGATCGGAAGCGTCGGTCACTACAACGTATGGGCGAGTGGGATCAGGGTACGACAGTGTCGGTGAAGACGTGAGCGACTGCTTCATCTGCTCGAACGCCTGCTGCTGCGCTGGACCCCAAACGTACTCTACGCCCTTCCGAAGTAGGTCGGTGAGTGGACTAGCGATCGATGCGTAACCCTGAACGAAACGACGGTAGTAGTTCGCGAAACCGAGGAAGCTCTGCAACTCCTTGACTGAGGTCGGTGCTACCCAATCCTGTACTGCTGCGATCTTCTTCGGGTCAGTCCTAATGCCACTAGCGGATACGACGTGTCCTAGGAACTCGACCTCTGGAAGGAAGAACTCGCACTTCGACTGCTTAGCGTATAAATGCTCCCTCCGTAAGACCTCGAAGACCTTCTGCAAGTGCTGCACGTGCTCATCTTTCGTCTTAGAGAACACTAGGATGTCGTCTAGGTAAACGACAACGAACGACCCTAGGAACTCGGAGAGGACTGTGTTCATGAGCGTCTGAAACGTCGCTGGGGCGTTGGTCAATCCGAACGGTAGAATCCTAAACTCGTACAACCCCTGCTTCGTACGAAACGCCGTCTTGTGCTGGTCCTCTGGAACTACTCGAATCTGGTGGTAACCCGAACGAAGGTCGATCCTTGAGAAGACTCTAGCGCCCTGCACTGCATCGAGAAGATCCTCTACTCTCGGCACCGGGAATCTATTCTTGACGGTGGCGGCGTTCAGTGCGCGGTAATCTATGCACATCTGTAACCCTCCGTCTTTCTTGGGTGCGAAAAGTATCGGTGCGGCCCAAGGCGATCTAGATGGCTGTATGAAACCCTGTGCGAGAAAGTGCCTAACTTGCTGCGTCATCTCCTCTGTCTCCGCTGGACTCAACCTCTACTGCGGCTTCGCTACTGGCCTGCTCCCCGGCTCCAATTCTATTCGATGGTCTACTGCTCGGCTGGGAGGCAACCCTGGGGGCAACTCGTCGGGGAAGACGCCTGCGAACTCTGCTAACAGTGCACTCACCTCAGCAGGAAGAGTCGCCTTCTCACTAACTGCTGCACTCCCTCCTTTCCCCTCCTCAGCTTCCACCTCCTCAAGAAAAACCGCGAAGATCCGTGCCGCACGCTTCACTAACTGTCACACACGAACAGCATTAATGATAGCTGTGGATGATGTGGCCCCATCGCTCCACTGTGGCAGCTCCCGGAACTCCCCGTCTACCTTGACGCTGCAGCTTCCCTGAGCCCAATCGAACTGAGTACTAACCGTCCGTAGCCAATCTCTCCCGAAGATAAAATCGTATCCGTCCAGCGTCGCAGAGTCGAAATCACGCCTGACTGTGATCGGTCCTAGCACTACGCGCAACTTGCGGATGATCGGTCCTATGTGAAGTGGCGTCCCATCTACCATGCGAGCGTCCTTGAAGTTGACTGCAGAATCTGCTTCGAGATGGAGACGAGAAACTAACGATGAAGAGACGAACGAGTGGCTAGCTCCGCTATCTACGAGAATCTTAACAGGAACTCCGCGAAGCTTCCCTAGAAGCACGACTGGACGATCAACAGTGTCTACCTCGTTCTCCGTAGATGACTGCTGCGAAGCCGTCTCCTCTACGTTGGTAGACGTGGCGGGTACGGGAACCTCCACACCAGCTAGCGACCCGCTATCTACTGGCGGTTTCCGTTTCCCTGCTGCCGCTCCTTAAGCTGTGGGCAGTCTCGCTTCATGTGTCCCGGCTTTTTGCAGTAGTGACAGTTCCCCCTAAATCCCATTTTCTGTGAGCCGTCACTGTTAACTGCACCAATCTCCATGGGCGATGGTCCGTCCCTCGATCGAGCGTCGTTGATCGGTCTGTTGTATCCCCTATCGCGATCGTCACGACCCCGTCGGCTTCGTACTGCGTCGACGCGTTCTGCTGCTGCGACTACCGACTCGAAGGTGGACAACCCGTGAATCGCAATGACTTCCGCTATGTCCGGCTTCAACCCTTCGAGGTAGCGATCGCGCATCTCTGCTTCCGTGATATCGTCTATCTCGTTGCAGATGCTCAAGAACCGTCGTGTGTACTCCTGGACGTTGCCTATCTGTCGGAAATGACGCAGACGCTTCCTAGCAGCTTCGGAGGCGTTCACCAAATCGAACCTACTTTTCAGCGCCGCTTCAAATCCTTCCCATGTGGTCGGAACCGTGGTAACACCCAAAGCTAAACTCCCTAAGCTCGAAGTTGCAGCTGCATGCCCCACGCCCTGTTGATGCCCGTCCGTCTGAGCCCTTCTTACAGCAGTTTGAGTGAGTTGGCGCCACCACTCCAAGGCCGGGCCCCTCAGCAGTGTAACAGCGTACTCGATCCGCTGCTGCGCGTCCGCCTCTTGCACCCCGCTCGCGGCGAAGTAGTTGTTCAGCATGAAGAGCCACGTCCGCACGTTCGCGTCGCGTTGACTTGGGTCGAACGACTCGGGTTTCTGCGGCTTGAGTGCGCTTCGACGTTCCGGCAGCGCTTCCGCGCCAGTCGACGTGTTGGGCGCAAGAGTTGGTGTGGCATGACCATGGGGGTTAGAAGCCAATTCACGAAGCTGTTGCATTTCAGCTCGTACCTGTCGATTTTCCAGCGTCAACTCTTGAAGTTGGCGCATGAGTTCGGCAAGCGTGTTGCCCATGTCGTGGGGGACTGCGTGCATGGTTTCGTCCATGTTCGCTCAACGACTCCAAGTCTGCAAGTCGGCACCGCGGGACGATGACGTCGTAGTCTCGTCGTCGACGGTCGCTCGTTGGAAGTCGCCAGGGCCTCAGATATCAGGAAAAAAAACCCTGAAATTCCTGATTTTGGCAGCCCTTTTTTTACCTACACTGAAAAATCAGCGTTGAGATTTTTGTGGGACTGATCTTTCAGCCTTTTTTGTTAGGCCACACTGAAATTTCAGACTTTCGTTTCCCAAGTACACTGATTCTACGGCGTTGTAACGAAACTAACACTGAAAGCAATTCTTACTTGTTCCGTGTGCATTTGCCCGCAAAACAGGGAATCTCATATTCCTGCGGTGCCAGCACTTCATTGGGCAGTAACGCTGTAGCATGAAGTGATAGCTAATCAGGATGTGGCAACCATGTTGTGCTGGAGGGCTGCGAGGGTTCCTGCACTAGCAAGCACTGATGCTCCCATTCCCTCCAACCCAATCTCTTGTTTCTTTTCCTCCTGTTTCTCTCCCTCTCCCTCTCAGCCCGATTCCTCTCTTGCTTTCTCGTCTGCACTAATTCATGGCGCCATCAGCACCAGAAAGGGCGGGCTGTCGGGAATCGAACCCATCGCAAGCGCCGCCGAATCTCCTCTTGTCTCACCGAACACATCGCTCTCGTTCGACGCGATCCGCAGTGCATTCTGCTAGATGGTCGTAGAACACGTGGCAATTCCCGTCGGCGTCGAAGGCCCGCTACGACTCGACGACGCGTAGTTTTTCGTGCTAATGGCGGCAACCGAAGGCTGCCTCGTCGCCAGCACGAACCGCGGTTGAAAAGGCCATCTGCACCGCGTGCGGTGCGCAGATCGTCGTGCTGCGCGACGACATGATCCGCGCATGACCCGCGCGCCCGCCGTCCATTCCTCTGCTCCCTTTGCCCCGCACTCCGTGCACTCCATCTCTCCCCCAGTCGTCTCCCCCCCAACTGTGCCAATCTTCCCCCCTCTCTCCCTCCTGTTCTCTCTTTCCCTGCCTCACCCTGCCTGTCAATCCGGTTCCTCCTCCACACCCTGCCCCTGCAGCTTCAACGTGTATGTGTGTGCTGCGGCAGAGCACTGTCACGTACTGGTGTCCCAAGCTGAGGAGAGGAGAGAAGCCAAAGGCAGTGATGATAACACGGCTGCTACTGACTTAGTATTTGAAGTAGAGGTTTCTAGTAATTAACAACCTTTTATATTTTTGAACACTGATACATCAGCCTTTTTTCAAAGGGAACCCTGATATTTCAGGTTTTTTTTTTTAGAAACACTGTCAATCAGGGTTTATACACAAGGGTACCCTGATGGGTCGACGACCCTAAAAGTGAATCTGAGGCCCTGGAAGTCGCTCCCCGCGAAGGCTCTTGATACCAAGTGTTAGGCCCGACGGCCTAAGTCCGCTAAAGAATTAGCGGGGTCGACTAAGTCGAGGATGAAACGCGGCGGAAGACTTTGGCGAAAGAACTATTGGCGAAATAGGCGAAGAAGTTACTGAGTAATTGAAGAAGAGTTGAATGAGAATTGATTGATAATGGCAAGTACAAGCAAGGTTTATATAGCATGCAAGAAACAAGGTTGGAAAGTGGAATGTGGGACCAAGAATTGGAGTGCAAGAAAAGTAGAGTGCCACGTGGCACTAGAGAATCTGAGAAGATAAGGATAATGGTGACTAGGAATGTGCTGTTCGGAATGAACAGTAAACACCCCTCTAACAATTGTTGTCTGTGGGCCTTGATCATGTACAGTGTACAGTAAGGAAGACTTTCCGCCCTGGAAAGTCTTCAACACTGTATACTGCTTGGAGAAGCAGCTGAGCGAGAACTGAAATGTTGAGAAACACGGACCTGCCGGCCAAAAGATTCCCAGAGATAACTTATGGCGGCTATGGTCGACGGTAATGGAGGAACTACTCGGGCGTACCTTTGATGACACAACTCACAAACTGAATGGACGACGGGCAACAACTGCACCCTGCACCAAAATAATAGGAGGACCTCTTTATCAGGCTTGAATGGCCTGAATCCTTCGGCTGGTTGGAAACACATGGTCCGCAAGAAGGGTTGGGTGGCGAAAGCATGGGCAGCAGGTAACATTGCACTCAAGACTAAGGTTACACTTGTGGAAAGGGATCAACTCGGTTGGCAAATTATATTATAATGTGCACACAGATATGCACTTTCATTGAAATATTCAGACCCATAAATATGCAAGGCCGGCTATTATCACAAGGCTATTACAACAAGGCAGAAAAACCCAAGACACCCTACGGTGGCATATCCACCATTCACACCATTGGGAGAAGAGACACATGCCTTGAGGACCTACAAGCTGCTATTGCAAACATGGCTGCTCCCGCTGGATTCTATAGTTTCAGATTGGCATCTGTGACAGGCCAGAGAACAAATAATCGCACACCATGGCTTGCAACTTGGGCGGTTAGCTCATTAGAGTTGGCAGAGTCAATGAGAGAGTCCTGCACCACACAGCATAAACACGATGAGGAGCACACATATGAGAACAAACAAATTGTGCTGGATGAGTGTGATGGGTACGCATATCTGTATATGAGTGGTACATTAGAGGCTGAGAGTGAAAATTAGGAGAGAGAACGGGACGCAGGGAAGTGTAGAGTCATGGTGCGTGCAGACACACATACCTTCCACAGGTCTCGTGCATGCATCCGCTGCTCCAGATTCAGCCCAATTTCTTCCCAACTGACGGTCACATTCTCGCTCTTCCCACCACGGTTCACCAATGCCACCACTTTCCGACCCTCAGATAGAGACCCCACCCAGACCTGCAGGTTCGGGAACAGGTAGCACAAAATAGGGGCAAGAATCAAGCAGTGTGACGCCAGGGAAGATTATACAAGTCAGCTGAAGTGAAAGATCTGGATCCAAGGCTGTCCTTGACTCACGAGAGAGTTTAAAACGCAATAAAGTGCAAGAGAGAGTTTAAAGTTCTCACAAGGCATGACGAGAGAGTTTTAATGTTCTCACCTTCACTGGAGATTCCTTGGATAGTTGCACCTTCTGTGCTTGCACTCCCAATGAATCTGCATCAAGAATGCGGCACGTGTCAGCAAAATCCAAGAAGGTAACATGCATTCAATAACATGCAAAATTCAAGAAGCTTGCATGGGAGCGTACCTTGGTTGAGGGCGACAGCCTCGTCGGTGCTGATTATGCTCATGGCTGGCTGTGACTCCGCAGAGAGAGCGCAGGCCGGCAGGAGTGGCGCCTGTGGGAGGTGAGAAGGTGTGAGGCGAATGGGTAGGAGGCTGAGTTGGATGCAGCGCAGAAGGGATAGGAATGGCAAGCTGTACGTGTGCATACATGCATGGATAGGCATGCATGCATACAGCCATGCAGGCACATGTGCATGCATGTATCTACGTAAGCATGCAGGAATGTGTCCTCACCTTCATGATGGCCCAGAGATTGAAGTGCACATGGTGCTCTGTCTCGCTCATGGCGCCCTTCGCCACTTGAAGAATGTCCAGGTCTGATGAAGGAGGGAGATCAATGGGGGTAGGGAAGGAGAAGAGATGAGTGGGGGGTGAGGAGAGAGTGTACAACACATGATACACAACACACGCCATGCTACACGTGCACGCCCTTAGAAGTCGACTCGTGTGTGTGGCTGCACGCACCATTCCAGCTGCGAGGGTCGGCATATTTGGCCCACTTGTTGTTGGCATCCGAAACCCAAGTGACACTCCTCCACGTGTCATCAGTGCCAAGGGTGGTGCGCCAGGGATCCGCCAACCCATACGCCCACAGAGCAGAGCTGTCCTGTCCTTGGCACACGGAGAGCGAGATGTCTCTCCCAGTGGCCTCCAAGGCATTGCGCATGGCTGCATGGCTGAGGGTTGATGAGAGGCATCCAGCAGCAAAGGGTGGAACAAGAGGGAGGCAGTGGAGAGATACGGAGCTCCAAGGTTGAGTATTCAAGGAAGGTGAGTCCTGGACACTGTATGAGCTCAAGGAAATGAGTACAAGGCTTGAACGGTGTATGAGAACAAAGGGAATGCAAGTCCAACCAAGTACAAGAAGACAGGACAAACGAGAAGAAAGACGGAAGAATGAGGTAAAGTACCAGATAATGGAAGAGAGGAAGAGCTGGGAGCGAGGCGGACAGGACAGGGCATACCTTCTCTTGGTGGGAGCTCCATCGTCGTAGCACCTGTCGTATTTGACATAGTCCACTCCCTGGCATCACATTGGAACACAGTCGCAGCAAGGCAGGCAGATGTGAGAAGGCATGCACGGAGGAGAAAAGACAGGCGCTACTCCTCCATCCAGCATATTCAGCAAGCAGATTCGGCCTCGAGACTCACCCATTCAGCAAAGGTGAGGGCGTCAATCGCCTCATGCCCGAGTGACCCTGGCTTGCCTGAACACGTGCGCTTCCTGCCAAGGTCAGTGGAAAGGGAGGGGTCGGAGGGAGTGTGAGTAGAGCAGCAGAGGCAAGTGGATTTGAGAATAGCGTTTTTAAGCCTGCACAGCTGTCCCCCACCCCCATTACCATCACAAGCCTGATCATCTCATCTCCACACACTGACTCACCCGGAATCGGAGTAGAGGCCCAGCTTGAGGCCCTTGCTGTGCACATAGTCTGCTAGCGCCTTGATGCCCGACGGGAAGGAGACCGGAGATGCCACCAGGCGACCCTGGGAATCCCTAGAGTCGGCTTGCCAGCAATCATCTGCAAGAGAAAGCAAGAAATAAGATTCGTCAGAAGAGGCCACACCTTGTAACATATCGAAGGAGACACGACGCTGTTAGTAACAGCCCAGCTAACGCCCCCTTTGTGCACGAGGGCAGATGTGTCTCACCAATGTTGACGTAGACGTAGCCTTGGGCTGCTAGCCCAGATGACACGAGATTGTCCGCTGCAAGGCACAATACGACGCACAAAGAATAGGAAGTGAGAACAGGTAAGCCGGCGTGCGGAGAAGAGAGGCTGGCATGGCATAGGAGCAGCGTTGAGAATAAGAGCATGGAGTCTTTATCTCATGCTGGGGAGATCCTGCACTGCAGTATCATGGTGGCAACCTCTCACCTGCAGTCTTGACCATGTCTTCGGTGATACTGCACTGAAAGTGGTTCCAGCTGTTCCATCTGCCACAGCAAGACACACAGACAGCGCAAGCACAACAGGAACTAGGTAAGATCATCTAGCTAAGCAAGAACGTTTTGCTTTAAGAGAGAAAGAAAGAAAGGAAGGGATCATGAAACAGATTTTCAAGGCTTACCCGAGCGGACTCCGGAAGGCCTTCTGTGTGGGCACAGCTCCAGTAAGGTCGCCTCGGAGTTTCTCTTTCCTTCCGACCTTGAGAACAGTGGGAACAGACGCCCCTCCGCTGATAGCGGAAGCTTGGTGGAAGACAACCGCGAGGCAGAAGCACATGGATACGAACCAGGCCTCCATTTTCCTGTCTGACATCATGCTGGGGGCGCTGAACCAAGATGACAAGGTAAACAGCTTGCACTGGGAGCCGCAGGCGCTGGTACTCGTAGCTTTGTCAAGATAAAGGAAGTAAGCTTTCTGACTCTCGAATCCGCATAAGTTTGCTGGCTTTCCGAGAATGGCAGCTCCTTCATACACAAAAGACTCTTCACGTCTTCTGGGACTCGTACGCACGGTTTGCCGGCCAGCGAGGGAGACGGACTTGGTAGCGGACATATCATCCCACACATACACATACCTGAGAGGTCACGACTTATGAGTCAGATTCTTGGCTATCATTTGCTGTGCATATTTATCCATACGCACAGCTTGCCAGGGCGGGTCGTCTGCTGCACCACGACTTGCATAGTCATTCTTGATATTTGTTTTATGCGGCGTCAGAATGGGATTCACGTCACGGCTAGTGATTAGCCGGGGAGCCTGGCACTGCTAGCGGTCAAGCTCGAGCCTCAGCCTGAGATTGTCTGCTTCCGGAAGCCCGACAGTCGTGCGGGTCCGGCCAACAGTTCTCCTATGCCGCGTTCTTCGTCTGCATCCGCCAGGGCTCGAGTCAAGCGCTTTGCACAGCAGAAAAAAAGAAGAGGAGGAATTTCTTTAGAAACAGAACGTACTTGCCGGCCACAGTGTACGGTGCAGTAGTACTAGAAAATGTATAGTAAAGTCTTCAGAAAAAATCAAGGGAACTGTCGAACACTGCACGACTTTTTTCCGTCAATCATGGCGGCTCCCAGCAGAATGCGGGGTATAACACTGCACGACTTTTTTCCGTCAACAAGTATAACATGTTGCTGCTGAATGAATGCGTTTATAAAATGCACGCATTCATTCCTTCATGAGAATTACAGTTGCTGTCCAACGTAAATCCACACATTCCGAGCACAAGGTCAAGGCCACAAGGCCAGTTCACATGCAGGAGTACACATATATATAAAAGGCTAGACAAGCAAGAGCAGGCGTGTGTGTATATATATATATATATATATATATGTAACAGTACAAGCAAGGTCAAGAGGTGAGCAAGTGAGGCAAGGCAGGCACAAGACCCAGCTGAGTACCGAAGCGTTGATGTTTACAAGGCGCAAGAGCCTTGGTCAAGATATAAGCAGTGTTGGCCTCAGAGGCCACGTACGCAAGACGCAGCTGACCACGCTGCTGTAGCTCACAAGCAAGGAAGTAGAGAAGAGCAATGTGCTTCGTTCTGTGCTCCAGTCTCTGCTCTCGACACAAGGCCAGCATGGCCTTGTTGTCTACGTACAGCATTGGAGGAGAACGAGTCGGCAGGTAGGTGAGCCACCGAAGCTCCTGTGCAGCCATGGCCCCGGCGTAGATATCAGCCTCATAACTGGAGCCAAGAACAGAAGACGAGCGGGTAGCCCGCCACGAAACAGAGCCGGAACCGAGGCTAAAGGTGTAACCCTGTGACGACCGCTGCGTAGCCTGGTCGTCAGCCCAAGAAGTGTTTGCGTGACCTGTGAGGACCACTCGACGTCGCCCTCCAAGCACTAGCCCCATGCCCGACGTACTGCACAAGTAGCGCAACACCCTCTTCGCTGCAGCCATGTGCTCTGGTCGGTGTCTCCCAGGAGCAACATAGCGTGCCAAGATGCTAAGAGGGTATGCAAGGTCAGGTCGTGTGCAGGTCATCAGGTACATGAGGCAGCCAACAAGCTCTGGGTACGGGCCACTTGACTCTACGGACTCATCCGAAGGCAGAGCTGAGAGCGAGTGGCGAGTAGGCAGAGGAGTGGTCTGAGGCGAGGAGTACGTGAAGTCAAAGCGTTGAAGGACCTGCTGCACCATGTGTGACTGAGTTAGGGTAATGGTGCGCTGGGCTCTGTCCCGAGTGATCTGCGCAGCTCACCCAGGTCTGTGCACGTGTCTCTCTTCTGCAGCTCGAACTTCACGTAGGCGAGTCCAGCAGTGTCAGCAGTAGCAAAGACCAAGTCGTCAACGTACACGAGGATGTAGAACGACGGCAAAGAGGTGTCAGTGCGTAGAAACAGCGACGGGTCAGCAGTAGAAGGAGCAAACCCAAGAGCCGCAAGTGTAGTCCTTAGTGTGTCGTGCCACTGATGGGGCTCCTGGCGGAGACCAAAGACAGGCCGCCGGAGGCTCCACTGGGTGCCAGGAGGAAACGTCCCAGTGAAGCCAGGTGGGCGACGCAGCCACATCTCCTCGTGCAGGCTACCCTGCAAGAAAGCGGTGCTGAAGTCAAGAGAGTGAAGCTCGTAGTCGCGCTGAGCGGCTATGTGCAGTAGCACCCGAAGAGTGGTCATCTTTGGGGTGGGAGAGAAGGTCTGAAAGTAGTCAACTCCCTGCCGCTGATTAGAACCTCGAGCCACGTAACGCGCCTTGAAGACAGGCGGAGAACCTGGCGGCCGCTTCACCCTGAAAATCCACATGCCACTGACGATGTTCGCCCGGGGCGGGGGAACCTCGTCAACGTACGTGCCTATGGACTTCCAGGAAGCCATCTCTGCGTCCATAGCTGCCTGCCACTGAGAGGAGTAGGGACCCTCTATCGCCTCCGCGTAAGAGCGCGGAGTCGGGATGTCAAGTGCATCCGGGTCTCCCTCAGAGGTAAGCAGTACGGACACGAGATGAGGTGAAGCAGCAGCCAGACATTGGAACTCCTCCTGCCTGTCCTCAAGGACGTCCGTGCCAAGGGCACACTCACCCCCGACGGACGGAGGACAGACAGACGCAGACTCAGCAACAAGACTAGCGGCGTAGTCTAGACGACATCGAGCAGCAAAGTCGACGAGCTTAGCAACTAGGGCAAACGCAGCAGTGGACTCAAAGGAAGGATCAGTGACAGCAGTGGCCAGGAGACGCGTGACAGTAGAACTGGCAGAACGAAGAGAGTCCGACTCTGGGTCGGCGAGAGCAGGAAGAGAGGACTCAGGAGGAGAAGGCAAAGGGGCACGCAGAGGAGCAGTGAACGGACGAAGAGACATCCGGTGCGTGCCAGGGACAGGAGGAGGACGCTGGCGCGAACCGCGACCACTAGTGCGAGTAGCACGGATAGGCGACGCAGGGCGAGACGCAGGCTCACGACGCTCAGCAAGACCTCAAGTAGGACCAGTGTAGGGAGAAGGAGTAGGCAGTGGGGAGGTCGGCTGTAACTGTAACCGGGACGGGACAAGCTGTGGACACTCTAAGGGAGGAGGAGGACCAGTAGAAGGCGGGAGACAAAGAACCTGCTGAAGGAGCGGAACGAAGTACGGCCGAGGCCGCGCGGCGACTCTAGACACAGCAGGGACAGCACCAACACCCCCAGCGGCAGCACCAGCGCCAACATCACCTCCAGCTCCAGTACCTCCAGCAGCATAAGTAGCACCCCCAGTAGGACCGAGGCCAGGACCGACAGCAGTAGCCTCAATGCCAACACCCTCAGCAGCTCCAGCTTCAATTGTACCCGCAGGCCTAGCAGCTCCAGTACTCCCAGTACGAGCACCTCCAGGAACCGCGGCACCAGCACCCTCAGCAGCCGAAGAAACTCGAGCTCCAGCAGCACGCCTCCAGCGCCGGGCAAACCACTCGCGCAGCTCCTGTGGAGACGAGACGAAGCACCCCGAGAACCTCCAGGCCCAGCACCGCCAGACGCCACACAAGCAGGCCCAGCTCCCGCAGGCTCCTCACCCCCAGGCTCAGCACCTCCAGACGAGGCACTCCCAGGCTCAGCACCTCCAGACGTGGCACCCCCAGGCTCAGCACCTCCAGACGTAGCACCCCCAGGCTCAGCATCCCCAGGCGTAGTACCCCCAGGCGCAGCACCCCCATGCTCAGCACCCCCAGTCTTAGCACCCTCAAGCTTAGCACCCCCATTAGTAGCACCCTTAGGCTCAGCACCCCCAGGCGTAGCACCCACATGCTCAGCACCCCCAGAGTCAGCACCCCCAGGCTCAGCACCCCCAGCAGCACCAGAGTCACTTGTAACCTCGAAAGGCTGGACTGCATCTACCTTGGACACACCTGAAGGGGCAGGACCCTGAGGGGGGAGGGGGTCTACCGGGGGGGGACCTGGCACAAGGAAGAGCGGTGGCGGGGGGAGGGATGGAGTGCGGTAGGGGAAGACGCGTAGGGGACCGACTCGTCAAACGTGACGTCCTAGGAGGACAGAACACGGCGAGAGGTGGGGTGGTAGAACTGCCACTCTGGCGCGTCAGGGGGGAAGCCAAGGAAGACGCAAGGAGCAGCACGAGGGGATAGCTTGTCCGCAGACAAGTCGCGGACAAACGCCCGAGATCCCCAGACACGGAACGCAGACGCATCGCCAACCTTCCCCGTCCACAGCAAGGCAGAGGAGGTCTAAGGCATGGAGACCCTAGGGTGAAGGTTGATCTGATGCGCCGCGTACTGAACCGCAAACGGCCACAGAAAATGGGGGGCAGCCGCATGCATCATGGACGTACGGGCGACGTCCATGACCATGCCAATGCGGCGCTCAGCAATCCCATTTTGCTGTGGAGAGTTCGGAAGTGTGAAGGTCTGGCGGATGCCTCGTGCACGACAGCTGGCTCGCAGAAGGCCAGAGGAGAACTCTCCGCCTCTGTCAGAGTGTAGACGCAGAACAGGAAAGTCCGAGCCGAAGCTGTGCCTGAGCTAGAGACGAGCTGCGCGGATCCAGTCGATCAACACCTCAGTGACATCACCCTTGCTGCGCAAGGGGAAGACTGTGGTGTAACGCGAGTAGTCGTCAACTACCAGCAGGAAGTAGCGCCCGTGACCCTGTCCACGGACGCGGGCCGGGCCCCACACGTCCATGTGAAGCGTCTGCAGTGGGGCCAATGTCGGAGGAAACCGGGAGGAGTGAGGGGCAGCCCGCTGCCACCCCTCGACACAGGGGACGCAGATAGGGCCAGGCCCCGCAGGAAGGGGAGGGAGGGACCGGGGAAGACCAGAGACAAGGACACGGGAGGCCATGCTTCGGAGACGAAGCAGGGAGGGGTGACCAAGGCGGTGGTGCCACAGGAGAGTCTCGTGAGACAGGAGGCGACACGAGCATGGGGCAGACTCAGGACCAGACCTGGACGCTGCAGGAAACACCTGACCCGACGCAGCTACCTGACCAGACGCAGTGACAGGAGGAGACTCAGTGGTCAGTGTGTACAGGCTTGAACCCAGCCGACGTGTAAATGTGGCCAGGTGTCTGCCTCTGCGAGCGTCCGTGCAGTGGGTCACCCGCTGACTCGCAGGAGTGAACTGGTGAACCCCCGCATCCTGTAGGTCAGCACCACCCACCAAGTTCGTAGAGAACGAGGGGAGGTAAAGACCAGACAGGGTGCCAGAGGGGGCCGCCGGACACGGGAGGACAGTGGAGAAGTGAGCATGGACAGGACCTTCAGAGGGGTCAGCCAGAGAGACTGCAACTGGCCGACCAAGCGGCGTGAGTGTGGTGCGGTCTCGAAAGAAGGAGCGAGAAGCCCCCGAGTCAAGGGTGAAGGTGAGGGAGGCCGAAGCCGACGCGGTACCTGAGAGCGCAGACTCACCAGCACCTGAGGAAGCAGACGCACTGGCACCTAGAGCAGCAGCCTCGCTAGTACCTAGAGCAGCAGCCTCACCAGTACCTAGAGCAGCAGTCTCAATGCCTGGGCTGGGCGGAAAACACCGGTAACAGTCACCGTCATCACTAATAGTCACAGCATACATGGGAGCAAGAATAGCATCAAAGTCAAGGTCAAAGATAGCTACTCCCGCCCTAGACAGCTTACCCAAGCGGGGGATCTCAGTGGCCTCCGGGAACTGGTGACGCCAAGCGTCCGTCAGGCGGCCAAAGCAGCGCTGGGTAGAGTGCGCACCCCCACACTGCTCACCCGCGCGGTCGCTAGTGCGTAGGACGTAGGTGCACGGACCAGTACCCCCACCCCGCTAACGTGCAGCGTACCACTCACGGAGCTGCTGAGGGGGGGGGATGTCACGAGTGCGCTGCTGCTGCTGCTGCTGCTGGTGGCGCGGACCACCACCGGAGCCGACCCTCTGCACAGCACCACCCCGACCAGCTCCACCTCGTCCGCCACCGCCTCCTCCACCGCCTCCACCTCCGCCACCTCCGCTCCCACCGCCACCGCCGCCGCCGCCTCCGCCTCCACTGCCGCCACCGACACCTCCACCCCCGCCACCACTCCCACCCCCACCCCCACTCCCTCCGCCGCCTCCACCGCCGCCTCCACCGCCCCCGCTAGCTCCTCCAGCGCCCCTGCCCCCCTTGCCCTTGCCAGGGCGGCGTCTCCCGCTAGGGGTAGACGCCGCACCGACCGACTCAAGCCCAACGAGGTCGGCCGCAGCAGCAGAGGCAACAGAGGGCAAAAGGGGGGGGGGGGAACACCCCTCAAAGATGGGGGTGCAAGGGTCACCACGGGAGGCTCCTACAGCGACTATGCTCTTCTCTGCTGCTAGGAGGGCCTTCTCGAGGAGGTCAATGGTGAGAGTGGTGGGGCAAACTGAGAGGAAGTGGTCCCGGACTACGCGAAGAGAGTCAGAGAGCCGGGTGACTATGTAGTAGAGAGTGATGTACATGGGGGGGGGTTCTTGGCGCAGAATTCAGCAGGAAGCGCAGCGCGGTAGCGAGTGTCACTAGTGCGGAGGTGCATAATGCGGTCAGCGACTGTGGGAAAGGCAGCAAGGTCAGGGAAGAGGTACTGTAGCATGAGACGGCTCAGTGCAGCGGTGGCAGGGGAGGAGTAGCGTGCAACTACAGCGTCGTACAAGGTCTGAGCACTCTTGTACTGGCTAAAGTGCGCACGCTCAGAGGTAGGCAGGTGGCGACGCACAGCAAGACGTGCAGCAGCATTGCGTGTGGCCCACTGTGAGCGAACAGTGGCGTCAGCATCAGCAGCAGTGGCGGGAGAGGCACCAGAGGTGAGGTCAAAGAAGGAGAGACCGTCCGCCCTATCGCACTGTAGGAAAAGCTGCAGGTCATCTACCCAGACGTCAAAGTCAATGGCCCGACCCTCGGCGTCAAAAGCGAGGACACTAGGGGTAGCCATGACAGTTGTAGACTAGTAGCGCGAATAGTGGGGTAAGGGCAGTGCAGTGGTAGAGGCGCTGCTCTTACCGGACAGGGCGGCTCGGGCAACTCGGCAGCTCGGCAGGAACTGCAGCTCGGCGGCTCGGCGACTCGGCAGCTCGGGCGGCTCGGCAACTCGGCGGCTCGGGCGGCTCGGCGGTACGGCGGCTCGGGCAGCTCGGAGGTACGGCGGCTCGGCGGCAACTGCAGCTCGGCGTGCGGCACCCCGGCGGCTCGGGCGGCTCAGGTGGCGCGGCGGCTCGGGCGGCTGGGGTGGTGACGGCGGGGCCGCGTGAAGGCGGGGCCGAGGCCTGGAAGGGCGGGCGACGGGGCCAGCATCGGCTGGGCCAGGGCTGGGAAGGGCAGCGCCGGGGCCGAGAAGGGCGGCTCGGGGCCGTAGGGGTAGGCGTCGGGGCCAGTAGAGGTGGGGCCGGGTCGGGAAGGGCGGCGTCAAGCCGGGAAAGGTTGGCGCCGGGGCCGCGGGGTAGGCGACGGGGCCGCAGGGCGGCGGATCGGGGCCGGGAAGGGCGGCGCCGGGGCCGGGAAGGGCGGCGCCGGGGCCGCAGGGCTAGGCGACGGGGCAAGCAGAGGCTGGGCCGGGTCGGGAAGGGCGGCGTCGAGGCCGGAAAAGGGCGGCGCCGGAGCCGCGGGGTAGGCAACGGGGCCGCAGGGCGGCGGATCGGGGCCGCGAGGGCGGCGCAACGCAGCCGCTAGGGCGGCGCGACGGGATGGGGCCGCGAGAGCGACGCGACGGAGCCGCTAGCGCGACGCGACGGGGGCGCTAAGGTGGCGCGATAGGGTCGAGAGAGGGGAGCGCAACTCTGGCAGGGGCTGAGCGCGCTCCGGGCAGGAAAAAAGAATCGAATCAGTGGGCCCTAGGAACAGTTCCCACGAGGGAACCTGCTCGATACCATGAGAAAACTAGAACAAGGAGGGAATGACTAAGTGAAAGTTGGGTACAAATACAAACCCCAGAAAGCTGTGAGAAATTGAAACGAGAATAAATGAACTATGAATGAAGTGGGTACAAGTACTAACCCTAATTGGGTTGTACCCCCTATGGGATACCCCACTATAGCCTACACAAAAGCATAAGCTATAATGTTTTGACACATCCCCATAGGCAAAGTGCGGGAGAACAGGGGGTCACAAGACCGGTCAAGCAAAGCAAAACAAAGCAAAGCTCAGGGTGGATCACAAAGTCACCACACATTCCGAGCACAAGTACAAGGCCACTAGGCCATTTCACATGCAGGAGTACATATATATATAAGGCTAGACAAGCAAGAGCAGGTATATATATAGGTAACAGTACAAGCAGGGTCAAGAGGTGAGCAAGTGAAGCAAGACAGGGACAAGACCCAACTGAGTGCAGAAGGGCTGATGATCACAAGGCGAAAGTGCCTTGGTGAAAACATCAGCAATGTTGGCCTTAGAGGCCACGTACGCAAGCCGCAACTGTCCACGCTGCTGTAGATAACGAGCAAGAAAGTAGCGGAGAGCTATGTGCTTTGTTCTGTGCTCCAGTCGCTGCTCTTGACACAAGGCCAGCATGGCCTTGTTGTCTACGTACAGCACTGGAGGAGAACGAGGCGGCTCTCCGAGGTCAGTCAGCAGGTAGGTGAGCCAGCAAAGCTCCTGTGCAGCCATGGCCCCAGCGTAGATCTCAGCCTCACAACTGGAGCCGAGAACAGAAGACGAGCGAGTAGCCCGCCACGAGACAGAGCCGAAACCAAGGCTGAAGGTGTAACCCTGTGACGACCGCTGCGTAGCCTGGTCGTCAGCCCAAGAAGCGTCTGCGTGCCCAGTAAGGACCACTGGACTCCGCCCTCCAAGCACTAGCCCCATGCCCGACGTACTGCACAAGTAGCGCAACACCCTCTTCACTACAGCCATGTGCTCTAGTCGGTGTCTCCCAGGAGCAACATAGCGTGCAAGAATGCTAAGAGGGTATTCAAGGTCAGGTCGTGTGCAGGTCATCAAGTACATGAGGCAGCCAACAAGCTCTGGGTACGGGCCACTCGACTCTACGGACTCATCCGAAGGCAGAGCTGAGAGCGAGTGGCGAGTAGGCAGAGGAGTGGCCTGAGGCGAGGAGTACATGAAGCCGAAGCGCTGAAGGACCTGCTGCACCATGTGTGACTGAGTGAGGGTAATGGTGTGGCGTGCTCTGTCCCGGGTGATCTGCAGGCCAAGGTAGCTGCGCAGTTCACCCAGGTCAGTGCACGTGTGTCTCTTCTGCAGCTCAGAGTGCAATATATTATGCTTCAGCTGACGAGAGAGCAATTAGTTCCTGCTTGCTCGATTGCCAGGAGATAGGCCCGATAGGCTCGAAGCGATAGATGTAGCCGGTGCGTGATTGTCTGTTGTCGGAGTCGCCCGCGTGATCTGCGTCGACGTAACCAATTAGCTTAGGTGGCGTGGTCACGTTCTTGTGATATGTTAAGCCAATCGTTGGCGTACTGACAAGATAGTGTAGAGCACGGTCAAGTTCGGCCATGTGTTTTGCTTCAGGCCTCTTGAGATTAGTGGCGAGCTGGCTTGCGGAGTATGAGAGGTCGGGGCGGCAAGTAACAGCTGCAAGGAGAAGGCATCCTAGCTTTCTCTGGTAGGCACGTATCCCGGCGGATTTGAGTAGAGTAGATCCTTCCTCGTGGTTTCCTGTCGCGTAGCGGTAGGGCGCAGAGATGGTGGTAGGCGTGAGCGCGAAGCGTTTGGCGATGGTGTCGGCGTACTTAGTGGCGTTGAGGTAGATCGCGTCTTCTTCCTCTTGAATGTTCAAGCCGAGGTACTGTGTGACGGTAGAGGAGACCGTGAGTGTGAGGTCCCTCTGTAACTCCCCTTCGAACCAGGTGGTGATGTCGTCAGTGTAGCCGATGTAAAGTAGGTCGTCTACATAGACGATCAGCAGGATGTAGTTGGTACCCTTCGTGAGTCGGTACATTCCTTGGTCGTGAGGTAGTTGGCGGAATCCGATGCGAATGAGGCGAGCGTGTAGGTACTAAGGAAAATATAGCGCAAGAATGCTAAGAGGGTATGCAAGGTCAGGTCGTGTGCAGGTCATCAGGTACATGAGACAGCCAACAAGCTCTGGGTACGGGCCACTCGACTCTACAGACTCATCCGAAGGCAGAGCTGAGAGCGAGTGGCGAGTAGACAGAGGAGTGGACTGAGGCGAGGAGTACGTGAAGCCGAAGCGCTGAAGGACCTGCTGCACCATGTGTGACTCCGTCAGGGTAATGGTGCGGCGTGCTCTGTCCCGGGTGATCTGCAAGCCAAGGTAGCTGCACAGTTCCCCCAGGTCTGTGCACGTGTCTCTCTTCTGCAGCTCGGACTTCACGTAGGCGAGTCTAGCAGTGTCAGCTGTGGCAAAGACCAAGTCGTCGACGTACACGAGGATGTAGAACGGCGGCAGAGAGGTGTCGGTGCGTAGAAACAGCGACGGGTCGGCAGTAGAAGGAGCAAACCCAAGAGCCGCAAGTGTAGTCCTCAGTGTGTTGTGCCACTCACGTGGCGCCTGGCGGAGACCGTAAACTGGACGCCGGAGACTCCACCGGGTACCAGGAGGGAACGACCCAGTGAAGCCAGGTGGGCGGCGCAGCCAGATCTCCTCGTGCAGGCTGCCCTGCAAGAAAGCTGTGCTGAAGTCGAGAGAGTGGAGCTCGTAGTCACGGTGAGCAGCAACGTGCAGCAGTACCCGAAGAGTGGTCATCTTTGGGGTGGGAGAGAAGGTCTGAAAGTAGTCAACTCCCTGCCGCTAATTGAAGCCACAAGCCACGTAACGTGCCTTGAAGACAGGCGGAGAACCCGGCGGCCGCTTCACTCTGAAGATCCACATGCCACTGACGATGTTCGCCCCACGAGGGGGAACGGCGTCAACGTAGGTGCATGTGGACTTCGAGGAAGCCATCTCTGCGTCCATAGCTGCCTGCCACTGAGAGGAGTAGGGACCCTCTATCGCCTCCGCGTAAGAGCGCGGAGTCGGGATGTCAAGTGCATCCGGGTCTCCCTTAGGGGTAAGCAGTACGGACACAAGATGAGGTGAAGCAATGGCCAAGCAGTGGAGCTCCTCCTGCCTGTCCTCAAGGACGTCCGTGCCAAGGGCACACTCACCCTCGACGGACGGAGGACAGACAGCGTAGTCTAGACGATAGCGAGCAGCAAAGTGGACGGGCTCAGCAATCAGGGCAAACGCAACAGTGGACTCAAAGGAAGGGTCAGTGACAACAGTAGCAAGGAGACGCGTGACAGCAGGACTGGCGGCACGAAGAGAGTCCGACTCAGGGTCGGCAAGAGCAGGAGGAAAAGGCAAAGGGGCACGCAGAGGAGCAGTGGACGGACGCAGAGACATCCGGTGCGTGCCAGGGACATGAGGAGGATGCTGCCGCGAACCGGGACCACTAGTGCGAGCAGCACGGACAGGCAACGCAAGGCGAGACGCAGGCTCACGACGCTCAGCAAGACCTCAAGTAGGACCAGTGTAGGGAGACGGAGCAGGCAGTGGGGAGGTCGGCTGTAACTGTAACCGGGACGGGACAGGCTGTGGACACTCTAAGGGAGGAGGAGGACCAGTAGAAGGCGAGAGACCAAGAACCTGCTGAAGGAGCGGAACGAAGTACGGCCGAGGCCGTGCGGCGACTCCAGACACAGCAGGGACAGCACCAGTACCCCCAGCGGCAGCACCAACACCGGCAGCACCTTCAGCTCCAGTACCTCCAGTAGTACCAGTAGCACCCTCAGCAAGACCGCCTCCAGGACCGACAGCAGTAGCCTCAGCGCCAGCACCCGAAGCAGCTCCCGCTCCAGAAGTACCCGCAGGCCCAGCAGCTCCAGTACTCCGAGTACGAGCACCGGCGGGACCCGCGGCACCAGCACCCACAGCAGCAGCAGAACCTCCAGTACCCGCAGCACCTCGAGCTCTAGCAACTTGCCTCCAGCGCCGGGCAAACCACTGACGCAGCTCCTGTGGAGAGAGTGGCTCCTGGCGAGACAAAGCACGCGGAGAACCGCCAGGCTCAGCACCGCCAGACGCCCCACGAGCAGGCTCAGCTCCCTCGCGCTCAGCACCTCCAGGCGTAGCACCCCCAGGCTCAGTACCCCCAGGCTCAGCACCCCCAGGCGTAGCACCCCCAGGCTCAGCACCCCCAGACTCAGCACCCCCCGGCTCAGCACCCCTAGTCGTAGTACCCACACGCTCAACACCCCCAGAGTTAGCACCCCCAGAGTGAGCACCCCCAGGCTTAGCACCCTCAGCAGCACTAGAGTCACCAGCGACCTCGACAGGCTCGACAACGTCTACCTGGGACACACCTGAAGGGGCAGGACCCTGAGGGGGGAGGGGGTCTACCGGGGGGGGACCTGGCACAAGGAAGAGCGGTGGCGGGGGGAGGGACGGAGTGCGGTAGGGGAAGAGACGGTAGTAGGGGACTGACTCGTCGAACGTGACGTCCTGGGAGGACAGAACACGGCGAGAGGTGGGGTGGTAGAACTGCCACCCTGGCGCATCAGGGGGGAAACCAAGGAAGACGCAAGAAGCAGCACGAGGGGACAGCTTGTCCGCAGACAAGTCGCGAACAAACGCCCGAGATCCCCAGACACGGAACACAGACGCATCGCCAACCTTCCCCGTCCACAGCAAGGCTGGGGAGGTCTCCGGCATGGAGACCCTGGGCTGAAGGTTGATCTGATGCGCCGTGTACCGAACCGCAAACGGCCACAGAAATTGGGGGGCAGCCGCATGCATCATGGACGTACGGACGACGTCCATGACCATGCCAATGCGGCGCTTAGCAATCCCATTTTGCTGTGGATAGTTCGTAAGCGTGAAGGTCTGGCGGATGCCTCGTGCACGACAGTAGGCTCGCAGAAGGCCAGAGGAGAACTCTTTGCCTTTGTCAGAGTGCAGACGCAGAATAGTAAAGTCCGAGCCGAAGCTCCGCCTGAGCTGGAGATGAGCTGCGCGGATCCAGTCAATCAACACCTCAGTGACATCACCCTTGCTGCGCAAGGGGAAGACTGTGGTGTAACGCGAGTAGTCGTCAACCACCAGCAGGAAGTAGCGCTCGTGACCCAGTCCACGGATGCGGGCCGGGCCCCACACGTCCATGTGAAGCGTCTGCAGCGGGGCCTCTGTCGGAGGAAACTGGGAGGAGTGAGGGGCAGCCCGTTGCCGCCCCTCGACACAGAGGACGCAGGTAGGGCCAGGCCCCGGAGGGAGGGGAGGGAGGGACCGGGGAAGATTAGAGACAAGGACACGGGAGGCCATGCTTCGGAGACGAAGCAGGGAGGGGTGACCAAGGCGGTGGTGCCAGAGGAGAGTCTTGTGAGACAGGAGGTGACACGAGCAGGGGGCAGACTCAGGACCAGACCTGGACACTGCAGCAAACACGTGACCCGATGCAGCTACCTGACCAGACGCAGGGACTGGAGGAGACGCAGTGGTAAGTGTGTATAGGCTCGACCCCGGCCAACGAGTAAACGTGGCCAGGTGTCGGCCTGTCCGAGCGTCCGTGCAGTGGGTCACCCGCTGACTCGCAGGAGTGAACTGGTGAACCCCTGCATCCTGCAGGTCAGCACCACTCACCAAGTTCGTAGAGAACGAGGGGAGGTAAAGACCCGACAGGGTGCCAGAGGGGGCCGCCGGACACGGGAGGACAGTGGAGAAGTGAGCAAGGACAGGGCCCCCAGAGGGGTGTGCTAGAGAGACTGCAACTGGCCGACCAAGCGGCGTGAGTGTGGTGCGGTCTCGAAAGAAGGAGCGGGAAGCCCCCGAGTCAAGGGTGAAGGTGTGAGAGGCCGGAGCCGACGCGGTTCCTGAGAGAGCAGACTCACCCGCACCTGAGGAAGCAGACTCACTAGCACCTAGAGCAGCAGCCGCACCTGTACTAGGAGCAGGAGACACACTAGCACCCAGAGCATCAGCCTCACGAGCAGCTAGAGCAGCAGGCTCGATACCCGGGTCAGGCGGTACGCACAGGTGACCGGCACGGTCAGCACTAGTAGGCAATGCATACATGGCAGTGAGAATAGCATCATAGTCAAGAGCAAATATATCTACCCTCTGCCTAAGCAACTCCACCCAGTCGGGGAGCTCAGCCTCGTCGCCAAACTCGGTACGCCAGGCGTCGCTCAGACGGGCGAAGCAGCGGGACTGTGTGTGACTAGGCGTCCCACAAGGCTGACCAATCCGAGCACCAGTGCGAATCACGTAAGAGCAGCGAACAGAACTGAGAGACCTCCCACTCTGAGCGTACCACTAACGAAGCTGCAGGGGTGTTAGAGACGCGCGTGGGGGTCGCTGGAGCTGCATCTGGCCGCCGCCAGTAGTAGTAGCAGTAGTAGCGCCGCCACCCCTACAACCCCAACCAGCGTACAACTCACGCAGCTGCTGGGGCGTGAGGGACTCACGCGGACGTCGCTGGGGCTGCATCTGGCTCCGCCAGTATAAGCAAGAGCAGGAGTAGCAGCAGTAAGGCAGCAGCCAAGCAAGCGGCAGGCAGCGCGCTAGTAAGGCAGGGGCTCACTAGTGTTGGGAAGAGCAGGCTCGACGACTCGGCGACTCGGCGATGCGGGCGGCTCGGGCGGCTCGGCGGCACGGCGGCACTGCAGCAACTGCGGCTCGGCGGCTCGGGCGACTCGGGCGACTCAGCGGTACGGCGGCACGGCAGCAACTGCAGTGCGGCGGCTCGGCGACTTGGCGGCTCGGGCGGTTGAGGTGGCGCTGCGGCTCGGGCGGCTCGGGTGGCTCGGGTGGCTCGGCGGCGCCGGCGGCACGGTGGTGACGGCGGGGCCGCTTGGGGACGACGGCGGGGCCGGGTGGAGCGGCGACGGGGCCAGCAGAGGTGGCGCCGGGGCCGCAGGGTAGGCGTCCGGGCCAGCAGAGGCGGCGCCGGGGCCAGCAGAGGTGGCGCCGGGGCCGGGAAGGGCAGCGCCGGGGCCGCAGGGGTAGGCGACGGGGCCAGTAGAGGCGGGGCCGGGTCGGGAAGAGCGGCGTTGGGGTCGCCGGGGTAGGCGACGGGGCCAGACGAGGTGGCGCTGGGGCCTGGAAGGGCGGAGCCGGGGCTGCAGGGGCAGGCGACGGGGCCAGCAGAGGCGGGGCCGGGTCGGGAAGGGCGGCGTGGGGGTCGCCGGGGTAGGCGACGGGGCCAGCCGAGGTGGCGCCGGGGCCGGGAAGGGCGGCGCTGAGGCCGCAGAGGTAGGTGACAAGGCCACTAGGGCGGCAGATCGGGGCCGCGAGGGCGGCGCGACGCGGCCGCTAGGGCGGCGCGACGGGGTAGCAGGGCCGCGCGCCTCGGGGCGCGCGCCAGAAAGAAAAATCGCCGCGCGCCGAGATGAAAATAGGTCGCACGCCACGGGGCGTGCGACGGATCGAGTAGCAGCGGAAGCAGTAGTAGGGCCTTAGGAACAGTTCCTACGAGGGAACCTGCTCGATACCATGAGAAAACTGAAACGAGAATGAATGAACTATGAATGAAGTGGGTACAAGTACTAACCCTAATTGGGTTGTACCCCCTATGGGATACCCCACTACAACCTACACAAAAGCATAAGCTATAATGTTCTAAGAAGGTGTACCCCATATGTGTTACCCCACTATAGCCTACAATAGCTATGTCATATAAATCTGACACTATCTGCGACGTTTGCGATGATAACGAGCAGAAAAATTACACGTTTCTAGATTGTGATTCATTGACCAGCTACTTCGTCAATCCGGGTAACCGACGATATTTTGGCGTGACTCGGATTTTACTGTATAGAGTTGAAATTTGAAAGTCAAACTTTGTTGTGCCCCATTCTTGATATTATTTTTATGCTGAAAATTTCCCTCCAAAAGTCGAGATGGTCGACTACAGGTCGGCCTAAGTTCAAACGGGTAAATTCGAGTTTAAAACGTGAACTTTACAAAAAATTCTAAAAGACACGCTCCCTAAACCGCAGCCTCAAAATCGCCCTAGCAAACTCTTCACTCAAATCTGGCCTGAAAGTGTCTTGGGGCTTGTTTCGGGAGGTGGGGTAGGCCAAACCAAAGGAGAGCCCTAGTACAGTCGATGCTCAGCCTATCACAAAACATTTGCTCCTCATATTTAGAAATTTAGTCACTCGCAAATGTTTTGCCCGTCAGTGACTAAATTGACAATTGTGTCGATTTTGGGGTACAGTCACCAAGTTGAGGAAGAAAAACATCTACAGTACATATATAATAACGGTTGCCCGTCATCAGAGAAGTTAACCTGGTTACGAGATTAAAACCCTTGACTTGATTCACGTTGCAATTTCATATTATTGTCACATTTTTGCCCGTGGCGACAAGGACGAATGTGGCGAAAAGCCTTTGACACGTTTCACGCACATGCCGCTCGCCTACCTGCTGTTCTTGAAATGGGCATCGACTGTACGGAGTGGCGTGTGCGTTTTTGTCAGAGTCTTCCATTCCATCCACATCACCTGTGCATGCAGGCCCGCCTAGTTGCGTTTCTCTTGTCTGGTTGAAACGAGCTGAAATTTGGGATGCATTCTGAGAAATACGGCTCGGTCTTGTTTGAAAGTGTAGGGCTTGGTTCAAACAAACCTGCACTTCTAGGAGGCTTGGCTCAAACAAACCTGCAATTCTAGGGGGTTCCGCACAAGTCTGATTGGGGTAGAGTGAAGTCCAGGCCCATGTAGTCTAAATTCGTTTCGTTTTGAGCAGCCTGAGGTGTGAGAACGGTCAGGTTTCGACCCTTGGTGCTTGTTTTGGACTTCCACAAAACTTGTTCCGAAATTCCGCACTGCAGTGCTGGATTTCTAGTCCGACGAGCACAGTGAAGTCCGTAGTAGCCAGGGCTCTTGCTAGGATTCAGGCCCGTCTGACATCCCCCCCCCCAAAAAAATCGTTTCGTCTGACCTTCAGATGGGAATTATTTTTTGGTCTGTTTTTTCATATAAAAGTTGGAGCAATGTCTGTTTTTTAAGACGATTTTTGTTGCATCGTCTGATTGCACTCTACACTGGCCGGCCATAATACAGTAGAAATCTGAGTTCACTAAGCATGAAATGAATAGATCGTTGACTAACATGACAGGTGTGACCAGCCAGGTGGCGAGGGGGACTGGTACAGGGGGAGGACCGTGTTCTGCTGAATTTGTGCGACGACCAGGGGGGATGAACTGGGGCTGTGAGAGGATCGAGGGACTGGGGGAGAGTGGGGGGAGGGGGGGGGGGGGGGGGGGAGGGTGTTGGCTGGTAGAGGAGCGAGGTTGACTGCGGGGGGGCTTGACTGCTAGAAGAACTAGGGATTTTGGGGAGGTTCCTGGTACTGTACAGTCGAGGAACAAGAGACTAGGGGGGGGGGGGGGGGGGGGGGTGGGTGGGGGTTTACAGGAGGGGTGAGGGACTCGAGGGGGCAGGGGGGAAGGAGACGGGAGGGGAAAATAAGGGTGGGGGGGGGGGGGTACCTCGATACTTTGTCGGTATCAGATGAAAGCATACTCGATGTCTGAAATGTCAGACAAAATATAACGCGCTGTCTTTTTTTTAAGACGAAATAAAATCATGTCTTATGGTTCAGATGAAATTAAATAGCTCGTCTTGAAAATCATATAAAACGAAAAAAGTAGGTCTATTTTTCAAACCATCAGACCGATTTGGTATGATAACCAGAGCTCTGGTGGTAGCAGTACCCCGTTGTACTGAACGATGGAGCAGGTCCAACCCAATTTTCGTTGAAATGACAAGCGGTGAGTCAAGCGGTCTGACAAATTTCACGGAAATCATGTTCCAGCGGTGAAACCATTTACCAACGCACAGCGCAACCCCTTAGATTGTGATGGAAATCCGAATACAGTATAACAAATACTGTATACCAGTGTGCTGTTTGGTTTTAGTGTAGTCCTCTTTATAAGCTTCCATGTCCTAGAATACTTGTCACAATTATTGTAGGGCCACAATTATTGGAGCTCAGCATTATTGGAGGGTAAAGGGTACAATTATTGGTACACCATTATTGGTGTGAATGGGGTCATTCTGGAGGGGTAGTTGAATGCACATATACCCTGCTATGTCACTTCTTCATTATCATTGAATCATCATTGTGTCATCTTTCTACTTCTCAATGATCAATGCAAGAGTTCTATCTTGTTCTTTTCTACAAACATGTTTCCGTTATGCTGGCACTATGCCTTTCTAGCATGGTATCAGAGCGACGCTAGGGGGCATGCTGCCAAATTTGGTTCAAGATTTTACTAGCATTCACTTCGGATAGGTACCTGCATACAGTCAGAGTACCGCACACCCGGTCTACGCTTTCGTACACCTGGTGTTCGCTATTGGTTACAACCGCGCGTTTACCGCACACTTGGTGGACGCTTTTGTCAAGGTCATGGCGCACTTCGATGGCGAAGTGGATCCTGGATATGCGGCTTTTGAAGAAGCCATCATGGCTCAGCATGAGCATCTGGAAAGCATGATTGCAAGGGCACCATCAACTCTCCAAGCTTCGTTAAGGGACAAGTTTGGAATGACAATCCAGGCAAGAGCAAAACTCTCTCATGAGTTCAGCAATCCGTCCACCCTTGGACAATCTCATTCAAGCACTCCACGTACTAACCAAACTCGTGCAAATGTTCATGCAGGAATTGATGGTGAAGGGGAAATGGGCATACCTCAAGGAGGAGAGTCATCCCAATGGAGGGATGCATCCGCCCAAGGAGAGGAGATCGCCAATCCCGCAACTCAATCATCCATGCAAAGGGAAGCACGGGGAAGGAATGATGAGTATCGGAGTGCAGTGCTTGGTGGAATGAGAAGTGGACAGATTGGGCATCAGGGTGACAGAAATGGTGAAGTGCGCGTGGAAGGTGTGGGATTCGCCTCCTACATTATTGGTGCTCCCCCACTACGACGACATGCAACCAACTCCCATCCCATTGGAGTTCCTCCCATGGCCATGTCTCACCTTCATGGCGGCTGTGACATACCTCCGCGTGCACCACGTCCACCGATAGGAGTACATCTTGTGGAGTGCTTGGGACGGATGGGATACGGAATGCAGTCAAGTGGCATCATGCGACGTGATCAAGTGGAAGTGCTGGAACGTCAACTTGGTGGATAGAATGGGGACATGCAGCGCACGGTTCAGCTACCTCAACCGTGCCTACTCTCTTTGACCCCGCTCCACATGAATACGCGGAAGAAGACAAGGAACGGCTGTCACGCAAAATGGTGGGAGCAACAGTGGACAAGGCGTTCACCACCACTCCGTTTGACGGCTCCAACTTCCGGGAGTGGGCACTACGGTTTCGTATGAACGCTCGCGTCACGAATCTGTGGGAGTTCTTTGTGACCCTGCAGTATCCGGTTGCCATGGGAGATGGTGACATTAACGACGCTATGGAGCGGCTGGAAATGCTACACGCGGATCACTCACAGCGTGCGGCGCTCGCTTTTTGGGTCCTACTACACAGCGTGAGCGCCACGATTCAGCTACAGCTGGACATGTTCCAGGAATTCTACAGCCTGGCATATGAAGCGTGGGAGTACTTAATGGTTACGTACCAGGCCAAAGATTCGGTGGCGAAGGTCTCTCTCTTGAAGCACTTGGACAACCTGAAAATGGGGAGTCAAGATAGGGTGGAGGAGTACGTGAACCGCGCAACGGCAATCCGGGACGAGTTAGCACTCGCGGGGAAGATGGTGGATGAGGACACATTCACATTGAACCTGCTCACCGGATTACCGGCACATTGGGAGGAGATGAGGCACTCGGCAATGCTACACAATGTGACGGACAGCTTCACCTTGCAACGGATGATGATCCAGGAGCAAAGATATCACGACCTCATCACGAAGGATAACCGTGACCGGCGTCCACCTCGCATGGCTGGACAAGCCCGTGGAGACCGTTCACCTTCTCCAACTACTAAGGGCAGCAGCGGGAAGGAGGGGTCTGGAGAGGAAACGCAGGGCAAGGAAGGAAGTGCACGTCACTCATCTCTTGTGTCTTGGTACTGTAAGGAGCTAGGCTGTGAGGATCTAGGATCGAGCTCAGAAAAGAGAATATGAATTGAATTGAATGATCACCTGGGTACAACGCGAGGCTATATATAGGCTCGACACAAGGCCCCGTAACCAGGTGTTACGCGAAGGTTCTGCGTGTCGCGAAGCGTCCCGAACACATCCTTCCTGAATTCGGTAGAAGGCGATTCGGTGGCAACCGAAAAGCCAGAATTCGGTGCACGCAACCAAGCTCGGTGCTATAACTACAATAAAATATAGGAAAGCACCTAGCCTAGGAAATCAAGCAATTCTATCAGAATGTTATTATCTAGCCTGTAGTGGGGTGCTCTATAGCGAGTACAACCCTGTTAGGGTTTGCTATATGTATCCCAACAGCTGCTCGTGAAACCCCTCCTTTCTTCATTTCTATCTTGCCTAGCTAGCTAAACCCTAGCTATGGCTCCTCACTATGCTTACTCTTCTCACATGCTATCAGAGCATCTACGCTCCTGGCCTGTGGGCCCACCTAACTACTTCCGCTGCTACTCTGTCTGTTGCACGCCCCGTGGCGTACGACTCCTTCTTCCTGCCGGGTTTTCTGACCGCCGTGCGCTCGAGGCGCGCGGCGGTTTTCTGCCCGCCGTGCGCTCTGAGGCGCGCGGCGGTTTCCTACCTTGGAGACCCGCGCGCGGCCCCCGCCCTGCTCGTCGCGGCGCCCTGGGGAGCACGCGCGGCCCCCGCCCTGCTCGTCGCGGCACCCTGGGGAGCACGCGCGGCCCCCACCCTTCACGTCGCGGCGCCCTGGGGAGCCATGCGCGGCCCCTCGCTGCCCCGTGGTGGCGCCCTGGGGGCCGCGCGCCACCCTTGGAGCCGCGCGCGGCCCCTCGGTGCCCCGTGGTGGCGCCCTGGGGAGCACGCGCGGCCCCCGCCCTTCACGTCGCGGCGCCCTAAGGAGCCGCGCGCGGCCCCTCGCTGCCTCGTGGTGGCGCCCTGGGGGCCGCGCGCCGTCCTCCTTGCCGTCCCCCGCGCTCCTACCTCATGCCACCCGCTTTACGGTTTGGGGGTGGGGAGTGTGGGGGGGACGGTTGTGGGGGTGCCGGTTGTGTGCGCCGTCCCCTGCTCCTCCTCCTCCGTCTCCCGCTGCTGCAGTTGCCGCTCAGGGGGGTGGGTGTGTGGAAACCGAAGGAGTGGTGCTAGGGGGGTGACGTGGGAGTGGAGTTAGGGGTTCAGCAGGGGGTGTGTGTCAAGGGTGTGGGTCAGTTGGAGGAGGTTGTGTGGAGGTAGCTGTCGTGTTGCCTGCAGCGCCTGTAGTCCGTCGCCCTTACTTCGGTAGCCAGTGAGCCTGTTGCACCAGTCTCCAGTGGGTCCGTTGCTCCTGCCACTCGTCTTAGCCGCGGAGCCAGTCACTCCAGTAGTCCGTCGCCCTTGCTTCGGTAGCCACTGAGTCAGCCGCTCCTGTGCCCGTGCCTCTGCAGCTTCAGACGTTGCCTCCCATCTTCTCTCCGTCCACAGTACTCTCCTCCTCCTCACTTGCCCTCTGTGATAGCCTCTAGCTTTGCTTGCCATTGTGAACCTGCTCTATGACTGTGTGCTCTGCTACACCTCACTTTGGCTATGGGGGTGTGTCAGAATGTTATTATCTAGCCTGTAGTGGGGTGCTCTATAGCGAGTACAACCCTGTTAGGGTTTGCTATATGTATCCCAACTGCTGCTAGTGAAACCCCTCCTTTCTTCATTTCTCTCTTGCCTAGCTAGCTAAACCCTAGCTATGGCTCCTCACTAGGCAGAATCTTCTCACAAATTCATGCATGCATATAATTATCCAATGCTAGAAATAGCATCATAAAGTAAAGGCAAGCAAGCATAGCTGGCATAAGCCGTCGTACTCTCACACGTCCCCCCCTCAAAGCTGGGTGGCGTGAGAAACACCCTGCTTGACAAGATTGTCCTTGAGAGCACGGCGTGCGTTGCCCATATCAGCTTCTGCAACCCAACTGTCCTCAGTGGGGTCGTATCCCTTCCAGCGTATCAAGGTCTCGACGGTCTTGCCACCGCGGCGCCGATGAGTGAGAACGCGCTCGATCTCATACTCGGGTTCATCCTGTACGAGAACCGGTGGTGGTGGCGGTAGCTATCGTCCTTGGAACTGTTGGTTGGGGTCCTTGTAGGGTTTCAGTAGCAGAACATGGAAAGCGTTGTGAAGCTTCCATGTATCTGGTAAGTGCAAGCGGAATGTAACTGGTGTCACCTGTGCCTCAACGAGAAAAGGACCACAGAAGCGAGGCCGGAGTTTGGATGGAAGTGTCAAATTACAATGTTGTCTAGGCCCGAGTCGCGCTCCGTGCTCTCACCTCTTCGAGCCGCCCTAGCAGCCCCCCAACGCCCTAGCGGCCCCGCCGCCCGTCGATTCGGCCCCGCCGCCCTTCTCAGCGGCCCCGCCGTCCTTCTCAGCGGCCCCGCCGCCCTTCGCTGCGGCCCCCCCGCCCCACATTACGGCCCCGCCGCCCTTCTTCGCAGCCCTGCCGCCCTTCGCTGCGGCCGCGCCGCCCCTCGCTGCGGCCTCGCCGCCTCACATTGCGGCCCCGCCGGCGTTTGCTGCGGCCCCGCCGCCCTTCTTCGCGGCCTCGCCGCCCTTCAATGCGGCCCCGCCACCTCACGTTGCGGCCCCGCTGCCCTTCGCTGCGGCCCCGCCGCCCGTCTCAGCGGCCCCGCCGCCCGTCTAAGCGGCCCCGCCGCCCGTCTCAGCGGCCCCGCCGCCCTTCACTGAGGCCCCACCGCCTCTCTCGCTGCGGCCCCGCCCCCCTACTCAGCGGCCCCGCCGCCCTTCACTACGGCCCCGCCGCCTCTCTCGCTGCGGCCCCGCCGCCCTACTCAGCGGCCCCGCTGCCCTTCTACTGCGGCCCCGCCGCCCTTCTCAGCGGCCCCGCCGCCCTACTCAGCGGCCCCGCCGCCCTTCTACTACGGCCCCGCCGCCCCTCTCAGCGGCCCCGCCGCCCTTCTCAGCGGCCCCGCCGCCCTTTACCTGCGGCCCTGCCGCCCCTTTCACCAGCGGCCCTGCCGCTCTACATTGCCCGCGCCGCCCGAGCCGCCCGAGCCGCCCGAGCAGCCTGAGCCGCCCGACCTGCCCGAGCCGCTCGAGCCGCCCGAGCCGCCCGACTCTCCCGAGCCGCCCGACTCTCCCGAGCCGCCCGAGCTGCCCGACCAGCCCGAGCCACCTGAGCCGCCCGAGCCGCCCGAGCCACCCGAGCGCCTGAGCCGCCCAAGCCGCCTGAGGAGCCGAGCCGCTGGTGCCACGGAGCCGCAGTTGCTGCTGTGCCGTCCGAGCAGCCGTGTTGCCGTGCTGCTGTACTGCTGAGCTGCCCGACCCGCCCTGTCTGGTGAGAGCAGCGCTTCTGTCACTGCACTGCCCCTGTCCTACAGTTGGTACTGCTAGTCTACTGCTGTCATGGCTACCCCCAGTGTTCTCGCTTTTGACGCTGAGGGTCGAGCCATTGACTTTGAGGTTTGGGTAGAAGACATGCATTTTTTCCTACAGTGCGATAGGGCAGACGGTCTCTCCCTCTTTGACCTCACCTCTGGCTCCTCTCCTGCCCCTGCTGCTGATGTTGACCTCACTGTTCGCTCCCAGTGGGCCACGCGCGATGCTGCTGCACGTCTTGCTGTGCGTCGCCACCTGCCTACCACTGAGCGCGCGCACTTTAGTCAGTATAAGAGTGCTCAGACCTTGTACGACGCTGTAGTTGCGCGCTACTCTTCCCCTGCCACTGCTGCACTGAGCCGCCTCATGCTACCGTACCTCTTCCCTGACCTTGCTGCCTTTCCCACAGTCGCTGACCTCATTACGCACCTCCGCACTAGTGACACTCACTACCGCGCCGCGCTTCCTGCTGAGTTCTGCGCCAAGAACCCCCCCCCCCCATGTACATCACTCTCTATTATATAGTCACCCGCCTCCCTGACTCCCTTCGCGTAGTCAGGGACCACTTCCTCTCAGTCTGTCCCACCACTCTTACTGTTGACCTCCTAGAGAAGGCCCTCTTAGCAGCGGAGAAGAGCATAGTCGCTGTAGGAGCCTCTCGTGGTGACCCTCGCACCCCCATCTTTGAGGGGTGTTCCCCTTCCCCCCTGTTGCCCTCTGTCGCCTCTGCTGCTGCGGCCGACCTCGTTGGTCTTGAGTCGGTCGGTGCGGCGTCTGCCCCTAGCGGGAGACGCCGCTCTGGCAAGGGCAAGGGGGGCAAGGGCGCGGGTGGAGCTAGCGGGGGTGGTGGAGGTGGCGGTGGAGGCGGCGGAGGGAGTGGGGGTGGCGGTGGGAGTGGTAACGGGGGTGGAGGTGGCGGTGGCAGCAGCGGAGGCGGAGGCGGCTGCGGCGGTAGCGGTGGGAGCGGAGGCGGCGGTGGTGACGGAGGTGAAGGCGGCGGTGGTGGAGGAGGTGGAGCTGGTCGGGGTGGTGCTTCACAGCGGAGCGGCTCCGGTGGTGGTCAGCGCCAGCAGCAGCAGCAGCAGCAGCGTTCTCGGGACATCCCTCCTCCTCAGCAGCTCCGTGAGTGGTACACGCAGCGTCAGCGTGGTGGGGGTTTTGGCCCGTACACCTACGTCCTTCGTTCCAGCGACCGCGCGGGTGAGCAGTGTGGGGGTGCCCACCCCACCCAGCGCTGCTTTGGCTGCCAGACGGACGCTTGACGTCAGCAGTTCCCGGAGGCTAGTGAGATCCCCTGCTGGGGAGAGCTGTCTAGGGCAGGCGTAGCTATCTATGATCTTGACTTTGATGCTATCCTTGCTGCCATGTATGCTGTGACTATTAGTGATGAGGGTGACTGTTACCGGTGTTTCCCGTCCGACCCGGGCATTGGTACTGCTGCTGTAGGTGCTGGTGAGGCTGCTGCTCTAGGAGCCAGTGCGTCTGCGCCCTCAGGTGCTGGTGAGTCTGTGCTCTCAGGTACCACGCCGGCTTCGGCCTCCCTCACCTTCACACTTGACTCAAGGGCTTCTCGCTCCTTCTTTCAAGACCGCACCACACTCACGCCGCTTGGTCGACCGGTTGCAGTCTCCCTGGCAGACCCCTCTGGGGGTCCTGTCCTCTCTCACTTCTCCACTATCCTCCCGTGTCCGGCGGCCCCCTCTGGCACATTGTCTTGTCTTTACCTCCCCTCGTTCTCTACGAACTTGGTGAGTGGTGCTGACCTGCAGGATACGGGGGTTCACCAGTTTACTCCTGCGAGTCAGCGGGTGACCCACTGCTCGGACGCTCGCACAGGCCGGCACCTGGCCACGTTTAAGCGTCGGCCGGGGCCAAGACTCTACACCCTAACCACTGGGTCTCCACCTGTCCCTGCGTCTAGCCAGGTAGCTGCGTCGGGTCAAGTGTTTGCTGCAGCGTCCAGGTCTGGTCCTGAGTCTGCCCCCTGCTCGTGTCACCTCCTGTCTCACAAGACTCTCCTGTGGCACCAACGTCTTGGTCAACCCTCCCTGCCTCGTCTTCGAGGCATGGCTTCCCGTGTCCTTGTCTCTGGTCTCCCCCGGTCCCTCCCTCCCCTTCCTCTAGGGCTTGGTCCTTCCTGTGTTCCCTGTGTCGAGGGGCGGCTCCGGGCTGCCCCTCACTCCTCTCAGTTTCCCCCGACAAAGGCCCCGCTGCAGACGCTTCACATGGACGTGTGGGGCCCGGCCCGCGTCCGTGGCCAGGGTCACGAGCGCTACTTCCTGCTGGTGGTTGACGACTTCTCGCGTTACACCTCACTCTTCCCTTTGCGCAGCAAGGGTGATGTCACTGAGTTGTTGATCGACTGGATCCGCGCAGCTCGTCTCCAGCTCAGGAGGAGCTTCGGCTGAGACTTTCCTGTTCTGCGTCTGCACTCTGACCGAGGCGGAGAGTTCTCCTCTGGCCTTCTGCGAGCCTACTGCCGTGCGCGAGGCATCCGCCAGACCTTCAGTGGTCCTCACTGGGCACGCGGATGCTTCTTGGGCTGACGACCAGGCTACGCAGCGGTCCTCACAGGGCTACACCTTCAGCCTTGGTTCCGGCTCTGTTTCGTGGCGGGCTACTCGCTCGTCTTCTGTTCTCGGCTCCAGTTGTGAGGCCGAGATCTACGCCGGGGCCATGGCTGCACAGGAGCTTCGCTGGCTCACCTACCTGCTGACCGACCTTGGAGAGTCGCCTCGTTCTCCTCCAGTCCTATACGTAGACAACAAGGCCATGCTGGCCTTGTGTCGAGAGCAGAGACTTGAGCACAGAACAAAGCACATTGCTCTTCGCTACTTCCTTGCTCGTGAGCTACAGCAGCGTGGTCAGTTGCGGCTTGTGTACGAGGCCTCTGAGGCCAACACTGCTGATGTTTTCACCAAGGCACTTGCGCCTTGTGATCATCAGCGCTTCTGTACTCAGCTTGGTCTTGTGCCGGTCTTGCCTCATTTGCTCACTTCTTGACCTTGCTTGTACTGTCACATATATATACTCCTGCTCTTGCTTGCTTAGCTTCTTATATATATACATATATATATGTGCTCCTGCATGTGAACTGGCCTTCTGGCCTTGAACTTGTGCTCGGAATGTGTGGTGACTTTGTGATCCACGAGCTTTTCTTTGCTTTGCTTGACTGGTCTTGTGACCCCTTGTTCTCCCCCACTTTGCCTATCGGGGTGTGTCAAATTACAATGTTGTCTAGGCTTTAGTGGGGTAGCCCATATGGGGTACACATTTCTAGGGTTGCATATTTGTATCACTTTCATTCCATAGTCATTCTCATTCTCGTTCTACTTTTCTCAGGGAGGTGAGACAGGTTCAAGTTGCGCGTGTCAAGAAGCACCTGATCTCCGACTGCTATTGAGTGATCACGTCCCTGACAATCGGCATACTGCTTCTGGGAGGTCTGCATCGTGGTGAGTCGTCGCTAGGTCTTCTCCCATAGCTGATGCATGGTGGCGACGAAGTCATGTGCGGCTTGTACGTGTGCCGGTGTGGCTGGCTGCTGTGGTGTGAGTGGTTCCCGTCCGTAACACAGGAAGAAGGGAGTTTTCCCTGTGGCCGCATGTGATGCGTTGTTGTAAGCGAAGTCTAGGGCCGGTAACTGTGTGTCCCAGTGGCTGATGTCGTCTTTGCAAGCTGTGCGCAGTAACTACTCAACCACATGATTGAGTCGCTCTGTTTGTCCGTCAGTCTGGGGGTGGTATGCTGAAGACATTGCAAGCTTTGTCCCCAACAGTCCCATGAGCTCCTTCCGGAACTTACTGGTGAATTTTGGGTCTCTGTCTGAGATGAGTGTAGCGGGGATGCCGTGGATGGTGATGATGTGGTCAAAGAAGAGGCGAGCAGTTGCTTCAGCTGTAGCTGTGGCATTGGTCGGTATGAAGTGACCCATTTTGGAGAACTTATCGATTACTACGAGGATGGAATCGTGCCCCCGTGAGGTCGAAGGAAGTCCTGTGATGAAGTCGAGGCTAACGACCTGCCATGGCTGCTCCGGTACGGGTAGAGGCTGAAGTAACCCTGCTTTTTTCTGCTTGCTGCTCTTCATCCGTTAGCACGTGTCGCATGAGGTGACGAACTGCTGCACATTTGCTGCCATCCCGGGCCAGTAGTAATACTTGGCTATCCCTGCTAACGTCTTGTTGCTCCCAAAATGTCCCGCGTATGGTACGTCGTGAAACTCCTCCAAGAGGATCTGCCATAGCGGGGCATAATTTGGTACCCAAATCTTTCTTGAACCCTTCCTTACAGCTAAGTCTTTCTCCCACTGTAACAGCTTCTTAGTCTGTGCTGTAGCGATCTCTGCGTCCACGGAGTACCCATGTTGGAATAGATCCTTGAGCAGAGGGTTCATCCCGTCGAGTTGGATGCCTCCTACATGACCGGGGCGGCTCAACGCGTCTGTTTTGTTGTGTAGCCCATGCTTGTAGATGATGTCGTAGTGGAAGTAAGTTTCCAGGAAGTCCACCCACCGCACCTGTTGTCATGAGAGCGTCGGCTGCGACTTCAGGTATTTGAGACTGCAGTGGTCAGTATAGACTATAGTCTTCGCTCCCTCTAGGTAACACCTCCACGCTTTGAAGGCTATGACTATTGCTAAGGCTTCCTTGTCCTGGATGGGGTAGTTTAGTTCTGCTCCGTGTAGCTTCTTACTGAGGTAGGCGATGGGCTGCAAACCGCGCCCGTGATCTTGCATCAGTACTGCTCAGACTGCTTGGTCACTACCGTCTGCTTCCACCACGTAGTCCCTGTCTGGGTCCGGTAGGATGCGTACTGGCGCTGTCGTCAGTGCTGTTTGTAGCAGCTCCATGGCTTGCTGATGAGGGGTATCCCATTTGTAGGGCGTATCCTCAGCGTACTGCGGCACTAACCTGTTGTAGTAGTTGGCGAAGCCTAGGAACTGCTGCAACTCCTTCACGTTCTCCGGTACTTTCCACTTTTTTACGGCTTTGATCTTCCACGGGTCCACGTGTACGCCCTCGGCACTCACCATGTGCCCAAAAAACTGCACCTTCTTCAGGGCGAAGTCGCTCTTCGACAGCTTCACGTAGAACTTGTTGTTCCGCAGGATCTCGAACACCTTCCGCAGATGCTCCACGTGCTCCTTCATGTTCTTGGAGTAGATAAGAATGTCGTCCAGGTACACCACCACGCACTTGTCCAACAGGGGCCATAGGATATGATTCATCTCCGCCTGAAACGTTGCTGGTGTGTTGCAGAGTCCGAACGGCATCACCAAGTATTCATGGGAGCCGTATCTGGTACACAACGCCGTCTTGTGGATCGAGTTGTCCACCATCTTGATCTGCCTGTAACCCGACCGTAGGTCCAGCTTCGAGAATATTGTTGCTCCACGCAGTTGATCCAGTAGGTCGTCTATGCGCGGTATGGGATATTTGTTTTTGACTGTCTGTTTGTTCAGTGCACGGTAGTTGATGCACATCCGTACACTACCATCTGGTTTTGGAGTGAAGAGGATTGGTGCACCGTAGGGAGAGGTGGATGGGCAGATCAGTTGTCTGTCCAGTAGATATTCTATTTGTTTCTTCATGTCTGTCAGTTCGGTCGGACTTAGTCGGTATGGTGCACGTGAGACGGGTTTCGCACCTGGTCCTCCACGATTTCGTGCTCGTGGGTGCGCGCTGGAGGTACGCCTCCAGGTAGGTCGTCGGGCATTATATCCTTGTACTGCTCCACGACCTCCTTCACTGCTGCAGGTAGCTCCGTACTCAGCTTCTCCTCCTCTGCTGCTGCCATAACCAGTGCTAAGTAACCCGTGTTACTCTCGTTCGCTGTCCGTTCGAACCGTGCCAGTGTCGTTTCAGGAACGTTCCATGTATCCATCCAGCTTCGCAGCTCCACTCGTTTCCTGTTGTTGTAGATGCCCGCCTTCCTGTTGATCCAGTCGATCTCGGGGTTGAACCGCTTCAAGAAATCTTGCCCCAAGATGAAATCTAATCCCTTGATGTTCGTGATCGGCAACGCCGGCTTCCACCTCAGTGCCCCTATCTGCAGCTGCAGTGATGCTTCGCCGTGGATGGGAAGTTTCGTATCGTCCACCATTGTTGCCGAGAACTTGGTCTCCTCCGAAAATTCTCCAATTTTCTCCAACGTCCTGCGGTCGCACACCGAGTGAGATGCACCGCTGTCCACCAGTGCCTGGAGGCGTCGCCCGTTGCAGATCACCTCGAGTAGTAGTGGTTGTTGCTGCTCCAAGTAACCGTAGATGGTCTCGCTTATAGGATCGTAGGGTACGTCGAATAGATCATCCCTCGGTCCTGCGCCCGAAGTTGCTGACTCCATATTAGTTTCCAACTGAGTAGGTTTGGAAGGATTTATCCGAGGCTGATTCAGCTTCGTCTTGCCCTGAACCCTTCCCTTAAGCATTTGCAGCTGTGTAGGCTTCTCCTGTGGGCAATGGGGAGCCTTAACACTATGCTGCGGGGAGAGAATATGAACTCTTTGGAACGCACGACCCTTTTCAACGCTCCGGAGTGGTTTGCCCAACTTCTCAGGTACCTGAATAATTTCTAAAGGCTTTTTGTTGGCCTTGAAATCTCCCCTAAATTTTTTAAAGGCTTGAAAACCTCGAGAGGGAATATTCTTACTCTCGGGGGTGTTCGGCTAGAGTTTCCCAGTCGGTGCAGAGTCTTGTTTCGCGGAGCCTCCATTTGTCTCGGCGATTTCCCCTTGTTGTTGGCCGGTCGTGACGTTTTGAATTCGCGCCATCATGATCTCCTTTTTTCGCCATCATGGATGTCGCACTTTTATTGCCCTGCAGCTCTGCTCGTGCCTTCTTCATTTTCCAACACGCCAAGACTCGATGTCTTGCTGCGCCGCAAAATTTGCACTTCTCATATTTTGTCGGCCGCTGCTTCGTGTCGATCTTGTCGATATCCATCGGGTCGGCGGTCGTGGGTGGTGCCGATCGCTTCGTGCCAAATGATCGGTTCGGCACGTGGCATCGTGTCTCGGGTTCACATCGAATATCTCTGCTGCACACACCATGTCGCGGTAGTTGTTGTAGTTCGCGGCAATCACCTGACGGCGGACTTCCATTTTTAGCCCCTCAGTATACGCTTGGATTTTTTCCCCTTCGGTCAGGTCGGTAATTCGGTTGAAGAGGCTCTCCATCTGCTGCGTGAACTGTGTTACACAGCCGAACTGTTTATGCCGATGAATCTGCTGCCGCATCATGTAGCTGGAGTTGATTGGTTCGAAACGTTGAATTGAAGCTTCCCGAAACTGCATCCATGACCCCTCGCCTCGGATCTTATTGCTGTTGTAAATCCACTCGAGCGCTGGGCCTCGTAACAGTGTCGTTGCGAGCCGAATCCGCATTGCATCGTGTGTCGGGGTCGTACAGCCAACGACCTCGAAGTAAATTTCGAGAGTCGCAATGAATCGACAAATGTCAGTCTCTCTCGCATTCGGATTGAACGTCTCCGGTAGCCTCGGACGTGCCGCCTCAAGATTCACTGTAGCCGCTGCCGCTGCTGCTGGGTTAAGGGTCGGTGTCGCCGCTGCTGCTGCTGACGTTGCTGCTGCATTCGCCGCTGCGTTCGCTACTGCTACGGCAGCTGCCGACTAGTTCGCAAGAAGCTCCTCTATTCGCTGGAGTGCTGCTCGTGTCTGGTCCAGGCCGGTGTGTAAATCCGCTCGAGGAGTGAAGCCAGGAGGGCGGCAGCCAGATCTCCTCGTGCAGGCTGCCCTGCAGGAAAGCTGTGCTGAAGTCAAGAGAGTGAAGCTCATAGTCGCGCTGAGCAGCAACGTGCAGTAGTACCCGAAGAGTGGTCATCTTCGGGGTGGGAGAGAAGGTCTGGAAGAAGCCTACTCCCTCTCGCTGACTGAAGCCTCGAGCAACGTAACGAGCCTTGAAGACAAGCGGAGAACCCGGCGGCCGCTTCACCCTGAAAATCCACATGCCACTGACGATGTTCGCCCCAGGTGGGGGAACCTCGTCGACGTAGGTGCCTGTGGACTTCCAGGAAGCCATCTCTGCGTCCATGGCTGACTGCCACTGTGAGGAGTAGGGACCCTCGATCGCCTCAGCGTACGATCGAGGAGTCGGGATGTCTGGTGCATCCGGGTCTCCCTCAGGGGCAACTAGCATGGACACGAGATGGGGTGTAGCGGCTGCAAGACACTCAAGATCCTCCTGTCTGTCCTCAAGGACGTCCGTGCTAAGAGCACACTCACCCCCGACAGATGGAGGACAGACAGACTCAGACTCAGCGACAAGACTGGCAGCGTAGTCTAGACGATAGCGAGCAGCTAATTCGACAAGCTCAGCAACTAGGGCAGACGCAGCAGCAGACTCAAAGGAAGGGTCAGTGACAGCAGTGGCCAGGAGACGCGTGACAGTAGGACTGGCAGCACGAAGAGAGTAAGACGCAGGGTCAGCAAGAGCAGGAAGAGAGGACTCAGGAGGAGACGGCAAAGGGACACGCTGTGGAGCAGTGGAGGGACGCAGTGACATCCGGTGTGTACCAGGGATTGGTGGCGGACGCTCAAGCGGAGTACGGCGACTGGCGTAAGTAGTACGAACAGGCGACACAGGACGGGACACAGGCGACACAGGGCGAGACTCAGGCTGGCGACGCTCTGTAAGACTGCCTGTAGGACCAATGTTGGGAGAAGGACGAGGAAGTGGCGAGGCAGGTGGTACCTGTGACTGCGACTGGACCGGCGGTGGACACTCTACAGAGGGAGGGGGACAAGGCGGAGGTGACTGACCAAGAACCTGCTGAAGGAGTGGAACAAAGTACGGCCACGGCCGTGAGGTGCACCCTGCAGCAGCAGAGACAGCACTAGAACCTCCAGCAGCTCCAGCAGCAACCCCAGCAACTCCAACGCCCGGGTCTGCAGCACCAGCAGCAGCTCCAACGTCTGGGTCCGCAGCACCAGCAGTAGCTCCAGCTCTAGGTTCCGCAGCACTAGGAGCGCCACTCCTGAGACTGCAGCGCCGTGCGTACCACTCACGAAGACGCTGGGGAGAGGGCAGCTCCCGCCTAGGCCACGAAGAACAAGCACCAGCTCCAGCAGTACCCCTAGCTCTAGAGGCACCTCTCCTGAGGCTGCAGTACTGTAAGTACCAGTCACGCAGCTGCTGTGAGGAGAGAGCTCCTTCAGGCGTAGCACTCCTAGGCTCAGCACCCCCAGACTCCGCACCCCCAGGCTCAGCACCCCCAGGCTCAGCACCCCCAGACTTTGCACACCCAGGCTCAGTACCCCTAGTCTCTGCAACCCCAGGCTCCTCACACTCAGGCTCAGCACCCCGAGGAGGACGAGAGTCGACAGCTACCTCGACAGGCTCAACCGGGTCTACCTGGGACACACCTGAGGGAGCGGCACCTTGAAGGGGGAGGGGGTCTACTACAGCAGCACCTGGCGCGAGGAAGAGAGGCGGGGGAAGGAGCGGGGCAGTGCGGTAGGGGAAGAGGCGGTATAAGGGTACCGACTCGTCAAAGGTGACGTCCTGAGAGGCGAGGACACGGCCCGAGGCGGCGTGGTAAAACTGCCAACCAGACGCGTCCGGGACAAAGCCGAGGAAGACATACGGAACAACACGGGAGGAGAGCTTGTCCGCTGACGTATCGCGAACAAAAGCCCGAGATCCCGAGACCCGGAAACGCGACGCATCGCCAACCTCTTCCATCCAACGCAGTGTCGGGGAAGTCTCCGGCAAGGAGACACGGGGCCAGAGGTTGAGCTGATGCGCAACGTATCGGACTGCAAACGGCCACAGGAAGTGGGGGGCAGCCGCATGGATCAAGGAGGTACGAGCGACCTCCATGACCAAGCCAATGCAGCGCTCAGCAACTCCATTCTTCTGTGGAGAGGCTGGAAGCGTGAACGACTGGCGGATGCCGTGCTCAGCACAGTAGGCTGCCAAGAGGTCGGAGGAGAACTCACCACCTCTGTCAGAGTGCAAGCGCAGGACAGGAAAGTCTGAGTGGAAACGCTCGCTGAGCTGGAGACGAGAAGTGCGGATCCAAGGGATCAAAACATCACGGACCTCACCCTTGGTGCACAAGGGGAAGACCATGGTGTAGCGCGAGTAGTCGTCAACAAATATCAGGAAGTACCTCTCCTGACCTTGACCACGGATGCGAGCTGGGCCCCACACGTCCATGTGTAGCGTTTGCAAGGGAGTAGTCGTCGGGGGAAACGAGGAGGACTGAGGAGCGGCGCGCTGCCGCCCCTCGACACAGTGAAGACAGGGAGGAGCAGGCGAGGGTGGGAGGGGAGGGAGAACCCTGGGAAGACCAGAGACAAGGTACCGTTTGTGCATTGCCCGAAGGCGCTGCACAGACGGGTGACCAAGGCGGTGGTGCTAGAGGACTGTCTCGTGCGCCAGAGAGCGGCACGAGCAGGGGGCCGACAGCTGACCTGACGCAGACGCAGACGCAGGTACCTGAGGGGACTCAGTAGTCAGTGTGTACAGGTCCGACCCCGGCTGCCGAGTGAAGGTCGCCAGGTGACGGCCCGTGCGAGCACACGTGTAGTGTGTCACGCGCTCGTAGGCAGGGGTGAACTGGTGGACACCCCTGTCCTGGAGCGCACTACCCGCCACCAAGTTCGTAGAGAACGAGGGGAGGTAGAGACCGGACAGTGTGCCCGACGGGACGGCCGGATAGGGGAGGACAGTGGAGGAGGTCGCAAGGACTAGACCCCCAGAGGGGTCAGCGAGAGAGACTGCAACGGGCCGAGCAAGCTGCTCAAGAGCCGTGCGGTCATGAAAGAAACAGCGGGAGGCACCTGAGTCCAGTGTAAAGGTGTGCAGTGCCTTAGTGGACTCAGTAACAGGGGACGCGGACGCACCAGCACCTAGAGCAGCAGCTTGACCAGCACCTGGGGCAGCACACACTTTAGCACCTAGAGCGGTAGCCTCACCGGGTCGAATTCCCGGGTCGGGCGGAACACTCTGGTACTGGGCACTCTCTCCACTAATAGACATCACATACATGGCAGAGAGAATAGCATCAAAGTCTAGAGCAAAGATATCAATGTTTTGCTTCATCAGATCAGCCCGGCGGGGCAGTTCAGTGGCGTCACGGAACTGAGTACGCCAAGCATCGTCAAGGCGTGAGAAGCAGCGCTGCGTGGGGTGCGCCCTCCCACACGTCTGACCAGTGCGGTCACCAGTGCGGATGACGTACGTGCAGCTAAGGCCACCACCCCCCCCGTGCCGAGTGTACCACTCACGGAGCTCCTGGGGCGACGGAGAGTGCTGTAGGCTCTGGCCACCGCCAATGCCTCCACGACCACCACTTCCGCCACCACCGCTTTGACCACCTCCTCCCATGCCGACGCCGCGTCCACCGCCGCCCCCACCACCGCCCCCGCCCCTGCCACCGCCCCCGCCGTTGCCGCCACCACCCCCATCGCTGCCACTAGTCCCACCAGTCCCACCACCACCCCCACCGCCGCCACCACCCCCACCACCGCCTCCCCTGCCGTCACCTCCGCCTCCCTTGCCCCCTTTGCCTTTGCCGCTGCGGCGCCAGCTCAAAGCAGACGCAGTTCCGACCTTCTCAGCACCAAGGAGGTTGACAGCAGAAGCAGAGGCTACAGAGGGAAGAAGGGGGGAAGGGGAACACCCCTCGAAGAAAGGGGTGCGGGGGTCGCCACGAGAGGCACCTACTGCGACTATGCTAGCCTCAGCTGCAAGCAGTTCCTTCTCGAGAAGGGCAATGGTGAGCTCAGTGGGGCAGCGAGCTAGGAAGTGATCCCTGACAGCACGCAGAGTGTCAGGGAGGCGGGTGACTAGGTGGTAGAGAGTGAGCCAGAGTGGGGGGGGGTTCGTGGCAAGAAACTCATCGGGCATGGCGGCACGGAAGCGGGCCTCACTAGTACGGAGGTGCGTAATGAGGTCAGCGACTGTGTTGAACGAGGCCAGGTCGGGAAACAGGTAGGGGAGGGAGAGACGGCCTAGCGCGGCAGAGGCAGGTGAGGAGTAGCGGGCAACGACAGCAGTGTACAGTGCCTGTGCAGTCTTGTGCTGGCTAAAGTGCTCGCGCTCGTCTATCGGTAGGGAGTTGCGAATAGCGAAGCGAGCGTGGGCGTCACGAGTCTGCCACTATGAGCGGGCAGTGCTGTGTGCAATAGCAGCAGGAGCAGTAGCATGGCCTAGGGCATGATCGTACAGTGAGATGTCCTCCTTGGCAGTGAGCTGTAGGAAGAGGTGTAGGTCATCTAGCCAGGTATCGAACTTCACTGGGCGGCCCTCAGCATCGGAAGCTAGCACAGGAGGGCTAGCCATAGCAGCAGTAGAGTAGCAGGAGAGTAGCAGTAGCAGTAGCAGCAGTAGTAGCAGTAGGCCGACTCGGTCCAGTACGGGCGGCGCGGCTCGGTTCAGGTAGGGCGGCTCGACTCGGGTAGGGCGGCTCGGCTGGGTCCGGGCGGCGCGGCTCCGTTCGGGCTGAGCGGCCTGGTTCGGGGCGGCTCGGTTTGGGCTGGGCGGCTCGTGGGTGCTACGGAGCGGCGCGCGGGTTGAGAGGGGGCCGACGGGGCCGCTAAGGGGTGGCTCGTGGAGGTGACGGGGCCGGCTGGGGCCTCTAAGGGAGTCGCGCGTGGGGTCGACGGGGCCAGCGGGGCCGCTAAGGGGCTGCTCTTGGGGTCGACGGGGCTGGCTGGGGCCTCTAAGGGTAGGACGCGCGGGGCCGACGGGGCCAGCGGGGCCGCTAAGGGGCGGCCCGTAAGGTCGACGGGGCCGGCTGGAGCCTCTAAGGGGGGGACGCGCGGGGTCGACGGGGCCAGCGGGGCCGCTAAGGGGTGGTACGTGGGGTCGACGGGGCCACTAAAGGGCGACGCGCGGGGTAACCGGGGCCAACGGGGCCGCTAAGAGGCGGCGCGCGGGGTCGACGGGGCCTCTAAGGGGCGGCACGCGGGGCAACTGGGGCCGACGGGGCCGCTAAGGGGCGGCGCGCGGGGTCGACGGGGCCTCTAAGGGGCGGCGTGCGGGTCGTGGGGCCTTAGGGGGCCGTGAAAAACGGGGCGCACGAGGGCGCTAGGGGGGGAGGCGCTCGAGGGCGCTCCGACAGTAGGACGCACGAGGGCGCTAGTAGGTAGCAGTAGTGGTGGGCCCTAGGAATCGGTCCTAGCGGAGGACCTGCTCTGATTCCATGTTACGAACAAGAAATGATTGAACTATGAAATTTGGAGTACAAGTAGGAAACCCTAACTTTGTGTACCCCCTAAAGGCTAACCCACTATAGCCTACACAATAATAACACATATAGTGTTTGACACGGACGTGCCGCCTCAAGATTCACTGTAGCCGCTGCCGCTGCTGCTGGGTTAAGGGTCGGTGTTGCCGCTGCTGCTGCTGACGTCGCTGCTGCATTCGCCGCTGCGTTTGCTGCTGCTACGGCGGCTCCCGACTGGTTCGCAAGAAGCTCCTCTATTCGCTGGAGTGCCGCTCGTGTCTGGTCCAGGCCGGTGTGTAAATCCGAAAATTTCCGTATGGAGTTATCACTGTTTTCCTCCATTTGGCGATTTATAAGAAGATTTGCGACGAAAATATATGAATTTTAGGCGCTGGTCATCTTACTGTGAGTCGAGTTGACTGCAGAAATGACGAGGGCTGATTTTGTAGGTCGCGTTATTCTCCCTTAGTCGAAATTCGCGTCTGATCTCGGCCGTTGAGAAGAAATTCGATCCGACGCTCCAAATTCCAAAGTTTTTGGGCGAAATTCTTGAGGCCGTTGAGATTCGAATCGATCCGACGGTCAAAATTCCAAGTTCTTCGCCACTGGACCTGAGGAGTGTTTGAAAACCGGTTCGAGGGGGACGTTAGAAAATAGCGCGGAACTGGTTTACGTACCCGAAATCGGCGCTTTCCGTCGTCGCCCCTGCGATTTTAAAAGCTAGGTTTAAGCAGTCGAAAAACTTCGCTTGCAAACAGGCTCTGATTACCAAGTGTGAGAATCTAAAATTGAGCTCAGAAAAGAGAAGATGAATTGAATTGAATGATCACCTGGGTACAACGCGAGGCTATATATAGGCTCAACACAAGGCCCCGTAACCAGGTGTTACGCGAAGGTTCTGCGGGTCGCGAAGCGTCCCGAACAGATCCTTCCCAAATTGGGTAGAAGGCAATTCGGTGGCAACCGAAAAGCCAGAATTCGGTGCACACAACCTAGCTCGGTGCTATAACTATAATAAAATATAGGAAAGCACCTAGCCTAGGAAATCAAGCAATTTATGCATGCATATAATCATCCTATGCTAGAAATAGCATCATAAAGTAAAGGCAAGCAAGCATAGCTGGCATAAGCCGTCGTACTCTCACACAAGCCATCCCTTCTTCAAGTGTACCAAGGCACCAACTGGCTGGTCACCACCAGGGTGGAAACCGCATACCAGTGGAAGGACAAAACTACACACCAGCAACAGCCGTTCGTTCTCTCCACGAAGGAGTTGCAGCCCGAAGCGTGACAACAATGTGTCAAAACAGCAAGGGGCAAGTGAAGGAGACAGCAAATGCACCGTCACATGCATAGCGGCGGTGCGATCGTCACATGCTACCTTACCACCAGCTAAAGCGTCATCGTGGTTGCTGGACAGTGGATGCAGCCACCACATGACCTCGGAGAAGCGCTGGTTTGAAGAGTTAAGGGAGCTAGACGAATCTGTTTATGTGGAGCTCGTTGATGGGAGCGAGCTGAGCAGCACGATGACGGGAATGATCAGAGCAACGGCACCTGATGGGACAATAGTTCGGTACACTGACGTCTTCTACGTACCTGGCTTGAAGAGTAACCTGCTCTCCTATTGTCAGCTGCTGAAAAAGGGAGCGCGCATCAATACCATTACTAATGGAGACACCGAGATCACCATGATTGATGGAGAGGAGTACGTGCGGATTGGACTTGCCAATAACATGGATGGAGTGCTCGTGGTGCAGAATGTGCATGCACTTACATCCGCCCATGATCCTGGACATTCCCGTGATGACGTGCCATCGAATTAGGTTGATCGTGAAGGGTTTCCCTTTTCCGCACACCTGGTGTGCACATTGACGCACATGGGAGCACGGATTTCCGCACACCTGGGATGCACTTGAGTGGCAAGTCTGCCCGTGCATCTGTCACATGCCGCATGGCACACAGAGCCTGCATCGTGTGGAAGCCGGCACATGATGATACCAAGGATGAAGTCTCACCCCACGTTGCGGTGTGGACTTCAGGGGGAGAAGAACAAAGGTCCGCGGAAGATTCGGGAGGAGATGGAGCAGTCCTTGTAGAACATGACTCACCTAGAGCTGATGAAGTTGATGCATCCCAAGGAAGTGGATATGCTATAGCAAATGACTTACCTGCAGCAGGAGTGATTGTACCAGAGGAGGTTGAAGACAATGATGAGGAAAACACCGTGGGATGTGGAACAACGGGCGTACCATCTGCTGATGATCGCCAAGTCAATGATTCTGGAGTTGTACTCACCTGTGCGGCCTCCTCGAGCTGTGCTGCACAACACAGCATCACCTAACTCCACACTCACTCATGTGCTTGTAGCTGTGTACGCGGATGACTACAAGTACATGGGTGGGGGGGAGGTGGGGTGTGGAGTGTATCTGGTTGCACAGGAGTGGGATATGGAGTCAAGGAGCATAAGCTGAAGACCTACTCACCAAGGGTTGCCAATAGGCAGGGGGAGTAGGAAGAATGGATGTAGCCGGTTGTCATACGTCGTGCGGCAGCGGTATCATACGATTAGTTGCTGCAGATGAACGGCACCATCTGAGGGAAGGATGGAGAATATACATGGAAGCACGCATTTCTGCATACCTTGGTGTGCACATTTCTGCATACTTGGTGGGCATTGCACACATGGAGTGCACTTTACCGCATACTTGGAGCGCCTGGGATACTTGGAGTGTGTCGGCATACAGAGAAAGGCAAGGTTTATTGAGAAAGGCAGAGGAAGAAAAGCAGGGAGGAGAGAATCACGCGAAGATGCAGCAGGTGCGGACAAGAAAATGATGCAGTAGGCGCGCAGCAGATCGTCAGCCGCTGACGAACGCCAAGTCGTTGCTTCTATCGCGCAAAGTGTGCGCCCGCCAATGCAGTTCCGCGCCAGCCGTACGCCATGCGTTATCCGCTACCGATTCGCGTCATCCGCAGCTACAGTCATCGTAGACGCACATCCGTCGCGGTTTCGCGTCGTCGCACAGAAGGCATGCGATAAAGTCAGCAGCAGTGCCAATCGCGTGTCGTAAGGTCTACGGTTTTGGGAATTCAGCGTGCGCTAAAGGCATTCCGCCATGGTTTTGAGGAGATTTCCCCATGGAGCTGCTACGATCTCCTAAGCAGCAGCCACTACTCTCTAGATCTTGATCAAGAATGTCGAGATTGGAAGGAGGGATTGGAAAACGTGAAGGAAGGTGGCTTGGTTGGAGTTTCGAAGGCCCAAAGGTTGGGAGGGGAAAGGTGCTACAGTGACAAGCAGCTTGGCCAACACCAAACCCTAGCTTGGTTTGGACGCACCCCTACCGTGTGGTGGTACACCACCTCGACCACCCCATCCTCCAAGGAACTCGGATTCACTAAAACTTACAGCAAGGGGGAGTGATGCAAATCCGAATACAGTATGACAAATACTGTATACCAGTGTGTTGTTTGGTTTTAGTGTAATCCTCTTTATAAGCTTTCGGGTCCTACAGTAATCGTCACAATTATTATAGGGCCACAATTATTAAAGCTCAGCATTATTGGAGGGTAAAGGGTACAATTATTGGTACACCATTATTGGTGTGAATGGAGTCATTCTGGAGGGGTAGTTGGATGCATATATTCCCTGCTGTGTCACTTCTTCATTATCATTGAGTCATCATTGTGTCATCTTTCTACTTCTCAACTATCAATGCAAGACTTCTATCTTGTTCTTTTCTACAAACACGTTTCCGCTAGCTGGCACTATGCCTTTCTAGCAGATTGGAGGCTACACATGGATAAGGGTTTTGAGCTGAGCACGCACTGTTACTGAACTTCTTCGCTCCCAGCGCAACTTCAGCGCTTCTGGCGCACTGTTACTGCCCTGTTTTCGCTCACAACGCCGAGTTAGCTCCTTTCAACGCATTTTTGATTTCATTGGTCCACACATGGCACATAATTACAAACCAAACTTGTGGATACTGTCATAGAAAACGGTAACTACTTTTATTTGTTTTTAGTGCTAAAATTATACATACCCATTGAAAAACGGTATCGACCCTAAACACCTTCCGAATGGTGTTATTTTTGATGCTCTATCGAGACAAGCCATCGAAAAAAAATATAATCGCTGGGAAGGACATAAATCTTAAACACCTTGTCACCCAGTGTTCAGGGTTGATGTCTCCCTCGAAAAACATGCCAACCGATAGGGTTTTTTTTTTTTTTTTGCCCAAAATGCTTTCGTTTGACGGTTCTGTGGCCGCCAACCAAAGCAGAGTTATCGGCCCGTCAATTCTACGACCAATTAAAGCAAAATTGTGTTGAAAGGAGCTAATTCTGCGTTGTGAGCGAAAACCGTGCAGTAAGAGTGCGCCAAAAGTCTTGTAGCTGCGTGGGGAGCAAATATGATCAGTAAAAGTGCGTTCTCAACTCAAAACCCCATGGATAACGGAAAAGGTTGAACACATCTATTGGATCATAAGCAAGTACAGAAATAATCAGAGGAATTTGAAAATGGCCAATATAACGGATTTATATTATTGTTGGAAACAATTGATTTAAGCGCCCCTGTCGTGTCGAAACACCAATTCAAAAGCGAAGCACAACATATCGAAGCATCAGCGAGTCAATCCTCGGAGGTTGAGCTACTGCTGGAGGTTACGCGAAAGTCAAAGGTCAGCGACCTTTGACCTGACAAGTACAGCGCGACAGCAAGGACAAACAACTCACTATTGAGCAGTTGCCCGAGTCGTCACTGTATTGAACCGCAACAGCAACAGCAAAAGAGTTATTAGTTATAACCCTTCATATTCCCTTGTACTCTTATATAAGCTTGTATCTCTTTGTTTTGATTAATCTACTTTGCCCTCACATACCAGCGCAGGGTGGTTCACAGCTCTTCATTAAAACGCTTCCGCTATTATATCAGTCCTACCAGAAGTTTAGTTTTGTAAAGATCCTAAGGCCTTTTCAGCCCAACATGGTATGAGAGCGGTCATGACAAATTCCACTATCAAGACACCTACAACAAAGAAAGCATGGCCACTTAGAAAAAGAGGAGTTCCTCTAATGGTTCTCCCGGCACTACCTCTACTCCACCTCCTGCCTCTAGCCTACAGACAGAGCAGGGCACGGCGACAAGACCAGCAGCAAGGTCCACTGAAACTCCTGCGAATAAGCCTGCAGACTTCAACCAAGACATGATGGAGATGTCAAACATTATATATGTTGTGTTAGTTTAGGCCACAGTGGGTTAGCCTATAGGGGGTACACAATTCTAGGTTAGGTACTTGTACATTCCCTATGATCTGAGTTCTTGCAGACTTCAACCAAGAAATGCATGTAACGCAGTTAGAATAAGGGAATGTACCCCTTAGGGTACATGGCTAGCTATGTGTAATCTTTGTGTTAATCAACTTGGTCATCTACATTCTCTATGATCTGAGTTCCTACAACAAGACTTCTGCTACCATAACTCTTCTGAGGCATTCCTATCCTATCCAATGTCCTGATTCTAACAGTAATATATACATGTAAGCTTTAAAATTGAATGATCACTTTTATGAGGACCCAATAAATACGATATGCATATGGGGGTTTTGAAGTGAAAGAAGTTGTTATTGTCAGTAGTATCATTCCCTTGCTGCAATGAGGATAATCAAAATAGTAATCTGAGTTATGGAATGTCATGGAGCTGTTACAGGTGCTGAAGACATCACATAACGAGTACACTTTAAAGTGTGGGAAGCGGCGCTATCTCATGCATCTTTTTCCAGACGGAGCGGGAGAACAGGTGGCTGAGCCAAGCTTTAAGATTTGGGCGGGAATCGAACAAATCTCCAGCTCCCGCCGCCTGAAGTAGCTCAATGACTGGCAGGTGTGTCAGATCTGCGAGAGTGAACGAGTCGCCCACAGATACAAATGTTCTGGCTTAGAGGCCTTTCCTAAAAGAGTCCCATTTCCACAACGAGTAGATATTTCACATAAGTCCTAGGTGTATCCCCTCCTCTACAGTCCCATTTTTGGCGGGAAATCTTGCATCTCGACTGAATCATTGCGCGAATCAGTTCTGCAGCCAATCAGAGGACGCAAATCGAACCTGTCAGAACAACAAGAGAAAATAAAACGAAAGGAATTTTTTATTCAATATTTAGTAATAGCAGTTGTGTTTGTCTGGTTATCTTGACCTCTCTTGCGTCTACATCCTGTCGCGCGGCTCCCCGCGAGCTCCGACGATGCCATCTCACTAATCTCGCTTACAGTGTAAAACAGAAAATGTTGTCTTCATTCTGGCCTTAAACCTAATTTATTTTGTATTTTCTGCCCGTTTGTTCTGCGACACTGATCAACGCGGCGGGCCGTGCGACGAGAAGTTGAGGACAGCGTAGTCCGAATGTACGTATGTGACAGAACAACACGAATAGTAGCGAAAACAAATCGCTCTTCATGCAAACTTCCTTTTATGGGACTATAAGTTCCCTTTTGCCCGGGGTTTGTGAGTTTTCCACAAAGGCCCGCAGCGCGCGTGTTTTTCACTGGGACTCTAATCGAGAACATCTGTACTCCCGCCCGTCGAGATGCATTTCGTAAATATCGAGGATCTTCTCCAGCTGCACATTCCACGAGAGGGACGGAATGAGATTACGAAACACAGGAATCGATGCAGAAAATAAGCCGAAAGTTGCAAGAAGAGATGACGGTGCCTTGAACGAGAAGCTAGTAGATTTTTCAGACAAGGACGTAGCCAGCTCGCTTTTTTCGTCGCTGCAGCAACCTTCTCCTTGTCAGGCTCGCCAATCTTCTGAAACTTCTTAAAGACTCGCTCAAGCGCGATCGCGATCACCTCGGGCGAGAAAGCGTTGACCTCCGTCTCGATCCACTGGTTCACGCGGCCTCGCTCCAACGCGTCCTTTCCCAGCAGGTTGACTCCGCGTTCCGCACCGTACTTGTCGGCGAGGTAGCGCATGATGGCTCGAGACTCTGGAGTAGTAAGGGAGAATAGCAAAGTCAAAGCCCCGGGAGCGTGAAATCAACATTTTTATCTACCGTGTCGTCGGAGAACCACGAGTACCATGTCTGACGTGCACTGAGGAGACAACGGATATTCAGGCACTTGGTATTATAGACGCAGCAAAGAAGGACCCGTCCTTCTCAATCTCCAAACACCAACGGTTCAACGGTGAGGACCCGTCCTTGGACTCCTACTGAGTGGTATGCAATGGTGGCGATCGGTGCCTTTTACTCTTGTTTTTTCTTGGCTATACATCTCTGCCGCCTTCAACGCACTTGATAGCTGGTTCCCTTCGTTGAACCAGCCGAAAGCCTGCATGCACCTACCCCAGATGCGCTCGCCGTGAGCCTTGCTTAGGCGCCTCATTCAAGGGACAAGGGCTTGACCACGACCCCAGGAGCACATTCCCCCAAAACACCTACCCCAGATGCACCTTCCCCAAAAGCACCTACCCCAAATGCGCTCGCCGTCGTCTTCGATAAGAGGCAGCTTCCCAAAAGGCTGCTTCGCGAGAAACGCGGGCGTGCGCGATTCGCCGTTGGTGCCGTCGACAAACTCCCACTCGTAGCGCCGCGGGCGAAGGGAAGAAGGGTTTGGGGTGGGTAGAGGGTGAGAATCTATGAAGTTACCCGGATGTCAGCGTGTACTAATACCGTTGTGTCAAACATTATATATGTTGTGTTAGTTTAGGCTACAGTGGGTTAGCCTATAGGGGGTACACAATTCTAGGGCTAGGTACTTGTACTCATTTCACTACTAGTTCATTCATTCCTGTTCAGTGATTCCAACATGGTATAGAGCAGGTCCTTCCTAGGACCGAGATTTTCTAAGGGCCCACCACTACGTAACTACCTACCTACCTGTGCCCTAGGGCGCCTCGGCGTGTCACGCCCCTAGAGGCCCCTCTTGACGGCCCCAAGCTAGCCCCGTTCAGGCCCCGTCGGCCCCACGCCCGCTCTCCCTAGCGGCCCCGTTCAGGCCCCGTCGGCCCCTTTAAGGCCCCGTTCAGGCCCCGCGCTAGCCCCGTTCAGGCCCCGTCGGCCCCGTTTCAGGCCCCGTCGGCCCCGCGCTAGCCCCTCTCAGGCCCCGTCGGCCCCGCGCTAGCCCCGTTTCAGGCCTCGTCGGCCCCGTATCAGGCCCCGTCGGCCCCGCGCTAGCCCCTCTCAGGCCCCGTCAGCCCGCGCTAGCCCCGTTTTAGGCCCCGTTGGCCCCGTTTCAGGCCCCGTCGGCCCCGCGCTAGCCCCTCTCAGGCCCCGTCGGCCCGCGCTAGCCCCGTTTCAGGCCCCGTCGGCCCCGCGCTAGCCCCTCTCAGGCCCCGTCGGCCCCGCGCTAGCCCCATTCAGGCCCTGATCGGGCCCGCGCTAGCCCCGTTTCAGGCCCCGTCGGCCCCGTTTCAGGCCCCGTCGGCCCCGCGCTAGCCCCGTTCAGGCTCCGTCGGCCCCTTGCTAGCCCCGTTTGGCCCCGCGCTAGCCCGGCTCAGGCCCCGATCGGCCCCACGCTCGCCCCTCTAGGGCCCCAACCGGCCCCGTGCCGACCTCGCCGACCCGTGCCCACCACCTAGAGGCCCCGGGTGGCCCGTTCCCGCCGCAGCACACGAGGGAGAGCGGGCGGCCCGTCCCCGCCGTGACCCGAGCCGCGCGACCCGAGCCGCGCGCCCCGAGCCGAGCCTCGCGCCCCGAGCCGAGCCGCGCCACCCAGCCGAGCCGCGACCCGACCTGAACCGAGCCGCGCCGCCCTGCCCTACCTTGTTCGTCCTACCTGCTTCTCCTACTGCTACTGCTGCTTTTTCTACTGTTCCTATGGCTAGCCCACAGGTTCTCGTGTTCGATGCTGAGGGCCGCCCTGTGAAGTTTGACACCTGGCTCGATGACCTGCACCTCTACCTACAGCTCACAGCCAAGGATGACATCTCACTGTACGATCACGCCCTAGGCCATGTCACTGCCCCTGCTGCTACTGCTGACAGCACTGCTCGCTCACAGTGGCAGAATCGTGATGCCCACGCTCGCTTCGCCATTCGCAACTCCCTGCCGATAGACGAACGCGAGCACTTTGGTCAGCACAAGACTGCACAGGCACTGTACACAGCTGTAGTTGCTCGCTACTCCTCACCTGCCTCTGCCGCACTAGGCCGTCTCTCCCTCCCCTACCTGTTTCCCGACCTGGCCTCCTTTCACACAGCCGCTGACCTCATCACGCACCTCCGTACTAGTGAGGCCCGCTTCCGTGCCGCCATGCCTGCTGAGTTCCTTGCCACGCACCCCCCTCCACTCTGGCTCACTCTCTACCACCTAGTCACCCGCCTCCCTGACACACTGCGTGCTGTCAGGGACCACTTCCTAGCTCGTTGCCCCACTGAGCTCACCATTGCCCTCCTCCAGAAGGAGCTACTTGCAGCTGAGACTAGCATAGTCGCTGTAGGTGCCTCTCTTGGCGACCCCTGTACCCCGTTCTTTGAGGGGTGTTCTCCTTCCCCCCTTCTTCCCTCTGTCGCCTCTGCTGCTGCTGACGACCTTCTTGGTGCTGAGAAGGTCGGCGCTGCGTCTGCCTCGAGGGGACGCCGCAGCGGCAAGGGCAAAGGGGGCAAGGGTGGTGGCGGTGACGGCGGGGGAGGCGGCGGTGGGGGCGGTGGAGGCAGTCGGGGTGGTGGCTCGGCTGGAGGGGCGAGTGGTAGCGGTGGGGGTGGTGGCGGCAACGGCGGGGGAGGTGGCAGGAGTGGAGGCGGCGGTTGGGGTGGTGATGGACGAGGCGGCGGCAGGGGTTGGGGTGGTCGAGGAGGTGGCAGCGGTGGTGGTGGCCGTGGAGGCACTGGCGGTGGCCAGGGCCAGCAGCACACTCCCTCGCCCCAGGAGGTCCGTGAGTGGTACTCTCAGCACGGGGGTGGGGGTGGTCTTAGCTGCACGTACGTCATTCGCACTGGTGACCGCACTGGTCAGCAGTGTGGACGACCGCACGCCACACAGCGCTGCTTCTCTTGTCTCGACGACGCTTGGCGTGTTCAGTTCCCTCAGGCCACTGAGCTGCCCCGCTGGCTTGATCTCCTGAAGAAGGGGATTGATATCTATGCTCTAGACTTTGATGCTATTCTATCTGCCATGTATGTGATATCTACTAGTGGAGAGGGTGCTGAGTACTTGTGTGTGCCGCCCGACCCGGGCATTAGGGCCAGTGCGTCTGCCGCTCCAGGTACTCGCGTGCCGGCTACCCCAGGTGCTGGTGAGGCTGCTGCTCTAGGTGCTCGTGTGTCTCCCCCCCTTGGTACTGCGTCGACTGCCGCACTGCACACCTTCACACTAGACTCAGGTGCTTCTCGCTGCTTCTTTCGTGACCGCACTGCCCTTGAGCCGCTTGCTCGGCCAGTTGCTGTCTCCCTTGCTGACCCCTCTGGGGGTCTGGTCATTGCGACCTCTTCCACTGTCCTTCCCTGCCCTGCGGTCCCGTCGGGCACACTCTCAGGTCTCCACCTCCCCTCGTTCTCTACAAACTTGGTGGCAGGATGTGCACTCCAGGACGGGGGTGTTCACCAGTTCACCCCTGCCTACGAGCGCGTGACACACTGCACGCGTGCTCGTATGGGCCGTCACTTGGCTACCTTCACTCGGCAGCCAGGGTCGGACCTGTACACACTGACTACTGAGTCCCCTCAGGTTGCTGCGACTGCGTCCGCGTCCGCGTCAGGTCAGCTGTCCGCCCCCTGCTCGTGTCGCTCTTTGGCACACGAGACTGTCCTCTGGCACCACCGCCTTGGCCACCCATCTGTGCAGCGGCTTCGTGCCATGCACTCCCGGTACCTTGTCTCTGGCCTGCCCAGGGTCCTTCCTGCCCTCCCACCCTCGCCTGCTCCTAACTGTCTCCCCTGTGTTGAGGGACGGCAGCGCGCCGCTCCTCACTCCTCCTCGTTCCCCCCGATGACTGCTCCCTTGCAGACACTCCACATGGACGTGTGGGGCCCAGCCCGCGTCCGTGGTCAAGGTCAGGAGAGTTACTTCCTGATATTTGCTGACGACTACTCGCGCTACACCTCGGTCTTCCCCTTGCGCACCAAGGGTGAGGTCCCTGATGTCTTGATCCCTTGGATCTGCAGAGCCCGTCTCCAGCTCAGCGAGCGTTTTCACTCGGACTTTCCTGTCCTGCGCTTGCACTCTGACAGAGGTGGTGAGTTCTCCTCCGACCTCTTGGCAGCCTACTGTGCTGAGCACGGCATTGAGCAGTCGTTCACGCTTCCGGCTTCTCCACAGCAGAATGGGGTTGCGGAGCGCCGCATTGGCCTGGTCATGGAGGTCGCCCGTACCTCCTTGATCCATGCGGCCGCCCCCCACTTTCTGTGGCCGTTTGCGGTCCGGTACGCTGCGCATCAGCTCAACCTCTGGCCCCGTGTCTCCTTGCCGGAGACCTCGCCCACACTGCTGTGGACGGGGGAGGTTGGCGATGCGTCGCGTTTCCGGGTCTGGGGGTTTCGAGCTTTTGTCCGCGATTCGTCTGCGGACAAGCTCTCCTCCCGTGCTGTTCCCTGCGTCTTCCTCGGCTTTGTCCCGGACGCTCCTGGTTGGCAGTTTTACCACGCCACCTCGCACCGGGTCTTGCCCTCTCAGGACGTCACTTTTGACGAGTCCGTCCCCTACTACCGCCTCTTCCCCTACCGCACTGCCCCGCTCCCCCCCCCGCCTCTCTTCCTCGCGCCAGGTGCTGCTGTCGTAGACCCCCTCACCCCTCAGGGTGCCGTTCCCTCAGGTGTGTCTCAGGTAGACCCGGTTGAGCCTGTTGAGGTAGCTGTCGACTTTTGTCCTGCTGGGGGTGCTGAGCCTGGGGGTGCTGAGCCTGGGGGTGTGGAGCCTGGGGGTGTGGAGCCTGGGGGTGTGGAGCCTAGGGGTGTGGAGCTTGAGGGTGCTGAGCTTGGGGGTGTGGAGCCTCGTGGTGCTGAGCTGCGGCGTCCGGAGTCTGGGGGTTCTGAGTCTGGAGGTACTAGGCCTGGGAGTCCTGCACCTAGAGGAGCCCTCTCCTCGGAGCAGCTGCATGCGTGGTACTTAGAGTACTGTGGCCTTCGGAGAGGTACCGCTCGAGCCGGACGTACTACTGGGACTGGTGCTAGTGCTTCTTCTCCCGTTCGGGAGCTCCCCTCCCGCGAGCGGATCCGTGAGTGGTACGAGCGGCGCTGCACTCTTCGGAGTGGCGTGCCTCGTGCTACGCACCCCGCTACTGCTGGAGCTGCTGCTGGTGCTGAGGACCCGGGCGTTGGAGCTGCTGCTGGTGCTGAGGACCCGGGCGTTGGAGCTGTTGCTAGTGCTAAGGACCCGGGCGTTGGAGCCGCTGCTGGTGCTGAGGACCCGGGCGTTGGAGCTGCTGCTGGTGCTGAGGACCCGGGCGTTGGAGCTGCTGCTGGTGCTGCGGACCCAGGCGTTGGAGCAGCTGCTGGTGCTGAGGACCCTGGCGCTGGTGCTGCTGCTGGTGCTGAGGACCCGGGCGTTGGAGCTTGTGCTGGTGCTGAGGACCCTGGCGCTGGTGTTGCTGCTGGTGCTGTGGAGTCGGGCGTTGGAGCTGCTGCTGGTGCTGAAGACCTGGGAGTTGGGGCTGCTACTGGTGCTGAGGACGTGGGAGTTGGGGCTGCTACTGGTGCTGCGGACCCTGGCGCTGGTGTCTCTGCTGGTTCTGGAGTTGCTGCACCGCCGCGGCCGTACTTCGTTCCGCTCCTTCAGCAGGTTCTTGGTCAGCTCCCTCCTCCTTGTCCTCCTCCCTCCTAACGGTGTCCTCCGTCTATCCAGCGGCAGTCGAAGCTACCGTCTGCCTCCTCTCTCCCTGGTCTTGCTCCTTACACTGGTCCGACTAGAGTTCTTACTGAGCGTCGTGCGCCTGAGTCTCGTCCTGCGTCGCCTGAGTCTCGTCGTGTGTTGCCTGTCCGTGCTGCTCTCACTCATAGTCGTGTCCCGAGTCAGCGTCCTCCTGCTGTCCCAGGCACTCACCGGATGGCGCTTCGTCCTTCCACTGCTCCACAGGGTGTCCCATTGCCGTCTCCTCCTGCGTCCTCTCTTCCTGCTTTTGCTGACCCGGAGTCAGACTCCCTTCGTGCTGCCAGTCCTACTGTCACACGTCTCCTGGCTACTGTTGTCACTGACCCTTCCTTTGAGTCCGCTGCTGCGTCTGCCTTAGTTGCTGAGCTTGTCGACTTTGCTGCCACGTGTCGTCTAGACAATGCCGCTAGCCTAGTTGCTGAGTCTGAGTCTGTCTGTCCTCCGTCCATCAAGGGTGAGTGTGCTCTTAGCACTGACGTCCTTGAGGACAGGCAGGAGGAGTTTGAGTGCTTTGCTGCCGCTTTGCCCCATCTCGTGTCCATGCTTGTTGCCCCTGAGGGAGACCCGGATGCACCAGAGATCCCGACCCCACGCTCTTACGCAAAGGCAATGGCCGGTCCCTACTCTTCTCAGTGACAAACAGCCATGGACACAGAGATGGCTTCCTGGAAGTCCACATGCACCTACGTCGACGAGGTTCCCCCACCTGGGGCGAGCATCGTCAGTGGCATGTGGATTTTCAGGGTGAAGCGGTCGCCGGGCTCTCCGCCTGTCTTCAAGGCGCGTTACGCTGCCCGAGGCTTCAGTCAACGAGAGGGAGTTGACTTCTTCCAGACCTTCTCCCCGACCCCGAAGATGACCACTCTTCGGCTTCTACTGCACGTCGCCGCTCAGCATGACTACGAGCTCCACTCGCTTGACTTCAGCAGTGCTTTCTTGTAGGGCAGCCTGCACGAGGAGATCTGGCTGCGCCGTCCACCTGGCTTCACTCGGTCGTTCCCTCCTGGTACCCAGTGGAGCCTCCGACGGCCAGTCTACGGTCTCCGCCAGGCGCCTCGTGAGTGGCACGACACACTGAGGACTACGCTTGCGGCTCTTGGGTTCGCGCCTTCTACTGCTGACCCGTCGCTGTTTCTACGCACCGACACCTCACTGTCGCCGTTCTACGTCCTTGTGTACGTCCACAACTTGGTCTTTGCTATTGCTGACGCTGTGGCACTCGCCCACGTGAAGTCAGAGCTGCAGAAGAGACACACGTGCACAGACCTGGGTGAAATGACAAGCTATCTTGGCTTGCGGATCACCCGGGACAGAGCACGCCGCACCATCACCTTGACTCAGTCACACATGGTGCAGCAGGTCCTTCAGCGCTTCCGCTTCACGTACTCCTCGCCTCAGCCCACTCCTCTGCCTACCGGTCACTCGCTCTCAGCTCTGCCTTCGGATGAGTACGTAGAGCCGAGTGGCCCATATCCAGAGCTTGTGGGCTGCCTCATGTGCCTGATGACCTGCACTCGACCAGACCTTGCATACCCTCTCAGCATTCTTGCACGCTATGTCGCTCCCGTCCGTCACCGGAAGGAGCACATGGATGTAGCTAAGAGGGTGTTGCGCTACTTGTGGAGTAAGCCGGGCATGGGGCTAGTGCTTGGAGGGCGAGTCCCAGTTGTTCTCATTGGGCACTCAGACGCTTCTTGGGCAGACGACCAGGCTACTCAGCGGTCGTCTCAGGGTTAGTCCTTCAGTCTTGGCTCTGGTTCAGTTTCTTGGCGTTCTACTCGCTCTTCTTCTGTTCTCAGCTCCAGTTGTGAGGCTGAGATCTACGCCACAGCCATGGCGGCCCAGGAGCTACGCTGGCTCACCTACTTGCTGACCGACCTTGGAGAGCAGCCTTGTTCTCCTCCACTGCTGTACGTCGACAACAAGGCAGCCATTGCCTTGTGTGAGGAGCACAAACTGGAGCACAGAACGAAGCACATTGCTCTGCGTTACTTCCTTGCTCGAGAGCTGCAGCAGCGTGGTCAGCTTTGCCTGCGCTACGTGGCCTCTAAGACCAACACTGCTGATGTGTTCACCAAGGCGCTTCAGCCTTGTGACCATCAGCGCTTTTGCACTCTTCTAGGCCTTGTGCCTACTGGACCTCACTTGCTTACTTCTTGAGTCTGTTTGTACTGTGATCTCTATATATATACCTGCATGTTTACTCTTGTTAGGTTATGATCATTGTACCTTTTGCTCTATTATAGACCTGCATGTGAACTGGTCTTGTGACCACTTGCTTGTGCTCGGAATTTGTGTGGTATCCTTGAGATCCACCCTGAGCTTGTTTTGCCTTGCTTTGCCTTGACTGGTCTTGTGACCCCTAGTTCTCCCCCACTTTGCCTATGGGGGTGTGTCAAACATTATATATGTTGTGTTAGTTTAGGCTACAATGGGTAAGCCTATAGGGGGTACACAATTCTAGGGTTAGGTACTTGTACTCATTTCACTGCTAGTTCATTCATTCCTGTTCAGTGATTCCAACAGGAGAAGTTCTTCTCCTTCATGTCCTTCTACGAGCAACACTAGCAGTCGGCACCTGCGCAGTCAAACAACAGCAACAACAACAACGACGTGACGCCCATGAGCCTCGACAGCTCATCCTACGCACGTGGAAATCAACAGTAGCAACCTACCTTTGCTCCGTACGAGCCCTAGCGTGGCTCCATCAGCTTTATGCCACAACCGCAGCCTGCACCTGGACAATAGAAGACACTGGACGCACTTCAAGTTCAATCACAGTTCGCGCACGTCTTAAAACTGCAAACGTCAAAGCCTTTCGACGAGATGGACTTCTTTACGTGGTCGTTCGAATTCAAATTAATTATGAAGGCGCGCAGATTCTTGGCCTCTTTGACGGGTCCCTGCCATATCCTACACACGGCAGACAATACGACAAGCAGCAGTACACGTATCAGTCAATGATGGCGTACACAATACTACTGAGAAACATCACTCCAAATCAGCAGCAGAATATACGGTCTTACCGGGGATACGGCAGCTCTGCAGAGCTTGCGTACAACCACCTGGAGAACCTGTATCAAACAACAGACATCGTCAATCAAAGTCGGTTAATGGCGCAACTGACAACAGTCGAAATGAAACCAGGCGAAAAGGGAATGGCGTATATCAGCCGTTGTCGCGAATTGCGTGACAAACTCCTTCCGTGCGGAGGGTCAATTTCAGAAGACGCCTTTGTCACAGTCATCATCGGCGGCCTCGGTCCTTGGTGGCGCTCCACTCGGGCCATACTCCAAGCTCACTGAAAAATATCAGAAGCAGCATTCTGCGCCAAGATCCACGCTGAGCAGCAAGATATGGACCAGCAAGAAGAACGACACAAGAGGAAGGCATCAGTATCCGAATTCACATTTCACACTCAACGACACTACTCCAACAACAATCGGCATCAACCAAAACCAGTACCTCCGTTCTGTCACCTTTGTGAGACATCAGGTCACCCCCGTACCCACTGCCCATACCAACGCAGCGGCCGCTTTGCCCTTCAAGCAGTCAAGTTGCCTCAACACAAGCGAATCCGACCACTCAAGTACAAGCCTCAACAACATCGTTGGGACAACCTGCGCAAGGAACAAGAAACATCGTCAGTTGCATGGCACGCCTGACCGACTCCTGCATCACTGAATCGCCACCGCATTACTCACCAGAAGAACAACTTGAAGAAAGAACTCCTCGTCGCGAGACACTGGAGCCGAACCCAACCTACGCTGCCATCGCCCAGAGCGAGCCGTTCGGGAGAGACACGTGGTTCTTAGACAGCTGCTGCGGACAACACATGTGCTCTTCAGGACGCTTCATTCAACGCAAACACCAACGTCAACGCGAAGTTGCCATCACCGTCGCCAACAACCAGAACCTGCGCACACGACAACAAGGTGTGGTGCAACTTCAGTCATGAGAGACAAACGTGATACTGCAAATGTCAAAAGTATTAATTGCGGAGGGACTTGGCTACAACTTACTGAGTGTCGGTCAACTGATGGCGAAAGGCATCCACCTCGAAGCAGATAGCACAACACAAGAAATCAAGTTGTACCACGGGAGAGGAGGTCTCTATATCAGCAAGGCAGTCCTGAAGAATAACGTCTTCGTCCTCAACTTTGTCCCAGATCTTGGCACCGCTGACAGCGACGGGATCGTCACCTTCACCTCCTGGACACATCCACCGGATCTAGACCCGAACTTCAGTCCCAAAGGCTTCTGGTACTCGCACACCATTCCTGAGGCAGAACGAACAAGAGCATTAGCAACGATTCAACGATCGGCAGCAGCAAAGACAACATCGGCAGCAGCAGAGACAACATCTGCAGCAGCAGAGACAACATCGGCAGCAGCAGAGACAACATCGGCAGCAGCAGAGACAGCATCAGCAGCAGCAGAGACAATATCAACAGCAGCAGAGACAACATCGGCAGCAGCAGAAACAACATCGACACCAATCGCGAGTCCTTCAACTGCACCGGCTCCAATCGAGGACGACAGTCCACCGACTCCTGCACAGCAGCTTAACCCAACACCACGAGAAGGACATCGAAGCGCAAACTTCACTGCAAGCTTCTAATCCAACTCCGACTTGTACCGTCGCTCACCCGGACATCAAGCTGGCGAAGACATCTGGCACGCGAGAATGGGACACCCAAGCAACACGGTGTTAAACAACACAATCAGAGCAGGCGTGCTCAATAAAGATTCACTACTCCTAACCGACGGAAGCAAACTTCGACGAGCTCGCGGAACGTGCTTTACCTGCCCCGAAGCTGACTTACCACATCGGCCGTTCGCTTCTCATCACAATGCCAGCGCACCAGCTTACGCACCACTTGAGAAAGTAAACAGCGACATCCTGTACAATTGGGAACCTGGACAAGGAGCATATGGTTACACCATCACGTTCATCGATGTCGCTAAGCGTTACGTTTGGCAGCTCAACCTACCAAGCAAGAACATGGCCTTCGAGGCCTTCGTCGCATGGCTCCCAGTCGCAGAACGAGAATCAGGCGTGAAGTTAAAAAGCTTCCGGTCAGACGGGGGAGGAGAATACACCACACAGAGGTTCAAGTAGTACTTGGCAGAAAGAGGGATCAAGAGGCTCATCTCTCTTCCCTACGCTCACCAGCAGCAAGGCGTAGCAGAAAGGATGAACAGGATGTCAAACATTATATATGTTGTGTTAGTTTAGGCTACAATGGGTTAGCCTATAGGGGGTACACAATTCTAGGGTTAGGTACTTGTACTCATTTCACTGCTAGTTCATCCATTCCTGTTCAGTGATTCCAACATGGTATAGAGCAGGTCCTTCCTAGGACCGAAATTTTCTAAGGGCCCACCACTACGGAACTACCTACCTACCTACCTACCTGTGCCCTAGGGCGCCTCGGCGTGTCACGCCCCTAGAGGCCCCTCTTGACGGCCCCGCGTTAGCCCCGTTCAGGCCCCGTCGGCCCCACGCCCGCTCTCCCTAGCGGCCCCGTTCAGGCCCCGTCGGCCCCTTTAAGGCCCCGTTCAGGCCCCGCGCTAGCCCCGTTCAGGCCCCGTCGGCCCCGTTTCAGGCCCCGTCGGCCCCGCGCTAGCCCCTCTCAGGCCCCGTCGGCCCGCGCTAGCCCCGTTTCAGGCCCCGTCGGCCCCGTTTCAGGCCCAGTTGGCCCCACGCTAGCCCCTCTCAGGCCCCGTCGACACGCGCTAGCCCCGTTTCAGGCCCCGTCGGCCCCTCGCTAGCCCCTCTCAGGCCCGGTCGATCCGCGCTAGCCCCGTTTCAGGCCCCGTCGGCCCCGCGCTAGCCCCTCTCAGGCCCCGTCGGCCCCGCGCTAGCCCCATTCAGGCCCCCATCGGGCCCGCGCTAGCCCCGTTTCAGGCCCCGTCGGCCCCATTTCAGGCCCCGTCGCCCCCTTGCTAGCCCCGTCAAGGCCCCGTTTGGCCCCGCGCTAGCCCCGCTTAGGCTCCGATCGGCCCCGCGCTCGCCCCTCTAGGGCCCCAACCGGCCCCGTGCCGACCTCGCCGACCCGTGCCCACCACCTAGAGGCCCCGGGTGGCCCGTTCCCGCCGCAGCACACGAGGGAGAGCGGGCGGCCCGTCCCCGCCGTGACCTGAGCCGCGCGACCCGAGCCGCGCGCCCCGAGCCGAGCCGCGCGCCCCGAGCCGAGCCGCGCCACCCAGCCGAGCCGCGACCCGACCTGAACCGAGCCGCGCCGCCCTGCCTTACCTGGTTCGTCCTACCTGCTTCTCCTACTGCTACTGCTGCTATTTCTACTGTTCCTATGGCTAGCCCACAGGTTCTCGTGTTCGATGCTGAGGACCTCCCTGTGAAGTTTGACACCTGGCTCAATGACCTGCACCTCTACCTACAGCTCACAGCCAAGGATGACATCTCACTGTACGATCACGCCCTATGCCATGTCACTGCCCCTGCTGCTACTGCTGACAGCACTGCTCGCTCACAGTGGCAGACTCGTGATGCCCACGCTCGCTTCGCCATTCGCAACTCCCTGCCGATAGACGAACGCGAGCACTTTGGTCAGCACAAGACTGCACAGGCACTGTACACAGCTGTAGTTGCTCGCTACTCCTCACCTGCCTCTGCCGCACTAGGCCGTCTCTCCCTCCCCTACCTGTTTCCCGACCTGGCCTCCTTTCACACAGCCGCTGACCTCATCACGCACCTCCGTACTAGTGAGGCCCGCTTCCGTGCCGCCATGCCTGCTGAGTTCCTTGCCACGCACCCCCCTCCACTCTGGCTCACTCTCTACCACCTAGTCACCCACCTCCTTGACACACTTCGTGCTGTCAGGGACTACTTCCTAGCTCGTTGCCCCACTGAGCTCACCATTGCCCTCCTCCAGAAGGAGCTACTTGCAGCTGAGACTAGCATAGTTGCTAAAGGTGCCTCTCGTGGCGACCCCCGTACCACGTTCTTTGAAGGGTGTTCTCCTTCCCCCCTTCTTCCTTCTGTCGCCTCTGCTGCTGCTGACGACCTTCTTGGTGCTGAGAAGGTCGGCGCTGCGTCTGCCTCGAGGGGACGCCGCAGCGGCAAGGGCAAAGGGGGCAAGGGTGGTGGCGGTGACGGCGGGGGAGGCGGCGGTGGGGGCGGTGGAGGCAGTCGGGGTGGTGGCTCGGCTGGAGGGGCGAGTGGTAGCGGTGGGGGTGGTGGCGGCAGCGGCGGGGGAGGTGGCAGGAGTGGAGGCGGCGGTTGGGGTGGTGATGGACGAGGCGGCGGCAGGGGTTGGGGTGGTCGAGGAGGTGGCAGCGGTGGTGGTGGCCGTGGAGGCACTGGCGGTGGCCAGGGCCAGCAGCACACTCCCTCGCCCCAGGAGGTCCGTGAGTGGTACTCTCAGCACGGGGGTGGGGGTGGTCTTAGCTGCACGTACGTCATTCGCACTGGTGACCGCACTGGTCAGCAGTGTGGACGACCGCACGCCACACAGCGCTGCTTCTCTTGTCTCGACGACGCTTGGCGTGTTCAGTTCCCTCAGGCCACTGAGCTGCCCCGCTGGCTTGATCTCCTGAAGAAGGGGATTGATATCTATGCTCTAGACTTTGATGCTATTCTATCTGCCATGTATGTGATATCTACTAGTGGAGAGGGTGCTGAGTACTTGTGTGTGCCGCCCGACCCGGGCATTAGGGCCAGTGCGTCTGCCGCTCCAGGTACTCGCGTGCCGGCTACCCCAGGTGCTGGTGAGGCTGCTGCTCTAGGTGCTCGTGTGTCTCCCCCCCTTGGTACTGCGTCGACTGCCGCACTGCACACCTTCACACTAGACTCAGGTGCTTCTCGCTGCTTCTTTCGTGACCGCACTGCCCTTGAGCCGCTTGCTCGGCCAGTTGCTGTCTCCCTTGCTGACCCCTCTGGGGGTCTGGTCATTGCGACCTCTTCCACTGTCCTTCCCTGCCCTGCGGTCCCGTCGGGCACACTCTCAGGTCTCCACCTCCCCTCGTTCTCTACAAACTTGGTGGCAGGATGTGCACTCCAGGACGGGGGTGTTCACCAGTTCACCCCTGCCTACGAGCGCGTGACACACTGCACGCGTGCTCGTATGGGCCGTCACTTGGCTACCTTCACTCGGCAGCCAGGGTCGGACCTGTACACACTGACTACTGAGTCCCCTCAGGTTGCTGCGACTGCGTCCGCGTCCGCGTCAGGTCAGCTGTCCGCCCCCTGCTCGTGTCGCTCTTTGGCACACGAGACTGTCCTCTGGCACCACCGCCTTGGCCACCCATCTGTGCAGCGGCTTCGTGCCATGCACTCCCGGTACCTTGTCTCTGGCCTGCCCAGGGTCCTTCCTGCCCTCCCACCCTCGCCTGCTCCTAACTGTCTCCCCTGTGTTGAGGGACGGCAGCGCGCCGCTCCTCACTCCTCCTCGTTCCCCCCGATGACTGCTCCCTTGCAGACACTCCACATGGACGTGTGGGGCCCAGCCCGCGTCCGTGGTCAAGGTCAGGAGAGGTACTTCCTGATATTTGCTGACGACTACTCGCGCTACACCTCGGTCTTCCCCTTGCGCACCAAGGGTGAGGTCCCTGATGTCTTGATCCCTTGGATCTGCAGAGCCCGTCTCCAGCTCAGCGAGCGTTTTCACTCGGACTTTCCTGTCCTGCGCTTGCACTCTGACAGAGGTGGTGAGTTCTCCTCCGACCTCTTGGCAGCCTACTATGCTGAGCACGGCATTGAGCAGTCGTTCACGCTTCCGGCTTCTCCACAGCAGAATGGGGTTGCGGAGCGCCGCATTGGCCTGGTCATGGAGGTCGCCCGTACCTCCTTGATCCATGCGGCTGCCCCCCACTTTCTGTGGCCGTTTGCGGTCCGGTACGCTGCGCATCAGCTCAACCTCTGGCCCCGTGTCTCCTTGCCGGAGACCTCGCCCACACTGCTGTGGACGGGGGAGGTTGGCGATGCGTCGCGTTTCCGGGTCTGGGGGTTTCGAGCTTTTGTCCGCGATTCGTCTGCGGACAAGCTCTCCTCCCGTGCTGTTCCCTGCGTCTTCCTCGGCTTTGTCCCGGACGCGCCTGGTTGGCAGTTTTACCACGCCACCTCGCACCGGGTCTTGCCCTCTCAGGACGTCACTTTTGACGAGTCCGTCCCCTACTACCGCCTCTTCCCCTACCGCACTGCCCCGCTCCCCCCCCCGCCTCTCTTCCTCGCGCCAGGTGCTGCTGTCGTAGACCCCCTCACCCCTCAGGGTGCCGTTCCCTCAGGTGTGTCTCAGGTAGACCCGGTTGAGCCTGTTGAGGTAGCTGTCGACTTTTGTCCTGCTGGGGGTGCTGAGCCTGGGGGTGCTGAGCCTGGGGGTGTGGAGCCTGGGGGTGTGGAGCCTGGGGGTGTGGAGCCTAGGGGTGTGGAGCTTGAGGGTGCTGAGCTTGGGGGTGTGGAGCCTCGTGGTGCTGAGCTGCGGCGTCCGGAGTCTGGGGGTTCTGAGTCTGGAGGTACTAGGCCTGGGAGTCCTGCACCTAGAGGAGCCCTCTCCTCGGAGCAGCTGCATGCGTGGTACTTAGAGTACTGTGGCCTTCGGAGAGGTACCGCTCGAGCCGGACGTACTACTGGGACTGGTGCTAGTGCTTCTTCTCCCGTTCGGGAGCTCCCCTCCCGCGAGCGGATCCGTGAGTGGTACGAGCGGCGCTGCACTCTTCGGAGTGGCGTGCCTCGTGCTACGCACCCCGCTACTGCTGGAGCTGCTGCTGGTGCTGAGGACCCGGGCGTTGGAGCTGCTGCTGGTGCTGAGGACCCGGGCGTTGGAGCTGTTGCTAGTGCTAAGGACCCGGGCGTTGGAGCCGCTGCTGGTGCTGAGGACCCGGGCGTTGGAGCTGCTGCTGGTGCTGAGGACCCGGGCGTTGGAGCTGCTGCTGGTGCTGCGGACCCAGGCGTTGGAGCAGCTGCTGGTGCTGAGGACCCTGGCGCTGGTGCTGCTGCTGGTGCTGAGGACCCGGGCGTTGGAGCTTGTGCTGGTGCTGAGGACCCTGGCGCTGGTGTTGCTGCTGGTGCTGTGGAGTCGGGCGTTGGAGCTGCTGCTGGTGCTGAAGACCTGGGAGTTGGGGCTGCTACTGGTGCTGAGGACGTGGGAGTTGGGGCTGCTACTGGTGCTGCGGACCCTGGCGCTGGTGTCTCTGCTGGTTCTGGAGTTGCTGCACCGCCGCGGCCGTACTTCGTTCCGCTCCTTCAGCAGGTTCTTGGTCAGCTCCCTCCTCCTTGTCCTCCTCCCTCCTAACGGTGTCCTCCGTCTATCCAGCGGCAGTCGAAGCTACCGTCTGCCTCCTCTCTCCCTGGTCTTGCTCCTTACACTGGTCCGACTAGAGTTCTTACTGAGCGTCGTGCGCCTGAGTCTCGTCCTGCGTCGCCTGAGTCTCGTCGTGTGTCGCCTGTCCGTGCTGCTCTCACTCATAGTCGTGTCCCGAGTCAGCGTCCTCCTGCTGTCCCAGGCACTCACCGGATGGCGCTTCGTCCTTCCACTGCTCCACAGGGTGTCCCATTGCCGTCTCCTCCTGCGTCCTCTCTTCCTGCTTTTGCTGACCCGGAGTCAGACTCCCTTCGTGCTGCCAGTCCTACTGTCACACGTCTCCTGGCTACTGTTGTCACTGACCCTTCCTTTGAGTCCGCTGCTGCGTCTGCCTTAGTTGCTGAGCTTGTCGACTTTGCTGCCACGTGTCGTCTAGACAATGCCGCTAGCCTAGTTGCTGAGTCTGAGTCTGTCTGTCCTCCGTCCATCAAGGGTGAGTGTGCTCTTAGCACTGACGTCCTTGAGGACAGGCAGGAGGAGTTTGAGTGCTTTGCTGCCGCTTTGCCCCATCTCGTGTCCATGCTTGTTGCCCCTGAGGGAGACCCGGATGCACCAGAGATCCCGACCCCACGCTCTTACGCAAAGGCAATGGCCGGTCCCTACTCTTCTCAGTGACAAACAGCCATGGACACAGAGATGGCTTCCTGGAAGTCCACAGGCACCTACGTCGACGAGGTTCCCCCACCTGGGGCGAGCATCGTCAGTGGCATGTGGATTTTCAGGGTGAAGCGGTCGCCGGGCTCTCCGCCTGTCTTCAAGGCGCGTTACGCTGCCCGAGGCTTCAGTCAACGAGAGGGAGTTGACTTCTTCCAGACCTTCTCCCCGACCCCGAAGATGACCACTCTTCGGCTTCTACTGCACGTCGCCGCTCAGCATGACTACGAGCTCCACTCGCTTGACTTCAGCAGTGCTTTCTTGTAGGGCAGCCTGCACGAGGAGATCTGGCTGCGCCGTCCACCTGGCTTCACTCGGTCGTTCCCTCCTGGTACCCAGTGGAGCCTCCGACGGCCAGTCTACGGTCTCCGCCAGGCGCCTCGTGAGTGGCACGACACACTGAGGACTACGCTTGCGGCTCTTGGGTTCGCGCCTTCTACTGCTGACCCGTCGCTGTTTCTACGCACCGACACCTCACTGTCGCCGTTCTACGTCCTTGTGTACGTCCACAACTTGGTCTTTGCTATTGCTGACGCTGTGGCACTCGCCCACGTGAAGTCAGAGCTGCAGAAGAGACACACGTGCACAGACCTGGGTGAAATGACAAGCTATCTTGGCTTGCGGATCACCCGGGACAGAGCACGCCGCACCATCACCTTGACTCAGTCACACATGGTGCAGCAGGTCCTTCAGCGCTTCCGCTTCACGTACTCCTCGCCTCAGCCCACTCCTCTGCCTACCGGTCACTCGCTCTCAGCTCTGCCTTCGGATGAGTACGTAGAGCCGAGTGGCCCATATCCAGAGCTTGTGGGCTGCCTCATGTGCCTGATGACCTGCACTCGACCAGACCTTGCATACCCTCTCAGCATTCTTGCACGCTATGTCGCTCCCGTCCGTCACCGGAAGGAGCACATGGATGTAGCTAAGAGGGTGTTGCGCTACTTGTGGAGTAAGCCGGGCATGGGGCTAGTGCTTGGAGGGCGAGTCCCAGTTGTTCTCATTGGGCACTCAGACGCTTCTTGGGCAGACGACCAGGCTACTCAGCGGTCGTCTCAGGGTTAGTCCTTCAGTCTTGGCTCTGGTTCAGTTTCTTGGCGTTCTACTCGCTCTTCTTCTGTTCTCAGCTCCAGTTGTGAGGCTGAGATCTACGCCACAGCCATGGCGGCCCAGGAGCTACGCTGGCTCACCTACTTGCTGACCGACCTTGGAGAGCAGCCTTGTTCTCCTCCACTGCTGTACGTCGACAACAAGGCAGCCATTGCCTTGTGTGAGGAGCACAAACTGGAGCACAGAACGAAGCACATTGCTCTGCGTTACTTCCTTGCTCGAGAGCTGCAGCAGCGTGGTCAGCTTTGCCTGCGCTACGTGGCCTCTAAGACCAACACTGCTGATGTGTTCACCAAGGCGCTTCAGCCTTGTGACCATCAGCGCTTTTGCACTCTTCTAGGCCTTGTGCCTACTGGACCTCACTTGCTTACTTCTTGAGTCTGTTTGTACTGTGATCTCTATATATATACCTGCATGTTTACTCTTGTTAGGTTATGATCATTGTACCTTTTGCTCTATTATAGACCTGCATGTGAACTGGTCTTGTGACCACTTGCTTGTGCTCGGAATTTGTGTGGTATCCTTGAGATCCACCCTGAGCTTGTTTTGCCTTGCTTTGCCTTGACTGGTCTTGTGACCCCTAGTTCTCCCCCACTTTGCCTATGGGGGTGTGTCAAACATTATATATGTTGTGTTAGTTTAGGCTACAATGGGTAAGCCTATAGGGGGTACACAATTCTAGGGTTAGGTACTTGTACTCATTTCACTGCTAGTTCATTCATTCCTGTTCAGTGATTCCAACAGGAGAAGTTCTTCTCCTTCATGTCCTTCTACGAGCAACACTAGCAGTCGGCACCTGCGCAGTCAAACAACAGCAACAACAACAACGACGTGACGCCCATGAGCCTCGACAGCTCATCCTACGCACGTGGAAATCAACAGTAGCAACCTACCTTTGCTCCGTACGAGCCCTAGCGTGGCTCCATCAGCTTTATGCCACAACCGCAGCCTGCACCTGGACAATAGAAGACACTGGACGCACTTCAAGTTCAATCACAGTTCGCGCACGTCTTAAAACTGCAAACGTCAAAGCCTTTCGACGAGATGGACTTCTTTACGTGGTCGTTCGAATTCAAATTAATTATGAAGGCGCGCAGATTCTTGGCCTCTTTGACGGGTCCCTGCCATATCCTACACACGGCAGACAATACGACAAGCAGCAGTACACGTATCAGTCAATGATGGCGTACACAATACTACTGAGAAACATCACTCCAAATCAGCAGCAGAATATACGGTCTTACCGGGGATACGGCAGCTCTGCAGAGCTTGCGTACAACCACCTGGAGAACCTGTATCAAACAACAGACATCGTCAATCAAAGTCGGTTAATGGCGCAACTGACAACAGTCGAAATGAAACCAGGCGAAAAGGGAATGGCGTATATCAGCCGTTGTCGCGAATTGCGTGACAAACTCCTTCCGTGCGGAGGGTCAATTTCAGAAGACGCCTTTGTCACAGTCATCATCGGCGGCCTCGGTCCTTGGTGGCGCTCCACTCGGGCCATACTCCAAGCTCACTGAAAAATATCAGAAGCAGCATTCTGCGCCAAGATCCACGCTGAGCAGCAAGATATGGACCAGCAAGAAGAACGACACAAGAGGAAGGCATCAGTATCCGAATTCACATTTCACACTCAACGACACTACTCCAACAACAATCGGCATCAACCAAAACCAGTACCTCCGTTCTGTCACCTTTGTGAGACATCAGGTCACCCCCGTACCCACTGCCCATACCAACGCAGCGGCCGCTTTGCCCTTCAAGCAGTCAAGTTGCCTCAACACAAGCGAATCCGACCACTCAAGTACAAGCCTCAACAACATCGTTGGGACAACCTGCGCAAGGAACAAGAAACATCGTCAGTTGCATGGCACGCCTGACCGACTCCTGCATCACTGAATCGCCACCGCATTACTCACCAGAAGAACAACTTGAAGAAAGAACTCCTCGTCGCGAGACACTGGAGCCGAACCCAACCTACGCTGCCATCGCCCAGAGCGAGCCGTTCGGGAGAGACACGTGGTTCTTAGACAGCTGCTGCGGACAACACATGTGCTCTTCAGGACGCTTCATTCAACGCAAACACCAACGTCAACGCGAAGTTGCCATCACCGTCGCCAACAACCAGAACCTGCGCACACGACAACAAGGTGTGGTGCAACTTCAGTCATGAGAGACAAACGTGATACTGCAAATGTCAAAAGTATTAATTGCGGAGGGACTTGGCTACAACTTACTGAGTGTCGGTCAACTGATGGCGAAAGGCATCCACCTCGAAGCAGATAGCACAACACAAGAAATCAAGTTGTACCACGGGAGAGGAGGTCTCTATATCAGCAAGGCAGTCCTGAAGAATAACGTCTTCGTCCTCAACTTTGTCCCAGATCTTGGCACCGCTGACAGCGACGGGATCGTCACCTTCACCTCCTGGACACATCCACCGGATCTAGACCCGAACTTCAGTCCCAAAGGCTTCTGGTACTCGCACACCATTCCTGAGGCAGAACGAACAAGAGCATTAGCAACGATTCAACGATCGGCAGCAGCAAAGACAACATCGGCAGCAGCAGAGACAACATCTGCAGCAGCAGAGACAACATCGGCAGCAGCAGAGACAACATCGGCAGCAGCAGAGACAGCATCAGCAGCAGCAGAGACAATATCAACAGCAGCAGAGACAACATCGGCAGCAGCAGAAACAACATCGACACCAATCGCGAGTCCTTCAACTGCACCGGCTCCAATCGAGGACGACAGTCCACCGACTCCTGCACAGCAGCTTAACCCAACACCACGAGAAGGACATCGAAGCGCAAACTTCACTGCAAGCTTCTAATCCAACTCCGACTTGTACCGTCGCTCACCCGGACATCAAGCTGGCGAAGACATCTGGCACGCGAGAATGGGACACCCAAGCAACACGGTGTTAAACAACACAATCAGAGCAGGCGTGCTCAATAAAGATTCACTACTCCTAACCGACGGAAGCAAACTTCGACGAGCTCGCGGAACGTGCTTTACCTGCCCCGAAGCTGACTTACCACATCGGCCGTTCGCTTCTCATCACAATGCCAGCGCACCAGCTTACGCACCACTTGAGAAAGTAAACAGCGACATCCTGTACAATTGGGAACCTGGACAAGGAGCATATGGTTACACCATCACGTTCATCGATGTCGCTAAGCGTTACGTTTGGCAGCTCAACCTACCAAGCAAGAACATGGCCTTCGAGGCCTTCGTCGCATGGCTCCCAGTCGCAGAACGAGAATCAGGCGTGAAGTTAAAAAGCTTCCGGTCAGACGGGGGAGGAGAATACACCACACAGAGGTTCAAGTAGTACTTGGCAGAAAGAGGGATCAAGAGGCTCATCTCTCTTCCCTACGCTCACCAGCAGCAAGGCGTAGCAGAAAGGATGAACAGGATGTCAAACATTATATATGTTGTGTTAGTTTAGGCTACAATGGGTTAGCCTATAGGGGGTACACAATTCTAGGGTTAGGTACTTGTACTCATTTCACTGCTAGTTCATCCATTCCTGTTCAGTGATTCCAACATGGTATAGAGCAGGTCCTTCCTAGGACCGAAATTTTCTAAGGGCCCACCACTACGGAACTACCTACCTACCTACCTACCTGTGCCCTAGGGCGCCTCGGCGTGTCACGCCCCTAGAGGCCCCTCTTGACGGCCCCGCGTTAGCCCCGTTCAGGCCCCGTCGGCCCCACGCCCGCTCTCCCTAGCGGCCCCGTTCAGGCCCCGTCGGCCCCTTTAAGGCCCCGTTCAGGCCCCGCGCTAGCCCCGTTCAGGCCCCGTCGGCCCCGTTTCAGGCCCCGTCGGCCCCGCGCTAGCCCCTCTCAGGCCCCGTCGGCCCGCGCTAGCCCCGTTTCAGGCCCCGTCGGCCCCGTTTCAGGCCCAGTTGGCCCCACGCTAGCCCCTCTCAGGCCCCGTCGACACGCGCTAGCCCCGTTTCAGGCCCCGTCGGCCCCTCGCTAGCCCCTCTCAGGCCCGGTCGATCCGCGCTAGCCCCGTTTCAGGCCCCGTCGGCCCCGCGCTAGCCCCTCTCAGGCCCCGTCGGCCCCGCGCTAGCCCCATTCAGGCCCCCATCGGGCCCGCGCTAGCCCCGTTTCAGGCCCCGTCGGCCCCATTTCAGGCCCCGTCGCCCCCTTGCTAGCCCCGTCAAGGCCCCGTTTGGCCCCGCGCTAGCCCCGCTTAGGCTCCGATCGGCCCCGCGCTCGCCCCTCTAGGGCCCCAACCGGCCCCGTGCCGACCTCGCCGACCCGTGCCCACCACCTAGAGGCCCCGGGTGGCCCGTTCCCGCCGCAGCACACGAGGGAGAGCGGGCGGCCCGTCCCCGCCGTGACCTGAGCCGCGCGACCCGAGCCGCGCGCCCCGAGCCGAGCCGCGCGCCCCGAGCCGAGCCGCGCCACCCAGCCGAGCCGCGACCCGACCTGAACCGAGCCGCGCCGCCCTGCCTTACCTGGTTCGTCCTACCTGCTTCTCCTACTGCTACTGCTGCTATTTCTACTGTTCCTATGGCTAGCCCACAGGTTCTCGTGTTCGATGCTGAGGACCTCCCTGTGAAGTTTGACACCTGGCTCAATGACCTGCACCTCTACCTACAGCTCACAGCCAAGGATGACATCTCACTGTACGATCACGCCCTATGCCATGTCACTGCCCCTGCTGCTACTGCTGACAGCACTGCTCGCTCACAGTGGCAGACTCGTGATGCCCACGCTCGCTTCGCCATTCGCAACTCCCTGCCGATAGACGAACGCGAGCACTTTGGTCAGCACAAGACTGCACAGGCACTGTACACAGCTGTAGTTGCTCGCTACTCCTCACCTGCCTCTGCCGCACTAGGCCGTCTCTCCCTCCCCTACCTGTTTCCCGACCTGGCCTCCTTTCACACAGCCGCTGACCTCATCACGCACCTCCGTACTAGTGAGGCCCGCTTCCGTGCCGCCATGCCTGCTGAGTTCCTTGCCACGCACCCCCCTCCACTCTGGCTCACTCTCTACCACCTAGTCACCCACCTCCTTGACACACTTCGTGCTGTCAGGGACTACTTCCTAGCTCGTTGCCCCACTGAGCTCACCATTGCCCTCCTCCAGAAGGAGCTACTTGCAGCTGAGACTAGCATAGTTGCTAAAGGTGCCTCTCGTGGCGACCCCCGTACCACGTTCTTTGAAGGGTGTTCTCCTTCCCCCCTTCTTCCTTCTGTCGCCTCTGCTGCTGCTGACGACCTTCTTGGTGCTGAGAAGGTCGGCGCTGCGTCTGCCTTGAGGGGACGCCGCAGCGGCAAGGGCAAAGGGGGCAAGGGTGGTGGCGGTGACGGCGGGGGAGGCGGCGGTGGGGGCGGTGGAGGCAGTCGGGGTGGTGGCTCGGCTGGAGGGGCGAGTGGTAGCGGTGGGGGTGGTGGCGGCAGCGGCGGGGGAGGTGGCAGGAGTGGAGGCGGCGGTTGGGGTGGTGATGGACGAGGCGGCGGCAGGGGTTGGGGTGGTCGAGGAGGTGGCAGCGGTGGTGGTGGCCGTGGAGGCACTGGCGGTGGCCAGGGCCAGCAGCACACTCCCTCGCCCCAGGAGGTCCGTGAGTGGTACTCTCAGCACGGGGGTGGGGGTGGTCTTAGCTGCACGTACGTCATTCGCACTGGTGACCGCACTGGTCAGCAGTGTGGACGACCGCACGCCACACAGCGCTGCTTCTCTTGTCTCGACGACGCTTGGCGTGTTCAGTTCCCTCAGGCCACTGAGCTGCCCCGCTGGCTTGATCTCCTGAAGAAGGGGATTGATATCTATGCTCTAGACTTTGATGCTATTCTATCTGCCATGTATGTGATATCTACTAGTGGAGAGGGTGCTGAGTACTTGTGTGTGCCGCCCGACCCGGGCATTAGGGCCAGTGCGTCTGCCGCTCCAGGTACTCGCGTGCCGGCTACCCCAGGTGCTGGTGAGGCTGCTGCTCTAGGTGCTCGTGTGTCTCCCCCCCTTGGTACTGCGTCGACTGCCGCACTGCACACCTTCACACTAGACTCAGGTGCTTCTCGCTGCTTCTTTCGTGACCGCACTGCCCTTGAGCCGCTTGCTCGGCCAGTTGCTGTCTCCCTTGCTGACCCCTCTGGGGGTCTGGTCATTGCGACCTCTTCCACTGTCCTTCCCTGCCCTGCGGTCCCGTCGGGCACACTCTCAGGTCTCCACCTCCCCTCGTTCTCTACAAACTTGGTGGCAGGATGTGCACTCCAGGACGGGGGTGTTCACCAGTTCACCCCTGCCTACGAGCGCGTGACACACTGCACGCGTGCTCGTATGGGCCGTCACTTGGCTACCTTCACTCGGCAGCCAGGGTCGGACCTGTACACACTGACTGCTGAGTCCCCTCAGGTTGCTGCGACTGCGTCCGCGTCCGCGTCAGGTCAGCTGTCCGCCCCCTGCTCGTGTCGCTCTTTGGCACACGAGACTGTCCTCTGGCACCACCGCCTTGGCCACCCATCTGTGCAGCGGCTTCGTGCCATGCACTCCCGGTACCTTGTCTCTGGCCTGCCCAGGGTCCTTCCTGCCCTCCCACCCTCGCCTGCTCCTAACTGTCTCCCCTGTGTTGAGGGACGGCAGCGCGCCGCTCCTCACTCCTCCTCGTTCCCCCCGATGACTGCTCCCTTGCAGACACTCCACATGGACGTGTGGGGCCCAGCCCGCGTCCGTGGTCAAGGTCAGGAGAGGTACTTCCTGATATTTGCTGACGACTACTCGCGCTACACCTCGGTCTTCCCCTTGCGCACCAAGGGTGAGGTCCCTGATGTCTTGATCCCTTGGATCCGCAGAGCCCGTCTCCAGCTCAGCGAGCGTTTCCACTCGGACTTTCCTGTCCTGCGCTTGCACTCTGACAGAGGTGGTGAGTTCTCCTCCGACCTCTTGGCAGCCTACTGTGCTGAGCACGGCATTGAGCAGTCGTTCACGCTTCCGGCTTCTCCACAGCAGAATGGGGTTGCGGAGCGCCGCATTGGCTTGGTCATGGAGGTCGCCCGTACCTCCTTGATCCATGCGGCTGCCCCCCACTTTCTGTGGCCGTTTGCGGTCCGGTACGCTGCGCATCAGCTCAACCTCTGGCCCCGTGTCTCCTTGCCGGAGACCTCGCCCACACTGCTGTGGACGGGGGAGGTTGGCGATGCGTCGCGTTTCCGGGTCTGGGGGTTTCGAGCTTTTGTCCGCGATTCGTCTGCGGACAAGCTCTCCTCCCGTGCTGTTCCCTGCGTCTTCCTCGGCTTTGTCCCGGACGCGCCTGGTTGGCAGTTTTACCACGCCACCTCGCACCGGGTCTTGCCCTCTCAGGACGTCACTTTTGACGAGTCCGTCCCCTACTACCGCCTCTTCCCCTACCGCACTGCCCCGCTCCCCCCCCCGCCTCTCTTCCTCGCGCCAGGTGCTGCTGTCGTAGACCCCCTCACCCCTCAGGGTGCCGTTCCCTCAGGTGTGTCTCAGGTAGACCCGGTTGAGCCTGTTGAGGTAGCTGTCGACTTTTGTCCTGCTGGGGGTGCTGAGCCTGGGGGTGCTGAGCCTGGGGGTGTGGAGCCTGGGGGTGTGGAGCCTGGGGGTGTGGAGCCTAGGGGTGTGGAGCTTGAGGGTGCTGAGCTTGGGGGTGTGGAGCCTCGTGGTGCTGAGCTGCGGCGTCCGGAGTCTGGGGGTTCTGAGTCTGGAGGTACTAGGCCTGGGAGTCCTGCACCTAGAGGAGCCCTCTCCTCGGAGCAGCTGCATGCGTGGTACTTAGAGTACTGTGGCCTTCGGAGAGGTACCGCTCGAGCCGGACGTACTACTGGGACTGGTGCTAGTGCTTCTTCTCCCGTTCGGGAGCTCCCCTCCCGCGAGCGGATCCGTGAGTGGTACGAGCGGCGCTGCACTCTTCGGAGTGGCGTGCCTCGTGCTACGCACCCCGCTACTGCTGGAGCTGCTGCTGGTGCTGAGGACCCGGGCGTTGGAGCTGCTGCTGGTGCTGAGGACCCGGGCGTTGGAGCTGTTGCTAGTGCTAAGGACCCGGGCGTTGGAGCCGCTGCTGGTGCTGAGGACCCGGGCGTTGGAGCTGCTGCTGGTGCTGAGGACCCGGGCGTTGGAGCTGCTGCTGGTGCTGCGGACCCAGGCGTTGGAGCAGCTGCTGGTGCTGAGGACCCTGGCGCTGGTGCTGCTGCTGGTGCTGAGGACCCGGGCGTTGGAGCTTGTGCTGGTGCTGAGGACCCTGGCGCTGGTGTTGCTGCTGGTGCTGTGGAGTCGGGCGTTGGAGCTGCTGCTGGTGCTGAAGACCTGGGAGTTGGGGCTGCTACTGGTGCTGAGGACGTGGGAGTTGGGGCTGCTACTGGTGCTGCGGACCCTGGCGCTGGTGTCTCTGCTGGTTCTGGAGTTGCTGCACCGCCGCGGCCGTACTTCGTTCCGCTCCTTCAGCAGGTTCTTGGTCAGCTCCCTCCTCCTTGTCCTCCTCCCTCCTAACGGTGTCCTCCGTCTATCCAGCGGCAGTCGAAGCTACCGTCTGCCTCCTCTCTCCCTGGTCTTGCTCCTTACACTGGTCCGACTAGAGTTCTTACTGAGCGTCGTGCGCCTGAGTCTCGTCCTGCGTCGCCTGAGTCTCGTCGTGTGTCGCCTGTCCGTGCTGCTCTCACTCATAGTCGTGTCCCGAGTCAGCGTCCTCCTGCTGTCCCAGGCACTCACCGGATGGCGCTTCGTCCTTCCACTGCTCCACAGGGTGTCCCATTGCCGTCTCCTCCTGCGTCCTCTCTTCCTGCTTTTGCTGACCCGGAGTCAGACTCCCTTCGTGCTGCCAGTCCTACTGTCACACGTCTCCTGGCTACTGTTGTCACTGACCCTTCCTTTGAGTCCGCTGCTGCGTCTGCCTTAGTTGCTGAGCTTGTCGACTTTGCTGCCACGTGTCGTCTAGACAATGCCGCTAGCCTAGTTGCTGAGTCTGAGTCTGTCTGTCCTCCGTCCATCAAGGGTGAGTGTGCTCTTAGCACTGACGTCCTTGAGGACAGGCAGGAGGAGTTTGAGTGCTTTGCTGCCGCTTTGCCCCATCTCGTGTCCATGCTTGTTGCCCCTGAGGGAGACCCGGATGCACCAGAGATCCCGACCCCACGCTCTTACGCAAAGGCAATGGCCGGTCCCTACTCTTCTCAGTGACAAACAGCCATGGACACAGAGATGGCTTCCTGGAAGTCCACAGGCACCTACGTCGACGAGGTTCCCCCACCTGGGGCGAGCATCGTCAGTGGCATGTGGATTTTCAGGGTGAAGCGGTCGCCGGGCTCTCCGCCTGTCTTCAAGGCGCGTTACGCTGCCCGAGGCTTCAGTCAACGAGAGGGAGTTGACTTCTTCCAGACCTTCTCCCCGACCCCGAAGATGACCACTCTTCGGCTTCTACTGCACGTCGCCGCTCAGCATGACTACGAGCTCCACTCGCTTGACTTCAGCAGTGCTTTCTTGTAGGGCAGCCTGCACGAGGAGATCTGGCTGCGCCGTCCACCTGGCTTCACTCGGTCGTTCCCTCCTGGTACCCAGTGGAGCCTCCGACGGCCAGTCTACGGTCTCCGCCAGGCGCCTCGTGAGTGGCACGACACACTGAGGACTACGCTTGCGGCTCTTGGGTTCGCGCCTTCTACTGCTGACCCGTCGCTGTTTCTACGCACCGACACCTCACTGTCGCCGTTCTACGTCCTTGTGTACGTCCACAACTTGGTCTTTGCTATTGCTGACGCTGTGGCACTCGCCCACGTGAAGTCAGAGCTGCAGAAGAGACACACGTGCACAGACCTGGGTGAAATGACAAGCTATCTTGGCTTGCGGATCACCCGGGACAGAGCACGCCGCACCATCACCTTGACTCAGTCACACATGGTGCAGCAGGTCCTTCAGCGCTTCCGCTTCACGTACTCCTCGCCTCAGCCCACTCCTCTGCCTACCGGTCACTCGCTCTCAGCTCTGCCTTCGGATGAGTACGTAGAGCCGAGTGGCCCATATCCAGAGCTTGTGGGCTGCCTCATGTGCCTGATGACCTGCACTCGACCAGACCTTGCATACCCTCTCAGCATTCTTGCACGCTATGTCGCTCCCGTCCGTCACCGGAAGGAGCACATGGATGTAGCTAAGAGGGTGTTGCGCTACTTGTGGAGTAAGCCGGGCATGGGGCTAGTGCTTGGAGGGCGAGTCCCAGTTGTTCTCATTGGGCACTCAGACGCTTCTTGGGCAGACGACCAGGCTACTCAGCGGTCGTCTCAGGGTTAGTCCTTCAGTCTTGGCTCTGGTTCAGTTTCTTGGCGTTCTACTCGCTCTTCTTCTGTTCTCAGCTCCAGTTGTGAGGCTGAGATCTACGCCACAGCCATGGCGGCCCAGGAGCTACGCTGGCTCACCTACTTGCTGACCGACCTTGGAGAGCAGCCTTGTTCTCCTCCACTGCTGTACGTCGACAACAAGGCAGCCATTGCCTTGTGTGAGGAGCACAAACTGGAGCACAGAACGAAGCACATTGCTCTGCGTTACTTCCTTGCTCGAGAGCTGCAGCAGCGTGGTCAGCTTTGCCTGCGCTACGTGGCCTCTAAGACCAACACTGCTGATGTGTTCACCAAGGCGCTTCAGCCTTGTGACCATCAGCGCTTTTGCACTCTTCTAGGCCTTGTGCCTACTGGACCTCACTTGCTTACTTCTTGAGTCTGTTTGTACTGTGATCTCTATATATATACCTGCATGTTTACTCTTGTTAGGTTATGATCATTGTACCTTTTGCTCTATTATAGACCTGCATGTGAACTGGTCTTGTGACCACTTGCTTGTGCTCGGAATTTGTGTGGTATCCTTGAGATCCACCCTGAGCTTGTTTTGCCTTGCTTTGCCTTGACTGGTCTTGTGACCCCTAGTTCTCCCCCACTTTGCCTATGGGGGTGTGTCAAACATTATATATGTTGTGTTAGTTTAGGCTACAATGGGTAAGCCTATAGGGGGTACACAATTCTAGGGTTAGGTACTTGTACTCATTTCACTGCTAGTTCATTCATTCCTGTTCAGTGATTCCAACAGGAGAAGTTCTTCTCCTTCATGTCCTTCTACGAGCAACACTAGCAGTCGGCACCTGCGCAGTCAAACAACAGCAACAACAACAACGACGTGACGCCCATGAGCCTCGACAGCTCATCCTACGCACGTGGAAATCAACAGTAGCAACCTACCTTTGCTCCGTACGAGCCCTAGCGTGGCTCCATCAGCTTTATG